>CM070606.1:32331621-33724703 GCA_036346395.1 Hsuehochloa calcarea
AGATTTTAGATATCACTGCTTGTTAGAAGCGGACCAAGTCGATGGCATGCTTTTTTACTAAACACCTACAATAGTTTTTCCCATGTAAATCATGGTGCCAAACTATGAATGGTGTTTTGTATATTCCACAGCTTGTTTGTTAGTTGTAACTAAAGATGGCAATCGGACGCAACGAACTCGGATAATACTCGCATGCCCGCAAAGGACAACATGAGAAGAAGATCATAGCACACACAATAAGCAAAAGTGGGCAAATTAAGTACAAAACGATGAGATAACAGTTAGAGGTTGACACTATAGTTTCAGGTAACAGAAGTCAATTCACTGTGGAGATGAAACGGACCTAAGTGGGAAAAGACACACCAGACATGAGAACAAGTGGCTATGTTATCCATGCGCTAATATTTTTCCAAGGTGTTAGGTTGCCATAAGTTCCATTGCAAAATTGCATGTTGAGATATGCCAAAAAGGCTTTTGGTGGCAGGAAGATCGAGCATGAACAAGTAGCTGAGTCTACGAGCTCCACTTTGGGCATCAATGACAAGAGACAAATAGGTTACATCACAAATTAAATGCTGGTGGCGAAAGTGCAATGTCTTTTCCTTCATCTTATTCAACAAATTAAGTGGGAGCACCATGAATATTCTTTGACATCATCATCTTAGTTTGGAGGCTACAATAAATTTAGCACAAATGTCGATTGTCCAATGTGCGGCATCGACGTCGAACCCCTCTCACCCTTTACACCCAGCTTGTGGCGACATCATGGTGCTCTTCTGATATCGCCACAAAAATATCAAAAGGAGTGAACATGAAATAATCCATATGCTAAATTTTGCCGGCGTGTTAAATCACATAAGTTCCATTGCAGTTTTATACCATCATGACATAAGCATAAAAATATTTACAACAATTTGTTTCTTAGTTTGTTACTAAAAGGAGAAAAAAAATACCCAATCGAATAAAAATAATAATTCTTCCGATATATTGTTTCTTGAGCTTGTATCTAAGACTTTAATTGCTATCTACGAAACAAATTTTTAGGTAACAAATAAGTTTTCAATAGCTATTTTATTATTTATTATGTTTTAGTATCAACAACTTATTTATTTATATAAAAATAAACTCACATTCTCTGCTCACTATCTCGTCTATATCACTTAAATACTAACGTGTCCATATCAAGTGATAAGGTTTAAAAAATTACGGTTGGACCTACTACGTCCGTTTCTTGGAAGGAAAGAAACTCAAACAGCCAGACACCGACGACTGGGCCCCCAAATGGAAAACAGTCACCGCTCCGGCGATTTCCACATGGCGCGCCCCCGAAAAGACCAAAACGAAAACCTCCGCGCCTCGTCCCTCCTCCCGCCGCTTCCGGATCGAAATCCTCATGACCCCTCTCACGCACCGTCCGTCCATACGCATCCGACGGCCAGCATTCACGATCCGCGTGATCGCCTCCCATTGGCTGTCGCCTCGTCCCCCTACCCCTATATATTCCCCCGCGCCCTAGGCTTTCTTCCCCTCATCTGCCTCTCTTTCTCGCAGCCTCCGCCTCCGCCTCCGCCTCCTCACGCAGCCGGTTTCCTGTAGCGTGTTCTCGTCGTCGTCGGTTGGTTGTTGAGATGGCGGGTCGTGGGAAGGCAATCGGCGCCGGTGCGGCGAAGAAGGCGACGTCGAGGAGCTCCAAGGCCGGGCTGCAGTTCCCCGTGGGCAGGATCGCGAGGTTCCTCAAGGCCGGCAAGTACGCCGAGCGTGTTGGCGCCGGCGCCCCCGTCTACCTCGCCGCCGTCCTCGAGTACCTCGCCGCTGAGGTACGTGCCCCGGATCTTGGCCGGTATTACGCGTGTTGGGGGTGATTCGTCTCGGTGGTGCCTCGATTTTAGGGGTTTCTGTTGCCTTGATCTGGTTCCTGCGCTCGTGTAGATGTTTCTGTTTGGGCGTTCTTAGATCTGATTCGAAATGTTCTGCCCGCACCATTCATTGCTAGCCTCGGTAGCTTGATAATGTTGGGGAAATTTGTTGCTTCGCCAAATAGCTTTCGAACATATTCTGAAATTATCCATCAGGTCCGCGTTCGGATTCGTCAAGATTAGGATTCTTGGTGTACAAATGTTGGTCAAATCCATGTGCTTTCCTTTAGATTTGTGCTTTCCGGCTCGTGACCATTCCCCATGTATGATGCGCGTTTCTTGTGCTAATCTCGTCGTCCTTTCCCCGCTTTTCGCCAGGTCCTGGAATTGGCCGGGAACGCGGCGAGGGACAACAAGAAGACCCGCATCGTGCCGCGCCACATCCAGCTCGCCGTGCGCAACGACGAGGAGCTGACCAAGCTGCTGGGGGGCGCCACCATCGCGAGCGGCGGCGTGATGCCCAACATCCACCAGCACCTCCTCCCCAAGAAGGCCTCCTCCTCCAAGGCCTCCAGCGTCGACGACGACGACAACTGAGGCCTGTCGTGGTCCTCCCTCCCTCGCCGCCTCCGCCTCCGCCTGGATCCCACAATGTCACATAGAGTTGCTGTTGGTTTGGTAGGAACAGTTTAGCCGTTCGTCCGGATTTCTCAAGTGTTGGCCGTTGCGTTGAGCACGAGGAGAATGCTAGTTCTTGGCTGGTTTAGGTGGTTCGGTGGCCGTGAATATGGCGAGATTTTTGGGTGTTTTACTCAAATGTAAGCCAGGTTGGATCTTGTTGGTTGTTTGATGGTTGAAGAAATTGGGTAGAAACTGAATCTTTAAACTATCGCATTATTTGCGTCCTCCCTGACGCATTCTTGAGGATTGTTGTGGCTTGATGAATCATCGGGGTTTTTCGGAATGGTGTGCTGCAAGAAGTGATGTTCCGGCCATCAACTTGAACAATCGATTGCTTCCTCGTTAATTTCGCTTTATTGGTGTGTGGTGGCCAAACGGAAGAACTGGATTCCATTATCTGATAGTAGTGCATCCTTTAGGTCCAACAACGATCGTTCGTTCACATATTCGACAGGATTCTGTGGAGTTGCAGAATGCGGTGGGTTCACGTGTCACGTCGCTTGTGCGGAAACTTGGCAACTAGCGATTGGATAGTTGTGTTCGATCCGAGTGCTTAATACTATCGACGCGTTTGCTTCCGCAAATCCAACTGTCGAAAATGCCAGGAAGAACGCCGGAGAAGTTCGTGTGCAAATCAAATCACGGCCTTGGTCTTGTAACGGTATCGACGAGCCCGCCACCTACGTGTATACGGTTTGGACCAGGGATCGAGTGATCGACGGGGGCTCAGATTAGGTGGCCAGATGGTGCTGGCCGCCCATCTTTAATTCTCGATCTGACTTGTGCACTGCAGCCAGCCGGGGAAAAAAATGTGACGGGACTCCCCCCCAGCAAATTTCCTTCCGCCAGCCGGGGCGTACAGGAGTGTACCTCAAACTTCGTGATGGCCGCCGACTCTCTTCCCAGCGTGCAACACGGAAAGTCTCGCTACAGCTTCGTTTCAAAAAAATCCCTATATTTTAAAGGACACCTTAATGTTATTTAATATAGTAGCCAAGTGACCGTGCTTAGTTACGAAAAAAAAGTATCTATCTATACAAAAATTTAACTGTTTTCTCGGTTAAAAATTATTACATTTTGAAAGTTTACTTACAACTATATTATACATAAATTATAGTAAATTATTTATGTATTTTTGGATCTTGGTTACTGTAATTATTTTTAAAAGTTTTAATAACTAATTTCTGTCATATGATTCAAAATTTCACATGTACTTTGGGAGGTTGAGCAAAAATAAAATAAAATTATATACCAACAAAATACGGCAATGTAGTGAACTCATTATGCTATTCATATGTACTTTGAGAGATTGAGTAAAAACAAAGAAAATAAAATTATATATCAACAAAATCAGGCAATATGGTGAACCTACTATTTATTGAAGAAAAAATCATAATAAATTCGAACCCAATTAATCAGATAGAAAAAAATATCAAATCATATCGGACGAATGAAAATTCGACTATTATGATTTTTTTTTTCTTACAACACATCAACTACACGAATCTTATAGCATATGTAACGATAAAAAAGTGACAGTTTTGACTTCCAAGAACTTTCAAAAGTTATATAGCAATTCCCAAAAAAAAATCATGTTATCTAGCACATCAAGTCAACGATGTCAAGCTTGGTTTACACCTTGACTTTGTCAAAGCAATTGGTTAAGCTGTGTTCCAACCCACGTCGTGTCTCCGCCGCCGTGCTCGGCCAACGTTACCCCCCCTTCGCTCCACTGCCACGATCGGTTGTGTTGCACTATGGCCCGCATCGTGCCTACATCATTGCGCTTGGCCAACCTCGTAAAAACAAACACCATCAAAACTCCAACATTGTCCAATCACGTAAACACTTCTAAATGCTAGCCTAATGCCATCATCTGATAAAAATATCAATTCTTATGTTGTGTAGTGTAGTGTAATCATTCGGTTGCAATCAACACGTTATCTTGATGCCAAATAATGTTTTTTTAATATACCCGTCGGATCCAGCGCTGAGCTGCCTCGCGGCCATTCGATTTCTTTTTTGTTTTTCGTGCCTCGGTGCCTTCGCGTCGTCGTCCTCGCTTCGTCTCTCGCGGGGTCACGCCTTTCCTGGTTCTTCTTTCTTCACTCCATTCCCCCTCCTTTTTCTCCATTTCTCTCTCTCTCTCTCTCTCCATTTTTCTTCTGGTGTTTTTGCTCCCTGCCGAATGGAGGCTCCATGGCTCCACCTCCCACCGGCCGCTCCTGGTGGTTTTGCCCGCCCGGTCGCTCCCTGCTTGCTCGGCGTGTGCGCGCGCGCCTCCCTGCGCCTGCCTCTGGCTCGGCCGCGCCTCCGGCTCCCGCGCGCTCTCCGGCTCCTCCTCGGCTCAGCAGTGCCTCTCCGGCCCGCCTCTGGCCCGCGCGCTCCCTGCTCAACCTGGTCCTCCCGCCGTGCTCGGCCCACACGCCCGCGCCGCTCGCCTCAGGCTCGAACGCGCTCGGGCCGCCCCTGTGCTTCGGCTTCTTCCCCCCCTTCTTGGTTTCCTTTTCTGTTGCTTTGGTTCTTATGATTTGAGTACGATTCCTTCTTCTGACGTGGGTTTATTGATGTTCATGCACTGGACCTGGACTCCATTGGCCCCTCTCCTCTTCCTCACCGCCTTCCTACTGATTGAGTAGCCGGTAGGCAAAATTAGTAGCTCAGGTTCCGGATCAGCGTTCCTACTTTCTCGTCCTTCGGTTTATTGCTGGTTCTGTTCTTACTATTGTCGACTGCTACTTCTCTCTCGCAGGTCCTGCTGCTTCATAGTAGGTTGATCACGTGCCGAACTTGCAGAGCTGATTATGGTACGGGCCATCGTGCTTCAGGAGGTAACATCTCGTTTTTCCGGATCTGCTTGTTTTCTTTGCTTACATTTTGCGCATATCTCGGTCCAGATTTTCACGCCTTCACTGTACCAAGACCCAGCTACGTTGGATAGTGCTCGATTTTCTTGCATTTGCGCGTGCCACGAAAAATAATGCCCCTGCAGATTCTGTACACGTCTGTTACTTCTTGCTTCCTCTGCGTTTTTACTCGACGCCTGTTAATTCCAACAAAAAAAAACACACACACACACACACACTGTTCCTTCTTGCTTTCTCTGCGTTTTTACTCAACGCTCGTTAATCAAAACCGAAAAAACGTAAAGACATTATATGTGCTCTGTCTTTTCTGCAGCTAGGCAGCCGGTATGAGCACATCTTTACTCATTTTGCGCTAACTAACCTGCTTAGAATCTTCAACCTTTTATACGTAGTATACCCCACCACAGTTCTCCTCTCTTTCCATGTACTTTCAGTACATTATTATCGCCACTTCATCGGTACGTTCACCACGTAACCCTCCCTCTCCCTGTACAAAAAAGATAACACTGCTTGTTTATTAACATATCTTCCCAGTGCAACTCTATATTCTTATTTCACAGAGAGAAAAAAACTTACACATGCCAGGTATGGTACAGCATTTTTAAGATACTTACCAGTGCGTAATGTTATATAGAAAATCACTCCCCATTCTACACGTTACTGTACTTACGCATTGCCGTCTCTGCACTCCGTTTTGTATTGGTAGCAACCTTCCAGTACAGAAACATATCTACAGCCGTACTGCCTTCAGCAAGTCGCAACTCAACAGGTTTTAACCTACTTTACCATTAAACTGTAAAGAACCAACAAGTTATTTCCTCACGTCCTTCCTAACACCTCGTATTTCAACTGGAACTTCAGTTTACTATTTTTTTTTATTTAATCCTATTTAAACAACATTGTAGGATCGGACATGACAATCAGGAGGTTGAATGATTGTAGTACCTTCTTTTTACGACTTATTGAAGAGTATCTGTGTTAAATTCAACTGACAACTGAATCCAATGTACTCGTACGAGTTTATCATCTAGTCGTAGTTGTCGAAATAATTTTGATATGTTTCGCCATTCAAAGCTATTGTCGACAATCGGGTGAACAATACAGCTCGTGATCGAAGACGGTGAAGTCGATCTGGTCAAAGGGGTTGCGTTCACCTAGTCGAAAGGATTTGATTAACAGATTTCTTCCACCCTACAGCTTGAGAGATTCACGCACCGCAAAGAACAAAAGGAGATCGAAGGCGATGGACAAGAACAACTCGAAAACCGAACAACACATGAACTAGTCGAAGACAGAACAATATGCAGTCAGCGATGAAAGAGAACAAGTCGAAAACAATGACCAGAAGCACACGCCGACAGAGATGACTAATCTTTCTTGGAATAAATATGATTTGTTATTACTTAAACATGTTTTGTGGCTACAAAGTACTCTTACGGCACCCCTCAAACCCTAGCACGAAAACTCCGAAAAACTCTATGCCAAAAGTCGCTGCAAAAAGCCTCCAAAAAACTTTGTGTTACTAGTAACCTCTTCGACCTTTATATGCTAGGTCTCTAAACTATGTCCTTATCAACACAGAAGTATAATCATTTCTCTTCCGAAAATCAGGGGACCTGAAACCCCCCAAATACTTAGTTTTTCAATATCTCAAAACCTTCCAGTTGCGAACAAATAGCCTTTCGGCCCAATAGAAGAGGATTTCAGCCCAAAAAAGAAAATGAGATTTTAATTGATTTTCGAATTTCAGAAAATGCAACAAATCAAATAGCCTTTTAGAAAATAGCAAATAGAGTTAAAAAAATTCTAGAAAAAAATCACAAAAATTCCTTTAATTATTTTGAACTTAATAAAATTAATTCCAAGTTAAAGTTGATTTTTATTTTTGCACATAAATTATTTTTAATTTTTGAAAAATATGAACAACCTTTTTGAAATCCAGAAAATTCAAGAAATTATAATTTTTATTTTTCACTTTAAATACAATAAAATCCCATAAATCTCAATAATTTTTTTGACATTAAAAACTAGGAAATTAAATAATTGACTTTATTTTTTTTTTCCTTTTTAACCAATAAAACTCTTTTAAATATCAAAAAATCCAATAAAATAATAACTTTATTAATTTTATTTCTGGGAACATACTTTGGGATATTACAGTCATTTGTTATAGATTAACCATCTAGCCTGATCAATGTTAGTGTGAACTAAGTTTTATGTATGTGGTGAACTAAGTGTGAATGTGTGATGACTTTGACTTTGTGAGTTATGATTTATAAGCTAAATATGGTAAACTAAGTGTTATTTTTATGATGAACTAGTTAATGCAACTTGCTAGTGCCAATGTTATGTGTGGTTGCTGAAAATATGAACAATTCATGAATGGTTGCATCAAATAAACTAGTTATATGTTTTCGTTCATTTCTGGCATACAATTTAAGGGGGTTTTATGTTCCGAAAAATGTCCACGACCGTATTCGTTTCAATTCATATTTGCTCCGTATTCGTATTCGATATTACTCGTATCCGTATTCGTATCCGGAGTATCCGTATTCGTATCCGGATTCGGAAAAAAATATGAAAACAAATATGACAGGGTCATTATCCGTCTGTATCCGATCCGTTTTCACCCCTATTCGGTGCTAAATATGATAGTCTGGTTACTATATGGAGGCTTCTAGCCACATGTACAATTCGATGCACAAAGAACTATCCAATCACTCTTTGCAAGACCAACAATTGATTAGTTTGGCTCAAAATTCATTTTTTTCAACAGAAAAAGCTATCACGGACGATTCTTGATAAGAACTGTCTGTGATACCTTTTTTACAGACGGTTCGAAAACCGTCTGTGATGATCGCCTGTTATCATAGATACATAAATCCAGACGGTTCATAAAATCGTCCGTGATGAGCCTTTGTATAGTAGTGTCGACTTACGACTAGGTACATTACTCGGAGCTCTACTACTTGGTACTCGAAGTTACAGTACTCATAGATACAGTACTCGGAGCAACAGTACTCTGAACTATATCACTCGTCACTCGTAGCTACAGTACTTTGAGAACAATCGAAAAGGATCATCGAGTATCACCAAAATAAACTTTCACTTTTGCACTAGCCCAACATGTTTGGATCGTAATCAGTAAATCTCCTGAGAGGACATGTAGGACTCCAGACGAGCTTGGCGTCGGTCTACCTTAGCAGGGAGAGATGAAATGGAAGGGGCGTGAGGTGACCTCACAACTGGGAAGGGCAATAGCAGCAACGCGGTAGGCACAACATGCTTCGCCAGGGAGACGATCGCGATACAATGCTAGAATGTTCAAATTTATGAATTCTATCCCTAAAATCAAGAATTCGCAAGAACCCTAATTCCCAAACTAAGCAATTGGTGGTGCCCAAACCCTAATATCCAAATCATGAAATTGAAGGAGCAACCCATGCTTCTTTATCAAATTGAGCCATGGAAATTGCTTATTCCGATTCAATTCCACCCCTAAAGACATTAATTGCACTCCACAGAGAGCAAATCAACCTAACCCGAAATCTTTATGGTGCGAGCAACTCAAAATCTTCATGGCGTGAGCAAAGCAAACCATGTACCCGGGTGCTCATGGTGATGACCTCGTCCTCCTCCCCTAAGACCTCTCACAAAACCCTCACCATCTCACTTTTGTCGCCGCCGCCTCGCTGATCTCTTAGTGGTAATCGACGCTGATTGCTCTGTTGGTGGCCCTGCCAGTTAGGAGATGAGCCTGTTAGATCAAACCATGCATGGCTAGTGTAAAGTACAACTAGTTTTGGGTCAACATGGTATAAAGTGAAACTATACTCAAAACCTGGTGCAAAGTGAAACACGAGACAATTTATGTGATGCAAAGTGCAATTTAGTAAACAAAAATAGAAAAGTAAATTTCACTTTACAGCATATAATCTTACCATTATGTTACTTCGCACTACTATTAGCAAATCTTATTATTTTGCACTATGTTTTCTTAACTTGTATTACTTGGCACGATTGGCGCACGACCGATCGCCAAAACGCTGTGGCGGCAAACCAAAACAACCTTCGCACGTCTCTCCTCATCCAACGGCCAGGAACGACCCCCGCTCCCCACGCCCTCCCCCGCCACGTCACCGATCCGCGTACTCCCCCCCGCATTGGCTCGCCTCCCGTATATAATCCCACCGACCCCCCTTTCGCACCAGGCGTATCCGGCTTGCTGCCTCCGCACTTTCTCCGGTCTTCTCGTGCCTTCCTTCGCTTTCCCTCGTTGATTCCGTCCTCGTAACCCTAGCTAGCAAGCCATGGCCGGGAGGGGCAAGGCGATCGGCTCGGGCGCCGCCAAGAAGGCCATGTCGCGGAGCTCCAAGGCCGGGCTCCAGTTCCCCGTCGGCAGGATCGCGCGGTTCCTCAAGGCCGGCAAGTACGCCGAGAGGGTCGGCGCCGGTGCCCCGGTCTACCTTGCCGCCGTGCTCGAGTATCTGGCTGCTGAGGTATGTTGAATTATGGCTTTGGTGCTTTGATTTGGTTTCGGGTGGTGGATAACTGTAGCAGTTGGGTTTGCGGTTCTTGAATTGGGAGCGGGTTGCAGAATTGGGGAGAATTCTAGGGTTTCAGATGGGGAAATATGGGGGTTCGGTGGAAGAGGCTATTCTGGTGGGCGGGGGTGGTTTGATTCGCTTCGTTCACTCGAATTGGCGAGGATTTTGGAGTAATCGTTGGAGTTCTGTTGTTCCGTGCAGGTTCTTGAGCTGGCCGGGAACGCCGCGAGGGACAACAAGAAGACCCGCATCGTCCCGCGCCACATCCAGCTCGCCGTGCGCAACGACGAGGAGCTCTCCCGCCTGCTCGGCACGGTCACCATCGCCAGCGGCGGCGTCATGCCCAACATCCACAACCTGCTACTCCCCAAGAAGGCCGGCGGCAGTGCCAAGGCCGCGGCCGGCGACGACGACAGCTAGATCCTGACTCTCTTCCTGTGGCGGTGGCTGTGGATGTTGTATCTCTGTGTAGTAGTGTGTTCTAGGATTCCCAGGTGTTGCGTTCTAGTAGGATTGCGTTCTAGTAGGAGGTTATTTTTAGTTGCCGAATTGCGCTTGTACGGATGCTAAACCAAGGTGTACTTATGTATGGACAAGGATTGGTCGCTCTGTTATTTGTTGCTACGTTCTATAAAAGTTTCAAGTTTCGTCAGAATTCTTGTGTTGTTTGGATGTGCTCTCTTTGTGGCAAATATTTCGTCAGAGTTTTTAGAATTGTTCGATTGTTGTGATATTGGAAACAGTTGTGAGAATCATGTCGGACATTGGGCAAATGTTCGACCACGTCGAGTTCAGCGTGGGAACTGCTCCAGTTATGGCCGCCTGAGTTGTTCATGTTTAACCATCGCTTCTTGGTCAAATGTGTAGTTGTTCTTGGATCACGTGTAAGGTTTTGGGCGGGCAGTTCTGAATTTTTGTTCGAAATTTTCACGTGCCGAGCGATTTTGAAACAGTGCTAAGGCGGGAAGCTGTAAAAAGCTGGATTTCACACCGGCTGGGATAAATTTTCTCTCGAAGAAACGGCATGAGGCATGGGTGAAACAATCGAGCAGCAGATGCATCATGCATGCAAGCAAATTACACGGTTGATAGTCTGATTGGAGTGGCAATCTCGTCAGAGAATCGGCTGTTGAGTTACAACTTTACAAACGGCACTTCGTTGAAGGTCCAAACATCCATACATGGTACAGGTTTAGAAAAAGAGATCATCGTTATTTCCGTTTGCACAGTAAGTTCTTTCCTTCGTTAGTTGACGGAATAAGTTGACTTGTGTAGTAAATTGTATTGTAGCTCTCTAAACTTGTGAGTTTTTTTATCATTTTATTCTCAACTTGTCCCCGTTTGCATCGCGGATCCTTTTCTCCGTTTACTAACAGAAAATGCTGAGTTGACGTATGTCATCGCAGAGGTGGCATCTCTAGCTGCCCCTCCATTAAACCCCGACAGTACACATGACCACAGCGCCAGCCCCACCACGTGGTCATCTGTGGAGGTGGCGGTGTTGGCATGTGCACGGCCTATTTCCTCTCCACCCACGCCGCTTCCCCGCCGTCCTGAACCTCGTCTAGAAGTTCTCCCCCGCCTGCACTGCCTCTAGCAAGGCTGGTGGCTTCCTCGCCCTTCTCCACGCCCCCGGGGAGAAGATGGGCAGGGGTGCCACGGGTGAAGATGCATAGCGGCGGTGCTGGGCGATGGTGAGAAGGAGGCGGACGACGGTGGCGACAGTCCAGTGAAGTTTTGGCGAGTGCGAAGGGAACACAGGGTAGAACACGAAGGCAAGAAGCTAGAGACGTGGATAAAGAAAGGAGAGGCTCACTAGTGACAGTGAAGTGGCAATGAATTTGGATGACGAAGACATGCGCCCCGTGTGGAGGAACACAAATGTTCTCCACGGTGACAACGGTTCGGCTTTGATTGAACATGGAAGAACGCAGGCGAGACCCGAGAACACGGTGTGACATGATCAATCTTGGCAGACCCGTCGGAATGACAGGAACAAAAGGTGTCCTATGTCAACCACGACGGAGCGCTGTAGGAGGAATGATAAGAAGGCCATTTTTGCCATGCCATCGTCCATGTAAAGTCGGATTATTCCGTCAACTAACTGCGGATGTGACTTGTGGTGTAAACGGAGACAATTTTAGGGAACCAAGAAAGTAAAAAATACAAATTCAGAAAGTAAAGTGGTACAACCTCACAAGTTTAGAGAGCTAGATGCAATTATCATCCTATTCCATCAACTAACGGATGAAAGAATATGTGGTGCAAACAGTGACAAGTTTAGACAGGCAAGAAAATAATATACAAGTTTAGGAAATAAAGTGCTACAATTTCACAGGTTTAGAGAGGTACAATGCAATTATCTTTTAGAAAAAATAAGCCATTGAAAGTAGTACGAACCTGTTATCAAATTCACCCCACGTTGTTTCCCAGGCAGAAAGCACTCAAACTTCCGGAGTTTACTCGGGACAGGAACACAAGATGTTTCAGTTAAAAGTTGACTCTCGAAGTTATGTCCTTTGCAAAAGTATTGTGAAGTACAAACAAAAGAATTCATGATCTTGTGTGGTGCATTTCTTTCTTTCTTTCTGTGCTGGTACAAATGTATAACGAAAAAAGAAAAAAAAAACAGAAAAACAGACCGTATCAGTGTCAGCCAACCTACATGCCTGCCCTAACTAGGCGGTCAGTTCTCTTCCTTACCCTTTGAACGGCCAAGTTCGCCTTCCATAGCACCTTTCAAGTGGAAGCTGTCTCGACCATGTACTTTGCTTGATAGGAGCAGTGGCGGAGATGAGCCTCGGGCCTCCGGGGCAATGGCCCGAGGTCCAATCTTAAATTCCCATTTGGTGGATCAATAGAAAACAAAAATTTTCTATGTGAAGGAAATTAAAATATGGGCCACAACTAGGCCGGCCCGAGACCTGTTGATGGGCTGGCTACGCCCCTGGATAGGAGTGAAAGTGCAAAACAACCACCTTGGCCAAGAATGCTAGGTTGGGGCAGATGACAAGCAAAGTTTAGCAATTTGATTTTGTTGCTACAATGGATGGCCAAAACAGAGTTGACATTATCATTTCCTCATCAAATTTCCTGTATTTTCTATCCTTGCACTATAGTTTAGACGGGGTAATGTAACATAGTTTAGAAAGGAAAGGGTGGATACCTTGATATATGGCTAACTTTCCTCATCAGAACTTGAGCTTGAGCTATCTGCCCTCCTATCTTGAATTGCCGGAAATAGATTACGCCGAGGATCACGGAAAGACTGATGATTGGGACGGCTGTTTCGTCTTTGTTTTCCTTGGAGCTACTTTTGATGCTTCTTTCACCTCTTTGCATACCTTGTCCAGCATTGCAAGGAAATCTCGCACCATCGCAAATAATCGCAGGCCCTCATCCTTTCCTGCACTCCCATGGAAATAATCGTCAATCGACAGTGGTTCTTACCAAGGACCGTATTTTATTCTCTTCCTCTAGCAAGAAAGTAATATCTGCTTGAGACTGATCTACGAAATGCTCAAGCTTGTGGTGAAACCCGCTGTCTTCATCCAAACTTTTCATGCTTGTATTCAAGAATTCATTGGTTTTGACAAGCTTGTGGCCAAGACTTCCTACTAACATAGTCAATTGATCCGCGTCAAGGATTGCTGCCTTCCTGACATTTTGAAGTTCGTCTCCTAAACTGGACACAACTTTCAGTCCAAGTTGTTTGTAATCGTCTTCAGTTTGCTTACTATTTTCATCGGAAAGATCAATGGTGTTCACACTGGATACACTGCTGTTCTGCTCCTTCGCAGCCCGTGCAGCACGGACACCTTCAGAACGGATGATTTCTTGAACAACAAAATGCAACAGTGTTGTCTTCCCATCAGTCCCTTTGACGTCAGACAACTTAAGGAGTGTGTCGAGCTTGAAAGCCTGAGCTCCTCCACGGAACGTACCAACATTCATTCGATTTCCTGTTTTAAGTACTGCCTCTAGTAACTTGTAACGTTCCGTTTTCGGACGATAAACAGTAATTACCTTGATTTCCGATTTTCATTCGAATTTTCAAATTTGGCGTTATTTTCAAAAACTCCCAACTTCCATTAAGCTTGGGTTTGTGTTTCAAATATTCTTTCAAATTCCAGATTCAAAAATTTGCTTGGAATTCTCCATTTTCAAATTCAAAACCCATTCTTTTCGTCTTGAGCCGGTTTTTCCTCCCGGCCCGGTTTCTTTCTCTCCCTCCCGGCCCAAACCGGCCCGGCCATTTTCCCAACCCCGGCCGCATTCCCCCCCAGCCGGCCCATCTCCTCGGCCCGGCTTCTCTTTTCTCCCTCTCTCCGCTCGCCCTTCTCCCCCGAACGCATCGCCGCCACTCTCTCTTCTCCCCTCTCCCGATTCCTCCACCCGGACCCCCCCTCATCTCTCGCTCGCCTGGGCCCTCCTCCCGCACCCGCCGCCGCCGTCCGCCCGACCCTCTCTGCGCGACTCACGCAAGGCCGACTCCCATGTGCGCCTGGTCTCCCCACCCGTTGTTCCGCCGCCTCGCGGCTTTTCCACCTCCCTCTCTCTCGGCTATAAAGCCGAGAGCTTCCGCCTTTCTTTCTTCCCCTCTTCGCCTCCCCTCTTCTCGAGCCGCCGCCGCCATCTCCTCCCTCCGCGCCTCTCGGCCCGTCCGCCACCACCGAGCTCGGCCTTCTCCCCGACGCCTCCTCACCTGGTCGAATCGGCTTCCCGCACTTCTGACCCGCCGCCCCGTCGCGCCCCGACCTCGCCTCCACTCCGTCGCCGCCTCCTCCAGCGCACCCGCGCTCGGCCGACCTCACGGTAAGCCTCCCGCGCCTCCTTGGTGCTCATGCGCTTCCCCTCCCCTTCGTCCCTCCGGCCGCCATTGCCGCCGTTCGCCTCTGCGTCCGTGCGTTCGGTCGGCAGCGCCGCCTCTCGGTCTTGTCCCGATCAGCGCGCCGCCTCCTCAAGATCCTCCCCCTCACGGCATTCCATTTTGCCGGCTCCGCCGCCCTCGGCCGTCGACCGCCGCCTGCCGTCGCTGCCCCCGTGCACCCCCTTCTCTCTTTCTCTCCCCCCCGGTCCGACCGGCCTCCTTCACCGGTCCAACCGGCCTGCTCTGGCCGATTCTCTCTCCCTCTCTCTCTCTCCGGTGATAAGCCACCCCCTCTAGGCGATTCGATAGTAGCGATGGAAGCATTTGTGGTTTTGTGTGCAATTGAGTTTTGTGTATTAAAGTTGTATATTGATCTTGCGTATATTTTGTGAATGCTGTGCAGGGTAGTTGTGGAGCAGTAGTGGAGTTTTTGGAAAGAATGTTTTGTGTATTGAAAAGTTGTGTAAAGAGAATTTGTATGGCAATTGTGTATGTATTGTTTTGTATTACTCGGTCGACTAGTAGCTCTCCATTTTTGGCAAAAATATTTCCAAAATATTTGTTCTCGATGATTGTGCTACGACTTGCGTTGATTCGATTAACCCTTTTAATGGTTAACTCACGATTGACAAGTACTAGTAGAATTATCCATTTCACTTTTAGTTGAGAGCCATCGATTAAGAGCGTAATTTGCAAAATCTCGGAAATCGGTTATGCAAATGACCTTCGTGATCGTCTCCGCAATCATGTTTTTTTTTGTTAAAACATATTTATTCAAATTTTCTGCGTTGTGTAAAATGTTTTGAAATGAACTTGCATTTTCTCAAAATATTTTGGAGGTCTATTCGGGATTAACATGTTAATCTCGACAGCTTACCTTGAAAACCTATATATTAATCTTGTAATCCTATCCAAGATTCCTTGGTCTAAATATTGTTTATCCCCTTTTTATCCCCGTTCAAAAGTCGTCTTTGATAAAATGTTTTACGGTCTTGTTAAAAGCTCGGCAATTTATCGTGTATCCTAATCTTGCCCGATCAGCGGTATCCGAAGTGGAGTATCCCTGCGGAAGTTCTTCGACTTCGTTTCTACCTTGTTTTCCCTGGCAGAATTTTTTAGCCACGACCCCTCTCGCTCAGTTGGTCGGTTGACTTTGTCAATCATCCCCTCCTCGCTAAACCTTGTCTCTTCAGCTCGTTCATCGCAAAACTTGTTTAAAACGCTTTGATTATATTGGTCTTTTGGAAGTTCTTTGAATTTATTTGTTGTTCTTACTTGTATCGTGTAATTAGGAGTCGGAGTCCAGAAGAAGCAGCGACTCAAACAGGATCAAGATTCAGATACAGACGCAGACCCAGAATTCAAAACCCCTGGCAGAGAAGGCCCTTAGTAAGATCAAGGCCGTGATAATCTGACCAAGGCGAGTCAATACTTTGATCATTCTGAGCCTACATTTTATGCAAACTATGTTTATTTAAAATATCAAAGTTGCATGCTTTGATTTTGTAATCAATGATATGTTAAAGTTTAAGGTAGTCAAATACCCATTTGTTGATTAATTACTTATTAAGCCATCCTTTGATAAATCGAATACAGTATTCTTTGTCGCCCTAGTAATTATGTGGTAAATACTAGCCTAGGTTGTACTTAAGCGACATGCTAGTCTTGCTTAAGTACTGGGACAATAAATGTCCCGATCATCATCTTTTAAATATGAAAAATGATTTTTTGGCAGTCATTGGATGTAGATGACTGGTGTGTTGCGTTAATTGGTTTTCCTTCCCAAAACCCTAAACAACTTGCTAGTACTACATCTGGACGGATGGAAAGAGTGGTGGGTGCGGACGTAGCACGAGAATGGTTGGTATGTGGTATGAACCGTCTAGATGAATTAAGGACTTAATCTTGTCATGACCTCCTGTGTAAAACAAGTACAACCGCAAGTCTGCAAAGTGCAACTTGGCTTAGTAAAATTATTGAACCCTGAATGTCATCCCACAACTGGTGTTTAGAAGTTTGCAAGCGGCAAGACGTATGTTAGCTTGAATGGGACACCGAAAACGGTGAGTTATCAGCTGCGCTAGTCGTTGTGGCCGGGGCCAGCTGCGCTAGTCGTTGTGGTAAGCATCCCGCACAACTTATGGAATTGGCCATAGGGGTGAGATGACGGAAGGGGCAAGGTAGTTTGAAACGTTACTGTGACGATCGCTCAACTACATGACTAAGGAATCATGTGGGGTAACGAGTATGATTATCTCTTGTGGGTACAGTGTACAACCTCTGCAGAGTCTAAATGTTTAAACAAGTACCGCCCTACTGTCAAAGGCGGACATGGGAACTTAACCTGAGTTAGTTCTATTTCAAAAATATTTGTGGGTGGAATGGAAATGTGTTGGGCTCATCTAGTCCTTGTTTTGAATTTTTTCTGAGTAGCCTTACCCAGTGTTGATAATCGGTGGAAGTAACCGCTATCAAAATTTAGCATGAGGTGGAGGTAACCTCTACTGTTACTTAATATTCACTTATTCTCTTCAATAAAAATACAATCTGTTTAAAATGCTAAGTCATATGACCTTGTATTTATGATAATTGAAAATATTGCTTTAGCAAATAAAAGAACCTGAGCCATCCTTGTTAAGCCTTGCATGTATACTATTGCATACTGTATGTTGGCTCGCGAGCACGGCGGTTGTGCTCATTCTCGCTCTTTCCTCCAAACCCTCAGAAGCAGGAAATTTTGGGGATTACGACTAATACGAGGAACCAGATGTCTGAAGACCCAGGAGTTCTTGAAGCATAGTTTAGTCTATAGTTGTTCTAGTCTCGCCCCAGTCTAACTGACTCCGCTGGTACCTAGGTGCATCCTATATTATCTGAGTTTTCGGGAAATATCGGATGTACACAGGTTTCCCCAGTCGCTTGCCTGTGGAGAGATGTGCTCTCACCCTTTTTGCTTCCGTTGTCGCTTCCGCTACTTTGTGATGTAATTGTTTGGCCTGTTCGGCCCTTATTGTAAAACTTGACCTGATGCGGTCCATGTAAACTCTGATGTGTTAAATTAATGAATGGTATGATTTTAAGCCATGTATGAAATGATTCAGTGATGTATCTGTGAGTGCTATCTACTGATCCAGGGAATAGCACAGTGTATTCGCAGAGAATTCGGGATTAAAAAATCCGGGTCCAACGTAACTTCAAAAAAAGACGACTGTTTCTAAGCTCCCGGCAAGCCACCCGATCAGGATTTAAATGCCAAGATAGCAGAGATAAGAATATTGGTCAACGCGAAGCCAGATTATGTAAAGCAGAACTTTCCAGGGACGCATGAAAGTTTTAAGAATTATATATTAACTAAGGAAACATCAAGGCTTACAGATTTGCAGAACTAGTGTGGTTATAAAAAGACAAATATATCAAACTATAATGCTTGATGAACATGTTTGATCACTAGAAAGGTTAGAGAGCATCAAACAAGTAAGCCTGATACAGCAGAGTGGCACATGATCCACATGTTGAGAGGTTATAATGAATCTGTTATTATTACCTCTAAGGTGCCGAAGGATCGCTTCACATTTGAAGCTTCCTCTGGTAAATTAGCCATGAAAAGTAATGCATCTAGGCGCTGCAAGACATAAGGAATGTCGATGATTGCTCTTAAGAATTGCTCTGCAGGACCAAGTTGAGAGAGTTCCCAGTGTATAGTCGAAGCCTGAGCTCCTCATCATTACTCGGGGCCCATCGTAGTAAGGTCTGTATCAACTCAGGTGGAAGTTCATTTCCTACAAATTATAAAGAAAAAAATGTCAAAAAGGTGAAACATCAAAAAAATTTTCCCTTGAGAAACTTCATCAAAGGAAATTAAATGGTTCTTTTTTTTTTCCCTGAATGTTCAAATTAAATGGTTCTTTTTTCCCTGAATGTTCAAATTAAATGGTTGCAAGCACATGAACCCAGGTGTTAGATGTCCATGCAAAAGAAAAATGGATACTAAATGCGCACAGAAGCGGTGAACACTAGAAGCCAATACTTAATTGACACGGCTTACAAGCAATCAACCAGCAGGATAATCTTGTTGACTTATTCTTTGTTCAATAATTTCACTCAAAGTAGATGACAAGACTTATGCCACTTTGGGAGAATAATATTTGCTTCGAACAACAACAGAAACAAATGAAAATAAGTTATTTCATTGCCCTTAGCTCAGAAAAGAGTAGTCCTTATCCCCTGATTGTGAAGGCACAATTGATATAGGCAGGTAGAACTAACTGTTTATGTTACATTATTACAAGAAAAGGCATACACCGGAAGCAGTATAAGGATTCAAGGTATCGGCATTCCAACAAAAATGAGTTCTGCAACTTTAACAAAAAAGCGCTGTAGGATACATATGCAGCTACAAGGCTATGCGCTAAGAGTGAAAACAAGAAGCATTCCATACAGGAAGAGCTATGCGCTTATAAGGATCATTGGTAGTAAATTTTACCTTCCTTGACTGCAGTACATACTTTCTCAGGTGAAACACTCAGCGCCTTCAATGATATGGCCAGGTTCTGTGCCTTTTCAGGGTCAAGTATCCTGACAAATTGAGAAGCATCCTTTGATGATAAATCTTTTTTGGCATCACTGTTTTTCTTGTCAGTTGAGTTATAACCAAAAAGGCTTTCAATCATCTCCTCATTAAACCTGTGAATAGGTATCAGTCGAGTTATAACTTATAACTGGCGTGATCTTGCAATAGTAAGTTAGTTAAGGTATACAGCCTCAATTGCCGCTGGAAACTTACTGGAATGATCCTGATTTAATGTGATCCCACACCATTGATTGATCAGGATTTCCCGTTACTTTATCCCAAAAGAAGGGCTTTAGCTTCATGAGAATCTGCATCAGTGTCTGCCTTATTGCCTGTTTTCTTAAGTGGTGTCTGTGGACGCATTTTTAGAAGAACTGGGCATCGCTGGTGGTGGTTTTCGAGCCGGGCCAGCAGATTTTGGTGGTGGTCGGGGAGGTGCAGCTTTGGGAGCAGGTGGTGGCGAGGGTCCTGAGGGAGGAACTGGAGAAGCTTTTGGAGGTGGCGCAGGTGCTTGAGGAGCTGGTGGAGGAGGAGCCTTTGGAGGTGGAGGAGCTGGAGGAGGCATCACCGGTGGAGGCATTGGTGTCGATCCTGGCATAGAACTAATAGAAGCGGCCATTGGCTCTGCTGAACTGTTGTAGACTGCTGGGTGCACCTCTGTGTTTGCGCCTTCATGTGAGCTTATTGACATCAGTTGGATTTCCTTGGGAAGATTTACGAGAAGCAGCTGCATAAGAAAGCATAAAATTCAGCTCTAGAAGGGAATTTACAATACCTTGGAGCAAAGTGGGTGCATTTCATACCAGACAAGTCACTCAGATTCAGACTCAAAAGCGGCTTAACATCCCTTAAATCATATGAAGAAGAAGTCCGGTTTCCACGGCACATAGGGCAGCACAAGCAGAACAGAGCTAAAAGTACTATACCAGCCACGGACAGACCAATGACAGCGGTGGTTGGCAAGCCATTGCTGTCCTTTTTTGCTACCGATTTAGTTTACCGAAAGGTTTAGTCTATGTGATCAGTTGTTCAAAGACAAAAATAAACAATAATTTACAATGCAATAAAACCATGGGCGGCTTGGAAATCCCATTTTAAGAAGCACAAGAGTACATGACAGTTTTGCATGTCCCACAACAAGCAAATACCTATGGACCTCCTTACGATGAATCAATCATAAGCTCATCTACATCATGCATAAACATAGGTTCCTGTTGTTATGAATTGATTGTGTGTATTGAAGAGAGGCTCAAAGGGCGGTATATATAGGAGTACAATATAGAGATAATGATATGTTAGAGATAGATTCTATCTTTAACATATCTCTAATATCTTATCTCTAATATATCTCTAATATATCTCTAACACCCCCCCTCAAATGCAAGGCGTATGCAATAGCATTGCATTTGGAAAGAGTTGATACTAAAATATGGAGAATCCAAAGTCCGAGTCTTGATAATGTCGTCGTAGTATGCAGCTCTTGGAAAAATATGTCGAGTATCAAAAGATCTTCTCCCATCCGGTGTCATGCGACAGCTCATAAGGCACAAGGTGCGGGGCGAAGTCGACCATGCAACACGACGAAGAAGATGATGAAACCAACAAATATAGAGAGAGCTGTCAAATCAAGTTGAATAGGAATAGGTGGAAGCATTGCGGCGCAGATCGTAGCCCAAGACGGCGGCGACGCAGTGCATAAGAAGTGCAACGAATGCACAGTGCAAAAGAAGCGCAACGCAATGCACAAGAAGCGCAATGAGCGGCGCTGCGAGAAGAAGAGCGCGCAATGCACAAGAAGCGCAATGAGGCGCGATGTGGAAGACGCAGCGCGGCCTTGAGCGCTTGAGCGGCGGATCTGCAGCGGCTCGAAGAAATAGCGGCGAGAGCGGCGGCTGCTGCCATGCATAAGGCAATTCCTATGCTTCTATGACTAACAATAAATTTTGTGGACTCGCATGGCTAAGACGAACTCAAAAATTGAATGCTACGAACTTGGATGGACGCAACGGAAGCAACGACACAAGGCAGGAAAAACCTAAGAATAACTACGACTGTCAAATAGCAAAGACCAGCAGCAAACAGCACTAGCAGTTGGAGGGCACAGCTTCCCAATCGGGCAGATAGGTGCATGTCGGCCCATTAAGAAAAAGGAGCATAGGGGCAGGATTTGGGATCCCCTCCCCTGTTCTCCACCATTGGCTGCACAACCTTCATGGACATTGTCCAGCGAGAGAAAACGAGCGGCCCGGTCCGAGCTTCGAGCAGGCGAGGCTGCAGAGAGGAAAGCGCATAACCCGACGGAAGGCTAGCGCAGCGACGGTGATTTCTTCCGGAGCGGCGACGGTCGGCCCGTGCGGAGGCGGCGGTGACCGCCCGTCTTGGCGGCGGCGGCGGCCGCCCGTCTTTGGCGGCGGCGATCGCCCGTCTGCGAGATGATGGCGGCGGCCACGAAGAGGAGTCAAGCGGCGCGATGGCGCGGCGACCAGCCCTACGGAGGCGATCACAGCGGCCGCGCGGTAAGCGATCCAGAGGCCGACGAGCGGCCGTGACACCAAGCAATGGCGGATGGAGAAGGAGGCCGGCGGGCGACCGTGACACCAAGCAGCGGCTGAGGATCCCAAGGCGAGGCGGCGGCGGCCGAGGAGCCCAAGCCGAGCCGGAGCCGGAGTCGGAGCCGAGGAGAAGACCTTCGTGGTCGCCGAGGAGGAAGGCACCACAACGATGGAAGCCATCGAGGATCTCCGTCCCATTGCGTCCGAAGCCGGCTCCATCTGGATCAACGACATGGATCCGGCGGGAGCCACCGAGAGGAAGACGACGATGACGGCGGAGAGAAGGCGCCAGTATCAACAATGGGAAACCGGATCTGCGGCGTAGAGGCGGATCCGAGGCGGAGACGATGGGCGGTGGTGAGTCGTCGAGGGAGACCGTCGGAGCTTCGAGTAGGCAAGGGCTCGACTCCTCCCGAGCAAGATCAACGGCGGCAAGGATGGCGCCGTCGAGTGGTACTAAATCGACACTTTGGCGGCGCATCGGCGGCGACACCGTGAAGCGACGGCCGAGCGATCGCGGCACCACCCACCTCGTCGTGTATTCAGATCTGCCGCCGCCGGATGTACATCTCCACCGGGTAGTACACGGTGAGTGGCGAACCCGATGGCGCCCGAGAAGCCGAGGATGTCGTTAAAGAAGGGCATGACGACGGCGAGGCGGTGCTCACGACCACGAACGCCGTCCTCCACGTAAGCTTTGAGAGGTTGACGCGGAACTGCACCGCTTCCGGCGACGGCCGGGTGCTCGGGTGATGAACTTCGGCGTTGGGCGGCGCCGCGGCCCAGTCTCGGCTGCGGCGTAGATGGGTGGCGAACACACGTAGGTGCCTCTAGGCAAGGTTCTTGAGCGAGGCGGCGGCCGGATCCTCAATGGAGGTGCTTGATCCGGCGCAAACCGAGGCCGACGGCGGCTGATGAGATCAACACCAGGCGGAGACGACAGGCAGAGGCGGCCTGGAGAGCACAAGCGGCGACCGTGACGAGAGGCCGCCCCCGGGAGTGGAGATCGCTCCTCCCGGGGGCAGCAGGGCAGCGAAAACGATGAAGGCTAGGTTTAGAACCTTAGCTCTGATACCATGTTATGAATCGATTGTGTGTATTGAAGAGAGGTCCAAAGGGCGGTATATATAGGAGTACAATATAGAGATAATGATATGTTAGAGATAGATTCTATCTCTAACATATCTCTAATATATCTCTAACACCTGTGCCCTCTGCGTTCCAACAGAAAGGCCACCAACCTAAATACCATATCAAGAATACAGCTGGGCAATGCATGTAATTCTACGTTCTCAGCAACAAAGGTCCTTCAATGCATTGTCCCGCACTTCCGCATGCAACAAAATTGATCCATCATACTCACTTCTTAAGATGACCCCAACAAAACTACTTTGTTCCTGACTACAAACTATAAATGTTGCTACCATCATCTCTCCATCTATGATTCATCATACAAAATAAACCTACCGAATGCAATGAAATACATGGAATTGTACTCACCAATTCGTCCACTTGCTTGAAAAGAGGTGTCAAGGCAAGCGGCGACAAGTCCTCGCAAGACGAGCAACCCCTCGTAGTTCGTTGGCGCGAGGAGCAGCACGGAGATGAGGCACAGCGTGAGGAGCCATTCTCTCCTACAACACCTCATCTATTGCCTGCTTCTTTCTACACCAACCCGATCATCTCAACGCGGATGTCCTAGGAATTGCACGAAAGAGTACTCCTCTGGGAGCAATAAATCATCATCTTGGGGAATTCTTTTTTTAGCAGAACACACCCAAATTCGCGCAAAATTGCATCATTGACCTCTTGAAATGCATACCTCGAGATGCTCTAAGAAACTCACTGATTAAGGCGAGAAAGCTCAGAAAGGGTCACCAAAGCTGGAGACTAGGCCCCCCCCCCCAAAAAAAAACTCGAAGAAATCCTCAAACGTAGCCAAAGAAACCCCACCAAACTCGATACCTTCACCCGCGATTCCCCAATCCGTCAAGAAACCCACCAGAAGAACAAGGGAGAGAGAAAGAGAGAAAATTCACAGGAAGTCCGAGCCTAGGAAATACACAATTTTTCGAAGAAGAAGGCACAACTAAATTCGCGGCGGCAAAGCCACGAATTTGGGCATGATCTGGAAGCCACCGAGATGTCCAAATAACTCTCTCTCTCTCCCCTTGTCTCCTCGAAATGGGAAAAAGGGAAGGGGGAGAGAGGGAGGTCGCGGAGACGTAACAAGTCAAAAGAAGGAAGGTGAAAATGGAAATGTTTTATTCTATTTTAATCTATCCATGATTTGAAAAATTAAATGCTTCTTAAAATAGGTTTGAGCTCGATAAGTTTACCAATTTATGCCGATAAATTGGTCTCTGTTCTAAGCCTAGCAAGTGGATTAGGGCCGCTTGGGTTACGTGGGCTGTCGTCGTGCCCAATTAAAAGTTTTGTCCAAAACAACCGGACATACTTATTCAGTAAACTATTCTCTCTTGCTAAGTCTCCTCTCTTTGCGATTTGGTCAACGTCTGAAGGTGAAATTGGCTGCATTGAACCTTTTTGTTCTTAGCTAACAGATATCCAAAAATTATGTCGTGCCTAAAAGTGACGAGAATTAAAACCTCTATTTATTATTTATTATATAGAGACCATACGTCTTCATGGTCGTAACCCCTAAGGCTAACGACCTCACTGGTCGTAAGAATTCCAAAGGTTACATAATACCCAACCTGGTCGGACATGGTTCCAAACCTAGTCTCCGACCAGTCAAATGCTCACAAGGTTTTTGAACTGGTGTCTGGATCTAAGACCAGACATATACTTTACCGTGTGAGAAATGGAACATGTGCTATATATTCCATACCACGTGACGCTACAACACTGGAGTACGGTTACATGATTCATTGACATATAACCGCACAACAGTTGATACATTGTCAACTGACGCCTCTCTTCGACCAGACACGCCACTTCTTAACAGACGCCTCTCCAAAGGACAACTGCCAACGTTTCATCAACTACATAAGGAGGACCGTGGAAGGAGAAGAGGGGGACCAAAGAGAATCATCGACTGTAATCACTCTCAGAAGATAGTCAGTCTTTTAGATTGCAAGGCCGTAGCAAGCATTGTGCTCCAGTGTTAGGGGAGTTAGTATTTGGTCTAGATTACAGATATACTTTGTAACAGCCAGTTCATATCAATAAAGAGCAGCCACATTCCTTAACAGGAGATATGAGTCACTTTTCCTCTTTTTTTTTATATACTCATAAGTTCGGTGATTTGATCGTCGACAAAAATATACTTAGATTTTGTGGATATTGGGTGTAGGACACTAATGCGAGTATTATATTATTATATGTTGTTTCAAATCGATATTTCACGTGCTTTCTCTCTTCTCTCACAACGGTTAATAATGTAATATTCACCTTAGTATCAGCCAATATCCATAAAATTTGAGTTGTTTTTTGGTCAAGACGTGATTTTTGGATATCCGCTAGCTAAGCCAATTTTGCCATGACTAAATTACCCCTTGCATTGAAGAACATAATGTCGTTTGTGTTGGCCTGATCCGGGGGCTGTTTGGTTCTAACCCGATGCATAAAATCTAACCCGATGCATAAAATTTGGGTTACTAAAGTTTGTAACACATTGGTAACAAATCAAAAGCATAAAATTCGTAATAGTTAGTACTACTACTAGTCCAATTCCCACAGGTGCTACCTGGAAGCTGGATCAGCGTAGGTTCCACCGCTAGCTGATAAAAATTTCAATGTAATACCACCCCAACGTGCGCCTTCTCAGCATGTGGCATACGTGTATGAGCCGATCGACGTATATCGACGCGACCCCGCTTCAAACTGTATCGCTACGAACTCCACGAGATGACGATCTTTGACCGGAGTCGAAAGCCAAAAGGCGCACGGCTGATTTAGCGAATTAGCGACGCCGTTTAATCGTTCCTACGTACGTTCACATCGACGGCCGGCGAGATTGCGCTCGTTGAGATGTGCGCTCGCGTCATCGTCCATTGACGAGTTGCGATAATCCGATGGGTTTCCAGTGCTGCTGCCGAGTGTGGTAAACGCGTGCGCCACCTGCCGCTTTCACGGCAACATTTGTGATCTCGACTCATCACTAGTGCGTAGGTACTGAATCCCGGATTCAGACCGGCCTTGTCATCGGAGCTAGCTTTATTATAGAAGGGAGACTGCCCTCTTGTTCCCTCTCTCTCTCTCTCTCTCTCTCTCTCTCTCTCTCGCGAGGATGATACATGATGCCAAAAGCTCAGCTAGTGGTAAAGCTTAAGGTTGCAGTTTTGCTCCGTTAATCCCCGGGCCTTCGAGGATTTGTTTGGATAGTGAGGGGTTAGAACCAATCCCTTTGAATTCGAAGAAATTTTAGTTTAAATCTCGAATCAATCCAAATAAATTGTGTTGGATCCTAATGTATCCAAACAAACCCTCAGAGACAAGTATACGCTACGCGAACAAGGATTTTCCTAGGCGAGCAGGGCAGGGCCCGGCCTCGATTTTCAGCCAGTGGGACTGATCGAAGCTCAAAAGCAATAATAAAATAATATATATTACTAAACTTATTCTAAAATTTAAATAATAATATCTTTATTCCAAAATTTTTTTAATAATTTTTTCTCTAAAAAATGGATTGTCGGGCTTTTGTGGGCTTTGGGCTTGGCCTTTGTAGGGCCGAGCCGTGCCAAGCAGCCTGCCACGTTTAAGGACGAACTTTTCCACGCTTGGCCCGAAGCTTCGGACCGACTCGAGACTTGAACAGACACCCATAATCAGTTAATCACCGTCGTCCATTCGCTTCAAGATTCATACATTCCTTTTGTTGCTTTTGTTGGTATTTTTAGAAATATCTGAAATAGTGGTTGGATGGGACACAATAGGGTGAGAGGACGGTGCACAGAGCTTGTGGTCCCATTGCCGCGATCGAGTCACCAATTTCTGAAATAAAATAGATAAAAATGACAAAGAGTTCTTGGGAGATGATGCGACTGCTCTTTATTGCTATGAACTGGATTCTTTACAGGGGGTGCTCTTGGCAGGGCAATGGACTAATACTAATTACACTAAATGTAGTGATTGCTATGCAAATACTTCAGATGTAATCCAATTGTCTCTTGATCTTCCGAATGGGATTCCGCTTCTCCTTCCACCCCCTTTTGCCGTCCACGTTCTTACTTAAGTAGTTGATGGAGTGGCGACAGTTAATCCTAGAAGAGACGCCTATTGGAAGTGTCGCGCCTGGTCGGAGCGAAGCAACGGTTGATGAAGTGTCAACCGTTCGGCGGTTAATGTCTGAGAGATACTAAACCATACGATAGTTTGTTGCTAGTGTCTTAGGACTATGAAGCATCTCGTGGTATGGAGCCTATATGATATGTGTTTCATTCATCACACGGTAAGGAGTATGCTTTGAGCAAAATCCAGATGCTAGTTCATTACTTGTACGAGCAATTATCTGGTCAAGGACTAGGTACAGTACCTTGTCCGACCAGAGCACCTATAAGTAAACTCTAGAACCCTTACGACCACAAAGGTCGTTAGCATCAGGGGTTACGACTCATACGACACACAGGGGTCGTAGGCTTAGGGTTTTATGACCACAGAGACATATGATCTTTTAATTATGTATTAAAATAATACATAGAGATTTTAATTCTCATCACCCGCCACTATGATTTATAACTCATCCTCAAAATTTTGGACTAAATGACATTATTTGAAGTGCCATTAGCAAAAATAGCACCCTCGCAGCCATAATAGTAAAAATAACGCTCTCTACCGCACCACCACGGGATGGCAAGTGGCTCCTCATACGTATCACCACGGGACAGACAAGCCATGTGACAACACTATTTTTGCAATTGCGGTTGCGATGGCACTATTTTTGGTAATGCCTTTTCAAATAGTGCAATTTAGGACAAAAACCTCCTCATCCTCCATCCTCCCTCTCCCCCTCCCATTCTCTCCACATGCTCTCCCCACCGACGAGTGTTAGGCGGTGGGCCTCAACGTTGACACACTATCGTATGCGACGACCCTGCTGTCGGATCCATGCCATCAAGGAGTACACCACCGCCAGGCTTGTCTTCCCCTGTGTCTGCTATCTATTGTCCGCACGCTGTTGTTGCTGGATTTGGCTGCCTTCGACCACGCCAGCTCAAGATCCGCCGACGGGGGATCTTATCGTTCCCAACCACGCCAGCATTGGATCTACATTCCCCGACCACGTTGGCGTCAGATTTGACCCTTCTCAAGCACGCCACGCCAGACCCGTCTTCCCCGAACACAGCTGGTGTGTACTTCTTCTTCCCTGTCATCTTTGGTGCGTACTTCTTCCACTCCGGTGCATCGTCGTTGTCATCTTCCTCCTCTTTGGTGTACTTCTTCCTTGTCAGTGTACTCCCCGAGTGTCTTTGTCCTCCTCAATGACTTGTACCCCTCGCTGGTGTCCTCCATTCGTCATCGTCATCCTCCTCGCCAGCGTGTACTCCACCGCACCGGTGTACTGATACACGCTCCGTCCTTGCTGTCGTCCGCACAACACTAGTTTACTCGCCGCTGCCGCTGCCGATGTACATGTACACAAGTACAACTGTTATGTATTGCAGTATCAATACATACACATGGGTATTGTAATGTGGAATATGGTTAGGGATGGCAATTGCGCCCGATTACCCGCGTGCCCGCAGACGAATACCCTAATGGAGGTGGATATGGGCATTTTTCTTTGCTCACGGGTATAAAAACGGGCACAATTCCTTGCCCATCGGGTAAATGGGCGTGGGCATGGGTAAACTCCACTTGTACCCACTTCGTCCGATTACCCGTAACCTACCCGCATGTGTAAGGAATTATGTCAGTTTGTATTTGTATTTTATTTTTTGAACTTGATTAGTTGTCATGTCGAACATGATATGTAAATTGTAATGAACTTTATTAGTTGTTGAATGTGTGATGCACCATTAATGTGTGAATTATGATGAACTTGATGTATGCATTGCTTGCGGGTAACGAGCATGCCCGCGAGCAATCGGTACCCACGGGCGGCGATACATTATTCGCGTGTAAATGGGCATGCACGCGGGTGACGGGCATGAGCGAGGTTTTTCGCCCGTCGTCCTTCGCGGGTATGCCCGCAGGGGGATTCGGGGCCGCGGGCATGGATATAGGTGAGCACTACTCGTACCTGCCGCGCCCGATTGCCATCCCTAGATATAGTGTACAATAGAATACAACAATGGTGGATTGCCATGATATAAAGTAGGATTTTGTATTTTGCATTCTATTTGAACGCAAGTAACGGTATATAGTAGTACAGGATGATTGTGATGGTACACAGTAGTAATTTGTTTTGTATTTTGCATTGTTTGGACACGCATATACGGGAGTATAATACATAAGAATGAGTGGTATTACTGTACAGGATACGACAATGAGTATTTTTCGTGGCATATATCAGTACGAGTACATGATTCAATTTTCAAATTTTAAATAAGGCAGGGGGAGATAAGTGGAGTTGACATGACAATTTGTTTGCTTGCGATGACACGCATTCCGAAAATGTTTAGCTTTTCTTTTAGGCTCAGATCGCAAGGACTAATGAATGGCTATGATAATAGGTGCATAGTTCCTTTTTTTTATTTAATTTTCTACGCTGCGCGTTCTTTAATCTTACGTATGTCATAGCATTATATACATAATAATAATGAGATGTGTAAGTGGGACCGCACACGCTACCATGATGTCCTTTTCGGTAGATGAAGTATGGGCGCGTACACCATGATGCATCGGAGAAGAATTTGACGTGTGCGGAACGGAGCCATGTATGGATGGAAGGGTAGGCCTGGTACGCGCCAATCATACCCACACGTGGTGACGAGCCGATGTCTCTCTACATCCACAAGGCTATATCCGACCCGATCTTCTTTTCGAGGTCGATCGCCGTGTCAGGTCGGTAACAAAACATGCCTGAGCCACGCAGACGCAATCATGGATGACAGAGAAGCAAACATACGGCTATGATCGATGAAATCTTTTTTTATTTTATTTTATATTTCTAGAGTGATCTGTAAGTTTTTTCAGAATTTTTTCTCCCGTAGTTCCATTTTAAGTTCGCCGGAGCTGACCTCATACGGCTGGAACAACGGTACGGGGCTCAGATTAAAAACCTATATATATATATATATATATATAAATATATAAGTAAAATACAACTTCAAACCCAAAGTAGATAGATCAGTTCGAGACTTAGCCCGTAGCCACCCTGTCCCAAGGCTCCATTTTCCGTTAAATATATGTACTGGAGCTTTTCGGAGGGATGTGCATGGCTGCATCTGCACATACCAGCCTTTTTTTTGTGTGTGGATGAACAGCACATGTTTTTCGTGGTTAACAAGACCGCGCAACCAATACACGTTGCTTGGTGAGTGGTACTATAGCATTGCAACCCGATCGAGCAACAAACTAAATCGTTTTTGTTGTTTTTTTCGATCGAAACTTCTGATTAAAGCGGCATTTTTTTGGGCTTCGGTGGCTGTTAATTAAAACTCTACAGGATTTTATTCGAATACATTATGATCCAACTTAATTTCTTTGAATTGTTATAAAATTTAAACTAATATTTCTTTCAATTTAGAAAAACCGGGTATAATCATTCTCTATCCAAGCAGACCCTCGCAGGAAGACCCGATTACAATCTATCGTTGAACCGGGCTCGCAAAATACTAATTTGGGACACCAAGCTCGATCGGCTCTAAACTAAATTATGTTCCTGGTTGCTTCCACTACAATCGACCCTGGATCCTCCAACAAGACATGAGTACATTGCACACTAATGAAGTAACCTCTGACGTGGCACCACTTTTAGAAAAGCCATAAATGTGCCCTTTTTTTTTTCAAGAGCCTGCACAAGATAATTCGAGTTCTCTGTACATGCCACAAAAAGATTGTTACGTAGTAAGAAAAGCAAAAGTTTTGCAGAGCACTTGACTGCTTGAGCACCTCTCCTTTAGTTCTCGTGCGTCGAATCGGCGTCAGGTGCGACGTCGGTGGCCTCCTCTCCCCGACCGGAAATGCCCACCAGCAAGGCAGCAACGCTCCGAGCGGCAGATGGGCCCCAGGCGAGGTTGTGCGTGACGCCCATCCATCCATTCCTAGTTGCTCCTTGAACTTTTAGAACGCGGCTACGTGGCAGGCTGGCAGCAATTTGCCCTCGTGTTCTTCTAGAAGCCCGGGTTCTTGCTCCGTTCAGACCTGAGGCCCACTTTTCCAATTCTCCCTTTTTTTTTTCCGTTCGAGCTTTTATTATTATTATTTGAAAATATTTCCCTCTAATTTTATTTTCAATTCTAATTTATCTGATCACGTCATGACCCGCGATGTGATCAAACTGTGTCACACTATCGACCGCGATACGATCAAATCTGCACGATAATTTCCCGAGTTAACACACGCGTCTGTTTTTGAAATTTAAGTTTTATTCTGTTAAAGCGATGACGTGACAATACTTGTTTGTCACGTCGAGATCTGTGATGTGATAATATGTTTTTGCCATACCACGCGTTGTGGTGTAGCCAAAAAGATCAGAATTAAAAATAAAGTTAAGAAGGGATTATTTTTAAAATATTTTAAAAAATAGATTAAATAATAAAAAAAGTTCTTTTCGTTCCCTCAGATGTACCGTTGTTGTAGTGGCCTTAGCTGAATGTGGCCTTGGTTGGTTGCATTAATTGATGCATCTAACTAATCACTTGTCTTTTAGAGTTCATGATTTAGGGTTAAAAAGTTAGTGCTTCTATTTCGCAATGCCCTTTAGACACATGCTTTGGAGTCTTTGTTTTTAAAATATACTTATTTCATAGTTCATGTTCCAATCCAAGCTGAGATACTTTCACCAAATTTTTATTGATTTTTTTTTTTTTTGCATTTTCGGACTTGAAAGCTGAAAATTACTCAGAATATAAAAGTAGGCCGGTCTCATTTCTCAACGAAGGAAAAGGAGCCATCACATCCCCCTCAGCGAAATGGAAAACACCCAGGCAAAGCTATCAGCCCCATCTTATCTGCCCGCCCCTGATCGGACGGCCCACGAAGTCCCAACCGCTGAAGCCGCTTAGGCCCCACGTCAACCCTCCGATCCATATCCGACGGTTCATAATGGTTCAAACCCATCCACGTCAGGTCAAACGCGCGACCGCGTGTCCGCGCCCCCCGCGTCACGCGTGTCGTGGCACTCTCGGTGCGCGCCGCACGTGACCCCGCGTCGAGCCCTCAGTCCGTCGGATATCGATCCGACGGCGGGGAGATCTCCGTCGCTAACGACGTCAGGGGTGCGGGCCCCACGGCGTCAGGACGCGGCAGCGCTGACCGTGCAGACGTGGCCGTGGCGTCGGCTCGGGGGAGGCGTAATATAAGTAAGGCGTGGCACCTTTGGGTTTTTTATTTGATTATTTCCTTCTCTCCCACTCTCTCAGATATAATTATCGCGCACGCAAAAAAGAGGAAGGGCGCGCGAGAGAGAGAGAGGATTAGGACACGAGAACCAGAAGAGAGAGAGAGAGAGAGAGAGAGAGAGAGAGAGAGAGGTGGAGTTTGGATGGGGGCATCGGGCTGCGCAGATCGGAGGTGAGCGCTCTCGTCCTCGTACCTCGTCGGATTCCACGCCTGCTGTGCTGCTGATTTTTGCCGGAAGCTGTTGGATTTTGGGGTTTTTCCGGGGTGTTTTTTGCTTGGTTATTTTTTGGTGTGATTCGATCGGTTCGGGAGGGTAAAGGTGGGATCTCTGTGCGTTTTCCGGCGGGAGTTCGGAGATCGGTCGGAGAAGATGGGTTCCTTGGGTGGGTTCACTTGGGTTGAGTGGGCTCTAGTGGACGAATTAGTTGGGGATTTGTGTTGGTTCGAGCCGATTCGATCTGTATAGGGTCGCAGTAGAGGGCATTTATTTTTACTGTTAGATTCGAGGAAGCTCCTCCATTTTCTGGATTAATGAGTTGATTTTGTGCTTTCGGTATGCTGTAGTGGAGGCTACTGTTGCATTTTGCTGCTAATTTTGTACTGCTTAGCAGGTGGATCATGGCTAATTTGTGGTTCGTTTTGTTGGCACTTAACTGTGCGAGATGCACTTTTGCTAGTATTTAGCTAGACGCGCGAGTCAAGCCTGTCAGGTTTAGCTAATTTTATCCCCCGAGTTAGTGATGCTTTTGTTAGCTCTAGTTTATGGAAAGATGGAAGCATACAGTAGATTGATCATGCAGTAGCATCAGGATCCATTTGTTTGATTGATTAAGACATAGCTTAGGAAATCGTACTTTCCGCCTGATCAGTCAATTGTTTTACCTTTCCTGACGACAATCCATGATAAAATTTTCTTCATGTGCTGGTTATTCCACACGGTTGATTGGTCAAACTTCTTGTTGGGGGGGGGGGGGGGTTCCTTCTTCGGAATCAAGGAGGAGCGATAGGCCATTACTCAAACAACAAGGTAGGTCAATCGTCTTCAACCAACTAGAAAATCTTATAGTGTGCTTAAGATTGGTCTTAATTGTGTGCCAAGGGAAGGATCAATAATAAAATAGTGTGGGTCTATTCTCCTCAACCAACTAGAGAATGTTCGAGGCTGTTTATCTTTAATAGGTTGGATCTTCTGGATAGGTTGAATACTTGAACACCTTCCTTTCTTCATTGCTTGTCTTCCTCTAGCTTCATGTTTTGTTGCTTGAGTTTGACACACTGACTAGATGAACTGAATTTGTGCAAGTGTGCATTTTGAGGGAATAAAAATGGACATATTGGGACTATTGGGAAGTGATTGGGGGTATTTCATAAATGATGTGCTGGCTCTTGGAGTTGGAGTCACATGACACATGATGCAAAGATGGAGTAAATGAAGAGGGTTGCATTAATTTACTTCTATTGTACGATCTGAAGGAGGATCTATGCTCAAATGGAATAGTTGGCCCTTTGTATAACATGGTAATGCCTAAGATCATAATGGGATGGGATGATGGTCAATTGACGTGTTGCCTAGGAGGAGCACTGTTGTCCCGTTGTCTGCACTGCAAACTTTCTCTTTCTAGATGATGGTACAGGCTGGAATTTATGGATCTTAGTAGTTGACTGACTCATGATTGCTTGACTTGCTCGAATTTGACTTGTGTGGTTGTCCTTTAAGTTTGAGAAGGATAGAGCCATTAAAATTTGCAAGGAGATGATGGGGACGTTTTGACAGAGAATGAGCTTGGTTTGTGCAGAATTCTAGACAGCTACTTGTTAATTTGTACTATATGCACAGAGGAATGACAAGCAGAGAAATCAGTAGATCATTTAAATTAGTTTTGGAAAAATAACTTTGGTTTATTTGCTGTTGTATGTTTATTTTTTGGTCTGTGATAAATCATTGATGCTGATGTTGAGAATTCATTTTGCATTATCACAAGAATTTTATTCTGGTATTAAGTGTCTAGCTTAATTTTGGTACCATACAACCATTTTTCTTGTTAAAACCCATTCAGCTTTTGGCAGACTTGCAAAATGTTGCATTATATGTTTTTTAAGTCACACTACTGGTTTTGCAATGTTTGTTGTCCGGTGCCTGTGCTTCCTCTCTCTCTCTCTGATTTGTATGCTTCAAGTTGCACTGATAAAGCAAAATGTTCTCTTGTGTGTTCTGTCACGGTGTCACCTCCCATGGAATAAATGGTTTATAGTTTCCTTTTTTTTGCTATGTACAGGTCATGAACAACTAATCCCTGTTCATTTATTATGGACTTGCACCAGTTATTAAAGTACAGATTGACCGGTGCTAACGTCATCTACAAAATTCCTACAGAGAACAACTTAGCAAACTCTCCCTGGCTAGCCAGTCCACTGAAGTTCGAGTTCAGCAACTCCCCATACACCCCTCTTTCTTCCCAGCTTGAGTGTGACAATTTGTCTGCTCTTAGCAACACTCCAGACAACCAGAGCTCTACAGAAACCATTTCAGCCCAACCAATCTCTCCGCTGGAAGCAGACAGCTCATACAGACAGGCAGGTATCCTTCTCCAGGAGAACATTCAATTGGGGCCTGATCCATTGTATGCAACATCAAGACATAATATGCAACACGCTTTACGAGAGATTGAAACTGTTCTGATGGCACCTGATACTGATGATGCAACAACTAGCACCAAGCATGAGTTCGAGGAAAACAAGCCTACTCAGCTCATGAGGCAGCGGTCGAGGACATGGAGTCATGAGTCACAACAACCGTCGCCTGGAGTCGTTCGGCCACAGTTTGCAACTGGTGGATACCCCACAGCAAGCTATGAATTTCGTCCAGAAAAACGACAAAGGGAGTTAAGGGAGGATCCGCAGATCATTGTGAAGCAGCTGTTAACCAAGTGCGCCGAGGCATTAAGTGATAACAGGACAAACGAGTTCCTTAAGCTTGTTCAGGAAGCTCGTGGAGTTGTTTCAATTAATGGGGAACCAATCCAGCGTCTAGGTGCTTACGTGCTTGAGGGTTTGGTTGCTAGACATGGAAACTCGGGTAAAAACATTTACCGTGCTCTGAAGTGCCGTGAGCCGGAGAGCAAGGAGCTTCTGTCCTACATGAAAATTTTGTACAATATCTGTCCTTACTTCAAGTTTGGCTATATGGCAGCTAATGGGGCTATTGCAGAGGCATTGAGAAGTGAGGACAAGATCCACATAATTGATTTTCAGATTGCTCAAGGGACTCAATGGATCACACTGATACAAGCGCTAGCTGCAAGGCCTGGGGGTCCACCGCATGTGCGGATCACTGGAATAGATGACGCAGTGTCAGAGTATGCCCGGGGTGAAGGTCTGGAAATTGTAGGGAAGATGCTGAAAAGCATGTCTGAAGAATTCAATATACCTCTGGAGTTCACCCCTCTATCTGTCTATGCTACTGAAGTCACAAAAGAAATGCTCGAGATTAGACCAGGTGAAGCACTTGCTGTCAACTTCACCCTTCAGCTACATCACACCCCAGATGAGAGTGTGGACGTCAACAACCCACGGGACGGGTTGCTCCGGATGGTGAAAGGGCTGTCCCCTAAGGTGACTACGTTGGTGGAGCAGGAGTCGCACACCAACACGACACCCTTCTTGATGAGGTTTGTCGAAACCATGGACTACTACTCTGCCATGTTTGAGTCGATCGACACCAACCTGCCACGAGACAGCAAAGAGAGGATAAGCGTGGAGCAGCACTGCCTCGCCAAGGACATTGTGAACATCATTGCCTGCGAGGGGAAGGACAGGGTGGAGAGGCATGAGCTCCTCGGCAAGTGGAAATCAAGGTTGACCATGGCTGGCTTCAAGCCTTACCGCTGAGTTCGTACGTGAACTCAGTGATAAAGAAGCTTCTTGCATGCTACTCCGACAAGTACACCTTGGAGGAGAAGGATGGCGCGATGCTTCTCGGCTGGAAGAACAGGAAGTTGATATCTGCTTCTGCATGGCACTGAGTCACTGACAATAATAAGTTCAGAAGAAGAGAAAAAACAGAGGTTATATACCGAATCCCCTGGTCTCCTTTTTGTAAAAAAAAGCCCTTTGATGTACCTGTACATGATGCTGCATCCTCAGTGTTGCCTAAATGTATACCAGGATAAAAACATTGACATTAGATTGTACAAGTTGTATGGTAATTAAAATTTTCTTGCGGTTCCATCTATTCACTATTGTCGCAGTTGATATCTTGGATGTAATTCTCCGCTGAGGGATTATTTCCATTTCATGCAGCATGCTTTGAGAATGCAGAGTATACCCCATTCCTGTAGGGAAAAGGATTTTGCAACACTCGTGTCATCACTGTTACATGTGCAAGAAATATGTACTGGGAGATCAAACTTGTGGCGAAGATAGGCGAATTTTTTTTTAAAAAAATAAATCGCCAGAAGCTGTTGGTGGTCAGATTTGGTTGTAGCTATTGTGCCCAATGCCGACACAAAACCGGGGACTTGCCTCGTGCCGACTTGGTTACAGACCCGTGAATATGTCGCTGTGAAACGGTCGACGACAATGTTCTCAACCAAGGTATCCGGGCGAAAGCGGTAAGGCATCAGTAGCAACAAGATAGGCAAGCAGTGGCGGGCCTAGGATTTTCAATATGGGTGTTCGAAGTTATCAAAGTATAAAAATAACAAAGTTCAAATTGTTCTTATTAGAGACAACATGTCAAATAATTTAAAAAAATTATAAAATAATTAAGAAAATTACAATCTAACTCGACGTTCCTTCATAGCTTGGAAGCGAGATATGATGTCATTATCCTTAACTTGCACAAAAAAAATTCTCGCTCAAGAAATGTAACCAAGCAATCATCCGAATATTGTTCTCCCATCCTATTCCTTAGTTTATTTTTCACATAATTCATTGAAGAGAATACACTCTCAACACTAGCAGTTGCTACTGGAAGAATCAATACCAATTTGAGAAGCTTGTAAACAATTTTATAATGGTGGTTCTTCTTTGTTTGAACAAGCATGATTGAAAGCTCAGCAAGATTTCTTACTTGTTTAAACCTTTCATCTCTACGCATATCAGCAATGAAGTGTGTACATTGAAATGGAAGATGCATCAATTCTGTGCTTGAGAAATCCTTAGGATAAAACTGAGCAAGCCTAACCAAGTTGTTCTTGTCATAAGCAGCGAATGAATCAGCCGGATTGAATGAAGACATGCAAAGAAGCAAATCCGTGTTTACCTTATCAAACCTATCATTAAGCTCTTGAAGTTGTCTGTCAATAACACTTAAAAACATGTCAACATGGAAGCGATGGAGATTCTTGACTTTTTTGAAGAACCTTTTGGATCTTACAACTAGCATATAGAAATAATCCATTTTAGCAATTTTGATGCCATGCTTCACACAAAAGGAAGTGTCATCTTTAAGAAAATTTTTCCATCCATCATCCTCCCGCAATAACTGCAACTGAGTCTTTGTCAAATAAATAAGATTAATAGCATTAACAATATCTTGATCCCTCTTTTACAAAGCATTGCTTAAGTCATCTGTGTACCCAAATATGGTTAGCAATAAGTGTGCCATAAAAACAAACTCAAATGACTCAAATGGTGTCAACATAGTTTGAGCTTGTATAACCTCTGTGCTTGAAGTGTGATATTTTCCAATCTTTATAAGAACTCGTCGTATTGAAGGATACAAAGAGATGACATGCATAATAATTTTATAGTGGGAACCCCAACGAGTATCACCCGGCCTACCTAAGCCCATCTCTTGATGCAAACCTTGGCTAGTTTCAATGTCACCCAATTCTAATGCTTCTACAATCCGATCAGCTTGAGCTACTCGAAGCATTTGTATCTTTTTACAAGACATCCCAAGAACATTCAACAAATATGAAAGTTGTTGAAAGAACCAAACACAATCACCATTCTCCTTAGCAACAGCAACAAGAGTTAATTGGAGTTGATGGGCAAAGCAATGAATATAATAAGCAGAAGGAGACTCATCCATAATTAGTTTCTTTAGACCATTAGCTTGACCCTTCATATTACTAGCTCCATCATATCCCTGTTCACGGACCCTAGACAAGCTCAACGAATGATCCATAAGCAAAACTCAATTGCTGTTTTAAGTGTTAAAGCAGTAGTGTTTTCAACATGGACAACACCGAGAAACCTCTCAACCACCCTTCCTTTTTTATCAACATAACGCAAGCAAAGAGCCAATTGTTCCCGTAGGTACACATCACTAGATTCATTAGCAAGTATTGCAAAATAATCATCACCAAGGTCTTCCATGATAAGCCTAGTGGTTTCTTTGGCACAACAGTTGATGAGCTCTTTCTATATTGTAGGGGCAGTCATTTGATTGTTCCTTGGGGCACTCTTAAGAACTACCTTGCTAACATCTTCAAAATTTTCTGCTAGCCAATTTAAAAGTTCAAAGAAATTTCCTTTATTATGTGATTCTTCACTTTCATCATGTCCACGACAAGCCAACCCTTGATGCAAAAGAAATCTCAAGCACTTAAGTGAACATGTCAACCGGGTTTTATACAAAATCTTGTCTTGTTTGGTATTGGAAGCAAAAGATTCTTGAATTGATGCTCTAGGTGTAATGAACAAATCATATTTCTCTTGAGCTTCATTGTGGGCACTATTAATACCACCAATATATTTCTCGAACCTATTTTTATGGTTCCAATTTCTAAATCCTCCATTCACAAAACTATCTCCACCAGCATAATTAGTTTTGTCCTTGAACAAATAACAAACAAAGCAGAAAGCAGCATCTCATTCCACACTATACTCAAGCCAATTATAAGCATCATACCAAGTAGCTACGAATCGACGCATACCTCCAATATTTCTTCTTGGAAAATCATGTCCTCGTGGTTGACATAGCCCCAATGCAATGTATCCCCTTCTGACTGTATCTTGTTCATTGACATCATACTGTATGATTGGAATCCGCTTTCTGGGACCATGAGAAAGCAAATCAATATCATAAATCGCTTCATCATCTCTACCATCATCTTCTTCGTTGTCATCTATAAGTGGGGACAATGGGGGAGGTTCTATGCTTGGTTGCGTTAGTTCTGGACTTAGGATTTCGTCTTGGATATCACTATCATTTTGTGCTTGCAATTGAATGGAAGTAGAAGTACTTTGAACTTTGCTTTCAATAGATATTGGCCTCTTTCCAACTCTATCCCACAAAGATTTCAAATCTACATGCTTCCTCTTCATTTTTGAATACTCTGCGGTCTACATGAAAACAAAAACTTCACATAAATAATTTGACATTTAAGACAAAATAATCTTCTCATTTATCTAACAACTGAAACTACACAAGCTATTGAACTATATAGAATAATTTTCTCTTATCTCCCAGTGGACCAGTCGAGTCTCCAGCGGTCCAGCTGAACTCCCGATGTGGCCATCTTTATATCTCAAATCTCAATCCTCCGTCCAGCCGAATTCCCCAGACTCAGTCCAATCCCCATCTATCTTATCTTCTTGCTTTGCTTTTCCCCAAGCTCAAACGCTCAGTGGACAAAGGCTCTCCTCCGCGGCTCCGCCCTCCGGCGGCCCGGTCTACCCCATCTATCTTATCTTCTTGCTTTGCTTTTCCCCAAGCTCAAACGCTCAGTGGACAAAGGCTCTCCTCCGCGGCTCCGCCCTCCGGCGGCCCGGCCTAGCGCCCCTCTTCCTGGCTCCCCTCCGGCGGCCCGGCCTAGCGTCTCTCCTCCTGGCTCCCCTCCGGCGGCTCCGGCTCCCCTCGGGCTCGGCCTAGCGGCTAGCGCCGCCTCCGCCCTCCGGCCTCCCGCCTCGGCCGCCCGCCTTCGCCTCCCTCGTGCCGGGCGGAGGAGCGGAGCTCACACTCGCCGGCTCTCCTCGCGTGCTCGCCACTCGGCGGCTCCTCCTCGCGCTAAACCTAGGCCCGCCCGCCGCCGACTGGCCGGACGCCTTGTAGCCTGGCGGCCGCGGTTGGGCTTGGGGAATGGATCTGGAATCTGGATCACTGGAGTATGGAGCAGCGTAGGAGGCGGCAGCCGCAAGACGAGATGATTGACGATTGACAAGGCAAGAAACCAACCGAGGAAGCGAGGAGCTCACCTTGACCCCGCCATGAGCCGTCAGCCGCTCCTTGCGGCGGTGCGGTGGTCGGTCTGCTGCCTCGGCCGCCGCAGCACCGCAGGCTTCCTCTCCTTGCGGCTCGCCGTGCGAGGCACCCTCCATCCCTGGCTCTGGCATCGGCGGCTCGGTGCTCACGGGCTCACGACTCACCTGGTCAGTGCCACCCTACCCCGCCGCTCGTCGTGAGAAGAGAGGGTCGAGAGGCGCTTGCCGCTTGGGGATTTCACGAAGGGGATGGGTCTGGGACTCTGGGGGCTGGTCGTCTCAGCGCCGACTTGTAAGGGCTTGACCACGTGAGGCGTTCGGCTGCTTCGGTTGGGCCGCTGTGGTGGCGTGGTGGGCTTTGCAGCCTTGCAGGTGGGGCGTGGGCGCGTTTGGCGGGTGGGCTGCGACCTACGTGCGTGATCAGAGGGGATGAGGAGGTACTGTGTAGTTCAAATACGTATTTTAAATATTTACTAGTACATATACTTAATATACCTAATAAACACGGAGTTTTTTTTTTTCAGAAAAATGGGTGTACATCTGTACACCCATGTCCCTATACTAGATCTGCCCCTATAGGCAAGCGAACAAACTAGACTTGCCTAATTACCTCCATGTCTCAGGGCAAAACCCTCAAAACTTCTGAGTTTAAGATAGCGATATTTAGGTTGGTGTAATCACTGCTATATTTACTAGTTCGTGGTGTTGGAAAACTATAGGCTCAGTCCAGCAGTCGGTCCATATATAAGCACTCCATCTTAAATCCTAACAGAGCTGTAGATTATAAATAGGGGTGCTAGTCATTGTAAACGATTGATCAGATGAAGAGCAATAAAGAGAAGCAAGAAGCCTTCTACATCTCTGTGTTCAATATTTTTTTTTGTTCATATGTTCTTGCATTGTTTGATGCGATTCTATGTTTGTCTACGAGGTTATCATTCGGACTGGACTCGCCAGCGACGGTTCCTCAACACGTTATCAGCATAATCGACTCTCCTCGCATCGACACTCGTAGATTGAATCATTTTTCTAGATTACTTTCAATTCTGCAAATTTAGTTTTCTAGATTGGTTTTTCTACGGTGCAAATCCGTTCTAATCGACCGCGAGTTGACTTGCAGTCATCGGCACAATGCCGATCGGTGGATCGCGTGAAAGATTGGATGTCGATTGTACCATAGATTGAAATTACGAATTCGTTCTAACCTACCACGAGCAGACTTGAAGTCGCCGGCCAATCCGATCGGTGGTTGTATGAAAGAATGGATGTCGACTGCACTACATAGCATCGCATCATATGAACAATATATTTTTTCTTTTTTCGGATGAACAGTACCAACAAAAAACAAAAATCGGTGGCGCGCGACACGAAGTCATGCGCGCGTAGACTCGCCTCCTCGGCCGCGATCGCGGCGCTGGAGCATCTTGCAGCAGGACCATGGCCGGCCCCCCAGCACAGAGCCACCGCTCGGCCACCTCCCGAAGAGGCACCATCGCACTCCAAAAATGGGCCGGCCTTGCCACACACGCACGCCCGCCTGAACAGACTCCGCTTTGGCGGCCCGCATGCCGCCCTCGGTGGCTCGGCCACCGCCCGCACCACCCAAAACAAGGAGAAGGGGAAGGGGAGGAGAAGAGCCGCCGCTTGAACCGCCGACGCCGCCGCCGCGGCCGACCGCCGAGCCGCGCCGCTGGCGCCTCGACCAGCAGACCACACCGGCCGCCGCCGCGGCGCCGCCTCATCACCCCGAAGCCGCTCCGCGACGAGCACAGCCCGCCGCCGACTCCCAAGCCGCTCCGCGACAAGCGCCGGCCTCTGAGCCGCTCCCACACGAAGTCGCCTCTGCCTCGCCGTAGAGACTTTGCCGCCCGGCCGTGCCCGATCACCGATATGCCGCGTCGGCACCGGCCGCCGCCGCTTCACGGCTCCCATCTTGGGAGCCATCGCCACCCGGTGCGCAGGGATAGGGAAAATGTACCCCTGGGCGCCGCTTTTTTGCGGCGGCAACTGGGCCAAGCAGGCCGGCCCGCTTTCCCGGTCGGATATAATCGAAAAAACGAGAAAAGGAAAAAAAATCCTTTTTTTTTTGGCAAAAGGCCCCTGAATTTCTGAAAATTCCGAGAAAGTTTTCCGAATAAGGAAAATTTGCGGAAACCCCCTCGGTCTTTCTAAAAATTACGTGATTTTTTCTTCTCAGAACTGAAATATTGCGTTTTAACCCCTAAAAATTACAGAATTCATTGAAAGTTCTTTTTCAAGCAGAAAAAGGCATCGGGAATTCAAATTTTGAATCATTTTTTGCATTTGAAATATGTTTCACTTTGTTATTATTATTTCTATGCAATTTATATAATGTATTAACTGTTTTGATTATTTATATTGCTTTTAATCACTGAAACCAGTAGTAAAATCATTATAAATGCATAGAAAATATACGGGATCACGAACCGGGAGTTCGAAGTGCATAATGAGAATTTTTGCAACTATTTTATGTAAATTACCTGCAGTAACCTTATGAACATCTTGAATTAATACTGGCATTACGAACCAGAAGTTCGCATGAGCTGGGCCAGCATGGTCAGAATTTGTACAGTCTTCATCTCTGTGGTAAGGTAATTACGGATAAGTAGAAGATTGAGAAAACTATCTCTACCTTTCACCCGAATGCGGTGCAATCCGCACGCAACTATTGTCAAGATGACTACATGGAGTATGCCTAATTAATTGACATCATGAAAGTTGCGAAAGCTCAAGATGATGTTCTAAGAAAGAATTACAACCGCCTAGTAGCAATGTTGGCCATGAAGCTAATGCTAGCAGCTACAATGCGAGGAAACCTCTCACGAAGGAGAGGGGCAAGAAGAGTAAGGTTGTGGGTCACAAGCACGTTATCGATGCCCAGTCTAAGAAAAAGGGCAAATAACAACATGAGGCACACCTCACCATTGCAGGCACAAAGGATCCACAGCCATCAGTTGCACTAATGGATGTAAACAGCCCAGTAGTAGCCCCCATCACTCCTCATTTGGACATTGCAGCGGCCGTAACCGTAGTTGTCCAAGAGGAGAGGATCGCCATGGAGCAGATTCAAGCTGAAGTTACTACATACTTCGCTGATTTGATCCAGTACACGCACTGCACTTAGATCTTTTTATAGTCACTTGCAGTTTGTGATTGTGATGGAACATTGAATAATGGTTGTAAGCTCTAGGAGAGCAAAGCATTAAATTCTTATGATGAGTCCTGCAAGACTTGTTAGTGTTTTCAAACATGCAAGACTTGTTAGTGTTTAATGACGATGGTCTCGTACGGGCTGGACCCGTTGGGTTGGACGTGCCGAGATGCCAGTATAAGGTTGTCCGGGTGGAGGGGCTCGACGCAATGAACATTCATGAGCTCCAAAGCTGCATCCGGAGGGAGTTCGGCACGAAGGCAACAACGAATAAAGTTGTGATCGAGGGGATCACCCGCACGAATGATGTGTGGGAGTTTGTCAAGGTGGCTGGAAGCGTAGCATGGAGCCAGTACATGCAGATTGCCTCCCATCCTGAGACGACCATTTACGGGAAGCCGATGGTGACGTGGATTTCGTACCCAGGGCGCTGGGCCACCTTGATGATGCCAGGGCCTCTACAAGCGGGTAAGTGCAGCTCGAGCCTAAAGACGACATCACAGAACGTGTTGCCTCGGAGGGAAGACCCGCAGATAATTTTGTGCGAAATGAGGGGGCAAAAATATGGTGGTTGGCCCACATTGATTGCCATGAGAATCTACTGGGCGAGCCCCTCGGGTTGGAGTCCGATGAGGACACTGACCCAAGCTCGGATGGTAGTGACGATGACACACACCATGCCGATTGTTCAACCGGGGGAATTGTGTCATTGGAAGTGCCTTACGTAGCATCAAGACTTGATGTCACAGTGCGTTCGCTCGTACTACCGTAAGAAGAAGGCTTCCATTAGGGGTTTGATGCTGACACCCTCTTAGTTGGGCAATGCTTTCCTAGCAAGGAGGTTGTGCAACTAGTTATAGCACGATACGCCTTGTCCATCAGCTGTGTGTACCGAATGCACCGGTCCAACCCCGGACATTACGCAGTGCGGTGCGTAGTGGAAGGCTACCCTAGCAAGGTCAACGCTCACCGAGCAAAGATGTTCGACTTGGTATTCGCGGTCAAGACGGTGATCGACCACACTTGCGAGCTTAGCGAGCCCCTGCGGCAGCATCGGAACGTGACTTATGCATATGTGGCAAACCTCATCAAGCACCTAGTTGCGACGGATGTGTCCGTCTCCCCCAAGCTACTGACGTCGGAAGTTTCCAATCAGGTTGGCTATCCACTCAGCTACAGTAAGGTCCGACGAGCCAAGTAGAAGGTCATCGAATCCATGTACGGGACACACAAAGAGGAGTACAACCTTGTGCCGAGATTGCTTGACCAGATTGTCGAATCAAACCCTGGTACGTACATAAACAAGCTTGACTGTGAAGATGCTGAGAGAGGGCCCAACCACTTCATACTGGACTGAGTGTTCTGGGATTTTGCTCAGGCCATCCGGGACTTCAATTTATGTCGTCCCGTGATGACGATAGATGACACTTTCCTCATAGGGAGATACAAGGGCACCATCCTCATCGCGGTGGCGGTCGACGAGAATGACCAGCTTCTCCCGGTGGTATTTGCCATTGTGGAGAGCGAGAACACATCCAGTTGGCTGTGGTTCCTGTCGAATGTGAAGGCGACAGTGGTGGGAGACCGGCGCAACATATGACTTATCACGAGCGGCAATCTTTGGGTTGTTGGCGCCATCAACACCATGCGAAGACGGATGGCCCCTTACCTGTGGAACAACATGCAATCCAGGTGGTGCATGAGACATTTTGCATCTAACTTGTTCAAGCGGTTCCGCAGTCAGGATGTCATAAAGACATTCAAGGCATTGTGTCTGCAGAACCAGAGGCAGAAGTTTGAGTCCATCTGGAGAGACCTCGAACATCGGACTATGATGCATACAAGAGAGTCCACTCCGGAGGCACTGGAGGGAGAGCAACCCAGCAGCGCCATAAGTTTCTCAGAGTGGATTCATGGCCACACTCCTGAATTAGAGAAATGGTCCCTTCTCTATAACACGGATGGTGCGAGTGCGGGATTATGACAAAGCGTCCTCAAAGGTGTGCGGTGCCTCCCTATCACCGCGATCGTCGAGGAGATATGGATACACACTGTTGGTTATTTCATCAATTGAGCCACCACAGCCAAGCGACAGATGGTGGAAGGCAAGCAATGGTCTGAGAACATGTAGAGACACATGGACCAGAAGATGGAAAAGGCTCGGATGCACGACATCCGGGTGATCGATGGGCTCAGGAGGAAGTACGAGATTAGGCTTCGGCAGAAATACATCAACAATCTTGCCAGGGGAAAGGAAACAGGCATGCACCCTGGATGATGTGGTGACATGCACCCGCAACAAGCTGAAGCTCTTGCACAAGCCATGCTTGCACGTGTACAAGGCATGCGTACAGATGAGGCAGATGTGTACGTCGTACATCTCTGAGTACTACGACATGCAGCACCTTTTCTGTACATGGAGTGCGGAGTTTCACTTGTAAGGCTTGGAAATGAACTACAAGGATCTTTGGCCGGACATGGTGCAATGGGGCCCGAACAAAGACTTGAAGACAACAGGGAAGGGGCGACGACAGGCGCGACGCTTCCAGAACGACATGGATGCCAGCCAACGTACCAGTATTAGCCGCACAAATAAGTGCACGATATGCAAGGCCCCTGGGCACTCAACAAAGTATTGTCCCAACAGACCGAGCTCGTCTGGTCGTTATTCGGTGTCGTAATGTAATGTTTTCTCTGCCTTAGCTTTCTATAGACATGTTAAACCTACGGTCGGGCGTAGTTTGAGTAGCACCAATATCCTTGCCCAATGGTCTACTCATCGGTTGATTTGACGCACTTGCAGGCGTCCCAACACCAGCAAAGGGGTGGCGCCACCCCCGTCAGGGACCCCTCCGGAGGGCATTCATTGGGGATAGGAGGGGGTGCAGCTCGACCCGAAAGGTGGGTGGTGTGTGTAAAGCTGCTGACTATACACCCTGTAGTGAGCGGCGGTCTCTTCGGGACCCACCCAATCCATCAAGAGCTCGTGGATGCGCTTCCATTCCTTCATCTTGTCTATGTTATCTAGGTAGTGTTGTTGGTGTGGAATTCCTGGCCAAGTCGCGCTGTATTTATAGCGGGAGCAGACGCACCTGTAGCAGCTCCATTGCGATGAGGCACGTACGTGTCTCATGACCGTGTGATGCGCCCTTCGAAGCAGACTCGTTGGGTCACATCGCTACGCAAAGTAGCCTCGTTGGGTCACGTCATTGTGCAAAGCTACCTCGTCGGGTCACGCCCTGCTTTGCAGAGTGTGGTCACGTCCTGCTTTGCAGAGCGAGGTCACGTCCTAATTAGGGTTTCATAGATTAGGGTTTGCAATGAAGTTGCAATGTACGTTTTCATACAGATAATTATCAACATTTCAAGTGTTACAAGTATTACATGAAACACACGCGGGTTTATTACAATCAGGATGAAGGAGGAGGGGTATTATTGTTGGTAATATGTCCTAGAGGTAATAATAGAGATGATTGTATCACGTCTATATTTATGTGTTATTAAATAAGTGTTATTCTGTTCCTTGAATGAATCATCAATTATAAAGATTAACAAGTATGTGACTTGTTGGTGGAGCTCTTTTAACTTATGATGATGTTGTTCTAAATGTATCCCTGGTCGGATGTCACTGGTCTAAATACTAGTGACTCTATCGACCAACACATGTATTGATTGATGACCATGTTTCATCGGTCATGGATATAGGGATACCGAATCAATAATGTGAACACATGTTGGAGAACATGGTGTTAGATTAACTCACCTTGAGACACTACAGAGATTGTTATGCTTTCATGTGTTATCAGTTGGTCTCAAGCAATGATGATGTATAATCCTTAGACCTGAGATCAATATGGTTTTCTACATGTGTAAGAGTACACTTTGGGGTTACCAAACGCTACTCCGTAACTGGGTAGTCATAAAGGTAACTTTTGAGTATGCTATGAAACACACGGAGGAATGTGATTTATCGGATATGGGATTTGTCCCTCCTAACATATCAGGAGAGATATCTCTGGGCCCCTCAATGTGGTCGGATAAGGAAAGTGCATTGGCATACCACTGGTGGTCTAAGAGTTCGACCACATGAAGCTATCCAACAGTTGATCGAGAAAGTATTAAACAGTCCATGGATGACACAACATCTCACCTGGAGTTCAACCAGATATCGTAAGGCAAATGGAGAATACACGAGCAAGTCTTTCAATTCGATCAGATACGGATAGTCATATAGAGATACGAGCTGGTCGTAGGCTGGTCGAACATGATCACTAAGTGGTCTGTAACATCCCAATTTTTGAGAGTTTTTGAAAAATTTTCTATTCCAAAAATAACCATTTGCCTTTACGCTAAAAGCTTAATTGGGACCTTCAAAAAAAAAAAAGAGTTCAATTTGAATTAATCAAACTTCAATTAAATAAATATTGTCTGATTTGATTTTCTAATTTTATCTGGTATTTGTTTTTCTTCCCTTCATCCGGTTGTTTTCCCGTGGGGTTCCTTTTTACTCCTTTTTGGTTTGCTTTTGTTTCAGAGTTATTTTAAAGCTTTTAAAACAAAATAAACTATTTTCATTTCCTTGATTAAATGTGGAGCTTAAAATTTAATTTCCAAAGCAAAAGCATTTTAAACGATTAAATCAAACCTTACTTCAATTCAAAATGAGTTTATTGGATTTTCGTGTTTTTGGATTTTATTTAAGTCGATATTGTTTCTTGCAATCCTGATGCTGCTTTATTTCTTTTCACAACCCAAAAATTATTTTATTTGTTGTAAAATTTAATTTAAAGTATTTAATTTAAATTGGTGGTATATTTTGAAGCTTTAAAATAAAAATAAACGTTTGGATTTTCTCGGTTTCAATTTAAGTTTAAATTGAATCTTTTGAAGGAAAAGTATTTTAATTTGCTAAAATAAACTTCAAAAAATGCAAAACTATTTTATTTGGTCTATTCAAGTCCCAAGTTATTTTCTAAAATTTTCTTTAATTTTTGGATTTTCGATTTCGGATTTTCTTTTCCTTTTCCTTTTCTTTTCCCTTCTCTCTCAGTGCGGTTCTTCTTCCCGTGAGTCTTTGCCGACTGTTGCGCTGTTCCTCTGCAGCATGGAGCCCCATGCCCTGGCACCTGCCGCCCATGCCCTGACGCCTGCTGCCTAGAGCCCCGAGCACCCATCCCTTGTCCTGCTCCTCCAGTGCCTCCTGCTCCCTTGTCCTCCCCAGTGCCTTCCCCCCTTGTGCCAGCCTTGCCTGTGCTCGGCCATGTTCTTTGTGCTTTGCTCCCTTCCTCTCCCACTAGCAGCTCCTTCCATCTCTTACTCCTCCTCCCTCGGCTCTTCTCTCTTTCCCCTCCTCCCTTCCTTCTACTACAAAGCCAGCAGCCGAAGCTCCCAGTGCTGCTCTCCCTTGCCTTCTCCTCTGCCGAGCTCTCCCTTGTGCTGCTCCTTCTCCCTTCCTCTCCAAAACAGCAGCACGGCAGCTCTCCCTCCCCACCGAAGCTCCAGTCACCCGGTCTCCCGTCTTGCCTCCCCTCCTCCCTCCCACCGAAGTTCCAGTGAGCCAAGCTCCATGCCGCCATCGCTAGCTCCTTCTTCTATCTCCAAAACCGGAGCACCTTGCCCAAAGAAGAACTCCTCGTCTTCTTTGCTATCCTCCGTGCAACCTGTTCGCCCCATGGTGCCGCTCACCTGCCACGCCAAGCAGCCCCATCCATGCGCTCCATTGCTCCTAGTGCATCTCCCTCCTTCCCTATTGGTTGACAGCAGCTCCCCACCTCCATTCTGTTCCTGCCGCTGCCGGCCTTGCTCCCCTGCTGCTGCTTCGCTGAGCAGCCATGCGATTAGCTTGGCTCTCTCCACCGCCGATTGCAGGCTCCACCCGAGTGCCGCCCGTGTCCTCGGCCCCTCACTGCTTTTCTTCCTCTCCTGTCTTCTCAACTGAGCTCCACTGAGTAGCAAGAGACCCACCAAGCTTTCTCCCCAGCGCACCAAGCTCTTCCATCTCCTTCCTCTCTTCCTCCAGTAGAAGCTATCTCCTGCTTGCTCCTCCTCTCTCTCTCTTCTTGTTTCCCTTCACCTGGGCACTGTAGTGTGCCATCGCCGAGCGGCCCCTCCCCACTGCCGGATCTTCCCAGTGCTGCTCTCTGCTCTGGCCGACCCATCATGCACCGGTCTCCCCATGCGCCCCTTCCTCTCCTCTGAAAACTAGCAAGACTGACTCTCTTGTCCCTCTCAACCGAGCTCCGTGTGACACCAAAGTCCAGTCCAAATAGCCTCTCCCTCTTCCAAAGACGTCCATGCATGCGTGTGAGTAGCTATGCAAAAGAAGCTAGCTATGTAGAAGGAGCTCTGTTGCTAGCTAGCATGAACACCCATGCATTAGTAGCTCATGCATGTTAACCATGCATGTAGAGCTCAACTCATGCACGTACACATGCGTATAGAAGAAAAAGCAATACTTCTCCACCTCGGTTCTCTCACTCCGGTCGCCCATTCTCCGCCGATCGCTTCGCCGCAGCGTGCTCCTCGGCTTACTCTTTCTATCGCTAAGATTCGTCGCTATCTTTTGCCGCGACCAAAAATGTTCGCCGCGGTCGAATCGCCTTCGTCGTCGTTTCGGTGGTCGTCCTTGATCCCCGGCGATGTCGCCATCACTGCCGATACCTTCACCTCGCAATACTCTACGTTGTGCTACCTTCGTTTCTCGAATCATCGTCGGGTCACCGGCGCCACTATTCCATATGCACTGTTTTGCGCGCCGCCGCCACACTGGACCTCCGCCGGCGACGCGACCACCATCATTGGGTCCGCCTCGCTCCCGGGATTCCATTTTGGTAGTTCGCCGGCCGTCCCTCTCTTCCCCTCGCTGGTGGCATCATTTTTAACTCAGTCTGCACTATTCATCTCTGAGGATTTTCTATATTTCATGTGAAGGAAACTTCCGGATATTCGTTCTCCTTCATACGAAATCCGATTCCATCGATTCTTGGCTCTAAATTCATCTAAATTCAGCCCCTTCCTTTCGCTACTAATTTTGTAATTTTTGGATTTTATTGGATTTGTTGTATTTATTTGGCTCTATTCGCACGTGTAGATTCTGGCGTTTCGAAATGATTCTTCGACCCGGCAACCGAAGCACCGCGACTCGTCAACGAAGGCAAGTCGTAGGCCTTTGACCATGTTGAACCCATTTTATAAATGTATATTGTTTTAAATTATCATGCATGGCTAGTTTTATTAAAAATGGTTTTGGGAGTAGATAATTACCAAATTGCCATTATGCCTCCTTGATAAATTGAAAATGAAATGTCTCCTTGAATGACATGTACCCTTGGACACCTTAGGATGGTTAATACTAGTTGGACATAATTGTATACCAACTTGGGAGCGTATTATTGCTTAGACATGCTCTAGTTACCCGCGGTACTTTCGATCACATGTTCAATGATTAATGAAATTTGACTAATGGAACTATGGAACAGTGGTGTGAGGCCACTTTTATTAAAAGATGTTGTGCCATGGCAAGGATTGCCATTTGGTGGGTATGAACAAAAATGATTTATGCTCGGGCTTGAGGTAGGGAGCTAGAGTGGGTGTGTGATGCACATTGGGTTGTGGTAGACTTGTCTGAGCAGCCAACTAAGGACTTAACTTTGCAAGTCATTGATCTGGGCCACCTCGTGCAACCACAAGTCCGGTATGGGACGGACCTGGCCAACTAATTAGGGAAGTTTTGAGTCGGTTCATTGTGGTGGTTTAATGGCGCAAGAGGGGGTGTGATGGCGAAACCTTAGCGAAGCGTAACCGAGGCAAAATGGAACTTTGTAAAGGCTTTGTGATAGTCACTTAGTCGCACACTCGGAAGTGTGTCGACGGACATTACAAGTGATTTATCTCTTGTGGGTAAAGTCCGTACAACCTCTGCAGAGTGTTAAAACCTATTCGAATAGCCGTGTCCCGCTTCTTTACATGCCCAGTGATTTCGCGCAAGGGTAGTATTTTCAAAATTGTGGTTTGGTTCGATAGAAACGCTTGGTTGGAATGGTTGGGAGGTGAACGGATGTTCACCGCTTGATTCAAAAGAACTTGGTTATCTATGTATTATTCTTTTAAAATCACGCTTTGCAATCTAATTATTGTATTTATCGTTAAACTTGCTTTACGCAAATTAACCATAAAGCCCTCCTTGCTTAAGCTCATCATGAATACTATGTGCATACTTTTCTCTCGACTTGTCGAGTACTTTATGTACTCACGGCTTTATGCCCTTTGTTGATCAGTCCCAGCAGAAGATTCAGGAAATGTTGAGTTCTACGAAGAAGGCTACTTTGAAGACTACGCGAACTAGGTCACGTCCTCCACTCGATTGCCTGTGGGCATGTCGATTGGGCTCCACGTAATTTTGAGATTTCCGCTGCCAGCTACTCTGTTGTTGCTAAGCCCTGTGAGGCGACTTTTGTAAGAACCTTGACCATAAGGTCTTTCTTTGTTTTAATTAATATTACTTTGTGCGCTTCATTAGTTCGTCGTTGAATGGTTATGAATGCATCATTGTTGTAATCGTGCAAGCTAGCTCGATCATGGGACTAGCTTGGTATGCACAGAGGGTCTCGGGGTTGTGTGACACCCGGGGCGCCGACAAGAGATGGTATCAGAGCCATATCGACTGTAGGACGTAACCTTTAGTTAGATCGGTCGTCTTAGTCAAAAATTCAAAATATATTTTCTAAATCAAACCAAGCAATTAACTTGACTAGATATTCTTCTCTCATCTTATTCTGTTCTTTCTTACCTTGTTCTATTCTTTTCTTCTCATCTTACCCTCTTATATCATTCTTGAGTTCTTTCATCTTATCTTTTCTGGAACTTGGTTTTCAAATTTAAATTGACTCCCTCATCTCTGGATTATCCCTAGGGTCGAACCCTTCAAGATCAAGCAATGGAAGTCTCGGAAGCTCAAGTTCCGCCGTCTGTTCCCAGTTGACCCTCCATAAAGATTAGATTGGTAGCTACCTCCCTAGTTTTAGAGTCGTTTAGTCTGCGTAATAGTGCTTTCGTGCTTGAGTGTCTCTTCCTTGTTTGCTTCTTGATAGCTTTCCGGCTATCCGTTCGTTGGGTAAAACCAACTTTGTCCGCATTAGGTTGATCCATCTATCTCCCTTGTTTCTTACTCATCTGAATGCTTTTCCCTCTCACCTATTGTGCTTTCTCCCTCTCATCTATGAAACCTGTGAAGAATTGTTGCAAAATGGATCAAACCCGTAAGTCCCTTGGAAGCTACTCTTGCTGGAAATAACCTCTGTGTTTTGATGCCAACATAGGTAGCTTTGGAGAACCTTTGATAAGGCCGATTTTGAGATTTAACCGGGTATATGCAAGAAGTTACTGTGGATACCAGAGTATGATAATGGGTATGCCTTGATTATAAATGGTTTAAAGAGTGGCATATTGATGGATTATATAAATCATGGAGTAAAGTGATCAGGGAGGAAAATCTTGATTAATCTTGAAGGATAAAAGAATCTGAAGTGCTGATTTGATTATTAGGAGAAGTTGTATTTAAATTGAATTTTGAGCTGGTTATAATGTCGGTTGGATATTTGCAATTGAGAAATTGTGCAGAAGAGGCACAGAGTAGAATGCGAAGAGAATTGGATTTTTCATATCGATTGATGATGTTAATTTTGGAAGAATTGGTTGGATCTTGGTTGGATTGTAGAAATACATGATTACTAGATTGTACAATTAAATTATTATTGATATGAGATTATGGGAGATTGGATTATAGAAAGGTATCTTGGATGAATTACAGCAATTGATCTTGATTGGATTATGGAAATATGATTGTGGAATTTGGGTTATAGAAATATAATTTGCTGTATGAAGGATTACATAATATATTATGATTGGATTTGGATTAAATGATTACATGATTGTTAAGGGTTTGGATTATAGGATTGCCAATTCTTGACGATGATTGTGGTGGATTATGTTGAATCAAGAAGAATGGAATTAATTGAGTTTGTTGGTCACATTGGATTCAATTGGATATGATTGAATAGAGAAGTTGGGATTTAAAAGAAATTTTGGTTGGACTATAGAGATATGTCTTGATTGGATCATAAAATTGCGCATTTGTGGAGATTGGATTATGCAAACAGATGATTGTTGGATATTGGAATTTATGATTGACGGATATATTACTGATATCGGAGTTGGTCCAAAATAATTGTTGGATCGATGAATATCTACAGGTTGGACTGAATGAATGTTGGATAAATGGTGATACAATAATTGGCGGATTAAATTTGAAATTGGGATTACAAGCAGTCTTTTTGGAAGGATCTATAGTAAAGATATTGAAATTATATAAAGGAATTCTGAGGGTTGCAATTGATAAATTTGCTTGAGAAAATTTAGTGGATAATGTTATGGATTTAGTCAATAATTTCGGAGGAAGCAATTGCATGACTATAATCTTTGGAAGAATTTTGTTTCAAAAGGATAGAAAAGAATTTAGTGTGATCCGAAGTTTATTGGATCGGAAGATGTGCTTATTGCTAGTGGATTTTGTGGATTTGTGCAGGGAAGAAATCATGCGATCAAAGTGGTGAATTTGTTAGATTATTTAAAACTTATGCCAAAGAAGGATGTGTGAATCATGCTGGTGTATCGATAGAATGTTAAATTGAATAAATGATTGGATTATAATTAGGTGACCTTATGATATGCTGGAATGGTGGATTTCGATAATAATGAGCATTGGATCTAGCGATTTGGAAGATAAGTTTGATAGCTTTCTAGCTGGCATTCCAGAACATGATTGTAAACCAGCAGTTTGGCATCAGTCCACCAAGATGAAGCTACCACTGCCGCTGTTAGAGATGTGCAACGCGTTCCGTTGTGCCGCGATAGAAGGATTGCCTCGAGATACCAGAAGAGCCGTTACATATGAAGAAAGCCGAATAAAGGAAGTATCTTGCCAACCAGGGGTATCCAAGCAGAAAGCCCGAAGAATCTGAACGCTATGCCAGGAGCAACACTCTAACGCCTGCAAAGAGCAATAAAACAATAGCACAAAGAAGGAAGCGACCTGAAGCCAAGAGCCGAGTGTCCCGGCCTTTCCTTCTAGTCTCTCAGAATCTCGGGGTCGAGATTTCCGTTTAAGTGGGGTAGGGTTGTAACATCCCAATTTTTGAGAGTTTTTGAAAAATTTTCTATTCCAAAAATAACCATTTGCCTTTACGCTAAAAGCTTAATTGGGACCTTCAAAAAAAAAAAAAGAGTTCAATTTGAATTAATCAAACTTCAATTAAATAAATATTGTCTGATTTGATTTTCTAATTTTATCTGGTATTTGTTTTTCTTCCCTTCATCCGGTTGTTTTCCCGTGGGGTTCCTTTTTACTCCTTTTTGGTTTGCTTTTGTTTCAGAGTTATTTTAAAGCTTTTAAAACAAAATAAACTATTTTCATTTCCTTGATTAAATGTGGAGCTTAAAATTTAATTTCCAAAGCAAAAGCATTTTAAACGATTAAATCAAACCTTACTTCAATTCAAAATGAGTTTATTGGATTTTCTGTGTTTTTGGATTTTATTTAAGTCAGTATTGTTTCTTGCAATCCGGTCTGTTTTATTTCTTTTCGGTCAACCCAAAAATTATTTTATTTGTTGTAAAATTTAATTTAAAGTATTTAATTTAAATTGGTGGTATATTTTGAAGCTTTAAAATAAAAATAAACGTTTGGATTTTCTCGGTTTCAATTTAAGTTTAAATTGAATTTTTTGAAGGAAAAGTATTTTAATTTGCTAAAATAAACTTCAAAAAAATGCAAAACTATTTTATTTGGTCTATTCAAGTCCCAAGTTATTTTCTAAAATTTTCTTTAATTTTTGGATTTTGGATTTCAGATTTTCTTTTCCTTTTCCTTTTCTTTTCCTTCTCTCTCAGTGCAGTTCTTCTTCCCGTGAGTCTTTGCCGATTGCTATTTGTCCTCTGCAGACATGGAGCCCCATGCCCTGCACTGCCGCCCATGCCCCGACGCCGCTTGAGCCCCGAGCACCCATCCCTTGTCCCGCTCCTCCCAGTGCCTCCCGCTCCCTTGTCCTCCCCACGCTGCCTTCTCCCCTTGTCGCTTTGCCGCCTGCCCGTGCTCGGCCATGTTTGCCGTGCTTTGCTCCCTTCCTCTCCCACTAGCGCTCCTTCCATCTCTTACTCCTCCTCCCTCGGCTCTTCTCTCTTTCCCTCCTCCTTCCTTCTACTACAAAGCCGCCAGTAAAGCTCCCAGTCTTGCTCTCCCTTGCCTTCTCCTCTGCAGAGCTCTCCTTGTCTTGCTCCTTCTCCCTTCCTCTCAAAACAAAGAAGACGGCAGCCTCTCCCTCCCCACCGAAGCTCCAGTCCGGCCTCTCCCGTCTTGCCTCCCTCCTCCCTCCCACCGAAGTTCCAGTGAGCCAAGCTCCATGCCGCCTCTCGCTAGCTCCTTCTTCTATCTCCAAACCGGAGCACCTTGCCCAAAGAAGAACTCCCTCGTCTTCTTGCTATCCTCCGTGCAACCTGTTCGCCCCATGGTGCCGCTCTCCTCCACGCCAAGACCCCATCCATGCGCTCCATTGCTCCTAGTGCATCTCCTCCTTCCCTATTGGTTGACAACAGCTCCCCACCTCCATTCTGTTCCTGCCGCTGCCGGCCTTGCTCCCCTGCTGCTGCTGCCCTGCCGAGCAGCCCATGCAGTTGGCTCCCCTCTCCACCGCCGATTGCAGGCTCCACCCGAGTGCCGCCCGTGTCCTCAGTCCTCACTGCTTTTCTTCCTCTCCCTGTCTTCTCAACCGAGCTCCACTGAGTAGCAAGAATTTCACCAAAGCTTTCTCCCAAAGACCAAGCTCTTCCATCTCCTTCCTCTCTTCCCTCCAGCCGAAGCTATCTCCTGCTGCTCCTCCCTCCTCTCTCTCTTCTTGTTTCCCTTCCACCCAGTGGCACTGTGAGCGACCATCGCTGAGCGGCCCCTCCCCACCGCCGGATCTTCACAGTCTTGCTCCTGCTCTGGCCGACACCCCATGCACTGGTCTCCCCATGCGCCCCTTCCTCTCCTCTCAAAAACTAGCAAGACCAGCTCTCTTGTCCCTCTCAACCGAGCTCCGTGTGACACCAAGCCAGTCCAAATGGCGGCTCCTCTTCCAAAGACGTCCATGCATGCGTGTGAGTAGCTATGCAAAAGAAGCTAGCTATGTAGAAGGAGCTCTGTTGCTAGCTAGCATGAACACCCATGCATTAGTAGCTCATGCATGTTAACCATGCATGTAGAGCTCAACTCATGCACGTACACATGCGTATAGAAGAAAAACAGCAATACTTCTCCACCTCGGTTCTCTCACTCCGGTCGCCCATTCTCCGCACCGACTGCTTCGCCGCGTGCTCCTCGGCTTACTCTTTCTATCGCTAAGATTCGTCGCTATCTTTTGCGCGACCAAAAATGTTCATGCCGTGGGCCGAATCGCCTTCGTCGTCGCTTTCGGTCCGTCCTTGATCCCCGGCGATGTCGCCATCGCCGACGACTTCACCTCGCAATACTCTACGTTGTGCTACCTTTCGTTTCTCGAATCATCGTCGGGTCACCGCGCCACTATTCCATATGCATTTGCTTTTTGCGCGCCACACCGACCTTTGGACCTCCGCGACGCGACCACCATCATTGGGTCCGCCTCGCTCCGGGATTCCATTTTGGTAGTTCGCCGCCGTCCCTCTCTTCCTCATTGGTGGCATCATTTTTAACTCGATGCACTATTCATCTCGAGGATTTTCTATATTTCATGTGAAGGAAACTTCCGGATATTCGTTCTCCTTCATACGAAATCCGATTCCATCGATTCTTGGCTCTAAATTCATCTAAATTCAGCCCCTTCCTTTCGCTACTAATTTTGTAATTTTTGGATTTTATTGGATTTGTTGTATTTATTTGGCTCTATTCGCGTGTAGATTCGGCGTTTGAAATGATTCTTCGACCGAAGAAAAGCACCGCGACTCGTCAACGAAGGCAAGTCGTGAGGCCTTTGACCATGTTGAACCCATTTTATAAATGTATATTGTTTTAAATTATCATGCATGGCTAGTTTTATTAAAAATGGTTTTGGGAGTAGATAATTACCAAATTGCCATTATGCCTCCTTGATAAATTGAAAATGAAATGTCTCCTTGAATGACATGTACCCTTGGACACCTTAGGATGGTTAATACTAGTTGGACATAATTGTATACCAACTTGGGAGCGTATTATTGCTTAGACATGCTCTAGTTACCCGCGGTACTTTCGATCACATGTTCAATGATTAATGAAATTTGACTAATGGAACTATGGAACAGTGGTGTGAGGCCACTTTTATTAAAGATGTTGTGCCATGGCGGGATTGCCATTTGGTCGGGTATGAACAAAAATGATTTATGCTCGGGCTTGAGGTAGGAGCTAGAGTGGGTGTGTGATGCACATTGGGTTGTGGTAGACTTGTCCGAGCGACCAACTAAGGACTTAACTTTGCAAGTCATTGATCCGGGCCACCTCGTGCAACCACAAGTCCGTATGGGACGGACCGCCAACTAATTAGGGAAGTTTTGAGTCGGTTACTGTTGTGGTGGTTTAATGGCGCAAGAGGGGTGTGATGGCGAAACCTTAGCGCGTAACCGAGGCAAAATGGAACTTTGTAAAGGCTTTGTGATAGTCACTTAGTCGCACACCCTAAGTGTGTCGACGGACATTACAAGTGATTTATCTCTTGTGGGTAAAGCCGCATAACCTCTGCAGAGTGTTAAAACCTATTCGAATAGCCGTGTCCCTGCTATTACGGACATGCCCGGTGATTTCGCGCAAGGGGTAGTATTTTCAAAATTGTGGTTTGGTTCGATAGAAACGCTTGGTTGAATGGTTGGGAGGTGAACGGATGTTCACCGCTTGATTCAAAAGAACTTGGTTATCTATGTATTATTCTTTTAAAATCTCGCTTTGCAATCTAATTATTGTATTTATCGTTAAACTTGCTTTCGCAAATTAACCATAAAGCCCTCCTTGCTTAAGCCTCACATGAATACTATGTGCATACTTTTCTCTCGACTTGTCGAGTACTTTATGTACTCACGGCTTTATGCCCTTTGTTGATCAGTCCCAGCAGAAGATTCAGGAAATGTTGAGTTCTACGAAGAAGGCTACTTTGAAGACTACGCGAACTAGGTCACGTCCTCCACTCGATTGCCTGTGGGCATGTCGATTGGGCTCCACGTAATTTTGAGATTTCACGCCACTACTCTGTTGTTGCTAAGCCCTGTGAGGCGACTTTTGTAAGAACCTTGACCATAAGGTCTTTGCTGTTTTAATTAATATTACTTTGTCTGCTTCATTAGTTCGTCGTTGAATGGTTATGAATGCATCATTGTTGTAACTGTGCAAGCTAGCTACTGATCATGGGACTAGCTTGGTATGCACAGAGGGTCTCGGGGTTGTGTGACACCCGGGGCGCCGACATGGTCGAAACCTAGTCGTAAGGTATTACGAACTGGTCGAGACTATATACCATCTGGTTGTATAGAGATACGAGCTCATCATTAGTGAAAAGGACGTGGTCGTATATCATATTTCATTAAGGTTCGTCCGATATAATTCGTGTGTATTCGGGAATCGTTATGTCCTGCTAGGTGCCACTGACGACTCGTGATCAGAAAGGAGTTTCGGAGTCACAACCGATTACGCATGAACCTACAAAGTCACACACTTAACGAGTTGGAACAAACCATTACAGATATGATTCATCAAATATGTTCGGATAGGATCTGTCACGGGTACTATTTAAGGAGATATTTGAGGCTGTTGGGAAGAGATATAGGTAATAGAGGAGACACACGACAAGAGTTGACGTGAGTTGCTCCAAACTCTAGCAGCCATCTTCTTGAGAGAGCCTTCTCGTGCGACTTGGTGCTAGCACACCGGTGTATGGTGTTTCTACCCTGGACGTGTGGATACCGTAGAGACGCTATTGCGGTTGCTGTTGCGCTCGAGGACGATCCGCGATATTGCAAGGAAAGCGATCGGTTGCTGGAGGAGACGATCGGTAACGACTACGCTGGATGATCGACTACGTTGAATGATCAACTACGTCGAATGATCAACTACGTCAAACGATCGACTACGACCACTACATCGACGCATTCTTCGTTGGACCAGGTTGCTCCAACTCTTCTTCCATTGCATTGCGCGTCTGGTGGTAACGATCTGTGATCTCTTGCTTGCCTGATATCCTGGTTTACGTGGTAGAATTTTTAAATTACCAGTTAGCATAGCCTACCCGCATCCCTTCAATTATCACATGTAACCCGATCAAATAGGACACTCTATGTTTATTTATCGGTTTAATGTGGATGATGTTCTTTAATAATGTGTTGTACGACAGGCTAGATAAGCTTGTGCATGAACCAACCGAGGGGGATGTGTGGTAGCATATCATATAATGATGTACCGTATGTAGGGATACAAGTAGGCTACGCTAGATGATAATTCAAAAATTCTACCACGTAAACCAGGATGCCATGCAAGCAAGAGATCACATATCGTTACCACCAGACGGGCAGTGTAGTGAAAGAAGAGTTGGAGCAGCCTGGTCCAACGAAGAGCGCGTTGGTGTAGTGGTCGTAGTCGATCGTTCGACGTAGTCGATCATCCAACGTAGTCGATCATTCAACATAGTCATCGTCCTCGTAGTCGATCATCCAGCGTAGTCGTCGCCGATCGTCTCCTCCAGCGACCAATCGTTTTCCTTTCAAAGTCATAGATCGTCCTCGAGTGCAACAGCAATCGCAGTAGCACCTCTACGGTATCCACATGTCTAGGACAGGAAAGTCGTACGCCGGTGTGCTAGCACCAAGTCGCATGGGAAGACTCTCTCAAGAAGATGGTGGCTAGGGTTTTGTAGAACAACTCACGTATCCTCGTCTCCAATTCTCTATCTCGAATAGTTTCAAGCATCTCCTTATATAGTGACCGTGACGGATCACATCCGAACACGTTTGATGAATCGTATCCGCACTAGTTTGTTCTAACCCGTTAAGTGTGACCCTGTAGGTTCATGTGTAGTTCGGTTGTGACTCGGAAACCTTTTCCGACTACGAGTCGTTAGTGGTATCTAGCAGGACATAACGATTCCTTAATACACACAAATTATATCAGACGAACCTTAATGCAATATGTTCTACGTGAAGGATCGCGGGAAGGCTACGATAGCACAAAAAATTTATCGCGCAACCAAGGAACCTCCACTAGTAATAGATCACGAGATTACCACTAGACGCGCCGACTCGTAGCGGAAGTAGAGTTGATATAGCGAGTTGATGCGGTCTTAGTCATACTCGCCACACGTCTTTTTCTCTGAGTAGTCGTACTCACCGCGCGTCTTCTTCTACGAGTAGTCGTACTCGCCACGCGTCTGATCCTCCGAGTAGTCGTACCCGTCGCGCATCTGCTCCTCCGAGTAGTCGTACCCACCGCGCGTCTGCTCCTCCGAGTGGTCGTCCTAGTGCTGATGCTTGGCAACAACACCTCTAAGGTATCCATACGTACGAGGTAGGGGCACCACGCGCTGGAGTGCTAGCACCGGTGGCGTGGTTTAGGTAGGCGTGACTATTAGGGTTTTGGGAGTTCTTCCAAAGATCATCACACCCCTTGCCATCGCCCCTCTATTTATAGGCATCCATAATAAGTCTCGAACTTGAGGCTCATTAGGAACTCGTGGCCTACAAGAATTCGGATCACCATTCAAATAAAATACTAGCCCTTTAAGTGTGCGACCCTATAGGTTCATGTGTAATCGGTTGTAACTTGGAAACTCTTTTCTGATCACTAGTCGTTAGCGGTACCTAGCAGCACATAACGATTCTCAAACACACATAGAATATATCGGACGAACCTTAATGCAATATGATCTACGACCAGGTTCATATCACTAATGACTAGTCCATATCTCTATACGACCAGTTAATATTTGGTCTCGACCAATTTGTAACTCCTTACGACCAGGTTTCGACCACTTAGTGATCATGTTCGACCAGCCTACGACCAGCTCGTATCTCCATACGACTTGTCCGTATCTGATCGAACTGAAAGACCTTCTCGTGTATTCTTCCTTTGCCTCACAATATCTGGTTGAACTCCACGTGAGATGTTGTATCATTCATGGACTATTCAATACTTTCTCGATCAAGTGTCAAATAACTTTATGTGGTCGATACTTCGACCACCAGTGGTATGGCCATACACTTTATTTATTCGACCACAACGAGGGGCCCAGAGACATCTCTCCTGTTATGTTAGGAGGGGCAAATCCCATATCCGACCAGTCACATCCCTTCGCATATTTCATAGCATACCCGAAAGCTACCTTTATAACTACCCGCCATTCTGAGTAGCGTTGGCAACCCCTAAGAGTGCTACTACACATGTAGGAAACCATGTCGATCTCAGGTCTAAGGATTATATATCATCATTGCTTGAGACAAACTAATGATACATAGAATCATAACAATCTCAATAGTGTCTTAAGGTGGGTCTTTTCCAACACCATGTCCTCTAACATGTGTCCATATTATTGGTTTCATATCTCCGTATCCATGACTTGTGAAACATAGTCATCAACCAATATATATACTAGTCTATTTATATGTGTCCTCATATATTTTTGACCTGGGAACGTTTAAGAATAATCATCACAGAAATATAGAGTTTCACAATCAAGTCACATACTTGATAATAAATATTATTGATATTATTCTAGGAACAAGATAACATATTATCTAATGTTATGAACACAATGAAATATAATCATCTTTATGATTGCCTCTAGGGCATATTTTCAACACTACGACCATATCCTATTTGGTTTTTATCAGTTCGTAACTCCTTACGACCATATTTCGATGTCAGGACCCAGGATTAATACCCCAAATCCTTTGTGCATTTCTGAACTAGTCACATTGCCAGTGGCTACTCAAATAGTTAAACAAATATGGTAACATCCATAATCGCAAAGCTTTATTAATAAATATCAGAGTTGATTACCAGAAAGGCTTACAAGCCAACAAATCAGATCACAACGGAGGACAGTTGAACAGTAGTAGAGCCCAGCTAATTTGCCACAGGCAATCGACTGGGGTAGCGGCCTAGTCGTCGAGATCTTCGACCGCGCGAAGTCCTTCTTCTCTGAAATTTATTTGCATTAAGCAAGGGTGAGCACAAACAACCGTGCTCTGCAAGTCACACCCAATAACAGAATTATAATGCATGCAGGGGTATATCAAAGGAAGACATATATGGTTGAATTTGCATAAAGCGATGTTTCTCTTTAAATACTTGCATTAAGTTCCAAAGTAGATATTCTATAACTAAAATTTATTTTATAAATCCCAAGTTTTATAGTTAGATAGCATTCACAGAAGAGTGGTGAAGGATACCCTCCTATCACATGGTTAATCGCCCAATTTCCCATTTGGATAAACCATTTGATAAAGTCTTATGAAAACAAAAACAAAATCTAACTTTGCTTTGGCTTTGCTAAGCATGTCCATGACCGTGTACACGGCTATTCCGGATAGTTTTACACTCTGCAGAGGTGTATAACTTTACCCACACGACACGGCTTCTGTAGTTTGTTTGGCATCCGTTGATAACACCGCTCACTACCTTAGGTGAGCAGTCTAGAGCACGTGGCAATGCCTTTACAAAGCACCATTCCAACGCAGTCCCACCTCGCTAAGGTTTCGCTTCCATTGTGCTAACCACCCGCCGGATTAAGCCACCTCTTGCGCCAGGTGGGAATACATAAAAGTAGGTTGTAAAAGACACCCACGCAATCGGATGACAGAACCACGTGAAATGTTACAAATTAGTTAGCCAGATCCTACCCATTCAGGACATGTGGTAGTACGATGTGGCTTAGCAAGTGGCGGCTTGCAGACCGGTACTTAACTGACTTGGGCGACTTCCAAAAAAACCCTGGGCCTCGATCATAGAAATAAATCGATCCCGTACATAAACATGCACCCATCCAAACATCCATTTCGTCCATGTCCAAACCAATTTTCATTTTATTTTTCAAGTTAAATAATTTTTCAAAATTTCATGGAATGCAACCTACACAAGGCACAATGGCTAGATACTTCAATGTAAGTACTTGTTACTGAAATGGCATTGATGCTTGATATGAAATGATCATCCTTAAGCTTGGCTCCAATTATGCATATCTTGGAATCCACCTCTATATGTGAGAGTCAGACCTCCAATGCCTCTCTAAGTATATATTTATCATTTAAGCACTTTGTGGAACCCAAACTCGGTTGGATCCTTAAATGTTAGTCACAAGAGATTTGGGCACCCAAATGGCTCTAACAATAATCTTAGGTGAACTAACAATTCTAGCAAACACATTGCAATTTTTATCATCCTTAAGCAAATAATGATCATTATAGACAATAGGCTTAGGAGTGATATGTAATACCCCGGCCTGCTCGTAGCGTGGCCCATGTGGCCCATGAGGAGTTGTGTAGTGGGATTAGTCCCACATTGCTTGTCTCAAGTGAGTTGTAGTGGTATATAATGCCTGTTGGATCCAAACGTAGCACCTCCGGGTTAACCCTTTTACACGAAGCGAGGACGAAAGTGTAAGCGGGGTGCTATGTGTGGGCGGGTCCGCCCCACGGTGGGCTGGGCATTGAGCCGATTTGGGTCAGGGTGTTACAGATGGTATCAGAGCAAAAACAACCGCAGCCAACTCCAAATCATGAGTGGGATAATTCTGCTCGTGCTTCTTTAACTGCCTCGACGCATAAGCAATCACCTTACCGCCTTGCATGAGAACACGGCCAAGACCCACTCGAGACGATCTGAAAAGATCAGAATCGCTTTCCGGCTCGGGAAGAGTGAGAATAGGAGAGGTCACCAACTTTGTCCTTCAAAATGCGTAAATCAAGCTCCACACTCATCATCCACTGGAATCTCACACCTTTCTGAGTAAGCTGAGACATCGGTTTGGCGATGATAGAGAAATCCTGCACAAAACGCCGATAATATCCAGCCAAACCCAAGAAACTCCTCACCTCCTTCACACTAGTCGGCCTCTTCCAATCCACCACCGTGGAGACCTTGCTAGGATCAACAGCAATGCCCTGAGGGTTAATCACATGACCCAGAAAACCCACTTCTGAAATCCAGAACTCACACTTCTTCAACTTAGCGTAGAACTTGTGCTCTCTCAAAGTATCTAAAACCAGTCTCAAATGACGCTCATGATCCTCATTGGTCTTGGAATAGATAAGAATATCATCAATGAACACCACCACGAAGTCATCTAGATACTCATGCAACATGTTGTTCATGGTTTCCATAAAAATAGCAGGTGCATTAGTCAATCCAAAGGACATAACTTTATACTCATAATGCCCATACCTGGTGGAGAAAGCAGTCTTCTCTACATCCTGCTCACGCACACGGATTTGATTATACCCTGACTGGAGATCAATCTTGGAGAACACTTGAGCTCCATTCAAGCGATCAAATAAGTCCTCAATGCGGGGCAATGGATATTTGTTCTTGATTGTGACTGCATTAAGCGCCGCGGTAATCAATACACATACGCCAACTCCCATCCTTCTTCTCTGTGAATGTAGCAGAGCTCCCACGGCGATACACTACGCTGATCAAACCTTTAGCCAACAAATCATCCAATTGCTTCTTCAACTCGTCACGAAGCGGACGTGCTAATCGATATGGAGACATCGAGATGGGACGAGTACCCGGAACAAGATCAATGCGAAACTCCACGTCTCGCGCAGGTGGCAAACCTGGAAGCTCAACTGGGAACACATCTGGATAATCACTAACCACGGAATCTCCTCAATCTGCGGCCACACTCGGTTTCAAGAAGAGCTAAAAGAAGCCCGATTTTCATCGCACGACCCGACCGGACAACAGTCCGGTAATATCGAAAGAGAGCGCGGAGGCGCACTTCCCTGAAAGGTCAAAGTCTCCCAGCACGAGGTGCGCGACGGAGACTTCTCTACGTAAACAAGATATCACGGCTCGATAAGAATGCAACCAATCCATACCCAAGATAACATCGAACGGCTCCATTTGAATAACTATCAAATTCGCCGTGAACTTCTCTCCATCAATAATAATAGAACACCCAGGACAAACAGTAGAACTAGCAATAATACCCCCAGGAGAACTAACCAACACCGATCGAGAAATCCATCAGATACTCAAGTTCGCTCTCCTAGCAAACGCCGTCGAAACAAACGAAAAGGTAGCCCCCGAATCAAAAAGGACTAAAGCATCAAACGAATCCACAAGCAAAGTACCTGTCACCACGTCCGGACGACCCGCAGACTCCGCAGTAGGCATGGCGTACACTCCAGGTGGCGCCATGGCGAAAGAAGACGACGCCGGGCGGCGAGCCCCAACAATCTGCGTGGCGGTGCGGTAAAGGCTGGTCGTGCAACCTGAAGCGGTGCGAAGGTGGCGGTGCCGAGAGTACCTATGGGCGCCCAAGTCAAGGAAATGGCATCGCCGGAGGAGCGCGATCATCATCCGAAAGATCCTCGGCAGACCCATCAAGAAGAAGATGGCACAGCTCCCACTTGATCACACTAGCGGGTTCGGCGACACACCCGCCTCCTTGTGACCCGGCCGGCCACACCGACGGCAATCTCCGTCAAGTGCACTCGGCAGCAGGTGTCCATCACCGCACTTAAAGCAAAGCATGCCCCGCCTCGGGACAGACGAAGAGCTGAGTACTCAAAAGAACGAGGCGCCAAGAAGAGAACGGCCTCGATCGCTTAGACTTGAAGGATCTGCGGTCCTCCTTGAATTTCTTGAAAGCGTGTCGAATGCACCCACTTCCTCACTAGAGCTCCTCTTCTCGTCACCACGAAGCTACCACCCACCGAGGCTTGCGCCTTTGTGAGTGCATCTCCAACTCCATGCCCTCGGCTTGCTCCACAACAGTGTAGAGTCACGAGTGGAGTAGTTCCCAACACATGCCGGTACTCGAATTGAGACCACGAACCTCTTGGCTTTCGAAGATCATCGTTCGCACATCAAGGGACAAAGCGAACCAAGTTGTTGAACTCAGCCTCATACTCAGCAATAGACCTCTTCCCCTGAGCAAAGGTCGTCAAGGCAACCTCCATCTTCTCCACAAAAGAGTAGGGGTAGAACTTCCCCTTGAACTGATCTACAAAGTCCTCCCAAGTGACTGGCCCTTGAGTGGCGGTCCTCGAAGACAACACGCCCCCACCAAATATCCGCTGCCCTTTCAAATGAAGGCTACAAACGGACCCTCGAGGTGAAGACATCTCTAAAGCTCCAAACTGCCTCTCCATGTAGCGCAACCAGTCCGCTGCCTGGACCGGTGTACCCGACCCGTCAAACGGATCCAACCTCAACCCCATCCACTCTCGAAGTGACATCCGCGCCTCAGGAACCGGTGGATGTGCGACAGGAGCAACAACAGATGCCGCAGCAACAGGAGCTGCCGGCGCCTGTTGACGAAGAGCACGGATCTCTCCCACCAACTCTCTCAAAGAAAGCGGGGTCTCATCTTGGGCCCCAACCGAGGCGGGTCAACAAGAACCCCTCACCATCGACTCATCTCACACAGGAGGTGGCTCCACGGAACCTCTTCCACGGCCCCGACCTCCACGACCGCGGCCACCACGACCACGTCCTCTACCCCTCGGCATAGCTATCAACCACAATCAACAATACACAATGAGTTCAAAGGTCAAAATAAACTCATCCATCAATAAACAACATAACGGAAGCGTAAAACTATATTCGTACCTCTCTCTAAACTACTGTGCACTAGTGTGTCAAGTTTTAGGTTGTTTAACCATTAGCAAATTTTAGTTGATTTACTAATACTAAAACAAATTTTAACAATTTTAGTTTGCCTAAGTTGTTAATCTATTCACCACGGACCTAAAGCCCGCTCTGATACCAACTGTAACACCCCAGCCCAACACTGAGCCTAGAATGCCACCACACTACCCTTTAAACTAATAATTATCGACACACTATAAAAATTGCAGCAAGGAAACAATGATAATCAAATCAATGTACCACAAATAGAGCAAAGCATAATTATGGATCAAGCGACAATAAATAAGCAATGGGAAATATAACCAGGTAAACAGTCCAAAACAGCATCAACCAATGAATCCAAATTAATAAAGCAAATAGTCTAGTCCAAACGTTGTCCTAAACATTATTCAATAACTAACATGTCCAAGAGTAATCCAATTGTGAATGAAAAGATTCTTATGGCAAAGGATCATGTGTTGTCCATGTGCTCTACTCGCCTCGCCATTCGGCATCCTCGAAACAAGATCAACCAATCTTCGCCGAGGGCGCCACTTAAGGGGGTGAGTGTAATACCCGACCGCCAGAGCGTGGCCCATGTGGCCCATGAGGAGTTGTGTAGTGGGATTAGTCCCACATTGCTTGTCTCAAGTGAGTTGTAGTGGTATATAATGCCTGTTGGATCCAAACGTAGCACCTCCGGGTTAACCCTTTTACACGAAGCGAGGACGAAAGTGTAAGCGGGGTGCTATGTGTGGGCGGGTCCGCCCCACGGTGGGCTGGGCATTGAGCCGATTTGGGTCAGGGTGTTACATGATACATTTAGGACAATCCTTACTAAAATGTCCCTTCTCCCGGCAATTATAGCAAGTTGATATTTTACTTCCCCTTTTTGTATTCTTTACTTGCTCCTTACCGGTTTGCCTCTTCTTTGATGACAATTGCTTGTTATTTAACTTATTTGGGCACACCGAGGCAAAGTGACCCTTCTTGTTGCAACCAAGACACTTGACATTCTTTCTTGTATTGTGCCTTGTCTTGCTATTTTTCTTTTTCTTGGAGATGAAACTAATTCCCCTCTTGTCATTCATCCTTTTTTGCTTACTCAAAATTTCATCAAGAGAGACCATCCCTTTGTAGCACTTCTCCAATTCGTTGCTCAACTTGGTGACTTGGTCCTTGAGCTTTTTATTTTCCTCTACAAGGTTAGTCTCAACAAGCACTGAGGAAATAGAAGTATCTATTTTTGAGCAACAAGGCATATCAAGCAAATCATCACAAGAAGTGGATATGCTAACCTTTAGATGAAATGCAAGAGCTAGGAGCTATACATGACATATCATCTAGTAAATTACATGTAATGCATATATCCACCTTAAAGCTAGTGACTTCCTTGAGAAGAAGAGATTCATAATTTTCTTTTAGTATATCATAATTATTTTGAAGAGAGATATGTTCTTTCTTTAAAACATTGAATCTCATTTTTTTCTTTCCCAAGTATTCATTAAGCTCTTCTAACATATCCATCAACTCATCATATGAAGGTTCACCATCATTATTTACCTTCTTATTACCTTTGGCCATAAAGCAATGAGGTGGTGTGGAAGGAGTTGAGATCTTATTGTTCTCGGAGCTAGAGATTGAGCATTCTTCTCCCGACATCAATTCTTCTATGCAATTATCATTGGTTGAGGTTGACCTTTCATAATTATCTTGAAGATAGGTCCACATCTCATGAATGTTCTATACTCAAAGCACTAAATAAGACGTTAATTGCTTGAGCATCGAGATGTGAGCATTTCTCTTCCTCAATAGATAAAGCAAAAGAATCATTTGAAGGAGAAAAGCTCACATCTACGATCCGTCAAATTTTAGGCCCGTGGCCTTAAAATAACAAGACATGCAGATTTTCCAAATATCATAATTCGTGCCATCGAAAAGAGGTACTTCACCCAGGTGGACTATATCACTAGTCGCCAACTTTACTCTCTAGGCGGTGAAGCCTAATAAAATGAGAGATCAAGCTCTGATACTACTTGTAAGATCGAGGAGGCCGACTAGAGGGAGGTCAATAGGCGGTTTTTAAAATCTTTTGGCTAAAACCGAGTTTTATGCGGAATTATAAATCAATTCGGTTTTGCTCAATTATGGACTAAATCAACTAGTCTTGACTAATTACACCAACAATATAATACTATTGATAATGATAGCAACATGCAAAGACTATAAACAATTTAATTCCAGTAATGTAAATAACACAAAATAAAATACAAGAGAAATAAACCACAATGACATAATGACGTTTTACCATGGTGTTTGGAGACTTACCAGTATCCCCTAATCCACGTTGAGGTAAGTCCAAACTAATTGGACTAGATCCACGAATTAAGCCAAACACCTCAATTTCACTAGTGGTAGCTCTTTTCCGCTCCAGGTAGGTGATCTTCAACCTTCAAAACACGCGGACCTTCTCACAAGCTTCTTGAGAAGATCACCGGGCCACGCTATCTAGATGTCAGCAAATACCAAGAGTAATAAGCCAAAGCCCTTTCTTTACTCTCACCACGTGCAACAAATGCACAAACCCAAGTGGATACAAAATCCACCTCTAGATGCAACACATGCAACTAGAGACCTCTATTCTTGCTCACAAGGTGTAACACATGCACAATTGAGAGGAGAACGTCACACTAGCTCAAGTGAGTGAAATAGGATGCCAAAAAAATTATCTCTTAATCGGCCAAGGTGGGTATTTATAGCCCAGACACAAAAACTAACCATTGGGAGGGGAAATCCCTAAAAATCATGATTTACGGTAGTACCACCGTACAAACTCCGGTACTACTGTTTTTACTCTTCATCGGTAGCACAAGTGCATTAACGGCTTAAAAACTAGCTTTTAAAGACTTTAGTGCGGTAGTACAGCAGTACAAAGGCCGATACTACCGTTCTGCAGTAGTACAACTCTTCTCGAGCGGTATTACCGCAATCCATTTTCAGCACAGATGACACTCGGTAAAAATATCATAACTTTTGACTCCGATGTCGGAATTGAGTGATCTTGGACTCTATGAAAGCTTATTCAGAGGGCTGCACAATCCAACTATTTGATTGATCTTAAACACATTTTATCAAATCAAAAAGCACAACACCAAAGAGCCACTATTATGGTCTAAGTCCAAAGAAATAGCAACAAGCAATATTAGATCGTGCTAAGGAAAATGCATGAATCTCAACAATTTGCAAAACACATTTGCAAACTTAGATCATGCCACATGGAGTAGGTACATGGACTTCAATTATTGTAAAACACATATGCAAAGTATAGTCATATGCTACAAGGATTAAATGCATGAGTCTCATCTATTTGCAAAATACATTAGCAAATAATAGCATCATGCTACAGAGAGCTAGAGAAAGCAAGATTGAGCTATCAACACAAGATGAGACACAAGCTACTAGACAAGACCCCTCTTAATAGTATGGTAACCTATACTAACAATCCGGTCTTCCAACCAAACACCAAGACCGGTAAAAGACTAGGAACACATCCTTAGCCCTAACTAGGCATACCTTTGCCTTGAGCATCCTCTTGAAATTTGATGATGCACATCTTTACATCAAGTCCGGGTCATCGTCTTGATATGCATCAACCCATGATGCATCCTTTACGAGACTTCCATCAACACATTATGAGTCTTCTCTTGACTTGATGATCAACTCTTGATCATCTCTTTTTGAGATCTTGATATGCATCAACACATGATGCATCCTCTTCTTGAACCTTGACTTGATGACGATCAACTCATGATGCCATCCAAAGTCTCTACTACCATGGAACATAACCTATTCATCCAATTCACGAAAATGTTAGTCCCACAATGATTAACATTAATTACCAAGATATATCTGCAATAAATACTTCTGAATAAGCTGTTGCAGAAAGGTACGGTACTACCACCAAGATATAAGAATATGATGTCGAGTGCATACCTCCACGATTTTTACCTTTTTATCCAAATAAGACTACAAATAGGTATATCAATAAAAGTGTTAGTCTCCCATATAGATTTATTATTAATCACTAAAATACTCTATTAACTCATAATGGTGAGTCTAGATTATTTAACGTGGTCAGAAGGAGGTTCGACTACAGGTGGTCGGAAGGAAGTTTTGACTACCTGGTCGGAAGGATGTTTCGACTACACGAGGTTGGAAGGAGGTTCGACTGCACGTGGTCGGAAGGAGGTTTGACTATAGGTGGTCAGAAGGAAGTTTCGACTACCTGGTCGAAAGAAAGTTTCGACTACTTGGTCGAAAGGAGGTTTTGACTACACGTGGTCGGAAGGAGATTCAACTACAAATGGTCGGAAGGAGGTTCGACTACAGGTGGTCGGAAGGAAGTTTCGACTACCTGATCGGAAGAAGGTTTCGACTACACGTGGTCAGAAGGAGGTTCGACTGCACGTGGTCGAAAGGAAGTTTCGACTACCTGGTCGGAAGAAGATTTCGACTGCTTGGTCGAATGAGGTTTTGACTAGTCGAAAGGCTTCGACTACCTGGGCGGCAGCGGCGGCGGGCGCGAGGGAAGGGAAGCACCATGCAGAGCGTGGTGTCGTGATACGAAGTCGGGATGTGGTTGGTGGTGGCAGGGCTTCACCGCAGGCGGCGCAATCACCGGTGGCGAAAGCTTCGGCCGAAGCGCTTGGAGCTCAAAAATTCAACGAACGAAGGCGAGAGGGGGTGGTGGGGGGAAAGATCGAGGAGGGCAGAGGGTTCCCAGTGTTCCTATTTATAGAGATCGAGGAGGAGAGAGGGAGGGGTTCGACGGCAGGGGCGCACAAGCGAGCTCTGGCCGGCGCAGGGAATGGCGCGATCGGCGGGATTCACGGAGAGAGAAGGGCAGGTGCGGAATTGACAGCGGTGGGATGGGGCATTCAATGAGTGGGGAAGAGCTGGGAGGAAAAGGCGCCACCGCAGAAGACTTTTTATGACAGACGCAGCCATGACGCTGCTCTGACAAAGGGTAGAGGCGGTGAGGAGGAGACGGGTGGCGAGGCGCCATGGGTCAACAAGAGTAGATGAGGGAGGAGACAAGCCAGAGACCGAGAGGACAGGGCGATCGAGGTGTTGACACGACAGCATGGGCACTGGCTTCGGGAGGAAGACAGAAGAAATCAACGGGAATAAACAAGAGAGAGAGAAAAGAAAAGAATAAAAAGAAAGAAAATCCAAAAAATAAAATAAATCCAAAAAATTCAAGAGAATTTTATGAAATACTTTGGAACCTGAATAGATCAAATAAAATAAGTTTGGATTTATCTGAAGTTTATTTTAATCATTTAAAATGTTTTTCATTCAGAAATTCAATTTACGCTTTAGTTTAATCAAATAAAATTTAAATAATTTATTTTATTTGTAAAGCTTCAAAAAGACTCTTAAAATATAATAAAATAATATTTATTTAATTGGAGTTTATTTTACTCACATTTAAATTATTTTTATTTCTGAAATTTCAAATTAAGCTTTAACAAATCCGGAGAAATCGAATGGTGATTTTTATTTTGAAAACTTTGAAAACACCTGAAAATCAAATAAATTAGTTTTGAAATAATAAAAAATACTTTCAACTTGATGTTGGCTTTTATTTTTGTTCATAACTATTTTTAATTTTTGAAAGACAAGAGAGACCTTTTTAAATATCAGAAGATTGAAGAAATTAAATAAGTTTTTCTTTTGAACTTTAAATCCAAAGTAAACCCAGAAACTAATTTAAATTTTCTTTATGACTTTTAAACACTAGAAAATCCAAAAAAAAGAAAGCCAAGGAAACTCTTTTACAACCAAGAAAAAGCAATAAAATAATAACTTCATTAATTTTAAAATAGTAACAGAACTTTGGGATGTTAAATTCGACCAGCCTACGACCAGCTCATATTTGGTCTCAACCAGTTTGTAACTCCTTACGACTAGGTTTCAACCACTTAGTGATCATGTTCGACTAGTCTACAACCAGCTTGTATCTTCATATGACTAGTTCGTATCTGATCAAACTGAACGACCAGCTTGTTTATTCTCCCTTTGTCTCACAATGTCTGGTTAAACTCCAGGTGAGATATTATATCATCTATGGACTGTTCAATCATTTCTCGGTCGAGTGTCAGATAACTTTATGTGGTCGAACTCTTCGACTACCAGTGGTATGACCATGCACTTTCTTTATCCGACCACATCGAGGAGCCCAGAGACATCTCTCCTGTTATGTTAGGAGGGGCAAATCCCATATCCGATCAGTCATATTCCTCCGCATGTTTCTTAGCATACTCGAAAGTTACCTTTATGACTACCCAGTTACGGAGTAGTCTTTGGAAACCCCAAAGTGTACTCTTACATATGTAAAAAATCATGCTGATCTCAGGTCTAAAGATTATGCATCATCATTGCTTGAGACTAATTGATGACACATGAAATTATAACAATCTCAGCAGTGTCTCAAGGTGGGTCAATCCAACACCATGTTCTCTAACATGTGTTCACATTATTGATTCGATATCCATATATCCATGATCGGTGAAACATGGTCATCAATCAATACATGTGCTGGTCGATAGGATCACTAGTGTTCCGACCAGTGACATCCGACTAGGGATTCATTTAGAACGACATCATATAAGTTAAAAGAGCTTCACCGATACGTCACATACTTGTTAATCTTTATAACAAATGATTCATTCAAGGAACATAATAACACTTATTTAATAACTCATAAACATAGACATGATACAATCATCTCTATGATTGCCTCTAGGGCATATCACCAACACTATAACCTCCGATTCGTGTGCGTTTTGAAGGCTACAGTACATCGTTATATGATCTGTATGCTACGCATTTTCCTCAGTTGGTTCATGCACATGCTTACCTAGCCTGTCGTACAATACATTATTAAAGAACACCATCCACCATTAAACCGATAAATAAACAAAGATCATCACATAGCAGGCTCTTCAAGCCAGTAGCACCTTCGTTGTCCTTCGACATTCCACGTTTCCTAGACATATTGCTTTCTCTATAGGAATGCTGATGCAGACAAGTGTTACTTACGTTAATACCAGGAATGAAACTCTGGTTGCATCTACAGGAATGCTGATGAAGACCACGTTGGAGTTGGACATGCTACATGATATAAAGTCCAATATAGATGTAATTAGAAAGTCCAATATAGATGTAATTATAAAATTTATCACATAGATAAATCCGACTTGAGGCTATTGCAAAGAAAATTCTTAGACCAATACACACTTGTCTTACTAGGAAGTTCCAATTGTGTTAGAGCTTCACCATTGCAATGCAGCCTGGATATACATATAGCTCATGAGTAATCATCTTTCACAAATCACAACATAATATTTGTTGGTGAGTTAGTATCAGAATTTAAGAAAGAGTCGTGTTAGATACACACAATTGGGATGAGCGAAGAGCGACTGCGAGATTTTGGTATTTATAGCCGAGCGAAGGAGGAGTCGCTTTGTTAGCGCCGAGAATTTTGGATGTGTTGTCTACGCACAGCACTGCAGGCAAGGGGGACAACCACGTGGAGTCGACAGATTTACGGAGGAGGGAGGATGGACGGTTGGAAAGGTGACCACCAGAGGGGGTCGTGCGGGAGGGGGGAGAGCAGGGCTGGTGAGAGGGGGGCCATCATGCGGGAGGGGAAGGGTTGACATGTGCCTGGATAACATCAGTACACTTAAATGAAATTGCGAGGTAAAATCAAAATGAGTAAAATCATGTAGAAAATTACACAAAAAAGTACACCGTGTCGGGAGCATTCACATATAATTATATATTTTTTTGAAGTCATTTTCTATATTTAAAAAATGGTACGAATACAACTGAAACCCTAATCCGTGAAACCCTAACCAGGGAGGGGGGCATGTGGCGGCCGGGCGGGTGACCGCACGGTGGCCGTGCGAAAGTGGCGCGTGGCGGGCGTGGGCCGATTGTCGCACGGCGGCCGTGCCGCAGGGTGCTAATTTTGCAAAAAAAATTGGTTGCGGCTCTTTCTGTAAATACGAAATAAAATCACGCTAATACGGCCAAAAATTTGGATTTTATGTAGAGAAGACGAGGAGGTTTCTTGTCTACGAGTACATGGAAAGGGGATCATCCTTGGACTCCATCTTTTCACGAGAGATAGCAACACAATCCTGGACTGAAAAACAAGGTACAACATTGCCTTGGTGTTGCAAAAGTTTTAGCCCACCTTCACATGGAGATCATGCGTATGATCCTAATCTTAGTGTAGAACAATTGGCATCGATATCGAGTTGTTTATGCTTCAAACCCTCAGTTTAGCAAATTATCGAATTTTTTGTCGAGTTGCGGGTGGTATGACCAATGGGGGGGGGGGTATGGCCGGCCGAGGGCTGGCGGTATGATCGGCTTGGCGGTCAGATCGGCCGGTGGCAATGAAAGGTTTTGAGGATTGAGCACTAAACACTTGTGTGGGAGTGTTTAGGGGTGTGTTTGTACCAGATGCCATTGAAAATAGAGACTGGATGTGAATCTAAATAGTTTTGCCGAAAAGTCCAAAAAGGGTGCTTTTTGGATTTTGTAAGTGGTATGACCAGCGTTAGTTAGCGGTCAGACCGGCGTGTGACTGGTGGTCAGACCAGTGCCAGGAGTGCATCATCCACTATGACCTGAAGCCAGCAAACACACTCCTTGACTCCAGCTTCCAGGCGAAGGTTCCAGATTTTGGCATGGCAGAGCTTCTTGATCGCGACTTCAGCCGCGTCTTGACAACGATGAAAGGAACACCGGGGTATCTCGCACCTGAGTGGTTCTCCGGGTTGCATATCACATCGAAATATATGTATACAAATTTGGCATGATGCTTTTCGAGATTATTTCTGGGAGGAGAGGAACACAGCCCTCTGTGAAAATGGCAGCGAACCTTTCTTTCCGTGCTGGGCAGCAATCCAAGTGATCGATGGCAATGAAAGGAACATTTTAGATCATAAAATAGAGGGGGTCACCAACATGGAGGAACTAACAAGGGCTTCACGGTTGGCGTGTTGGTTAGGGGTGGAAACGAGCCTGGCTCGGCTCGGTTCATTTCGGAAACTAGTCAGAAGGGTGGCTCGGCTCAGCTCGTGATCAGGCTCGAGCCGACTCGTTTGAGCTCGCGAGCCAAGCTTCAGAACAGCGGCACATTCAAAATGCATTACAAAATTTTCTATCATTGCTTCAGTTCATCAAATAGTTACAAGACTCATTGCATAAATTCATCCTAAAGAAGCACATCATATTCCTAACAAATGAAATCGTAAAAACAGCAAGCCCGGCGACCGCCTCCACCCTCCACACTCGCCTTGGCCGAGCCAAACTAGGCTCGCGAGCCGAGCCGAGCTTGACTCGTTTGTTTGGCGAGCTGGATAGGCGGTTCGGCTCAGCTCGAAAATTCACGAGTTCGAGTCGAGCCGAGCCAGGCTTGCGAGCCTCGAGCTTTTTTTTTTCAACCCTAGTGTTGGTGCATACAAAAGGCACTTCGGCCATCCATGGCGATTGCGGTGAAGATGATGGAGGGGTTCTTGGACGTCGATGTGCCACCGTTTCCAGGACCTCTTCGTTGTCTATTGGGGTTCCAGGATTCATATCTGACAGACAGTACTGATAAAGACCACGATTCAAATAAAACTTCTTTAAGTATCACAAGCAACTGTACATTCAGCTCAGGTGTTTTGTGGTATTCAAGCAGTAACCTCTGATGCATGAAGAGAGAAAATGGTGTTGCACAAAGCATATTCTTTACAAATAGATGTATGAAGTTGCTATGTTATTACAATATTACTACTATCTTGCTTATGTTGATGCACATTTGCATACCTTTTCATCTCTGACGCCGCACTAGAATAATGATATAAGCCATAAAAAATATGCTTCATTGTGCGATTGGGAGCTCAGCGCGTTAAGAATCTAGTAACAAGACGCAGTGTGTCAGTGGAAGGCCAAAGCATGGAATATAAGTAAAGTGTTTATTCTGCATTTCCAAGTTCATGTTTTATGTGAGTCTACGGCATTATCTTTTCTGAATCAAGATCACAAGGTGGTCCTTCAGTGACATTGTCCTAGCTTCTCAATGATTTAGAAGGTTGTTATGGTTTATACTTCAAGCACCAGAAACTCTGAGCTGAGAAGATACCTGAAGCAGTACATATGCATGGCATACATCTCCACTGCAAGCATAGTGACCAATGTAGAAACGGCAGCCAGATCTACACTAGCAAGTAGCAAGTAAATGCCCAAAAAAATTGCAGATTTAGAATCTAACTTGAGAGCTGGTAAAAGATAGTAAATAGTACTCAAGTTCTACAGAATAAACGCCTAACCGAAGCACGGGAAATCTCAAAAACTCTGTACTAGCGTATAGATCAGCAGACAGACAACAGAATATAGATTGATGTTTACGATTATAAAATCAATGTTATTATCTTTCTTGAATGAATTATCACTTATAAAGATTAACAAGTATGTAATTTATTGGTGAAGCTCTTTAATAGTTGTACGATGTTATTCTCAAAATATCTCTGGTCAAATGTCACTGATCGGGACACTAGTGACTTATCGACCAGCACATGTATTAATTGATAAATATATTTCGCCAGTCATAGATATGAGATATCGAATCAATAATATAAACACATGTTAGAGAACAGGATATTGGATTGATCCACTTTGAGGTACTATTGAGATTATTACGATTCTATGTGTCATCAGTTGGTCTCAAGCAATGATGATATATAAATCCTTAGACTTTGATATCAGCATAGTTTCCTATATGTGTAACTGTATGCTTAAGGATTATCAAACGTTACTCCGTAACTGAGTAGTTATAAAGATAGTTTTCAGGTATACTACGAAATATGCGGAAGGATGTGACAAGTTGGATATAAGATTTCCCCTCATAGCATAATAGGAGAGATATCTCTGGGCCGTTAGATGTGGTCGAATAAAGAAAGCTCATGGTCATGCCATAAGTGGACGAAGAGTCGACCACATGAAGTTATTCGTCGCTAGATCGAGAAATTATTGAACAGTCTATGGATGATAAATATATCACATAGAGTTCGACCAAATATCGTGAGGCAAAAAGAGAATATACAAATAGATAGTTTAGTCCGATCAGATACAAACTGGTCGTATAGGGATATGAACGGGTCGTGAGCTAGTCGTACATGATCACAAACCGGTCGGTGAACTGGTGGTAAGGTGTTATGTACTGGTCGTGACCAGATGCGAACTGGTTATATGGACTTACGAACTAGTCGTGAATGATAATGACATGGTCGCAGATCATATTGCATAAAGTTCGTCTGATATAATATTTATGTGTATTTAGGAGACGCTATGTTCAGTTAAGAACCCTTATCGACTTGTGGTCAAAAAGGAGTTTCCAGGTCACGGCAGATTATGCATGAACCTACAAAGCCACACGTTTAACGGGTTGGAACAATGTAGTTCAGATTAGATCCGTTATTGGTTCTTTATAAGAGAGGCATGGAGATGTTAGGTTATGTGTTACACCATCCACCGAAACCTTAGTCACCACCTCCCCGGAAGACCTGCCGTGCGTGCTAGTGCTAGCACACCAGCTTACAACGTTTCATCTCTGGATATGTGGATATCGTAGAGGTACTATTGCGAGTGTTGCTGCAATGATCGAGGACGATCTACAACCTATGTAAGGAACACGAGAGGCTGCTGGAGGAGACGATCGGAGGCCAAGAATGTTGAACGATCGACTACGACCACTATATTGACGCACTTGATGTTGGAGCAGATTGCTGTAATTCTTTTTCTGCAGCATTACGCGTCTAGTTGTTACGATCTATGATAACTTTCTGATTTACATAGTAAAATTTAAATTATATGCTAGTATAACCTAGCCATATCCCAGCACTATCGACTCGCAAAGCGAGCGAGCGCAATCTTTGGTCCGCACGATTCTTTGATCGGAAGCGAGGCAGAGAGGGAAGGGGAAAGCTCATGGTGGCATCCGAGTCGTCCAGTGCCGGAGCGAGAGTTGGTACCTTTCTCCTGCACATCCCCATCCGAGGAGGTGCATCACTGCGGCCTTGACCCTGCGGCGCGCCAGAAGGAGGAAGGAGAGCACCACTAGAGGATGTTGGCCATAAGTTGGGCTTGGGAGGACACGAATTGGCGAGGCGCAACAAACGCGGAGGGAGCAAGCGCGGTGGCGCCGATCGATGCTATCGCTCCGCCGCCCACACAAATTCGGCACGTGCGCACGGCAAATGACGGGTAGGGCTAGGGGCAGCACATAGGAGATTGAACACATTGGTTGCACACGTGGCCACACGGGACGTGCCCTCGAGAACATCGGAAAGGTAGCTACAGTGATTTAGGCCATGTTCAGGGGTGGTGTAGCTTTGCTAAAAAAACTGTTTTTTGGCTTCTTCTTTTTTTAATTGAAAAACAGCTAGAGTTGATGGTTGTAGCTTTTCTTAAGACCGTTTGACAATCTGATTTTTTGTTCTCCTGACTTACTATTTCAGCCGTGGAAGAAGAATGAAATACTTGAAATACCATTGAGTGTATGCTGCTTTAGCGTAAATATCATTGTCTCTTATTCATTTTGCGAAAATATTGATGAAATATATCTTTCACATAAACTACTACTTGTTTGTTTGCTAAAAAGGCCAAAATATCATCGATTTTCTATTTTATTTCATGTGTAATTTCACTTGAAAATTGACAGTACAAAACTTTTATCTATACATAACTATCATCTATTCAAAAAAATATATTGACATTTCATTTATATCTTGTTAGTGATTTCAGAACTGTATCCAGTCCTTTCTCAATGAACCTACATGATATCATGTAATACAAATACTCGAAGAGAAAAACATTTCAAACACAATGTGCTACATTGAGTTGAGCTAAATACACTACACCACAAATACCCCTGTTGCAACGTTTGTATACATTGCTAAAAGTCCTAATAAGCATTGTTATGGCATGCACCAACGCATTTAACTCGAAGTGCCCCACATTACGATTCTTGCTTCAAAAAAAATAACTTTATTTCTTCGCAATATTCATAGGTACAATTAAAATATTAGAGTACAAAAGTACAAATTACAATATCAAATGAGATAAATTTTAACTACTATGTTTATTCCTAGAAATGTGCACATATCCTTTCATTTGAAGAAATTGTCCATTGATACTCCCAATCTACCGTCATAGAAAATAATAGAGTTACGAGACAGTGCCAACAAATTGTTTCCAAACAGAGAAATTTCAGTAGTCACTACAACACGAACATTCATGACAATTTTTTTTGCCTCACAAGCTTTTCTACTTACCAAAGACACAGAGGGATGAAACAAATATATATTCAGAGAATTAGTCTAGATCCGGAAGAATAAAGAAGGCATAGGCGGGCTGTATATTTTTTTTTTCATGATATGCGCAGGATATTCTTTACAAGATTATCATATTTTTCAGTCATTGAGCAAAAGTAATGCTGCAAGCATACACCATTTGGGTGATCCGGAATTTACATTGTTTGCAGCTTCGAATTTTGCAGAAATAATGTGTGGCAGGTTCATAAGAGAGAAGCAACAAATGCAATACGAGCAACAGTTGGAATGATATATTACGAAGTGTGCAAATGAAATTCAGATCCTTGTCCTCAAGCAAAGGAAAATCCATTAAACCCAATCATACCATTATACACAACGAACCTTTTACAGACTTCAATAGTAGACAACAAAGTAGCATAATAAGGGAGCAATGGGCTCATCTCATCAAAATGCAGAACACAAAAGTTATGTGCAACTCCATATTTGCAGACAATTAAAAGAAAGAAGGATTACGTCTAAAGTTATCTGAGTGCGAACATACTCAATAGCCGCTGAAATTGAGTGTATAGAATTGATACGCATATTTCCCGTTTTGAGGTGACAACTTATTTCGAAGGACCTCAGATTCAATAACTGATAGGTTCACCTATTGCTATTAGTTGAAAAGGTATATATAACTGCACAGTTTATGCGGATTACTTAGTTAAAGAAAAGGATCTAGACCCTTAGCTGGTGTGTCTAGATTATTATGATCGGTGACAAAATTTAGAATTATACAGACATGGAAGTGTTTGGATCCTGGCGGAGGAAATCCTCAGCAACAAGGAGGGCTGTTTGGCAACGACTAAAATATCTCGGCTTCTCTCGGTAAGCTGACCTCTAACCGCAAGCAAAGGCTTGCCCAACGCGGAGAGCCAATATGTGCGACTGCGAGCAAGCATTCCATGCGGATTCCTGACATGCAAGAAAAAAAGACGAGGGATCACGATAGTCGCACATCGTATTTAGAAGCTGGAGTCGGTTTTACACAGCAAATTAAAAAAAAAAAATTCGAGATCCGTAGAGGTGGCTTCTGCGGTTCTAAAGCACGTCAAAGGGGAGAAAGTCTAGACTACCAACGGACACTTCGACACTTTAGGTCACTACCATCTTGTCGAACACCACTACTGCACATATCATGTCATGTCTTTTGAAACTTTGGGCTAGCACACACTAAACTGGAGCTATCATAAAAAAAAAAAAGAGTACAGGAAGTACTAAGAGTAGGATTCCATTTATATTGGTTTCTTTAAATCATAGTAATAAAGTAGCTTGAAAAGTAGTAATTAAAAAGAACAATAATACAACAACTATACATTGCAAAGTAGAATTGTATTAGTGCTAGTCGCACAATTGCATGGGCACCCAGCTAGTTATAGTTATATAATAAAATATAATATGTTGTAATATCTAGTGACGCAATAGCACAACCAATTACGCAAGTTTTCATAACATACTAATGAACCGTGGTACACTGGTACTCCCTCCAGTACAAAAAAGAAATCACTTTGAAATACACGCAGTCAAATTTTAGAACTTTTAACTATTGATATCTTTTTAAAGATTTAGATTGATACGTAAAAATCATATGTGTAGATTAGACATTCATAATATTATAATTTTATTGGTTTTATAAATATATCATAATAGTAATTAGTAGTCAAAGTTGTATTTTGGAGACCGTCTCGATGTCCATTTTTTTTTTTGTGAACCAGAGGGAGTATATTATTCCGGGTCTGCCTCTCCTACAATTCACAAAAATAAGAGAGGATAAATGCAGAGAGCTGAGTGAGGTTACGCAGTACTACACATATACTCTCCTTCTGTGAGTAAATAAAAACTAATGTAACATGTAAAATGTGTGTTGCTCTTATTTTGGTCGTAGCTCATTTGAAGTTGTGCAGCCAACTCCTCGTTTGCACCCAGTCAAACGAGTTTAGTTCGTGTGATTACGGAGCTCATCGGTTAGCGAACCGGGCAGCATGTTAGGTTGGGCCTGGGCCCTGAATCTCAAGGCCCAAATGCATGCAGCCAGCTCTAATTCGAGGAGACCTCGTGAAAGTTGGAAATGTGGACCGAGCCCCCTGAAGCAACGCGGTAGAGTTTCAGAAAGAAGACAGGGCTTAACTGAAAAAGTTGCAGGCAGGAGCGGACGCCCCGTGAAATCCGAAATTGCTCGGTCGCTTTGTCCCGTCTCCTCCCTCGATTCATCACCCTTGGCTAGTTGGCTGTCTCTCACCATTGTCTCCGACGACGACTCCTTGCCTCGGCGCACGGCCATCTCGTCGGTCTCCAACCGGCGAGAACCCCAAGTTTACAACGCCGCATCCTCTTCGAATCGAGTCGAGCCGCTCATCATCCCCTATTACCCTCACAGCCTTAGCTCTAGCCGCCCGCCGCCGCCGCCGCCGGTACTGACTGTCCTGTTGCATTTGCCGATCTGGTCTTGTGGATCGATTCGATTCGGATTTGCTATCTATCCGATCACGTGGTGGGCGTGTTGGAACGCAAATACGATTGCACTTGCACGATACAAATTTGCTTTAGTATTTGTTAGAGATATAGTTAGAGACTTGTGTTAGAGTAGGACTCTATTTGATTTGGTTTCTTATCATCAGAATACGACACAGATATATCTTTGGCCAATTGGCCGATAATACAAGCAACAATCATAACATGGTATCAGAGCGCTAGGGTTACCTCTCTCCTGACCTAGCCGCCACCGTTCCGCTTGATCGGCCTTTCCTGTCACGGTTTCTCCCCGTCGTGAAATTTCTTTGTCGGCGACCGCGAGATAATCCGTCGCCGCTTGATCGGCCTCTCCGTCCGCCGACTTCCTCGCGACCGCTTTGCCATCGCCGCGACGCCGCTCCTCTTGCGCCAGACGCCGGCCAGACCGGATTTCTCGCTCGAGAGGGCCGCGCCTCGCCGTCTTGGGATCTGCTCCCGCGACGATGCGCGACGCTGGTGGCCGAGGCATCGGAACTCGCCGCCGCATCGCCGAGAAGCCGCTGCCCGCGGAGAGGACGCCGCCGCCTCGCCGCGGCGGATCGCTCCGCGGCCGTAGCGACGCTGTGGTGGCCGAGGCATCGGAACTCGCCGCCGCGTCGCCGGAGAAGCCGGCCAGAGCCGCCGCCAGACGCTGTGCGTGAGCTCGAAACGCCGCCGCTCGCCTCAAAGGTCGACGCTGCTCGCAGGCCGCCGCCGCCACCGCTCTCGCAGGCACGCGCCGCCACTAGCGGTGGTCGCCGAGGGTTCCCAACCCTAAATCTCGCGCGAGGAGCGGGTTGAGCGGGCGGCTGCTTTTAACAGTCGGTTAAAAAAAAAAAAGAAAAAAAAGCGTTGTTCTAACCGCCGCCGTCCGTAGCAATACCGTTAGACTCGTTGTCTTGGTCGCCGCGCCGTCCCGGCCGCTACCAATGGGCACCGCTTCCTCCTCATTGCCGGTGATCTTCGACGGTGTTAATTACACCGACTTCGTGTCTCACATGCGCATTCATATGCGTGGTCTTCGTCTTTGGGGCGTCCTCTCTGGCGATGTCACCTGCCCGCCATGCCCTTCTCCTCCGACGGAGCCTACGTCTGTTGCGCTTCCCCCGACAGCTGACAAGGCTGCTATTGAGTCTGCTGGCCTTGCTGATGAGAAGGCTGCCTCTGCCTACCAAGAGGCCCTGGACTCCTACATGGATCGCTTGACTACCTACACTCAGTGGTGTGACGACGACGCTCGAGCTGCTGCTGTCTTCATCGCCAGTGTTCAGCCTCAGTTTTCTTCTGAGATTGTGGGATTTTCATCGGTGTCGGATGTGGACTCATCTTCGACGGCGCTCGAACCCTCCGAGATGCCTCTACTTGTCGATGAGTTCGTCAGGAGCACTCTCTTCAGCAGGGTGATGCTACTGTTGACGCCTTCTACGCCGAGTTCTGCGCACCAAGCGCCAATCGGACTCTCTTCGCACTCTTGGTATCGCCGCTGTTCATCTCATGCCGCTATCGTCGTCTTGACTGGAGTTTCAGCGTGTCACGAAGTTCCTTACTCGCTTCGCCCCGAGTTCGAGCAGAGGCGTGTCCACTACTTGCACGCCACCCTCGTGTCACTCTTCTGGAGGCCCTTACCGAGATACGTGCAGAGGAGACTCGTCGAGTGGTGCTTTGGTCCGATGCCACTCCTCCGCATCGCCGCCCGTACACTGCTACACCGACTACTTCACGCCAAGATATCGCCTCCTCCAAATGGCCGCCCACGGTGGTGGTGGCCGCCTCCATCTGGCGGTGGTCGTCCTCGCGCTCCTCTTCGCGACAAGATCGGCCACATTGAGTCTCGCATACAAGAAACAATGCATATTTCACGCCGTTCTTCTCCTAGCACCGCACCGTATTTCTACCACGACGTCAGCATCGACTACTTCCGCATCGACTACTTCGCATTTTCTCTCACCGAGCGAGATAGCCGGACTTGACGATCGCTTGCCGCTCGGGTCTTCCTCGATGTGTTCTGCGAGTTCTCATGACCGACTCTTCTGCACCGAGAAACCACCTCCTACACAACAGTACCTCCCGTGGATCCTTGATTCCGAGCATCCTTCCACATGACTTCCGATTCTTCCACTCTATCTTTGTTACACCTCTTGATTCCCCGCTGGTGTACTTATGCGATGGTACCTCTCTTTGTCTCTAGTCGAGGACCTCTTAGCAACTCATCTTTTCATGTTCCTTCATTTGCTCATGTTCCTCGCCTAACCATGCGACTTCTTTCTCTTTGGACGATTACTCACCTTGGTTATCGGATCATTCTCGACTCGACTCTTGTTGTGTTCGGGACCGCCACACGGAGCTCGGTTGGTTCGGCCTCGGCGCCTTGACTCACAGCGTCTCTGGGAGCTTGACGGCTTCACCTTCCTTCCGCCGCCACCGCCGCCGCCAGCCTCTCGCCTCGCCACTCCGCTCTACCGGCTCTTTCCAACAATGGCATCACCGTCTTGGCCATCTGTGTGGCTCTCGTCATCGTCTTTAGTTCGTCGTGGTCTTCGGGTCTGCCTCGGAGACGTGTCTCTACATTGTCGTGTGTAAGTTAGGCAAACAACTTGACTTCCTTATCCTCAAAGTGAGTCAGTGTCTCAACGTCCATTTGATCTTGTTCATTCAGATGTTTGGGGTCCGGCTCCCTTCGTTTCGAAAGGGGGTCATCGATACTATATCATATTTATAGATGATTTCTCTCGCCACACTTGGATATATTTCATGTCTTCTCGTAGTGAGGTCTTGTCTATCTATAAACAGTTTGCCACTATGGTTCGCATACGCTTCTCCACTCCTATTCGTGTCTTTCGTGGCCGACTCTGGCGAGTACCTCTCTCATCACTGCTTGCTTTTCTTGCGACTGTGGCACTCTCGCCGATTCTCTTGTCCTGGTGCTCATGCTCAGAATGGTGTTGCTGAGCGCAAGCATCGTCACCTCCTTGAGTCGGCTCGTGCCCTGATGATTGCCGCCTCTATTCCACCTCACTTTTGGGCGGAGGCTGTTTCCACTGCCACCTATCTCATCAACATCCAGCCTTCTTCGCTCTTCAGGGCGCAATCCCTATTGAGCGTCTCTGTGGTCTCCTTCCTGACTACTCGCCTTCGTCTTTTTGGTGCGTTTGCTCGTTCTTCTCGCCCCTCGAGAACGCACCAAACCGACCGCCATCCATTGAGTGTGTCTTTTTGGAGTACATGCGAGCACAAGGGCTATCGGTCTTTGGGATCTGTTGGTCGACGGATGCGGATTTCTCGGGATGTGACTTTCGACGAGTCTCGTCCCTTCTACCCACGTCCTGTCTCTCCTTCGACTTCCTCTGTGGAGTCTCTGTCTTTTTTGACCTTTCCAGATACACCTATCTCGTCTCCACATATTTCTCCTGTGGCCTCTCCGCCATTGTCGCCGCCTGTTTCGTCTCCTGCGGCTCCTCAGGCTCCCCCCACTACACTCGTCTACACTCGTCGACCTCGTATTGAGGATCTTCCAGATGAGCCCACTTCCCCTGATGTTTCATCTTCTTCTGATGATTCATCTTCCCCTGATGGGCCGTCTTCTCCTCGCTACGCTCTCCGCGATCGCCAGTCGATTCGGCCCCCTGCCCGTTTTGCCTTTGCTGGCGCAGCTACTTGTGAGCCTGCCTCCTACCGGGATGCTGTTACTCATCCTGAGTGGCAGCATGCCATGGCCGAGGAGATTGCTGCCCTCGAGCGTACTGGTACTTGGGATCTTGTTCCTTTTCCATCTCACTCTCGTCCCATCACATGTAAGTGGGTCTATAAGATTAAGACTCGCTCTGATGGCTCTCTTGAGCGCTATAAGGCGCGTCTTGTTGCTCGTGGCTTCCAGCAGGAGCATGGTCGTGACTACGACGAGACTTTTGCTCCTGTGGCCCACATGACCACTGTCCGCACTCTTCTTTCGGTGGCGTCTGTTCGCCACTGGTCTGTTTCTCAACTTGATGTCAAGAATGCCTTTCTTAATGGCGAGTTGCGTGAGGAGGTCTACATGCATCCGCCACCGGGTATTCTTCACGAGGGCATGGTCATGCGCCTTCGCTCTCTCTATGGCCTTAAGCAAGCCCTCGTGCTCGGTTTGGCGCTTCTCCTCTGTGGTCACTTCTGCTTTGGTTTTTCAAAGTGATCATGACCTGCGCTTTTGTCCACACTTCGTCTCGTGGTCGGACTCTTCTTCTTACAGTATGTTGATGATATGATCATTACGGAGATGACTCGAGTACATTGCCTTTGTCAAGGCTCGTCTTAGTGAGCGCCCTTATGTCGGATCTTGGTCCTCTTCGTTACTTCCTTGGGATTGAGGTTACTTCCACTCCGGATGGTTTCTTTATGTCCCAAGAGAAGTATATTCAGAACTTCTTGATCGCGCCTCCCTCATCGACAGCGTCTGTTGAGACTCCTATGGAGCTCAATGTTCACCTCCGACCCTCGATGGCGAGCCTCTTTACGATCCGACTCGCTATCGCCATCTTGTTGGGAGTCTTGTCTACCTTCTCATACTCGTCCGATATCACTTATCCAGCTCACATTCGAGTCGGTTTGTTTACGCTCCCACTCAGTCCACTACACCACCTTCTTCGAGTTCTGCGATACCTTCGTGGGACTATCTCTCGCCGTCTCTTCTTTCCACGCTCCATTTCGTTCTGACTTCAGCTTATTCGGATGCTACTTGGGCGGTGATCTCTCGATCGCGGTCTATCTCGCCATCTTGTGTTTTTCTTGGTGGTTCTCTTATTGCACGGAAGACGAAGAAACAGTCATGGTGTCCGTTCGAGTGCAGAGGTCGAGTTGCGAGCTATGGCTCTCTTGACAGCAGAGATTACTTGGCTACGGTGGTTACTTGAGGATTTTGGTGTTTCACACTACACCGACTCCTCTCTTGTCGACAAGACAGTGCTATCAAGATGTGCGTGACCTCGTGAAGCATGAGCTCACCAAGCATATTGGTGTTGATGCTTCCTTCATGAGGTCTTGTGTGCATGATCGGTGATTGCTCTTGATATGTGCCTTGAGCTTGGATAGCGGATTTCTTCACGAAGGCCCGACTCGAGCACAGCACGACTTCTACCTCTCCAAACTCAGTGTTGTTGATCCACCATGAGTTTGAGGGGGGGTGTTAGAGATATAGTTAGAGACTTGTGTTAGAGTAGGACTCTATTTGATTTGGTTTCCTTATCTGTAACATGCATGTGTATATATACTGGCCAATTGGTCCCTGATAATACAAGCAACAATCATAACAGTATTGCCATGGTGAATCGTGACAGTTGGTTCGAGATGCAGTGGAAAGCTAGTAATTACGTACTACTAGGATGATAGCGCGTATTACTGCGCCGTTGCTTTCAGGTTGGTTTGACAACATGTTTAGTCTTCGAATTACATATAATGAGCTTTGTTGTTTTACAGAGTATATTTTTGTGCACCACCACAGAAAAAATAATCACAGTTGGTTTAAAATCGTCATCACAAATGTTTTTTTTGAACTATCTAATTTTATGGGTCAGTGATACTACATGGTCATTACATACAGTTTTTCTATTATAGTTTTTTGTATTGAATTTTTTTTTGAGTCAAACCAATAAATTATTGGACAATAGTTTCTATATACTCTTTCAATAGTTTACAAGAAGGTAATTAAAATATACTCTCTTTCTCTCTCAATCAATGGCTCACTCTCTGACGAGAACGAGGTCGAGTAGAGACGCCCATCTCGAAGTCACATACGGTTCATGTTGAGAACCGTTTGTGAAGTATCACAGACGGATCTAAACAAGAATCGTCTGTGATATTTAGTAATATCACATACAGTTTTTGTTCAGAACCGTCTGTGACGTATCACAGACGATTTTCAACATGAACCGTCTGTGATATTAGCTCTTCACATTCGGTTTTTAGCGCAGCCATTAACACAAACGGTCGCTAAACCAAAACCGTCTGTAATTGTATTTAATATAGACGGTTTTAGTCATCCATCTGCAATAAAGCGTCCAGTATTAGTTAGTGTATAGCGCGTACATACATAATCATTGTACATCATTTCTTTAGCAGCAAACGTTTAAGCAACACATGATATATAGTTGAGCATAGAACATAAGAACAAGGTTGCATTTACACAGTTCTTACATTGGCATCATCTTCATGACCAGGGGTGGATCTACAGTATTTTACCCGGGTGCACATAACACCGGGTCAAAAAATTATTTTCCTTTAGATATAGTCATGTACATACAGTATGGACACCCCTAACTTAAGATAAGAGGACACATCAAGCCAAAAAAATTAAACATATTTGATATGTATAAGAAATGAGGACCCTTATTTTCGTTTTGGATCCACCACTGTTCATGACTGAATTTGTTTAGAACACATACGTCAGGTGTCTTGGCATGTGAAGCTTGTCATGGTAGTCTTATGAAGACCCGAGTGTATGCAGGTACCAAAATGCCGTATTAGTAGGAAGCATATTGTGGTGTTGGATCACAGCATGCAGGTGTTGTTGCTCAAGCAAAAGTTGTACAGAACTGTGTGATTACTGTCAGTTTAGCATCCCTGTCAACGACTCAACGTGATGTTTCTCTCTTATTACCATAGTTGTAATAGCTATATGGAGATCGAAGAGTATTCACGTGCCGAGTCTAACTAAAGGAACATTGGTGAAACTGTCTCAGATGGCCATAAAGAATACAATCTGTAGGTGTAATGAATCTGCAGACAGTGTATTTGTAATTTGGCATGTAGTTATCAGGAGAAATATGGTTGTCTGTCATGTATTTACGGGACCTCGGTGTACGTTTTGTTTAAAAACGATGGTCTTGAAAGAAAAGAAAAAACGATTGCAAATTTCTAGAAAATGTTTTGTTTGGACTGCAATAACGATGATATATTGTGATTTCTTTTTTTCGATAGTTTAGCAGCAAAATGTATGATATCTAATGGTTTGGATTGACTTCGGTCTGTTGACGGGTTTGCTGTCATGGTCTTTGAATAGTTTTCTAGCAGTTTTTGAAATACATCCAGAAGTAGCACGGCTATAATTGCTTAAATAATACATCTTGAATTCTGGTACCCACCGTTGAGTGTTCTGGTGGTGTTATCTTTGAGATGGACCTCTCTGCATGATGTGTCAAGATGTATCAGTGAAGTTGCTGAAATATGCTCAAGTTCTATTTTTTTTCAGTGTTATCCTGCTGTAAAGGCAGATGTTTATCGCTGTCCAGCACGGATGGTATCTGTAGGAATTTATGAAACGTGTGAATATCAAAGTGAAAGAACCGATCAGTATGTTGCATGCATAACAGGTTTTGACCGATCAGTATGTTGCATGCATAACAGGTTTTGTAATATCGTTTGTGTAATGAAGAGAACAGGCTAATGTATCTAAAATAAGTAGTAAATGATCACCTGACCGAGGCAAGGAATGGAAGTAATCTGCTGCTTTTCAGCAGGATCTTCAGGATGGGGACACTGTTGAAGGAGTCGCGAAGACGAGGAGCTTCCTCCAGGAGTGCTGCTGTCATGGTGTGTCAATCTCGGTGTTGGAGGACCTCGGTGAATTCGACTGACTTGGAACGAGATATTGTTTCTTTGAAATGAGCCGTGAAAAACAGTGGCCTTTAGGGTATATGTTCTTCCAAATAGAGTTGTTATCTCTTTAGGGACAGATGTAGATGAGCAGTGATGAATCTAGGATGAAAAATGAGGGTGGGCTCAACCGTTCAAAGCCTCAGATGACGAAACGAATTTGTAACAAACATAGTCTTTGTATTCTTGTGCAATCAAATTCATAGTTTCATATATGAATAAAAGCAAAACAAAAAAAGAGAGAAATACAATAAAGGTATCTCACTAATGGAAAGTGTATCCCCCAAAACATGTAAATATGGTTCCAGTAGGTAACAACATATACATCAAAATTAGAAAAATTAGTGATACAATGGCAAATTGTACTTAGATGATTATGAACATTCAAAATAAAAACACCATGCCACTAAGACAGCTAGTTTGAATCACGACTTTTACAAGGTAAATTCATTCTGCAATTTTTCATGCCTTGGAAGGATCTTATGATTTTATCATCAACAATTTGCAAACCTATAAAGTATGAATAAATAGCTAATTAACTATATACCACAATAATACAATACTACACTACATTGATGAATAAGCTATGATTTATGAGTATACGAAATTATCACGGTAGTCAGAGGATAGAGACTTCAAGTCTTCAATCGGCAATCTTTAATTGACCCTCAACAGCCACAACCCACAAGTAGTTGGCCCAAATGGCAAATCTCGCCACTATGGCACTACCCACTGGCTTAGAACCCAACTATGTGCGCCTCTGCAAGACTGCAACCACACAAGAGGGGCATCAACGTGAGCTCCCCTCCAGGCTCCAGAGGCCCACCACCTCCGGCTCCCTCGTCGCCGCCTCCGACTGACCGGCTCCTCCACCCGGCTCCGGGCTCCGCTCCCTCCTCGCCTCCTCGGCCTCCTCCGGGCTCTGGCTACAAGCGGCGTCGCGGCTCCTGGGGCCTCCCCCGCCTCCTCCGGCGCCCGGCCCCATCATCATGCTTTCCATCCTTCGACCATCATGCTTGAAGTTTTCGACCACATTTATCTAGTAAGCAATTACTCCTAAAAGCTAGTAATGAATTACAGACGAGAATATCAAGCATCACATGTCGGTATGCAGACCGTTATACAATAATATGTAGCTCGATGGCTATCTCACAGCATGACACGCAGGGCATGAGAAATCCATACATGTATCATATACACAAATGAGTCATACTATTCACATCAATCCATGCAAAAATGAGTTATGCATAGAAGCCAATTCTATCGAGTGACATGAACACATAATATCATATAACGCGGCTATCACCACGGTGGTCCCGCTAGCCGGTTAGCGGCCGGGGTTCGAAAGGGCAGCGCCCCTCGCTGGTCGAGGGCAGCGCGCTCGAAAACCTTTTCCGGGTCATGAAACTTATTCACGTAATCGAGCCATGGAAATCATTGGATTAACCATATTCCAAACCATTCTGATCACTGCCTTGGTACGACCACACACTGCGGTGTACTCCGATGGCGGAATTCCGACCGGTAGGAGTATCATGCAAGACAGTCGAAAACAAGTCGAGTAAATCATCTGGTGCTCTTAACTTGTACCTCTTCGCAAAACCCGTCTACTACCACCGAACACCTATTGATCTTATCGACCAGTGACTAGATCGTTCCATCCATATGAACCGATCTAGATTACCAAACCAAACCAGTAATAGATCCAATCTACTATTGTCACATATCCAGTATATATGACCGATCTAGATCAAAAACTATGCAGGATGGCTCTGATACCACTAAAGGGATACGGGTAGGCTATGCTAGCTGACAATACAAAATTTCTACCACGTAAACCAGGATTCTATGCAAGCAAGCGATCACAGATCGTTACCACCAAACGCGCAGTGTAGCGGAAGAAGAGTTGGAGCAGCATGGTCTAACGAAGAGCGCTTCAATGAAGTTGTCGTAGTCAATCGTCCGGCGTAGTCGATCGTCCTCGTAGTTGATCTTCCTCGTAGTCGATCGTCCTCGTAGTCGATCGATCCTCCGGCGTCCTCGTCGCCAATCGTCTCCTCCAGCAACTGGTCGCTTTCCTTGCAAAATCGCAGATCGTCCTCGAGCGCAACAACAACCGCAGTAGCGTCTCTACGGTATCCACATGTCCAGGACAGGAACGTCGTACGCTGGTGTTCTGGCACCAAGTGCACGGGAAGGCTCTCTCAAGAAGATGACGGCTAGGGTTTGGAGCAACTCACTTCAACTCTTGTTGTGTGTCTCCCCTCTAACGTAGTCGATCGTCTCCTCTAGCAACTAATCGCTTTCCTTGAGAAGTAGTGGATCATCCCCAAGCACAACAACAACCGCAGTAGCGCCTCCACGGTATCCACACGTCCAGGGAAGGAACACTGTACGCCGGTGTGCTAGCACCAAGTTGCACGTGAAGGCTCTCTTAAGAAGATGGCAGCTAGGGTTTGGAGCAACTCACGTCAACTCATATCGTGTGTCTCCCCTCCTTTTTCCCTTGTACCCAATAGCCTCAAGCATCTCCTTATTAGTGCCTGTGATGGATCCTATCCGAACACGTTTGACGAATCATATCCGTACTAATTTGTTCCAACCTGTTAAGTGTGTGACCCTGTAGGTTCATGCGTAGTTCGGTTGTGACTCGGAAACCTTTTCCGACCATGAATCGTTAGTGGTACCTAGCAGGATATAATGATTCCCGAATACACATAAATTATATCAGATGAACTTTAATGCAATATGATCTACGACTAGGTCTTTATCACTAACGAGCAGCTCGTATCTCTATACGGTCAGCTCATTTTTGGTCTTGATCAGTTCGTAACTCCTTCCGATCAAGTTTTGACCAGCCTACGACCAATTCGTATCTTTATACGATCAGATCATATTTGGTCTCGACCAGTTCGTAACTCCTTACGACTAGGTTTCGATCATGTTCGGCCAGCCTACGACCAGCTCGTATCTCCATACGACTAGTCTATATCTGATCGAAATGAACGACCAGCTCATGTATTCTCCCGTTGCCTCACGATATCTGGTTCAACTCCAGGTGAGATGTTGCATCATCCTTGAACTGCTCAATACTTTCTCGATTGAATATCAGATAACTTCATGTGGTCGAACTCTTCGACCACCAGTGGCATGGCTATGCACTTTCTTTATCCAACCACATCGAGGGGCCCAGAGACATCTCTCCTGTTATGTTAGGAGGAGCAAATGCTATATCTGATCAGTCATATTCCTCCGCATGTTTCATAGTATACTCGAAAGCTACCTTTACAACTACCCAGTTAAGAGTAGCGTTTGGCAACTCCAAAGTGTACTCTTACACATGTAGAAAACCATGCTGATCTTGAAGGGTAACGCGGCAAGGCTACGATAGCAAAAACAAAAATTACCGCGCAACCAAGGAACCACCGCAAGTAATAGATCACGAGATTACCGCTAGACGCGCCGACTCGTAGCGAAAGTAGAGTCGTTGTAGCGAGTTGATACAGTCGTAGTCGTACTCACGACGCGTCTCCTCCTTCGAGTAGTCGTACTCGTCGAGCGTCTGCTCCTCCGAGTGGTCATACTCGTCATGTTACTTCTCCTCCGACTCCTGTGAGCGTCACGAGTTGCGGATCGTCCCAGTGCTGATGCTTCGCAACAACACCTCCGAGGTATCCACACGTACGGGGCAGGATCACCACGCGCTGGAGTGCTAGCACCGACAGCGTGGTTGAGAAGGTGTGGCTATTAGGGTTTCGGGAGTTCTTCCAAAGATCATCCCCACCCTCACCCCATGCCACCACCCCTCTTTATATAGGCATCCATGATGGGTCTCAATTTGGAGGCCCATTAGGAACTCGTGGCTTATACGAATTTGGATCACCATCCAAAACAGATCCTTGCCCTTTAAGTGTGCGACCCCACAGGTTCATGTGTAATCGGTTATGACTCGGAAACTCTTTTCCGACCACTAGTCGTCAGCGGTACCTAGCAGCACATAACGATTCCCAAATACACATAGAATATATCGGACGAACCTTGATGTAATATGATCTATGATCAGGTCCTCATCACTTACGACCAGTTCATATCTCTATACGACTAGGTTGTAATTGGTCACGACCAGTTCGTAACTCCTTACGACCAGGTTCTTACCATTCAGGATTACGTTTGACCGCCTCGACCAAAGACGTATCTCCATACGACTAGTCCAGAATCGATCAAACTAAGCGACCTACTCATGCATTCTCCCTTTGCCTCACGATGTCTGGTTGAACTCCAGGTGAGAAGATGTGTCATCCATGGACTGTTCAATACTTTCTCGATCGAATGTCGGATAACTTCATGTGGTCGACACTTCGACCACTAGTGGCATGGTCATGCACTTTCTTTATCCGATCACCTCGAGAGCCCCAGAGACATCTCTCCTGTTATGCAAGGAGGGGCAAATCTCATCTCGACTAGTCACATCCCTTCGCATGTTTCATAGTATACCCGAAAGCTACCTTTATAACTACCCAGTTACGAGTAGCGTTTGGGAACCACTAAGAGTGCTACTACACATGTAGGAAACCATGCTGATCTGAGGTCTAAGGATTATATATCATCGTTGCTTGAGACCAACTAATGATACATAGAATCATAACAACCTCAATAGTGTCTCAAGGTGGGTCTTTTCCAACACCATGTCCTCTAACATGTGTCCATATTATTGGTTTCATATCTCCGTATCCATGATTTGTGAAACATAGTCATCAACCAATATATATGCTAGTCTATTTATATGTGTCCTTATATATTTTGACCTGGGAACGTTTAAGAATAATCATCACAGAAATATAGAGTTTCACAATCAAGTCACATACTTGATAATAAATATTATTGATAGCACAAAACAAAATTTATCGCGCAACCAAGGAACCTCTACTAGTAATAGATCACGAGATTACCACTAGACGCGCCGACTCGTAGCGGAAGTAGAGTTGATGTAGCGAGTTGATGCGGTCTTAGTCGTACTCGCCACACGTCTTTTTCTCCGAGTAGTCGTACTCACCGCGCGTCTTCTCCTACGAGTAGTCGTACTCGCCGTGCGTCTGCTCCTCCGAGTAGTCGTACCCGCCGCGCGTCTGCTCCTCCGAGTGGTCGTACTGAGTTGCGGATCGTCCTATTGCTGATGCTTGGCAACAACACCTCCAAGGTATCCACACGTACGGGGTAGGGGCACCACGCGCTGGAGTGCTAGCACCGGTGGCGTGGTTTAGGTAGGCGTGGCTAATAGGGTTTTGGGAGTTCTTCCAAAGATCATCATCACACCCCTTGCCATCGCCCCTCTATTTATAGGCATCCATAATAAGTCTCGAACTTGAGGCTCATTAGGAACTCGTGGCCTACAAGAATTCGGATCACCATTCAAATAAAATCATAGCCCTTTAAGTGTGCGACCCTATAGGTTCATGTGTAATCGGTTGTGACTCGAAAACTCTTTTCTAATCACTAGTCGTTAGCGGTACCTAGCAGCACATAACGATTCTCAAACACACATAGAATATATCGGACGGACCTTAATGCAATATGATCTACGACCAGGTTCATATCACTAACGACCAGTCCATATCTCTATACGACCAGTTAATATTTGGTCTCGACCAATTTGTAACTCCTTACGACCAGGTTTCAACCACTTAGTGATCATGTTCGACCAGCCTACGACCAGCTCGTATCTCCATACGACTAGTCCTGTCGGTGTATTAGAACCGATCTTACGTAAAGATTATTTGATTCGGGGGGTCTCCTAGAGATGAAATCACGCAGAGTAGTTGACACAGGATATTTAGACAGGTTCAGGCCTTCTCCGGAGAGAATAATAACCCTAATCCTGTGTGTATGGTATTCTTGATGATCAAGTAAAAGACTAAGACTCTTACAGAGAATAGCACTTGTGTTTCTACTTGACTAGCTCTTGTTCGCCCTCCTTCCCCCTATCCCTCTGATTGATGCCCTTATATAGTCGTGAAGAAGTAGCTGTTTTGTCCTGCGGGAGATGCGCCTAATTAATCCAGTAACGGGTGCATGATGGCAGTGATTACCGGCGCCTCGGCTTCTTCACGCCGTCTGGCTATTATCTTCCAGAGATAATGGGGTAATTACACACCATTAATAAGCGGAATAATAGTGCGTGTAGACCGCTCGATTCCTTAATCAATTGGACCCACTCACTGTAGGTTTGATTATAAGGTGGTCGAGTTTACAGGTCGTAGAAGAACTTACGACCGGTAGCGATCGTAAAAGAACTTACGACCGGTAGCGATCGTAAAAGGACTTACGACGGTAATGATCGTAGAAGGACTTACGACTATGTAGTGGTCGTAGAAGGACTTACGACCATGATATAGTCGTAGCAAGACTTACGACTATGGGGGTGATTGTAGAAGAACTTACAATCACTTGTTGGGCTTCTCCTTATAGATAAGGGGTACTTCGGGGACTATGTGACATCATATTTACCCATAATAAGAATTATAGATAAAAGATAAAATGAGGATTATTAGATCCTCGTCATCTAGCCCCCAAGCTTCAAGTGAAAATAACTTACTTGGTAAAGGTTTCGTAAATGGACTTACGACCATGAGAATGTCGTAGAATGATAGTCGAAGGAAAAACTCTTCGACATTTGAGTCTTTTTGACCAGAATTTGCTTGGTCGGAAGGTTGCTTACGACTATCAAAAAGTCATAAAAACCCTACGACCGCCCTGGGTGGTCGTAGTAGGGAATCGGAGAAAAACTCTTCCGATTGATACTTCCTTCGACTAGAAAGACTTGGTCAAGAATGTAATTTCGCTTGGAGGTGACAATACGCACCTATTTTTTCTCTAGAAGTATATTTTTGTTTGACCGGTATTATTCTTTTCAGAACAAGTGGTCGAAAACAAGAAGCTTCGCGAGGCTTCGACTTGTACCCAACAGAGATGGAGTCGATGAAGACTAGTCTTCAAGGCAACATCATTCTCTGAACAATGTGCTTAGTGAGCTACATTCGAGGGAAAACTCCTCGAGAAGATACTACATTTGCTCACACAAGTACTATTGGGGAACAAGTCGAAATTTGCAAGAAATGGTGACCACTCAAGGCTAATCAAAATCAATCAATAAGGAAGGCGATCGAAGGCTCAGAAGTTACGCTTTGGCGAAACTTAAAGCTCAAGACCCCCGCCTTAATGTAAAACCAATCGGCCGACTTCGATCGTCTGAATCGAGGCAAGTCGTCGATTGAGGAAATGCAATTGGCAAAAAGGTGGCGGAGGAAATGCAACTAGGCTCTCCCCTTCGTGAGTAATCTTGTAACTACCTTGTAAGGCGCATAATTTTGTTGATGAGTAATATATGATCCGCCTCATTTCACGAAAATCTTCTTGTCGAGTAGTTAGTAACTCAAAAGATAATAAACGAATGAAAGACTAAGAATTGAAGTCAAATTAATAACTTTATCCTAGCCCTCGATTATTTGCTTAGATTGTTTAGACAATCTAAGTAAATAGTGTTTGAAATGGGGTTTCAAAACAAAGAGGGGTTTGTTTAACTTATAGTTTTGTTATGGTTGTCAAGCACTTGGTCGAAAGAGTAGAAACGACTCGACACTAGGAAGTTCCTTCTAGTGGGCAAGACCACGTGCGAGAGAAAAGGCTTCGACTAGGTGATGTTACCATCTCCGACTAGTTTAATCAAACCAAGAACAACAACTTGAGTTAAGCAAACGCCTAGAGGACTTTAATAATTGCTTGCCCTTTTACGATGGACTCGATAAGTCTTTTCCAAAGAGCAAAAGTAGGAGATCGAGCAGCGCTAGGAAGTTCCTTCTAGTGGGCGGGACCACATGCGAGAGAGGAAAAACTTCGACTAGGTGTGTCTCTTCCTTCGACCGGTCAAAGCGAAGCGAGTACATCAAAGGTGGTCGAATAAATATATCAAGTGTACTCTACTTAGAATATTTTTGAAATCACTCAAAAATAAACTAAGATTGAGAGAGTTGGCTCGAGAACATTTCGATTGGATAAAACCCGAGCTCTTTGTATTGGTGAAAAATGAGTAACGAGTCGATGCTAGGAAATTCCTTCTAGTAGGCGTAACCACATGCGATAGGAGAAGTTTCGACTAGATGATGTTACTTGTTTTTCGACCAGATGTAAAGAAAACGTGTGTTTTTGTATCATAGTCGAAAGATTAAAAAGCACTACTCAAAAAATAAGGCAAGAGAAGTAGAAAGAACCTGGACTTTTATTGCCTGAGAAATTGGTCACACATAGAATTTGCGTAACTGGTCGATGTTCCAAGAGTTTGAGAGAACCTGTCCATCTTCCATCGCTAGTCGTACCGACCCTGGCCGGGTTACTTCGACCACTGTGTAAGGACCTTCCCATTTGGGGGAAAGTTTATTCCGATTAGACTTGGATTGGCAGAGCCTCAATACCAAGTCACCTACAAGAAGGTGCGAGGTTGGACCTACGATCATAGTATCTGCGCAGGCTTGTTGGTAGACCACGAACGGATTAAAGCTAGGTTTCTCCTTTCTTCGAGTAGGTTAATGTCATCTGCTCGAAGTTGTTCCTGGTCTGAGTTGTTGAAAGTTTCAACTCGTGTCGACCGTAATTTTAGCTCCGGAGGAAGCATGGCTTCGGCTCCAAATACTAGAAAAAACGGTGTTTCTCCTGTTGCTCGACTGGTGGTCGCATCTGAGCCGCCCATAACACGGAGGGTAATTCTTGTACCCAAGCCCCGAGCGCTAATAAGTCGGTCAAGACTCGGTTTTAATTCTCGCATTATTTGGCCGCTTGCACGCTCGACCGCCTGTTGCTTTGGGGATGTGCAATGTAGCATAGCATAGTTTGGTACCCAACTCGTCGCAAAATTCACGAAATTTTGCACTTGCGAATTGTTTACCATTATGCGTAATTATCCGACTTAACTCCAAATCGGCTAATTACGCATCTCATCATGAACCTTTTGTCGCTCCGACGTTATCCCGATTCTGTGTTCACTTCAATCCATTTTGTGAACGTGTCAATAGCCACAAAAAGGAATTCGAAACCTCCTGGAGCTTTGGGAAACGGTCCTAAGATATCGAGACCCAAGGTCGCAAAAGGCCAAGAAAGAGGTATTGTCTGTAATGCTTGAGCTGGTTGGTGTATTTGTCTACCATGAAATTGGCACTGGACACACTTTTTAACCACCTCCTTAGCATCATACGGGCTGTAGGCCAGTAAAAACCTTGTCGAAAGGCTTTACCAACCAAGGTTACAGAGGAAGCATGTGTCCCACAGATGCCATTGTGTATATCATGAAGGAGTGTTATTCCTTCGTTTTGCGGAATGCATCGCATGAGTATCCCTTGGGTTCCTCGTTTGTAGAGGACTCCTTCGACCAAAGTATACATTTTGGCTTTTCGGGATAAACGATCTGCCTCAAGATCATCTTCGCGTACGGAACCCTTGCGAAGATACTCGTAGATGGGAGTCATCCGTATCCTCGTAATCTAATGAGGCCATCTCAAGAGGAGGTGTCTCGGTTCTTCGACTGAGACGGTGTTTGGAGTTGCTCCAAGAAAACTCCTTTGGTGCTGTGGATCGGAAGAAGCCATCCGAGCAAGTTGGTCTCATGAGGAAATTATCCTTTCGAGGGATGAATTGTACCTCGAAACCTAAAAAATGCTTTTCTAGCTTGCGAACTTCCGATAAGTATTGAGACATTGTCGAGCTAGAGCACTGGTACTCTTTCCCGACTTGATTCACGACTAGTTGAGAGTCTCCTCTTACGAGTAGTCGATTTAATTGAGAGTGCTTTCGCACTGTATGCCGCCTAGCAAACCTTCGTATCGCCACATTATTAGTGGCCCGAAAGTTTAATTGTATGGCATACTTTAAGGTTTCTCCGTTAGGAGATACCAGACCACCCTTCACCCGAGCCACTTAAAGTAAGTGACCCGTCAAAGTACATCATCCATCGGTCGTGGGAATCAGATCGGGATCCCGAAGTTCAGATTTGTCCATTCGGCGACAAAGTCCGCCAAGATCCGGGATTTTATGGCCGTTCGGGACACGAATGGAGGTCGAACTCCCAAGTTCGACCGACCATTTTGCCATGCGTCCATTGTTTCCTTATTATGGAGGATTGCTCCCAAAGGAAACTCGGGCAGCACGACTATTTTGTGCGCTGAAAATAATGCCGCAGCTTCTCAAGACATGAGGAGGGCATATAGAAGTTTTGGACACGAGGGTAACGCTCCTTAGGCCCGTAAAACTTCGCTAACGTAGTAAACCGGTCGTTGTATGTTTTCACGTTCTACGACTAGTATCGCGCTTCTTTGCTGTGGCGTGGCGGCTAGGTAAATTAAGAGCGCCTCTTCCGGCTTTGGAGAAACCGAGCAGAGCACTCGAAGATACCTCTTGACATCCTCAAAGGCGCGTTTGCCTCGTTCGACCACTCAAAACCTTCATGTCTCCCGAGAAGTTTAAAGAAAGGTAGTCCTTTTCTCCTAGTCGTGCGATGAAACGACTTAAAGCCGCCATGCACCCAAAGTGAGTTTCGGACTTCCTTTTTGTGTTTGGAGGACGATCCGAGGATGGCCTTTATTTTTTCAGATTTGCTTGATTCCTCGTTCGGATACTAGGAATCCAAGCAATTTTCTGAAGAAATTCCAAAACACACTTCTCTCGATTGAGTTTTAAGCGGTGCTTTACGAGGTTGTCGAATGTTTCTTGTAGGTCGCTGATATGATTAAGTCTCTTAATGCTTTTTACGACTAGATCATCAACATAGGCTTCCAAATTCCGGCCTAATTGAGATGAAAAGTTGATTGCATTAGGCGTTGAAAAGAAGCACCGCATTCTTTAGACCAAATGGCATTTTGACATAGCAAAAGGTACCAAATGGAGTAATGAATGCGGTCTTTTCTTCATCGTTTAAACACATATTGATCCGTGGTATCCGAATATGCATCTAAAAACTTAATATCTCACAACTGCAGAGAATCAACCAAATGATCGATCACGAGGTAAAGGAAATCATCTTTTGGACAAGCTTTATTAAGATCAAGAAAGTCCACGCACATACGCCATTTGCCGCTTGACTTTTTGACCATTACAGGTTAGCCAACCACTCGGGTGGTTGACTTCTCTTATAAAGCCCGCTTTAAGTAGCTTATCCAACTCGATTTAATAGCATCTCGTCGATCAGGCAAATCTCGGTAATTTTTGTTTTACGGTACTTTTTCAGCCGTAAAGCTAGCTTGTGCTCGATCACCTCCACAGGGACTCGGGCATGTCGGATGCTTGCCACGCAAAGACATCTGCGTTAGCTCGGAGGAAGGTAATGAGGCGTCTTCCTATTTGGGGTCTGGCCTCCCAATGCGAGCAGCCTTGAGGGTTTCTCTGCGTCGGAGGAACCTCTTTGACTTGGTCGTTCGGCTTTGGTGCGACTTTAGGCTTCGACTTGCTAGTCGGTGACTTTCATCTCGAGTTGGTATTTGACCAACCATCTCGAGGATCGACGGCCGCACTATCGCCATCTTTTGTCACATTGAATTGTGATCACTCCTTTGGGACTGGCATCTTAAGACATTGATACCCATAATGAGTAGCCATTAAGAATTTTGCCAAAGTTGGTCGTTCGAGTATGGCGTTATATGCCGATCGAAATCGACCACATCAAAGAGACTTTCTCTGTCACCGAAATTACTTGGTGAGCCAAATGTTAAAGGAAGAGAAACTTGACCAATGGGTTTGGCGAAGACCGATGCGATTCCATGAAAGGAATATCGCATCGCCTTACCTTTGTCCCGGTACTTGCATCTCGTCCGGGGCTTTAGTAAATAATATGTTCAAAGAATCGCCACCATCAACTAACACTCGATTGACCCGACAGCTTGTTGATGGTGGGTTCGACCACAACGGATATCGACTGATCGACTCGTAGTGATGGGCGATCATCCTTCTCAAAAGAGATGGTAACTTCCGACCACTTCGTAATTTATTGACGAGGAGTATGTATAGAATTTACCTCGTCCGCAGACTTTAAGTTGTCGTTTGGAGTCGTATGCCGATGATCCTCCGTAGATGTGCTCAACGGTATGTTGCGGATCTTGAACGGCATCTCCTCATCATCCGATGACTTTTGGCCACTCGTATGTCCTACCGCCGAGAGTAGGGAGTGGTGCTTTGTTGTAGTAGTCCTCGAGCTTTCTTTGGAAAACTTCGGCGATTCTGGAGGTCATGTCCTTCCTTTTATGAAAAGGACACCACCTTGGTTTGTCGTTCCTACGATCGTGGCGCTTACCTTTGCCTTGATCGAGTACGACTTGGTGGTTTGGGGCTCTCCATCTTTCACGGCGGAACCTCCTTGGAACCACTGGTTTGTGGTTTTGACTTTTATTTTCTTCTTGGACTTTTTGCTTTTTATCCTTACCAACTTCACCTGCTCTCGAGGAGTATATGTTTCTCGATCGATAGTGTTGTTCCACTCACCGCCTCGAAGCGATTGCATATCGATCGGCCATCTCGAAGAGTTCGAAGAATGATGTTGGGAGGATTCAAAGCAATGTCCTCCGTTATTCTTCTCTGCGGACTCCTTGCTTAAAAGCCACGATCACAGAGGAATCGAAATTTCCGAATTGAGTTACGAACCCGACTAAAGCGTTTGATGAATTGACGCAAAGTCTCGTTGTTGTTCTGCTTTATCCGGCAAGTCGTCTTCTTTTCGTATGGTTGTATGTGCCTTGGAAATTCGCTGTAGAAGATCGCAGAGGTGTTGCCAAGAGTAGATCGACTCGAGTGGTTGGTTTAATAACCACGATCGAGCGGATCCTTCGAGCACGATCGGAAGGTAATTCGCCATTACATGCTCTCCTCCTCCCGCCGCCGGACAATTGTAGTATAGATCAAGAAATTCGATGGGATTTTGAGATCCATCAAATTTCTCCATGTTCATCGGCGAAAATGAGGTGGCGGTGAACCTTTCGGAGGTCGGCGAAAATGCCCGCATCCGTAATCACTTCTTAGCGCCTTCTTTGTAGGAAAGAAGGGTTAATGTCACCAGTGATCGTATACGACGATACCTTGTGTGGTGACTGCTACGTAGTAGGTCTCGATTCTCGAGAGAGAATACTCCTCGTATTCCACGTTGTAGAATTTCTTTGTCGAAGTGGTGAATGATTACCTCCGAGGGGCTTCTTGATCTTCACCGATCGAAAGGTATTTCTCGAATAGGGATCGATTCGCCTTATGGCCGTGTCGATTCTTACGTGAAAATATTCGATTGATAGTAGTTGAGGAAGTCGTATTGCTGCGACTACCTGAATGTTGTCGATGAGGTACCTCCAGTCTTGTCATCACAGTTCGAAGTCTTTGCGTAATCTCTTCAGCAAAGAGATCGTACCCTGGCGTTCGAGCAAGCTCTTGGCTGGGATTCTCGAGTAGGTCGTTGATGTCTTGGAGTTCTTGTACCTCCTCCGACTGATGTTGAATGCGCCCAGGCAGGTTCTTCTGGACTGCAATTTTCTTTCTTCTGACGACATCAAAATCCTCCTCATCAGGTCTTTGAGGCCTTCTTAGTGGAGTGCGAGAATGTCGAGGATTTCCCTCGCGTTCATCAGAGTGTTGGTTCTCTCTGCCAACGGTGGTGCCCTTGCCATTACCACGAGGGGGCGCAGTGTGTGATCTTCGGGGAGTGTTCTTATCTCGGCCTCCATGAGGCTGACCCTGATTTGGGGGAAGGACGAAGACCTCCCGTTGATGATTCTCACTTGCGCTCGAGGCCTCCCCGCTTGAGGAGTGCTCGAGAGACACCATCTGGCGACTTGGAGTAATCCCCTCCAGGTAGGGGAACTCCGGGTTATAACTGTCTCCGTTCGCAAATGAGATCTGCGGGGAGACGGTCGAATTTGCAGGAAAAGCATGCTTGATCCCACCCTCTCTGGAGTTACCCTGAGAGAGAGGATCACTAGATGCTGGTGGAGTCCTGGAATGGTGGCTCCCAGAACTTGACTTACCAAGTCGGACCGTCTTAAGGGGACTTGAACACTTGGAGAAAAAACTCTCGTTGTGTTGTGAGTCCTCCTGGGAGCGGTCCTGGTCGGATTGACCCTTGTCCTTTGAGGGAATTGGCTCCTCTGTTGGACGTATTGTTGTGGGGGATAAGGATCCCTCCTCAACTCCATTAATGGGATGGTTTCCTGGAGAATAATCTCCGAGGCAACATCACCTATCGGCGGATGCATCACTCGGCTCAGTAGTCGAAACCGCATCCATGTCGACGTCACAGACCGCCAAGTCAAACCAGCTTCTCCTCGTTCCATTCTCCGCCATGATTGCATGAGATTGGAAAAAGAGTATGTTGACAAGAGATTACCGAAGATCCCCACTGGCGGCGCCAACCGGTTGTATTAGAACCGATCTTACGTAAAGATTATTTGATTCGGGTCTCCTAGAGATGAAATCACGCAGAGTAGTTGACACGGATATTTAGACGAGTTCAGCCTTCTCCGGAGAGAATAATAACCCTAATCCCGTGTGTATGGTATTCTTGATGATCAAGTAAAAGACTAAGACTCTTACAGAGAATAGCACTTGTGTTTCTACTTGACTAGCTCTTGTTCGCCCTCCTTCCCCCTATCCCTCTGATTGATGCCCTTATATAGTCGTGAAGAAGTAGCCGTTTTGTCCTGCGGGAGATGCGCCTAATTAATCCAGTAACGGGCGCATGATGGCAGTGATTACCGGCGCCTCGGCTTCTTCACGCCGTCTGGCTATTATCTTCCAGAGATAATGGGGTAATTACACACCATTAATAAGCGGAATAACGATGCGTGTAGACCGCTCGATTCCTTAATCAATTGGACCCACTACTTTGTAGGTTTGATTATAAGGTGGTGAAGTTTACACGTCGTAGAAGAACTTACGACCAGGTAGCAGTCGTAAAAGAACTTACGACCAGGTAGCAGTCGTAAAAGGACTTACGACCAGGTAACAGTCGTAGAAGGACTTACGACTATGTAGTGGTCGTAGAAGGACTTACGACCATGATATAGTCGTAGCAAGACTTACGACTATGGGGGTGATTGTAGAAGAACTTACAATCACTTGTTGGGCTTCTCCCTTATAGATAAGGGGTACTTCTGGGGACTATGTGACATCATATTTACCCATAATAAGAATTATAGATAAAAGATAAAATGAGGATTATTAGATCCTCGTCAAGTCCGTATCTGATCGAACTGAAAGACCTTCTCGTGTATTCTTCCTTTGCCTCACGATGTCTGGTTGAACTCCACGTGAGATGTTGTATCATTCATGGACTGTTCAATACTTTCTCGATCAAGTGTCAAATAACTTTATGTGGTCGACACTTCGACCACTAGTGGTATGGCCATACACTTTATTTATCCGACCACAACGAGGGGCCCAGAGACATCTCTCCTGTTATGTTAGGAGGGGCAAATCCCATATCCGACCAGTCACATCTCTCCGCATATTTCATAGCATACCCGAAAGCTACCTTTATAACTACCCAGTTACGAGTAGCGTTTGGCAACCCCTAAGAGTGCTACTACACATGTAGGAAACCATGCTGATCTCAGGTCTAAGGATTATACATCATCATTACTTGAGAGCAACTAATGACACAAAGATTCATAACAATCTCAATAGTGTCTCAATGATGGGTCTATCCAACCCCATATTCTCTAACATGTGCTCACAGTATTGATTCGATATCCCCATATCCATGACCGGTGAAACCAGGTCATCAATCAATACATGTGCTAGTCATAGAGTCACTGGTGTTCCGACCAGGGATACATTTAGAATGACATCATATAAGTTAAAGAGTTTCACCAACAAGTCACATACTTATTGATCTATAACAAATGATTCATTCAAGGAACATGATAGCATATTATCAAAAACATGAACATAATAAAATATCATCATCTCTATGATTGCCTCTAGGGCATATTTCCAACAGATCTCAGGTCCAAGAATTATACATCATCATTGCTTGAGACCAACTGATGGCACATGAAATCGTAACAATCTCAACAGTGTCTCAAGGTGGATCATCCAATATCATATTCTCTAACATGTGTTCACATTATTGATCCGATATCTATATATCCATGACCGGTGAAATATGACCATCAATCAATATATATGCTTGTCGATAGAGTCACTAGTGTTCTGACCAGTGACATTTGACTAGGGATACATTTAATACAACATCATCATTAGTTAAAAGAGTTTCATCAACAAGTCACAAACTTGTTAATCTTTATAACTGATGATTCATTTAAGGAACAGAATAACACTTATTCAATAACACATAAACATAGACGTGATACAATCATCTATATGATTATCTCTAGGGCATATCACCAACAGTGGCAACGCTCATGGCCACCAGCCATGGAGGAGGAGGTGGGAATGTAATACTCCGATTAATTTTTAAGGGCAGAAAGTATGAACAAGAGAGAATAAAGAAATTTCTTCAGGGATTTTCGCAAAAGTTCGCCAACCCGGGCCATGGGCCACAGCCGAGGTGGCCTAGGTGGAGGGGGAGAGCCGGCCGGCCAAAAGGGGGGGCACCACTTCCCCCAAAACCCTAGCCGCCCAAGCCATCTTCCAACTCCCCCACTTGGCCGCCTCCACCCTTCCTCCTTGGTGCGCCGCCCCCTGTCCCTCTCCCCTCCCCCAGCGCCTCCACCACCCCTCCCTGGTCCAGCACCTTGCCGGGGACATGTCGGGTAAGTTCATCTCCAAGGGTAAGTCCCCGAGCTCCATTAGAGTAGTGTTATATTTTAATTGATCTGTTGCGATCCAGAATCTGTAGGTGTTCTTGTGCGTCTATTTTCACGTAGTTAGAGGCCGAATTGGGAAATCTCGTATGTTATAAAGTTGTAGTGCTCATTCATAGATTTCCATAGGGGCAAAGATCACTCGATTTAGAGTTACGGTTTAGAAGTTATGAAAGTTTTTTTGCGACTGTCCAGAAGGGCTGACGAGAATTAGCAGTTACCTTATCTGGCCAATATGACTTAATTAGAGTCTGAATCAGAAAGTTCATCCAACACGAATTCTGTAGGAAATCTAGTAACATTTACATATTGGTAAAGAACATAATTTTTAGTTGTGTCAATCAAAAGTTATGGATTTTATACTACCGCTGCATTTCTGACTGACAGAATGAAGGAACAGAAACTTCACCTGATCATTTGATTTATTAGAAGACCGAATCAAATGACCTTGCAAATTAGGTTATCGTATATGGTTTTGTTGTGTTTCCAGAGAGTCCAGGATCACTCCGTTCTGAGTTTCGTAGTAAAAGATATGATGATTTTAGTACTGCTGTCCTGAATTACTGATGAGAATGAACTGTCAAGTTGTCTTTTAAAATATGATTAAGATAATGGTAGATTCAGGGTTTTCAGCCAACTAGGTTATTGTAGAAATTTTTATAACCTTTTCAAAATGATAAAGAACACTCTAATCAGAGTTATAGATTAAAAGTTGTGATATGTTCTTTACTGCTGTTTTTTTCGTCTAGACAGAATATGTCTTATACTTTCATCTACCTTTTAGCATATTCTTTTGGTTGAATCGGTAGATATCGCTAACTTGATTTTTGTAGATATGTTTGTTATATTTCTATAGGATCTGAGAGCACTCCATTTCAAATATCACATCATTAGTTTTGATTTATTTTGTACTTGATGTTCAGATTATAGTCCTGTTAGAATATTGGTTTATGTGAGTAGATCGACTTTGTGATCCTTGAGTTAGGATGTTGCGATTAGATGGTTCGAGCGAGGTCATGTTGTAACAGCCCAAAATTTCAATTTCAGTTAAAAATAAGACTTTATTAATTTTTGTGGATTTTCTGGAATTTTTAAAAGCTTTTCACTAAAGTATATTAAGGCTAAAAGAATTTATGTGCAAAATCTATTACCAACTAAAAGTTGGAATTATTTTATTTAAGTCCAGAATGCCTCATAGAATTTATGTGAATTTTCTCAAAATTTTTGGACTTCATTTACTATTTTCTAAAGCTTATTTGAATTTCTGGAATTAAATCAATTGAAAAAGAATTTAAAATCTTCTTTCATAAAGATCTTGGGCGAAGCCCAAAGATTGTCTTGCATCTCGCCCAACTCTCCTCGCTGAGAACGCGGACCGTCCGATCAAAATCGGACGGCCAACACTAATCCGCCGCGCCTCTTCTTCTCTGTCTCATTGACCGTGGGCCCTCGCACTGTGCTTCTTCCCCGCCCCCTTCTTCTCCCCCGCGCAATCGTCGCCTCTGCCGCCATTAAAGCCTCACTGGAGCTCGTCACTCCCGCGATTCCCTCCTCTTCACTCGCCATCACGCGCATGATAAGCGGCCGTTCCTCCGCGTTCGTTCCGGCATACCCCCTTCCATAACTTCATTTGTAACGCCGCCGCCTCACCTCCATAAGCGGCCGTTGCCACCTCGCCCACGATCTCCACCTCCCGGCCGCCTCGCCCTATAAAGGGAGCACCAGTGCGTCTCTACTCCCTCAAGCTTTTGCCCCAACTCTCCACACCTCCTCGCTCCCGGTTGCCCGCATTGGCTCTTCTCTCTCGGCCGAGCCAGTGCTCACGCTTCTAGCGCCGCCGGTGAACCTCCGCCGCCTCGGCACCACCGGCCGCCTCGATCGCGAACTCGTGCGCACCTCGCGCCCTCGGAACATCGCCGAGCTCCTTCGCCGCCAACGACCGAACCACACCGCGCCTCTGCCGTCGCCGACCATCTTCCGCCACGCCTCGCGTCGCCAGTAGCGCGCTCGTGCTCGATATCATCTCACGAATGTTTTGCGCACCGCGGAGCTCGCCAGCGCCGCGCGCCTGTACCTTGGTTCCCGCCTCCCTCTCGGTCTTAGGCGTGGCTCTGCCACCTCGGCGCCACCTCATCGCTTCGCATGCGTGGCGACCAAATCGGCCAGCGTGGTGCCGCCAAGCGGTAGCAAGCGCCAACCGCGACTACCCTTCAGTCTTGTTGCGTGCACCGAGTCCACTGTGGACTTGCGCCTCATTGTGGACTCGATCCATCTTGTGCGGGCCCACATGTCGATCTCGGCACACGATCACTGACGTCACTGTTGCAATAAATAGAATTTCCTTTAGAAATTTAATTGGAAATTCGGAAATTCGATTTTAGGATTTAATTTAGGTTTTAAACTTCCAGAGCTCGTATTTCTTCATACAAACTCCGATTTAGGTGATTCAAATTTCTAAATTTGTATAAAATCAAGATCTAGCTAACTAAACCAAAATTATTTAATTTGGAGTTAATTTGAATTTTCATTTGAATTTATTTGTGTTCACTTGAATTCTGTTTGAATTTGGAATATTTTCACGTATAGATTTTGACGACTCAGGAGCTTGACCCTATTGAAGAAGTAGAATACCAGGAATTTGAGCAAGGCAAGTTACACCATTGACCATTTTGCCCCAATATTTAAAATTATTTAATTTCTGCTTTTAAATTATTATTGCATGCATAATTGTATTTAATTATTTTAAATTCTGTTTTAAATATTTAATTATTCCAATTCCTTTGTATAGCCAAATTTGATTGTTGTATTATCAATTCCTTGTAACCTTAGTCAAATGAATTTAAAAATAAATATATGCATAGCAAATGCTTAGACCATGAAATATTTGACTTGGGAGAATTTAGCCAAAATTTCATAAATTGATAAAAAGCCTATGACATTGTTTTGTCATGGTGGACTTTTGCAAATGTCTTTGAAAATTATAAAAATAAAAGAAAATGGTTTATACTTGGGCAAACATGGACCGTTGGTGGGTGCGAGTTTATGCACGCTGTCTGTTAGGATCGAGACCTGTGTTTTTATTGAAAGTTGCCCAAGTAGATTAAGGACCGACCTTTGAGCCGCATCTTGCAAAAGCTCCACCAGTACTACCACATGTTCGTATGGGCGTAACTGTGCTTAATAATTTGTAATACCTCGTATTGTTTATGCCATTTTGTTGTGTGGGTGTCGGTTAGACTTTATTCCCACTTGGCAAGAGGGGGTTTCTGCAGTGGTTAGCCTAATGGAAGTGAAACCTTAGCGGGCATATTGGTATTGAGGTAATGCATTGGAACGCCTTGTGATAATTGCCTAGTCACACGCCTAAGGAAGCGTGTATTGGCGACATAACGCAAATTATCTCTTGTGGGTAAGTTGTACAACCTCTGCAGAGTGTAAATCTATTCGAATAGCCGTGTCCACGGTCATGGACATGCTGAGCAAAGCCACTCTAAGTTAGATTTGTTTTGTTCACGTAGTTCCTCATTTAAATATATTTAATTTGTGTAGGAGAGGGAAATTCGAGTGCAGCAGTTTCTGTCTTGCCTCATAACGCTTCGCAGAGCGGAAGGCAAGCACATTGAAATTCTTTATGTTGATGAATGATGAGTGCTTGTATTCATATTGTTATTTCTATGATCCATGATTACATTCAATGCTTCATGTTCCTTTCATATCCGTTAATCCATGTTGAAAGAGATGGTGTCTTTCATTAATCATGTTTCATTCCATTCAGTCATTTGTTCATATTCCTTCTACGAGAGCGGAAATTAAAGACCCATCAATTTCAGTATGAGCACGTAAGACCCACCATTCCAATGTGGGCAGATTTGGATTCATGTATGAAATGTTCTTCATACGGGCATTGGATCCCTGCATTTTGTTAAATGCAGGCCTAAGTGAACACCGACGGGTGTATCACTAGCTATACCGGTATAAGCAGCAATGTAGTTCATTTATTCCATTCATTTGTATGTTCCTGTCAGTTCACAATATCATATTCTTAATGATACTGTATTGTTCATGTTCAGTGTAGTTCAAATTATTCTTTGTACTTGCTGAGTCTCGGACTCATTCTTGCCTTTGTTTGTCTATTCTAGGTGATCGTTGATGATGACATTCTTGGGAGGGAATAGACACACATAATTCATTCACTTCACCATATTAGAGTTTCAATAATATGATTTGGTTCATGTCTTTCATTCGTTAAGTGATGAATTGTAATAAATAGAGTTAGATGTTGGATGATATCTTTCTCTATGTTAAGGATGATTAAATAACTGCTTGTGATCCTTGATTACTCCTTCGATATAATTATCTTAGTGAATTCATTAGACTTGAATAGTTGGAGTTTGTGAACTGTTGTTGGATTCGAACTATATTCCTGCATTTGTTCTATTATATGTTGAACTCTTTATGTCAGTAGATGAGATATTGTTTAAATTCTTCTGAATTATGGTTGTATGTTAGATCCTTTAGATAACATCTTGGCTTCCGAATAGCCAGAGTGTTACAGGGAAGGAGTGGTGGAGGAGGGCTGAAGGTGGTGGAGAGGCGTGGAGGAGAGGCAGCCATGGCGTCAGTTGAGAGGGGAGAGAGAGGGAATAAGAGGAATGGAAGAGTAGGAGAGGGGTTGACGGGTGGACTGTAATTTTTTTTAAATAATTTATTTGCTAATCGAACTTCTATGTCAGTCGAAAAACAGTGATGCGGCCGACAGCATGGCAAAAACCACTAACGAAATAAGGCTAGGGGTTGAAAAGTGAACGATTTTGATAGTTGAGGGTGTTGGATGTCCGATTTTCAAATTTATAGTTGATTGTCAAACTTTTGAACGAGTTTAGAGGTGTAAAAAGAACTTTTCCATTTCTGTTTCGGAGATGTACAACTTTTATTTGTAATGAGCTTCTCGCTGCATCTGACAACCGGACTTTGCTTTCTCTCGCTCTTGCCTCACATCCGAGCTCCTCTTCTCTCTGTTGCCTCATATCGAGTTGCCGGACGGACTCCTTTGGCCGCGCCACTGCAACGTGAGCTTGGCAACAGGGGAAGGAGGAAGAAGCAGTGGTGTCACCGACATGCGGGACATCACTCAAACGTGAGACCCATTTAGTTTACTTGTTTGCCACAGTGACAGTACCACCTCCAAAACCACAATCGGGTTATTTGGTCGGGGAATTCGAGGAATACCTGGTTTTGTACTCAAAAGGCTAAGCCGCTAGAGCACCAAAGTTGTAAATTTCCTAAACAAAAATGACAACCATGAGTTTCAATCCAAACATGTAGCAGTCAAATACCAACGTAGGCTATGGAGTTTGGGCCAGAGCCTACACCTGGCGACCAAACTCTAAACAAGCCCTCCTTTGCACGGATATTTACATGACTTCTGAAAATATATCTGCACCCACAGCAGGACCAGGATGATTGAAAAAAGGAGGGGGAAATAACCAATTTGTCCCTAGCATCTCGGCGAATGCAAAACCGCCTCCTCACGCACAACTCACAAAAAAAAAAACATGCAGTGGCCAAGTCGTAAAAATCCCCATCCAACACAACACGAGACAATTCCTTCCCTTCCCCTCGAAGGTCGAAGCACAACACAGACGAGAGACACCTGGGACCATCAGGCCCCGATCAAACGCGCCTCCCCTTGGGAGAGAAGCAGCAGCAGCAGCCGTTCGTCTCCGGCTCCGGCGAGTTCGACGGCCACAGCGACGGCCGCGGCCATGTCGAAGAAGAAGGCGGCCACAACGATGACGCTCAAGGACTTCCACGGCGGCTCCATCCCCTCCGAGCTCCCCCTCCCCTCCGCCCCCGGCGTGTAAGTGCACCAAATCCTAACCCCACACCACCCGCTGCCCCGACCCCTCGTCCCGCCGTGACTGACAGGCTCTTAACGTTCTCGCAGTTCCGCACGACCGCCGGACCGCCCCGTGGCCTCCCCGTCCCCTGCCTCGGCCGCATCAGCCCGCCCCCGCGCTCCCGCCGCTTCCTCCGCCGCCGCTGCTGCGGCGGCGGCTGCGGTGCCTTCCTTTCTGACCAACCCCTCCCGCATCGGCCGCCACTTCGATGAGGACGAGCGCACGCCCTTTGAGGCCAGCACGCCGCGCCGCCCGGCGCCGTCGCCCCCGTCGTTTGCCCCCTCCCCTGCGGTGGCCCCCGCCAGATCCGGGCCCGGGAACGCCTGGGGGCCTAGGAGGGAGGCGGCACAGGCCGCGGCGCCGGTGGATCCCGCCCCCGCCGGCGGCCAGATCTGGTCGGCGACACGCATCGCGCAGGCGAGCGCCGTGGAGAAGGTGATCTCCGGGAGGTGGCACTCGTCGAAGCCCTCCTCCCCACCGGCTCCTGTGTCGACCCCTGTGGTGGAGACCCATGTGGCCCCGCCCGAGATGGAGAGGCCAAGGTCCGTTGGAGTGAGAGAGTTGGACGGTGGCATGGAGAGGGGCGCGGGACCAGTGAGGCCTGCGTCGCATGAAGGCAGGGTTGGGGAGGGGAGAGGCGGAGAGGTGCCGGAGAGGCCCAAGTTGAAACTGCTTCCTCGCTCTAAGCCAATCGAGGCTTCTGAACCATCTCCTACCTATGTTGAAGAGAAGCAGGTTGTTACTTTTGTTCCTTCTTGTGTTGATCTTATTGCAAATTGAATTGCCATGCCTTGCATCCAATAACAACAGTAGTGGAACATCGTGAGTTAATCAAGTGGTGTTTGAAAACCCTATAAGAGATATCTCCATGCAAAGTGATACATGATTGTGTTATGTAGCTTTGTGTTTATTATCGTTTTGTTATTATGATAATTTGATATGCAATAAGTTCGCGATGACATTGGTGGAAATTTAATCCTTTTCTATTGGTGGTGTGCGTTATAATTGTATAGGTGCATCACGTCCCCGTGATTGCAAATATCATGCAGGTTGAGGTTGTTCATGATGTGCACCAGAATGTGATGGCAGCTAAAACAGGTGTGGCAGGGGCAGATGCTGAGAGCAGGGCAGCTGAGCGACCACGGCTGAATCTGAAACCTCGCTCCAATGCGGTGGGACAGTCTGATGAAAGTGCTGCAAAGGGAAGGTATGTTAAGTTTAGTTTTTTTTGTTGTTACTTTTCTATTTTCTTTTCAGGAAATTCTTGATAATTTAATTTAATCATTTTGTACATGCTGTAAATAGGCTTATTTCTATTGCCTGTCATATGTACAATACACTTTAGCCTGTCTATGCAACCTATTTATGTTCCATTATATGCCAACATTGCATGTGTCATTCCTGTTAACTGATCTATGATTAATGTCAAATAGGTGTATTTATATGGGAAATTTGGTCTTCCGTGTTTGTTTGCAATATATACATTCCCATGCATGTTTTATGCTGTACGCAATTAAGAATGACTTGTTACATTGTTTTGGATTGTACCTGTTTGGCAGATTGACATAACACGTAATGTATATTCTAAGGTTATTGTTTTTTCTTTGTTGAATGATTGCACGTAGCTCATGCTTAACCAAAGGGCGTACAACAAGTTCCACTGTCCTATTAAGGGTAGGTTTATATCATTAGTCAGTGCTGATCACCTTTAGGTTTCCTTTAGTATTTACTGTTTGGAAACACCACTTCCTGCTAGTTCCCTATTGCATACAATATGTGGAATAAGTGATGTGTATGGAGTAAACATTTTAATACCATGAGAATATGTTTGTAGAGGTTGTTTAAACTTACCACAAGGAATAATTGATAGTTCTGCTTTGGACAGTATGTGCTGAAAGAATAGCGGATAAGGAGAAGTACTTTAAATTGATGTGTGTAATGAGTGATTATAATAGTAGAATGGCATCTAGATGCTGTTCTCTTTAATTTGGTTCCAGCACCCCATCCCTTATTTTCAATCTCTGAAAGCTTGGAATCTTTCTTTTGACGATGTATACTGGTGCTGAATTTGTTAGCTAGTCGTTAAGCTAGCAATCTGACATTCAATATGTTTGATAAGAATTATCTGAGGCTTCTAAGTTTATTTACTTTAGAGGAATATTTTATTATTTTATCAATACCTCGATATATTTAAATTATTCTAAGTTCCTTTTGTTGTTTTCGAATGCATTAGGCAATTCCTCTTTGGTGGTGCTCGTCCTCGGGAACAAGTATGTGCTCTGCTTTCCCTCCTCATGTGGTGTTTATTGATATTACTAGTAGGGTGCTTGTGCGTTGCAACGAAATCCAAAAAGAGAGTGATACATATCAGCAGACTGGACCCTAAACCACATAATAAGTATCAATTTTTTTCACACACATATAAATAGAAACATTAACTCTGCCTATTGCATCACCTACTACTACTACCCGGAAATTAAAATTGTGAGCTCATAGATTGTTTATCTTTGGAAGTTGAAGTTGATGTCGACTTCCCTCCCCGATGTGCTGCCCATTTCCAGCCATTGCTGGCTGACAAGGAAGAGCGCTACGCGTCGATGACCACCTTCCACCCTGAACCCAAGCCACGATTCGGTTCTCACGGCCATTAGCCTCTGTAGCCCTCGCTAGGCAATGCTTGCTCAGCTAGCGCGGAACAAGAGGAGGCGGCGGCGCAGGAGAGGATTAGGATGAAGAGGACACGGTGCGGTGAACTTGAGACAGCGGCACGGCGAGGAAAGGACGCATTCGTCTCTACCTCTTCCTTGTGCGCAATCGTTGCCTCCTCTCCCTTCCCCAGTGCCGCCGCTTCTCCAAGTTACCACCGTCTCCTCTCTAATCCCTTCCCTCCCGGTGCCTTCTCCCGCCCTCTACGCCGCCTACCCTCCCCTCCCCTGTCACCGGTGCTACCTCCCCGCTAACTCCTCCTGTCGCTGACGCTACCTCCTCGCGCCGCCGCCTCCTACGCTGTCGGATCCCGTCATCTTTGTGCACGCCGCCGTGGCAACCCGCGGACTGAGTGCCGGAGGGGGTCGGGATCTCTGTGGCACAAAGCGAATACTAGACGGGCGCAGATGGCGAGTCGCGGTGCGAGACGAGAAGGAGTGGGATGATGACGAATTTCGGCGTGTGCATGTGAAGAAGTGGGGTGACGACAGTTTGGGTGGTTGCGGAAGAAGTGGGGGGCATGGATGCGTTCGCGAGTCACGGGGGATAGCGGGGGGAGACCTTGTCCCTGTCAGGTGGGTCTACATGTTAGTGTGTCACGATGAGGAATTTGGGGGGGGGGGGGGGGGAGAGGTCAACCGCGCGCATGGGAGAAAGGACATCATCCCGCTGCGCGCGGGTAAACTACTTTTTTTATAGTTAAGATAAGATGTTATTGTTGTTGTCATTTGGTTTCTAACTGAACCAAAAGCTCACACAGTGTTCCTTATAAACTCAGGTTCTCAGAGAACGTGGAATAGATGCTTTGGCAAGTGATCTTGATAAGACCTCTCCAGTTGGCAGGTAGTTAAGATATAGCCCTTTTAGATACAATTGTTTTACTTGACATTAATATTTTTCTTGTGGTTAAGGTGTGAATGCCTGGTCTTGATTCTTCCTACTCCCTTGCTATTATTTTTGTTATGTAATTCTGATTTGTTGCTTGGAAGTTGCCAAGTATTTTAATATCGGAGAGCACACACATTTAGGTTTTGCAGTTTGTTACATGAATGGAGTGGCAAGAAATGAGTTGATTTCTGTGGGGGCAATATTAGGATTTTTTTTTAATTTATAATATGTGATTTATTGAGTGCCTAAATACTTGAGTGAAGTTAACTGTAGTTGAGCATTGTGCTGCCACTGGAGACAGGTATTCTGACAGACAATTGCACTTGTTGGGTTCCTGTGTGTCATGGAAATAAAATTTGTAATTGTGTATGAAGTTACGAATAAGTAGAGTTTAGATCGGAAATTGGATCTTGGACCATAGCATATGTTCCTATTGTAGTCACAGAACAAAAGGGCTGAAACTGCTGGCTACAACGAGAGGCATGGGTGTGCTGTCAGCCTAAAATTGTGGGATCATTGATGGGATGCTAGGTGGGCCTTTGCTTTTAGGATAGTAAAAGTTACAATTTGTGTGCTATTGAAAGCAATTTTGCTTGATGGTGTTTTTACCTGGCAAGTGTGTGCCACTTGCCTAGGCGTGGATGGCTGGCATTATAAGTTAATAATAAGATCCTATTGTAAAACTTCACAAGGTTTGCTTCTGGAGTGTCAAGGAAGGAGGTTGATGGGGAAAATTGTAGTTTTTACCTGGTTGATATGGTGATTTTCCTGTAGCCACTATGAACTGTTGTATGGTTTGCTTGTTATGCGTGTGTTTCTTGTTAGATATATATATTGTGTATGGTGTTATTTGCATTTGTTCCATCCTTGTACATGTTATATATTGGCCTTTGGCCCATTGGAATATACAGGTTGCTATATTCAAACATGGTATCAGAGCTAGGGTTTTGAAACCCTATCTCTCAGCCGCCGCCATGCCTCCCATAGCCGCCATGCCATGTTTTGTCCTCCGTAGCCGCTTGCCCATTTGTCCTCCGTGTAGCCGCCATTGTCCCTGCGCCTTCCACAGATCTGCCTGGGTCGGCCGGCCTTCGGATCCACGCCGGTCGAGCGACGCTGCTGCCGCCAGCCGACGCTCCTCCTCAACCAAGACTGCCCCTCCATAGCCGGATCGCCGGTCGAGCGCCAAGCAGAAGCTTCGTCCAGAGGCTATTCTTTATTCTTCTTCTTTATTTGCCGCCTCCGCGCCGAAACCATGCCTCTCCGCTCGGCGCCGCCGCCGCCGCCCTCCGCGTCTCATGCTGAAGCTCACCGCCTCTCACTCCGGCGGCGCCGCTGCCCGTCGCGAGGGCTCGATAAAGTTCCTCCTCAGTGTCGATTCTTTTCTTTGGAGGCGGCCAAAGAAAAAAATAGAAAAAGAAAAAAAAAAAAAAGTGATGAAATGGCTTCTACCGGGCTCGCCGCCATCCCGCTCACCCAGCGTTTTGATGGGACGAACTTCCGGAGTGGGCGTTCACCTCAAGATTCACCTCAACGGCCCGGTGTCTGCAGGGTCATCTCACCGGTGAGTAGTCTGTCGCCTCGTCCTACACCGCCTTTGCCACTCTCTCTCTTTGGTGCGGCGGACGGGCGGCCGGAGGTCAACAATCTTTGCCGAGGAGGCGCTAGAGCTCTACTAGTCTCGAGGTACACGCCACGAGGCCGGCGGGAGGTCGAGGCTCGTGCTCGCCATCCTAGTGGGTAGCATGCGTGACCATCTCTATGGATGTGGCGGGCCGCCAGCGACACGGCTTATGTGGGAGCGCCTCAGAGCTCACTACCGTGCCCGACGGCGATGCTATGTATCTCTCGGTTGTGCACGGGCACATTCTCTTGGCAGACTTGATGTCACTTTGATGACTTCTACGAAGTTGTCGAGGCGTGGCGTCGGCTTGACTCTCTGGGGTCGGATGTTTGCGGACTGTCCCTCGCTGTGGCTTCGCCGCTCGCGGGAGACTCACCGCCTCTACGACTTCACGACGCGTCTCGGCTGAGTTCGAGAGGCGCTGCGCTCGGCTCGACTTCGCCACCGCGCCGAAGCTTAGTGGAGGCCCTCACGAGTGTGCGTCTTTGAGGAGACTTCGTCACCGTGGCATGACTCGGATGCGATCTGTTTGTCTGCTTGACATCTGCTCCTTTGCCGCCTCTTTCCCGACCGTGACCCTTCTCCGGCTCCTCCGGTGGTCTTTGCTTTCTCTGCGGGTCTCCATCGCCCTCTTGTCGGCGTCTTGCCACGAGTATCGGGATTGTTACAAGCGGAGGAGGGACCAGAGTCGTCGGGCGAACGTCCCCGAAGGGCTCTGGAGGTTCCTCTCCTCGAGGATGGCCCTCTCGCCAGGCTCCTCTGGTGGCGCCACACGCCAGCCTCTCATCTGCTTGGCGCCTCGGTGTCGGCTCATCCTCGGACTCCTCGGGTTACGCTCGTCGGCTCTTGCTTCTCGGCATCTTCCTCGCCTCCGCCTCCTCCTCGTCGGTATCTTGTCTCCGTGGATCTTGGACTCGGTGCTTCTTTTCACATGACACGATTCTACCCACCTTATTTCTCGTATGCGGTCCACCGATTTTTCTTCCACTTATTCAGATCGCAGATGGTACCTCTCTTCTGTTACAGTGTAGAGGCATCCTTTCCACTTCTTCTTTTTATGTTCCTGCAGTCTCTCATGTTCCTCACTTACTATGCGACTTATGTCTACCGGTCGGATCACCGATCACAACTGTCGTGTTGTTCTTGAGTCGACTCTTGTTGTGTTCGGGACATGCACGCGGGGACTCTGCTTGTCTGGGCCTCGGCTACGTGATTCGCAGCGTCTTTGGGAGGTCGACTGGCTTCATCGTTACATTGTATGGGTTGGTCGTGGTGTTCTTGGGTCTGTTTCTGGGGACACATCGTTACATTGTATGGGTTGCAAGCTTGGCAGCGGTGCGGCTCCCTATCCCACTAGTGATTCTATTTCTACTTGTCCTTTTGATCTTGTTCACTCGATGTTTGGGGTCGGCTCGCCGTTTGAAAGGGTCATCGCTATTATGTGATCTTTATTGATGATTATTCTCGTTATACTTGGATCTACTTCATGTCCGAATGCACCGAGTTCTTTCTATTTATCGGATGTTCGCCACCATGGTTCGCGCTCGGTTTGATTCGATCATTCGTGTTTTTGTGCCGACTCTGCTGGTGAGTATCTCTCTCGCTGCGTCGTTTTCTCGCGAAAGGGGCACTTTTCCTCGATACTCTTGTCACGGTGCTCACGCTTCGTAATGGTGTCTCGGCGTAAACATCGTCACTTGCTTGAGACCGCTCACGCTCTCATGCTTGCCTTCTCTGTTCCCTCATGCAGAGGAAAATTTTCTACTTTGCTTTTACGATCAACCTCTGACCTTCTCTGCTCTTGAGGTTCTACTCTCGTTGGCGTCTCTTTAGTCGAGCTCGAGTACGATCATCTTCGCAGCTTTTGGGCGTATGCTTTCGCTCTTCTTCCACCTCGTGAGCGCACTGTCGATCGCTTTCGATCGATTGAGTGTGTTTTCTTAGCTACTGATCTTGAGCATAAGGGTTATCGTTGTTATGACCTCATTGCTCGTAGGATGAGATTTCTCGGGATGTCACTTTTGACGAGTCCCGTCCTTACTACCCTCATTCCCCACCGTCACCGGATTCTCTTCTTTGAGTCGATCTCCTTTCGATTTTCACGACTCTCGCCTTTCCACCACTTTGTTTAGCCTCATCCTCCATCTACTCCCTCCGCTCCATCTATTCGCCTCCACCGGATTTTCCTTCTCGCTCCTTTGTTGAGGCTCCATCTTTACCCTTGCACTACTCTCGCCGTCCTCGGCCTCCTCCTTCCTCTCCATCATTGTTGGGTCCAGCTCTGTCTTCTCCTTCCAGATATGCTCTTCGTGATCGCCACACTATCAGCCGCTGCGCTGCTTCTGGCTTTCTTGCCACGCTCTTTCCGAGCCTACGACCTCAGGAGGTCGCTTTCGCCCCGAGTGGCGACTTGCGATGTCCGAGGAGATTGCTGCTTTGGAGCGCACTAGCACTTGGGATCTTGTGCCCTTGCCTGCACATGTTACTCCTATCACGTGTAAATGGGTGTACAAGATAAAGACTTCGCTCGGATGGTTCTCTTGGCGCTACAAGGCTCGTCTTGTAGCGCGTGGTTTTCAGCGAGAGCATGGTCGCGACTACGATGAGACTTTCGCCTGCTGCTCACATGACCACCGTTCGTACTCTCCTTGCTGTGGCCTCTGTTGCCCCGATGGCCCATCTCTCGATTGGATGTTAAGAATGCCTTTCTCGATGGCGAGTTGCGTGAGGAGGTCTACATGCACCCCACCGGGTATTCTGTCCCGATGGTGCGGTTTGTCGCCTTCGTCGTTCTCTCTATGGGCTAAAACAAGCCCGCGTGCTTGGTTTGACTGCTTCTCCTCTGTTGTCACTTCTTGCGGCTTCTCTGCGGTGCTCACGACCGCTTCTCTTTGTTCACACCTCTCCACGGGGTTGGGCGCTCCTCCTTCTATATGTGGATGACATGATCATTCTTGGAGATGGCGCTTCAAGACATTGCCTTTGTGAAGGAGCGTCTCGATGAAGATTCTTGATGTCCGATTTGGGCCTCTTCGTTACTTCCTTGGGATTGAGACCACTTCTACGCTGAGGCTACTATCTCTCCCGGAGAAGTACCTTGAGGATATCCTTACTCGTGCTTGTCTCATTTGATCGGTAGCGTAGTGGATACTCCTATGGAGTTAGGTGTTCACCTTCGCCCTCGATGGTGAGCCTCTTGAGGATCCCACTCGCTATCGCCATATTGTCTGAGCCTCGTCTACCTTGGGATTACTCGACCGACATTTCTCACCGATTCACATCCCGAGTCGGTTTGTCTCGCTCCCACTCGGCTCTACTACGGTCACCTTCTTCGTGTTCTTGATATCTTCGTGGAACCCTCACTCGGCGTCTTTTATTTTCTCGTTCGAGCTTCTTCTGACTTGAGACGTACTGATGCGACTGGGCTAGCGATCATTACGATCGCGATCTCTTCTGCCTATTGTGTTTTCCTTGGTTCCTCCTTGATTGCACTGAAGACTAAGAAGCAAGCTGCAGTTTCGTCGAAGGCCGAGGTGAGTTGAGAGCCATGGCATTGTGGATGAGATCCCCGCCGGTGGCTCCTTGCAGATTTTGGCGTTTCTGTTTCAGCACCGACTCCGCTTCTATCAGATAGTACTGGTGCGATCAGCATTGCTCGTGATCCCGTGAAACATGAGCTTACCAAGCACATTGGAGTGGATGCTTCATACATGCGATCGCAGGTGCAAGACCAAGTTATTGCTCTTCAGTATGTGCCTTCGGAACTTCAATTAGCAGATTTCTTTACTAAGGCACAGACTCGAGCTCAGCATAACTTCTACCTCTCCAAACTCAGTGTTGTTGATCCACCATGAGTTTGAGGGGGGTGTTAGATATATATATTGTGTAGGGTGTTATTTGCATTTGTTCCATCCTTGTACATGTTATATATTGGCCTTTGACCCATTGGAATATACAGGTTGCTATATTCAAACATTTCTAAGCGGTAGTTGATGATAAAACATTTTTTTTTCCTGGAGAGAGTTTCTTTTCTGCAGAGATAACCGGAGACAAGCATAAGTTGAAGGTGTGTTACATTTACTAATAGTCTCTGGCATTTTGTAGGTCTAAAAATGAATTTGCAAAGGTTGAGCAGACGGTTGAAGCTATGTCCATTAACCCATCCTGTGAAAAGGCTGAGAGTTTTCCATCTGGTCATAGAGGCCCAAGGAATGCTGATAGGAAAGAATACAGACGGGATACAGACAGGGCTGACGCATATAAGCCTACGCGGCGGGAGGACAACAGGAGGGTTGCTAGAGATGTGGAGAAGCCGCCTGAGCAGCCACGTCCAGAGCCTGAAACCTGGCGTAAGCCAGTGGAGCCACCAAAGCCTGAGGTTACTGCACCTCGTTTTGGGAAAGCAGCGACTGCATTGGAGCTTGCCCAAGCCTTCTCAAAGTCCATGCCTGATACTGTGCCACAGAGCCGCTTGACCAGTGTTCCTAGTCCAAGAGTCCCTCCGAGCCCAGGGGCTAGGGATCAGGTTGGCTTTTCAAGGCTCACTGACAACAGGGCATTACACACTAGCCCTTCACAGCGAAAGATTAACGGTTACTGATCTTGTGGCACACGCCTGCTATGTTCCCGTGATGACACGATTCAAATATCTTGGCCTCACCGAAGCGCGCTGCTTTTATCTTCATGTTCATTTGTTCCAGCACGGGAAAGTCCAACTGTTGCTCTTTTGAATGGCGACACACAAGGGGTGCTAGTCTCATTTAGCAAACAAAGGTTCCTCTCATAACTTGGTGGTCCATTTCCTCTCTTGATAACAGAGATGAGAATTTATGAACTATTTCCACTTCTATTCTTCAGCCTGCTTGCTACCCGTGATTAAGCTGGGGAATAATTGCTGCCTGTGTGCTGCTAGTTTGATGTGCCATGTACGTTTCTGATGTGCTTGTTTTCAGATGTTGCCAGATCGGTGCGCTCGCAGTCTCAGATCGGGTAAACTGTGATTTCGTTGTGTTAGTTTTCGTATCCTTTCATTGGTACGTGACACTGTAGCACGATGACATGTATGTAGTTCTTTAATCTAACTGTTCGATTTCTTATAGGATTCCCTTTTTTAAAATCATTTTTTTGGCTAATGATACGGGCCGTGCCCGTGTGTCCGATTAAATCGTTTTGATTCAGACGCTTCATTTATGGTTTATAGCAATATATGGACTAACAGGACCACTTTCACTCACGGAGGTTGGTTGCTTCGAAACAAACTGCATGCTAGGGGAGTTCTCCTGAGGCCAGATGAACTGTCATATGTGCTGTTTTCACCAAACATTGCCGTGAATATGTATAACCAAATAAAATGATTTATGACTACAGAACTAGTAAATAGTCAATTTAGGGAAGAAAAAGAATTGCAACATTGACGTGAACTTTTTGTATTGATGAAACACTATTTTACTTCAGACGTAATATTTTTTTTACATGTGTAACATTTAAAAGAACAATATACAACATTGTTTTGAATGGGATGTAACATTTTTTGTAATAGTTCGCAATATTTGTTTGAACAAAAAACCTAAACTTCTGATTTTTCCAGATGCTGGTAGTGCTTGTATGGGTGATCGGTGAGGGGAGGAACAAGAGGAAGGAGGAGATCGGGATTGTCTTTGATCTTTGATCGAGTGTTGGGGTGCAGTTATATGAGGATCGAGATCGAGTGTTGGGACGGAGGAGATCGGCGAAATAGACGGCGGTAGAGCATCTTACACAATCCGACGACGGAACGTGACGTACATGCCTAGCGCTCGGACTGATGCCCCCTCCTTTTTTTTTTCTGATCTCTGAATTGATCCTAATTCGGCGAGTCCGGTTGAATTGCTGAAGTTTTGGATTGATTCTCCGTCGCTGGGGCCATCTATGTTTCAGAAACTAGACCGAAAGACCGAGTCACGGACACCATGTGTTTCGTTGTGTTGGATCGGGCCATGGGCTTGAATGCCATTGGGTCGGGCTGTAGGCCTTTTGTGGTGTTAGTGTGGTACGTGTTGTGTTCGAAGGGGCAGAGAGCCATCGATGTAACCAGAACAGAACAGATGAATGAATTCATTCTTCCCCAATATTCATTCTTCCCCAATTTGCCGCTCTCCCTTTCTAGTTCTTCTCCCTATTCCCCAATTCCTTGCTATTCTACCCCAAATCCCATGCTCTCTCCAATCTAAACTCTATTTCTTTATCTCCCAAAACCTATTGTATCCTAGGAACGTAACAATCGGTACCAGAGCCTCCCACCCCGCTGTTTGCTTGTGCTCGAGAGGCCGTGGCGACAATGGAGGCACATGATGCGATGGTGCAGCACATGCTACAGAAGCTCCTCGCCAGGATGGAAGCCGCCTTGGAGAAGCTCGCCAACCACCTTGGCACCATGATGCTCACCACGTGCTTGACACCGGTTCCCAGCCAGGAAGATGTCATATACATTTACATCTTGGGCCATGGGTCGTGGCGGGCGCTAGTCCGGCCTGGTCATTTAGTACAAAAGGGAAGCAGCAGGAACACAAGAGAGGCATCGATGAAGAACAGAAACGGTGCAAGCCTCGGCTCTCCTATTCCCCATTTGCTCTTCTCCCCCAAATTCCTTTCTCGGATTTCTAGTCCCTGCTTCTTCCCAGTCTATTGCTTCTTCCCAATCATTGTTTCCAGTTCTCCGATTTGTATCCCCAATACTTGTATCTTGTGTTGGTATTGCAACATATCTCTTGTGCTCGGTGGTGATCGGTGTTCATCAAGTGGGATCGTGACAATATGGTATCAGAACCATCAATTTGTGGGATTTTGAGCAAGAAGATAGTGTGAGCGACTCATGGTGGTAGTAGTTGTGGTTGGCGTTCGGATTTGTGCGGTGGTGGTGTCTATGGAGGAGGTGCCCGCCACCTGTTCTACGAAACGCTTAGCCACCAGAAAGCCACCACGGGAGATGTTCTTCGCGTCACCGTGAGCCATGTGCTCTATCTGGTGATGAAAGGGGTGCTGCACTAGGTCTCCGATGCTTATGGGGCAGAGCAAGTGGTGGCGCTCGAGAGGGCAGACCATGTCAAGATGCTCGTTGGGTTCCAATCGGGCCGCGACGCAGAGTGGGCTCGAGATGTCACCCAAGGACGCTGCATATATGATGGCTGCTGCTGGTTGGACGTCCAGTACATGCAGCTGACCACCAGTGACAACGCCATGGTGACTCCCGCCATGTGTTCAACGCAGGGATTGAGCCACGACACTGACATGCCGATGGCCACGACTACCCCAGCGGCGGTGGTACTCACGACCTAGACCACCTCGGCGGACGCGGCAACGATTTCCCTTGCCACCGGAGTTCGGGAAGCCCCACGTGACGAGCTCAAGGAATCGGCTCCCAAGGAGACATCGGAGGAGCCAAAGAAAACAGTTTAGGAGTTGTGCAAGCAAATACTAGCCACGCTGAACCGCATGATCGTGGGCGGCCGCGATGCCAACCTCGACACCACCTCCAAAGTCGTTGAGCCTGCTGGCCACTATGTGGTCCCTTGCCAATGCTGCTCGCCACCGTCAAGTTGAGTGACATCATCGTCTCTAGCCCCATGCCACCGATCACTGCCGATTCGGTGTGTGACCACCTAGAGGACTCAGCTGGGCACAAGTTGTTCGGAGAAATGCCCCCGCACGTCGTGGTTGTTCCCATTGGTCTCATCTCGACCCCATGGCACCACCAGTTATGGTGGTGCTGGACGTGGGTAGCATCGTCACCAAAACCAACGGTGACATCGCCCTCGACTCCTACGTCCTCGGCACCAACAACCTCACTAGAAATACTAACACCGGCATCTTCCTCGACCCCTACGTCCTCGGCGCCAACAACCTCATCACCAATACCAGGCCCCTCACCCTAGTCGGTGTTCTTCCAGGCTACCTCACCGGTCAGAGTGAAAAGCTCCTCCACACACACCTCCTTGGTTGGCCCGATGATCACAAGGTACTCAAAGAAAGATTTGACATGAGTATCGTGGTACTGTGGCCACCACCGATGAAGATGGACGAGCGACAACCATGACCGCCACCCAAGCAAGTGGAGGTCGCGGGAGAAGGTGCTAAGTCACGACTGACACCATGGTCGATGTTCATCTGCTATGAAGGTGGTGTGCAGCTGAAGCAGCCATGGAGGCCACCTGTTTCTGAATGTATCATCTAATGTGTGATTGTGGAGAAGGAAGTCTTGACAGCAAACTTGGTAGTTTTGCTAAGACATTGGGTTCAGATGCAACCATGGCCTCCTCCTGTTCTGAAACCTCAGCGATGAACAATTTCAAAGGATGCCCCAAGTAGCCGAAGTGGTGGTGATTGCTTCTTTCTTTGGACACCTGATAAAGATGAGCAATGCTCTTATATTGGAACAGTGACTGTTAAAGCTAAGATGGTGAATTGTGTTGGAACTGGGTGCTACCATTTGCTGCATTATAATGGAAAACAATTCAATAGTATATTTGTGAGTGTGTTAATTTGGCTTGATTGCAAACTGAATCAAGAAGGCTTAAGAACCAGAGAAAAAGGCACTACAAGTGCAAGAAAGCTCGAGCTTACGGTGGAACAGCGATCTAGGGCAAGGGACGAATCAGCGGAAGTTGTTCGAGCAAATTTAATAGTTGGTTGCTTCCTAGTGGGAATATCTAGACGTGTTTGAGTGAGTTGTGCCTGGTTGAGATTGGGGAAGAAATTGCTACTCTTAGCAAAGAAGACATCATAAGGAGTTGGGTCATCCTTCAGTTACTGCAGCTATGGTCAACAGAACAAGGCTTTCACTCGTTGTTTATTGAGGTTCCATGGGTGAGCAGAGGAGGCAATGGTTGCTCAAAAACTGAAGGAATTATTGCTGATCAAAATGATGTTGTGGACTGTTCATGCAGCATGTTACTTCAGAACTTGCCGCAAGCACTAATTGAGCTGCTTTGTACAACTTTGTACTCAACCCGCTTGTTGTAATTTCAGAGAAGGTTGATCCCCAAGGGATCAACTATTGTGAGTCCGACTTCGTGCAGGACGACTAGGTCGGTAGGTTTCTGGTCGGTTGCCTTGAGGGTAAAGGTAGCAGGTTGGCTTTTGTTTATCGCCATATTATGGCTTGTTATTTCCGTTGCGTTTTGGTACTTTATCAGTTTATGTGACCGATCAGCCCTATTTGTGTAATATGAAATTTCAATAACTTATGTGTTGTAAATTATGAAGACTCGGTATTGTAATAACTTGTGATGGAATTGACGCTTTAAATTTTGTAAAGGTGTATGTGTACCACTCCTAGGAGGTATGCGATACACCGAGAGTGGGATATTTGATTTGTAATACTAGGGCCAATTGGATTGTTAAGTATTATAAGTTAAATACCTTGGATTCTCACAACGACTGTCCACGACGATCGACGCTAGAGATGAATGGCTACGACGTGGTGGCTGGACAGGGCTCTAGAGCTCTAATTGACTAGCCCATGAGATTTGCCTAACCCTAGAATGTAAGGTGACACGACCGCTTACAAGTTTGCAGGCGAGACGGCGGATCCGGGTGGTGAAGGAGGTTGGGGCACGACTTCGAGGTCGACTACACAGAGGAAGAAGACAATGTTGCTCCGGGTTGTTATGTGGGAGAGAGAGAAGAATAAGATGAGCATGGGATGCACAGAAGCGAGGTGGACATGAAGGACACGATGGCGGTGGTCGAAACTCACCAGAGGGGTCGACTCGGCTTGGTGAGGAGGGGCGGCGCGGACAACTTGGTCATCAGAGAGGAAGAAGACAGTGCGGGCGGAGTCAATTCTATGGAGGATGAGGAGAAACGAGGTGAGCAAGAGCTAGAGGGGACCAATGCATGCTCAAAAGGTGAAGACAAGGGCTCACCCGAGCGGACGAAGTGGCTCGACAGCGGCCGAAATAGGGCTCGGGCTCTCCAGCTTGGTTCTTGCTCCTAGCGCATGAGGGAGCAGAAGGAGGAGGGGGAAATGGGTGCGGCGAGGAAGGCGAGTGCGATGCGGCACTCGGATGCAAATTAAAAAGGAGGGCAGAGAGGTGGACGGTAGCGATGTGCACAAAGACGCAGTAGCCGGGTGAGGTGTGGGCGCGGACAGGCGAATGGACAAATAGGGAGCAGGTCGTGCACTGGCGCGGTCAGGCGCTATAGCTACAGGCGGTGGGAATGGCGATGGCGTGCGGACGTGCAACACAGGAGTAGCGGCTTGGCTACAAGCGGTGGTGCTCGGTGTGGCCGGCGCGTGGAGGAGAGCGGCTCAAAGGCCCAGATGAAGGAGGAGGCCGAGCGGGCTAGGCCGCACCAGCTTGTCATCAGGCAAGGATTACAAACTCCATGGGATCCTGGCGGCCGAAGTTTGCTGTACAAGTTCGACTTCCTTGACATCAACCATGGCGGAGGCAACACCAGCTGGTCTAGTTTAACCGAGTCTATCGCAGTGCGTGAATTGTATGTGTTCTTGAAGGTTATCCCTGTGAGTTTCTTCTCTTCATCGGCATGGGGCAAGCCATATTTCGAGGGGAGGAGAATGTCACGGACTCCTCCATGTGTTTCACTGTGTTGGACCGGACCATGGGCTTGAATGCCATTGGCTCGGAGTGTGGCCTTTTTGTGAGTGTTAGTGTGGTTGGTCTTGTGTTAAAAGGGGCAGAGAGCCATCGATGTAACCTGAACAGAACAGACAATGAAACTCATTTTCCCACCAGTTTGCTGCTCTCCCTCTCTGTTCTTCCCCCGATTCCTCAATTACTTGCTATTCTACCCCAAATCCCATGCTCTCCTCAATCTAAACTTTATTTCTTTCTCTCCCAGAACCTATTGTATCCTCCGGAACGTACACACGGACACCATCGTTAAACCGATCGGAATTAGCTGCTCAATCCATCACATCATGTAGGAGAGAACATCAAGAATCATAAAAGACGATGCAAACCGATAGGCACAACGCAAAGTGGGGGAGAATCCGAAACAGTAGACCTACGCACATCAGAAGCATTAGGAATCACAGAATCAGCAGCTTTGCAAGCTCAGATTGGGCACACAAAAGCAGAGCCGTCACGGTCGAACCACACTACCACCACACCCGTCAGCTACACCATCGCCGGTCCGCCTCGCCCCGCCGCCGTGCGGATTGTGAGCTCGTTTGAGCTCAGAACAGGAACGCCGTCGGCGTGAACGCCGGCAACATCGTAGGTGCTCCGAAGTGCCTGCAGGTAGAGAGATGCACCTGGGTCAGTGTAAAAAACACAAATATTTATTTGTCTTAAAAACATTGTTGGATTCGGTCTTGCTCTACAACATTGACAAACATAGCAAGTAATACATGGTATCTGATTCTGAACTCTGAACATCTGATGTATGTTGAATATCGATGCTCTTGCAATTTGCACTGCATGACCTTTTCAGTATAGTGGTAGTGTGGTATTAACGATTTTGAGGGACAAGTAGTGGTAGCAGTAGGCATCGGGGTCACAGGCTGAGTCAGAGCCTTACTTGACTGGGGCAGTGGAGCTGGAATTTGACTAACAGTAAAGCAAAAAAATGTCTCCTTCTGACACATGCACTACCGCTAAAAAAGAGGAAATTATTAGGTGTAGAGCCTCTTCCCCTTTGTTCTTGATTCTGATAAGGATAGTGAGCTTGTCTACCAATGGAGATTTCATCAGCAGGACATAAGTGGTCCATGCAGTTCCAGGGCTTCATATTTTTTTTTTTCATTTTGGGGTCCATTGTACTGCTCGTCCACCAGCGAACGCATTAATCAAAATACTTAGTTTTTTATATAAAAATACAGGCATGAATTCCACTGTTTTGCTCAGGGAGGCTCGAGTTTACTGATAAAAGGGGATGGTATGAATACGGGCAAGAAATTTGTATCATTTTCTTACGATTTTTTTTTTTAAAAAATTCGATCGACTTCATCTGGAGCGTTGATTTCTGATTGAATTTTCAAATACTAAGAACTGCATGTATAGTCTAATCTAGACGTTGAGGTGCCCCTGTTGCATAAGGGCAACAACACGGCTTAATTCTGCAGTCACTAGATAACTATAAGGGAAAATGAACTGTCTAATCTAGTTGCCAAAAAGGTTGGATCCTGTGAGTCAATTAACCATTCTGAGTCCACTTTCTGCAGGATCCAACCAATTAGGTACCCAAGGTGACCAACCAACCATGGCTACAGGCCTTTCAAGTTTCAACTCTATGTCCTCCATCCATCTTCTCGGGGCGGAGCTAGTTATGGCTTAAGCCTCGGCTTTGGTCACTGTTTTTAAACTGAACTTGTATTTTTAACGATTTTTTAAAAGATTTTCTATAATATTCTGATTGTAGATCTCGGACTATTGGCAACAAGAAGATCGCGTTCACGGTCAAAACTGCCTACCATACCATACGCATGGACAATTGAAGGCAGATCTATCTAATAGAAGCAGCCCAGGGCCCACAAGACTCTCTGCGGGCCCCACCTGGAGGCGAGACGCAACGCCTATCCATCGGCGTTCCTTCCAGCCCCGCAGGAGGAGCCCGGCGCGCACGGAAGCCAGCCCTAACGTGTCGCAGATCCAACGGCCGCGGTCTACTGCTGGCACGCGCGCGAACACACCCGCCTCGCACGCGCGCACAAGAACTCACCGGAGGTCGTCGTAGTCCACCCGGGCCGCGCGATGAGGCGACGGCCTCGCCTTGGCCTTCGCCGCCCGCGGCTTCGCCTTCGCCTTGGCGGCGGCCGCGGCGGTGACCGTGGCGTCCTCGGAGATGGCGACCAGCGTCGGCTTCCACGCCGGCGCCGACCCGGACGACGACGGCCTCCGCCACCGCTTGTCCGCGGGCGCCACCGCGTCCTCCAGCGCCACCGGAGCCTGCTCTGCCGTCGCCGCCGCCTCCACCGGCGACGATGGCCGGCCCGCGCGCCTCACGAAGGCGAACAGCTTCATCGATCGATCTCTGCTTGCTAGCCGCTTAAGCTTACGATACGATCGAATGCAAAAGACTTGACTAATCTTTGCTTCACGGGAGGCTTTGTAATGGGCGTAATGGCTACGGGTGGTGCTTATTATATTGGTATGGCGGGGTTGCACCACTTGTTAAGTGCTCACGGAGGGTTAAAGGTCAAAATAAATTATCAACAGAACTCAGGATGATAGGAATCAAGTTAGTCAATCAAAATAATGAAGCATCGATAAGATTTAAAATCACACTACTCACTACTAATCGCACGTCCTGCGCGACGCACAAACTCAACTCTTTGACCGTGCGCATCTGTCATCGCTACTAGGTCCGATCGTGGCAAACCATAACGCACTGGCCGTCAAGACCTCATCTCGCCGCTCCCATGCTTTCTTTGCACGATTATAGTCGTTATGCCAAGAAGATAGTATTAAGAAAGAATTAGCAACAGTGAGATTTCTAGATAAACCTAACCTAGCTAAATTGAACTAGCTATGGACTCCGTACATGCTGTTAATTTTATTTTAAATGCTGGGGACCACGCATAGGTTGGCCAAGCCCATCCTCCGTCCCCGCACTTGTTAGTTGCTAGTACAAATGACTGAATTGCCCTTGCTACTTGTGAATTATGATTTATTTTATTTTTTTACTTAGTGGCCGTTTTTTTTAACTTACGTAGTCTCCGTATTAGTACTACTGAAATTGCAAACCACTAGCTCGCTGTACGGAAATTATTTATTTCGAGTGCGGTCCAAGTCCAAGTGCACGGTGCCATAGCTACCATTTTTAATTTTTAGAATTAGTTTGGTGGTACTACGTAGTGTGTGGTAATAATTAGCCATCACGTAAAGGAGACCTTATCTACATATCTAAATATTTTACAATATTTTTTGTATTTTTTTAAAACCACGCTACCGCACTATGATAATGTAGTAATTTAGGTAAAAATAAGTTGACAACTATTGTGCAGCATATATATATATATATATATATATATATATATATATATATATATATATATATCATCTAAGCAAATGAACAGAGTTGCTGCTGGACATTTGCACCAGATGCAAGAAACTGTGACTTCTCGTGGGTTGCATGAAAAAGTGCAGCCACTATATATGTATTCAGTGCAAAATGCAAAAATTGCATTCTGGACTGCTCCAAAGCCTTAGTAATTAAGCTTAAAGATAATGACTCACACGTAGCATGGCTCATCACCGGATAGTGAGACACTAACCACCATGGCACTTGTCTCTGACTATTGATTAGCAACATGTGCTAACCATCAGATGTTGATCCGATGGCTGGCCATTCCTAGATTGTTTCATCGGAACACCCAGCACCCACTTGTGCATCGTCTTATCTACAGTTCTAATTAATTTATGTTAGCTATATTTGGTATAGTCCGACCGATATCTGTTAGTATCGATTGGAAAGGATTGTGATCAGGTTGTATATCTCTAGAAATGATTGTATGTCTTCAATTAGAGATAGCTTCCCTAACTAACTCCCGTCTAGAGTTGGGACTTGGACTGTATTTTTTTGGGCCGGCCCGAAGCCCGGTCGATACGAACAGTGGGTCGGATTGGACCTGAGAATGCGGTCTGTTGCGGCACAAAGACAAAGACGACCAGGTTAGGCGTGTTTGGGCGGCCTGTGAGAAATTAGCCTAACCTTCCCGTTATAGCCTAATCCCTCCCTCGACCTGGGCCAATCACTCCCCCACATCGGCCTGGCCCAACCAATCACCCCCTTCTGTCACCCGGTCTGACCCAACATCCCTCCTGACCTCCCCTAACCCCATCCCCAACTCTTTCCCCCCGAGCCACGGCTCCCAAATTCACAATCCCTAATAACATTTGCTGATTCCCCTCCCTCCAGCTCCAACCGTCTCCCTCTCCATGTGCCGCCGATCATCGCCCTTCCTCCTCACGCACTGCTGGCCATCCCTCCCTCCCTCTCCCTCCCCACGTGCCGCCGCCCTCCCTCTCCCTCCCCACGCGCCGTCGCCCTCCACCCTCCCTCCAGCCACCTCCTCGTCGCCGTCCTTCTCACCCCCTTCGCAAGTGTGCAGTGCGGCTGAGGTGGGCGGAATTCTTCATCGGTGTCCAGGAGGAGGAGGAGGCTATGGCGAGGGGGAGCAGGCGTAGATGGTGCAGTGGTGTCTTTGTTTTCCTGGGCGACGACGACAGCTGTGGTCTTTTCAGACGTCTATAGTTAATTAGGGCTGTGCTTGGGCCGACACAGTACGATCCCAGCACAACGGGCTTTGGGCCGTGTTTGGGCCTGACCAGAGGCAAAATGGGCCAGCACGGTACAGCCCAATGCCCACCACTACTCCTGTCCATATATTATACGTACTAATCAATATAATGCGATGACGTGCACCATATATATGGTTGTGTATCTTCAATTAGAGATAGCTTTCCTAACCAACTCCTGTCCATGTATTGCATGTACTGATCAATATAATGCAATGACGTGCACCATATGGTTGTGTATCTTCAATTAGAGTTAGCTTTCCTAACCAACTCCTGTACATGTATTATATATGCTTGTCAATACAATGCAAATGCCGTGTGGTGCATTCACCCAAACCTTCAATTTAGAGCGATTTGGCCATGGAAATGGGACAAATGGTGTGATGTGTTTGTTCAGCAATTTCTTACCCGTCTCCATAATTATGTTAATCTGTTTAGTCGCCCATTAGTCCAATCTGTGCTGATGAGGGTTTGGAAATATTCACACCTGCACGCCACCTATATCTTGACTTATGCAGGCATGGTGATTTCTTTGGTTGTCCTTCAGGCCTACGTAACATGATGTGACGCAAAATGAACTTTCACATGGGCGGCTAAAACTCACTCCAATTCTTCGGTGGAAGTACATAATTTTGAATTACTTAAATCCTGTAGATATCTCTAGGTTTTAAAAGGATAATAACATGATACAATAGTATTTCTGTAACATGAATGATGTCTATGCATGGTACTTAATTTATGTATTTTGCATTCAGTTTTTCCGTAGGCCACTATTCATTCTACAAGTGGGAGTGGGGAGAGTGGATATATATATATATATATATATATATATATATATATATATAGTTTGTACAGTAGCTTTATAAATCCAGTAGAATTACTAAAGACTTTGTATATATAACCAACTAGATTCCACGCATGCACGCCCTAAACATTATCGCGTATAGTCTTGCGGCAGGGTTACATTCAGAAGACCCGAGCAGATCTTATAAAAACAAACAATAGAACAGTTGAGAAATAGCGGTAGTCGTCGTGATATCAGTGTAGATCAATCACACAATAGCAATCACATAGAATACATGGATACAACGGTAGACACATAGTATATAGTGGTAGAGCTTTTTTTATTCATCAACCCTCTCTTTACAATCATAAGCTATATTTATATACTATATTGTGGACCCATTCTAGAGGGTATTTTTGGTAATCGCCTATAAAACTCTATGTTTCATAACACCCCCCCTTGAGCAAATACCACGTTGCGCGTATGTCTCGTCAAAACCTCCTTCCAAAAACCCAGTGGGGAACAAGGAATGGAGAAAAAATTATATAGCACACGTTAAGTTGCATTACACTTGTTGTCTCGTTAAAAACTTTTATATGAGAAAACTTCAAGAAAACTCATCAAGGAAAATAGTACAACGTTTAATCTTCGGGGTCCAATCTTCAGCATTTTGGATAAATCCTTAGGATTTGATAAGGGTTATGATTTAGGGATTTACTCCCCTGAACTCTGCAACTCTTTAAATCTGTCTCATTCTAATGCCATGGATGCATCTTTGGAAAATTAGATGCAGACATTGACTTATGTGAGCACTCGAAAAATCAGACTAATCTAAAATAACGTTAATCGCTAATTAGCAGTAAATAAAAAATTTATAAACACAAGTAACAAAAGAATTAATTACATCAGAGTAGATCATATTTTACAACTTTGAGTACATCACAAAAAGATTAAAATACAAACTTGCATTGCATGTCGCCGAAGCCTTCCTTGAAATCTCGTGCGTCCAATGCCGTCCAGTCAAACCGTCTTCCTCGACCCAATCCGAAACACCATTCACAGCTCCATCGTCCACCAACCAACCACAAGACTATTAGCAGCTCAAAAGCCATAGAATAGAGTTAGAATAAAATGAATTGCCGTCAGTACCATAGGAATCATCGCGGTTCCCGGATCGGCCTAGATTAGTTTGTACCACAGTATCGAGGCTACCCACACCAACCTAGGTTAACCGACATCTTGATTTTCAAATCACCTGGGCTAACCCAGACTAGTCGGCACATGGATACCCACGATACCTAGACCAACCCAAGTAAATCGGTAGCCTTATTTACGTAGGTTTCATCACACAACGTTATAGAATCCAACACCTCGATATCTTGATTCACCTCATTGCAGAGAATCCCTCGTATAGTGAATTTCTAGCCAATGGACTAAAATGCCCATAGCCCAAAAATATCCCGTGAGAGCCATGCGGATAGGCGTAAGGGCATAAGGGTCACAAATAGATCACAAAGGAAAGGCAAGCGGATACATCCCCAGTAGAGTGCAATTTCCATTCAAAGCCTCACGACTTATTCACCTCACAAGCCAAGCACCATCACAAGCACCATTCAGGGCACCACCGAAGGAAGCCAAGAGCAAGCCAACCAAAGCACATGCCAAGAACAAATCACAAGGCCAAGCCAAGTAAGCATCACCATCACCAATCATTTGCAGCAACCAAGCCTGGACCGCAGGGAGCAAGGAGAGCACCGAGCGTTCAATCACCACTATGGCGATGACCAGCCCACCAGCGCTGCCATCCCAGTCCCAACTGGATCACTGCAAGGTAACCTACATCCCATTTTCATCTTTGCCATCACTTTCATAGAACCACCCCATATCCAGTGTGTCATACCATTCATACACATCACAAAAACCTTAGCAGTAGAGCTCCAAGTTCACATCGCAGAGCAAGGGGAGGGATCAGGATAGAGATGGTGTAGTGGTTTTACCTGCAGCACCCAGTCATAGCTAACCACAAGAGCCCACTCCAGTGCATCCTCCACCCCAGTTCATCTTCCGTGCATAAACCGCAAGCATCCAACTGATGCAAAGAATTAATAAATTAGCATCAAACCTTAAAACTGGGTTAGGGGACCAGATTCACTGAGGAAAGACTGTAGCAGGGCCGGGAGCAATGAGTGAAGGACCAAATGGCAACAGAGGGGGTGAATGGTGCCTTAAAATTAATACTCCCTTTCTTCAGATTTAAAACTAGCCTACAAAGATCTCTCAAGATCTAAAGAAAGTAAATGAAGCAAGATCAAACAATCAAAAACAAGTTTCAGTCGTTTTTTCCGAAATCGGAAGTTCCGGCGGTAGAGTGCGGAAGTTCCGCTTGCGATAGTTCCATGATGTATAGCGCGAAGTTCCGCTTATGTACTTCATTGCACAAAATCGGAAGTCTCGATTATCCCGATCAAGAACAGAGCTCTCGGTTTTTGCCCAAAATCCAAACTACTTAATCTTGAATGCTCTTCTCAGTCAAGTTTTACAGACATCATCCTAAACACCATCTTGACCTTATGGAGAAGAATCACAACCAAAGATTCAACAAATAAGCCAAAATCGGATTTCTTGAAGAAGGGCAAGAAAGACCAAAAACAATAATAAGCGAGATTCTCGATTCTTAGAGCATGAAACTTTGAGGAAGTAATAGCAATACCAAAGCGATTCTAGATATGAAGTTTCATGCTATTTCATAAAACGAAACAAAATATATGCCAAAACCCTAGATATTCAACATGAGCAGAGAGGAATAAAGAGAGGCATAAACATGTAATCAAAGACTCGAGTTTCATTGATAGACATCAAGCGTTTACAAGAGGAAACACAGAGGAAAGATTACAAGGGATTTCATTCATTCTCTCAAAACCAACAAGCTCTCAAAAGGCAACACACACCCTTTTTAGAGCTAACCTAATTTTCTATCAAAAGGTCTAACCCTAACTCCGTGGTTCTCCCTATTTATAGCCTTTGCTAATGGGCCTCCAACCCATTAAGCTCGCTACACCCAACGGAACCGCCTCCACTTTTGCCGCTTTGCGAAAAGACCCTTCGCCTTTGCGCACCTTCCGAAGCCTCCGTACACCTTGTTGTGCACGACTATAACCGCTTCAAGATTCGCGCCGTCTTCGACACATCCCGACCGTTCGACCTCAACGCCTCCCTGCGCCTAGTCCGGTCCACGTGTCTCGCCACGACTCCATCTTGATGCCTGCGCAACAACATGCAAAAACACATCACATAGCATTGCACAATAACATAGCATCAATATTTGTATAAGACTCAACCTCATACAAAATCAAAATCACAATTTAACCTTCTCGCGATTACTCGACACAATCGGAAGTTCGCGATTTACCACGCCGAAGTTCCGATTTCGAACATCCGCACTTGTCGAATTATCGGAAGTTCCGTGCTTACCATCGCGGAACTTCCGATCTTCTGAACATCCGCACGTCCAAAAATTCTATTCCGATTTTCGTCTCAGAGGAATCTCAATACCAGTATTATCGGACACTCCGCTACCCCATGTGCGGAAGTTCCAATTCTCTTCACCAAACCAAAACCTGTAAATCGGAAGTTCCTTTTTCCAACACCGTAGTTCGATTAATCGAACTTCCGCTCCATACACAAGTAGTTCCGATTTCCTGACTCGACCGAAATAGTCCAAACCAAAACCTCAACTCTCAATCTAATCAACACACTTGTCAAATACTCATCACTCAGAGTGGAGGACCTCTCACATGGTCTCTCAATCTCCCCCTTGATGAGTATATTGACAATTACCGAAAAAGCATAAGATGAGTTTGAGATTACAGTCAACCAAGGTCTAAACAGGAGTAATTAAGCTCAAGACCAATGTTGACAAAACGAGAAAGACTTGAGATGAGATGAAAGAGCAATTTTCGCACAAAAACTCATTCGCACAAAAACTCAAGGCTTTTCTTCAGAAGGCTTTTTCTCACAAATATTCTCCCCCTTTGGCAATAAAATCATCAATATGTAGAAAAGGGAGGAAAAGACTATATGATGTTCATTTTAAGCATTAGGAGCCATGTAGATTATCCAAAATGACTATTAGAGTATTACACCAAGCCATAACACAGAAGAATGCTATCAAGATCATGACAATCGATGTATAGAAGAGCTAAGACAGAAAGTCCATAATTTGATTAATGATCCAGTTCTTTAGCAGGTTAAATAAGTCAAGATTGAAGTCTAGCTAAAGATATCCAAAGATGATGCAAGCCATGTCAAATAATCTAAGTTGAACCAAGAAGACTCATACTGAACATTTTAGAGTGCTACCAGTTGAAGAAGGACTCATTTTATCCAGGACTTGGTCTCTTTAGAGATAAGCAATTTTAGCACATTTTTCTTTTTCTGAAGACTTTTTATTTTAAGGCTCTTTAAGGTTTTATCTCAGTAAAGCAAGCTCTGGACTAGGTGCCATCCACAACTGCCTCCTGAGCTTCAACCATTTTTTTAGCCATGTGCTAGATCCCAAGCCTTATGCGACCACTCCAAGCAACAGACTTAAGGAGGTGATCTTAGGTCATCCAAGGCTCCCCCTGAGTTCATGCCTAGTGCAATGGCAAGCCGTCTCATGAGAAAGATTTGGTGAGATCGGTTTTTCGCACAAAGAGATCATTTTTGCTTTTGAAGTTTTTAGACCAAGGATTAGAGATAAGTCATGTTTCTTAACAAACTGACATAGCTTACTCAAAAGTTCAAAAGAGATTCAGGACTCAACTCAGCCTACTTGACATGGCGAATATCATAAAAGGATAGTTTCAACCAGACTAGTCTCAAGAGCTATCATGACAAGATTTTAATTCAAGTTTAGCATTTTTAAACACCTTAGCATGGCAAAGACTAAACTACACATAAAAAGTCATGATAGATCTAGCAGTTTAGCATAAATCATGGCAAGATGTAAAACAGTGAAAACATATCATAAGGGATAATAAACAAGGCTCCATTTGATTATCATGCAATGCTTGATGAAAAGTACAAAAATCCAGATTCCCTTCAGAATGAGATGCATCTTTTAATTCAGGTTGAGTTATGACACAATTAAGAATATGGAATAACCAAGAAAAACTCCCCCTGAACCAAAGGAACAAAAACGAGAATCTGATAAGTAAACTAGAAAAGGCAGTCCTTTAAAGCATAGAAAAGATATAGAGAAAACTATCGCTCAGACAGACTCTTATCTACCCCATATGATTCTAGGACTATTAGCTGATCTACACAGACACTAAGGAGCAAACACTGTCCCTGTCTACCCAAGGGTGGCCCGACCCCTGCTAGAACCTATAAGAAGTGAGTAAGCTCTACTTAGAGAGGGAAGAGACAGCTAATAAGCAGCATCCTAGAAGCACAAGACAAGAAGTAGCAGTCAAAGCAATGTGGCAAGAGAAACACTCTAACCTATCTTTGGAAGGACTTGACCCAAATATTAAAAGAAATGAAACGAGAAAGAAGTAAGCGTATAATATAATATAATATAATATAATATAATACAATGTAGCACAACGCTCCCCCTCACAAAATCGTAAGGACAAACCACCCCAAGCTCTCCCAGAGTGAAAACCGAGAGTCATCCCAGAGGCTTAGTGAAGATATCACCAACTGGTGCTCACTCTCCACAACCGGAGCACAATGTCACCCTTCTCTACATGGTCTCTAAGAAAGTGATATCGATATCAATATGCTTGGTCCGAGAATGTTGCACCGGGTTCTTGGCAATGCAAATCGCAGACGTGTTATCACAATAGAGTGGAACGATCGATAGATAGCCCGAAATCCTGCAGGTCGAGACCATCCAAAGCACTTGACTACAAAGAATCGGCTGCGACAACGTGCTCGGCCTCTGCGGTGGATCGCGCAACACCGGATTGCTTCCTCGGCGACCGGGAGGCGAGAGAAGTGCCAATGAATTGGCAAGTGCGGAAGTGCTCTTCCTATCTATCCTCTGACCAAGCAAAGTCTCGCATCGGAGAAGGCTCTAAGAGATAGACAAGAAGAGGAAGAGTACGGATGCCATAGTCAATGGTAGCTCGAAGGTACCGAAGATGCGCTTCACCGCTTTGACGGTGAGATCTGCGAGGAGAAGCTCAAACCGAGCACAAAGACACACGAAAAGTGTATGTCCGGTCTCGAGGCCGTGAGGTACAAGAGAGAGCCAATCATGCTCTGAAATCCTTTTGGTCAACAGAGTTCGCCGTCTTCATCCGGATCCAGAGCAAAGTAGATGCCATTGGGTTGATACGGCTTTCCATCATTCATGTCGAAGCGCTCAGAGGTCTCGAGTGTATTTGCCTTGATGAAGAAAGGTACCTCCCGAGTCTGTTTGATTTGGAAGCCAAGGAAGAAGCTCAACTCGCCCATCATGCTCATTTCAAACTCCGAGCTCATGACATCGGAAACCGAAACGAGAGCATGCGAGGAGCCGCCAAAGATAATGTCATCCACGTAGATCCGACGAGCGTAAGATCGCTGCCAAGGCGGCGGATGAACAAGGTTTTGTCAATTTTACCCATCTCAAAACCATGGCTCGTGAGATAGGACTTAAGTCTTTCATACCAAGCTCGGGAGCTGCTTGAGTCCATACAAAGCTTTGGAAAGCTCAGTAGACATGGTTAGGGTATTTGGGGTTCTCGAAACCAGAGGTCAGTTCGACATAGACTTCTTCCTCAATAAGGCCATTGAGGAAGGCACTCTTGACATCCATCGATAAAGCTTGAAACCCTTAGAAGTTGCAAAGGCAAGCGAGATTCTAATGGCTTCAAGTCTAGCTCTGAGGGCAAAGGTCTCTTGAAATCTAGACCCTCAACTTGAGAGTAACCACGAGCTACCAAATCTAGCCTTGTTTGAATGACTAACCCATCTTCACTTTGCTTGTTCTTGAACACCCACTTGGTCCCAATGATATTGTGACCTTGAGGGGGCTCAACAAGAGACCAGACCTTGTTTCTTTCAAAGTTTTCCAACTCCTCATGCATAGCGTTTGTCCAAGACTCTTCGATAGAGCATGACAAGCGTCTTTGGGCTCAAATGAGGCGACGAAGGCGTAATGGAGACAGAGAGAGACAAACCGACCTTAGAACGTGTGACACGCTCAAAGAGGTCTCCAATGATCTCGCTCAAGGATGGTCCTTTTGAATGTGTCTTGGAGGTCCAGGGTGAGATGAAGAAGTGGCCTCTACCTCATTAGCAGACGAGATAGGGACAGAGCCACTAGCTTCAGAAGAAGCAGAAGGTAAGGGCTGATCTCCTCGAGGTGCGGTGGAAGAAGGCACCTCAAGAGGAGGAGAAGGAACTGGATCGTAAACAACCCTCATCTCCATCCTCCTCATCGTCCACAAAGATGGACTCGGTCGCTCTAAAGAACTCGAGATATCGTGCCTAGTCCCGGACCGCCTCATCGAAGGTCACCTCACGTGTCTCTAACAACTTACTAGACTCGCAGCCTGCACTCTATAGGCACGAGAAGAAGTCGAGTAACCCGAAAGATCCCATCACAAGATCGTGACTCGAACTTATCTAGGTTCCCGCACTTGAATAAAACACTTGCAACCAAACACACGAAAATGCGAGACTGGGTTTTCGCCCATATCTCAACTCATAAGAAGTGCGATGCAAGAGTGCCCAAGAAAAACTCATTAGAAACATGACAAGCGGTAGCAATTGCCTCATTAAAACTTCCTAGGTGTAGAGTACTCATCAAGCATCGTCCCGCCATCTCGACCAAGGTGCGGTTCTTCCTCTCCACAACGCCATTTTGTTGAGGGACGTATGGAGACGAGAACCGTGCTCTACACTGCCTCACCACAAAACTCTCAAAGTAGGAATTCTTGAACTCGGTGCCATTATCGGTCGAATTGCTCGTAATGCACCGGGAGCTCAACGAAAGCCTACTAAAAGACCACGAAAAGAGTAAACGCCTCATCCTTCGAGGCTAAGAAGAACACCCAAGAATACCTCGAGAAGTCATCGACCACGACAAGTACGTACCACTTCCTCCCATCGATTGCACTCTAGCCGGTCCTCGTGTCCATATGGAGCGATTGACACAGTGCATCCGTCATAGTCATCATGAATCGGAGGATGTGAAGCGGCAACCATTTTGCCGTGCGGCAAGGAGCACAAACAAGATCCTTGACCATTTTGAGTTTCGCAAACCACGAATGAGATCGTGGCCGCTAACTCGGTCGATGATCAAATCCTATATGACCAAGTCTCCTATGCGAGAAAGTCAAATCACGGATTGAAGCAATTAAACATCGGAGAGGATCACCGAAGATCGGAAAAATCAGCACGAAAGATCCTCCCATATCGAGAAATCCATAAACTAGACTACCCGAAGAATCAAGAATTTTGCAATTGTTTTTCTTAAAGCTCACCTCGAAACCGTCATCGGTAAGCTGAGAGACTGAAAGCAGATTATACTGCAGCTTACTTACTAAGGCAACATCTTTTAAGATAAAATAATCATTAATGCTCACAGTACCTTTAGCGATGACGCGCCCAAATGAAGCATCTCCGAAGGTGATCGTCTCATCACCTGGAGCGCGGGCTAGGGAAGAAAACCAACGAGACTCACCAGTCATATGACGTGAACAACCGGAGTCTACAATCCAGACCTTTCCCTTCGGCCGCGACCACGAGTCAAGCAGTAAAGTCTCGATCTCGGGGTGAATCGTGAGATTTTGGCACCCAATCTTGAATAACACGGCGAGCAGATGAAGTAGTCAAGCAAGACCGACCTCTATCTACCCTACGCTCTCTCACTCAACAAGTCAAAGATCTCACTTTGTTCTTTGGATCCGATCGCTATTGAAGAGCGAGTCGAAGTGCGATGAATATCTTGATCTCGCCATGTAGCTATCTCGAAAGGAAAACGAGATCTACCCTCAGGACGGCGGAAGTTACGACCAAAGGGAACATGAGGACGAAACTCGTAAAACTCGGAAAAACCAAGTCCTCGATCTCGCCCAAAATTATCGGATGGAACAAACCTAGACCTCGTGTTGGTCTTAGGTGCACTCAAGATCCGGGTGACCACAATGTGCCTAAGAGACTCAACATGGTCTCTACGCGCGATCTTGGCGCGCTGAAGCAATGATCAACTAAATGTCCATCTTTCGGCGTGAAGGTGCAATGATACTTAGCCTTACGAGGGGCAAGCTGCAGTGGGATCACTTTGTCGTCGAAATCCTTTGAACAAAACCTGTGACTTAAAATTGACTTTCTCGATCCCGGCTTAGTTTTGATCACACACAGTGCTATGGTTTTGAGCACGATGTGGATGCTTCCTCATATCCTCCTGGATATCATATCCTAGACCCCGATTAAATCTGCAAATTTTAGATTTGTCTAGAATGAGATTGAGCTTCTTCTTGCCTCCTACAAACCTCTCGAGAGTGTTCATAAGATACCGACACTCCGAAAGAGAGAGGTGCAAGAAGAGCGAGGGGAAGAAGAGACAATGAGAAGGTAAGGGAGCGTAAGAAGAACCAACAACGAGAGGAAAGATTGGCTTGTGCACGCACAAACCGACTTTGGGGAACAATCCTCGCTAATGATTGGTTCACGTTGCTAGGCGTCTCTACCAAACCCTTAGTCTTCTTCCAAAGACACACAATACAAGCGGATGATTGTGTCTCTAGAAGGTCCTTAGTTAGCTTCACACATTTTTCATCCAATGCAACCAAATCACATTTTAGTTTATTACAATGCTTGCAAGGTGAGCTAACAAGGTCCTTAGAAGCATCTTGAGCCAATTTATTCTTGTGATCAATCATTTCTTGAAACCGCTTAGATACTGATTCTAGTTCAAAGATTAACTTAGGACAGTTTAAACAAGAAACAATAGGCTCTAGTAGCGCACTTGGAATTCACAATTTTGTGATCTGCCTGCTTTAGGTTCATCTTGAGATTATTACAATTTTCACAAGTTTCAGGATCAAGCAACATGGTATAAAGACCTCTAAGCGAATTGTCCTTAACCTCACATGAGGTGCAAGCGATAGCCTCAATAGTAGTGGATGCAGGAGGTGCTACCCTACTCATCTCTAATTCACAAGAAGGCTAATGTTCTCTACCTTAATCATGTCAAGTTCGGAGGACACACTATCATGCAAGGTCCTTAGTTTTCCATGTCATCAAGCAAAGCACGAGAAGTGTCACAATCATCACGGGAGGAAGCGGATGTAAGTAAAGTAAGCTCCGTGATAGTCTAGCTACTTCCTTCTCCAACACGTAACACTTAGCCCTAGACTTAGCATGAAATCTACCTAGCTTAAGAAAAGCATCATTAAGTCGGTCGTAAGTGGGACTAACCTCGTCGAGTCGGAGTACACTCGTTGTCGCTCGATTCGCCCGAGGGCCATGAAGCACATGCCGGAGAAGTTGCCGTCGTCCTTTGGATCATGATCGTCCTTCCCATCATCGTCCTCCACCCTCCACCTCGCGGGTGTCCAGTTAAATCGAGGGCGGTGAGGACGCGATGGAATGCCTTCTTTGCCTTCCCAAAGTTGCGGAACTTCTTCTTGCCTTGATCAGTCTTTGAGGGCTTTGTGTTGCGGTTCTTGTCGATGTAGTCGTTCTTGCTTGGACCGCCATAGTCACCTTTGCCCTTCCCAAGCTTGGGACGGTTTGCTCGGATGTGGTTGGGGCCACCACACTCGAAACAAATCACAGACCTCCTCTTTTACCATCCCTCCTCCTCTTGTAAGCATGAGAAAACTTCCGAGCTAGGAGGGCTAGTCGCTCATCCTCAAGTCGCTCTAGCGATCATCGGTTATGTCACGAGAGCGACTAGGAGAAACCACGTATTGACACGTAATAAGATCCGTAGTAGGATCGGTGACTAAAGCCATCGATCGTGACTTCGACCTTCGAGAGACAATGTCAATCTCGTGAGTCTTGAGGCGCGAGTAAAGCGCATCAAGAGTCGTGGTCGAGAGGTCCGTGCTATCTTTGATGGTAGTCACTTTCATCTCCCAAACACGAAGATCAAGTGCAGAAAGCATCTGTCGAGCGTTATCCGAGTCGGGGTATGTAAGACCGACCGCTCGGAGGTTGCTCAAAATCTTGTGAAAACGCCAAAAGCACTCATCAAGAGATTCACCGCAAGCATCTCAAATTTCTTGTATTCACGCTTGAACTGGTCTTGTCGAACCGTCTTAATCTGGTAGTGCCCTCATGGTATGCATCGAGGGTCACCCGGATGTCGTAGCGTAAATCAAATGAGAAATGCGATCAAACTCATACGCTCAAACCACGAATGATGATGTTCCTAGCCTTAGCATTGGCCTCAACATCGGGCATGTTTCCGCATTGATGTTTTCATCGGCGAAGCGCAAATCTCACCTTCACCTTTCTCCGGATGGCATACCCACGAGCACGGATGTATGTTTCCATTCGCTCTTCCGTAGGGGTAATCCGGACCATCAAAAGCGGAGGCTTGGTGGAATACTTGTCCGTTGCCATGGCTCAACCGACCGGTTAAGATCTATCAAGAAGAGCTAACCGGCTCTGATACCAATTGAAGGACCGAAATGGCAACAGAGGGGGGGTGAATGGTGCCTTAAAAATTAATACTCCCCTTTACTGTATTTAAAACTAGCCTACAAAGATCTCTGAAGATCTAAAGAAAGTAAATGAAGCAAGATCAAACAATCAAAAACAAGTTTCAGTCGTTCTTCCGAAATCGGAAGTTAGGGCGTTAGAGTGCGGAAGTTCCGCTTGCGGTAGTTCCGCAGTGTATAGCGCGGAAGTTCCGCTTGCAGTACTTCATTGCACCAAATCGAAGCTCCGATTATCCCGACGAAGAACGAGCTCTCGGTTTTTGCCCAAAATCCAAACTACTTAATCTTGAATGCTCTTCTCAGGTCAAGTTTTACAGGACATCATCCTAAACACCATCTTGACCTTATGGAGAAGAATCGCAACCAAAGATTCAACAAATAAGCCAAAATCGGATTTCTTGAAGAAGGGGCAAGAAAGACCAAAAACAATAATAAGCGAGATTCTCAGATTCTTAGAGCATGAAACTTTGAGGAAGTAATAGCAATACCAAAACGATTCTAGATATGAAGTTTCATGCTATTTCATAAAACGAAACAAAATATATGCCAAAACCCTAGATATTCAACATGAACAGAGAGGGAATAAAGAGATGCATAAACATGTAATCAAAGACTCAGAGTTTCATTGATAGACATCAAACGTTTACAAGAGGAAACACAGAGGAAAGATTACAAGGGATTTCAGTTCATTCTCTCAAAACCAACAAGCTCTCAAAAAGGCAACACACACCCTTTTTTAGAGCTAACCCTAATTTTCTATCAAAAGGTCTAACCCTAACTCCAGGGTTCTCCCCTATTTATAGCCTTTGCTAATGGGCCTCCAACCCATTAAGCCCGCTACACCCGAACGGAACCGCCTCCACTTTTGCCGCTTGCGAAAAGACCCTTTCGCCCTTGCGCACCTTCCGGAAGCCTCCCAGACACCTTGTTGTGCACGACTCGCAACCGCTTCAAGATTCGCGCCGTCTTGACACATCCCGACCGTTCGACCTCAACGCCTCGCGCCTAGTCCGGTCCACGTGTCTCGCCACGACTCCATCTTGATGCCCCGCAATCAACACGATAAAAACACATCACATAGCATTGCACAATAACATAGCATCAATATTTGTATAAGACTCAATCTCATATAAAATCAAAATCACAATTTAACCTTCTCTCGCGATTACTCGACACAATCGGAAGTTCCGCACTTACCCGCAAATGAAGTTCCGATTTCGAACATCCGCACTTGTCGAATTATCGGAAGTTCCGTGCTTACCATCGCGGAACTTCCGATCTTCTAACATCCGCACGTCCAAAAATTCTATTCCAATTTTCGTCTCGGAGGAATCTCAATACCGATATCGGACACTCCGCTACCCCATGTGCGGAAGTTCGATTCTCTTCACCAAACCAAAACCTGTAAATCGGAAGTTCCTTTTTCAACACCGGTAGTTCTGACAATCTGAACTTCCGCCCATACACAATAGTTCCGATTTCCGACTCAAATTTAAATAGTCCAAACCGAAACCTCAACTCTCAATCTAATCAACACACTTGTCAAATACTCATCACTCAGTGGAGGACCTCTCACATGGTCTCTCACGAGCGCGTGGGCCAGGCGGCGGCACCAGGAAGAGGCCAAGTCGAGGCCCAGGGGAGGAGGTGCCCAGGTAGAGAGGGAGGATAGAGGCGATGCAGTGGGAGAGGGCCGGAGGCAAGCCAAGAGGAAGCGCGAGAGGCCGGTGAGCCGAGTGGGCCGGGAGGAGCGAGGCCTTGCTGTCGGGCCGGCGGCAGATCGAGGAGCTCCACCGGGCCGTCTGGGGAGATGGCGGTGGCAAGCTGGGAGGAGCAGCGCAGGGGCTGGGAGCCGAGAAGCCAGAGGCGGCAGAGGGGCCGAGCCAAGCCAGCGGCGGCCGGAGGCGAGGTAGGCAGGAGAAGCCGGCGGCATCAGGAGGAGACGCCATGGAGAAGTTAAGGAAAAGATGGGAATGATAAGAGGAGTAAGCCTGCGAGTGTCGGTCGAACAGTCTAGAGCCAGAGCCAGAACCAGAGGAAGGGCCGGCCGAACGAAAATAGGATAGGGTGGAGAGAGAGAGATAGGTTAGGAAAGGAAGTGAAGAGGTAGAAAAGAAAATTGTATATAAAATTTTGTAAAATTAAAAGTGGGTAGAAAGTGCGAGTAGTATTTTATTTTAGTACGTTAAAACGCGGGTTTTCTCATCATAAAGCCTAGAGCCATTAGACCATAGAATGACCATAGTTGGGGAGTGCTAACCTAACAGGGGGGGTCCGAAAAGTGTTATTGAATTAAAATCCGCTAACGAAAAGAATCATCTGACTATTGTACACCTAGTAGCACCCAATTGCCATTAAGTATTTACTTATTTATTTATTATTCGCAACGTCGTATATATTGCAGCAGACGAACCAACACAAGCAGGTATATTTGATTATGTATCCGTCGACGACAACCTTTTCTACAATACTGAAGGCAAGCTATTCTCTTGAACATAAACATAGTTATATTAAATGTAAACCGTATATTGCTCTATCATATATGTATAGCATCAAAACTATTTCTCAAAATTAAATCAGATTAAGATGAAAATGAGAAGATAAGAAAAGAGATGAGAAAGAGGAAAGAGATAAGAATTACTAGGTTGGTAAAGGGGGCCCTGCAGGGGAAACACGACGACAACGATGATGATGAGGTAAGAGGTGGGACCCCTTTACATATGGTTAAAATATAAGGACCAACAAAACTCTTACTTGGTCAGAGGCCGTAAATTCAGTGCCAACCATTTTCTCGTTTCGACGGGCAGAAAATGCTACCTTGTTACGTAATTATATTCTCCACAATGGGTTACATTGGAGTATTGAGCATGGAAGAGAGCCGCCAAAAGGTGGAGTGTTGGGCACGGACGAGAGCCGCCCCAACCAACATTACTGGAACTCGGTGTATGACGAGGTCAGCACCGTGACTAAATCAGCACCGACAGAAAATAATGGGTGGAGATTTAATCGCGTAACCTGAAAAACATTATGTATTCTGAACTTGAACCCGCATCAAAGCAAATGCTGGGGACCTAGCTCATTTAGAGTTCAGAATAGCTATGGGTAAAGTGGTACAAGCCTGCGCAGTGCTATACAAATCATGAATTCATGCCAATCTCCTGGATTGGAGTCTACGGGAACCGCTAGGGGTCTATCCTCTATTCGAGTGATAAGTAGTGTTTTCAGTATTAAAATCTGTCACTTAATGTTTTAACGAGTTGTTATTTTCAGAAAAGAGATGGTATAGAAAATGTGATAATGAACATAAATAAGTCATATAGTGCATCTTTTGCTATTAATGCTTGATGAGTACTTTTGTACTCAACCTTGTTAGTATCCTTCTTCGTAGATCCTAGTTCGGTCAGGAATTATCCCGAGTGGGACGAAGAACATGTAGGTATCGAAGAGGCCGCAGGAGGCGAGGGCGCTATATACGAGTACCAGGGCGAGATGGGCAGCTTGTTCGACGTGTGGGACGAGTAGACTACCAGAAGAGCTTGGCCGGCAAGCGAGGGGACTTAGTCCCATTTATCAGTTGTAATTTACCTTTTGTAAAGACCATTGTCTTGCGTGGCTACTATTGTAATAAAAATGTGCATTTTCTATCTTATTGTTACACGCAACTATGATAAAAGACTTGCTATTCATCAGAGCGGTGTTCTACCGGGCAGACAAATAGTAATCCGTATGTCTAAGTGTGATTACCCCTGGGGTAATGACACAGGGCGTCACAACTTAGTTAATAAATTAATTGGATTTTCACAAGACTTTGTTTGCAGGATCTTTACCTCACCATTCTTCTGGATTTCATGAAGATAAAATATTTAGGAGCAATGTGCTTCGTGGTGTTGCTCTTGACACAACCCGTTTGAATTTGTGTAATACAAGCATCATTATATTCATAGATAATTAAGGGGTATCGACGGTATTAATACCACAAGTATTTCTAGATGTGGTTAATCACACGTCTGAGCCAAACATATTGAAGTGGGGCTTCATACAGTGCTATACTATCTGAGTGGTTTGTAGAAGCAGTTACCAAGGTCTGCTTAGATGACCGCTAAGAGATGGTTGCACCAACACAAAGTAATATAAATCTATTATGGAATTTTGCACTACAGAAATTTGACATATATCTTTAGGATTTAGTAATGATCATCAGGATCTATGCATAATCTCCATGATCTTTGCATTATCGACCAACCGGATCTAAACTGTTAAGTGGTAAAACCTTCAAGGTGAATTTAATGAGTAATCATCGTATCAACAACTTCTAGTCTCAACTAAGATTTTCAAAATCTCAAGCATGATGATCAATGTTTAGCATATGCTCCCCCTGGGGACAACTTTCGTTGAAGTCTTGTTGCTATAATGCCTTTCATACACTTTTTTGAAAATAAATATAGGCAAGTATATTGTGATCAAATCAATTCGATTACCACAATGTAGAGTTTTACATTAAAAATATCCTATTACTCATTTGGAGATTTAGGATAAATACTATTCGGGAGTAACATGCTTAACTTATCAAATACCACTATTCGATTGTGCAACACAAGTAGATTATCCTTGCAGAGAATATAGGGTAATACTAGTTGCAAAGTCGTATGCCTTCCGAATACGATTTATCAAAACCTTTCAGTGTCTTAATATTTTGTAACTATTTCTAGGTGGTTAAAGTTATAAACAATATTTTATTCTGTCGAACTATAAAGTATGGTTGTACCACTCTAGAGTAAAATTGTAACACCTAGCTTAAATTTGAGCCTAGGATGCTACTAAACTAACTCAACAATTCAATTTACTTCTATCCACTATCAATTAACAGCAAGCTTTTCAACATCTAACAAGCTAGCATTAATCAAAACTATATTGAATAACAAGATTCTAGACATAAACCTTGTTCTAATCATCAATTGACAGAAGTATAAGAATATATCATGATTCTTCAAGGTTCTATTTAGATGAAAGAATAAGCAAGTCACTTGAAATATTCTAGCATGTAAGAGTAAATAAATCAAGATCTAAAATATTAAAGCATAACAGTATTGTCCACAAGACAGACTTGACTAGCCCAATTACAAATAACTCAAACATCACGAAGGATGAGCAACATCTGAGAATAAAATTAATAGCAGGATTACTTAAATTTAAGTAAATGTGCTATTTTTATTTGCCAAGGTTGATCATGTGTGAAGTGCACCAAAATCTAACCCTTCCCATGCATGTCGCTTCCTCGAGAAGTACCTAAAGAAAGCATCAACAATAAGCGTGAGTCCGCAACTCAGCAAAGTACGACAGTGAAGTAATCAAAACATACACATGTATGGAATATAACAAAATCCGCATATTGCTGTCAGCAAATGAACCACTTTCATGCATTGCATATGCTAAGAATGCAACTTTCTTCCTTCTTTGCAATTACCTGTAATGCGGAGTAGTACATTCGTCGATGCATACTCAAGCATGTGCCCTCAGGCACAGAGACCTCAAGCCCACACTCCAAGAGTGTGGGGACCTCATGCCCGTCCAATACATGACGGGGATCTCATGCCCGTCCAATGCATGATGGGGACCTCAAAAGAATCAATTCTTGGCTACCACGTAGTCCAAGATTCAAGAATGAATACCATGATGCAAAAAAACTTAATATTCTCAACCCACTATGAGAGAATAACATTCAGCGGTAAAATCATAGATAAACTCCCATTCAATTAAACCATGATAATTATCATGAATATAACACCACAATTACTTTACACTTCTTGCACTTGCCTCAATCACGAGACGGATGACGACGAGACGGATGACGACGAAAAGATGACTATATCCCCAGGTTCTCACCACCACCTGGCATTCGTAAAGAATACTAACAAAACCATTCAATTGCACATAGCATAGCAATAAAACTAAGCGAACTCATTCGCTCCTATTCGCGACCCGAAACAATACCATTACATTGCCAAGTCCCAATCTGTCCAAAACAGATAGCCACCATAGGACAACAATAAATTTTGATTCAAATCTCTAAAAATCATGAACTAACATTCTTTGGAATCTACACACACAAACCCACAAATTCTCAGGTGACCGAAAGTTCAGATTAATCCATCTAGACCCTTGTTTTTTTATCTCCGAAGACAGTTGTGTCATCTTCGGTACTATTGACTTAGAAATTACATATATTTTAATTTGTACAACCAAACACAATGATCTAGGTCATTCTGGAATCTACAGAGAACTAGCATTCATAATAAATTTATTATAATTTTTCCATTGTGCAACAAAAGTTGCTAACAGAGCAATCTTTCGCGACTGTCCCCAATAGAGGGACAGAACTGCAATGAACAATTCAAAATTCCATAACTTTCGTTCTACTTGTCCCAAAAATATGAACTTAGACTATCTGGAATCATTATTAAGTTATCTATCTAAGTCATGTAGACCAAAAGTCCAGATTCGTCGGTTTCCAAACCTTAATATGCAAAACCATGTTCGCTGCTCAAATCCTAGGGACTGAACAGGCACTCGGATTGTAAAAATCGTAACTAAATATCTATCCATCCAAAAATTGTGATCCAAGACTCTCCAGAAAGCTATCGCAATTAACCACATAACTATAGGAGACCCTAATCCCTAATTTTGCTTGAAATCAATTCAAACTTACAGATCATTAGAACTACAGAAATACCGATCTACAACAGCAGGGTACTAATCTGACTTTCGACGACAAATCACATATAAAAGAATTGCAATAACTAATGGGGAACACAGATTTACCCACGAATTCTTAGCTAAACCTCGCTGAAGTCCTCATGAAGACCCCCCTTCTTCTATCTCTGCCTCTTCCTCTCTTCCTCTTCTTCTTCCTTCCTCTCCTTCCTTTCTCCTCTTCTCCTCCTCTTGGTAGAGCAGCAGGGAAGGGGGCTGCTACAGTACCCACATGCTACAGTGCAATAGTTGTACTGTAGCAGAGGTGCTAGGGTTTTGGCGGAGGGGCACCCCCCACTCTTGACTCCACTAAAAGGCCGACCCACTTGGCTAGGACGCTTTGGGCCGAAAGCCCAAGGTCCAAATCTCCCACAAATCTTGAATTTTGTTTTAATTTCACTCTCTAAATAATATTGTACTCACTAATGAATGATCGGGGTATTACAAAAATATAACCAACCTTAGTTTTGGTGTTTTAAGGATTAATTGTCAATATCGCCAATGTATGCCATACCTTCATGGCACTAGAGGAAACCACCTTTCCACTAACTTCTGGTAAAACATGCACTTTATAAGTACTTATGTGGCGCACTTCTGGTTTTTAGGTTCCTCATTACATTCTTTTGGATCTTGATGGGTCTTTGTCCACTTTTAGGATCATATAATCATTGGTGTGATTAAGAGATCAACTGGTAAGATAATTTTCCTTCAAAGAGATGTTCTCTCTTCCAGGAGATGCTCTTACTATAGGTAAGAGACTATTGGGTATGTGTTTTATATATATTGCAATTGTGTTTCCTTTATTACTAGGAATTTTGAGTCCTTCAAGGATCTCATTAGGGATTTTCATAATCCATTGACTGCATATTTTATTTATTTGTTCATGCCATTTGCCAGAATTATTATGTAACAGAATATTATATCATTCATAATAGGGTAGTAACAGTCTCTACGAGGACCTTTGAACCATAGCTTTCACAAGTTCATTATATTCATAATGACCCATCAAGTACGACCTACCTGGTTCTAAGATTTTTATTTAGCAATTACGGTTCAGCCTCCAATGCTTTCATTATGTGACCCGATATGAATGCTTCAAGCGCTTGACCATGGAATTTGGTTCCAGATTCGTGTTCTCAAAAGAGAAACTTTTGCAATTGTAGAGGCAAAGTAATTATCGACAACTTTTCTCTCATATCCTAAAAAATTGAGGGTATCTCAGTGTTAACCAAATCATTATCATTTCCCAAACAAAATATTCTTGGCCGTTCGGCATTCCCAGCATTGTAATATGTGCACATCATGTTGCTGGAGCTTTCATCTTCATGATGAACCTCTTCATGAGGTATTTCACAGAGTTCTATCCAATAGAGTTAGAGGAGTGATTAATAATTATTTTGACTAGTGTCATTAGATCTTAGACCCGCAGGCATCCCCACAGATTTTAGATCAAGAACCAGTAAGTCAATTTCACAGAGGTGGATATACTATTCAACCCGGGGTATTCCACTCTTATCGATGTATTTACTGCGAGTAAACACTGTAGTAACTCCTCCATAATTAGAAAGTATCTCGCAGGCTCCCCACTTCTAGCGCACAGGAGTATAAACTAAACTTTAAGTTTAGCTTTACTAGTGCATGTATTTTAGTACTAAAGATCTTTTCCTTCTGGAAAATACGATGACATTCGAATTTTTGGGCATTTCTCCCCCCTAATGTTGAGAATCGATCTTTATTAATAGCATACTACAAAAATTTCCCTATCATGGGCACATGAATGATTGAATTTCAGATCCAACATGATCCCCAAGAACTGGTGGTGGCCCAAAGGTGTATGCTATAGTGGTGATAACATGTAGAAAATATTTGATTCCTCCAACACGCACTTATTTCAATAAGGGGTTTGATGATTATATGCATTGAACTAGACTTTTATCAGTGCAGTGGCAAGAAAAAAAAACATGATCCTAATATTTTGTAGGATATTCCGACTTCCGTTTGGTTATTAATCTGTGACGAAGGTCCCATACGGGGGGTTCGAGAGTTGGCGGACTTATTCTATAGATTAGCTTCTTTATTATTTGCCCAAGTTTTGATCAAATTACTCATACCATATTTTAAATAATTTGGATAATTAAACTTCAAGTTTATAATTCCGCAATATATTTTCTTATGGTCATAAGCAATGTGTTCTAACAGCATAAAACTACATGATGCTCTACAAGAACATAAATACAATGCTGTAACATAAAATATTTGACCATAGTTAATATGTACAAAAATACTATATTTTCTTCTGGACTTCAAATCTTAGTTCTGGACTCAAATAGTATAATTATTTGACAAATTTTTATTGTTCAACAAGAACATCGTATTTAATTAAGGGTGATAAACTGTATGATTCTTTAATTCGTAATGCCAGAACCATCATGGCCAAATTTAAATCGTTCAGGATTAACAAAGTCCAATAGGTCATCTTTCTTTTGGGAGCTAGTTTGGCTTTAAGCAAGTTATATGGCTTCTGTGGCGATGTAGTTGTAGACTGCACTTACCAATTTATGCATATGTCATTTTCGATGAGTATGACACGCTTCGGTGCATAGCCAACATGGCATATGTGCGACTGCGTCAAGTAGCCATCGATTTGCTGTGTGCATTCCCGCATACTAGCGGTTAACATATTACAGAAAACACAAATGGTATCGGTAATGGCGTAAATATCATTTTCCATATCAACTGGATAAGGATAATAATCACGTAATTTATTTTAATTATCTCCCAAATAAACTAGATTAATTTATTGCTTTCGGCTAATTTGCTTCTGGCTTTAATCTAGGATATGCCACTGTGCCACCATGACTCTTGTTTTGAATGTTTTTCTATGCCTCTTAACTTCCAATATCCCACACATACCCAATTTCTTCTCCCTTTTCATGCCAACTGAAAAATTCCAAGTGATAGCATCTGCATAAGGCATTTGCTTGAAAATCAACTCGGAGTTAAAGATTTGCAATTATACTTGATGGGAGTATAATTTTGTTAGCGTGAAACCAATATATACTCTGAAACATTCTACTTACATAGTTCTTCAATTAACAAGTCAGTGTGGTGGAGAATAATGTTATATAGACTCCAAGTCATAGGGATGAAGTTATTATATACTTATTTGAGGAATATGGTGTTTTATAGCCAAAGTGATCCATCAGAGATCAACATATGACTAGGCTTGGTCCAGTGCCACTTGAGAAAAAAGTTCCCCTTTGGCCATTTGGGCATCTGTGCACTACAAGTTAGCGAATTGAGGCTTATTAGATATCAAGAGCGCATGTCCAATGTTTTGTTAGAAAGGCATGGCAAAGTATTTTCAATTTCCAGGCATACGTTTTACAAATTTATTCCATGCAAAATTAGCTTACTACAGGTAAGGTATGTTATTGGCAATATTTTCTATTAAGCAGATTTAATCAACTATTCATCAGGTTATAAGACTTTAATAGAACAGCATATACCATTATTTTATTCGTGGCATATGGAAAATAACGATCTAATGCATAAGGTTCCATCCTAAATCAAAAGATAAGAAATGCTCTTCATGAGTAGGGCAAGCTCGACAGGAGCTGAATCTATACTACTAATATGTAGGAAAGCGTCATCTATACAAAATTAATAGATGACTAGGAGATTGCTACACGTCTCCATAGAGCACAATGTGGGATTACCATTGCTATCATCCAGGACAAACTGTTGGACCGAAAAGGCGACTAGTGGGGGTGAATAGGAGCACACTCATTTTTTCACATATTATGAATTCAACACAATTTCACTCCAATAGCTATGAGGAAGCTATGAAGATTAATGTACCAGTACAGCGGAAGACTAGTATTGAATCCAATTTACCCCCTAAATAATATGACCCCCTAAATAATATGACAAAAATCAACACAAGCTAAAGCACAAATCAATACTGGCGGTCTGACCGTTGTGTTAGTGGCGGTCGGACCCCTGACCAAATCGGTCGGACAGGTGCCCTCGGGTGGTCTGACCGCCAGGCTCTAGAACAGCAAGAACATCCCCGATGACGAAGTTGAAAATAGATCTAACTTTTGATTCTCAACTCCAAACTTCACGACACTTGGTATACACCTTCTCTATGATATTAAAGACCTATTCCAATCAACAATTATGATAATTCTTGGACAAACAAAGATCCTTTACGATCTGATTGGAGAAGGGTTTAAAACCGAGCAAAAGTGAAAACTAGATCCAATCGCTTGCTCGTGGGTGATTGATGATCGCAAAGATCCTAGATGAGTTTCCACACAACACAGGAAGCTAATCCACATGGCGATATCAAGCAAAAACTCGTGGACCAATGAAAGCCCTAAAATCACGAAATTGAAAGCAAGAACGAAAAGAGAGTTATCTCAAGCAAACCTTGCATAGATTAAAACGTGATTGATGCTGTATTACACCCACTCCATCAAGGATCAGTGGTCAATCCAAGAGCATAAAAATCCAATCAAACCTTAAAGAACCCTAGCCTCCACGCCTAGGTCTCCCTAAACAAAATTAGGGTTTTCTAACATAAAGAGGGTCAAGAGTTGGTGCAGCCACCATCCTCTCCTATTTATAGTGGAGGCTTAGACCTTCTAGAAGTTTGATCCTTTTGGGCTCTCGTTAAGGCCCAAAATAAACGGGTCACACACGCATGCTTCGCAAAGCGCCGTCTTTAACCTTTTGACCTAAACAGCTTCACCTAGCGCCATCTTGCGCCTCGAATTTGCTAATAGGTCACCCTTGTCCATCTTGTGTCACGATTGAGTCATTGACCTCACCAGGCATCGTCGATCGTTCTGGACCTCAGCTCTCCAAGCCTAGTCCCGATCATCCTCGCCGTTGACCGTCGTTGACCACCAAGCAACCTGCACAATCATAGACAAGTAAACCGATTTTGGGAACAAGTTCTTCACAATTTCACCCATGTTAGTCAAAACATGCATAATGCAATACATATGCCCTGAAACTCACGACTTTGACCTAACCAACGAACAACGCCGCCATGAAGGCTGGTGTTCAAGTGACAACCGGTCCGAACGCCCCTCAGGGCTGGTCGGACCGCCAGCTATAGGTCGGTCCGACCGCCCAAAAGGACTTAGCCAAATTTCAAGCCCTGAAATTCTGAAACCTTCTGGAAATTTAAAACGAATAGAACTTTTGACTGGAGACTCCAAAAATTATGGGACCAAGTGCAATAGAATCCCCTCTCTTGCCTACACCCTCTTTTTTTGGCCCAGCTCAATTTGATACTATTTGGTCACGGCCGGTCCGACCACCGCTCATGGCCGGTCCGACCGATTTGGGACTGGTCGAACCGTCATGCTATGGCCGGTCAGACCGCCCCTGTCCTGACATATCTGAACTTTGTCGAAAACCTGTGAAACGACAAACTATAAACTCCATTACCAATTGTCACATCATCCTAAGATCTGAAGCATATCCCCATGAGATCCACACAAACAAATATCCACTTAGCGATGTCAAACGTGTCCCACACAATTTATGCAATTATATATATATATTTACAACTGGTAAAACATTTTAAATGCATGAAACGAGTGCAATATAGTAAATATTAATTTTTATCTATTCAGTAGACAATTTTAATACACTTCCTGAATTTTTCTGGTGTTTTTGGTATTTTTTTGATGGTTTTTTAAGGTTTGGAAGCAATTTTCAGAATTACTAAACCCATTAATTAATTTTCCAAACACATAATACTAGGGAAAAACCATAAAAAATATGATGCTTCCAAGGTGTACTAGGCCTAAGGTTTCACAATTTATGGAAGCTCATATACCTAAAAAAATCTGTTTTTAGGATTTAAAATGAATCTATCATAATTTACTGAGTTTTCTAAGAATTATAGAAACTCCAGGGTTCAAACGACAAAATGTATCTTTTCCCGCTATTTTCATCTCAGAGAAAGTAATTTCTTTAGGTGTTAAAATGTAAAAATGATGTGTATACCTTTACTGCACCTCTAGCCCATTGTCCGGACGATGCAGTTGATGGCGGCGGCATCTGTTGTGACGCAAGACACGGTGCGGCAATGACCAGCCAGGCTTGCGCAAGCGTGGCGGCGGTACGGCGCAATGACGGTTCACCGGGGGGAGGGGAGGGGCAGAGGTGCGCTTCCCAGTGCGACTTTGGGCCGATGGCACGTGTGGCTCAGCCGGGCATGGCAGCCGTGGTCGGTGGAGCAGTGCATTGAGGGACAACAATGGCGACACATATGGCGCAGAAGCTGGTGGTGGCGGCACGACGCATCGGGCGCGGTAAGCCAGCACAACGCGTCAGGCGCGCACAGCTCGATGTGTGTAACAGCCCCAAAATCCGGGGCCGTTAAAACTCTTCACAACCGCCCAGGATGTGCAGTTGCGAAGTAAGTAGTGTCTCAAGTAAGCTTTTGATTACAACAAAACCAATCTTTTATTACATAACATTAAGGTTTAACAACCAGTTTTGACGTCGACATGGGCTTCCAAGCCCAAAGCTAGTATAATACAAGACACAAGAAAAACACACCACAGGCACGCTTGAGCACGATCGAGACCTAAAAACAGTAGTTACTGCCTTCTGGGGGCCCACCAAAATCCTGCTCATTGGGGTTCTCAGCAGTTTTCCAATCTTCTTTTGTGGAGGGATTGCAGATTTTGCAAGAAAGGGTACTACTACCGTACTCAACAAGCCACATAAAAAAGCTAAATAATTACATGCAATGAGTTCAATGGATTGTTAGGGTTTACCTTAACAGGCATATGTGGATGCATTTTTGCAATTTAAAGCAGTTTAACTTTAAAACAGTAAAACAATAATAAATAATAACAACAGGGGTTTCTCAACAAATGAACAAACCAGATCCACATCTCAAAAACTCTACTTATGCTTCATGTATTGGAATCACCCATGAACACAGCGTCATTAACCGGAAGCACGTCGTATTCGAATACCATTTGATATACTCTACAGAGCTGCTCAGCTTTACCCACAAGATACCTCATGCTCGTACTATCAAATCATAGACACGCAATAAGTTAGCGTGCGACTGAGCTAAGATAACAAAGCTTTTTCACTACTCAACCTTTCTAGTCTCTACCCGGTAGGTCCTTACTTCATACATCCATCGGGAGACTCCACCGGCCGCTGCTATGAATCTTTTACTCCGATGCTGATGAGACCATACCGTTATGAAGACCAGCGAGTGTCCCTACAGGCCCACTCCTGTCCCACTCTAGATGTTGTAGATATTCAATTGAAAGAGTAGTGTACTAGGCTAGGGAGTAATGACCACACCTGTGGTTGAGCGGTTTTCTGTGTCTGTTACTTTGGCACAAGGTTTTTGTCCTTACTAGTCTCACAGTGAAGCGATAGATCAACACCAACATGTGACTGTCTATCCTCCGAGCTTCACTTGCGACTCACTTTTCTAACACAAGTCTATTGGGTTGCCCAACTTCCTGGACACAACCCTCAACTTCAAACCAAAACCATTGGCGAACAGCCAACACTCTCTTTTGATTGATAACCATAATTTTGGTCACAGAGCTATTTGCATAGATAATATTTTATGTGGACTTGTCAAGGTGAATATGGCTTACAAGAAATCTTAACCTTGTCAAGGTGAATATGGCATACAAGTGTTAGGTGGATTTGTATGTGGGGTAATTGGGATTATCTAAATATCATGGCACTCCAAAGTATTATTTCAATATTTGAAGTAATTGGCACAAATAATAATGAAAGTAATATTAAATATAAGAACTGTAGGTTCAAAATAATCAAAGAATGTGGCTTGCCTTCTGGCACAACATCCTGTAGATCCTGGTCTTGTCTGACGTCTTCTGTAGTCTGGTTTTCAAGATCGTGACCTAACGGAAAGCAAAATAATAAAACAACCAAGTAAAATCCGGCTCGACAAGGAATGAGCTGGGAACAACATGCAAGTAAAAACAAATGAAAAAGAAACATAATGAAGGTGGTGTGGGAGGGGTGGGAATTTATCTAGGGTTTACATGGACTGAACGGAGTGGAGAAATGGGTTTCTGGGCTCAAAACGGATAATAATGGATATAATATGCTGAATTAGGGTTTTGCGGATGAATAGTATTGGATGATGAATAGTAATATTACTATTCATGGTAATGAACAGTAAAAACCATTTTTTTGTGTGTTAAATAGTGATTTTTTAGGATATGAATAGTAACTAATTTACTGTGCTATGAACAGTAAAAGGCTGAAAGGATGAACAGTAAAAGGCCGGCCCGACTACTGTAGTAGCCCAAGGCCTAATTCGGCCAGGCCAAAAGGTCTAGCCAGCTCGCGCTAGGGCTCGAGCTGCGCGGCCAAAAGGCCTGCGCGCTCGCCCGAGCCGGCGGCGATGGACATTGCGGCGGCGGTGGTGGCCGGCCACGGCGGGGAAAGGCACTGGGAGCACCACCGAAGCGAGCTGAACCCGTTTTGGGGTTTTGCGGGGGCGGAGGGGGTGCGGAGATAGGGTGGCGACGGCGACCGAGAGATGACGGCGGAGGAGCTTGGTGCCGATGAGCTCCGGCGAGGGAGAAGGTGGGGCGAGGTGGGGGAACGGTTGGCGGCAGTGCGGGGGTGCTACCGCCGGAGGTGAGAGGGAAGGGGAGGAAGGAGGGCGGTGGATTTCCGAAGAACTCACTTTGTGGATATCGTGAGGATATGTGCACGATCTCAGGATGATGAGTCAATTGGCAATGGCTTTGTTGGTTTGCAAAATCTCGCGTTTTCGGGGTTTGCTTCAAGCTGTCAGACCACAGGCGGTCTGACCGGTTGTGTGGGGTGGTTAGACCGCCCGTGGAACGGTCGGACCGGCAGTGGTTGCCGGTCGGACCGGCCTGACCTAAAAGTGGCTTTTGGTGCTAAGCCAAAAATAGGTTGTGTAGGCAGGTGAGGGGAGTCTCCTGGATGTGGTCACATCATTTTTGGAGCTCCTAGTCAAAAGTTCTATTGAGTTGAAAATTCCAGAAGGTTTCGGATTTTCAAGCTGGAATTTTGGCTAAGTCTTTTCGGGCGGTCCGACCGCCGTTGTGGGATCGGTCCGACCGGCCTGAAATCGGTCGGACCGGCCTTGTGGGGCGGTCAGACCGCCGTTGACTTGGAGGTTAGCCAAGTTTGCATTGATGTGTTTTGATTGTGTCTTATGTTTGGTTATCAATGCTTTATTGATGTATATTGCATTGCGGAGCTGACGTGGGTCAAGTTGTGAAGAACTTGTTCCCGGAAACGGTTTGTTTGTCTATTCTTTGTGCGGTGGCTTGCAGGTCAACGACGTCAACGGTGAGTGGATCGGGACTACGCTTGGAGAGCTGAGGTCCAGAACGATCATGGATACCGGGTGAGGTCGTGTGACTCAAGCATGGTGCAGGATGGGCAAGATGGATCGAACGGGTAGTTCGGTGCAGCTGGTTGGATCAGGCGGTGCGGATATTGGTGCGAGTCTCTGGGAGGTTCCGATGGGATTCAGACAAGAGAGGCTTGGCGACGTGATGAGAACCGCTGATCAACCTACACGTGGTGAAGCAGGCGATTGCTTCAATGGTTATGTTGTGTGTGTGGGTCCCATGGGTGAGTGGGTCCCAAAAGTGAAACCCTATGCCTCTCCTATAAATAGAGAAGGGGGAGATGTAAAACCCCTTGAAGCTTTCATTTGGTTTTCCTTAGCCTTTTCTAGGGTTAGGGTTTGGAGAGGAAGAGAGGGAGAGATTGTGGTTGCTCCTTGGTGAGCTCTTGTCCTCCTTGAGGGAGTGGCTTTGTAAGCATCTTGTGAGATCAATCAATCTTGTGATGCTTGCTTGAGAGTTCATTTGTCTCTCTTTTGTGTTCTTCTCTCATTTGGATGAATTTGGTGCTTCCTTGATTCAAGTGGTTAAACTTGGTCTATTGACCCACTTTGTCTTGCTTTGATGTGTGGGAGTACTCCTAGAATCATCTAGACCATCAACCCCCACAAGCAAGTCTTGAATCAAAGATTTTAAAATTTCTAGGGTTTGTGCACTTCTTTGTTAAATCATTGAGAGATCGATTCTGCGAAGTGGATCTGAAGGATCGTCGCTAGAAATAGGTCTCTAATATCATTAGGGAGGTGTGCTCGAAATTTGGTCAAGTTTCATTGGTTGAATCAAAAGTTGGATCAAATTTCGTTTTGGATTTGGGCTTGATTTTTCAAGATCTTGATCGAACGGTCGACCGATTTTATAACGGCGGTCCGACCGCCAGCGTTCGCACCGCTAAGTATGCGGGTCGAACCGATTTTCACCGTCCGACCGCCATCGAGAGCCGGTCCGATCATTCGTTGGCCGTCGGTCGACCGCGCTTTGTAGCCGGCCGACCGCTGTGCCTCAGATCGCGCCTTTGATATTAAGTCTCCACTTTTGTGTCGTGTGGTTGTCGGGGTTATCGAATTCAAGACAAGGCTTCCATCGGCGCCTTCGATCTTCTTAGCTTTCATAGCTAAAGGAGTAAAGTTCATGTTGAATTTGATTTAGGCGAGAAAGTTGTGAAAGCGCCTATTCACAACTTATCAGTGTTAAAGCTCATAAAAATCTTGGCCTCGGGCTGCGTTGGCTATAGTTTGAGGTTTGAAAATCTTATCAGTGTTAAAGCTCATAAAAATCTCTTAAAAAAATCAACAAACATTCAAATTTGACACAACAATAGGTAAGGTAGCCCAAAATTTAACCCACAATGGGTAGCCCAGCCCGAAGCTTGGGTCATGGCTGGTTCCGAAGTACTTGTGAGGTATACTACCGTACTGTTGGCCATTTTCTGATGTCTTTTCATCCCGTAGAACCACATTATAAGGTATTTATCCTATTTCTCATTGGCTTGACAGCATTAACCTCGTCAGATAGCAGTAGCTATTATAGTTTCTTTCTCAAGTTTTTAGCTGTATAGCACGTGTTAGTTCTTTCATTTTACAGTGCGCGGAGGATTTACTTTGCCGGCTGGAAAGGGTCTGACATCTCTTTCATTTTTCTTCTCGAATTTTTGTCCGGTTTTAGAGTGATGTACGTGTAACGTGTGTCTGACATTCACCAAACATTGTAGAGAATCTTTAAGTCATCTTTCGCTTTTTGTTGAGTAACTGGTGGTTATCTAAGACTTCCAATCCATTCTCGATTTCTTGGGAGGAAAAGCAATGGATCCTGATCCTGATTCTTCCTGACTATCTTTAATTCCATTATCTCCTTTATTTAACAAGCCTGATGTCAATACCTCGGTTACGGCATGCACAATTATTTATCGTATTTGTCTCTTTCGGATCACAAAAACCAACACATCAATCTGCTATAAGAGTAAAAGAAATGCTACAATTAGTGCCCATTAGTTTGTTCTAACATGACTTAAATTAAGGACAGAGTGACATGGTCACACAGCACTCAACCTCGACCCAATCAAGGAAACTGAATATTTTTACAAGGAAAAAAAAATGAGTGGGTCCCAAATAAGAGAAGAACAAGTGAAAGCTAGGCCCCTATAGTTCTCTAATATTGGATTTTATTTTGGAAGTTCAATTCTTATAAGTTTTTCTTTTCTTTTAATACTAAAGAACTTTCACTTTTTCTTATCCTTTAACTTTATTTGCGAATAAAACTCATTATATTTCGTTTGCGTGTTGTCTACTTAAAGAGAAGCAAGAACCAATTTTTATCCACAAATTGTTTGCACTCAAATTCATTGCGCAGTTCTGAGCTTAGATGATTCAACTAAGCAAGAAAGATCAATCTCTTGGGTAGCCTTAGTAGTATCTCTAGTAGTAGTAGTAGTAGTAGTTCACAGTTGTAGGCTTGTAGCGATGTCACTTGGCGGGGGATCGATGCGGAAGCCCACATTACCAAACCCAAAGGAGAAAAAGAAGCTAAAAAGAAAAGTAAGAAAGACTACAAAGCAGCAAAAGATAACAAAGAAGAGAGAAATGATTGTTAATGTAATTGACAACCAAGGACATGTCCTATGATTAATCTTCAAGGGGCAGCTAGGTCATGTAGAGTAACCAATCTGTTCTACAATTCTATTATATCTTTGGCATCTACTTATTTTTTAAGTTTGTTTTATCTTGACTCATCCACTACCACTGCTCTGCTTTCAATGGCAAGTATGGAAGGGTAAATGTCTCGTGAAAACTGGCCAAGTATGAAAAATCCGTGGGAATAACGAGCGCAAGCTTTCAAAATTTCTCACAAAATTACCGGGTACAGGGGAAAGCATGTTATGTATCTCTGCAAAATTATATGATCAAACTCAATCGCATTTGCAAGGTAGAAAAAGTTTCTCAATCAAATTCTAGTTCCAAAGGTGTCCAATTTGTCTCAAGACTATGCGTACTGGGTTGTTTTGAGTTTGCAATCTTGCATCTTCTCAGACAATTGCAATCGCACAACAGGGAATAAGTCAGATTCCACCCGCTACCGAAAAAGAAAACAAAAAGAAAGTAAAGATGAAAAGCTCTGTAACTGTGCATCCGTGCGTAAAACTTTCAGAGACAGCTATAGAAAAGCTAAAAGGATATCAACAAGAAAATAAGTCATAAGGCTTTCATGTCATGCATCAAGTAAAATCTTTGAGGTGATGAGTGTTAGAATATGCATAGAATTTTGATATTCACAATTGTACATCTTATTCATTATTGAGATGATATATATAGACATAGGGTTATATGGGTCTCGTGGGCTAAGAGAGAGAGAGAGAGAGATAATGTACCAAGTTTGAGTAGATGGAGCCGATGTTGTTCTCGAGTCTGAGCTTTAGTGAACAAATCCACAACTTGAAGTTTTGAGGGTGCATACTGGAGGTTGATGATCAACTGTTGACAATGAGATCATGTGAATGATGCGTCGACACTAATGTGTTTTGTCAACTCATGCTTGACTTGATCACTAGCAATCTGAATGACACTTGTATTGTCACAAAACAAAAGCGTAGGATTATCACAAAGACCACCAAGATCAGCTAAAAGCCATCGAATCCAAACAATATCTGAGATTGTAGCAGCAAGGGCTCGAATCTTAGCCTCTGCACTAGAGCGTGATACTGCAGTCTGCTTCTTGGACTTCCAGACAATGATCGAGGTCCAACAGAGATGCAATAGCCAGTGATATATCGGCGATGAACATAATCACTCACCCAAGTGGAGTCAAAGTAAGCGTGGAGCTAAAGCTAACTCGAACTGGATATAACAGATGTCTGGACGCAGTCCCCCTCAAGTATCTCAACACAAGAACAATATGACCATAATGGATTGAGGTGGGAGCACTAACAGACTGACTGTGCACATAAACAACATGAGCAATATCTGGCCTGGTGACAGTGAGATAAACAAGGCTCCCAACGAGATGACGATAGAGGGAAGGATCTACCAGCATTACACTATTTGTAAGACGAAGCTGCAGGTGAAGCTCCATAGGTGTGGCAACATTGCGAGTATCAGTCATACTAGAGAAAGCAAGCAGATCCTAAAAGTAGCGACGCTGAGAGAGGTAGTGGCCATCACCATCAGAATGAACTTCAATCCCTAAAAAATAACTCAATGGTCCCAAGTCTGACACCATAAATTGTTCACTTAATTTCTTGATACAAACCACATAGTCCATGTCATCTCCTGTGATCAGCATATTATCTACATATAGCAAAAGCAAAGTACGACTTCACTGACAAGTGTGAATAAATAAGGCAGGGTCATGCTCATTTGGAGCGATACCAACAGCTCGAATCACCGAACTGATACGCTCGAGCCAAGTACAAGGAGCTTGCTTGAGACCATATAGAGCACGCCTAAAACGGCAAACATAGCATGTAGAAGCCTCAACACCTAGGAGTGGCTGCATATAGACCTCCTCATATAGATCACTATGAAGAAAGGTATTCTTGACACCCATTTGAGATATAGTGCTTGAGCATACCGCTGCAACAACAATGAGAGTACGGATTGTAGTCATATGAGCAACTGGAGCAAAAGTCTCATCATAAGCTCGACCATGAACACCAGGGCACGAGAGTTGAGGAAGAGCACCCTCAGAAGAAAGGACCTGATGAAAAGCTGACGAAAGATACTTTCCTCCAGAGTTAGAACGAAAAACACGAATGGCAAAAGAGAACTGGGTATGAACCATCTGAGCAAAAGACTGATAGATAGAAATGACATTGATGAAAAGACTAGCAAATAAAGGTATATGCAGAAGAGCAAATAGTAGATAGACCAACAAAAGAGGATAAAGGAATAGGAGCGGGAATAGGAGCAGGAGCAATACCAGAAATGGAGAATAAAGCAGACTCAGATGATCAAGAACATAGAGCCCTGCTGAACCCCTGTTATGTTGACCTATACCGATGACAACCCTTGCTTGACAATCTTACACAAAGCAGGAGCTATCATCAAACCCAACAAAAAAAGTTCATATCTGCGAGCTGCCCGATAAACATGAGATTCATGGAGACCGTAAGGACAAGTGAAACATCTGAAACTGTAAAGTGGGAGGTGGAAAGAGTCCCCTAATGAGTGAATATGCATGGCATTCTATCAGCTGTCTGAATCTTGATACCTTTTGCAGCAGGACGACATGATGTGAGCTGAGATGCATCAGATGTCAAATAGAATGAAGCCCCTGAATCCAACATCTATGGGAGTGAAGCACCCGACACAAGATATGATGGTGCAGTAAAACAGATGGATTTACCTAAAAATGCCTGCAGCTAACACAACTAGGCCTGTAGGTTTTCCATCTAAGTATGAATCTAACCAAACTGAGTTATACAAGACTGCAAAGCAGTGGTAATGACAGAAGAAGTAACAATAGAGGATGCCATAGCCACAAAGAGCAACAATCACCAATCATTGATAGCACTGAGAACTCCAAGCAAAGAACACCAATCTCAGTAGCTACACTAAAACATCTGACTTGAGTAGGCACCAGCAGAGCACAAAGCAGGGAGTGACAAACCCACCCAGGAGGAGAGAGCAACAACACCTCAATAGCAACGCAGAACCGAGCACACGAAATGGAGTAACTCGAAACAGAGCACCAAAAGCAGAGAGTGACAGCTAACTGGAGACTAGAACCCAATCACTTGAAATCGATCTCGGCAAGAAGAGGGCTTGGGGGCGAGAAATCGGTCGATAGTGACTCATAGGCATGGTAGACGCGGAAGTAGCTGAGGTTGCGGCACAAGCTTGAGGTGGCCTCAGAGAGAGAGAGAGAGAGATAGTCTGGTCATGAGAAGATTGCCCAGTCTAGCAGCTCAGAGTATGGGAGGTTGTAAGGCTCGAGGTGTCCTCGGAGAGAGAGTCCGACAGTGAGAAGGCCGTTGGTCGAGCAACTCAGAGCAGGGGAGCCACCGGTGGATCCAGGATGGATTCGGGCGGGTGATACTACTACCATGTCATAGCAGGGCTGGTGGCGGTGGATCCTGGATGGATCCAGGCGGGCAACGCTGCTACCACCTCAGGGCAGGGGTGGTGGTTGCAAATCTGGGATGCGATGCCGCTACCACCTCAAAGCAAGGGTGGCGATGGTGGATCCAGAACATGGTCGGGGAGGTGCGCTGGCACATTGGCGTTGGCGGTGGATGTGGGGGCCTAGACGTAGTCGACGAGCTCGAGGAGCCCCTGGTGCTTGAGCCCCTTCACCTGGCGGTGCTTGGAGTTGGAGAAGTTGAAGAGCGCAATGACGAGGCGGAGATGAGGAGGTGCATGCGGCTCCAACGGTGGCACCAGGATCCGGAAGCAGAGGCTCGGGGCGGAGGCGACGATGGCAATGAGAAATAGGGCTAGGGTTTGGGTGGAGATTGCTCTGATACCATGTTAGAATATGGAGAGAAGGATTTTTCTATTCACAACTGTGCATCTTATTCATTATTGAGAGGACATATATAGACATAGAGTTACATGAGCATCATGTGCCAAGAGAGAGAATGTATAAGACTCTTAACAGGAGAACCTTTTTATGCTTGTAGTACAGTTCTAAAACAATTCCATGTGGTTGTATCTGAATTGGTGGGAATTAGAGGGCCTTTTGGGCTATCATATGATAAGAATGCTGGAAAATACAAGGTTCCATTTAGGGATAAAGGGTGCTCTGTCCAGTGGAGAAGTGGAAAGTGGAGGTTCTGATGCGTCAATGGGTGTCCCGATCTTTCGACGAGAACGATAACTCGATTTTAGAAGATGATTCTCACGATTCGGCTACCAATCGTACACGATCAATATGTCTGGCAATCACTGAACCAACTCCAAGATTGTTATGAACCTTGCTAGAAGCACGATCGACTTGATCACAAAGATCAATTCCCGCAAGCAATCAAAGAACAAGCAAGAACATGATAATATGTAATTTAAAATTGCAAATAGAATTGAAGTATTTAATAAGGTGGGATTCTGAAGTAGTATTATGGTTGGTCTTGTCGACACAAGTGTAAGATCGAGGAGGCCGACTAGAGGAGGGTGAACCTGATGAAAGATACTTTCCTCCAGAGTTAGAACAAAAAACACGAATGACAAAAGAGAACTAAGTATGAACTATCTGAGCAAAAGACTGATAGATATAAATGCCATTGATGAAAAGACTAGCAAGTAAAGGTAGATGCAGAAGAGCAAAGAGTAGATGGACCAACAAAAGAGGATAAAGGAATAGGAGCAGGAGCAATACCAAAAATAGAGAATAAAGGAGACTAAAATGATCAAGAACATAGAGCCCTACTGAACCCTTGTTACGATGACCTATACCGATGACAACCCTTGTTTAACGATCTTAGACAAAGAAGGAGCTATCATCAAACCCAATAAAAAAGTTCATATCTGCGAGCTGCCCGATAAACATGAGATTCATGGAGACCGTAGGGACAAGTGAAACATCTGAAACTGTAAAGTGGGAGGTGGAAAGAGTCCCCTAATGAGTGAATATGCATGGCATTCTATCAGCTGTCTGAATCTTGATACCTTTTGCAGCAGGACGACATGATGTGAGCTGAGATGCATCAGATGTCAAATAGAATGAAGCCCCTGAATCCAACATCTATGGGAGTGAAGCACCCGACACAGGATATGATGATGCAGTAAAACCGGTGGATTTACCTGAAAATGCCTGCAGCTAACACAACTGGGCCTGTAGGTTTCCATGTAAGCATGAATGTGACCAAACTGAGATACACAAGAATCCAAAGCATTGGCAAGGATAGAAGAAGTAACAATAGAGGATGCCATAGCCACAAAGAGCAACAATCACCAAACATTGGTAGCACTGAGAACTCCAAGCAGAGAACACCAATCCCAGTAGCTACACTAAACCATCTAACTAGAGGAGCCGCCAGCAGAGCACAGAGCAGGGAGCGGCAAACCCGCCCATGAGGAGAGAGCAACAACACCTCAGCAGGAGCGCAGAACTAAGCACACGAAATAGAGTAACTCGAAAAAGAGCACCAAAAGCAGAGAGTGACAGCCAATAGGAGACCTGAACCCAAGCACTTGAAATCGATCTCGGCGAGAAGAGAGCTTGGCGGCGAGAAATTGGTTGGTAGTGACTCATAGGCGTGGTAGACGCGAAAGTAGCCGAGGTTGCGGCCCATGCTCGAGGTGGCCTCAGAGAGAGAGAGAGAGAGAGTCTGGTCATGAGAAGATTGCCCGGTCGAGTAGCTCAGAGTATGGGAGATTGTTAGTAGCAAGGTGGCCTCGGAGAGGGAGTCCAGTAGCGAGAAGGCCGCCTGGTCGAGCAACTAAGAGCAGGGGAGCCACCGTCTGATCTGGGATGGGTCCAGGTGGGCGACACTACTACCACGTCAGAGCAAGGTGGCAGCGGTGGATCCAGGACCGATACGGGCGGGTGACGCTGCTACCACCTCAGAGCAGGGGAGGTGGTTGCGGATCTGGGACGCGACGCCGCTACCACCTCAAAGCAGGGGTGGCGATGGTGGATCCGAAACGTGGTCGGGGTGGCAATGGTGGATCCGAAACGTGGTCGGGGTGGCATGCTAGCACGTTGGCGTTGGCGGTGGATGCGGGGGCCTAGACGTAGTCGACGAGCTCAAGGGGCCCCTAGCGCTTGAGCCCCTTCACCTAGGGGTGCTTGAAGTAGGAGAAGTCGAAGAGCGCAACGACGAGGCGGAGATGAGGATGTGCACGCGGCTCCAACGGTGGCACCAGGATCCGGAAGCAGAGGCTCAGGGCGGAGGCGACGATGGCAATGAGAAATAGGGTTTGGGTTCGGGTGGAGATTGCTATGATACCATCTTATTTATTATTGAGAGGACATATATAGACATAGCGTTACATGAGCCTCATGTTCCAAGAGAGAGAATGTACAAGACTCTTAACAGGAGAACCTTTTTATCTTTGTAGTACAGTTCTAAAACCATTCCATGCGGTTGTACCTGAATTGGTGGGAATTAGAGGGTCTTTTGGGCTATCATATGACAAGAATGCTAGAAAATACAAGGTTTTGTTCAGGGATAAAGGGTGCTCTGTCCAGTGGACAAGTGGAAAGTGGAGGTTCTGATGCATCAGTGGGTGTCCCGATCTTTCGATGAAAACGATAACTCGATTTGAGGAGACGACTCTCACGATTCGGCTACCAATTGTACATGACCAATATGCCTGACAATCACTAAACCAACTCCGAGATTGCTATCAACCTTGCTAGAAGCACGTTCGACTTGATCACGAAGATCAATTCCTGCGAGCAATCGAAGAACAAGCAAGAACATGATAATAAGCAATTTAAAATTGCAAATAGAATTGAAGTATTTAATAATGCGGGATTCCAAAACAATATTATGGTTGGTCTAGTCGACACAAGCCAATACACGAAGTTGCATTGTAGCTAACTTTTAACTAAACAAAATCTTAATTCTAAAGTGTCGTGCACATGATAATATATGATGGTGACGACCAGGGAGTGGCGGCCAGGAGGGTGGATGCATGTCTCTAGGGTTACAAGGCCCATGGGCCCAAGTGGGGGTGGCGCAGCACCATTCTATCTCGCACTCAGAAATAGCATCGAACTGTTTTGGTGATTGCATCATGCTTAGAAAGAATTTAGAGATGGAGTCGGATCTATTGGAAAGAGGACGAGATAAGCTTTCTATCGAGTACTCGTGCACCTCAAACGGAGTCCGTATGTGAATTTTATGCACGTTTGAAGTCAGTGTTGTCTCCGGGGGGCGAATTGGATTCCAGAACGTGTCCAACTTGAACTCCTGATTGGTTTGGATAAAAAGTAATATAGGAACCTTTCTTGTACCATGACGTGGAGTAACTGTCATATCCGGAGAGTTGATGTCCTCATTCTTTCCGATCAAAGCCAAGTTGAGAGTGAGAAGACACCGACATACCTTGGAGGCAGCCATCTCAGATTGTGCTCTCGACAAGATGAGCTAATTAAGTAAAGCCACCAATCGGAAGAAAATTTGGCCCAATGGCTCCATGTGCTCATTTGACATAGTCGTTTGCGTTTATCTTGTAGAGATTGCACCAAAGGACTTGCATTTTCTTTCCAAGAATAGCAAATTCTCGGGTGTACTTTTTAATTTTGACAAATCACACGCTCTAATTTTAGGTTTTCGCAAATTGCTACATGTACTTCCGATTTTACGGATCACCACCTCTGCCTTCATAGAATTGCAGGATTCATTGCGCGGATGTGCATGGCTTGCTAGGTCCTTGTATACATAGAGAGGTAATCTAGTGCAGAAGGACAGTTCGAGCCACAGAGAGCGCAACTCATCGCTTACTCAGAGGCAATTTCATGCTCATCCAAAAGCAGGCCACACAAAAGCAAACCTCAATGACCTTTCATCTGTCGAATGACATGGAAATCCAATTTAAACACGCTAGAAATCTGTGTCTGTCGGCAGGCACACAAGATGAACACAAACACCATTAATTCGCCTAAGTGCGCTTAATTTTTTTTCCAAGCCAGTGGCGAGAAGCAAGGGACTAAACACAAGCAAGTGCTTGGCCACACTATCAAGAACCTCCTTTGCTGCCTCATCATGGCCTCATGTGAAAATATATTATCACAAACACAAAAACCACCACAAATTGATCGCACTTGATTGACTGATTCAGCTCCAATTTGCAAGCACACACTGCAGATCAATCCCAGGTAAATCCATGTGAAAAGGAAGTCATATATGCATCCTCTTTTCGCAGTGCGATCCTTTTCATGACCCTTTTCAGACAAGCCATCGATGGCGACTGATTTGATGCCATTACCAAAGCTTCGTGTAGGTGTTTGAGTTTTAGCATTCGTCGAACTGTTGGGTTTTTGTTGAGGAAAGCGTGTCAAATTAGCTTGTAAGTGCTAGCTTGATTACTTTGGGGACAGTAGTAATTGTCGGGCATGTTGTGTATGGTGATTTAATTTGCACACATGCAGCTAGCAGCATGTAAATCATGGTGATATGCACTGGGTCAAAAAAAAAAAAAGAGCACTCATTTAGCAACTGTAGAGATCATGGTAGATGATCCTAATCTTAGTATGTTGAATAATTGATAATAGTGTCAAGGTGTTTGGACAAACCCTCGTTTTCGAGTAATTCCTGTTGAGTGTTAGGCTAAGGTGGTCTGACTGGTCCTGTGGGCGGTTGGACCGGCCGGTGGCCAGTGATTTGACCGCCATGGTCGATCGCCGACCGGTCGAGCACGACGGTCGAAAAATAGAGTGAGGGGATACGTTTGCACTTGGTCTCATTGAAAATAGAGTTTCGAGGAAAAACTAAAGAGTTTGAGAGTGCAGTTTTCAGACCTGAGAAAAAATCCTAAGTCCCAAGCGGTCTGACCGGCCGTTTGCCGGCAGTCAGACCGGCCAGTGAGTGTTCGTCCGCCGAGAAGGCGGTGAATTATGTAGGTTTAGCTTAAGTCATGGGTTTCAGTGCATAGGTGTTGCATGATATGTGGGTCAAGTTATGAAGAACTTGTGCCTAGAATTGATGTCTTAGTCTATTGTTGTGCAGGTGGCTTGGAGTCAACGACGATCAACGGTGAGTATGATCTGGACTAGACTATAGAGATGAGGTACAGAACGATTAAGGATACCGGGTGAAGTAGTTGAACTCAAGTATGGTATAATATGGACAAGAGCGACCGAACGGGAGGTTTGGTGTAATGGGTTGCATCAAGTGGCTTGGGGATCAGTGCAAGTGCCATGGTGGTTCTGATAGGAGCCGAATGGAAGAGACTTGCCGATATGAAGAGTGCCATTGATTAACCTACATGTGGCAAAGCATGTGATTGCTTCATAACAATTAGACTCAGACTTTGGAGAAGGCTCGAGAATGGGTATTTCGGTATCTTTGCCAAAATACCGAGTGGTGACCTTGGAGAAACTATGATGCAAGAAGAATTGGTTTAAGTTAAGAGAAGACGGAGTTCACGAAAATATGGATTCGGGAGACCTGGTTTGTCATCCACTTTGAGAAGCGTGCATGAGTGTAGACCTATTTGTGTGTGGGCTTAACAGGCGCCAAATAAGATTTTGTCTCTAGACCTAACCTCCACTATAAAAGGCTAGAGTGCGAGATTTGCGCTAACCCTCTTGTAAAGAAATCCTAATTTTTGACTTGGGAAAGTGGAGACAGAGGAGGCTAGGGTTTGAGATGGGTGAATTGATTAAGTGTTTGAGGCTACAGTTTTTGTCCTCCATGTGGAGTGTTGTAAATCAACAATCTCTTGAATCAATCCATGTCGGACCATGGACTTTGAATATCCGAAACCCTCGTATGTGTACCGTACTAGTACACACATCCATAATATTGACATACACATCCATACATACAACATAAAACAAATATAGTACATAACTTAAGTGATTATAAAGTTTACATCACAAGGGCCGATCGGCCAAACAAAGACTCAAGTATCAGAAGTAGCAGCGAAAATATAATAACTTAGATGCAAAAGTTTTAGCGGCATGCCCATCCAAACCCTCAGGCAACCGATAAGGAATAAGACCTATAAAGACACGTCACCGAACCCTCCGGTGCAAAGAACTTGTTGTCCGACATAGGCTCATCCTCTATCTCTGAATAATAATTTAAGCAAGATTGAGTACATTGCATACTCAACAAGACTTGTGGTGTATCGCAAACTTTATATATATGCATGTTAACAAGGGATGAGGCTCTATGCTACATGTTATTTTCAGCATTAAACAAGTTTTATTTGCCATATCAATACATCGTAATATGCAATGGAATTTAAAGAGCAGTTAAGTACTTAAAGAATCAACAAGTAAGTACTTGATAAATAATAAATTGCAACCCTCCTCGGCTGTGATCAATATCTTACTTTCAGCCATGGACATGACACTTAACTCAAATATCAACAACAAAACCCTTCCCTTGTTTTTCCAACAAGAACCATTTTTGGAAAAATCAAGACTATACCCGATGGACTGCACCAAGCACGCTATGACCTCAAGCACACCTATTTAAATATATTTATACTATGCAGAGGTGTGCAACTTTTCCCACAGCATACAAATTCTCTAGTTTATTTGGCATCTGTCGATACCATCGCTCACAATCCTTTGGTAAGCAGTTCAAAGCACGCATCGAAGCCTTTACATCATCTAGTCCTAATCTTACACTAGCTCAACGAATGAACACCCTCACTTCACCCGGGTACACCACCGTCTCAGTGAGGCATTCATTGTTTTGTGGGAAGGCTTTGTTCCCAACGCCTCGGTGAAGGGATCCCCTTCGAACATGCTTACATGGTAAAAGAAGGTATTTTCCTTGCTCTGGTTGCTCTGAATAATAGGATGAAGGATCGTCGTAAATTTTGTTCAATGTATCAACGTCTAATCAAAAGAGCCAGAAACAAATCAATTATAGAAAAATAATTTCAACAGAAATAAAATCGATTTTTTTTCATATTCATATATATCATGATTTTATATGAATTTAGAAAAAATATTCGTTTGATTTGGAGTTCATATGCAAAAGTTATTAACATTTCAATTTGCTTCGGTTTTGAAATTCCAGAAATTAATAAAAAGGGTGACGTCGAAAGCGTATTCTCTGATGTTTACGCTTTCTAATAGATAAAGTGTATTTTCCTTTGAATTCTATTGAGTTTTACACTTTCCAACAGAGAAAGCGTATTTTCCTCTGAACTGAAAGTGGCTTTTCTCTTTTTTTTTCGAATTTTATTAAATTACATATGGGGGCCTACTTGTCAGTCTCTCGTAGTTTTTTTCCTGGATTTTTATTTATAAAATAGAGGTGATCCCACATGTTATAGACTCATTACTTGTTAAGTAAATTATTAAACATATTTTTATTTTAATTATCTGACTACTCGGTCCACATGAGTGGTCCCACATGCGAGAGACACAATTTCTAATTACGTTTTAAGTTAGATTTTTTATAAACATTTTGACTAGTCCCACCTGTCTTACTCTTATTACACTTAACCACTATCATTAGTATTAACTAAATCCTAAGCGTGAGTGGGTCCCACTAGTCAAAGAGAGAGAGAAAGAAAGAAGCAGCAGAGCTGCGCGATCGAGAGGGAAGAAGAGCTCACCAACAGCGAGGTGGTCGTGAAAAAGCTTGAAGGAGCTGGGAAATGGAGAGAGGGTGTTACTGCGATGCTAGGGGAGGTGAAGATGACCGAAGAGATGGACAGAGTCGGCGGCGCGACGGTGAGAAGCGGCGAGAAGCTTCGGGTCGGCGACTACTTCAATGAAAGAGGCATTCCTGGGGCTAAATAGGAGGTGCACTGGACTCAGCGAGTCCAAGCAATGCTAAGGGACCGGGCGCGAGGACCTAGGGTCACCGGAGGTGATTCAACAACATGCAACCGCGACGGCGCCGTGGGTGGCTAAGGAGGAATGGGCACTAGGGACTCGCCCATGGCAAAATGATACGCACCTGAGGACCAGTAAATCACCACAACCACGAGGGTGAAGAAGATGTGGCCAAGGAAGATCTGAAGCGGCTAGTCGACGATGAGCTGTGGCGGTGCGAAGGGGGTTCACTACGACAGCTCCCCATAGCAACAGAGAAGCTACAATGAGTGTCACATTAGCTGACTGATGTCTCGGAGATGGTAGAAACGCAGGGATCGGTCCGAGGCTCGTCGTGCTTCGAAGTAGAATGAAAATGGCGGCGGTGGTCGTGAGAGAGGAAGACAACAGCGAAGCTCGGATTCTTTGCAAATCGTCTTGCATTGAGTCGAGAAATTATATGAAGGAAGGTTGGAACACATGATGATGCGCTCGGGGCTTGTTCAAACCTGCTGGAATAGCGAGAACATCGTAGCTCAGATCTGGTACGCGCCGGAGTCAGGGACAAAGGCGAGCGCGATCGAGCTATGAGACTCCCGAAGCTGCATTGAGTAAAGAAGAGGAATGAGCGATGGACAAGGATCAAAATAACACGAGTCTTGTGGGTTAGGAAGCTCACCAGAGTGGCAATGGAGCTGAGTTGTGCTCACCGGAGTCAAAAACGACACACATGTTCCCGCAAAACCAAGGAGCGATAAACTCAGGTCTGCACAAAAATGGAATGGGCACAAGCTAAGAAAGATGATGTGCGCTCTATTGCTTAAGTAGCTAGGACAATTGCACGAGAATAATGACGAGATGCCGACGGTCGCGTGAGAAACTCGTGGGCGCTCTCAGGTTCCTCCATCCGCGCGGGAAAATAGTGCGTCGGTGGGGTGCATAGCATGGGCAAGGGCTGGCGAAGATGATGGAGGCAGTTGAGACTCGATTTTGTGGGCACCGGTCGTGATCCACAGGCGAGCATGGGAGCAGGCGCTGCACTGGTGTGTGCAAGCGAGAGTTGGAAGACAACCTCTAGTAGGTGGGCCCAGCTTGTCAGTGAGACGGCGAGAACGAGGATGGCTCTGTCAGCTACACTACGTGAGTGCGTTGGGTTGGGCATATTCAGCCCATCAGAGCACGGGGAAATTCAAATGGGATTTGGAATTTTCAAAAAAAAGGCTGAGACTTTGCCAAATTTTTAAAAATATCAAACAGTCTCCAAAATTTATGAAATTTTTTGTGGAGGCTTATAACACAGTATATATTCTTGTGTAAATTTTAAAGATTTTATGTATTCTGTGATTTTCTCAAAAATTCTTCCAAGTTGTTGTTTGCATGTGAATTTACTATTTGATTCTATGTAAAGGTCCAAAATCATGCTAAAATAGTTTTTCCATTTATAAGCATGCTCAAAATTGTTCTCCCATTTATTCTCATTATAATTTCCAAAAATTGGAATTTTGGGGATGTTACAATCTAAGCAAGGTTTGTCCCCAATATGTATTCTATCTTATTCTTGCTCTCTTTAGTGTTTTTGAGATTTTTATGTTCCTTTGGTTTTGCTTGGGTCTTTTGCTATGATCTAGCTTGCTAGAACTTGTTGGAATTGAACTAGAGTCATATTGACCATCTTCCACCCATGAGCAAACTTTTGGATCAAAGATCAAATTTCCTCGGTTTTTGTGCCTCCTTAACCTCATCCAAGAAAGTGCAAAACACCTTTGTTCTGGTCCGAAGTCGGCGAACAATAATTCTTTGGACCAAATGTCATCCAAGAAGCACAAGAGCAAGTAGATGCGATAAAGAGATACCTAAAAGAAGCACAACCACGGCAGAAGAGTTATGCCGACCGCCAACGCCATGAGCTGAGCTTTGGAGTAAACAATTTTCTTTATCTCAAGGTCTCACCACTGCAAGGTATACGCCGTTTCCAAGTCCATGGGAAACTGGCACCTCGGTATATCGGTCCATACCGAATTCTCACAAGGACAGGTGAGGTAGCATACCAATTAGAGTTGCCGCCATAACTTTCGAATGTGCATGACGTCTTCCACATATCGCAGCTCAATAAGTGTCTCCGGACTCCCATCGAAATCACCCAGTTGGAGAACATTGACCTCTAGCCGAATCTTTATTATCGGGAGCACCCGATCCGAGTTCTAGACGAAGCCACGCGACATACACGTAGCCATGCCATCAAGATGTTCAGAATCTAGTGGAACAACCACACAAAAGACGAAGCTACATGAAAACGAGAAGACTGCCATAGAGCCGAATTCCCCAACTTCTTTACCGAGTTCTTTGAATATCAGGAACGAGATTCATTGTAAGGGAGTAGGTTTGTAACATCCTAAAATCTGAATTCTGGGAATATGTATTATAAATGCATTAGGAAAAATTCTTTGACCATTTTTGCATATGAAATTATACCATGTTTGAATTTGACTTTTGATTTAAAAGCAAAACATGAAATACAAACAAACATATACTATATATATATATATATATAACAAAGTAAAAATAATAAATGAGAGAATTATTTTGGGCATAATCTCTCAGGAATAATTCGCAAAAACATTTATAAGAAAACTTGTTAAGAAAAATAAATACAAAATCATAAGAACAGAAAATTACATGAGTTTTAGAGAAAAAAATCACAAATGGTATAAACCTTTTAAAAATCTACACGAGAAACTATGTTAGGTCACAAGCTCCCACAAAAAATTTTATTAAATTTGGACTTTATTTGACCAATAAATAAATTCGGCCAATAAATCAACCGAAAAACCAAAAATCATAAACCTAACTTCCCCCCTCTCTCTCTCTGGCAAGCGGGTCCCACTAGCAGGCATCATAGTCCACATCCGTTCACAGTGCAGTGCATGCCCGCGAGTGCATCACCACCCCGCCCGTGGTTTTTCCTCACCACCCCCGATTTCCTCCACCGGTCAACCGCCCCTGTCGCGTCACCATCTCCTCTGCGCCCATCCCCTGCCCAGTCGTGCCCCATCACTGCCTGTACAACACCGAGAGCTACGTCATTTGCCTGTGTTTTCCTGAACTTCTCCCTCGCTCTACTCGACCCCTCTGTCTATAAAAGTCAGCCCTGAGCTTTGTCATTCCTTTTCCTCACCAGTGTGCACCTCCCCTCTCCTTCTTCTCCACTCAATCGAGATCAAATGCTCGGAGAACGCGAGCACCATTTCGGCCATGCATAGCCACCACCATTCAAGATGATTTGAAGGGCTTCTTGTCGCTCTTCGCATGTCATCTTACGTTTCAGAGATCCTTGATACTTTCCCCTCACTTGATTTAACCTTTGATTCACAGGAAACGCTGAATAAACCTTTCTTCTTCGCCTCCGATCAAATCCACCGCCGCGGTTGCCGTTGGAGATTCACTAAGCCCTGAGTCAATTCCTTGCATGGGGAGCATCGCCAGGACCTCCTCATCCTCTCCCGACCATGGGATGATGATCATCTTTGCCTGAACTTCTTCTCTGCGTGAAGCTTACCTCACCACCTCGGCTCACTGTCGACAAGCCAACTCCGACCACCTCCGAGCCTCCGCATTGTTCTAGTATACTTCTAGTAGTCCATAGAAGCTCATGTGTGTGTTAGATAGCTAAGAGCGCTACTCGTATGCACATTTGCATGTTGTCGTAGCCGCGCTACCAGTCAACATCGTCGCGCCACCACATCGATCCACCTCAGACCTCACCGCCAGTGTCGGCAGGTGCAAGGTAGCATGGAGAACCCATTTTGGGTCTTCTCCAGCACCGCCGAGCATTACCGCATCGGTGATGAGCTCGGGCGCTAGCGCTATCGCGCGACCCTACGTGTCCAAGCACTGACCACCGCTGTAGTGGCGTCATTAAGACCAAATCTCGGTCATTAAATGCTAAGCAATTATTAGCTGCTGGATTATTAACATGTAAGTCGCTGACATGGGGACCGAGCTAATGATTAAAGAATAACTTAAATGAAACATTATTCCCTAATGTGTCAATGACATGCGGGCCCCACAGCCACTTAAGTGCATAGCGCACCGCCTCAGTGAAACCGTGCACCGAGCGTATGGACTCCAGTCAACACACAGTTTGCACAGACCGTGTCATTGACAAGTCGACCCCACTTGTCGGTTTAAATAAAAATCAAAAGAAAAATAAAAATGCACTTTTAGTTCTGAGGGAATACGCTTTCCTTAGTGGAAAGTGTAAATCTAAATAGTGCTTGTGCGAGATTACGCTTTCTCTATTAGAAAGTGTATTTCTCATTTTCTCTAGATTTATAACTTTTGCTACAAAACTCAAAATCAAATGATTTTTATTTATAAATTTATATAAAATTATGAACTACTAGAATATGTAAAAATATTTGATGTTGGTCACTGTTGAATTTATTGGTGTTATTTAATTCGTTCCTGGCTCTTTTTGATTTAGACATCGATTGCTCAAATGATTATTGCGACGACCAACCAACCATATATTCAGAATAGCAAGAGCAAGGTAAGCACCTCCTTTGATCATATTAATCCTAGTATTTTACCTATTTTACTTTGTTTTGCAAAATCTATTATACATGCGTGTATGTTTTGTGTAAAAATGCTATGATTGGAAAATTAGTAGTTCTAATCCTATTTGTTGCACATATCTCCTTGTAATATTAATCCCTTACTGTTGTAGCCATTATAATATGAGTTAGACAATATATAATTTTATTGGGAAATTTTTTAGTGCAATTATTGCACAAATGCAACTAGGAGGATAGATTTTTTTGAAAAACTGATAAAATGGCAATATGTTAATTTGTGAACTTGGGATATTTTAAAAAATATCAAGAGGGAAAAATATCAAGAGGGGGTACCCCTGATATTTTGTATAAAATAAAATGAAAAACTTAGTTTTTAGACGCGGGCGAGTTATAATGTATTCTGAAAAAGTGAGGATTGTGACTCACTAAAAGCTAGGGTGGAGATTCTCACCCGTGGTCGTTTAAGGACTGAAGCCAGCAACTTTGGGACTAAGACCTAATCGGACAACCGTATGTGCTAGTATGGAATGGCCGTAGCTAACTAAGTCATCCAACATGAGGGTGTAGGCAGTAGACGTGCGAGCGTGACTGGTTAGGCATGCTGACATAACGGTGAATGCCTCACTGAGACAGGTATACCCAGGTGAAGTGTGAAAAACGTAGCATTAAGACGAGTATACTCGAGTGAAGTGAGGGACTCACTCAACGGAGGGTATCCGGATGAGTGAGGCTCCTCATTCTACAGAGGGTATCCGGGTGAATGAGGATAAACATTCGATGGGCTAAGTGCAAGGTTAGGACTAGGTGATGTAAAGGTTGTGTCGCGAGCTCTAGACTTCTTACCTATAGCAGTGAGCAGTGATATAGAGAATTCCAGGCTAACTGGAATATTCGTGTACTATGGGTAAAGTTGTACACCTCTGTAGAGTGAAAATCTATCTAAATAGTCATGCTCGCAGTCATGAGCGTGCTCAGTGCGGTTGGTATGGTTGTAGCTTTGATTTTCAAAAACTATTTTGTCACAAAACTTGGGTAATGACATGGAGGTTTTATTTTATTGAGTTAACTGCCATGTCTATGGCTGGACATGAAATGTGGCTCGTGTTGGTGATATGCCCTAGAGACAATCATAGATATGATTGTATCACATTAATGTTTATGAGTTATTGAATAAGTGTTATTCTGTTCCTTGAATGAATCATCTGTTATAAAATTTAACAAGTATGTGACTTGTTGGTGAAGCTCTTTTAAATTATATGATATCGTTCTAAATGTATCACTGGACAGAACACCAGTGATCCTATCGACCAACACATGCATTGATTGATAACCATGTTTCACCGGTCATGGATATAGGGATATCAAATCAATAATGTGAACACATGTTAGAGAACATGGTGTTGGATTGACCTACCTTGAGACACTACTGAGATTGTTATGATTTCAAGTGTCATCAGTTGGTCTTACGCAATAATGATGTATAATCCTTACACCTGAGATCAGCATGATTTTCTACATGTGTAAGAGTACACTTTGAGGTTGCCAAAGGCTATTCCGTAACTGGGTAGTTATAAAGGTTGCTTTCAAGTATGCTAAGAAACATGCGGAGGAATGTGACTTGTTGGATATCGGATTTGCCCCTCCTAACATAATAGGAGGGATGTCTTTGGCCCCTCGATGTCGTTGGATAAAGAAAGTGCGTGACCATACCACTGGTAGTCGAAGAGTTCGACCACATGAAGTTATTTGATACTCGATCAAGAAAGTATTGAATAATCTATGGATTACATAATATCTCACCTGGAGTTCAACCAGATATCATGAGGCAAAGGGGGAATACACGAGCATGTCGTTTGGTTCAATCAGATACGGACTAGTCATATGGAGATACGAGCTGGTCGTAGAATTGTCCAATATGATCACTAAGTGGTCGAAACTTGGTCGTAAGGAGTTACGAACTAGTCGAGATCAAATATGAGCTGGTCAAAACCTGGTCATAAGGAGTTACGAACTGGTAGAGACCAAATAGGACCTAGTCATAGATAAAATTGCGTTAAGGTTCGTCCGATATAATTTGTGTGTATTCAGAAATCGTTATTTCCTGCTAGGTACCACTAATGACTCGTGGTCGGAAAAGGTTTCTGAATCACAATCGAACTATATATCAACCTGCAGGGTCATACACTTAACGGGTTAGAACAAACCAGTACGGATTGGATTCGTCAAACGTGTTCGGATAGAATTCGTCATGGGCACTATATAAGGAGATGCTTGAGTCTATTGGGGATATAGAAGTGGAGACAAGGATACATGATTACTCCACCAAACCCTAGCAGCCATCTTCTTGAGAGAGCCTTCCCGTGCGACGTGGTGATAGCACACCGCGTACGGCGTTCCAGCCCTGGGTGTGTGGATAACGTAGAGGCGCTATTGCGGTTGTTGTTCCGCTCGACGACAATCCATGACTTTGCAAGGAAAGCGATCAGTTGCTGGATGAGACGATCGACGACGACTACGTTGGACGATCGACTGTGAGGACGATCACCTACGACCACTACATCGACGTGCTCTTCGTTGGACCTGGCTGCTCCAACTCTTCTTCATTGCCGCTGCGCGCTCGGTGGTAGCGATCTGTGATCTCTTGTTTGCATAACATCCCGATTTATGTTGTAGAATTTTGAATTGTCATTAGCGTAGCCTACCTTTATCCCAACGGTGGTATCGAGCCATCCTACATGGTTTTTGATCTAGATCGGTTGCATATCTTGGATATGTGGCGTGGTAGATTGGATTTATTCTTGGTTTGGTGCGTAGCCTAGATCGGTTCATATGGATGGAACGATCTAGCTACTAGTCGATAAGATCGATCGGGTTTCGGTGGTAGTAGATGGGTATGAGAAGAGGTACAAATTGACAGCACCATATGATTTACTAGACTTGTTTACGACTGCCTTTCATGATACTCCCAACTGTCGGAATTTTTCCATCGGAGTATGCAACGGTGTGTGGTCGTATCAAAGCGTTGATCGATTAGTTCTAAAAGGGTTAATATGATTAATTCGATGATTTACGAGGCTCGATTACGTGAATAAGATTCATGTCTGAAAAAAATCGAGCACCGCCCTTCAAACCCCACTGCTAACCAAACTAGTGGAATTTGCCGTGATCGTAGCCGCATGATATGGTATTATGTGTCATGTCGCCCGATAGAATTGGATTCTATGCAAAACTCGTTTTTACATGGATTGATGTGAATAGTATGGTCTAATGTGTATGTGATGCATGTATGAATTTTTCATGGCCTGCGTGTCATGTTGTGAGATAGCCATCGAGCTACATATTATTATATAACAGTCTGAGTACTGACGTGTGATGCTTGATATTATCGTCTGTAATTCATTGCTAGCTCATAGGAGTAATCGCTTAGTAAGTGCATGCGGTCGGAGACTTCAAGCATGGTGGTCAGAGGACATGAAACATGGTGATGGAAATCGTCATGATAAGGGTCATACTATTTCACAGTTTAATATGATTATCTGTGAATGTTTATTCCTATCTTGCTCTTTGATCATATTTTTGAAGGGATCGCGGGAAGGCTATGATAGCACAAAACAAAAAAAATAGCGCAACCAAGGAACCTTCACTAGTAATAGATCACGAGATTACCGCTAGACGCGCCGACTCGTAGCGGAAGTAGAGTCGTTGTAGCGAGTTGATGCATTCGAAGTCATACTCACGACGCGTCTCCTCTTTCGAGTGGTCGTACTCGCCGCGCATCTGCTCCTCCGAGTGGTCGTACTCACCGCGCGACCTCACCTCCCGCTCTTGTGGCCATCACGAGTTGCGGATCGTTCTAGTGCTAATGCTTCACAACAACACCTCTGAGGTATCCACACGTACGGGGCAGGATCACCACGCGCTGGAGTGCTAGCACTGGCGGCGTGGTTGAGAAGGCGTGGCTATTAGGGTTTCAGGAGTTCTTCCAAAGATCATCCGAAAAAATCATCTCAACCCTATGCCACCGCCCCTCTATATATAGGCATCCATGATGGGTCTCGATCTTGAGGCTCATTAGGAACTCGTGGCCTATATGATTCCGGATCACCATCCAAATCAAATCATAGCCCTTTAAGTGTGCGACCCTACAGGTTCATGTGTAATCGGTTATGACTCGAAAACTCTTTTCCGACCACCAGTCGTTAGCGGTACCTAGCAGCACATAACGATTCCCAAATACACATAGAATATATCGAACGAACCTTGATGTAATATGATCTATGACCAGGTCCTCATCACTTACGATCAGTTCGTATCACCATACGACCAGATCGTATTTGGTCCCGACCAGTTCGTAACTCCTTACGACCAGGTTCTTACCATTCTGTGATTACGTTCGACCAGTCTACGACCAGCTTGTATCTCCATACGACTAGTCCATAACTAATCGAACTAAGCGACCTACTCATGCATTCTCCTTTTGCCTCACGATGTCTGGTTGAACTCCAGGTGAGATGTTGTGTCATCCATGGACTGTTCAATCTTTCTCGTTCGAGTGTCGGATAACTTCGTGTGGTCAACACTTCGACCACTAGTGGCATGGCCATGCACTTTCTTTATCCGATCACCACGAGGGGCCCAGAGACATCTCTCATGTTATGTTAGGAGGGGCAAATCACATATCCGACCAGTCATATCTCTCCGCATGTTTCATAGCATACCCGAAAGCTACCTTTATAACTACCCAGTTACGAGTAGCGTTTGACACCGCCTAAGAGTGCTATTACACATGTAGGGAACCATGCTGATCTCAGGTCTAAGGATAATACATCATCATTACTTAACACCAACTAATGACACGTAGATTCATAACAATCTCAATAGTGTCTCAGTAATGGGTCTATCCAGCCCCATGTTCTTTAACATGTGCTCACATTATTGATTCGCTATCCCTATATCCATGATCGGTGAAACATGGTCATCAATCAATACATGTGCTAGTCATAGAGTCACTGGCGTTCCGACCAGGGATATATTTAGAATGACATCATATAAGTTAAAGAGTTCCACCAACAAGTCACATACTTATTGATCTATAACTGATGATTCATTCAAGGAACATGATAACATATTATCGAAATTATAAATATAATGAAATATTATCATCTCTATGATTGCCTCTAGGGTATATTTCTAACAGTTTTATCATTAGATGTTTTAACATGGTAGAATAGTATCCTTCAAGAAAAATTAAGTTAATTTGATGCATTTCCAACTGCTGCGACCATCATGATTTTGATCGTTAATTTGAGGATCTACCATTGTAAGGTGCCATTAACTATCTTAATAAGATGGAGTGGGTGTCGAACAACCACATGCATAATATTGGTTTAACTTAACAAGTTTATCAAAATAGTTTTGGGTCTTGGGGCATGGTAATGTTGGTTGCTGGGGTATATAGATGCTGGCCAACAGACAAGAGTCATATGTGATATAATTGGCAAGAGGTTGCCTACCTAAAATCACTAGGTTTCTAGCAGTGATGTCATAGCTCACTAGGACTTAATGATTTTTGGTTCTTGAACTCACTATATGATGTTTGAGGGAAACATGGTTTAGAACATATAGTGCGAGTATCTTTTATTGACTGTTGATGATCAAGTTCGACAAGGTATGGACTGGTCGTGTAGTGATACGACCAGATCCAGACTAGTCGTATGATGATATGACCAAGTCCAGACTAATCGTATGATGATACGACTAGGTCCAGACTAGTCGTATAGAGATACGAACTAGTCGTAGACTGGTCGAACATGACCACTAATATGAGTGTCTAATAGAAGATCTTACATAAACATAGTGTTGAATCTTTGCATATATTTCTGTTCTAGATCATGGCACCTACTACTTCTTTTGCACCTACGTTTAACCTGCGATCTATTCTTGAGAAAGAAAAATTGAATGGTACAAACTTCATTGATTGGTTTCATAATTTGAGAACTATTCTCAAACAAGAAAAGAAGAAATATATTCTAGAGGATCCCTATCCCGAGGAACCGAGTGCCGATGCTCCTCGTGCTGATAAGAATGCTTACAAGGAGCATTGCAATGACGTAGTCGATGTGCACCTCCTAATGCTTGTGACCATGAACTCTGAGCTTCAGAAGCAATATGAGACCACAGACGCTTACAATATGATTGAAGGTCTGAAGGGTATGTTTCAGAATCAAGCAAGGGCAGAGAGGTTTAACACCTATAAGGCATTATTTTCTTGTAGACTGCCAGAAGGTAATCCGGTCAGTCCTCATGTGACCAAAATAATTGGTTACATTGAGAGCATGGAAAAGCTTGGCTTTCCCCTTAGTCAAGAGTTGGCTACTGATATGATTCTCCAATCGCTCCCTACGAGCTTTGAGACTGTCATATTGAATTTTCATATAAATGACAGGGAGAAATCAATGACTGAGTTGCATGGCATGCTTAAGGATGCTGAGGAGAGCAACAAGAAAAATTTTAATCATGTGATGATGGTTCAAAAGACTGCTAGCTTCAAGAAGAAGGGTAACTCAAAGGGAAAGGGAAAAGGAAAAAGGGAAAGGAAAGACTCAAAATAAGATCGAGAGTGTCAAGGCTAAGCTTAAGAAGCTCTAGCTGGGTCCTAAGCCTGAATCAGAATATTACCATTGTCATGAGACTGGGCATTAGAACAGAAACTGCAAGAAGTACTTAGCAAAGTTGAAAAAGAACAAGGGAAGTAAGACTTCCAGTTCATGTATAAATGTTATAGAAATTAATCTTGCCTCTTCTCTAACCACTTCTTGGATATTTGATACCGGATCGGTTGCTCATATTTGCAATTTGATGCAGGGACTGATAAGGAGTAGAAACTTGGCAAGAGGAGATGTTGATCTTCGCGTAGGCAATGGAGCAAGAGTTGCTGCATTAGCTATTGGTACTTTACCATTAGTTTTACCCTCAGAATTAGTCATGGAATTAAATAATTATTATTATATTCATGTCTTAAGCAAAAACATTATTTATGTTTTATGTTTAGGAGCGGAAGGTTATGAGCTCAGAACAAAAAAACTATTGTTGTTTAATTTATTTTGAAGATATGCTTTATGACCATACTCTATTGGTCAATGGATTGCAAGTTTTCAATCTTGAGGATGAGCCCATCTATAACGTTAATGCTAAGAGACTTCGACCTAATAATTTGAATCCCACTTTTATTTGGTATAATCGTCCAGGTCATATAAATGAGAAACGCATGATGGAGCTCCATAAAGATGGTCTTCTAAACTCATTTGATTTTGAATCGATTGAAACATGTGAATCTTGTTTACTTGGCAAGATGACGAAGGCACCTTTCACGACTAAAGGTGAGCGGGCAAGTGACTTATTGGCCCTTGTACATATAGATGCATGTGGATCAATGAACACTTCGGCCAGGGGTGGTTTTTAGTACTTCATAACTTTTACTGATGATTTTAGTAGAGTTTGCTATGTCTATTTGATGAGGTATAAGTCGAAATCCGTTGAAAAGTTCAAAGAATTTCAGAATGAAGTGCAGAATCAACTTGGCAAGACAATCAAATGTCTACGATCTGATTGTAGAGGTGAATATTTGAGCCATGAGTTTGGTGGTCATCTAAAGAAATGTGGAATTGTTACACAACTTACTCCGCTAGGGATGCCTCAATGAAATGGGGTGTCTGGACAATGGAACCGACATTGTTGGACATGGTTCGGTCAATGATGAGCCAATCTGATCATCCATTGCAATTATGAGGATTCGCTCTAGAAACAGCTGCTTTCACTTTAAATAGAGTTCTATCAAAAACTGTAGAGAAGACACCATATGAGATATGGAACGAGAAAAGTCATGGATTGTCTTTTCTCACGGTATGGGGCTGTGAGGTATATGTCAAACGTTTGATGTCTGATAAACTCACACCCAAGTTTGATAAGTGCTTCTTTGTGGGGTATCATAAGGAAACTAAAGTATATTATTTTTATAATCGGGTTGATAATAAAGTGTTTATTGCCCGTAATAGTATCTTCTTGGATAAGTAGTTTCTTTCCAAAGGAGTCAGTGGGAGCAAGGTGCAACTCGAAGAAATTCAGGAACCATCTGAAAATATTTCAAGTCCTACTAAACCTCTACAGGATGAACAAGATGTTGTTGAACCTGTAGATGAGGCATCAATCCCCACATAGATAAAAAAGACCACATCAATTGCCTATAAGGTATGGGAATGGTGTTTTATTATTAAATAATGATGAGCCTAAGACTTATACGGAAGCGATGATGGACCAAGACTCTGAGTTATGGCTTGAAGCCATAAGATCCGAGATAAAATCCATATATAAAAATCAAGTTTTGAACTTGGTTGATGCACCTGATGGTGTCACGACCATAGAGTGCAAGTGGATTTTAATAAAAAGGTAGATATGGATGAAAATATTCACATTCATATGTTTATCCATATCATTCTAGCTATTGCTGCATATTTCAATTATGAGATATAGCAAATGGATGTCAAAACGGCTTACCTAAATGGAAACCTAAGTGAGGATGTGTACATGACACAACCTGAGGGTTTTGTCGATCCAAAGGAAGTAAAAAGGCATGCAAGCTTAAGAAATCCATTTATGGATTGATGCAAGCATCTCGGAGTTGGAATATTCGTTTTGATAAAGTGGTCAAATGGTTTGACTTCATCAAGAACGAAGAAGAACCTTGTATTTACAAAAATGTTAGTGGGAGCAAGCTTGTGTTTCTGATCTTGTATGTGGATGACATACTACTGGTCGAAAATGATATTCCAATGCTTGAATGTGTTAAAACTTCATTAAGAAATAGTTTATCAATGAAAGATTTAGGAGATGCAACATATATTCTTGGTATAAGGATCTATATAGATAGATCTAAAAGGCTAATTGGATTAAGCCAAGTTATGTACAAAGACAAGGTGTTGAAATGGTTCAACATGCAAGATTCTAAGAGAGGTTTCTTGCCCATGACATATAGCATTAATCTTATCAAGAGTCAGTGTCCTACGGCCACTGATGAGCAAGACAAAATGAGTAGAATTCCATATGATTCGACTGTTGGATCTATCATGTATGCTATGCTGTGTACACGACCATATGTGTTGTATGCTCTAAGTGTTACGAGCAGATATCAGTCGGATCCAGGTGAAGGTCACTGGATATCAGTCAAGAATATCTTTAAGTACTTGAGAAAGACTAAGGATGCATTCCTTGTGTATGGTGATGAGGAAGAGCTGGTCGTAAATGGTTATACTGATGCTAGCTTTCAAACCGATCAGGATGATTTCAGATCGCAATCAGGGTTTATGTTTTGTCTTAATGGAGGAGGAGTGAGCTGGAAGAGTTCCAAGCAAGGAACGGTAGCTGATTGTACAACAGAGGCCGAGTACATTGCTGCTTCGGAAGCTGCAAAAGAAGTTGTATGCATTAGAAAGTTCATTAATGAACTAGGTGTGGTTTCAAGTGCTTCCAGTACAATGGATCTCTATTGTGATAATAGCGGGGCCAATGTACAAGCTAAGGAGCCTAGATCATATTAAAAGTCCAAACACATACTTCGACGATATCACATTATTCATGATATCGTTGAAAAAGGTGATGTGAAGATATGCAAAGTGCACACAGATTTGAATATTACTGATCCGTTGACAAAACATCTCCCGCAACCTAAGCATGAGACACACACAAGAGCAATGAGTATAAGATACCTATATGATTGACTCTAGTGCAAGTGAAAAACTGTTGGTGATATGCCTTAGAGGCAATCATAGATATGATTATATCATGTCTATATTTATGAGTTATTAAATAAGTATTATTATATTCCTTGAATGAATTATCTGTTATAAAGATTAACAAGTATGTGACTTGTTGGTGAAGCTCTTTTAACTTATATGATGATGTTCTAAATATATCCATGTTCGGATATCACTGGTCGGAACACAAGTAGTCCTATCGACCAGCACATATATATATTGATGATCATATTTCACCGGTCATGGATATAGGGATATCGAATCAATAATGTGAACACATGTTGAAGAACAAGGTGTTGGATTGACCTACCTTGAAACACTACTGAGATTGTTATGATTTCATATGTCATCAGTTGGTCTCAAGCAATGATGATGTATAATCCTTAGATCTAAAATCAGCATAGTTTCCTACATGTGTAAGAGTACACTTTGGGGTTGCCAAAGGCTACTCTGTAACTGGGTAGTCATAAAGATTGCTTTCGAGTATGCTAAGAAACATACAGAGGAATGTGACTAGTCGGATGTGGGATTTGCCCCTCCTAATATAACAGGAGAGATATCTCTGGGCCCCTCGATGTGGTCGGATAAAGAAAGTGCATGGCCATGCCACTGGTGGTCGAAGGTTTCGACCACATGAAGTTATTTGACACTCGATCGAGAAAATATTGAACAGTCCACGGAAAACATAATATCTCACCTGGAGTTCTACCAGACATCGTGAAGCAAAAGGAGGATACACGAGCTGGTTGATCAGATACGGACTAGTCATTTGGAGATACGAGCTGGCCATAGGCTAGTTGAATATGATCACTAAGTGGTCAAAACTTAATCGTAATGAGTTACAAACTGGTCGAGACCAAACATGAGCTGGTCATAGGCTGGTCGAAACCTAATCGTAAGGAATTACGAACTGGTAGAGACCAAATAGGACTTGATCGTGGATCATATTGCATTAAGGTTCGTCCGATATAATTTGTGTGCATTCAGGAATCGTTATCTCCTGCTAGGTACCACTAACGACTGGTGGTCGAAAAAGGTTTTCGAATCACAACCGAACTACACATGAACCTACAGGGTCATACACTTAACGGGTTGGAACAAACCAGTTCAGATTCGATTCGTCAAACGTATCCAAATAGAATCCGTGATAGGCACTATATAAGGAGATGCTTGAGGCTATTGGAGATATAGAAGTGGAGATGAGGATACGTGATTTCTCCACCAAACCCTAGCCTCCATCTTCTTAAGAGAGTATTCCCGTGCGACTTGGTGTTAGCACATCAGCGTACGGCGTTCCTGCCCTGGACATGTAGATACCGTAGAGGTGCTACTGCGGTTGCTGTTGCACTCGAGGATGATCCACAACTTTGCAAGAAAAGCGATCGGTTACTGGAGGAGACGATTGGCGACGACTACGCTGGACAATCGACTGCGAGGACGATCGATTACAACCACTATATCGACGTGCTCTTGATTGGACTAGGCTGCTCCAACTCTTCTTCAACTGCACTGCGCGTCTGGTGGTAACGATTTGTGATCTCTTGCTTATATAGCATCTTGGTTTACGTGGTGGAATTTTTGAATTGTTAGCTAGCGTAGCCTGCCCATATTCCAACAGCTCGTAGCTGAGGAGGGCTGCGAGTTGTTATACTTCTTTTGTGCTAGTAACCGAGAAGGGTTACGAGATGTTGTTATTATTTTGTTTAGTTCTTTACTTACAGTCATGTACATATTTAAACTGCTCCTTCAAATTCCGTTGCAAATTACTGCTTATGGATATTGCAAATAAAAATGACTTTAAGCCAGATAACTTGTAAAGCTTAATCCTTTGATAGCCTTGAATTTAATATAATTTTGTGATACACTATAAGTCTTGCTAAGTACATAAGTACTCAATCTTGCTAATATTGTTGTTCAGAAATCAAAGATGAGCTGACGTCTGACGACACGTTCTTTGCACCCGGAACCGGAGGGTTCGGTGACGGGTCTACCTAGACCTTGTTCGTTGTCGGTTGCATGTGGGATCGGATGGTCATGCTGCTGGAATTTTGCTACTTCTATCATTTCTTCCGCTGATATATTTTTACTCTGACGATTGCTTTTATTTGGCCGGTCGGCCGATGTTGCAATAAATTGTAATCGTTTAAGTTAAGTACTCCTTTTTACTTTTATATGTGTTTGTATGGATGTTAATATCAAATATTGTGAATGTGTATACTAGCTACTGATCGTGGTACTAGTACAGTATACACATAGGGTCTTCAGGTATTCCACACCCGAGGGACCGACAAAAACTTTAGAGGATATTAAAGGATATTGATATTATAGGATATTATATAAAATACATATATGGATCGGATAATACGTTTCCCATATCATAACTCATATTCTATTAGATTTTTCGGATATGGATACGAATAACATCGGTTACGGATCGAGACTAAAAATGGTACCTCGGTTGAATTTTTACCGAATATAGCATCGAATCGAATCAGAAATTATGCACCTCGTTTTCACCCCGACATACCATGCCTAAAATGTGTCCCCATCTCGGGAATCCAACGCTCGCGTTCGCCCTCAAGCCGATTCCGAATATTATCGGATTGTTACTCCACCCCACCGTATTATTGTTTAGCACAAGATGGAGGACCAGCTAGAGCCTAGCACTGAGCGATCCTATTTAGCAATCACAGCACGGTACACACGAGAGGAACACGTTTGGCAGGGCGCACGCGGCGGAGCAAGACGGAGGAGGATGTCCACGGAAGGTATATAGATTACGATGCGGTGCGGTGCGGTGCCCATTGGTCACAAGGATCTCTAGGGGAGGGGCCGCGTGCGCGCGATGCCTGCTTGGTCAGGGATTGTGCTACAATACATTCGCACGTGTAGTCTAGTGATGCGTGCAACAGGATAGGAGGGGAAAAAAAAACTATTACGGGATCCATCTCCACGCGAGGACTGCCTCCATCACGACCGATCTGGTCTAAGATTCGTGAGATCACGACGACCGTACCGATAGGATAGGAGGATCCTGATGTTTGCACTGCAGACTTGTTAATCATAGCTAGGACGGTGCGATATATACTGACTCGAGTGAGAGCAACTTCATGGCCATCTCTGTACTACCTATGCCTCCCAGGCTCTCTCTAGCATGGCACTCAAAAATATGTGGAATCATACATTACATCGTATTTAGGGCGCTTGATCCATCGCAATATTACCTCATGAAAATCATGTATCAAAGATGTGGGCGGCTAAAATTATTTCTACGTAGAAATCGGCGCTAGAAACCTCGTCCGTACTTGGGAACAGTCAGCACACTTCATGGGCAGGCAGGCCCACCTGACACGATCGAGAGAAGCCGCTCCGCTGGGTCTATTTTGGATTCATGGGCCGCAGACGCCGCTCCCCGAACGGCCCACTGGAGTAGTTGGATTGCATGCAAAAGCACGCAGCAGCCGTCGATTTGAGCCCAAAACCTACATGCGTGCGTACTACAGCGGCAGTACTGTTCTCTCGGTGAGAAAGTAGTAGAAGAGCGTAGCGTAGCGTAGGACGGTAGGAGTGTCTTTCTGGGCAAGCCCGACAGGACAAGTTGCGCGAAATGTTCCTGGCGCCTTTTCACCTACAGACTGTTCCCCTTTGGGTAAAATGGACATAAAATAGTCCCAAATTGACCTCCCTCTTTTTATGACCCAAAAAAAAAAGGAAACTGCTCCCAAACTTGGAGGTGAGTGTTACTATGCAACAATAGGACTCGTTTGGAACATTTCGTACGAAAGTAGACATTACTCTTATTGGATGCTAAGTTTTCCTACGAAATTGCTGTTGGGATACTTTGTTCCAAAATGTGCAAGTTTGAAGGCGGAGTCGCGGAGAGATTAGGGGTGTTTAATAGATCTTGTTGGTTCTTGTTCCCTTGTTCTTCATGTTTGGGTGCTTTTTCTATCTATTCCTTTCTAATTGTTCTTATTTTAAATCACAAGAACTGACGTTGTGAAGCAGACTGGGTGGAAAGGTCTTTGTGAAAGGACCATCGAATTGTTGATGTGGAAGAACGTCGCGAAGTGAGCACTCTGGTTCAGGTTAGGTTCCATGTTCTTCTTCTCTTGCTCCTTTTCAAGAGGGATTGTCTGTTCTTCTCTTCGGTGCTAAATATGATAGTCTGGTTACTATATGGAGGCTTCTAGCCACATGTAAAATTCGATGCACAAAAAAACTAGCCAATCATTCTTTGCATGACCATCAATTGGTTGGTTTGTCTCAAAATCTGATATATTTTTTTACAACAGATAAAACTATCACAGATGGTTCTGAACAAAAACCGTCTGTGATACCTTTTTTCAAAACCGTCCGTGATGACCACCTGTTATCACAGATACATAAATCTAGACGGTTCAAAAAACCATCTGTGATGACGGTTTTGAACCGTCTGTGATGAGCCTTTGTGTAGTAGTGGTTTTATCCGATGACGGTATCCGTATTCAGATGGTAGTGAATACGGGAAGCAACAATGCATTCGTATTGTAAAACGAATAAGAATCCATATTTTTTTACGAATACGAATATGATATGCAAAATAGGTGTCGAATCGAATACGAATACGGATTATTGGCACATGTAACAGCAACAACTAGTTATTATGTATATGTTACACCTGACCTCCAAATTGAGTATATTACATATGCGTTTTGATCGTCTCGATGAGGCCGTTGTCTTTGTTGACTCTAATTCGAAACATGATGTTTTTCATTTTAGCACATCCCCCAATGAAGTTTTTTGCCTACTCTCTTTAGCCAAATTCAACATGTTTATGACCAGTTTATTTGCAATATCTCTCAAATTGGTTATTGTTAGTAGAAAAATAGCACCAATGATCAGTGATTATGTGATACACCAGAGGAAAAGGGGCATGAAACCAGTGTCGACTTGTTAAACTTCGTTATGACGTAGGATATTCGGATCGGACCGAACGGTGTAGGTATTCAATTCGTATTCGTTATAATATAATATTCATATTTTTGTTCGATCATATTCGAATTTCGTGTTCATTTTAACAAAATACGAATACGAATGTGACAAATACTTTTCGATTCGAATTCGATCCGTTAAAACCCTAGGAGAGATGTAGTACCGGAGTACCCCATGTGAAATTAGTTGCTTTCTCGGTTCACCTTTCGTCCAACTTGGTGCAACCTCATGCGTGCGGTTAGTTTGGTTTGCAATCAAAAACCGGCCAACAATGTACTAAGTTTTTTATTTGTTTATGTTTTTTTACAATAATAATAATAATAATAATCGCGTGTCAAGGCGTATCATTCTTGTAAGCTTCACGCCTCAACCGCAGGACATACGTTTCTTCTTCTTTTTTCTTCTATTGGTGTCCTCTCCCGTGATTTTTCTTTCGGTTGAGATGGGATGATCGTTGGATGTTACGTCCACGTATGGTCTCTTCTGGTTACAGTAGCTAGTATCTTCCAGTGTTGGGGTCAAATCAGATGTTTTTATGAAGTTGCAGAGAATATTTACTTGTCTTACTTGCTTTTATTGATCCATGTATCAGGTGATAAGCACTAACATCTGAAAATATACAGGATGAAAACAGTTTGTTCATAAAGAAATGCCAGCATCAAGAACCCTAATCTTCTTTAATGATTGGTACGTAAATTTGTCCAAAGCTATGTTTTTTTTTAAAAAAAAAATTTGTCCCAAGCAAACAAAATGAGTGATGCTTCTTAAACCAAGGGGAAAGGGAAGAGATAAATAATCTCACATCTGAGAATCAGATATCTCAGTGTCACATGGAAATGACCAACTCAGATGCTCTCTGCTTAATCTGATACAGCACAAGCAATGCATTTCTGTCGCTACATAGTACACACCACACCACCTCTCCCTCTTTTCTTTTCTCTTCTCCCTCACCATCTTTTTGTTGCCCATATATTGATCCAGAAAAGGACTACTGGCTAGTATAGTACCCAAGCATACATATGCTATGTGCAAAGGAGAAAAGCAGGGAGAGAGGGAGAGAAATCAAGACCCAGCCTTACATATTACCCAAAACTCTTCTGCAAACTCCACTTGCAGGCTAGCAGAGGCTGTCAGGAGCTCAGGATCCACCAACTGCCTTTGGCCCCTCTCTCACCCAGGTCTCTCCTCCCTTTCCTGCTCCCCATTTGAGCCATTGACCACTCAGCGCAGTTGCCCTTGGGCATTTAGCCATTTGGCAGTTTGGGCTTTTCTGTGTGGGTGGTGCGGCCATCCCTTTGTATTCCTGTTTCCATCCCCATCATTGCAGCCTTTTCTCTCTTCTTTGCCATGTTGTTGCTTTAAAGCTGCTGGTGGGAAGGGCGGAAAGATGGGCTGTGTTCTTGAGGTGGATGTGGATGGTGAAGAGGTCTTCTTTGTTGATAAGGTGACTGCTGCCTCTTCTTGCCCCAATTCTTGCAGTTCTTGCTTCTTCCAAGGTCTCTTGCTTAATTTGCTGTGGTGCTCCTCCTCCTCCTCCTCAGATGAATTGCTTGATGGTGTTTTTGTTGCTGTTGTTTCCTTTCCTAGGTTGGCAGCTTGCTGTCTACAGCCTAGCGTCTCTCTCTTTTGGCCTTACTGTTGTTTAGCTGCTGGTTTCTAGTGTGTAGCAAGGTCTTGGGGATGAGCGAGGCTTGCCGTATTCTGGTGGAATTGTGCCTGTTTTAATTCCTAGCCTTTGTTGTTTCCTCTGTCCAAATCGTTTTCAGATAGTCCCCAAAGTTTTGGCACCACCTTGTGATCTCTTTCCCCATTTTGGTCTCTTCCATTCTTTGGTTTTAGACCTTCTGCTGTTTTCCTCTTGATCTCTAGCCCGTCGCAGGTTTTTGGGGCGAGTGCAGCTTGTCACATCCTAGTGGTTGCATCCCCATCTCGAATTTCTTGTTCTTGTTCTTGTTCTTCTACTGTGGAACTTGATTTACTTTTTTGGCCTAAAATGCTTGCATTGTCTGTCCTTTCACATCTTGTTCTTGCTGTAATTTTGCTCTTGATCTCTAGCCTGTCTTTGTGAGACAAGTCCTACTATAGCTTGTCACACTCCAATGGAATTGAATCACCTCAATTTCAGTCCTTGTTATTCACTTCTGCGATTCTACTTTTACATCGTTTCTGCCTGCATGGATCAGATTAATCCCATCTCTTATCCCTCCGCCTCTGAATTTTTTTTACTGCCAGTCCAAAGGAAGACGTTGGGATCTTCCATTTAAGTGCAGTGTGGTGGGATCCATTCCATTCCAGAGTGTTGAGCTGCACATTGAAACTGTGTCCATTTCCCTATCACCACCAATGAGCCACCACTCCAGCTCGCCATGTCTGGTCCTTCTCCTCGCCCTTCTTTAATGGCGCAAGTGTACTGCTCCAGCCGCCCATGGAGTTTCTTGTCTTGCTCTCCTCCCCTTGAGAGTCTGCGACGAGTAAATGTCTCTTGTGCTTGTGCTTTCACTTCATTACATTCCTCCCTGCTAGCGTTAGTTAATGGCCTAATAGTTACAGCTCATCTCCTTCGCCTTTTTCGATGCAAAGCTTTAACTGTGTTTGGTGGCTACAATGGCCGGTAGCTTCCCCCATTAAAAGCTTAGATTGTTCTCCGGAAAAGACCTAATCTTTCCTTTGATTTTCACATTAATTTGGCATCTTGCAAGTGGGTTTAGTAGCTTAATGACGGAAATAAATTTTATGAGACCTTCTCATCTTACCCGTGATTAGACCTATTTAAAATCACGATATCTCAATGCAATCTTACCCGTAATTAGACCTATTTAAAGTCACGATATCTCAATGCAAAGAGATTGTTGATTTATTTTTTTTGATTGATGAGGTCTAATAAGAGTCTATAGGTGATATGATAGGATTTTCTTCCGTTAGTGATTCTTTAATGCGATGCCATGTTTGTTCTAAATTGTTATTTGCTTTCTTGGATAATTCGCAGGACGTTCTTTCGCCGTTCTGTAACAGGATCAAGAATTTGTTCGACGAGCGGTCAGTCGGAGCTGCGGCGTCTGCAAGGCGGCTTCCGAGGTTAGTGCTACAGGGCTTCCCTGGCGGTGCCGAGGCGTTCGAGCTCGTCGCGAGGTTCTGTTACACCGGCGGTAGTACATCGGTGACCGCAGCCAACGCCTGCGCGCTGCGGTGCGCGGCTCAGTTCATGGACATGGCGACGGATTCGCCCGCAGCGGCGTGCACCGCGCCGAGCCTGGTTAAGATGACGGAGAAGGCACTCGAGGAGATGCCGCACTGGCCGTGGCAGAGCGTCGTGGACGCCGTCAAGCAGTGCCAGCGCCTGTTCCCGCTCGCCGAGTTCACCGGCGTGTTCGACAGGGTCGTCGGCGCGCTGCTGTCGCAGATGGCCGTCCCGGGGGACGCCACCCCGACGAGCTCCTCGCCGGAGAGCTCAGCGTTCCGGTTCTCGTGCGACACCAAGAGCAGCAGCCTCAGCATGCGGTGCACCAGCCGCACCTGGTGGTTCGAGGACCTCGTCGTCCTCAGCCCTGGCATGGTAGAACGCGTCGCCAAGGCGCTCCTGGCCAAGGGCATCGAACACGTCATCGTCTCCCGCTTCCTCTTCTACTACCTCAAGTGCCGCGTCGCCGGCGCGAACGCAGAGGACAAGAAGGCGATGCTCGATGCGGCGATCGCCGTCATGGCCGATCTCGACCGGAGCTCGGTTTCTTGCAAGGGCCTCTTCGGCATCCTGAGGATCTCCTCCCCTCTGAAGCTGGCCGGCACCTCCCACGACCGGCTCGTCGCCATGATAGGCCGCAAGCTGGACCACGCGACACTCGACAACCTGCTCGTCCCGGCGCCGTCAGGGACGAGCAGCCTGTACGACGTGAGCCTGGTGCTCAGATTTTTGGAGGCCTTCCTCCACGGCGGCGGCGCGCGCGACGACCCGGCGAGGCTGAAGATGGTGGGGAGGCTCATGGACCTATACCTGGCCGAGGTGGCCCCGGACCAGTCGCTGCGCCCGGCCAAGTTCGTCGAGATGGCGACCGCGCTGCCCGCTGCCGCGAGGGACTGCCACGACGCGTTGTACCGCGCCATCGATGTCTACTTACAGGTACATTCTCTTCAGAATTCTCAGGTCTTGGTGTCTCGAACTCTCGATACTGTTCTTGTTCTGTCAGAATTTTCAAGTGCTTCACATTAATTGCGTGTGTTAGTACCTTTTCTGAACCCTATGTATGCAACATAGAGTTCAGAACACGACTTCTGAATATTCTCTCAAGTCTGAACCAATTGATTTCTCTGAAAAAAAATCTTGTCCTGGATGCTAAATATATTTGGCATTTTTGTTACTGCCAGCATGCAAAACAACTGTTCTGCTTGGCTTTTTGTTGATTGCTGAACACATGAAAGTTAAACTGTTAACATTTTTTAAGCTCTTCGCAATTGCTCAAGCTGAAAAAATTCTGATCATCGTCGCAGGTTCACGCTCGCCTGACGGACGAAGAGAAGATGAAGATCTGCAAAGGCATCAACTACGAGAAGCTCTCGCCGGAATGCTGCAAGCACCTGGCGAGGAACGCCAAATTCCCGACGAGGGCGGCTGTGCAGGCGCTGGCGTCGCAGCACACCGTGCTCAAGAGCCTTATCTGCGACTCGGGCCAGCTGAAGCCGGTGTCCCCTCCGGCCATGGGGAAGTACCGCGATATCTACGACAACGGCGACAATGGCCAGGTCATCCTATACGCCAGGAGGCTCGACCTGTCGCTTGAGAACCAGAACCTCAAGTCGCTTGTCGACGGGATGCATTGGCGGGTGATGGAGCTGGAGAAGGTGTGCAGCAGGATGAAGACGCAGATGGCCAAGATGAAGGCCTCCAAGAGAGGCGGCAGCTGCACTGCAAGATCACTTCCCAGGATGTGTTCTTGATTTCATTTCACTCTGTCGCAAGTCATAACACTGTGCTAAAGTGATTGTACATAGTGCTAGAAGCAACTGCAGGTTTCGGCATCCCTACCTGCATTAATTGTCCTTTTTTTTTTTGTTTTTTGGGCTTCATTTTTGCCAATTTTCTCATGTGTATCAGTTGTTGTGATTGCAAAGAAGAGGTAGCCCGAGTGGTCCTTCAACCAGATGTGAATGGAGATGTCTAAGGAACTTGTTCTTCTTACAGCTTGTGAATAGATTAGTTACCACCTATCAATCTGTTTTGGAAATGTAAGATGTCAAGTACAGATGCTTAATTTTTGTACTCATGCTATGACCTTGTCGTGCAAAATTAGTTTTTTTAGGTGATAGAAGACCTCGATAGAACAAACGGACTAAACAAATCCTCCGAGATGTCATGGCTAAGTTACTTGTTAACCCTCAAGACGTGCAATGTAAAGCATGATCAAGCAAAGGAACATGGCATCATGGCAGCCAAGGTCAGGGGAACAGTTGACTTGTAAACTGTAAATTAACCCGGTTAATGCTGTTACAGTGTTTAGAAAGCAAGGACAGCTCTGACAGGCTGATATGGTTTAGTGGCGAAGAACATGGGCCTTTTTGAGTCCCTTTCTAGGCAGGAACTTTTCTTGAGCTTTTTGGATGCTCTTTGAGAGACTAAAACAAGATTTAAAGGATGAGTGTGCGACATGGCTTACCTTCTTGAATCGGGAAAAATAAGCTCCCATGTAAGAACATAAACAGATGACCTCACATGCGACATGGCCTGTACCCTTTTTTTGAATCGGGAAAAATTTGTGCGTTCCAAACGGGTTCTTAGTCTTAGCTACTACACTATATCACATGATTTTAAGTAGTCTTTTCCATATTCTAAAAAAAAAATCCACTTAGCATTGAACGTTTCAATCTACTCACTTCTTCTTCCTCCTCTGACAGATCAACTTGAGGTTGGACAGCCAGAGAGTGGCAAGATCAAAGATGCTCATCACCTAGCCATGACAAACCTCCTTTTCCTACCATCTTCACAGGTCATCGGCACACTCACTACGGTAGAAAAGGCTGCTGATCTTTACAAGTTACGACACACCCCTGCATGGACCTCTTCCACCATGGGCCACACGGACAGCTCCATGACACCTCGCACACCTGCAGACTACCACAGCCCTGGTTGTCTACGGAAGCACCGCCATGATTTCTTCATGCACCGCGTATGGGAAACGCGATGCTGGGCATGCCCACTCACACATCGCTGGCCGCACTGCACGAACCTTTTCAGGGCTCTGCGTGAGACATGGCGAATCTTGGCTTCCAATTTTTTTGGGGGCCCATATTAAAAAAAAACAAATCTCTGAGGTTAGCTGTGCATTCGTTGTGTTTTTGGACTAGATTAGCTACGTACTGCCACAATTCGGTCAGACGCTTTGATCATCGGATAAGATTTTAGTCGTTTTCTGGTCCGTCATGTCGCTAATCTTGTCGATTTAGTTGAATCAATCGCTTTTAATTTCAGCGCGCTCTCTCTCTCTCTCTCTCTTTTCTTTTCGTAATCACGTTGCCCACAAATGATCGAACTCACTTGCCGTCGATTCAGGGCGGAGGGGCAGAGATGGGCTATGCCCCGAACTGGACCGACTTTTTCCGGTGTAAGCTTTCTATTCTTTTGATTTTTAAGTAATTTATTTAGAGACCTTCCACGTACTTTTGATCATAGGCATCGGTTGTAGCCTACCTAGCGCGTGAGGCCCAAATCTGCCTCTGCGTTCATCCGATGAGCTAGAACACACCTGAAGGGGATCCGATGCCAGAATCACACTCTCTGCTAGAGCTGGGACTTGGGCCGTGCTTTTTGGGCGGCCAAGCACGGTCGGCGGCGGTCTGATCTAAGCGCGGCGCGGCGCGACACGTGGTGGGCGGACGGCACGACGAACAACGGGCCGGTCGGGCTGAAATGCGACCGTTAGGCGGCGCGACGCGAGACGATCAATTGAGCCGTGCTTGGGCCGGCTGACGGCACGAAATAGGCCCAACCTTTCCGTTCTAGCCCAATCCTCCTCACCTAATCCAATCACTCCCACACCGCAACCTCCGTTCTAGCCCAATCCTCCCTTAGCCTAGTCCAATCACTCCCACACCGGTCTAGCCCAACCAATCATCCCTTCGCCACAGGACGAACCACAAGTGTCTTTGTCTTCCTGGACAGCGGCGGCGGCGGTTATCGTCTTCTCAGGCGTCTATAGTTACTTAGGGCCGGGCCTGGGCCGGCACGGCACGATCCCGGCACGGCGGGCTTTGGGCCGTGCTTGGGCCTAACTAGAAGCGATCTGGTAGGCGACGGCGCGCGACGATGGAATGACCGGAGCCGGCACGCGGCACGACGCTGCCAAGCACGGTGGGCTGGGCGCGTCGGCACGCAGCACGCCCAATGCCCACCTCTACTCTCTGCTAGCTATGCGTATCACTCGTACAACCAATCGATCGATTTGCTCGTGCTTGCAAGGAGGAGGCGACTAGTGAGTCGATTAATCAATCGGACAAAGGGTGCAATCGGGCTCGGACATCGCCTAATATAGCACAAGTGAAGAATAGGTGTAATATTTTTTAACGATCGTAAAAAAAAAAAAACTATTACATTTCAAACTAGATGGGGAAAGAATATGATGCAAACATATCGGTCCCAACGTTTTAAAAATTGTTACAACATCTAGAAATACCTATTGCAACATCCTATGGATGACAACAGTGGAAAATCCGATGCAACGTAAGGCAAGAACGGGTGCAATATTTTTTTGAACGGGTGCAACCTTTTTGTTCAACAGTGGCAACAACTAAACTAGGTGAGGGAAAGAAGAGGATGCTCAGACCAAGCGTTTCAAAAATTGTTGCAACATCTGGAAATGCCTATTGCAACATCTCGTTATGGCCATGCGACATTTAAGGGCTTCTTGTGCAACAAATCAAATGCAGTGGAAAAATCCAACAGAAGGGCGCGACAAATCAAACACACCGTTGCAACAAGAAAAAAGTCTTGCCGCAACATTTGATACAACAAGGGTTAAAAAAAACCGGTACCGGTTTTTCCCGGTTGAATTTTGTTAAATTTTGCTTAAAAATCAATCGAAATTCGAAATTCAAAATTTGAATTTGCAAACTCCGGAAAAACCGGCCGGGATTTCAAATCCCGGCCCCCACTGGTAAACCGGTTACCGACCGGTATTTCAATCCATGGATACAACAATGTCGCAACAAAATAAAAAATGATCATGTAACATTTCAAGCCCACTATTGCAACAAATGAACAAACCCTTACAACAAACTTACTAAACGTCTGCAACATTGCAACAAATCCATCACCGTGCACCTCCCGTCACTCCCCTGTAGGTGTATTCATCAAATTCAGTCCCCCCTCCCCAACCTCCTCTGGCACCAGGGGTAGCACAGTGAGGACGCGACAAGCTCTGAAACCCTATAACAGGGAGAGAGTTGGGGGAGGCTAGATCTGTGAGCAGGGAGGCCGGAAAGGAGGAGGACGCGCAAGGGAACTCGCTACAGCGAGGAATTCCGGCGAAGCTCAAGCTAAGGCTAGAACTTTATGAACATAAGTAGGGTTGAATCGAGAGGAATAAATGGGAGGAATGACATTAGGGAAGATCTCATTGATGACCGATTGGGCGGCGGTAACTTGGGCGATGTAGAGAGCAGTGAGCTGGGAAAAGAATACAGAGTAGTGCGTGTGTTAGGAGAATAATGTATACATGTGGATCGGAGTACAGGAATGTAGTAGCGGGGTAGTAGAGGGGCAGACCGAGTGGCTAACTAACGGGGGAAGCGTTCGATGCTTTTGATAGCATCAGACGTACGCCCAATAGCATTACCCGTCGGACAACACTCCATGTTGATACGGTACAGGGTGTTAATTAAGGATACATATGCATGGATGCGTTTATACGCCGTATAATATATATGGTCGGCACGGCACGCATGTGGTCCATGCAAAAAAAAAAAAAAAAACTACCAAACCTGCTGTCATCAATACGCAGTACTCGTACAGTACTTACACGCATGGGATTCCTACAATTAATCAGATCGAGCAGCCAACGGACGGATTAAACGTCAACATTACCCGCCCACCAGCAACATATGGTCGTACGTACCAGATGGACGAACTAATAATCAAGGGCGGTAGTTTGCTCCTCGGATACTAGTAGCGGTAGTAGCATCCAGTTGATGCTAGTTTCTTTGTTTGGATAAGAAGGGATTAATAATAGACCCAATCTCTTGGGATGAGCGTGTATTTTAGCTCAACATCTCTGTCACTACGAAGAGACTGGACCTTATCTCGTACATATATACATCCAAACGATCGATCAGCCCGGAGTGAGAGCGCCTGACCCTGTTTCGGAAGGCACGAATTGAGTTGTTTCTGTGGAATTCGTGAGTTCGAAACGACTTGTGCAGTCACCGGAGGACTAGTCTGCTCAGACGAGTCTGTGTCTCTTTGATCATATAGTCCAAATTAGTTATAATTTAGTTCTACTATACTTGGTAGTACATGTGTTAGAGTACTAAAGAAGTAGAATTGTAATTGTTTATGTGTGGATCACATGTAACAAGAGTAATATTTTTAATCGTAGTTGAAAAAATCTATAATACCCTCACAAAAACATTCATAGCGCTCTGCTCCGGCTGTTCGGTCGAAGCCCCGACGCGCGCGGCGGATCAATCGCCACAGTATCTGAGATGTCGTGGTCTTTTGGTACAGCAAGTACTCCTACCGTTCACTTCTCTCTCTCTCTCTCTCTCTCTCTCTCTCTCTCTCTCTTTGCGAGGAGAAAACTACTGATGGTGCCATGCCATGTCTATCGGTCCAGCTGATCAATCAAACAGTGTAGCGGCGAGACAGAGGCACGGCACTACGCTCTGTAGCACCGGCCCATTGCATCATCGATCAGAATTCGGCTAATTCAGAGCGCGACAAAGACGGCGGCACGGACGGAACAGAAACGAGCACCGCAGTGCGCGGCAGCAGATGATAAGAGGGTTCGTCAGGATTGCTGATTCCGACTCGCATTAACTCCCACATTCCTTGTAGATCGCTGCATCAGAGGGTTGGCCGGCTGGGCTGTTCACGCATCGCAGCGGCAGGCAGGCAGCTAGCTAGCCCTGACGACGGCACGCACGGCCAGGACGCGCGAGCGAAATCGCGCATTAATTGGTCGATTCGTCGCGACGGGCGGGTCGCGCGAGGCGCGGACGACTCCTGTCTCGCTCACGTTCCGAAGGAAATTCGCTGGGAGGCCTTCACGTACCATCGACAGTTGATTCTTCTTTTATTAATGGCAGATGGAGATAGGGTTGCTCGGAGGCCTCACGTACCATCGGTCGTTAATTCTTCTTTTATCACCAGGATCAATAATTGATGGGGATACGGTCTTGTGCGATGCTCTCTTTCATCAAATTTTTCCCCTCACATTCTCGCTCCCCGTGCCATAGACTTCGCAGGTGGGTTTTAATAGCAATTAGACGTGCCTGAATGGATGGGAGGGCACTGTTTGTGCACGCATGATATGCATGTTTGGGATTGTTATCGAACTTATTAATACTGTTGCGATACCGGCGGAAATATACCATTCCATCATCGAAAATGGTACATAGCACACCAGCGTTTCATACCGGTCTCGATCCCATTCAATACCAGTCATACCGGTCTCGATACCGAACAATACTGGTCATACCGACGGAATTGATAATACCGTCTATTGAATTTATTGAAGTATATGCTATATTTGATCCTACTGCTATGTATTTGGATGATATTACATGTGAAATTTAGTGTGCATGTAATTAAACATATATATACTTATAAATATATGTTATTACATTAAACTTTGGATCACTACACCGGTGTGGGCAGTACCAAAATGTACCATTTTAATAACCAAACTGGTATGTCACCTGAATGCATGGTATTGACCAGCCTGATTGCTGCTATGCTCTGCTGCATTCGCCCATGAATTCCACAATGGCACTGGAGCAATCATTTTGATTAAAGCATATCTAAATTAAGAGGGCCGGTTAAGAGCCTAATTCTAGCCCATACATAGAAATGGATAGAGATCGATAGGGGAGTTAGTAACAACCATGCTAAGTAGAGTACCTAAGCTAGTTAGCTAGGTTAAACTGAACACCCCGAGAAGGTTACAAGGGGCAGCGCACTGGTCTCCGAGGAGCCGTGAGCTTCCTATGAATGTGGGGATGTCAGATAGATAGGCATATATCACATTCACAATGTAGTACTACCGCTACGAATAGTATATAAATTTTGGACCATAGAGACAAGAAAACGATTATGATAAAACATAATAGAAAAATGACAATTTGAGCTGCCTGGAAACTTAACCCTCTCACCTTAAAAAGCGGACATTTGACCTGCCCTACACACTTAACCTTTGAAGTGGCCATGGTTTCGAACGTGGTTTTGCTACAATGGAGATTGCACTACTGGAGACGGCTCTCGGGGAATTTTGAGTCGGTGAAGAGGGTCTTTGCCGAGGGCCCTTTATCGGGCACTCGGCAAAACCTTTGCCGAGGGCTGGACCGGCACTCGGCAAATAAAAGCAGCCGTCACGGCGCCGGCGCCTGGGACGGAGTCTTTGCCGAGGGCCGTCTCCGGGGGCCCTCGGCAAAGAATTATTCTTTTTTTTTTTTGAAAAATCTTTGCCGAGGGCCTCCAACCATGGCCCTCGGCAAAGAAATGTTGCAAATTTTTCAAAAATCTTTGCCGAGGGCAATGGGATGACCCTCGGCAAAGAATTATTCTCTTTTTTGAAAAATCTTTGCGAGGGCTTCCTGCGAGCCCTCGGCAAAGAAATTTTAATTTTTTAAAAAGTCTTTGCCGGGGCCTCCAACCGTAGCCCTCGGCAAAGAAATGTTCAAATTTTTCCAATGAATCTTTGCCGAGGGCAATGGGATGACCCTCGACAAGGACCCTTCTTCTTAGGGGCCTTGGTCATTGCCCTCGGCAAAGAGCGTAAATTTAATTTTTTTGTTTTTGCATTCCATCGACACAAGCATTTCATATATATATATATATATATATATATATATATATATATATATATATATATATATATATATCAACCATCACATATATATATCACACAGAACCCATTTTCTCACAATATATCACAACCATAATTGTGAACCACAAATCACAATATATTACAACGACAAGTCACATGTTCATCATCATTCACATGTTTATTACGACAAGTTCATGAAATCCAAGCACAAGTCAGAACCATAAACCACAAATATTACAATAAAGTCCAACCACATCACCTAGCACTAGTCCTCATCAAGGTAGCCTATGAGACGGTGGTGAAGGAAAGCGGGATCACCCGGTGGCGCACTCTGGGATGATTGGAACCCATGGACGGAGGTGCACAAAGTAGCGAGATTGCATGTGTGAGTAATCCGGAAAAACAGTTTTGGAACTTAGAGATTGCATCTAGTAATCTAGGAATACAAAAAGATTAGACTCAATTGAAAATTTCGGCAGCACCTCCCCTGCACGGGGAGGTTTCCAAAACCTGCAAGAAACAACGGCACGAACGCCGACATCCACAACGGCACGAACGCCGACATACATGCAAAGCACAAGCGAAAAGTGAACTTTCATACTTACAGGAGTAGCTGCAGGAGTAGGAGGTGGAGGAGCTGAAAGCTGCAGTACACCGATGCTTGCCCAAGACTTTGCATGATCACCATCATCTCGGCTATCTGCTTCTGCGCGGCGTCGAACGCGACCTGCTGGGCCTGCAGCTGTGCGGTCAGTTCCGCGTTCTGCTCTTGACTTTGCCTTTTTGTTTCTTGCAGCTCGGCCTGCAATATTTCACTCCAATGTATCAGTAATGCAAATCTAATTTAGGTGTGTAAATATCAGCGTCTGACGAGTAAAACAGAATTACAGGTGCATGGACTCGCTGCGATCTTTGGAGAAGGCCGTGTGCGTGTAAATTTGGCCGGAGCTCGTGCTCCGTGCTCGGATAAGCGTCGAGGAGGAGCAGTGGTGGAGTCGATGGCGCCGTCTGCAATCCACCGCGCCGTGCTTCTTGCCTCCTCCGAGCCTCATGATCGTCTCTGCATCAATGGGCTCGGTCGCATTGTAATCTTCCCATAGATCTCCCTTACAGGGGCGTGTACTCTTGGACTTTAGTGTACACGTTGGGTCGGAGTACACAGGGCGGGCGGCGGGTCGAAGGAGACAGAGGACGACGCCGCCCATGTGGGACATAGCCCACGAGAGAACTCGAGACCTCCTCGCCGGTCGCAGCGACCTCCTGCGAGAAAGACGGGAAGATGGTGAGAAATCAAGCGAATTGAGCATCAAAATAAATGAAAGAAATCACTTACGTATGCTTGTTTGTATCCGGGAGGCTGCGGTGCGCTTGATGGTGAGTTGGACCTTGCCTCATCGACGCTGCTTCCATTGCCTCTCGTGCGTGTCAACAAAGTCTGTGATAACCACTTGTCCACGATCATGGCCCGGCAAAGACGGGATACGATCGGCACCACCAGGAATCACCTACAAGTCATCAGTATTTGACATATAAGAAGATGAAATTGAACCTACTTAATATCAAAGCGAATCATTATGAATGTTATTCGCCTACCTCAAAGTCTTGGTCCCGGTCAGCGTAATCAGTCTTGCTTGAGGCTTGGGAGGGCCCTAAGTCGACACTGTAGTAATCTATGTGGGCTTGGGCGCGCCATGGTGGTGCATCTCGGTGGCGTACTTCCTACAAGGCTGCGCGTACCTTGGGTCGCTGGGCCTCAAGTCCTTCTTGGCCTTGAAAAATTTACGCATACAAAACCGATGTATCCATTCATTATTTCAATAAAACATTTAACCAATGAATGAGATGTATTAAGCAATATTGTGCGAGAAAAACTTACCCAAAACTCCGCCAATACCGCTCCCGCTTGTTGCGGTAAGTGTCATCCGTGACCGGTAGCGTACTGTCCCGATTGGAGGCCGGCTCCCTTTGCACCGCTCTTGGACGGTTGCACAATGCCGGGTACCATTTCTGCACAAAACACCAAGGATGCTCGCGAAGTGCGTCTTTGAGTACTGACAAAACCAACCAGCCCTGCACAAGTGATTAAGAAAATTTATCAGTTTCTCTTATGATTTCCAACATATCTTATGAAGTAGTTGTGATAACATCTATAGTTACTTACCTCTTTGCCATAGGCCAATCATCGGCGGTTGTGAGGAAGCGAGAACCGGAGGGAGGCTCATGGGACCTCGCTCGTAGGGAGTCCGGTAGCGGTACCCCTCCTCGCCTCGAGCCCCTCGCCTCCCTCACCCTCGGCGCCTCGCCTCCCTCGCCCTCGGCGCCTCGCCTCCCTCGCCCATCTGCGACCCTCTCGTCCTCCGGCGAGGGGCGTGGCCGTGGCCGTCACGTGCTCCTCCTCCAAAGACTCGTCACGTGGCGAGGAGGAGACCGCCTCCTGCGGCTGCGCCTGGTCCTCCTCTCGTCACCTCCTGCGGACGCTTGCCGGACGACGACCCCTCACCTCGAAGGAGAGGGCGGTCTCTCCCATAAACCGAGGGCGTGTCACGGCGTGGACGTCTGCTCGCCATCTTTGTTCAATCACCTGCAATCACAAAGAATGAACAAGACTAATTAGTACATATATTAGAAATAGATTCAAAATATATAAACAAAACACAAATTAAAAAAAACATAGTATTACATGTATTAGGAATAATCTTCATGATTGGGATCATAGGTCTCATCATCACTGTCAAAATTGTCCAAATGGGCAACACTATCCGAAGGTTCTATGTTGTCATCGTAGCCATTGCCTAGAAGTAATCGCTCAAGCATTGCTATGTCCTTGGCATTTACCACCACATCTCCATCGACCTCGCCATCAACCATTTCGTTGTCTACTTCCATTTCGATTGCTTCGGGTAAGACTATCTCAAACGTGCCCTGGGTAGCCCATCTTCTTGATAGAACTGTCCATCATATGTGTTTGCGTTGAAGTTGTAATCATCATCGTTTAGGCGCGAGTAGTTTACCATGTGGAGATACACGGTGCACAATAACCCAACCCTTAAGATCCTCTTTGTCTTGGTTGGCGTGTCGAGTATAATACACCGCACGGCTGTTGAGCCACAATGTAGACATCTTTTCGGGATAGATGGAATCTTCTCGAATCTCGACTAGCCCAAGATGAGGGTTCGTCTCGTTGATCGAGGATTAAACCAATGGCATTTGAACATGATAGGTTTAAGAGGTTTGTCTCCATGAAATGAGAGTTCATAGATTTCCTCAACTCTACCATGATAGTCGAGGCCATCAGTGTCGGGCGTACAAACTTCGCTATTTGTGGTTTTTCGTTTGGGCCGAATCTGCTCGTAACTTGTTGTGTGGAAGCGATATCCGTTCACGTCATAGCCGGTAAATGACTTCACCCTAACGTCCACGGTAGTTTGTGACTGTTTCAACTCGTCACTCATGGACGAACCGGTGCAGGCACGCAAGGTGAAGCATGATAGATCGTTATATTAATCAAACGTACGATCACCTTGGACGATCGAACGTACGAGCTAAATTGGACATTACCTTTTGTTTGAACCAAGAAATGAAATCAGGCCTCCCCGCTCCCGCACCCCGCGAAACAAGGGTGTCTTGTTCATGCGAGGTAGGATCCCTTGATTGATGCCAGAATTCACGAACAAATTCCCTGTCCGAACGAGAATCAATGGGGTTGCATGCAGAATAGTGACGGCGTATTGAAACAAGTTCGTTGAGAACTTACTTGATGAACGGCTGCACCTCGGTAAGGTTATTCAACACATATAGCATGATACTGCGCCACTCTTCATTTCCCAATAGCTTCGGGGTTGATCCACTTGCACTGCCGAGTTGGCCTTGGAAAAGGCTGAGGGTCGATTCATTTTCGCCAGCATTGTAACGAGGGAGTGGATTATGATTGCTAGGATGGTTCGGCTTGTAGTATTGCGTTGTGAAGTTTGCCACCTCCTTCACAGCAAGTTGTGATCACATGTGGAGATGTCTGGGTTTTAGGCATCCGATGTCACAACTTGCTCGAAACCTTCTCAATTTTTTACCACAGCCTACACATGCAATAACATGACACCTCGACAAGTTTCGTGATTTTTGGACTTCGTATGGATTTTATATAATTTAAAAACACTTTTCCGACAAGTTCCTCGCCATGTTACGTGAAGAAGATGCCCGAAATTTGATGCGAGTTCGTGGATAGGGACTCAACATACACCAAATACCATGAATAACATTTTTCGAATCACTAAATTGCATTATTCCATCCACCTGCAGTTCAAATTCGAAATATTCGAAAAAAATCAACGAAAAGAAATAAATTAGGGAAATATATCAAAAAAAGTCAAAATTGGCCCAAATTTTAAAATTGAGTTTTAAATAATGTATTATAGGACCACAAAAAAACTGGGTTCAAAAAACCAAAAAAAAAAATCTTTGCCGAGGGTCTAGCCTATCTTTGCCGAGGGCCTGAAAATTTAAAAAAAATATAAAAAATCTTTGCCGAGGGCCTAGCCTAGCCCTGGCCAATGGCCCTCGGCAAAGAAAATTTTTTAAAAAAATTAAAAATCTTTGCCGAGTGCCTGACGGCGGGCACTCGGCAAAAAACTGACGCCGATGTGCCGTGACCCATCCGCCATATTTGCCGAGGGTTTCTTTCTTTCGGGCCAGGCCCTCGGCAAAGGCCTCTTTGCCGAGGGCCTATCTTTGCCGAGGGCTCCTGGGGCTGGCCCTCGGCAAATAGAGCCTTTGCCGAGTGCCCGAGATCTAGCCCTCGGTAAACCCAGAAGCCCTCGGCAAAGGATGGGTTTCCAGTAGTGTTGACGTGGCTGCTGAGGTGTCTCTGAGGTGACATGGCCGCTGAGGTGTCTTCTTCCTCAATCTCTCTCACTCTTCTTCTGCAATCCCGCTCTCTCCTCTCTCGCACCATTTCTCCACCCTATAATTCTCCCTCTCTCTCTCTTTGACTTCTCTTCTGTCCGACGACAGGGCGGCACTAGGCCTAGTCCACCACCTTTCCTCCTCCTACTCATCAGGCTCTGGCGACCTCGGTGCCGCCTCCCACGCCGAGCTCCTCCTCCACCACCGTCGCTGGAGATCCAAAGCTCCATCCTCCTCTCCTCTGGCATCCTTGTCGTTGCCTCTAACGTCGGTTAGCGGTGCCTTCGACACATACCCTTAATACAATGAAAAGAACGAGGTATTTGGTGGCGGCGGCGGCCAGGCACCATTGGCTTTGCCAAAGAGCGGCGCGCGGCTTCGCTGGCGCCACACGAAGATGACACCGGAACTCTAAACCCTAACTTGCCGAGGACAAAATCAGAGCACGAATCTTGAGGCTAATTGGAGGGCTAGAATTTCGAGTACTTCTAAGGTGAGAAAACACCTTAAGTACTCTTAGCAATTTTTTTTAAAGGAAGGTAAAAGCATGCAAATTAAACCCTCTCATCTCTTAAAAGGTGAGTTTTGGTGGGGGCAAAACGTTGCCTTTCGCCGGGTCTTCACTTCGGGCCATGCAAAACCATCAAAGCTCTATGATTGCCAACACTGGCTATGATTTATGAGTATGACAACACATGTTTTTCTTCTTCTTTAAGGACCCACACGTTCTACCTATAATTTGCGATTCCATGCATGGTCCAGATCTTACCGAAATTTTCCAGTCCCCATTCTGAATGACTCACATACACTATTACCAAAGCATTATTCAACGTCCATGTTTTTGGGCAAGCTTGCATTGCAACCTTAATGTAGGATGGAGCTAGTATGGCCCAATTTTTTTTTTAAAATCAAATTCCAAACACATGTCGATGAGTACATGCATACATGAACCCCAAAGCCCCTTTTGTGAGTTGTGACCTAAGCAAAGTTCAGTTGAGTTGTGAGCTTTGACCACATTAGTTTAGTCTTGCTAAGCACACGGAAGCACGTGCAAAAGGCACCCAACGAGACTAAGATCCTACGGAAATGATCCCTTAGATTGTACTCCTCGTTGGTTAATTACGACTCGCAAATCCAGCCAAAAAATTGCAGCTGCGTGCGTCGTGGAGGCGCGCGCGCGGCATGCATATGCATGAAATTAACAAGTTGGCGACAACTCCACGCACGCACGCAAGCATGCATGCATGGCGTTGTAGCTAGAGCAAGCTTGAATAATTAACTTGTTGAATTGGGTTTGGCCAAATTAGATAAGGATCAGAGACATTAAAAGCAGTACTAGTACCAGTAGTGCTTCAATTAAGAGCAAGAGATTCCTTAGAACACACTCGCATGCTGTAGAACGCAAGGGTTTCTGGTTAATTAATTAATCAGGGCCGTCCTGAGCTTGCACGACTTCAGTGACGAATTGGATTCTCCAAGCTTGCTTTATTATTGTTAGAAACCATCAGCAGACTACACAGACTACAGAGAAGGAGGTTACTACGTAGTGCAATGTGCAGGTATTTTTAGGTCAGAAGCGAGGATGCTCTCCCTCGTTAATTTCTACACGAACGTGCGCTGGCAACTGCTTCAGAGAGTTAAGATATTGTTGGTGTCAGTTGAACTCATCACTGTATTATTGTTATGCATAATGATGAGCAAAAACTATGTATCAAACCATGTCTCCGAGCACGCAGTCGAAGCAATCCAGCAGCCTGCTGCAGGTAGGCAACATGAGATGCAGCAGTACTTCTGAAGTTTCTGAAGGATCAACTTGTGTATGAAATAAGTACTTATACTCTACTACGACTAAAAAATGATTATATACGTTACTTAATCAGTACACTGCTTCTTGTGTATGAAATAAGTACTTATACTCTACTACGACTAAAAAATGATTATGTACGTTACTTAATCAGTACACATCGAACCAGTGAGTATGGAAGGTTCCCATTTTGAAAGGCCAAAGTTACTGTGCAGACTGCAGAAGCACAGTAGTCCAGGATTCCCAAGGAAACACACCGAGAAAAAACAATGAATTACGCACATAACCTAAACTAACTACCCCACTGACAGTGCTGTAGTACAAGGCCATGCTTATAGGAAGGCTAATCAAGGAGCCACAGCATCGTAGGGGTAGGTTTTGAAGGACCCAAAAAGAGACCAATACTGCTTGGGAAGGGAGCAGGATTTAAATGCTTAACAAAACATTGGCGCCTTGCCTTGCCTGGGGTTCTGAAGCAGCAGCAGAAAGGCACAAAAGCATGGGCACACACACAGCACAGGTAGCAGCAGCATTGGTCCACAGAAGAAGCACTAGGCTTTCAGATTCTCGTCAACACTAGCAGGTGACGTAAAACGCTGGCCCATCCGTGTCCCCGTAGACCTTGGAAACCGTGCCCCCAAAACGCAGTCAGTGGGATTCCTCTTCGCAGGCTGCGGTTTTTGTAGGAGTAGTGCCCCCAATTTTTAGTCAGGTTAACGTACTAGGGTTTAAACTAATCCGGCGAAGGGGTAGATCTACCAATCTAGCTGTGATTATCAGTGGGAGATTGAGTGCTTGCCGTCCGGCTTGTCACATCGGTGTCTGAAGTCTGAACTGAAGCAAGCACTTGTACTGGTTGCTCATCAGTCATCAAGTCAAATGGTGCAGCACGAATCATGCATATGCTAGTAAACAATGTCAATACGTCATGGAATCACCTTGGTTTACTAGCCTTTTTTTTTGTGTGTGTTGTTAACTTGTTACGGGCAAAACAGAGTTTTTAAGCTCATTTAGTCTATTTCTGAAACGAAATCGTAAAGATAGTTTATCTTAAATGAGGACGGTGTCACAGCGGGGTTTATTTTCTTTAACTATTTCGCTTGAAAAACTTAAAAAAAAAAACTCGGCAAGACACTGCTGAATCTTTTAGCACAAAGCATGAGGACGCAGTATCTATCGTTGGAATGCTTAGGTTGGCTCCTGCCGGCCGCAATCTCCGACATCCCCAAAGCAGGATGGCTTGGCCTGGCTCCCTTTCCGCTTTGAATGATGGGTCGCCGTTAATTGACCTTTGTTTGTTTTTGTTGATAAACTGTCGTTGGTAAATCCAGTATAAATGATCATTTTGTAAATAAATATAAAATCATATCAAATAATATAAAAATAAATAGTAGATTGAACACATAGAGAGACAAAGGTGTAGGGGTATTCTTCTTATTTATTCCTTCTACAAACGATAAGCCTTTTACAATAACTAACACCTCCTATTTATATTTTACAGACTATGCTAGGGTTTTGGAGCCGGCTGTTGGTCTAAGCCTATGGTTTCCCAACACTCCCCCTTGAGCACTCATCCTAACATGTTCATGTCTCGTCAAAACTCCACAAAAACCGAGTAGAAAAAAATTATAGAAAGAGTACATGATACATATTCTGCTGTGTTGCACGAATTGTCTTGTTAAAAACATTAGCTAAGAAACTTCAGGAAAAGTCGTCAAGGGAAAAAAGAGTACAATCCACCCAATTCCATTTAATCTCCAGGATTTATTCTTTGTGTACTCGATATTCGTGATCAAGTTTCAAAAATGAGCTCGTGAAGATTCTCTCCCTGAGTTATGCACTTCTCTAAGTCTCATTATTCCAATTCCACGTATGCATTTTTCAAAGCTAAACGCTGAAGTAACTTATTGAATAAATCTACAAGATTTTCACATGACTTAGAATGCAGCACTTTAATTTCGTTCATCTTTTGCAATTCATGAGCATAGAAGAGCTTATGGTTGATATACTTTATGAGATGACTCTTCACATAACCCATCTGCACTTGTGCAACACAAGCTGCGTTATATTCATGGAAAATAGTAGGGGTTTGTGCGGTATTCAATCCACGTGACTGCTAGATGTGGTGAATTATCCGCTGAAGCCAAGCACATTCTCGTGAGGTTGTACAATGCTTATTATTTCCGAGTGGTTCGTCAAAGTCGATAAAAGACATTACTTAGACGATTTTCATGAAATTGCAGTTCCACCACATAGGAATACATAGTATGTTTGCGACTTGGCTGTATGCAGGTCTGACAGGTACCGATATTTGCATAGCTATTCATAGATAGGTCTTAGTTTTTCTGTAGAATAGACCAATGATTTTGCTTCCTTGAAGGTATCGGAAGATGTCCTTCATTCCTTACCAATACCTTTTGATAGGTTCTGCACTATACCTTGCTAATAGGTTCACGACAAATGCAATGTTCAGTCTAATACAGTTTGCTAAATACATGAGTGCTCCTATTGCACTCAAGTATAGAAATTCCAATCCCAGGACTTCCTCCCCCTCTTCTCTAGGTCAGTACGGATCGTTGTCTTGCTGCAAGGATCTTCCGACCATTGGTACTTTCGAAGGGTATGCCGTTTCAAAGCCGAACCATTCAGTCACCTTTTGAGTGTAGGTTGACTCATGCACTAATATCCCTTCAGGGGTATGCTCAAGCTGCAAGCCTAGGCAATGTTTGGTTTTACCCAAATCTTTTATTTCGAACTCTAACTCTAGATAAGAGCTTGCTTTCTTACTACCTTCCAGGGTTCCGATGATATTCAGATCATCTTCATACACCGAGATTATAGAAAATCCATCCTGAGATCGTTGTATAAATACATAGGGATTATTCTCATTGTTCGTGTAGCCTTTCTTGCATAGAAAGTCGCTTCAAACAATTATACCACATCCTGCATGGTTGTTTAAGTCTGTACATTGACTTTTTGAGTTTCACACTGTACATATTCATATTTGCTCTGTCTTAGTTCGGGACAAGAATACATTCAGGTATCTTCATATAAATATCAGAATCTAAATTTTCATAAAGGTATGCAGTTACCACATCCATCAGTTTCATTTCTAAATTCAAGTTTACTGTCATTAAGATTAAATATCTAAAGGGAGTTCCATCCATGACCATGGAATAGGTTTCTTAATCAACTCTTGTATGTTGAGTGAAACCTTGTGCAACGAGCCTTGCTTATTTTTATTTCTCTTTCAAACAAATATCACTTATGCCCTATGGAGTGCACATGGGGAGACGTGCGGCTTACAGGCCTAGACACCTCTCTTTTATTCAGAGACAATAATTCTATTTCTATTGTCTTCTTCCAATCTTCACAATCTGGTCTTTTCTTACATTCAGCGAGCGATGTAGACTCTGGATCAAGATCAATGATTGTGCTAATTTTGTTTGCAAAATAAATATTGACATTGGTTACTGTCCTTTTATAGATTCTCTCGTGGTCACAAAGTTTATAGCTATTTCTTCATAAGGGGATGCTTCTAATGTTTCTACTTGCCCACTACTGCTTACAATTACGAGGGTAAGTTCCTTTAGCTTTTCAACTCCGATGTGTGCGCACACATCCCTGCTGATGTCTCCCTTCGTGAGAATATTCAAATCCGGTATGCCATTCCTGAAGGTTCCATACTGGTGCCAGGTATCAACTGGATCCCCTTCTAGTTCTGGGGAACTTTGGTGATCGGCTGTGTCAAGTCCTTCTTATCCTTTTTCACCAAGCGTCATCGGTTACTCCGGATTCGAGGGGTCCGAGTTCTCGTCTTTTCCGAAGTCTCATGACGGGATTAGGGATACCTTTTTCTTTCTTTGGTATTTCAACCCTCTTTGGTGCATTGCGTGTAGACACATGCAACTTAGTCACGCTCTTCAAATCACTAAAGTGGTTAGACAGTTGTTCGTTAATGCTTGCAAATCAATTATCTTCTAGACTTTACTTGTCTTCTGGACTTCTCTTGTCTTATAGACTTCAATTATCTTCTGGACTTCTCTATTTGATTCATTAGTGCGCAGGTCATATGCATGGATTCTCGTGACTTGCCATGTTATTTCTTGATATTTTTCATTAAGGGGTTAATTTCCCCCTAATGATGGGAAACAATCCTCATCAAATATGCTATCAGTGAAGCGGTCTGCATGCAAATCTCCAGTCATATGGTCCAAATACATGATTATGGATGTTGTCTCATAACCAATGTATATTCCAGACTTTCGGAGAGGGCACATTGCAGTTCGCTACGATGGTGGTATAGGTACATAAACCTTGCAACAAAATCTACAAAGATAAGAAATTTTTGGTATTGACCCTTACGCTAGTTGCATAGGTGAATGGATGTTATTTGCTGATGGTCTAAAATTGGTGAGAGTTGTTGTGTACAGAACTGTGTGCCCCCAACATGTAGTTGATAAATTACAATTCTTCAGAATCTACTAGTCTATTCTAGATGTGGACATGTGGTACAGAATGCTTAACTTTTATTCACAGTTTCATGCAATAATCATCAAATGTATTTGAAGTAAATTCTCCGGTGTTGTCCATTCTGATGGACTTCACATGATGATATGAGAAATTACTTTTTAATTTTAATTATCTACGGGACTAGCTTTACAAAAGCATAGTTTCTCGTAGACAATAAATATACGTGCAACCATTTTGAAAAGCATCGATGAGCACCATAAAAAAAACCTAAATGACCCTGATAGGGGCTGTATAGGACCGCAAATGTCTCTCTAGATACGGTCTAGGAATGCAGGGATTTCATCCTTCACTTTCAGAGTAGAAGGTCTAGTAATTTATTTCCCGGAGGCACATGCGGGGCACACAAAATATTTCTGATTCGGGAAATTCTTTAGATTGATATTATATCTCTGTGAATTGTTAATTATATTTCTCATCATCCTAAGACTTGGGTGGCATAATCTATCATGCCAGAGATAGAAAAGTTCAAAGCTTCTAAATATGGTTTTTAGGATAGTATAGCCTGCAGGTGCCTTATATATTAGTGTAATATAGCTTAGTTTCATATGAAGGAAGTCGTTCTAATACTTTTTTTTCCACTTTTTCACACTTTGTAATAAGTATATATTCCTTATCACACACTTCTTCAGTCTCTACGTGGAAACCGTTAGCGCAAATATCCTTGAGAATTCTAGATAATTCTGGGTACAATAAGTCTTCTTTAATTACCAAAGGTGTTCCCCATCGAAAGTATAATTGTGGCCCTTTCTGAGCCGATTATACAAGTATCGCTACTTGCGATTGTCGTAAGACTACCAATATTCTTGTTGATCGACTGAATTTTTTTATCTATCTCAAGATGGTATTCGTTGTGCCACTATCCGCTAGGCACCCTTCCTCCATATGGCGTCACACACGTTCTGATACTTCAAGTACTAGAACATAACTTGCTATTATAAATACAAAAAAATAAACTTTGCAGGACTTATCATCAGAATTTAATACTTTTGCTCTCCTAGAGCTTACAACTATTATTCAAAGAATAAATTAATTCAATGTTCCATTGCAAACACAAACTGCAAGTGACTGTAAAAAGATCCAAGTGCAATTCGTATACTAGATCTAATCAACGAAGTATGTAGAAACTTCGCTGAATCGCTCCATGGCAATCTTCTCCTTTTGGGCAACTACGGTGCGCCGCCACGATGTCCAAAGGAGGGATGATGGGGATGTTGGGTTGTCCACATCCATTAGTGCAACTAATGGCTGTGGATCCTCTGTGCTTGCAATGACGAGGTGCGCCTCATGATGTCCTTTGCCCTTCTTCTTAGACTGAAAAGTGTCAATAACGTGCGAGCTACGACCTTACCCTCATTGCCCCTCTCCTTTGTGAGAGACTTCCTCACCTTGTAGCTACTAGCATTGGCTTCATGACCGACATTGCTACTAGGCAGCTGTGAGATTTAGTTCTTTCTTAGAATATCATCTTGAGCTTCCACAACTTGCATGACGCCAATCAATTCGGTACACTTCTTGTAGCCGTCTTGAAGATAGTTGCGTGCGGATTGCACCGCAATCGGCTGAAAGGTAGAGAGAATCTTCTCAACTATCTGCTCATTCGTGATTACCTTACCATAGAGTTGAAGACTGATACAAATTTTGTACAAATTCTGACCATGCTGTGCCAGCTCTTTTGAACTTCTGGTTTGTGATGCCAGTCATCTACATATTCACACAAAAAAGTTCATAAGATTACTACTAGTAATTTGCATAAAATGGTTGCAAAATTCTCATAACGTTCCCATATTTTTCTATGTATTTTTTTTATGATTTACTGCTATTTTCAGTGATTAAAAGCAATAAAAACAATCACAGATAATCAAAACAGTAAATACAATATATAAATTATATAGAAATAATAATAGCAAAGTTAAACATACTTCAAATGCTCATAATAATTCAAAATTTGAATTCCTGATGCCCTTTTCTGTTGGAATGCGAAATTTTCAGAGAATTCTGCAATTTTCAAGGGCTAAACTGCTAATTTTTCAAATTCCGAGGGCTCTTTTGCAAAATTTTAGGATTTTCTTTTCCCAAATTTTCTTTTTTTTGTTTTCTTTTTCGGGCCTACTTTCATTTGGCCCATTTGGCCAGCCGATTTCAAACCCTAGCCACACGGTGTGGTGGTAGCGCAAAGCCTTGCTGCACGGGCGGCCTGACGAGGCTTTGGCGGCGCGCGCGTCGGCCATCTTGGTCGCTCACGGGAGGTGGAGCAGTCTTGGCGGCGGAGCTCAACGCATGCCCACATGGCGCGGAGGCGGATCCTTGCACGGTTCACACACGCCGGCGTGGAGGTGGTTGCGAGCCGAGGCGCTCACGGTCGAGGCTTCGATCGCGCGTGTGGTCGGCCGAGATGGAGCCAGCGGGCTCGCTCGTGCTCGGGCGGCTTGTGGCGGTCAGAGGCGGCGTAGCGCTGCCGTCGAGGCGGCTTTGGGGCGGCGGGAGGTGGTCGGCTTTGGCGTGTGGAGCTGTCGAGGCGGGAGGGTCGGAGAGGTCTGCGTGGCGGCGCCCGTCTGATGGCGTGCATGGCGGAGTGGCGCGCCATGCGGGCTGCTGAGGAGCCGTGCGGCCATGAGGGCCGGGTGGTACCGTGTGAAGGCGGTGGTGCCGCAGCCGTGTGCGATCGCGTGAGAGGGACCGGAGGGGCGGCCGTGCAGAGCCGGCGATGGTGCGCCTGTGCGACGCCGGCACCACCCTTTTTTTTTCTTTTTTTGCTTCACTGTGTTGCTCGCCCTTGCAGGGGCTGGTGGTCGCCGGCGGCACAGCTCTAGGCCACGAAGGGCCCGTGCGGGGGCGGTGCTCGGTGGCACGACCATGTGTAGGTGGTCGTGTAGGGCCGACAAGGGGTGGTGCAGTCGTGCTACTGCGGACCGTAATTTGCCACGCATCTGAGTTGCGTATCAATCTACAATCACTGTTTATTATTCATGACTCGATCTACCGTGCAATCAACATCCTCTCTTTCATGCAATCTACCGATTAGTTTAGTTGGCGACTTCATGTCGGCTTACAGTAGATTAGAGTAGATTTGCACCGTAGAAAAATAATCTAGAAAGCAACAATTACGGAATTGAAAGCAATCTAGAAAATATGATTCGATCTACGAGCTTCGTGTTGCGACGATTATCTTTTTATCCGAATAAAGTAGGCCTAGAGGTAGGCCAGAGTTGATTGTGCAGATAACGTGTTGAGGAACCGTCGCTGACGAGTTCAGTCCGAACGACCACCTTGAAAACAAACGTAGAATCACATCAAATACTACAAGAACAAATAGCAAATTGAACATACAGAAAGACAAAAATATATGGGAATATTCTTCTTCTTTATTCCTTCTTCAAGCGATCAACCTTTTACAATAATTAACGCTCTATATTTACAGTTTACAGATCTTGTTAGGATTTTAAATGAGACATCTACCTATAAGCCGATTGCTGGACCAACCCTATGATTCCCAAACAGTTTAAACCGTTCTCCTGGCTGCTCAGTCTCATCCGCACGCTTTCCACCTTACGATTGCTGTTCACGTAGTGGTATTAGTACCAGGTGCAAGTCAGCGGCGCCCGAGCCAGTGCGTTAAAATACCAGGTGCAAGTCAGGACTGAGAATGACAACTCTCCTTGGATAATAACAGTGAATAGGACTCAATTTTTAGTAGTATGTATATAGTTCATGTATAGTGTTTACCTACACATTTGTGCGGGATTCATGCTATTTTAGAGGCTTATACACACACACGATATTTTCATATCCAATGCGAATGACGCATCTGGGGTGAAGAGAGGCTGTGTGTGGGCCGATAGGAGGAGACGGGCGACTGGGCTAGCGGTGGCACGTGGGTCGGGCGGAGGAGGAGGGGAGCGTATGCTTGGTAGGGATCGAAATGGATCGAATCCGAATATAAATACAAATTCATATTTTTAAAACAAAAACGAATACGAATTCGAACATTCTCGAATACGAATCGAATGTCGTAACGAATACAAATTCGAATAGAATATGTACTCAATTCGATCGAATGCAAATATTCTATAACTTTTGCGACAAATCTCGGTAGAATAAATTTATACAACATGACTACACGTCTATAGCCTACTGTCTACATGAGTCGTAGCAATACCCAACAACGACATATTCGGCACCGAATCAAGACCCCGTTGAAATAGAAACGCTTCGGGAAAAAATAGTATTTTTCGGATACGAATAACACCGAATACGAATACGGATATGAATAATACCCATTTTTTTTAATAGTATTTATTTTTCATTTGAATACGAATTTTACTTACCACAATTACATTTTCTCGAATACAAATATCGGATAAAACAGATTGTCCTTTGCCGTTCCCCAACCGCGTGTCCGCCGGAGGCACGGTCGACCGGGCGGGCCGGCACCGCACACGAGGCCGCACTCGGGCGAAGGCGCGGGCAGCCGGTCGAGCATTTCCGTTGACGGTTTTACACACTTGCGCGGGATTCGCCGCCATTTTAGAGGCTTCGACGGTTTCGAGCCGTGAGTTGTGGCAGATTCCGCTCTGAGAGAGAGAGTTCTACTGGAGAAACCGAATTTGTAAGCGCACATGATCGTGGGCCGCGCGACACGTTGGGCTTAATGTTCACTTACTGACAATCCCCAATATGACTAGTGTAAATTGGGCCTAGAATTGCTAGTACTTAACGAGGCCCGTTTTGTCTTTTACGTAGGCTGTCCAATTTCCAGCCCATCCGGCCATAGCTCTTTCCCAAGTCCTCGTATTTATGGGTGAAAACGGGACGGTTTTTCCCCGGATCCGGAGCGGCAGGCGGATTCGGAAAGACTTTTTTGGCCCTGTTTGGTACGGCTCTGCTTCAATTTTTTACAGCTCCAACTCCAGCTTCACTTTTGGATCCACTCCTATGAGAAGTTGGAGTAGTCTGAGAGTGTTTGGTTAGAAAGTTAACTCAAATTCTAGAAATGAAAGATCTTTGTAAAAGACTATACTACCCTTGTTTTATGACTTATAATCTTTTTCGTATTGCTTAACCTATAACATTTTAATAAATTGATTTTAATCATCTTTGTGCTTTTATTTATCTATTTTTTTGGTCATGTTGCCGTATTTTCACCTAAATTCAAAAGGTTTACTAAAAAAACATACATTAACATACGAAGTTCATAACAAATGTTCTAATTCAATAAGTATCATAACAAAAGTCCACAACAAAGGCATAATACTGTATCAAACAACACAAAATCAAATCAAATATTGTATCACCCTGCAAATATTCAGCCATCCACTAGAATAATGTATCATCACACAAACTCAAAAGCATTCCAAAGTCACTTGTTCATTCAGAAAATATTACAAAATTGTTTATTCCAACTCAAGGCATCTATTACAACAAATCACCAGAAACTAACGGATTAGTTAAGCATTTTACAATACATGGTGGAGGCCGGCATGGCGGAGGAGGGCGAGCATATGGTCACTGTCCATTGTCGAAGTTGCCTGTCTCAGCAGACAAAACAGAGCAGATTTGGCTAACATATGGGATCGGCACATGCCTTGGCACCAGGCTCACCGCATTTGGCTGTCAGATTGAAGTTGTAAGGGCCCTTCCCGGGCGCCACGGCATGCTCTAGGTAATTGTTTGTAAAATCACGCATCGAGCGAAATGTTAGGTCCCTACTGAATTTTTAAAAGTTGCACTAAGTAACAAAATTCCTAATTATAGCCTCATCCATAACACCTTTTTCTAACAATTTTATGACGAGAGTTTATTTCACAAATGGAATAAATAATAATATTGAAGATTATATATCGATGTAAACATAATACAGGAGAAATATAAATCTGTTTGGGGCATCGACACACATGAGAGAGTAAGCACATTAGCTCGTAGTGCTTTCTATGATAGGGCTCTTAGTCTCTTACTAGTTACTACTCCTAACCCTCATAAAAGTTAGGTCATACACAATATCACAATAGCTAAAGCTGATGGATCTGAAATCGAAATAGATCGTCTCCTTCATCACTTGAGCACATACGCTGATTTTGGAAGAAGGTAACTAAACAAGTATTTGAAATACATACAATCAACACACTTGATTTGTGAAAATTAAAGGAGCAATTAAGCCAAAAGGAACTTATAACATGGCAAATAAGATTTACCATTACCAATTGATACGAAACACCTACAACCCATGATTTGCTCATAACCTTAAGGCATAATACCATCAAACCCGAATGTCATCATTGCGGTGTTCAAATATCCACCATAATAGAAATGACACCAAAATCACAGCTATAGCACATCATGCTATAATTAATTAATCACTTGGCCACTCCTTCAAACAAATGTTGGATGGATGCCTCGACATCCTCTCGGGTATGCTTGATGAACAAGTCCCGCGCAGCTTACGGAGATGATCTCAACCTCGCAATTAAGCCCGTATATGCAGCATCACGGAATCGCTATTGCTCGCCCTAACATCCGCACGAAGCTGCTCGTCTCGATCACCCACTCCGATCGCACCGCACAAATCTCCTCCAAGTAGCCATTGAACATCCGCAGCTTTTGCGGCATGGCCTTCACGGGAGACTACCAATGCCGGGATCTCCTGTCTGCAGAATCGACATGACCTTTGCCCAAGCCCCGCTACCGGTACTCCATACTCCACCGGCGTACTCTACTCAACATTTGCTTCATCCACTCATCACCAAGCAAAACCCCAAGCTCACTTTGTCATTCACCTTGTGAATAATGTACTTGCCATTATTCATCAAAAGATGGAAGCAGCGGCGGGTCCCTATATATCTTAGACTTGGTTTCAGATTTTTGTGAAGCACATCCATGATCCACGCAATGTGCACGGCAAGTGACGAAGTGGGCGATCAGATCAACAAAATAGCCGCCCGCCAACAAAGACCCAAGTCACCTTCCATCACCTCTTCCGATTATCGTCTTGATCCACATGCGGCTCGGAGATAGTTCATGACATACCGAGTGATTGGGTGTATGCCACCACCGGCACCGCAACACGGGCCGGGTCACGGCGGATGAGATTTTCCAGCCCATGAATATACCTTTGATAGAGGAACCAAGGGTGTTGCATATCATGGAGACCTCGGCCAAGCGCCGAGGAGTAGGGATCGAGAAGAGTGGTCGAGGTCGTGGAGGAGGTCACGATCGCCTCGTACATGTCGATGACACGGAAGAGGCGCTCGGCGCACGGTCGGCGTAAGCAAATCGCGTCGCCGAATGAGATGAGCGGCGCTGGGTGCGAATCGCGGCAACAAAGGCGAGGTCGCCATAGGGGCGAGACCGTCGAAGACACGGCCGCAGAGGCGCTTCGGCCGGGGATCGGGATGCGAACACCATCTTGAAGGCCGGATCCATCGAGCAATGTCGAACTCGAGCTCTTCCCATGATAAGGAGTGGACCTCGTCGGCGGTGCGGGAGCGGATGCTTGAGGCGTCGACGCCTCGTCGATGAATCCGCGGCAGCCGAACTCTTGCGCTGCGCAGAACCAAGAAAGCGAAACCACACAAATCCATCAAATCTTCAACCCAAGACACACCCAAGAACACATTCAGAGGAACCAATTTGCCAATTACCGATGAAATCGATGACGAGGCGACCATCGGAGCAACGATGGGTACCAAGTAGGTCCGCCGTAGGGCGGCCATGTGATGGCGAGTAGTCCGGGATGCCCTCCGTCACCAGGTTGCGGCGTCCACCAAGGAGTCCCCAAAATTGAACATCGCCGGTACTTCCGGTCTCGCCGCCGTTGTTGCCGCAAGAAGTCTGCAAGATCGCAAAGAACCGCGCGACCCTCCACCCGCGCCTCTTCTCCTCGCCTCGCCGCCTCGCCCTCGCCATTGTTCCTTCTCCCCCCATGGCCTTCTTGTCCAGGAAATTTAGCGTGGAAAAAAAAAGGGCCAGAAGAGGAAGTAGGCTAGTCTGGCTTGATTTCTTGGTGTGGCTGAAGTAGTAGCTTCGCTTGGGGGCGGAGGAAAGCCGAGGAGGGGAGGCGGGCGGGGGATGGGGACGCGGCGGAGGAAGAAGGTGTGGGGGCGGAGCCGTCGGGGCGGAGGGGAGGTGGCCGGGGGATGGGGACGCGGCGGAGGAAGAAGGGGTGGGCGGAGGGGTGAAGCGAGCGCAGAGGGGAGGCGGGCGGAGGCGAATGGGGTGGGGATCGGGATGGATGGGCGAGAGGGGTTTTGTTGGATGGCATTTGGTGGGTAATTTTATTTTAATTTTAAGGGTATTTTCGTAACCGGATAACTGCTTCATGCGGGGAGCAGCCTTCTCACAACTCTGAAAAAATACACTACAGCATGCTTCAGATTCTCAAACTCCAAATTCAATTTTTTGTTGGAGCTGGACCGTTTGGTATGGCTCTACCTACTCCAACTAAAAAGCTGGGAGTTAGAGCCATACTCCAACTAATATCCGGCGGGATGCGGAACGGGATTCAGATAGTGTAATCCGGACTCGGGATCGGATTAGAAGCAAGCACTATCCGAACGAAAAATATGAGGTGGGATCCGGATATGTGGAGATTATGTTGTCTTTGAAATTATCGTGAACATTTTTTTTGTAATGTTTCCGCGCTCACTATCCATACATTTTTATCCGATTTCCACCCGAACCCGGCACCGTCTGGACGTAAACCTCTCCTGTGGCAAGGTATCTCTCTTTGTCTCTCCTTCATGTATTTCGAGAAAAAATAATCATCTGGGTGTGCTTCAAGATTCGTGCTCCCCAAAATCTTCGTGGCGGTTGGGTCAGGGTTCATCGGACCCCTTGGTTGTCCGTATAAAAATAATATAAGTAAGTTCATCCCCAAAAATACTTGCATACTATTATAATTTTATTAAGTTTTATAAACATATTACAGCAGAATTTGTTTTGTCAAAGTTATTTTTTCAAGAGCGTATGTAACTTTTTCAAATTGACACTTATTTGTAACCGGAGGGAGGACTGTATAATCAGTAGCAATCTGATCGAAATCTAAATGATTAAGTACATTGATCGGCGCATGTAATGCAAAATTGCCGCTTATACTCTTTGTAAGGCCTTTGAGGACTCATTTGTTTGTATGTGATCAGGATTTGGCGACGCAGCAGTTCCAAGATTTCAGGGCACGTCTTCCGAAGCTTCCCAACGTTACCGAGGGAGGATTGTACTGTTGAGGAGCCGTCGTTGACGAGTCCAGTCCGAGCGATTACCTCGTAGATAATATACAGAATCTTCACTTTCTTGCTTCTCAATCATCGGGGGTTACTATGAGGGAGTCTCCTCTATTTATAAACTTCAGGAGATGAGGAATCTAATTGAGCTAGGACTCTCAGCCCGGTTTTTTAACATGTACAGGAAGCCAGGCGCCGGGATACGGCCAGGCGAGATGTTGCTACGGCGTTTCATGTTCTATGTATTGCCTGTGCATGTACAATCTCTTCCACTTGTTGATGCTTAATCTACGTGCTTAACTTTTGAACAATTGATGATATTGAAGACATTTTCTCTCTCTCTCTCTCTCTCTCTCTCTCTCTCTGAAATAAACGGCACCGATTCTCAGATTAGACTTAGAAAAATCTACATCATTTATCCGGTTGCTATCTCTATCCAGTTGCAAATTCTCGTATCAGACATCTTTTTTATATCGTTTTAGAATATGTACCGATCAATCAATATAAAAAGAATTGCCAAGATTGACGGCATGAAATTGGTACCATTAGATCCATCGTTAAATATACTTTCCTAATGTATAACTACTTTTATTTGAAATTGATAATCAAAGTGTCACGTTGAAATCTATATCAATATTCAAAACGACTTATATTTAGAATAAGGAGTAGTTGGGATCGATTGACCCCATGTAGGTTACATCCCAGTAAACATTGATGTTCAGATATAAATCTACCAGACAAGTGTTTCATGCACCTTACATTGGTGTCTAGACACCAACATCAATAACCGTATGTGTTTTGAAATCCACCATGTTTGAAGTGGGTATCTTCATATATACATAAAAAAAATGTATTTAAGATATCAAACTCTGAAAAATATTTAATAATCCTAATTTGAACTAGTTTCATCATAAATAAATACTGCCATAGCATTAATAAAAGTAGATTAAATGAGTTCAAACTGAGTTCAAAACTCACTTACCACCAATACATCAAGGGTATAAAACATTTCATACCCAAACTTCAAATTTCGTATCGGTCATCATGTGTATCGACGATTCTTGATATGAGTACCTAGACAACCACGTGTCTGATGTAATTTACCTAAATCTATATTAGTTTAAATAAATGACCCTACAAAATATGTTTATATTTTAACGGACCCCAAAAGTAAAAGTTTCTAGATCCACCGATGGCCAAATTATAACAGTATAGATTAATTAGATAGAAATACATTGGCATACAACTTTAATTTCAAGAGTACTGGTTAGATGCCAGTGTGTCACTGATTCAACGTAGAATAAAAATTAAGTCTTAAAATGATAAGCACAACAGCATGACAGACAAAACAAATACATATGCTACCACAAAATACCAAAATTTCGTTGATGTGTCATACATTCATTTCTACAACATCAAGTTACGCATGAGGGTATTGCTGTACAGTCCGCACTGTAGATATAGGCACATATTTACCTGCACGAAGCAAATCTGATCATATACCACCATGGAAACCGGCTAACAAATTAGGCCCATCAGATTTTGTATGATTCTTCTATGACAGGAAATAGGTACAACGAACATTTCTTAAGCCGGTACCTTATCAGTTCCGGCTTCATTAGTCGAATGCTAAACACATTCTTGCAAGGTGCAGACAAGAACACCTCGCATACTTTGATCATACATCTTTTTGTCATGAATATTGTGTGTATTCAGAGATCCAATGAACAATATATATATAGTGTGTACAAAAGATATATGTCATATACGAATAAGACAATACAAAAGGTAGATAAGAAAATACAAAAGAGTAGCAGCTGCTGCCATACAAAGAAATTCTCATACTTCTATGACTGACAATAAATTTGTAGACTCGCATGGCTTAGACGAATTCAAAGATAGAGTGATACAGATTTGGATGGACTAACTCAAAGATAGAGTGATACAGATTTGCATGGACGTAGTAGAAGAAACAATATAAAGTAAGAAAAAGACTCAAGGATAATACTAGCAGCAAGCAGACAAATACGACGGCCAAACAACGAGGCCCAGCAGCGAACAATACTAGCCCAGAAGCACCACGTGCAGCCTAACAACAACAGCAAAAAGCACACCAGCATGTAGCAACGCCATCAGCGCATATCTTCCCCTTCTAACGTAGTGTAAAGTAGTTGACCAATAGCAGATACTAGTAGTAGCAGCAACAAGCACTACTGTCACCAATCAACACAGGAGTCTTCTCCCCCAAAGGCTGTAGAAAACCAAATCAGCAGTTGCCTTCACACTCGTCTCTGCTGCAAGCATCGCTTGGGATGTCCTCCCTTGGTCGAATGTCTCCTCGATATGTTGAATCGGGGTCCACGCCGGGGAGGACATCGACAGAAGAGCCAACGGCGGCGGGTGTCGACCCGGCTCACGAGAAATCTCAAAGATCTGTGGCATCATCAACGCGACAAGCACCACAGCCACGAGAACTAGGGAAAAGGCCAGGCGGCGACGGATCCATCGTGATCCGAGCGGGAGAAGGCCAGGCGGCGGTGGATCCATCAGGAGAGACGTGGATCTGAGCGGGGCCGAAAGGTGGACCAAACGACGTCGGAGTCAGCAACAAGACGTCCGTCGTGCCGCTAGCGCAGGGCAAGACCGGGCTCTTCTCCGGCGGTACGACGACGGTGCAGTCGGCGAGGCTGTTGCTGCTGGCACGCGGCACAGTCGGCGGAGTTGCTGACAGAGCCAAGCGGCGGAAGACCGCATGGGAGAGCATGGGTAGCGACGAGAAAACGTCAATGGGAGCGGAGATAGCTCCTCCCAGGGGCAGCGGCAGCGGAGTCGAGTAGAGGGTAGGAGGCGGCGGCGGCTACAGTAACCCTAACTTTTACTCTGATACCATATTGTGAATATTGTGTGTGTATTCAGAGGCCTAATGGGCAATATATATATGGTGTATAAGATGTGTATGCAATATATAGATAAAGTAATACAAAAAATAGATAAAAAATACAAATTTTTTTTCTATCTCTATCATATCTCTAACACTTTTGTAGGTATATGAACAGTGAACTCATTTAGACAAACTTTTCCTCCAATAACTAGGTGTTAGAAAAATAGGGGCAAAAGCGAGACACGAATTTTACGTGAAAAACACTTGTGGAAAAAAACCACGGGCACCAACCGGCGATGATCACTATATGTGGAGAGTTTACAAATCGCACGGGATTACAATGAAGCGACGTTCTTCACGTGAGGCATACAAGAGGTATATATAGGGGTAAAGGACGTAGAGTCCAAGTCGGATACTTATCCACTAGAATAGAAATTAATCCGGACTTTTCCAGATAAGGTAATTCGGATCACAATTTCAACAATCTCCACCTTGAGACGAATTTCCTCTTGTAGCAAATGAAGAATCATCAATCACTAAATATCTCCATAATAAGATAAAAATCACCGTGCGCCAATTAGTCTCTATGACTAAACTGTAATACCAACTAAGCTTGAGCAAAGCTCAAACTTAGTAATAGGAACTGGCTTCATCATCATATCAGTTGGATTATCATGAGTACTTATATTGCACACCTTGACATCACCTTGAGCAATAACACCTGGAATAAAGTGATATATCACATCAATGTGCTTTTTGCTCTCATAGAACATTTGATCCTTTGTAAGGAATATATCACTTTGACTATCACAAAATATGGTAGTGCAAGAATTATCTCCACAAAGCTCAGTGTACAAACCTCTCAACCAAATGTCTTCTTTACAAGCTTCAGAAATAGCCATATATTCTGCTTCAGTGATAGATAAGGCAATAGTACCTTGCAAACTAGCCTTCCAACTAACAACACAACCACCAATGGTGAAAACATAACCTGTGAGAGACCTCCTCTTGTCCAAGTCACCAGCATAATCAGAGTCAACATAACCAACAAGTTCATCTCTAGAATTCCCAAACTGCAATCGAGCATTAGAAGTACCACGTAAATATCTGAAAATCTATTGGACTGCTTTCCAATACTCTTTTCCAGGATTAACCATGTATCTACTAACCACACTCAGTGAATGAGATAAATCAGGACAAGAACAAACCATGGCATACATAAGAGAACCAACTACACTGGAATATAGAACTCTAGATATGTACTCAATATCATAATCTGACCCAGAACATAAAACTGAAGATAATATGAAATGTGAAGCTAATGGAGTACTAACTGGTTTTGCATCATGCATATTAAAACGACGTAGAACCTTCTCAATATAACCTTGTTGACTAAGGTATAACTTGCCAGATTTTCTCTCTCTAATAATCTCCATGCCAAGAATTTTCTTTGCTGCACCTAAGTCTTTCATCTCAAATTCATTACTCAACTGTGCTTTCAGTTTTGCTATTTCTGACTTATCTTTTGCAGCAATCAACATATCATCAACATAGATAAGCAAATAAATAACTGAACAATTAATAGTCTTTAAATAAACACAACTATCATAATCAGATCGCTTAAAATTATAAGAGACCATAAATAAGTCAAATCTCTTGTACCATTTCCTAGGAGATTGCTTCAAACCATAAATAGATTTCTTTAATCTACAAACAAGGTGTTCTTTTTCAGGAATAACAAAACCCTTAGGTTGGTCCATATAAATGTCTTCTTCTAACTCCCCATGTAAGAATGTAGTTTTAACATATAATTGCTCAAGTTCATAATCATGCATAGCAACAATACTGAGTAAAGTGCGAATAGAACTATGCTTCACAACTGGGGAAAAGACATCATTAAAATCAATACCTGGAATCTGACTATAACCTTTAGCAACCAACCTTGCTTTATACCTTGCTGGTTCAGTAGAAGAAATACATTCCTTTCTTTTAAAAACCCACTTGCAATGAACATGCTTCTTCTCCTTTGGTAATTTCACTAGTTCCCAAGTGCCATTCTTTTCAAGTGACTCCATCTCATCATGTATAGCAGTCATCCACTTATTATAATAAGTGGAATTAATAACCTCAGAGTATGATGAAGGTTTTGTATTACCTTCAATTTCTTCTGCCACACTCAAAGTATAAGCAACAATATTAGTTTCTTCAATTAATCTCTTGGGTGGATTAATCTCCCTCCTAGGTCGGTCAACTGCAATTGACCGTTGTGGTGACTGCTCAATGATAGGAGGATTCTCAACAATAGGTGCATCATGAACAATAATATTTTCCTTATCTGATGTGTTATTTGAACCAATAAGATGATCCACCTGAACACTTGAATTATGCTTACTCTCAACAGGAACATTAGTAGGCAGTTTATCATGAAGGATAGCAGATTCATTAAAGATGATGTTTCTCCTAATCACAACTTTACGTGTTTCAGGATTCCACAACTTATATCCTTTGACACTAGATTTATAATCAAGAAAGATGCATTTAACAGCTCTAGGCTCTAATTTTCCATTATCAACATGAGCATAAGTAATACAACAAAAAACTTTCAATTTTGAATAATTTGCTGGAGAACCAGACCATCCCTCAATTGGAGACTTCTTTTCAATTGCAATAGAGGGTGACGATTAATAAGATAGCAAGCAGTGGAAGCGGCTTCAGCCCAAAAACGCCTATGCAAACCTGCATTAGACAACATGCAACAGGCTTTGAAAATAATGGTCATGTTCATACGTTCAGCTACACCGCTTTGTTGAGGAGTACCAGGAACGGTGTAGTGCCTAACAATGTCTTCAGTCTTGCAATATGATTCAAATTCACCAGAACAGAATTCCATACCATTATCAGTGCGAAGTTTCCTTACCTTCTTTTCTGTTTGTCTTTCAATTATAGTCTTCCACTCTTTAAATGCTGAAAATGCTTCTGATTTATGCTTTAAGAAATAAGGCCACACTTTTCTATAGTAGTCATCAATAATTGTCAACATATAATTAGCACCGCCTAGCGATGTCTTGCGAGATGGTCCCCATAAATCAGAATGCACATAATCCAAAATACCTTCTGTGGTATGAACTGAAGTATTGAATCTCACACTCTTGTGTTTGACAAACACATAATGCTCACAAAATTTCAATTTGCCGATGCTATGTCCATCAAGAAGTCCTCTCTTACTCAATTATGCCAAACCAAGTTCACTTATATGCTCAAGACGTATATGCCAAAGATTAGTAGCATCAGAATCAGATAATGAACTTGAAATTACAGAAATATTACCTGATATTGTAGTACCTCGCAGATGGTACATATTAGCAGATTTAATATCAGCTTTCATCACAATAAGAGAGGCTTTTGATACCTTTAAAACTCCACCTTCATCACAATACTTGTACCCTTTAGTATCAAGAATACTCAAAGAGATGAGGTTCCTTTTCAAATCTGGAATGTGCCTCACATCTGTCAAAGTTCTGACAATGCCATCAAACATCTTGATCTGAACTGAACCAATTCCTACAACCTTACAAGATGAGTTATCACCCATCAACACAGTATGATGCGGGGTGCCCGATCTTCTCGACGTAGAACCTCTAGATAACTTATGTATCCTGACGAACCACCAGCTGATCCCCCGCGCCAATGCACGGACTTGCAACTCTATGGAAATTCGCCCAAACACACACTTGATTGGATCCTCGCTGACCACAAGCGAAGATCGTCGAACCCTCAATTCCCAACGGAAAAGCAAGAACGACCCCTTGTTCTCAACGCCCAATTCCCTCTGTTTTGGCTATAAGCACAACAGGAGAATCAAGCAAAAGCTTTGAAAATATATTAAACGTGGTCTGAGGTTACAATGGGGGTCTACCCCTCTATATATAGTGCTCCTACTCCTCCTCATGGCTGGCCAAGAGGCCCTACTCCTATTCTAATTCGGATTTGGAGTCCTACTCCAATTCCGACACATTCCAAAACAGAAAAGGAAACTCTGATTTTACAACCGTCACATTGATTCGATCATATATTTTGATCCAGAAGGAATTTCGGAGTGAGGGAGGATCCGTTGGATCGGGCTTGAAGTTAGCTTTCCAACAAGCCCAAGAACACTCGAATCGGACTCCGTTTGTAAAAGTTATGGCCGTTTTAATCCGGACTGTCCTGCTGATTCCGATTCCGAATTTGAGGCTGATTCCGAATCCGAATTGAATTATGAGTTGATTCCGAATTTGAATTTGGTTGGGCTTGTGGAAGTTTCGAATTTGACTTGGATTCTTGGACTTCTCTTCCTTGCTTGTCTCCCACGAGCTTCTCCTCCATTGTGATGACCTTTCTTCAAGAACAACCTCATATCCTTCATCTCCGTTCATTATTGAATCTTCCAATCGAGCACAAGCAAAACACTAGTTTTAGGTAGTATGAAATTCTCAACTAATTTAAAAGTAAATTCAGTGAACAGATTCACCTGTTGGATAAGCTTCTCTTGTTTTTCAACTCTCTTAGTAAGCTCATGTTGTTCTGAGGTATTTAATGAATTGAAAACATTATATGAAACAACGTAGCTAAGGATGTCCGCATCATCCTCCCTTTCTTCAAAAAAGCCGTCCTCGGCTTTTGATAGCTCGAAATGTGCTAGACGAAGAAAACAACGTATATGCATTGTATATGTATGAATCAATTATTGTATTCTTCTTGTTGTTTTGCACATTCGATAGCTCAAAATCATATTTCAAATTGCCCAACTGACAAATATGATAAAATTTAACCTTCACAACATCAAAATCAACTAAAGTCGGTGAAAACCAATTGATACCATTCCATGATTTAACTGCGTTACTCTGATTAGTTATACATTTAAGAGATAAACAAGTAGGCATCATGTTGCATTCTAAACAATAGACACTTGTTTTTAAACCCATCTTAAAGATATCATGACATTGCTCAATAAATGGTTTGCGCAAAACATGTGATTGTAAATCAACAAGATTATCATAGGTAATGTATATTTGATAAACTTGAAACATGTTGTCTACACCAACATCACCAATCAAATTGAATTTATATGTGTGTATGTAGCTATTTACCAGTGATCTTAAGTGTGAAATTTCAATAACCTTCTTAATCACACTAGATACATGTTTAGGACTATCGAATATGATATAACACAAAGAATTATTAATGTGTATTCTACTAAGAACTTCTTTTTGAGTAATCAATTTCACATTATGCAAATTAAGCATATCAAATTTAGAACGTGGAACCATCAAATGAATAATGGAGTTCTCAGTTTTACGCACCTTGTTTTCATAAACGACCAATTCAAGACAAGTAGTGTTACCTTGATCTTCGTATTCCTCTCCATCCATGGTTAGCTCTTTATCTTTCTCTTCCAATGGTGAGGGCTCTTGAATCTCCAACTCCTTATTTGCTTGGTTCACCTGCAGAATGTGGGATACAACACTAGAAATAGAGGGTAAGTTGTTAGGTTCAAAAATAATCTTACTTGTCCTATCATCTATCTCTCTCTTTTCTTTTGGTGTATCTCTCACACTCTCAATTGGGATGCTCTCAATCTCGCGTATGGTGGAATCACACAGCTCACTCTTTTTATCACTCTCACTCAATTTGGCTATGTGGCTCTCATTCTCACATGGGTCTTGATACATCTCATCCTTGTAAAACTGTGGGCCAACAATGGCACAACTACCACCTACCACGACCTCCTCACGTGTTGCGGGTTGTGACGGGGCAGCACTACTCATCACCTCGGTCGAAGAAAAATTCTCATGCTCGATCTTCTTCTCAAGTGACACACCAGTGGATGAATTAGAACTAAAGAGCCGGCGCAGATTTAATTGATGTGCTTGAATGTGTTTAAGTCTCTTTTCTGCCTTCATAGCAAATTTCACAAGATCTTGCAGACTACGAAAATATTCATCTTGAAGTGCAGCAACGATCTGATAATTCAAGCCTGCTTTGAAATATGCCTTTTCTTGATATGCACTAGTGATATTGGCACGACGCATTGCATGGTTTAACTCAATATAGTAATCTTTGACAACTTTGCATTCTTGTTTAATGCTCTCCACGTGTCGTAGTAGTTCCGCTCATAATAGGATGGAACAAATTCTCTTCTCATGATGCTTTTAAATGGACCCAAGATGTAATAAATCGTTTTCCACCTAGTTGTTGCCACCAACTAAAGGCATAGTCCGTAAAAACAAAGTGGCCACTCTCACTTCCTTGGCTTCGATTCAACTTATGGGATTCAAGCTCGAACTCCATGTCTTGTACCCACTCAAGATACTCCTCTGGATCATTACTACCATAGAAGGGAAGATACGTATACTCGCGATCTGCCATTGTTAGCAGCAAAGCAAAGAATATGTATGTAGGTGTATGTGGATATGTAGAGGTCACTCAACTCACAATCCTAACAAGGTGAAGTTTCTTTACCGTTCCGAAAGGAATTAAGATCAACAATACTTACACTTCAGGGTAGCAGGAACCACAAGGTGATGTGTGAGCGAATTTCAAGAGCAAGTCAAAACACGACAACGGGTGTTTTGTGGAGTTTGGTATGGATACCTACTTAATTTGAAAATTCTAGGTATTGTAAGGCTAAGTAAATATCCAAACTAGAATTCAATGCCTAGTTGCCGATCACAAAGATATAAGTGAAAATCAAAACAACTCACACGCAAAGATATTGGAACTTTAGTGCAATCAAGGAATGAGCTATGTAAGATATAAGTGAAGAACAAAATAGCTCGTATTGCACAAGTTATAGAAAGACGCTAGCTAGTTGCAAATAATGAAACTAGGGCACAAGATTGCAAAAAATATTGATATTCTAACAATTGAATCAAGAATGAGTGGGGATTTTCGCTCAAGTTTATGGTTCGGCTATGCGCTTTCTTTTTCCTTTTCTTTTTTTTCCTTTTCTTTTTTTTTCTTCTTTCTTTTTTTTCTTCTTTTTTTTTGAACTATTGCCAAAATTCTTGTTCTACCAAAAATGAGCAAAAAATCTTTCCCACCTTTTGATCTTTGAACAATTGCAAGAACACAAATATTAATATGCAGCCCGAAGCAACGATTTAGCTAGTCTTCAATAGGTTCAAAGTATTCGCAAAGGATTGAAAGGTTCACAAAGGATAAATTGGTTACTCACTTTTTTTGGTGTTTTTTTTTATAAACACGACAAAAAAATCAAACTAGGCTCAAATAAAAGCAACGCAAAAGAATTCAAGATCAGCAAACTAAACTTGATTCTAATGGACAAAAACATAACAAAACTCACTAGAATAACAAATTAAATACTACTACCGAAAGAATTTTTGTATGGCTTTTTCGTGTATAGGGAAAAAATTTAGATAACTGGATAAAGATCCTACCGAGTCAACGGAGCTCTGATACCACCTGATGCGGGGTGCCCGATCTTCTCGACGTAGAACCTCTAGATAACTTGTGTATCCTGACGAACCACCAGCTGATCCCCCGCGCCAATGCACGGACTTGCAACTCTATGGAAATTCGCCCAAACACACACTTGATTGGATCCTCGCTGACCACAAGCGAAGATCGTCGAACCCTCAATTCCCAACGGAAAAGCAAGAACGACCCCAGGTTCTCAACGCCCAATTCCCTCTGTTTTGGCTATAAGCACAACAGGAGAATCAAGCAAAAGCTTTGAAAATATATTAAACGTGGTCTGAGGTTACAATGGGGGTCTACCCCTCTATATATAGTGCTCCTACTCCTCCTCATGGCTGGCCAAGAGGCCCTACTCCTATTCTAATTCGGATTTGGAGTCCTACTCCAATTCCGACACATTCCAAAACAGAAAAGGAAACTCTGATTTTACAACCGTCACATTGATTCGATCATATATTTTTATCCAGAAGGAATTTCGGAGTGAGGGAGGATCCGTTGGATCGGGCTTGAAGTTAGCTTTCCAACAAGCCCAAGAACACTCGAATCGGACTCCGTTTGTAAAAGTTATGGCCGTTTTAATCCGGACTGTCCTGCTGATTCCGAATCCGAATATGAGGCTGATTCCGAATCCGAATTGAATTATGAGTTGATTCCGAATTTGAATTTGGTTGGGCTTGTGGAAGTTTCGAATTTGACTTGGATTCTTGGACTTCTCTTCCCTTGCTTGTCTCCCACGAGCTTCTCCTCCATTGTGATGACCTTTCTTCAAGAACAACCTCATATCCTTCATCTCCGTTCATTATTGAATCTTCCAATCTGAGCACAAGCAAAACACTAGTTTTAGGTAGTATGAAATTCTCAACTAATTTAAAAGTAAATTCAAGAATGATTCACTGTTGGATAAGCTTCTCTTGTTTTTCAACTCTCTTAGTAAGCTCATGTTGTTCTGAGGTATTTAATGAATTGAAAACATTATATGAAACAACGTAGCTAAGGATGTCCGCATCACAGTACCACCTTCAATAGGTTCATAAGTAGCAAACCAATCCCTATTAGGACACATATGAAAAGTGCAGGCAGAATCAAGAATCCATTCATCATTGGTCTTAGCACATCCAGCAAAGGCAACAAGAATTTCTCCATCAGAACTATTATCAGCAACAAGGGAAGCTTTACCTTCATCATCTGGTTTATAATGGTCGGTTCTCTTTTGTTTATTTTGCAGCTTCCAACATTCAGAGATGTCGTTCCCACTTTTCTTGCAATATTTGCACGACTTGTACTTGCCCCTTGATTTCGACCGGCTCTTGTAACCGTTCGAACTTTTGCATCGAGATCCATGGTTTGAGTTCTTCTCCTTTTGCCTGCCACGAATAAACAAGCCCTCTCGTTGCGAGCTTGAATTTTCAGAAGGTACCATATGTTTCATCTTCTCCTTTGCATGCAAAGCTTCATAAAGTTCATCAAGAGTGAGAGTATCTCTACTATATAATATGGTATCTCTGAAATTTGAAAAAGAACTAGACAGTGAACACAAAAGAATAAGACCCAAATCCTCATCATCATATTTTATCTCCATCGACTCTAGGTCGGTAACAATCTCTTTAAACACCGAAAGATGATCAAGTACGGATCCTCCTTCTTACAATTTATGGGAGTATAACTTCTGCTTGAGATGCATCTTACTAGTGAGATCCTTTGTCATGCAAATTTGTTCCAGCTTCAGCCATAATGCAGCAGATGTCTTCTGCTTTAAAACATCCTGTAAAATATTATTTGATAGATGTTGGTGGATCTGAGATAAAGCCTTACGGTCCTTACGCTTCCCCTCTGCAGTCCATTCGATAGGTTATTTTTCAAAACCTTTCAATGCATCATCCAAATCCATATGAGCCAACACAATCCTCATCTTGACTTGCCACAGCGAAAATCTTGTGTCTCTACCCAGGAGTGAAAGATCATACTTCAAAGTCGCCATGAGGAATAAAACCTGAAATTCGCTGGTACTGATCTGCGTAAACCTAGCAAAAATCACGACCACTTTGGTACACAATCTGTGTACGCAAATCAAAGATCTTTGAATTCTCATGGTACTACTCGTGTGGACTTAGCAAAGATCACAAAAAAAGATCTACAATTGACATGAACTTATCCTCTGATAGAATATATATATATATATATCCTATATAGGAAGCCTTTTCCCTACTCCCGGGAGTAGTTACTCCCTATTCTTTATCTTACAATGTAGGGAGTATCTTGCTTAACCGAGAGTATGTATGTGTAGTATACGAGTATATAAGACCACCTAGGTGGTATTCACACCTTTTCAGGAGTGATGTATAATTTTTTGTACATACTCCTTTTTAGCGCGAATATGAAGGTATTTACAAAATATGCTAAAAATTATGGACTCTCTTACAAATTTTTCATGTAGTTCGCATTAGAGTATCTTATAATTAGTATATAAGTATACCCAAAGTGATAAATGAGTATGTCAAGTTGTTTTATGTGGTATATCAAAGGTGGGAAGTATTAATCCTATATATATATATATATATCACCAGAAGTATCTGACCTGAACTGTGTTGTCCTTTGGACGTGATGAGCTTTGTTGGACGTAGCAAAATTAGTCAAGCACTCCACATAAATGACGAAGCTTGCTGTGCTGGACTCGGTTGCACTAGTTGGCAATTAATTATGAAGACTCGCGTCACCGCGTTGCTTCCGCTGGCTGCTGCTTTGGCTCGGTTTTGGTGGCGTGACGCACGAATCAGAGGCGAAGCCAAAAAGCGGTGCTGGCTGCTGGGATTTCTCGGGATGGGCGCCAAGGAGACACGAAGACAAAAAAAACGCGATGCAGTTGCTGGCGCTGACGATGCTGGCGGACGCACTTGGGCCGGATGATTAACGCGACACAGATTGTTTGACCTATTATGAATTGATTGTATGTCAATTGAAGAGGCCCAAAGGGCAATATATATAGGGTACAAGAGGTATAGATAAGGATATGTTAGAGATAGATTCTATCTCTAACATATCTCTAGTACCTTATCTCTAATATATCTCTAACACCCCCCCTCAAATGCAAGGCCAGAGAGGCTCGGGCGGGAGAAGGCCAGGCGGCGGCAAGCGGCTCCTCGGGCGATGAGCAAGCGGAGGCAAATTGCGGCAGCTCATGCGGCCGAGCGGAGAGGGTGTGTGGTGCCTTCACCCGAGGCGGCTCGATCCAAGGCGCGACGGTGTGGCGCCTTCACCCGAGGAGGCTCGATCCAGGGCGCGACGGTGGCTGCATCGGAGGCAGGCGGTCGCCGTGACCGTGTGGGTCCCGGAGGGCGGCATCCGCGTGCGAATCCAGCGGAGAAGAAGCCGGTCGGCGAGGAGAGGGCGTCGGCAGGGAAGAAGCCCAAGGCCAGGCGGCGGATCCAAGCGTCGACGACCGGATTCGAGCAGGAGAAGGCCAGGCGGCGGCGGATTCGTCGGGAGAGACGCGGATCCGAGGCGGCGGTGACTGGATCTGTCGTGCAATAGCTCCGGAGGCCGGCGATGGGGAGGACCGGGCGACACTTGGAGTCGACGTGGATCCATCCAGAGCCACCACACCAATTCGCCAAGCAAAGCCCGATGAAGACTTGAAGGCAGCGCGGCGACCACATCCGGTGGTGATGAAGCCCGATGCCGAAGCAGAGAAATAGAGGCGTCGCGCATGGTCGGCGTTGACGCCATGGGGTTCTGGCGCATGGATAGTCACCGGAAGCTGGTGGTCGGGTACCTCCAGCACTTCTACTACACGGTGGATGCGTCGGCCAAGAACTCGAAGCGAGGAAGCGCACGAGGTGCGACGACCCGGTCATCGCGTGGTGGAGGAACAATCCACCTCCTTCCCCTCCGGTCCGATTTGGTTCGACTCGGTGGCCTCACCTAGGCCACCGATGACCGCTCCCTCGAGGTCGCCTTCAGCCCCTTCAGCGAGATCCTCGAGTCCAAGCCCAAGGCCAGATCCAAGGCAGCGGATGGGATGATCTGGGCGGGGATGGGTCTAGACAAGTCGAGAGGCCGCCCCCGGGAGCGGTGATTGCTCCTCCCGGGGGCAGCGGCAACGGCAACGGCCGGAAGCTAGGAGGAGGCAACGGCGGTAAGAAACCCTAACTCTAACCTATGCTCTGATACCATGTTATGAAAAGATTGTGTGTATTGAAGAGAGACCCAAAGGGCGATATATATAGAGTACAAGAGGTATAGATAAGAATATGTTAGAGATAGATTATATCTCTAACATATCTCTAGTACTCTATCTCTAACATATCTCTAACATGATCGAGGCTGGCGAACGCTCCGGCGGATCCGAGGATGACGCACGACGAAGATGCACTCGCTGACGCCAGCCAATGAGCAGAGGCAATGACGGCGGTAAAAAATCGATCTGCTATTTTTTACTTCGTTCTCTCCTTCAAACCCTAATCTCCTACGCTCTGATATCACTTGTTAGAAAAATAAAGGCAAAAGCGAGACATAAATTTTACGTGAAAAACCCTTGCGAGAAAAAACCACGGGCGCCAACCGGCGATGATAACTATATGTGGAGAGTTTACGAATCGCACGGGATTACAATAAAACGACGTTCTTCACGTAAGGCATACAAGATGTATATATAGAGGTAAATGACATAGAGTCCAAGTCAGATACTTATCCGCTAAAATAGAGAATAATTTGGACTTTTCCAGATAAGGTAATTCGGATCACAATTTCAACACTAAGAACAAAAAAAAATTAAGTGACGATTTAATAATGTAGGTTAAATCATATTCATTTCAACATTTACAGAACTGGAACACAAATTCCACCGAATCACCTGATTTGACCAGGCTCTTGTAGCAAAATTCAAGGCACAACCCATGTCAGCTTCGGTTTGTTACAATTGCTAATTAAAGCTGAGGCCTTCATTTCAGCTACCATCCCAAAAGTGCATCGTAGGCAAAATAATGAAATGAAATAAGCTACATAAAAGGCACCCTTCATGTGTGCTGACCCCAACAGTTTGGGCCCCGGAACGTAGGAATTTCGTAGGAATCAATAAAATTCCTCCAAAAATTCTACGGAAATCCTCCATTCCAAACAGGGCCTGGTTCCAACAGAAGCTACTTTTCACGGCTTCTGGTTCCAACAGTACAAATCCTACCACAGTTCTAGCTCTGATAAAATTGTTTCGCTAGTTAAAATTTTCAAATCAATTTCATTACTCCAGAACCTTTACAGGGACTGGTTACAAAGACTAAGAAAAAAGCAAGGATAAAGCTCCTGCAAACTGCATATCTTCGCTAGGGCTGAATCAGTCATAGCCAATGATGAACATTGCATCAAAATTTCATACCATTGATTGGACAGTAGATGTTAGCATCACTTGATGCTTTGCTCCTCGGCAGCAGCAGAGAGCTTATACTTAAGGTAGGTTCTGATGAAGGGATCCAGCTCGCCATCCATGACACCGGTGATGTCCGACGTCTCACACCCGGTCCGGACATCTTTGACGAGCTTGTAGGGGTGGAAGACGTAGTTGCGTATCTGCTGCCCCCACTCCGCCTTCACCACGTCACCGCGGATCTGCTTAATTTCTGACGCACGCTGCTCCTCAGCAATCACCAGAAGCTTCGCTTTCAGCCGGCTTAGGGCCTTTATTTTGTTAGCCAGCTGAGTCCTCTCCTCTGCAAAATTTGACACAGGGAAGATTGCAAAACAAATGTCAGTTTCATCCTGTGTATAACACTCAGTTAACCCCAGTTCTTGATTCAAAAGCATTTCAATGTCACTCTTAGCTACATGTAAAGTTATAAATATTTTATTCTGTGACAAATTGAACTCAGCATTGGGAAAAGCCAACAAAATATTACATATCAACTATGCTCAGGACTCAGGACTCAGGACTAGGAGGTTCTGCACTTCTGCTAATTTGGACAGGGCATTATTCAGATTTTCACATCATTTTCAATTGTCTTCAATTCATTACTGCATTTTTTGCTTTTTTCATGATCACATCATGCCAAACTAAGATTCCATGCCTACCCAAACATAACAGATTGTGTATTTGCTCAAAGTATGTGAAAGCATGGACCCAGGAATTAATAGGTGTGATGCAAGCTGGTCTGAGTATATACCTGAGCAACGAACAGCAATGCCAGTGGGAATATGGACCATGCGAACAGCCGTCTCCACCTTGTTCACATTCTGGCCTCCTTTACCTCCAGCTCTCGTGAAACTTATCTCCAGGTCCTCTTCAGGTATTTCTACATCCATGGACTCTTCCGGTAAAAGAGGCATAACCTCAACACCAGCAAAGCTTGTCTGCATAAATTAGCACATTGCTCAGAAAATTGAGAAAGAACGGAATATATCTCTTTTCCCTTCAGCTTGCAAGAATATGGATAAAAGCACAAAAGTCGAACTGCAAAATGCAGATACCTGCCGAAGCCCTTTAGCGTTGAATGGAGACTGACGGACAATCCTGTGAGTCCCTTTCTCCCCAGAGAGATACCCATAGGCATATCTCCCCTCCAATTCAATGGTTGCTGATTTTATTCCAGCCTCTTCACCAGGAGATTTCTCTACCACTCTTGTCTTGTAGCGCTGTTTCTCTCCCCACCTAACATACATCCTCAGTAACATGTCAGCCCAATCCTGGAAAGATCAAGCTAAGTTTTATAAGAATGTATTCACATTTTGTTTATCCATAGCATGTGCTTTCTCAGGAAAAATGCCACTCAGGAAAAATGCCAAGCATATGTTGTTGTCATTCTTATGTGAGATCAGTGTACAACTACATATATAGAGTATAGTAGTAACAGATCTTGATTTACAGCTTGCAAGCCAATGTCAGTTACATACTGTATGGATTAGCAATCAAGAAAATCATCATCATACCATAGTTAAAAGTTTGGACTTTTGAGAACAGCCAAGCTTGCTGGATGCATAAGCTGGACTAGTTTTCTATGTTACTGTTTCTTCAGAGTCTTAAGACCACCCTTTTAGGGTGACAGATAAAACTAAAATTTGTATAAGTTACTGCAATCGTGTATATTTGGTAACAGAAGTACAAGATAGGTAGTGGTATAAGTTAAAATTTCTTCAAAAGAAACAGGACCAAATGACTAATACATAAGATCCTTGAAAACTAACTACCAAAGTACCAAGAGAAACAGTTCAAGCTCAGACAACAAGCACTGTCATCATGCCTACAGAAAGTGAGTATAAACAAACACGTCTTTTTTTCTAGAAAGATCTTAATAGATAAAAGCATGCAAATGTAGTGAAAACGTACTTGGGCGTCGGTGCCACCAGCGCCTGCAGAAATATTAATTACAGCACCTTCCTTATCATAAGGTCCAGAAAGAAGCTGTGCCATCTCAAAGTTATCAAGTGCCTTATTCAATCCCTTTATAATCTTTGAGGCCTCCTGAAGAAAGCCAGTATCTATGGAATCTAATTCCTCGGTAAGCTTCACAATAGTTTCCGCTTCTTCAACCTAAAAGTAGCAAATGCCATAATCAAGAACTATTGTTGGTACCCACTTATTGCCATACTTCTTTAACCAATTCATAACATCTATACAAATGTGTGGAGCAAATCTATATTTTCTTTCATTAACTATCATTACCATTATATAATTATTATAAGAAGTGTGAAAATAGTACATTTCAGTATATGCAGCTATAACATAAAATAACATAAATTAACAGTTACACTTTTGCATCGGCTTATATCATTTCAGGTGCTGAATGCATAAGACCATCAAGGGGTCAAACCTGCAACTTAAAATCGTTGAGAAGCTTGACTCTCTCTTTGGCCTCTGTCAGAGCAACGAGTATCTCCTGTGCCTTGGAAGGGTCATCCCACAAGGAACTATCTGCGGACTTCTTCTCGAGTGAAGCGATTTCTTCCTGTAGCTGTTCCAAACCAGCAGACTGCCTGACTTCATCAACACGCTCTAAAACCAACTCAACATCCTTCCGCAAAGCGTAGAAATCTGTAATCAACTTCCAAGCATTTGGATTAAACCCAAAGCATTCAAGAACTGAAAGAGACAATCCAGTAGCCTAACTCTTACCCACCGAAACAAATCAAGAATGAGAGGAAATAGATTACCCTGCATGGCCCATTCTACAGCCTCCGAATTATCCACAATGCTCGACTGGCTCCCTGCTCCAGAGGATGCAAATTGCACTGTGTTGATCCAAGTCTGTCAATGTTTCATCCAGAGGATAAGAAAACTAACGCATAAATCACCAAAAAATGTTCTCTAGCCAAACTAGTAGCATTAGCTTTAATTCTCGCGCGCGTGCACACAATACAAACAAGTTCCTGTAGGTATACTTAGAATCTTGCATGGTGAGAATTATGTAAGCGGTTTGGTTGCAACAATTTCATAGCCCACGGTTGCATAATTGCATAGGAAAGAGTATGGGAAGAGAAGCTCACCAGGAAAGGACCGGCGGCGGAAAGAAAGAGTGAAGGGAGGACGCCCGGGGGTGAACCGCGGGCAAGCTGCGGAGCGAGGGTAGGGAGCGGCGCGCGCGGCCGCAAGAAGCAGCTGCGGGCAGTCAACCATGGCCGTCAGCGAGGGCAAGGCGCCGAAATGCGAAGGCCTGTGGAGGCGACGAAGAGAGGATGGCCAGCGGTAAGCGACGCAGTGCGGAGCGTGGGCAGGAACGGCAGCAGCGCGCCGGCCGGCCGGCTGGGTAGGAGGAGCGAGCAGGAGGGGGAGGAGGAGGATGGCGTCACGAGAGGGAGGCCGGCTGGGTAGGAGGAGCCAAAGGGGATTGGAGAAGGTCGAAGCACAGCTGCGTAAAGAGTGATATGGATCGGACGGTGTCAATTAAGCTGCGTAGAGTGATGGTAAGAATTGTTTATTTTTATATAAAAATAGTATTAATTTAAAAGACAATTACAAAAATAGTATTTTTTTTTTAAAAAAATAGGTGTCTCTTGCCGTTTGGAATGGTGATAGACTCCTGTCGCTATTTCAATTGGCAACATGAACTTATTTACTGCCAGTCGTTGTTTCAACTACGTGTTGTATTTTCAACTCCCCAAAAAATGGGTGAAAAATCATTTTAATTCCGAAAAAAGGGAAGAGACGGGAGACGAGACGTAGCGAAGCCCTACTGGTTCCTAGCAGAAGACAGAAATAGGTCAGCATATTTGGTCACCCTTTTTGCAGGTAAATATTCTTACAACTTTGTACCTAAATTCGAAACCTTATAGGATAGAAAATAAAAATAGCGACATAGAATTCAATGGATTACAACGGAAGAGAGGGGAGAAGAAACATAGCGAAGCCCCGCCGGTTCCTAGCAGAGGACATAGAGACATATCAGCAGATTTGGTCGCCCTTTTTGCAGATAAATATTCTTGCAACTTTGTATTTAAATTCGAAACATTGTAGAATAGCAAATAAAAATAGCGACATAGAATTCAATGGATTACATAATTTTAACTGTATTGTTGTTTGATGTATTACATCATTTTAGATGTGTATAGTTTAGTTCGTCGTATAGATATTATTTATTTTGTAGTACTCGTACGATTTAGAACAAATCTGCAAAAATGCTTAGAAAACTTTGTAGGTTTTTATTTTTACATAGTAAATATTTTGTTAATGTCGAAAATATTTTTAAACTAGGAAAATAGTAAGACATCTCTAAAATAACAAGATACCTATTAAAAACTTGTAAAAATTATAGAGTAGCTAAATAGGGTATGTAGAGTTTAATCAAAAATAATTCTAACTTAATTTTGGCTTCTATTTGTGCACGATAAATATTATGTTAATACCAAAAATACTTTTTTAGCTAGAAAAATAGCAAACAACATCTAAAAATTCTCTAAGAAATCCAGAGTAGGTACATAGGGTATGTAGAGTTAAATTAAAATATTGTGAACTTAATTTTTATTTCCATTTGTACATGGTAAATATTTTGTAAATACTAGAGATACTTTGCAAACAAGAAAAGTAGCAAGGTATCTATAAAAATTGTAAAATAGCTAAATAGGGTACGTAGAGCTTAATCAAAATAATCTCAACTTATTTTTTGTTTCCATTTGTGTGCGTTAAATATTATGTTAATACTCAAAATACTTTTTAAACTAGAAAAATATCAAGACAACTCTAAAAATTCTCAAAAAAAAAAATCTAGAGTAGGTACATAGAGTATGTAGAGTTGAATTAAAATATCGTGAACCTATTTTTTGTTTCCATTTATACACGGTAAATATTTCATAAATACTGAAGACACTTTTTTAAATAAGGAAAGTAGCAAGATACCTGTTAAAAATCTGTAAAAATTATAGAGTAGCTAAATAGGGTATGTATCCGTACTTAATTTTGGTTTCCATTCATGCACGCTAAATAATTTACAAACAACGAAAATTGGAAGGTACCTTTAAAAATTATACGAAAATTGTAGAGTAGCTAAATAGGGAATGTAGACGTTAATTAAAACATTGTGAACTTAATTTTACTTTCCATCTGTACTCGACAAGATACCTCTAAAAATTTATATGTCGATACATATGTGTGCATATCAGTTTCCTATGTGTCGCTAATTGTGCAATAATTGAATTAATTAGATATGTCACTTCTTATTACAATGTATGCCCTGATTTTTTAGGTATGATGGACCCAGGATACGCTGCGCAGTGGCCGTATGAGTTATTTGACCCGATCATTGACGTGCATCACCGTAGCCGCCTCAGTACCATCCTCCCCCAGGAGGGCAAGGTCGCGATTGAGCTTGTCGTGTTGCGGTTGTGCACGCCCATAATGGTATGAAGGGTGGACCCATGTTGGGTTCTAAGGTACGTGTAGTTGTGACATTCGTGTACTTAATTGCAGTCTAACTACTTTGGGCGGACTCACGTTTGTTTTTAATCCTTTTGAAGTAGGTTAAGAGCGGCAGACCTCCTTCCACTAGTGAGGATGGTGGAGGTGATGTGGGAGGATGACCAAGACCGCGCGGGCAGTGGCTGTACATCGAGGTGTTTTTCGTACGATCGGTGCCTTCTAACAGCACTGGTTGACCGATGGAGGCCGGAGACGCACATGTTTCACCTCCCGTGCGGGGAGATAACACCAACGCTTTAGGACGTGCGCGGGTGTAACATCCCAATTTTCAGAGCTTTCAAAATCCTTTGATTAGTTAGTAGGAAGAAAATTCATCATTTGGATTTATTTGAATTTAATTTAAAAACTTAATATTGGACTTTGTGTAACAAACAATATAATATGAATATTTCCAACATGGACAATAGTCAAAACTATTTTATTTGGATTCTATGAGCTTGGTTGTATTTTCTAGAATTTTCTGGAATTTTTCCAAGTTCATTTGCTATTTTCCATTGCTTATTTGGATTTACGTATTTTCTTAAAAGAAAAGCTATTTTAAATCTCCAATAGTAGTTGGGCGAATTCCTTCGGCCCGATCCTGCTCATCTCGGCCGATCCTTCGTGGCCGTCCGATCAGATTTGGACGCTTGGATCTCCGCGCGCGCGCGTCTCTCTCCCTCCACGCGCTCCGTTAAACCTCAGCCGTTGGATCGCGAGCGGACGACCAGATCTCCGTCTATGCGCGCGCCTCGCCCTGTCCCTGACGCGTGGGCCCGCCGAGGTCGTCGTCTCCGACCTGATCTTCTTCGTCTCCGCGTGAACGCCGCGTCCGCCATTTTCGCGTCGCCGAGCTCCGTCCGACAAATTTGCAAACGGCCCCGATTCTTCGCGCGGACGACGCCTTCCAGAAGCCCTCTCCTCCCCGGATTCTTTCAAACATGTTTGAGATCAAATCCGCCGCCTCTACCCCGTTTTCTTCGCGCGTTCGTTTGGACTCGTTGAACCCCGCCGCCATCTCGCCACCCCAGTCCACCCTAGGGCCTATAAATAGGTCCCAGGGATCGCCAGCACCTCCGTTTACCAGATCCGCCACCCACCTCACCCCAAGAGCCCTAGAGCCGCCGCGGTTTAAGAATTGGGTTTGGTCACCAAACCTAAAACTTCAATTGCGCCGCCGCGGTGGCGCCGCCTCCGTGGAGCCCATCGCCAAGTCCGCCGTCCCTAGACCTACCTCCAGCTACCACCCACGCCGCCTGGACCTCACCGGAGTAGCCACCCGACAAAACCCGAACGTCTCCGCCGCTTCGAGCTCGCCGCCGGCCACCTCCGTCGTCCTCTTGTGCCTAGACCAGCACCATAAGGTTCGCAATGAGAGCTTCCGTGGTGCCACCCACTCGCCGGCGATCACCGCAGGCCGCTGCTTTGGCCGGTCAGAGCCGCGCGCAGCCGTTGTCGTCCGTGACGTGGGCGCCAGATCGACCACCCACCTCACCTCTCCGCAGCGTGCGTGTTAGGCTGCGTGGCGCCGTCGGCGCCGCCAGCGCCGCACGCCACCACTCGGCCGACCAGATCCACAGAGGCTCGGTGGACCTGGTCCACCGTGGGCCGTGTCCCTGACGTGTGGGCCCCACACGTCAGGATTTCTTTTTATTTATCTTTTCCGGTTTTCCTAGGGCTGACGTCATGCTGATGTCATGCTTGCGCAATAATCCGATTTTTCTATTGAGAAATAATTCGGAATTCCAACAAATCCTATTTTTAGGGTTTTTCTTTTGTTTCAAACTTTGAAACCTCATAACTTTTGCATCCTAACTCCAAATCCATCCATTCAAATTTCTAAATTTGTATAAAATCAAGATCTATCTATTGGAGATTTTTAATTATTTTATTGGAGTTAATTGCTTCTGTTATTTATTTATTCTTGTTGTTTGCTTCGTTACGAGTAGACTTCGACGATACTTCTGGAAGGTTTGAGGAAGAAGGAGCTTTCCAAGACCAAGACCAGCACCTGAACCTATTCCAAGGCAAGCTATACCCTTGACCATCTTGATTCCCAGTTTGCTAAAAGTATTTTAATTTAAATTACTGCATCTTAATTCAAGTATTTATTTAAATGTTTTGAGTGTAGTTGTTAATTCCATCTTGTTATGCCTTCCTTGTATAATTGTTATGCCTTGATCCTTTGTCACCCTACTTGATATTTAGTTGGTAAGTATTGTAGCACCAACGTGGGTTGGTTAGTGCGATTAGATTGCTTAGCCATGCCACGAATCACCATGTCATGTGAGACTGCAGTTTATTAAACCGGACTAAGTGAATATGCAATCTGTGGTAAAATCTGTGTGTACTGTGTCTCTGTTATGGCATGTGTTGCACTTAATCAACCGGGTGGTAAAAGGATTTAGACTGAGGCATGTGGTGGATACTGTGTGAAATGGGTAGACTGTGTGAACTGTGTGCTTGGGAGCTAATCTGTGTGGCATAGTTAGCAAATGGTAGTCTTGCCTTGGTCAATTAAGGACCTCACCATGTGTGCCATTGAACTGAGCCTATCTGTACAACCACATGTCTGTTTTGAGACGGGCCTAGCATAGTACGATGCGGATCCGAAATGCTTTGTTATGGTTAGTGCTAGCTACACTAATTATATCTTGTGGGTAAAGTGTACAACTCTGCAGAGTATAATTTAATCTATTCGAATAGCCGCGTCCGCGGTCATGGGCATGCTCGGGGATTTCACACTAGGGGTAGTTTTTCATAAAACTGTGTGGGGAGGGAGCTGTGTGATATAAATCATCTGGCTATGTGAATAATCGGTTAAACTGTGTGCGTCTTTGTGAAATCAATTATCAAATTATTGCTATTTAATTGTTTTACTTGTTGTCAATGTATATTTATTATTCAATTGCAAACATTGCATTTATGCAAAAGAACCACCGAATGCCTTTCCCTTGTAAAAAGCCAACATGTATATATATATTGCATCTCTGTGGTGTGGCTTGCGAGTACGGTGTGTACTCACGCTTGTTTTGACGAATCAAGCAGAAGAGGAGGAGACTTCACCAGCTTTCGAGGAGGAGTTTATCGAAGGTGCCTGATCGCGAGGTCTTGACCCCAGTCGGTTCCCTGTGGCGAATCGATGGGATGCCGCTGCCGTTTTTGTTTCCGCTGCTTTATTTCTCTGTTAGCCCTGCGTGGCTTAAATAAATGTAAACTCGACCGTAAGGTCAAACCATTATTTATTTATCGTTTATGCTATTATTCGCTTGTGTGGATCGATATCCACCTTTGTTAACACTGTGTGCACTAGCGTGATCCTAGACTAGTGCACGAAACACAGAGGATTCCGAATCGAAATTTTGGGATCCGACAGAGGTGGTATCAGAGCCATACTGACTGTAGGTCTTGACCTTAGTTAGATTGGCCGTTCTTAGTGAGTTCAAACTATTTTCTAAAGAAAAAATTAACTTACAAGATTAATTGAACTCCTTAACTCATCTCATGTCTCTCTTGACTCAACTATTGTCAAATTCTTTCTCTCCTCGTCATTTAAAGTTGTTTTCATCTCTTTGTCCATCTTGTCGATGCCTTACCGCCGACTTTCGAGATAACAACGGAGGACTTGCCGCAGAGTCGTGGACGCCATCGCAGACACTTGGGGGCTTTGACTGCCCAATGTACCGTGGCAGTGAGTACATGGTCAACGGACGAGATCATGGTTGGGTCTGTCACCGACACCACGCCAGAGGAACACCAGAGGCAACCACCTTTGACATCTCACCGGAGGACCACCTTCGCAGAGGAATTCAGAGTAATCACGCTGGCCATACTCCGAGTCTGCCACATCTACGCCGAAGAGCTGAAACACACCGTCTTCCGCTACCATCCCAGAGCTGCTTCAGGGGAGCTATCTGCGCGCTTTCCGTCTACCAATGGGGAAGGCAATGCCACAGTAGTGTATCTTGCACGCGGTACCGCCGGGAGGAGTCGGCGATGGATGACACCGAGCCGAGGTGCGCCTATCGCCTTGGAAGAAGCCGAGGAAGGATCGCCGCCTTAGAGCACGCTCTCTACGGTCAGCATGAGCTCGAGGATGATCAAGAGGAAAATCCTGAAGAGAACCCAGAGGAGATCCCAGAGGAGCCGGTAGAGGTTGCACAGCTAGAGGGACCAGCAGAGAGCTCAGACAATGGAGGAGCCACTGTACCTACACCCAAAGACGCTCGCTCAGTTACACCGTTCCTAGCAGATCAGACCATTCGCGAGGATGCCAGCTCACTTTAGAGTCTACACCGATCAGGAGCGTCGCCGTGGCTTTGGAGGCTTTCGAGGAGTAGTTCGTTGAGTTCCAGCTTAGTCGCTTAGCCGCTTTCCTTTTGAGTCGCCTTTAGGCGTAGTTTGTGTGCTTAGGTCCGCTTTATTTTTCTGTGTGCAAGTATGAGCTGCAAAGGCCCTGGGCATTTGTTGCAGCCATACTAATAAGCTATTAATAAAGGTTATTCCATTTGAGTTTCTTGAGCTGTGTTTGTTGGGTTTAATCTACCCCCTGTCTAGTTCTTAACTCATCTTGTGCTTGCTACCTTATCTAACCTATGAAACTTCATCAGATGGTTCAGACTCGTCACATCACGCAAGTGGTTCCTGTACTCAAAGATCCGGAGAAAATGAGCGATCCCAAGCAGCGCAGTACCACCCCAAGCACCCCCTCTTGACTTGCAGAACTTTGGAGCCTTCATGGCAGCACAAACGCAGATGATGTATACCATGATGAACCAAATGCAGGCCATGAACAACAACAACAACAATCATCGTGGAGGAGCCCCACCGCCATGGTCATCAAGGACCATCCAAGTTGGTCAATTCATGAGGACCCGCCCACCAACTTTCTCTGACATGTCTCGCCGGTAGAAGCGGATGATTGGCTTCGCATAATTGAGAGGAAGCTGATGATCACCCAATGCAGCGATCATGAGAAAGAGTTATATGCCACTCATCAGATAGAGGGCATAGCTGCTGAGTGGTGGGAGAACTTCAAGAAGACATGAGGCACCGCAGAATATCACCTGGGAGGAATTTTCTGCAGCTTTTCGCCAGTACCATGTACCTGAAGGCATTATGGATCTGAAGAAAGATGAGTTCCGTGCTCTCAAGCAAGGAGCTATGTCAGTGACTGATTACCTGAACAAGTTTTCTCAGTTAGCCCGCTATGCTGCAGAGGATGTCGCCATCGACAAGGCCCGCCAGTAGTCGCTTGAAGGGATTGAACTCAGGACTGCAGTCAATCTAATTGCCCACACCTTCCCAGATTTCCAGGAACTAGTTAACAAGGCGTTGATCATGGAGGACAAACGCAAGGAACTGGAGGAGCACCGCAAGCGTAAGATGAATCAGCAGGGAGGCCATCAGCAACAACAGCAGAGGGCAAGGATAGTGCCACAGCAGTTTAATCGTTTCCAACCACGTAGTTCGTCAGACCCATGCACCGCTTTCGACTCGCCCTTTGCTCGTAATCCTCGCAACACTACACCAGCCAACCCCACCCCAGGGAACAACATCCGGCCGGGTGAGCCAAGAGTGTGTTACAGTTGCCGTCAACCAGGTCACTTCGCCAATCAGTGTCCTCAGAAAGGAACTATCACTCCAGCTCGCTTCAACCTTGGATCAACACCGCTAAGACCCCAGCGTAACAACCAGGAGTTTCTCGTGGAACCATCAACCAGAGGAGCGCCTCGATCGGTTGTCGAGGTCGTGTTAACCACGCCACCTTGAAGGAGCCCAGAAGCACCGACGTCAGACTTGGGTAAGTTCTGGTAAATTCAAGACTGTGATCCGCTCGCTTGATTCGAGCTTCGCATTCGCTTGTTTCGAAATTTTGCAACTAAGAACAAATTGGAAGTTATGCCTCTTAAGCGTACTCTGTTAGTCCAATACCGAGCAGAGCTAAGTTCTAATGTGGGTTGTTTAGGGCTAAGTTACTCATAGTGGAGTTGAGTTTCTAGCTAACCTAATTATTCTAGACACCCAAACCATAGATGTCATCCTTGGCATGGATTGGTTAACCAAGCACAAAGCCGTGCTAGATTGTGGCCAAGAGCCGCGTATAATCGAGGATACCAAAGGAAACAAAGTGGAGTTTCTAGCTACCTCGGTCGTAATGGACATCCGCTTGTCAATAGCATGAGGACTGCCGCTTTGAAGATGTGCCCGTTGTTCGGAGTATCCATATGTGTTTCGTAAGAGTTACCAGAATGCCACCGGATCGTGACATCGAGTTTGTTATCGACCTAGTGCCGAGAACAAACCACTCTCGAGAGACCTTATCTGATGCCACCGATGAGTTAGTAGAAATGAAGAAGCAAATAGAAGAACTTTTGGAGAAAGGTTTTGTGAGGCCTAGTTCGTCACCATGGGGAGCGCCGCTTTGTTCGTCAAAAGAAAGATGGAAGCATGAGAATGTGCATCGACTACCGGCCTCTCAATGAAGTCACCATTAAGAATAAGTATCCATTGCCCGGATAGATGATCCGCTTGATCGATGAAGGGAGCCGAGTGTTCTCGAAGATCGATCGCGATCGAGTTACCACCAGCTTGAAGATTTGCCCTAAGGATGTACCTAAGACCGCTTTCAACGCTGACGGACATTATGAGTTCCTAGTCATGTCCTTTGGTCCGACTAATGCCCCGCCTATTTCATGAACATGATGAATAAGGTATTCATGGAATATTTGGATAAATTTGTAGTTGTATTCATCGATGATATTTTGGTTTACTCCAAGTCGAAGAAGAACATGCCGAGCATTTGAGGTTAATCCTAGAGAAGCTCGAGAACATCGCTTGTATGCTAAGTTTAGCAAGTGTGACTTCAAAGAAGGAAGTGGATTTCTTGGTCATGTGATGACAAATGCAGGAGTAGCATTGACCCCAGAAAGTGAAAGCAGATACATCGAGCGACCCAAGACATCCACGCAGATTCGCAGCTTCTTGGGATTGGCGAGGATATTATCGCCGCTTTATTGAAGGATTCTCGTCAATTGCTAAACCTCTTACGCAATTGTTGAAGAAAGAGAAAAGTTTACTCGACCCCACTGTGAAGAAAGTTTCCAAGAATTGCGAAGTGCGACTTCGCCCCAAAGGCTTGATTTTGCCGATATTCGCAAGGATTTTGATATCTACCGTGATGCTTGGCGTCAAGGATTAGGATGTGTCCCGATGCAAGAAGGAAGAGCTCGTCACAGCGTATGCGCCAAGGCGCTTAAGGCCTCATGAAGAGAATTATCCTACTCATGATCTAGAATTAGCAGCAGAGTGCATGCTTTGAAGATTTGGCGTCATTACCTCATCGGAATCATTGCGAGATATACATGCATCATAAAAGCTTGAAATATATTTTCACCCATCGGACTCGAATATGAGACAGAGAAGATGGTCGAGTTAATAAAGGATTATAATCTTGGAATTCATTACCATCCCGGCAAAGCCAATGTTGTCGCCGATGCTTTGAGCCGTAAGAGCCACCGCAATGCTTTGAAGTGAAAGAGCTTTGTTCGTAACTTCAAGAGGAATTCCGTGTCGGGCTAGAAGTAGTATCGATGGATTTTTGGCAAATTTAGAAGTGCGATCTACTTTGAGAAGCAGATTCGCAAGCTCACCGAAAGACTCGTAGTTCTCCGACATCAAGAAGAAGATGATGTAAGGGAAGTTCAAGGACTTCACGGTGGATGATCGTGACATACCGTGGATCAATGAACGATCGTGTTCCGGATATTGATGGTTTGAGACAACTAATTTTGAAGGAGGCCCATGACTCAAAATATTCGATTCACCCCGGCAAGACTAAGATGTACCAGATGTTAAGAATAAGTTTTGGTGGCCAAATCTGAAGCGAGAAGTCGCAGAGTTCGTTGCCTTGTGCGACGTGTGTCAAAAAGTTAAAGCAGAGCATCGAGGCCAAGCAGTGTCATTATAACCTTTGAAGATTCCGAATGGAAGTGGGAAGAAATCGAATGGATTTCATTACGGTTTACCCAAGACTCAATCGGGTTACGATTCGATTTGGGTAATAGTGGATCGCTTGACTAAAGTTGCCCATTTCTTGCCAACAAAACCACTTACTCGAGGATCGTCCGCGAGCTATACATGTCGAAGATTGTCGGTTTGCATGGTGTGCCTAAGAAGATAGTGTCGATCGAGGATCTCGCTTCACCTCCGATTTTGGCGAGTTTGCATGAAGCCTTAGGGACTCACCTGAATTTCAGTACTGCGTATCATCCCCAAACAGATGGACAAACTGAAAGGGTTAATCAGATATTGGAGGATATGTTAAGAGCCTGTGCGCTAGCAAATGCTACTCGTTGGGATAAGAGTTTACCATATGCGAATTCTCATACAACAAGATTATCAAGCTACCTACAAATGTCACCATTTGAAGCCTTGTATGGTCGTGCTCTGCAGAACCCCGTTGAATCGGTCGAAACCAAACGTCATGTCTTTGGTCCGGATATTATTCAAGAAGCGTAAAAGCAAGTGTCCATGATCGAGAGAGATTAAAGATAGTTCACCGAGGCGAGAAGAGTTATGCCGACAATCGTTGTCGTGATCTCAGTTTTGAGTCAGAAGATTTTGTGTATCTTCGAGTTACGCCTACGAGGTGTGAAAAGGTTCCACGCCAAAGGGAAACTTGCCCCTCGGTATGTTGGTCCGCATAAGATTTTGGAACGCCGTGGATAAGTGGCTTATCGCTTGAGCCGCCACAATCGCTAGCAGAGTACACGATGTCTTCCACGCCTCACACCAAGAAGTGTCTTCGTGTACCGTAAGAAAAAGCACCGTTGGATTCGATTGAACTAAAAGAAGACCTCACCTACAAGGAGCAAATGGTCAAGATTTTGATGTCGCAGAGCGCCGCACTGTAGCAAGACCGCTCGTTTGCAAAGTCCAAAGGAGTAACCACTCGAAGAAGAAGCAACGTGGGAACGTGAAGAAGAGTTGAAAGCCGAGTTCCTAGCCTTTTCTCTAGCTAGCCTGAATCTCGGGGTCGAGATTCCATTAAGGGGGGAAGGTTTGTAACATCCCAATTTTCAGAGCTTTCAAAATCCTTTGATTAGTTAGTAGGAAGAAAATTCATCATCTGGATTTATTTGAATTTAATTTAAAAACTTAATATTGGACTTTGTGTAACAAACAATATAATATGAATATTTCCAACATGGACAATAGTCAAAACTATTTTATTTGGATTCTATGAGCTTGGTTGTATTTTCTAGAATTTTCTGGAATTTTTCCAAGTTCATTTGCTATTTTCCATTGCTTATTTGGATTTCTGGTATTTTCTTAAAAAGAAAAGCTATTTTAAATCTCCAAATAGTAGTTGGGCCGAATTCCTTCGGCCAAGTCCTGTTCATCTCAGCCCGATCCTTCGTGGCCGTCCGATCGATTTGGGCGCTTGATCTCGCGCTGCCTCTCTCCTCCACGCGCTCCGTTAAACCTCGGTAGTTGATCGCGAAAGACGACCAGATCTCCGCTCACGCGCCGCCGCCTCGCCCCCGACGCGCGGGCCCGCCGAGGTCGCTGCCTCCGACTGATCTTCTTCGTCTCGCGTGAACGCCGCGTCCCGCCATTTTCGCGTCGCCGAGCTCCGTCCGACAAATTTGCAACGCCCGATTCTTCAGCGACGCCGCCTTCCGTAAGCCCTCTCCCCGGACTCTTTCAAACATGTTTGAGTTCAAATCCGCCGCCTCTACCCGTTTTCTTGCTGGTTCGTTTTGACTCCATTGAACCCCGCCGCCATCTCGCCACCCAGGGCCCACCCTAGGGCCTATAAATAGGTCCTGTGGATCGCCAAGACTCCGCTTACGGATCCGCCACCCACCTCACCCCAAGAGCCCTAGAGCCGCCATGGTTTAAGAATTGGGTTTGGTCACCGAAACCCTAAAACTTCAATTGCGCCGCCGCCGGTGGACGCCTGCCTCCGTGGAGCCTGCCGCCAAGTCCGCCGTCCCTGACCTACCTCCGGCTACCACCCACGCCGCTGGACCTCACCGAGTAGCCACCCAACAAAACCCGAACGCCTCCGCCGCCGAGCTCGCCACGCCACCTCCGCTGCCCTCTTGTGCCTAGACCAGCACCATAAGGTTCGCAACAGAGAGCTTCCGTGGTGCCACCCACTCGCCGGCGATCACCGCAGCCGCCGTTGTTGGCCGGTCCAGAGCCCGCCGCCGGCTGTTGTCGTCCACGACGTGGACGCCAGATCGACCACCCACCTCACCTCTCCGCAGCAGACGTGTTAGCCGCGTGGCGCCGCGTGGCGCCACGCGCCGACGAGCGCCACTCGGCCCGACCAGATCCACAGAGGCTCGGTGGACCTGGTCCACCGTGGGCCGTGTCCGTGACGTGTGGGCCCCACACGTCAGGATTTCTTTATTTATCTTTTCCGGTTTTCCTAGGGTGACGTCATGTCGATGTCATGCTTGCGCAATAATCCGATTTTTCTATTGAGAAATAATTCGGAATTCCAATAAATCCTATTTTTAGGGTTTTCTTTTGTTTCAAACTTTGAAACCTCATAACTTTTGCATCCTAACTCCAAATCCATCCATTCAAATTTCTAAATTTGTATAAAATCAAGATCTATCTATTGGAGATTTTTAATTATTTTATTGGAGTTAATTGCTTCTGTTATTTATTTATTCTTGTTGTTTGCTTCGTTACGAGTAGACTTCGACGATACTTCTGGAAGGTTTGAGGAAGAAGGAGCTTTCAAGACCAAGACCAAGACTAACCTATTCCAAGGCAAGCTATACCCTTGACCATCTTGATTCCCAGTTTGCTAAAAGTATTTTAATTTAAATTACTGCATCTTAATTCAAGTATTTATTTAAATGTTTTGAGTGTAGTTGTTAATTCCATCTTGTTATGCCTTCCTTGTATAATTGTTATGCCTTGATCCTTTGTCACCCTACTTGATATTTAGTTGGTAAGTATTGTAGCACCAACGTGGGTTGGTTAGTGCGATTAGATTGCTTAGCCATGCCACGAATCACCATGTCATGTGAGACTGCAGTTATTAAACCTGACTAAGTGAATATGCAATCTGTGTGGTAAAATCTGTGTGTACTGTGTGCTGTTATGGCATGTGTTGCACTTAATCAACCGGGTGGTAAAAGGATTTAGACTGAGGCATGTGGTGGATACTGTGTGAAATGGTAGACTGTGTGAACTGTGTGCTTGGGAGCTAATCTGTGTGGCATAGTTAGCAAATGGTAGTCTTGCCTTGGTCAATTAAGGACCTCACCATGTGTGCCATTGAACTGAGCCTATCTGTACAACCACATGTCTGTTTTGAGACGGGCCTAGCATAGTACGATGCGGATCCGAAATGCTTTGTTATGGTTAGTGCTAGCTACACTAATTATATCTTGTGGGTAAAGTGTACAACTCTGCAGAGTATAATTTAATCTATTCGAATAGCCGCGTCCGCGGTCATGGGCATGCTCGGGGATTTCACACTAGGGGTAGTTTTTCATAAAACTGTGTGGGGAGGGAGCTGTGTGATATAAATCATCTGGCTATGTGAATAATCGGTTAAACTGTGTGCGTCTTTGTGAAATCAATTATCAAATTATTGCTATTTAATTGTTTTACTTGTTGTCAATGTATATTTATTATTCAATTGCAAACATTGCATTTATGCAAAAGAACCACCGAATGCCTTTCCCTTGTAAAAAGCCAGCATGTATATATATATTGCATCTCTGTGGTGTGGCTTGCGAGTACGGTGTGTACTCACGCTTGTTTTGACGAATCAAGCAGAAGAGGAGGAGACTTCACCAGCTTTCGAGGAGGAGTTTATCGAAGGTGCCTGATCGCGAGGTCTTGACCCCAGTCGGTTGCCTGTGGCGAATCGATGGGATGCCGCTGCCGTTTTTGTTTCCGCTGCTTTATTTCTCTGTTAGCCCTGCGTGGCTTAAATAAATGTAAACTCGACCGTAAGGTCAAACCATTCTTTACCACTGTTCTGAATTCTGGGCAAATAAATGTTAGTGTTTTTATCTATTATTTAGACTACTGTAGAGGCCGAATATGGGGTTTTACCCTTCTAGAGTTTTATTCCTGGGAACGTTAGCTTTCTTTTGGCACCAAGATCAGGAAAATCTGATCTGTAGTTTGGGAGATATGAATTTTTGATTACGAACTGTCCTGGTCTGTCGGCCGAGGTCGAGGGTTTGTCCCTCGATTTTGTTCAAATTAGGGGCTGAATCAGAATCTTCACCCAACTAAGTTATTTTAGCCCTTAAAATTATCTTTCCAAGCTGATAAGAATAATTCTCATTGGATCAATAGGTTGAAAGTTACGCCGTTTTCTTTATCTCGATCGTATTCGGACGAGGCGTAGATGGGTTGTGTTTAGCTGATAATTAGCCCTCTGTTTTGGCCGAATCAGGGGATTCCACCAACTAATGTTTTGTAGCCTGATCTATTAAGATTCAGTGAGCACTAGTTTCAGGTATTTTAGAGTTACAGATAATTAATGGTGAATTTTCTCGTTTACTACCGTAAGATAGGTAATCCGGACTTTTAGTGTAGAAGTCAAATTGAACCTTTGGGCCTGTGGGTTGATTAGAGAGTATTGTAGAACACCGGTAGCAGTGTTATATTATTGTTCTTATTTTTGGGAACATGCTTGTGTAGGCGGCGAGGCATCATGTGTGAGAACACCTTCGTTGCCTGCTAACGAGTCACAACGCGAAAGGCAAGTACTGTATGTTAACTGGTGTTGAATTCAAAGGAATGCATAATGATATGTTGTTTACATGAATGTTCTTGTGCTTTGTTCATGGTGTTTATATACTGCAAGTGACTAGTGTGGCCTTATTGGTACATTATGTTGAGTGTGAATACATACTTATACTTGTTTACACATGTTGTTGAATGCCATGTATCTTTTCCACTAATGTGTGATATTCATTCATACCATGAGAAATCATCATGTTCATTCATAAAATTCATTATGACCACGGAAGTGGATTCTTTTTGGTAAGTCCCATCAATTCCAGTATGGGCATTTGAAAGACCCATCAATTCCAAAGATGGGCATTTGAAAACCCATCAATTCCAGAATGGGTACGTGTGATCCACCATTCCAATGTGGGCCACGTTGGACTGCCGTATGAAACGTTCTTCATACGGTAACTTTAAGTGAACACCGACGGGTGATTCACTCGCTATACCGGTATATGCAGTCGATAAGTCCATACCTTCAATGCATTCTTACATTTCATCCATTCATGTATTCATTCCATATACACATGTAGGTGTTCCAATAATTGTTCGTAATTCAATTGAATTGTGTTGTCCACTCCATGCTTGATTATTCTTGTTTAGTACTTGCTGAGTCTTCGACTCACCCTTGCTTTGTATGTTTTAATTAGGTAATTGAAGAGGACGACAAGATGATTTGGTGGGGTAGTTCGGCACACTACACTTCACTTTTATCCAATCAGAACAATTATTATTGCCATTCATTCAAGCCAAATTGTTGAAATAAGTTCCAGATTGTAATAACCCTATGTTGGTATCGTTTGACTGTTCGTGGTATTATGATCGTTTATCCATTCTTTACCATGATTCTAGTGATCGTTCATTGTCATTCTTTAGGAATTTATGTTGATTGAATCTGGATAATCTAGTTTTAATGCTATGCTTAGTAGTTTGATGGGTTTGCGTGACATCTTGGCTTCCGAATAGCCAGGGTGTTACATCGCCGTTGACCGTCGTTGACCTCCAAGCTTCCTGCACAACAATAGACCAAGAAATCGATTTAGGGATAAAGTTATTTGCAACTTGACCCACGTTAGTCAAAACATGTCTCATGCAACACATATGCAATGGAATCCATGGAATTGACCTAACAAACAAACATCGCCACCAAGCTGGCCAGCGAACATAGCAAAACCGGTAATACCGCCAATGAACTCCAGTCCTATCGCACTGCGGTAGTACCGCTCCACAATTGCGGTCTTATCGATTCTCAGGGAAGAAGAAACTCCTAAAAACATATTCTCTGGAAAAAATATACTGCCAATTAAAATCTGGTCATAATGCGTTGTGGTAGTACCGCTTCTCAAATGTGGTCATACCGATTTTACCTGGTCGAAAGGGTTACGACCACCTGGTCGAAAGGGCTATGACCACTAGGTTACCACCACCGATCGAAAGGGTTACAACCCTTTGGTCCAAAGAGTTACGACCACCAGGTTGCAACCACCTGGTTGGAAGGGTTACGACCATGTAACATCCAATTTTTTTTTGAAGTTTTAAAATCTCTTCGAGTAGTTTAGTTCTGTAGAAAAATTCACCAAATTTTTATTTGAATTAAAATATGGACTTTCAAAAGAAAAATAATTCAATATGACTAATTCCAACATCAACTATTATCATACTTATTTTTATTGGGTTCTTTGTGATTGGATATATTTTCTAGATTTTTAAAGAATTTTTTCGAGTTCATTTGCTATTGGGATTTTTAATATTTTTCTAAAAAGAAAAATTTATTATAAATCTCAGAAAATCTCTTGGGCTGAAACTCCTTCCTTCAGCCCAAACCTATTCTCTTGTCTTCGGCCCACTCCCTTGTCCCTTTGCCAAGTGGGTCCCACCGCCTTCGTCCTCGCCGCCTTCATCTTCACTGCGCTCGAGTTGGCCTCGTCCGCCATTGTTGCTTCTAGAAGCTTCGTCTAATAACGGGGTTTCCATCGATAAAATCTTCCGTATCTCCGCATCCAAAACCGACAAAATCAAATCTCATATCGGTTTCTATCTCCAGATGTAACTCGTATTCATCTCAGACTCTTTCAGGGCTCCACCACCGATACGCCCTCTTAGCCACGCCCCTACCATATAAATAGGACCCCGAGGATCGCCTCAACGCCCTCATACCAAACCCTCAAGCCACCTCGACCTTAGAGCTCTAGTGCCGCCGCAATCCAAGATTTTAGGGTTTCAGTCGAGCTTCTTGCTTTTCGATTTACACCGCCAACCTTGTCGCCTCGTCATCGTTGACCACACTATCTTCTTCAGTGTTGCCCAGGCTACTTCCAGAATCTCTCGTCGTCATCGGAGCGTCACCGAAGCATTTTTCGACAAACGCCCGTACCTCTCCACCCCCTAAACCTTGTCGTCGGCCACCACCGTCGTCCTCTAGCACCCGTAAGTGCACCAATGAGTTCGCAATAGCGTTCTCTACTGGTTGATAGCACTCATCTCTGGTGAAGCCCCGCCATTCGCCGTCGACCCTGGGGACCTGAGCCTACCGCGTGGTCGAACCTCCTTCTACGACCAAGTAGTCGTAACTTCTACGACCAGATAGTCGAGGTGGTCGTAAGCCTCCTACGACCAAATAGTCGTAAGCCTCCTACGACCAGGCAGTCATGACTTCCTTTTGACCATGTGCAATACTTGATGTACAATGCTCGAAGTGAACAGTAGTCGAAACTCTTTTTGGGTATTTCTTAGTGTTTTGATCTTTCAGGGCCCATATCTTCTTCATCTGAACTCCGATTGAGCCCATCCAAATTTCTAAATTCATATAAATTTGAGATCTATTTATCTATATTTAATTTTTGGAGCTTTTTTATCTTTATTTACTTTGTTTACTAGTAGACGTTGCTACTTCGGGGAATTTTGAGCAAGGTGGAGCACGCCAAGACCAAGACTATTACTAGGATCTATTCCAAGGCAAGTTGTAGTCCTTTGATCTTATTGAACCTATGATTTTAAAAGTATATTATTTTATACAATTGCATGCTACCTTTATATAAATAGTTTTGGGATTAATTATCACCTACTTATCATTATGCCTCCATTGAATATTTGAATGCCATGAATCATTTGTCACTCTAGCATGGATAATTTTGGTTAGACATATTGTATCACCAACATGGGTAGCGTACAAATGCTTAGTCATGCTTAGTTACAATGGGTGCATTATCACATGTGTTATAATGATTAATCTTGACTTAATGATATATGAAATTGTGGTGGTTAGTCACTCGTCTTAAAATTTGTGTACCATGAAAGGGTATGTCATTGGTCTTAGTTAAAAAAAATGATTTTCGCTCGGGCGAGCGGATGGTGGATTGAGGGTGTGGATTGAACACGTTGTGGGTTGTGGTAAGATCGTCTGAGTAACTTTTCAAGAACTTAATCTTTGACGCCATTGAACTGGGCATTAACTGTACAACTACATATCTGATGGGACAGACCTGGCTAATTAATTAATAATTTTATGATTTGGTTCTGTTTGGGTTGTGTTTGGCGCAAGAGGGGGGCACTGTCTGGTCGGTTAGATATTCAGTGTTGAAACCTTAGCGAGCAGAACTGGGTCAAAATAGAACTTTGTAAAGGTATTGTCACGTGCTCTAGACTGCTTACCTAAGGTAGTGAGCGGTGGTATCAACGGATGCCAAACAAACTAGAGAATTTGTGTCTTGTGGGTCAAGGTGTACAACTTTTGCAGAGTGTAAAACTATTCGAATAGCCGTGTCCGCGGTTATGGACGTGCTCGGAAATTTCAAACGAGAGATAGAGTTTCTTATCAAATGTGTCGGATTGTGAATGGGAAGTTCACTTGATGGATATAATATTTGTTCAGTGAACGAGTAATTTACTTGGTGGTTTGTGTCAATTGGTGAATTGGGGATTCACTTATCATTGGTTTGGTTGGGAAGTGAATGAGGAATTCACTGGTTGTTTCAAAGCAATTGTTTACTTATTTACTATTATTTTAAACTAAGCATTTCAATCTATTTATTATATTTATCGTCAATGCTGCTTTCTGCAAAAGAACCATACAGCTAACCTTTGGTAAGTCTTGCATGAATACTATTTGCATACATTTTCCTACAGCTTGCTGAGTACTTTATGTACTCACGGCTTTATGCCTTTGTCGATCAGTTGAAGAATACCAAGCTGCTCAAGAGTTCTTTCAGAAGGAGGTTTTGCGGATCAGGATGCGTTCTCCACTCGATTGCCTGTGGGTATGTTGATTGTCCTTTCCAGATTTTTGGTTACGCTGCAAGAGTTTATTTGTTTCTTTAGCCCCGCGTGGCAAGTTAAGTAAACGTTGACCATAAGGTCCAATTATCATTATTATTTGTTATTTTCAGACCTTTTTAGTTAAATCGAATAAATATATAGTATTTCATCACTGTTTCCTGTGTGAGCTAGCTATTGATCTGTGACTAGTTCAGAATACACAAATAGTTCGTGAGATGCATTTTCGGGTCCCGACAGACCACTGGTCGAAAGGGTTACGACCACCTGGTCGAAAGAGTTACGACCAACAGACCGCACTGTGATGAGCTCGGAATCACAGTCCATTTCGCTTTTGCTGCTCATCCACAGAGCAACAGAGCAGTTGAGCGTGCCAATGGTATCATAATGCAGGGGGTTAAATGCCGAGTGTTCGACCAGTTAATAAAACGGTCAAAAGCTTGGGGTTCAAGAACTTCCCTCTGTTTTATGGGCCATTCGAACCACGACCAGTCGTGCGACCGGTGAAACATCATTCTTTTTAGTTTATGGTGCTGAAGCCATGCTTCCTCCAGAACTAAAAATTGGCTCTGTTCGAACCGATTGTTTCAACGTAAACGATCAAGAGGAGCGACGACTCGATGATATCAATTTCCTTGAAGAACGACGAAACCAAGCCTTAATACATTCGACAATCTATCAACAAGCCATGAGAAGGTACCACAGTCGTAAGGTGCAACCTCGCAGCTTAGCTGTAGGTGATCTGGTTCTTAGAAAAATTCAGAGCTAAGCAAATCGCAACAAACTTTCTCCTAAGTGGGAAGGTCCATACACTGTTGTCGAAGTCACCCGACCAGGCTCGATACGATTAGCCATGTCAGATGGGGAGGTTTTGTCTAATTCTTGGGACGTTGATCAACTACGTAAGTTCTTTGTTTAATTTCCTTTTCATTTCTATTAATTTTAAAGGTTAATCAATCCCTTAAATTCTCTTAGCGAGTGATGTTATTTATATGTTTGTACCCAGCTCTGGTCGACTAGCGGTTCATATGCTAAAGATTATGGAGATTATATTTTTATTTCAAAATTCTGTTCTACTCTCGTTTGGCTACTGGTCGGGACACGGAAAACCTCCTGATCGAAGTCTCTCCTTTTTCGCACGTGGTCCCACCCACTGGAAGGAGTTCCTAGCGATGGACTTTTTCCTATGATCCTCGCTGCCAGTCGGACTAGAGCATGAGCACGTATTGCGAAATATATTTTATATCTTTATATCTTAGCAGTTCCTTCCGACAAGCGTTGAGTATTACATAGAAATAAAACCACTTGTCGTTTATTTTGTACATCTTTGCATTCAAGTTTTCTTATCAAGGAAAGTCCTTTCTTCTGACCATATATTGTCTCAGTAAGTACTTCGATTATGAAGAACAGATTTACAGCTAGTTGAAACCTAGCACTGGTTCTGATAAAAAAGGTTTACTAGTATTATTATGATCAGTTTTTCAAACAATTAGTGCATACTTTAAAACAATGGTCGAGGCTTAAGTTCATATTCTTGGCCTACTGCTTATATAATAAAGTTATTCTTCTATAAAACAGTCGGGGCTAGGTAATATATGAATATTCATAAGTCAACCGGATGAACAAAAGATTTCATTGATAAGAAAAAGGTAAGTTTTACATTTTTGTATATTTTTGCATTACAATTCAACTAGAGATCGCCCAACTAATCGCTGCTTGACGGAGATCCGACCTCCATTTCTTCTGCAACTTTGTCTCCAAGAGGCCTTACTTCCTTGAGAAACTGCTAACCCCCTACATTATGATACCATTGGCACGCTCAACTGCTCCATTGCCTATGGATGAGTAACAGAAGTGAAATGGACTTTGATTCCAAGCTCATCGTAGAATTCATGAAAACTGCCACTTGAAAATTGAGTACCATTGTCTGTGATTATACGACTGTGGTAATACCGCTCATCTATCGTGGTCATATTGATTATACTGAACTTTGCTGAAAACGAGTATTTAACAAACCCTCAATACTATTGCCAATTGTATCATCATCCTAAAATCGTGAGCACATCCTCATGATATCCACACTCTCTCCTCATGAAACTTTTGGTGCCTACAGGTGGGCCCTAGTCTCCTATTATACTCTCTCTCGCTCCCTTTTATCCAATCAACATCTCACGCTTTTTTCATGTGGCTCAATTGTTTTTATCTTTTTTCTATAACTAAATATAACAAAATGCTCTTCTTTTGTTGCATATGTTAAACTCGTGCACACATGTTGCTATATTGGAGATTTATATCCTTTGAATCAATATGTGATGAGAGGAGGAGGCGCTAGAGTGTCCATGACAGCGGCCGCGTGAGCACGTGAGTTGATGTGACGAGGTCAGTGTTGCGGGTGCGACTTACGTATGGGTCACATCTAGGGTGGAGCATGACGACATAGCGAATTAGGGCATACCTTCGACAGAGCATCCCATTGCCATGGCCGGTTGTGCTTGCACACGTGTGCTCTGGCAGCCATGGTCGCCTATCCCTGTGTTGTTGGTGTTTCTCCTATCATGAGTCAGGAGCTCCACAGGTTTTGTGTCCGTCAACGTCTGGCCAGCAACCGTGCTGGTGGCACTGCTGTTGCTCTGGCGATGGTGTCATCCTCGCCGCAGGTAAGCTTACTGCTTTAATTCTCACTCGATCTCTGTCTAAGTGATCAATTCTAAGATCTTGTAATTGTCTGTGCAAAGTGCTTTGTGATGATTGTGTAGTTAGGATGATGGATGTACTTGGCAATGCTTTTGTGTAATCCAGCATGCATCATTTAGGTGTTCTAAAATCTGAATGCAACCATGATAGAAGCAAAAGAACAAGAAATTGCAGTACACCATATGCTCAAGTCATGGAAATGCTACCAATGCATGAACTACAAGCATCGGCACATCGCGTCCATGAGTTGGGCCGACAGTCGTGCACTGGGTGAGTGAGCGGAGACAGGGACGCAAGTAAGCAGATGTGTGTGCTCAGGTGTGCGGGCGAGCGGGCAGCATGAGCAGAGGGGCACTGATCGAGAGAGGAGATCACAGAAGTGATGCCCTTGTTGATGTTGTCGTATACACCAAGTCACTGATGCAACCACGGGTAAATGGGTGAAACGGGCACGGGTGGAGCTCACCCATGCCCGTTTACCTAACGGGCAGAGAGTTTCTCCCATTTTCATGCTTGTGGACAAAGAAAATAGCCTATATCCGGCTCTATTAGGGCATTTACCCGTAGCCACGCGGGTAATCGGGCACAATTATCATCCCTATTCTCAGGCCTTGGACAGGACACGTGTTGTGCTCGGAGACACGATCGCGAGATCTGAACAGTGCGGGCGCCCGCAAATTGGTATTTTCGCGGGTGCATAACCATTGTTCCCGTTGGCGGGAACGGTGAAGGAGAGGTGCAATCCACTAAATCATGCGCCCAAACCCATATCGCGTACACATGGACCAGAGAAGAAATGGCAGGTCGGGCTGGACGGCTGCCAAGGTGCGATCTCCAGATGGCCCGACCTTCAATATGAGTATGCGACTAGTTACTCCAAAAACAAGAAACAAGAAGGAAAAAACCTCCTGGACAGATCAAGTTGCACTACAACTCCTATCGAAAATAATGGCAATCAGAGTATGGTACGATCGTATGTGCGCAGTTTGAAATTTCACTGTTGTCATACGTACCTTGCACGGCCTTCAAAAATTGTACGGCTCTAGGCATATTTCATGGCAACCCAGCGGGCGCCAGTTGCATGCACACGTATAACTAAAATAAGGAATAAGAGACGTATTTTAACATGAAAACCCTACGAAAAAATTACGAGCGCACAGCCGATGAGGAGAATTACAAGGGAATGAGAATTTACAACTCACAATGAGTTGGCTGCTGAATTCTGTACAGCTACAAGGGTATATAATGGGTGTACAAAATGATTTGCGGTCAATAAGGAAACCACCCTTCCTTCACTATAACCAAGATTTGGATACATATTCAACACGATGGAGCTGATGAGTTCCCCGACGACTTGCTACACTACATCGTCACTTGGCCTGAAAAAAGCATCGGACGCTGTGCACATGAGCGTGCTCTATAAGCAGTGGCGGTCCGTCTGGACCGACACCGTCAGAACGCTCATGTTCTTTACCCACCGCCTACCACCTGATGACCATCAAAACGGGAGTCACGATACTCCGACGGGGCTAAGCAACACAACGTTCATTGCCAGCGTGTTGTGCCAATAGTAGAACCCGGCATGGACATCCCGCACATATTTAAGAGGGACCCATCTTGCAGCACCACTCGGGCCAACATATGGCTGCAGTACGTCTTGCAGCATGCCGGCACACGGTTCGTGCTCTGTTTACCACCAACAAAGAAAGTGGAGTAAGACAGCGCATGTGACCCTCAAGCTCCCATGCGATGGGAGATCGCCGAAGATGCTAGGGCTGGATCTAGGATATGTTGGACAGCTCGTACTTCCCCCGTTGACGTCCAAGTTTTGCGCGCTAAGAGACGGGGCGGTCTACAAAGCGCGTGATTGTGCTGCGGAGTGCGCTACCTACTGTTGCCAGTGCCATCTTCTTCCTCCCCACAACCCACTGCCGCTAGCGCCTTCTTCCTCCCTGCTACCACCATCGCTATCGATTTGTTCTTCCTCCCCGCCTTCTTCTTCATTCTAGGCGAGCTCCGGGCGCCTCCACTGCCACCCCACTTCCACCACCTGTGGCCGATGAAGCTCTCACCGCCACGCCACGCCACTCCCTTTTCCTCGCCACCTCCACCACAACCCGGCACAACCTAATATTTAGCTGCCCGCCGTGCTGTGCTGCTCGTCGCCGCCACCCATCTCCCTCCTTCGAGCTTGCGGCGAGCGGCACCACCACCGCCCACTGCCGGTCCACTGTATCCCTACCTCCCTCTACAACCGGGGACTCCGGTGAACCCCTTCCTAATCCCTAGGGATTTCTAACCCTAACCCCTCGCCGTCGATTGCCACCGCATCGCTGAAGAAGAGAGCGCGTGGAAGAAGAATAAAGGGGAGGAGGTGAACCGCGCACTCGGTTGTTGGTGTAGACTCGTTAGACTTTCCCCTGAGAGAGTTGAACATTGGTTGCATACGATTTCAAGGCACGAGCAGCCTGAAAGTTTTTCCTGTCGACCTCGTGATATCCGAGCCTGAGAAAGCTCGAGTGTTGTTGAGTTAAACTTATTGCATCATAATAAGTTGTGACATGTTGTATTTGTAAAGTGTCATATTAGGATTGTCTAGTTGCGAGTTCCTTGCACAATAGTAGTGTTGCGTGTGCAAAAGAATTGGTCGTCATGTGTTGCTTGCGTGCGTGATTTGCCCTCATGGAGCCGTGAGTTTAGGATATTGGAGAAAGATGTGGGCAATGTGTTAGACATGTGCATGGGTATGTAGTTCCTGATGTACTTAGTCATTGATTAAGTGACTGAATAACAAGAAAATGGGTTAAGAAGTTGTGGCCTCGCCAAAAGTGTTCTTCCTATGTTCTCTTCTGCGTGTGCGTGCGTGCGCTTGTGTCAAACACGGGAGAAAAAGGTTCGACATGGAGATGCGTGTGTGTGTCTCTTCTGTGGATAATCCCAACATTTGATCATCAGAGTGAGGTTCGGCATGGAGATGTTTCCCGGCGATGACTCGCCAAGCATTAGCGCGCCAACGCGGCTCCATGCGAGGAGTGGTGATGACCCAGGTGCGAGCGCGTGCTGGCGACCATGGCAGGGAGCTGGCCGCCGCCGAGTCCTGTTACCGGCAGAGAAGCAACAACAAAGAGGAGAAAAGAGAAACTACACGGCTAGGAAGTTGCGATCATGCCCCCAACTCTGAATGTGAGTTCGTTCTTTGTGTTCATTGTAACAGCCCAAAATTTCAAAATTCAGTTGAAAATAAAGTTTAATTATTTTTGTGGAACTTTCTGAAATTTTAAAAGTTTTTCCATAATTATTTTAAAGCCAAAATAATTTATTTACAAATTTATTATCAAGAATAAGTCGAAAATATTTTATTTAAATCCAAAACGCCTTAGAGAATTTCTGTGAATTTTCTCATAATTTTTGAAATTTATTTGTTATTTTCTAAAGCCTTTTTTAATTACTCGAATTATTTTAATTAGAAAATCATTAATCACCGAATAGTACTTGGGCGAATTTCCCTTTCCATCATCGTTCCTCGCGCCATCGGGCCTGTTCCACATTGCGATCGGTGTGGGCGTCCGATTCATCGAATAGCCGACGCTTCTCCTGTGCGCAAACGCTTTGGCGCGTCCGATCAGTATGGTGCGTCCAATCAGTTTGGCGCGTCCGATCAGTTTGATGTGTCCGATCAGCGATCCGTATGGGCCGTCCGATTTAAATCGAATGACCAAGCACCATCCGCTTCGTTCCTTTCTTGCTGTCACTAACAGGTGGGGCCCGCACTACAGTGTCGTCATCTCCCTGATCCCTTCTTCCTTCCGCGTCCGACGCCTTCGTCCGCCATTAATGCCCGAGCGGAGATTTTCAATTCTGCGATTCCCTCCACTTCTCCTCGCGTAATCATGCACATTCAAGTCGCCGGTTACCCTCGCGCCCGTTCTCGGCAGTTTCTTTCCACTATTGTGTGCATTTACGTCGGCGCGTTAGTCGTCGCCGCCATGACCTCCGCCTCCCGGTCTCCCCTTGCCCTATAAAAGGTAGCCCTGGGTGCGCATCCGTCTCCTCCACCTAGCGCCCTAGCTCTCCTCGCTGCAGTCTCTCCCTAGCGCTCGCAATTCGAGTTTCTCCGGTGATCCCCGAAGTTCGGTTCTTCGCCAATTCCGTCGCTGACAATCACACTCCGGCCACCCCGACCGCACCCTCGGCATCGCAACACCATCGCCTACCTCGTGCGCACACCCTCCTCGCTGGAGAAATGCCGGAGCTCCATCTCCGTCGTTGACCCAAAACTGCCGCCGCGAAAACCTCGTCGCCGACGACCATTCCGCCTCGCCCTTCTGCCGCAAGGTAGTGCACCAGATTCCTCTGCATCCCCTCATTCTTTTTGCGCCTACTCCTATGCCTCGCTGTGGTGTGTAGCGCCGTCGAGGCTATCACCGGAGCACCGTCACTCCTCGGGCCGATGTGGCTTGGCCATATTAGCGCCACCTCGACATTTTCGCTTGCATAGTCAGCGAGTCGGCCACAGCGTGGTTGCTTGCTTGACCATCTGCGCCAAAGACACCCTCCGTTCATTGTTACGTGAGCCGAGTTCACGGTGGACTTTGACTGTTTCGTGGACCCGCCTATGACAAGGCCAACATGTCGATGACACGAGCTTTTTCTTTAGAAAAAAAAACCGACCAAAATTCAAAAATTTCGTACGCTAACATCAGCAATGCGCAATAACTCGAATTTCTTTTAGAAAAATAATTCAGGAAAATTTATAAAATCTGATTTTAGTATTTTCTTTAGTTTTAAACTTTCAGGAGCTCGTATTTCTTCATACGAACTCCGATTTAGGTGAATCAAATTTCTAAATTTATATAAATTGAAGATCTATCTAACTAAACTAAAATTATTTCATTTGGAGATAATTTGGATATTCAATCGAATTTATTTGTATATTATCTGAATTTGGTTTTTTTTCGTGTATAGATTTTGACGACTCAGGAGAGGTAGATCCATCTGAAGAGTTAGATTATCAGGACTTCGAGCAACACATGTTACACCATTGATCATATTGATCCCAATATTTTAAAGTTATTTACTTTTGTTTTTAAATTACTATTGCATGTATAATTTTATCCAGTTATTTTAAATTCCTGTTTTAACTTTATAGTTAATCCAATTCCTTTTTATAGCCAAACTAATGTTGAATCATCAATCCCTTGTCACCTTAGTCAAAAAAAAGTTTAAAAATAAAGATATGCTTAGACATTGCTTAGATCACAAATATTTGATTTTTGGGGAATTTTTGCCAAAATAACAGTATTGATTAAAAGCCTATGACATTGTTTTGTCATGGTGGACTTTTGCAAATGTCTTTGAAAAATAGAATTTAAAAAATTGGTTTGGACTTGGGCAGAATGGACAGCTGGTGGGTGCAGGTTTATGCACGGGCTCGATCCGGGTAGGATTGAGGCCCAGAGTTATTTTTGGAAAGTTGCCTAAGTAAGTTAAGGACCGGTCTTTGAGCCGCATCTTGCAAAGCTCTACCGTACTACCACATGTTCTGTATGGGCAGGACTAGGCTTATTAACTTGCCATACCTCATTGTCTTATGTGCCATTTTGTTGAGTGGGTGTTGGTTAGACAGTATTCCCACCTGGCGCAAGAGGGGGCTTCCAGCAGGTGGTTAACCCAATGGAAGTGAAACCTTAGCGGGCTTATTAGCAGTGAGGTAGAACATTTGAAACGCCTTGTGATAATTGCTTAGTCACACGCCTATGGAAGCGTGCATTGGCCGACATAACGAGCAAATTATCTCTTGTGGGTAAAGTTATACCACCTCTGCAGAGTGTAACACTATTCGAATAACCGTGTCCACGGTCATGAACATGCTGAGCAAAGCCACTTGAAGTTAGACTTTGTTTTTGGTTTATAAAATAATTTTTGTAAAATGATTTTTGGATGGCAAATCCTTGTGGTAAAATTGGGCGGTTAGCCATGTGATAGGAGGGTATCCATCACCATGTTTCATATGGAGGATATCCACTATAAAACTGTCAATTAAAAAAAAAATCTGATTTTTGGCTATAGATTAAAAATTGCTCTGAAACTTAGGACTATTTAAAACTGAAAATGCTGCTTTACACAAGTAAACCCTATCAGTCTCACTTGTTTACTTATGCATACATCATATTTCTTTATTGAGTGTAACTTGCTAGCACAGTAGTTGTGCTCACTCTTGCTGAATAATATTTATTCAGGAGAAAACTTCTATCCAGACAGTGAGGATCCAGACGTTTAGGTCTACGCCACCAGACGATTGACTGTGGCGCATCGTGTGGTCTACTACTTATTTATTTTCCTTTATGTTATTTTAATTGGCCTCAGGCCCTATTTTGTAATAAACTCTATTTCATATAAAATAAATGCGTGATATGACTGTGATGGCACTTTTGTTGGACTGTGTACACTAGAAATCTTGGACTAGTGTGGAAAACACAAAGAATTCGGGATCCTTCGTTCTCGGTTCGACATTCATCTCCTCCAAGCGAGAAGCTATGCATGTTCATTCTCTTCCTCGTGATAGCGTGTGTTCTTGCGTGAGTTGAGTCCATGAGATATCATGAGTGATCCAGGGTTTGTGCGAACAATCATGGTGGAGAAGCGGCTGCGTGGGTTCGGCGCTATGAAAAGTGAGCTTGGGTTGCTAACCCGTGTCGAGTGGGAAGGTAGAAATTCTTGAAGATGTGTCAGAAGATCGGCCTTCGAGTTGTGAATAAGATACAACAAGATTAAAGGAGTGAATTTTGAGTTAAACTTGTTGCATCATAATAAGTCGTGACACGTTGTGTTTGTAAAGTGTCATGTTAGGATCATCTAGTTGCGAGTTCCTTGCACGATAGTAGTGTTGCGTGTGCAAAAAAACTGGTCATCATGTGTTGCGTGCGTGCGTGCGTGCATGAGCGAGTTGGGCTCATGGAGCCGTGAGTTTAGGATCTTGAAGAAAGACCTGGACAATGTGTTAGACCTGCACATGGGTATTTAGTTCCTTATGTACCTAGTCGTTGATTGAGCCAGGGAATAACAAGAAAAGGGGCTAAGCAGCCGCGGCCTCACCAAAATGTCCTTCCTGTGTTCTTTTCCGTGTGCACGTGTCTGTGTCAAACACAAGAAAAGAAGGAATCCATAAGTTCTCTCGGGGCTAATCCCAACACGCGGATGGTACGGGAGTGGACTGATGTTCCTGGTGCTCAAGGCCGAGGTGATGGAAGAGTTGAGTGTGTTTTGCGACGACGAGTGGGAGAGGATGGAGGTGGTGGCCCCGAGCCTTCATGTACTTTGTGCGTAGGTTAATGCCTCAGATGAGCGAATACTGGCTCTAAGAGTGGAAGACCTCGCATGGCCTGGGCGCTGGCCACTCCCAGACAGCAGGCCCGTTCTTCAGCATGTGCGAGAGGGGTGACTGACCAGGACCTAGGCCCACATATAGGAGGCCCATCCTGTATGTACTTAAGAATGACCCACTAATCGACCATAGTGTTGGTGTAGGTTTAGCGAGTCTAATCTCGAGATGCAGCCTCGTAGAAAAGCTTGGCGTCAAAAGAACTTTCTTGGTGCAATGGTGACTGTATTTTTCACGTTTAAAGTACTTGATATGTGATTTGTTATGGGATCTGTCACCACCGATTTGCCTAGTCAAGTCTCCACGTCCTCCTTGGCTAAAACCCTGGCCTCTAGCACCGCGACCACGTCCATGCCTATTTTCAGAGCCTCTGCCATATCCTTAAAACCAATTTAGTTCCTTTGACTGTTTGTTTCCTTCCTTCGCATTACTTTTCACAAGTAATGCTTGATCTGTTCTTGCCTTGCACCCTCTCAAGAGCCCATCATGTGCTTTAAGAGACCTAGTTACCTCTTCTAGCTCCATGCTCTCAAGATTACTTGAGTACAAAAGAGTTGTGACCACTGATACATACCTGTTGGGTAGTACTGGTAAGTATTTCTCGACCACCTCAATTTCCTCCAATTTATCACCAACGGATCATAGCTCGTTGACCATTGCCGTCAATTTTCCTGCGAACTCATCTACTAATTGAGTTTCACCCATATGCAATGCCTCAGACTCCTCTCAGATAGTTCGTAGCCGTACTTTCTTCACTCGATCCACCCCCTCGTGCATAGTACGAAGAGCAATCCAGGCCTCCTAAGGAGTATCCTTCCCAACAAGTTGATTCAGCATTGAGTCGGATATAGCAGCGTAGAGAGATCGCCAACACCGTTTGATCAGTCTTCAAGTCGACCTCCATAGCCTTTCTTTTTGGATCGATCTTTCCCTTTTGATCGTCCGGATCAGCTACTGCGTCCCAGATCCCCTAGGCACGCATATTGACCCACATCTTCATAGCCCAAGCCAGGTAGTTCTCTGAAGTGAAACCGGGTATAGAAGCGTCGCTGTCGATGAAGATCCGTTGGGCGCCGTCTTCTCCTTCCTTCTTTGGAGTCGAAGACTTGATTTTCAAACACCTGCTCTGATACCATGTGTGGTCGAACTACCTTCGACCAGGTGGTCGGAACCCTCCGACCAGTCAAACCTCCACGACCAAGATATAGTTGATTACGACCAGGTAGTAGAAAACTTCCTTTCGACTACGTGCAGTCGAAAGCTTCTACGACCACGTGCAGTCGAAACCTCCTACGACCAGGTTTAGTTGTAGCCTTCTATGACAAGGTGGTCGTAACTCCTTCGAGCACGCGTAGTCGAAAACTATGAATAGTACTTAGTGAACACTACTCGTAATGAACACTACTCGGTAACCGTACTCGATGAACAGTACTCGTAATGAACAGTAGTTGATGATCATACTTGAAACCAAAACTGACGACGAACAGACGATTGGTTACGGGAGCAACTGCTCCTCTTTTTTGCTTTTGAATTGCTTTTCTCAACCCACGACCACAACTCAACTCATGACTACTCAACTCACAACTCCTTGACGCCTTCTCTCGGCTTCCGACTTTCGACCACTTCAAACGACTGCTATCTCCCCCTGCTTATATACTGTTACATGCATCGACTACGATACGGACTCAACGCGAGTATCCTACTCGAACTCGTTCTCGTAAACGACTCAGACTCAAATCTTACCAAATCTTGTACAAGATTACAATTCCAACGTAATCTTCTGTAATGAGGTGGCACCAAGTTAAGTGATGTGGGAAAAATTGACTAGCTTTCATCCTTCCGAAGGGAACTGGACACGTACCGGCGATAATTCTCTTGTATGGGTTAAAGAATTTGATATATAGCTACAGAGATAACAAGAATGAAGATACACTGTAATATATATGTAATACAACGCTCGCTCGTAGTGTGGCCCATGTGGTCCATGAGGAGTTGTGTGGTGGGATTAGTCCCACATTGCTGGTCTCAAGTGAGTTGTAGTAGTATATAATGCATGTTAGATCCAAACGTAGCACCTCCGGGTTAACCCTTTTACACGAAGTGAGGACGAAAGTGTAAGTGAGGTGCGATGTGTGTGCGGGTCCGCCCCACGATGGGTTGGGCATTGAGCCAATTTGAGATGGTATCAGAGCATCAACCTTCGCTGCATGGGCGCGTGCGGGACAGGGGCGCGGGCATATGGCGCATGGCACATGTGGGCCCAGAGTGGACACATGGCATGTCATATGTGCCGGCATTGGACGCACGGACGTGTATTGAGGGGTGGTTCTGGGCATTTACACGTATGCGATATCTTTGCCGAGGCGTCAACCTGAAGGGGGTGAATGTAATACCCCGGCCTGCTCGTAGTGTGGCACATGTGGCCCATGAGGAGTTGTGTGGTGGGATTAGTCCCACATTGCTTGTCTCAAGTAGGTTGTAGTAGTATATAATGCCTGTTTGATCCAAACGTAGCACCTCCGGGTTAACCCTTTTACACGAAGCGAGGATGAAAGTGTAAGTGAGGTGCTATGTGTGCGCGGGTCCGCCCCACGGTGGGCTAGGCATTGAGCCGATTTTGGGTCAGGGTGTTACAGATTCGATATATTGAGTTGTTTTGTTTAACGCTAGCGTGTACATTTCTTTCTTTGTTCTATCTATCTATCTGTCTTTATCTATAGTAATTGGAGGCCCTCCTAGAAGCCTCCATATTAATCCTAGGAGGTAAAAAGGTAGAAATTTCCATATTAATCGGAGAAAATAAAAAGATTAGAAGTTCCCACATTAATCAGAGAAAAAGGAAAAATCCTAACCATCTATCTATCTATATCTATACTAACACTCTTAGAAGTCCCCATATTAATCATAAGAGGTAAAAGGTAGAAATTCCCATATTAATCGAAGAAAATAAAAAGGCTAAAAATTCACACATTAATCAGAGAAAAATGAAAAACCCTAACCATCTATCTATCTATATGTATCTATACTAATCGGATGCTCTCCTAAAAGCCCCCATATTAAACCTAGGAGGTAAAAAAGGTAGAAATTCTCATATTAATCGGAGAACTAATTGGAGGCTCTCCTAAAACCCCCATATTAATCCTAGGAGGTAAAAAGGTAGAAATTCCCACATTAATCGGAGAAAATAAAAGGCTAGAAATTCCCACATTAATCGGAGAAAATGGAAAATCCTAACCATCTATCTATCTATTTATCTATCTATATCGATACTAATTAGCGGCTCTTGTAGAAGCCCTCATATTAATCCTAGAAGGTAAAAAGGTAGAAATTCTAATATTAATCGAAGAAAAACAAAAAGCTAGAAATTCCCACATTAATCAGAGAAAAAATAAAAATCCCAACCATCCAATTTATCATGTGGTATAACCTGCGGCTTGGATTTATTTATTTTAGCCCATGTGCAGGCATGCTGATTGACCTACGTTGCATTTACTAATTAGAGTTGGACTCGATATTCCAATATCCAAGCGTACATGGTGTTTTCTTTTGAGCGCATATAGCAACCAAATAACCATGTAGGATGTGGATACTTACTAAATAATGACGTCCGAGCACGTGATAAATCTATATCTATATATACTAATTGGATGCTCTTCTAGAAGCCCCCATATTAATCATAGGAGGTAAAAGGTAGAAATTCCCACATTAATAGAAGAAAAATAAAAAGACTAGAAATTTCCACATTAATCAAAGATAAAGGAAAAATCCTAACCATCTATCTATCTATACCTATATCTATACTAATTAGAGGCTCTCCTAGAAGCCCCCATATTAATCCTAGGAGGTAAAAATGCTAGAAATTCCCATATTAATCGGAGAAATAGAAAAGGCTAGAAATTCCCACGTTAATCAGAGGAAAAGGAAAAATCCTAACCATCCATAAGAGTTTATACTAGAAATAGAACTTTGTGACCGCTTGGATTCTTCTAAACACATCCGAAAAATTAGAGGCTCTCCTAGAAGCCCCTATATTAATCCTAGGAGGTAAAAAGGCTAGAAATTCCCATATTAATCGGAGAAATAGAAAAAGGCTAGAAACTCCCACGTTAATCAGAGAAAAATGAAAAATCCTAACCATCCATAAGAGTTTGTACTAGAAATAGAACTTTGTGATGGCTTTGATCCTTCTAAACACATCCGACACATACACGAGTGTTCGAGTACAACATGGTTTGCTCTCAAACTACCAGACGTATCCTTTGCTAATATGGAATATAATGTCGGCATTGATTAAATAATCTTTGCAAGTGGATAGCAGTAACCAAAAACTAGGAGTCCGACAACCGCGTTAGGGAAGAGTCCAAGCTCTATAAGGAAAAGTTTTCGGCTATTAATTTATCTTCATAATTATGTCTATTTAGTACCAGTGAAAAATCTATCGGCCGATTTTACGGCTATTCACGATAACCTGTTTATTCTGTGATGGCCGTAGAAATTCAAACCGGCGGCGAAAAATCGGTTTTGGTAAAATTTGTTCGAAAAAAAATTCGAATTTGCATGAATTATGTTCGAATTTGATTTTTTAAAATTTTAAATTTCGAATTTTCGAAATTTTTTAAAACTTTCGGCCGAAATTTGGCCGAAATTTCCGGTTACCGACGGTAACCGGGGTTATCAGCGCCCTCCGAAAAAAAAATCCAACAGGTATAGTAAACACTGTTTAGTACTACATTCGATTCCAAATATAAGTCGTTTTAGAAATTGTGCCATTCAAACATTTTTAGATTGACCATCAATATATAAACAATTAACACGATTGACAACATGTAATTGGTATCACTAGTTCCACCATGAAATATACTTTCATAATATATAATTATTTTGATTGGAAACAAAATTTTTTTATAGAAATAGAACTCTGGGTCGCATGCATGGAGCATATTGGTCCGGTACTAAAAACCGAAATATGACTCTATGGACAGCGTACTGGATTCATATTACAATTAAGACTTTCTGAACAACAAAGAATCATGAAACAATTAGCATCCACATAGAAAAATTGTGAAGCTGTGCATAGATACACGGATATTCAAATCTTGGATCTAATTTTTTTTATGTCCAAATATCTATAATTGCATAATTACAAAAATAAATCAAAATTTCAAAATTCACAACTATGAGATTTTTATTATTAAAATTATAGATTGCATGTAGTATCGTATCTGAAGCCCACCATGCTATGATCAACTCAAAGAAGGTGATAGTCCTATGGTTAGAATTCTAAATTTTCTTAATCTATTACATTATTGTTTTCTTGCAACAATTTTTACAATTTCTAATTACAAATTGATATACTTGGGTATAACAATTGTTTCAGAATTCACATTTGTGAATTTGTATATATTTGTATAACATGATTTTGTTTAATTATGAATTCCTAAATATATTTTTTCTATATATAAGTATTAGTTTCACATATTCAATGGAATTACATATGCCTGGACAATAAAATTTTAATTTTGAATTTATATAGGTTATAATATCACAATTTGTGTACTCCATATATATGTAGATCCATACACTAATAGTATTTGTACTTAGGATGCATGTAAATACCAATATTGGTTCTATATTGGGGCCACGAGGCAATAAATTAGAAATATATAACAATTAGAAAAAGTAAAAGAAATGAGAACCAAAGTTTGCCAATGGAAATTTTCTTATATTATCAATAACATAATATTGTTGAAACCACGTAGCCCGTGCGGACGCACAGGTTGATGACTAGTATATATAATAGGTGGCAGGTCAGATAATTGCCGCTAGCTGTTTGATCAATAAACGTTTGCTAGTAGAAAAATCAGTATGAAAGGTTTTCTTTCAAGTGGTGAAATGACAACTTAAATACAGCATGTAAGTTACGCAATTTGTATCCATTGTACCAAAGTTTTTGTAAGCAGTATTCCATCTTTATATAACATGAGGGCACACAGCACATATAATAATCTGGTAGAATGACAGAGCAGTTAAACAGCTGCAAATGAATATTTTGTCCTTTTTCAGGAAAACACATCCATACAACATCTATGATAAATGAAAACAAGATACTGTCCATGTTTAACAATTCCAATTAACAAAATAGTTCTAGCTTAGTTTCTGACTCCTATCCTTACATGAATCGGACCATCTTTTGGCTGCAAATATAGTAACACTCCACTGAGTATGCTATGAAACGGAGGAACCCCATCATGTAAAACATCGCTGTGGTTGGTTGAACACCTTCACGAAGTACTATAGTGATCTTTTGGAGGGATTCCACACATCCAAAAATAAAGTTGAGAAAATCCACTTCATGAATCGTGCCAATGAAATCACTGACCACTAGGTTTTGCAGGGAATTCAAGCGGATATTTTGATTTCTCCAACTTGGTGGATGATCCCAAATGCAAGAATATAGGCATACTGTGTCACCCTGTAATAGATACATATTATGTAAGAAAGAAGATTTTGATGAAATAACAAAACATGAAAATAGATGTAAAAATATATCTTTTGACTATCGAAGCATACCTTCCTTTGACATAGATTAACATGAAGGGTTCTTAAACCAACGCATCTTTTTAGAAGTGGGAGCATGCTTGCGCCAAACATATGTTTGTTTGGCTCCACAAAGAGTTCCAGCTCCGAATAACGAGGAAGTACAATGTGCTCCATCAATTGTCCGTGTCCCACTAGCTCCTAACATTTCATGAGATGAAATGAACATTGTCAAGTAAAAAAAAGCAAAGAGTCGTGAAATTTTCAAGCCATGCAGATTGTCCATCTTAGCTCCAATTTTAATTCAACTTCAATCCACTTCAGTAGTGTCAACTTGCACATAGTCTCGCTTTTCAAATAATAGGGAAGCTTATGGACAGTACCAATTACTTGCATCATATATAGTACATGCAATGCCAAGAAATCGACGTTTTTTTTTTGCGCATTTCTTAATTCATCTATTTTTCCTTCTGTCTTATGGGTTTTACAGTGTGGATCCAAGCTTGCTCAAGTAAGATTATGGGTTAATAATACATAATACCATCAAGAAACTACAAGTTTGATGAATCAGCAAGGTCATAGCAAACAATAATTAACCACTGGGTTATTGCACTCTATATATCCAGTTTGAGCTGGATTACCTTGAATTTCTTTAATCATAGTTACAAGTGGTCATCCGTTTTAACCATTAACAATACAAGCGAAATAATTTAGAAAAAGTGATATTATAATTCATAGCTGCACACAGTTATACCAGATAACGAATTAAAATGACATCATATCAATGCAACACACAAATGCTAGCTTTGAAGAAAAAAAATCATTTCCCTAACATGTGTGTGTGTGTGTGTGTGTGTGTGTGTGTGTGTATGATGTAACAAATAGGCTAGTAAGCATCAAGCTTAGCCTGGAGCCCTAGAATACATTCAAAAACATTATAATTTGTCAGAGCACTATAACTCTAAAACATGATCGAACACACTGAACCTTATATTTCTTGCAGCCACCAGACATGCTATGATATTGTAAATCAATTGATCATATGGAAAAAGATATACACGTACAGGATGAATAGGGATGTGAAGCTCCAGGACATCGGTGCGCCTAAAATGCTTGAGGATCACGTTGAAGTTGGAATGAACTCCAAGCCATGTGAGAAATTTGGCAGGAAGCTCGCCTACCACCAGCTTCTGGAGGTGCTCGATGTGGCCAATGTGAGTCTGCTCCGGGCAGCAATCCTTCAATGCACCATCTCAAGCTTCGGCGCAGAAATCGACAACACCGCGCCTTCGCTTTCAATGAAGCAGCTTTGTACTCCAATGGTGTGAAGTTTTTGTGCCACTACATCCAGCCGCCTCAGTTCTGTAACAAACGACAAACATAGGAACGCAAGGGACGCGCTGTGCAGCCTGAGCTCCGTCACACCGGCGATCTGCACCATCTCCAGTTTCTCCAGGCAAGGGCAGCGCGAGGATATGATGTTGCCGAGGGCTGCACCCGCGCCGGCGCTGAAGCGGACGCAATACATCATGAGCTTGGTCAGGGACGCGAACACGCCGGCCGCCGGGAGAGCGAGCTCCATCCTGTGCCTCAGGCTCAGCGAGATAAACCTGGCTCTATTGAAGCACGGTAGCTCAAATACCGGCGTGTTCCCTTGCTCTTGCTCGCCCTCGCGCAATATCACCACCCACAGGTGGAAGTCGCCGGTGAAGCGCTCGGCGGCGAAGCGCGCCCACGACGTGATGCGGCCGACGTCGACGTTGGCCTCCCTGAAGATGCGGACGCGGACGCAGCTGACTACGCGGCCGAGGCCGGCGACGCGGGACAGCACGCCGTCGACGAGACCGGCGAAGCGCCCAGCGCCGACGGCACCACCGACCTGGGTGTCGAAGAAGTCAAGGTTCTGGAGGTGCGTCCAGAGCGAGCTCCAGCGGCGGGAGAGGACGCAGGTGCGCATGGCCTCGATCAGCGGGAGCAGGACGAGGATCCGGAGGAGCACGTCGTCGGGGAGCGCGCTGAGGCGGTCGTCCTCACCGGTGCGCCTCGGCCGCTTGGACGTTGCCGCCGCCGCCTTGCCGTTGCCCTCCATGGATTGATGGAGCGCTTGTGTGACCGAGGGGAGGATCTAGGGTTTCTTCTTTTGGAAACTTTTTGGCGACGAGAGAAGGGGAGAAGCGGCTGCTCGTGGTCAAGTATAAGCAGGGAAAATAAAGTCGTTTTGAAAAAAAAAATTTGGAGGGGAACGAATTGAACGAAAATTTGGAATTTCGGTGGGTTTTCAAACGGGACAAAATCTAGACTTGAAATTTGGCCGAAATTTGACCAAATTTTGTCCACATGTTTTGAACGAATTGAAAATAGGGGCGAATCACCGAAATTTTGGCGAAAGTTCACTGAAATTAATTTTCCTTAGTACAAGAAAAGAAAGCGAGAGTTTTTTTTCCGTCTTTCTCCGAGATCAATGCCAAAAATGGCACCGCAAATTCACCGGTCGTGCCACAAGCACTCGGAACCCCTTGTTCGTGTACCAGGCGGCCGGACAAGCCAAGTTCGTGCACCTGGAGAAGGGACTTTCCTCGCCCGCACGCCCTAGGCCCGAAGGCCTCCCAGTGTAATTATCTAGTTGTAATTAATTAGTCAGAATTAATTAGTTGTAATTAATGTAGTCATATTTAATTAGTCATAATTAATTATTTGTAATTAATTACAACTAATTAATTTAGTCGTAATTAACTAATCGTAGTTAGTTAGTCCAACTAAATTAGTCGTAGTTAATTAGTCATAAGGATCACTAGTTTTTTTTGCAGAAATTTAGTAGTTTTTAGGGGAGGTAGAGAAATACATACTAAATAGTGCAATATGTTTATTTGATTGTGCATAGTAAAGAACAGTGAATTGCTCCTAACATATGTATTGGGTTGGTGTGGTTTTAGATAATATCTAACATCCAAAACTTGCTTGTGTTTATTGGTGACGGTGTCGTACGAGGCGGACCGGGTGGGATGGATATATCAAGATTCCTAATCAATGTCTACTTAACAACCTATCGCCATCCTTAACAGTTTGCACTAATAAATTAATATTTCAGAAAATCCACAAACTTGCATTCCGAAAAAATAGGGTACATGAAATCGAGGGTTTGAAATCATGCGCTTTCCTTGTATACCAGACTTTCTTTGTATTATCACACATACCAAAAATTATTATCACATAAAATCATGCGTTATATTATGATATGCACCATAAATTAATTATGACTAAAGTAATTGTCACATCCTAAAATTATTAAATGGAATTATTTTGCATGTCATCAACATGCATCATGTTTTGAAACATTTGCATAAAGTATTGCACTTGGAAAATCTCAAACACTTGCTAAACATACACTTCAAATTGAACTCCCAAAAGAAATCAGTAACAAAAACATATTTGCATCTTTTGAAATAATTTATTCAAATACTATATTAATTGTCATGAATTAAAATAATTTTGCCAAATTTTGGAACCAATTTCGAACCACAGAAAACTCAAACATGATTAATGACCTCTACTAAGTTTAAATTTGAATTAAGCGAATAACTTATGAACAATGGGTTTTCAAATTTTATATGGGTACTAGGTCACTCCAGGAACCTCTCTGAATTATGTCAGATTTGTAGGATATTTTGATATATTTTGAAGCTCGGTCAAACTAGGTTCAAATAAAAATCAAATTAGCCAAACCATTTACTGTTCTTCGGGCTCGAGCCATCTGCACAGTAACCGGGCCCGAGACCGACTCGATGAAGAGACTCGATTAAACCAACTTGATGCACGACTGTCCGATCGTGATCGCGCGTCTCACGCCAGTTGACCGATTGAACGGCCGAACGCCCTCGCTCCGTCGCTGACAACAGACCCCACTGCGCCTGTGCTTCTCCTTCCTCGCGTTGGCGCTCGCACAGAAGCCGAGCACCACGCGCCGTGCAGACCCTGCTCGTGCACCGTCAACGACATGGCCGCACCGCCCAAAATGACCAGCCCCCGATTTTCCCCAGCTAACACCATCTCTCCTCCGTCCATTCCTGGGGCTTAAGTCGCCCCGTACCCCCTATTTTTCAGCCATTCTTCCTCTCGGTGGCTGAGGAAGAAGAAGCTCGCATTGCCTCAACTCCCGGGTAAGCTTCGCGCTTCCGCCTCCCTCTTCGCCTCCGACTGACGTCGTTTCCATTTTGCTAAGGCCGACCCTTTCTCTCGCTTGTAGCTCCCGGAACACCACCGTGTTAATTGTTGTCATCTTTGTATCCGGTGAGCCCCTTGCCCTCAGATGTGCGTCACCTTGTGTCTTAGGTCTTGAGTGGTCTTTGCCCTTAATCAATTTGTCGGATGTTGCACAGGAGCTTGGGAATTTGGAGTTTCTTTCCTGTCAGCCGTAGAACCCTGTTCTTCGTCTTCGTCTCCGACTGGTAATGCATTTTCCGATTCCTAGCTGTTAGAGCATCTACTGAACATCCTTAAACTATTCCGGTGCCTCATTGTCATTCTCCTCACACAGAGAGTCTTCTCCACGTGAGACGTGCCACCGCCGTCGACCTCTTCGTCGCCAGTCCAGCTCCGGCCAACTCCTCGTCTCTCCAGCGCCCAGGTAGCTTTCTTAGGCCCCGTAGATGCTCATGCACCTGCTTCCCTGGACAACGCAGAGCTTGTTGGTTGTTTGCACCGTTGCCGTAGTTTGCTCTCCGCTCATCTCCGGCGCGCCGCCGCTACCGGCCACCGTTGAGTTCGCCACCGGTACCAATAGGTGCACAAGACTATTGCGCGCCCATCCCTGCCCTTGGCCGACGGCGTCGTGGCTGTAATCGCCGGTAATCTATCGACGAGGGGAGCTCAGTTTTTTAGGGCCGTCCAGCACACTGTAGCAATGCCATTAAGGCTAATCAGCGTCATTAACTGCTAATGATTGAGTTTAGTATTAATGGCTGTCTTAAGGTAAGTAATGAGTCGTTTACATGTGGGTCCCGCGCACAAAAAACGGGAAGATTTAGCAGCGGCTGATGGGTGGGCCTAGCCACTTAATTGCCATGTGCGCTGTGCCGTGGGCCGGTGAACTGCGCGTGATGATCTTCAGTCCACGCACTATTGTGTGGACCGAGTCACTCACGAGCAGGCCCCACTTGTCAGCTGAAATTAAAATCCAGGGTTTAATTGAAAAATGGCACTGTTGAATGGGTGCCGCTGGTCAGCGACTATGGCTAGCATGGCTATCGGTAAGAAAAGTAATAAAGGGTTAAAGAAATTTGGAATTTATTTATTTATGCACTCTTGAAAAATATGAATAACTTCAAAATTGCATAACTAATTCATCTTAACTCCAAATTGAATAAAACTAGTCTTGATAATTTTTATTTTTAATGAACTTTATTTAAAAATAGGTTTCAAATATTTTCTCGATGTGAGAGAACATAGTTTTGGAAAAGGATTCATTACTCTATTATTTCTACAATAGAAAAAGGCTAATAACTTTAAAAATTCATAACGAATGCATAAAACTCCAAATGAGATGAACCAAGTTGAATTGGACTTATATTATTATTCCGTATTTACCTATGTAACCCTTTGTCTCCCCACTACTCTACAAGTTTTTGGCCAAATAGTTAAATTGAATAAATTACATTTTCTAGAAGTTTGAAATTCAAACTACTATAACTCTCACATACTTAATGCAAATGGAACTATTATTTCACCTAAATTAATATAAAATTATGAAGTAGATACTGTATAAAAATAAAAAAATCACGCATTTTTGAGCAATTTGATTTTTATGGTATTTCTCAATGTTTATCGGTATCTTTATTCTATAGAGCCCGAAGCGATCAACGTAGACTCTTACGCTACCGAGAGTGGGCAACTGAGCTTCCAGCAAGGCAAGCATTATTTGAACTTCCTTTTTGCATCATATTCATCCCAGTTTTAATACACTAGTATTTGAAATGCAATGATATTGCTTGCATGCTATTTTTGGTATAACATTATGTTGTGAGTAGTTAGCTATGTCCTACACTTTCTTGTTATCCTTCATTATTCCCTTATTATTATGCTTAAGATAGATGCTTGTGATGATGTGAAGGTTATGTGTTGAATGTTTAGCCATGGCGGGTCAAGAAAACGAAATAGATCAATTGACGGGATTAGCTCGTCAATTGTGGGAGACACATAACAATGCTTATTATTTTTATTAATTTTTGTCCAGATTGTTATACCTGTTTATGGAGTTAAAAAAATTGTTCTTGTTAAATGGTTTTGGGTATGGACAAGTGGTTGTATTGTGGATGCTGTTATGCACGAGACTCGGGTTTGTGGTTGTCTTGTCCTGGACCGTTAAGGATCGAGCCATGGACTTACGTTTCAAGTACTGATCGTGCCATGGACTTACGTTCCAAGTACTGATCGTGCCATGGACTTACGTTCCAAGTACTGATCGTGCTATTACACGCATCATATGGGTACCGTACGGTTAAGTAAGGGGGAAGTTTTATCATGTTAAGTCTCATGGTGGTGTGAGGACATTTGTGTTTGAACATTTGTTCGGAGGAGCCGATGTAATTTTCTGTAGTGTGCATGGGAGCACCAATTTCGGTTATTTACATTACATCGTTATTATTCTAATGCAACTTATGAGCCCACTTAGTAGGCGCTATTCATAGCTTATACTAAGTATGTGAACAACTCATAAGGGGGACTTATCTCAATGGGGCTTTCTTGCTAAAAATGATCGTATCTCGATTTTCTCCGGCCGGTATACCTAAGGAAGTGTGTCATTTTCCGGAGGCATCCGGAAGCTTACGGGCTAGTCGAGTCGTGTAGGTAAAGTAGTACACCTCTGTAGAGATAATCTATTCGAATAGCTGTGTCCACAGTTACCATCCGGATGTCATCCTCGACTCTCTGGTTTGCACCCTCGGTGCAGACCAAGGAGTTCCTGAGGACAATCTCCATGATGAGGTTTACTCGCTGGATGTCGGAGACCCTCACATTGGTCCATCGGAGGAGGAGCTCCAGTCGACCAATGATGGCCGCTATGGTCTCTGGTTGATCGAAGAGCCTAGAATGGATGACATTGCGAACGGAAGGCTTGTTCGCGGCTTGGGCAACCTTGCGATCAGAGAGGTGTGAGTAGACAAGCACAATGTAGGCCAATACGACCAGCACGAGAGGAGACGTTGGTGCTTGAGAAGCGACCATTTTGACGGAGAAGTTTGAAGAAAGAGGAGGTTTATGTGAGAAATCCCTTTCAAAAGCAGGTGTGATCTATTTATAAAACATGGTATACCTATTTACATTGGGAGCCGTAGCGACCGACGCGAGAGACAGAAAGATACATTGGTGCATTTAAACAAGCAATCGGATGACATGGTACCTGTTTTTATTATCACGGATGGTTTTAAGAAAAAAAACTGTCTATGATATTTAGGTATATCACAGACGGTTCTTTTCCAGAACCGTCTGTGATACTTCACATACGGTTTTCAATATGAACCGTCATTATATTACCTCATTACAGATGGTTCTTACCATAGCGATAACAACGGCGACAGACGCTAAGCCAAGATTATTGTATTTAATCTCGATGATTTTGGTCAACCATCCGTGATGAGGCGTCCAATATTAACCTTTTTGTAGTAGTGAGCCTGGCTAAGCATTTTTGTAATATTCGCACTCGAAATACCCAATTGACATCATCTATTGCCTAAACCATAACCTATTGGCTACAACAGTAAGGATACAAATATTTCAAGGAGGATCATGCATTGAATAGGAATATAACTACCGTTGTCCCCAAATATAGCAATTTTAAGCCAACATACACGCATACATAATAGATTTTATAAAGAAGTATAATAATTAAAATAGTAGAATCAACATGACAAAAGGGGTGCTTACCTTGCTCAGGTTGTTCAGAGAGTGAGGTCGCTTGATCGTTGTTAAACTCGCTCACGATTTCTAGTGTTTATTCGAAAGAACTAAGAATAAATCACAAACGGAAAAATAAATTCAATAGAAAGCAAATCTAAATATTTTTGCATATTCATACATATAATGATTTTATATGAATTGAGAAAAAAAATATTCATTTGATTTGGAGTTGGTACACAAAAGTTATAGCCATTTGAATTTAGCTCGGGTTTTAAAATCGCTGAAAAAAGGGGAAAACAACATTTCATGCTAACGGAGTTTCGGACATATAAAACTAACTCCTAACCTTCTCCCTAACTCATGATATTCACCGGACTTAGTAACCTGTGATAAATCATCTAATTTGATCCAATTCATTATGCATGTGTTACTCTACTATCATCAATTAGGGTTACTCACCATGCACAACCTCATGCATCTAGTCCCCTCGTAATCATTCACTTAACTGATTCTCCGGTGTTGAATCCAATCACATGCATAACACTCTCTGATCATATTCTCATATCTTGATCCAAATCTCGCACTAACATCCACTTCCAATCACATGCATAACACTCTCTGATCATATTCTCATATCTTGATCCAAATCCCGCACTAACATCCACTAAGGCATAATCATAGTCAATCTAACAACTAATGTCTACACTTGCGATCTTCCATCCATACAATCCATCCGATAATTGTACGAAATCCACCAAGTTATGGGCATATTCCCGTAACTAAATCCACCAATTATCCTCCACTAAACCATTTAAGCCAATACCACCTATCTAACTCTACTAGTCTCACCTCTTCAAATCATAATTGATTACATCAAAATTTCCACTGACCGAGGTTTATTTGACTAACCGACACCTAATAAGCTTTACAATTAATTATCCAACATTTAATAGCTCACTAATCAATCAACTTATATCCATATCACGAGACTAGTCGTGTACGACATCTACCAATCCAATCACATATGTGCCTCTACAATCGACTAATAATCATTTATCTACTAATCCAATTGAGGTATAATTCCATCAACTCAACACATAGGACTTATTTACTAATTACATGGCACTCCAAATAATTGTCCGCAATCAAATAATTCATTGCTACCTTCTCCCAATTTTAGCATATATATGGCTCACATAACTATTACTTAAGACATCCGATCAACTTGCCTATGATTAAATAAATCATCCGACTCAACCTCCATATTTCATTAAATACCATCACATGATCTATCCATCAAGTAATAAATTATAAAATACTTATTTGTCCTAAATCCTAAAATCACTAATCCAAAGTGATGGAAAACCTTCAATCAATTTATCATCTGAAGACAACCACTAATTTCCATGTGACTCCAAAATAATCGTACTTGATCACTCAATCCAATAATACATTTAATCCAACATCCATCGATCGACAACACATATTTCACAACAACAATCTAATTATTCGCATCCACCAATATAGCATCACATGATCATGCCTACGCACAATTAAGACCTAACAGGAGAGTTACACTGGTCTAAGCTACCATACAGTTTACACTAGTCATGCATAAAAAGATGCCATGCCTATGACGATTATGCAACATGCACTGCAAATAAAATAAATGCGGTAACTCAATTAGCACTAAGGATTTTTACCACAGCGCTAGGAGTGTGAATCACTATCGGATGTCGCCTTCTTGGCTACTCGTCCGCACCCACCGTAGTCATTGTTGGTTCCATTACCCGCTCAGCCGCTCATTCGCTTCCGCGTCCGCCATAGTCGTCGCCGGTTTCGCATCCCGCTCGGCCTCTCATCCGCGTCCGCGTCCGCCATAGTTGTCGTTGGTTCAATGTCCCGCTTAGCCTCTCGTTCGTGCCAGTCAATTTCGGCACCGAACTTGTGCTCGCGCCTTTTCTACTATTTGCCCATCTTTTCTTGCTTTTCTTTACTCTTCTTTTCTTTTTCTATTGTATTTTCTTTTTCTCTTTTCTTGTCTTTTCTTTTTCTATCTTTCTTTTCTTTTCTCTTACTCTCTTTCTCTTCTCTTCTTTTATGTTCTTTCCTTTTTCTTTCTTTTCCCTGTTTTCTTTTTCTTCCACTCGGCTGCCTTTCTTTTCTTTTCTCCCAATCGACAGCTTTTTCTTCTTCTCACTTTCTTTTCCTCTTCTTCTCCAGAACTTCTACCCAGGAGCCCCTCTGCTCTCCCTCGGTGCCGTGTCGCCATGCCGGCCTCGGGCTCCCTCGGTTGCCTCGTGTGTTTTGTGGCGCCACTGGTCGCGCCAGCCCAAGGCGGCCGCATGTGCCTCAACCGCCACAGCTCGAGCTGCCGACGCCGTGCTGCCTAGCCGCGCCGCCAAGCCGCCCTCGGTCAACGTTGCACCTGCCACAGCCATGCCACCCTCGGGTCTGTCTGCTCATGGCTCCATGCCGTGTCACTGTGTTGGCCGTCGCCTGGGCCTTAGAGTGCCACAGGTGCCGTCATCGTCACCATGCCGTGCTGCGCGTACTGTTGACCACATGGAGTTGCCGCGTCGCGTGCATGCTTGCGCCGGCCGCATACATGATTGGGCTCGACCTCATGCTCCACCAAGCTATCACGCCTTTGACTCGGTTGCACCACATGCATGCATGTCCGCCGAGGTGCATGCACGCATGCACCACCACATCCACGGCTCCGGCCGCATGCACATGCATGGCTCTGGCCGCAGCGCTGCTTCATCGCGTCCTCGGCTCGGCGATCGGCTACCATGGTTGAGGGCTTGCCACTACATGCGTTGCCGCCCTCGGCGCAACATGCACCACCGCATGCGTACACTGCGCCAGCCTTGCTCCCGGCTGTGTCGGCGTGCCAAGCAGCCCCTGCTCCCCTCTTCTTCCCCCTAGCCGCAGCGGGCCTCGACGCTCTAGAGCACGCTCTATGTCCCTCCTCCCCTTTTCTTTAATTCGCTCAAATAAAATCGCATACGTGAACTAGTCGCTAAAATAGAATGCTCTCGAGACGATGATCGCAGTGGTATAACATACATGGGATGGTTTTTCGTTTTTGGTTGAGATTAGTTGGAGAGAAGGTGGATGAAATGAGTTCATATTTTCTAGAACCTTGGAAGAAGAATGACAGTGGGGAGGATGAAGTGATGACAATGGTACGTGAGGGAGTGGTTGAATGGTTGTGTTGGGAGGGTGAAGAAGAAATAATTGTGGGGGAGGATGAAAACGACAACGAAGTAATTAAAAGGGGAAGGTGGCATGGGGATGGCAGTGAGGTTAGGAGGAAACGACAGCGGTGTTAATTGTTGGGAGAGATGGGTAGTGAAGAACAATGGACACACATGCATTTCATTCGCAGTCGGTCGAACTGTATGAGAGAGCGGTGATACTAATGCATGCATGATAACATAATTTTTTTATAAGCATGCGAAAACAAGAATAAAATCAATTTTTATTTTTATGCAACTTTTTAAACAATTCAATTTTATTTTAAAAGCTACCTTTTAATTAAACACGAGAATTTAAAAAACACACAACCAAATATTTATTAGCTCGTCAAATTAAATATTAACATCCCAATTCCGAAAATCGGGGTGATACAGAATCATACTTAGTATATATGTGGATGGTATTATGCTATTCTATCTCACTATAATATCCCATTATTTTACTAGCAAACATCTTAAGTATGAAATATCATTGCACATAAAAAATCATGTCTAACTAGTTTAAAAAGTTATCCCAAGTTTACTGATTAGTTAGAGATGTTTCACTAAAATCACGCTAGCACAATATTCCTTTAATAGCGAAGTATATATGATGCCTTAACAACATAAAGGGGATTTGTTTAAATTAATTAATTCTACATTTGTAGATATCCAATTGTGTTTTCCTTATGTATATATTGTAAATAAAAATTTTCTGGGTTATGATAAATATTTAACAACCGGGGAACTATATATCAAAATTGTTGAGAGTTTGAAGCTAGAACATGATTTCATGGAACTATATATCACATATCAACCCTAACTGCTATAGATTGCTATTTGTAGGCCAGTAAATCAGTAATACATCAATCAGTCAACATTAATACAAGATTCAACTTCTCCAGCTAACAAACTAACGACTAGCTAGGTTATATGGTCTGTCTACAATGTACAATTAGTTATCTCTGTAGCTATGTTTTGCTCCAACCACAATTTATATATATACTTCAAAACTACTTATGTATCCCATGTAGAAATACAACATAGGATTGATACACCAGTGATCTGCGTTATACCTTTCACCTAATTAAGATCGACACTACGGAAACACGTGATTTGCCAAATCAAGGTGCAAAAATCTTTGCCGAGTGCCAAATATATCGGGCACTCGACAAAGACACATGCAAAGCTAATTAAGTGCGCCTTGGCACAAAAATATGGCACTTTCGGCAAAGAGGCCTTTGCTAACAGTGCCGTGCACTCGACAAATGATCTCTCGGCAAAAGATCTTTGCCGAGTGCACACACTTCGGCAAAGATACACACTCGGCAAAGATTGGTAGAGGTCTAACGGCATCCGGGCGGCGTCCTCTTTGCCGAGTGCCCCGTTTGGCACTTTCGGCAAAGAATGTATTATCTTAGAGTGCCAAAACTTGGCACTTTCGGCAAACTAATATTTTTTTGGTTTTTGCCACCAATTTTTTCAAGCTTTAGTACACTACCACAAACAACATGTTTAAATTTGGGATATTTTCATTTCCTTTTGGCATATTTCTATAGTTTATTTTGTTTTGTTGAATTTTTCGAAAAATGTAAGTTTGAGCTGCGTGCATCGAATGATGGATTACATTCGTTCAAAAAATGTTATCGTTGTTTCTTAGTGTAAATTTAGGCTAAATCCGAGAACTGTCTCGAAATTTCGATCAACGTGCTCATGAGACAACGCCGCCAACTTCTTGGGAGTGGTTTTTAATTGTATAAAATGCGAGCAATTCGAAAATCATGAAACTTGTCGAGTTGTCACCGTATCGTATCGTATGCCGTGGAAAAAATTTGAAAAATTTTCGAGACGCATTTCACGCTCAAATTTTATCACAGCCTCCACATATGATATCATGACATCTTCCCAAGTTTCATGATTTTCGGACTTCGTTTGCTTTTATACAATTTAAAAACAACTCGACCGCAAGTTAAATGGTCATGTTTCGTGAACAAGATGCTCGAAATTGGTGGTCTGTTCTGTTACGGCCTCACATTATACTAAATAACATGAATATCATTTTTCCATTAATTTTTTCGTTATTCGAATGACTAGCGATTATAATTTGAATTATCCAAGAAAATTCAATTAATTGAAATAAATTAAAGAAATATAGAACAAGTCACGTCGATGCTTGCAAACCTTAGAAAAGCTTTTAGTCTTGAAAGAATACGTGACAATTAAATCCAAGGAGGGCCACCAGAAGATGTGCGTACCTTTGTAATCGAGATGTGAAGCTCTAGGACGTCCACACGCTTGCAATGATCTAGAAGCGTTGTGAAATTGTCATAACGTCCTCCAAGATATACCAGAGTTAATTGATACTAAAACATGATCAACGATCAGCTTCTGCAGCCACCTTGTGCTGCTGCCGAACTGAACATGGTCGGGCCAACGGTCGGCCCAGTGAACTTCCTCCAGCATCAGGGCGCAAACGGACGCTGTGCTGCCTAATATGAAGATTATGAATTAAACCGCTTCTCACCCTGATGGCACGTAGGTTTACCATCCAGCAGCTCTAGCTCAAAGAGAGAGGTCAGCAGCAGCTTCTTCAACGACGCGGTACGAAGCCTGAGCTACCTCACGCCGCGGACCTCGAGCATCTCCAAGTCCGAAGGCGAGGGCAGCACGTGGACACGACCTCGCTGATGGCCGCGCCCCGGCCGGCGAAGCGGGCGCCGTGAAGCACGAGGCGATCCATGTTAGGTAATCTCTTGTGTATATGGTAGGGAGTCCTTTTCATTGGTCTCCTGGAGAGAACTCACTCATGGCATGCTTCTTCTCTTGGACTTGTATTCCTCGTATATACACTCAAGTAGTATAAGGAAAAAGAACACAGTATGCACAGAATTTTTGTGACAGGAGCAACAACCTCACGTCGTTTTTTGTTTTGCTTTCTCTTATTCATAGCAGATTACATGAGATTAATTACATGCAGTGATGGCCCCGATTCTTTCTCAGACTAACTCCACTATCCGGAAAGCTCGTTCCACACGGAATCAAAACGACTACATGCAATCTACTCACTGTTTCCCGACGGCTTCATACCGCCTCACCATGCCGCCGCTGGCCCCCACCACTGGTGGAGACTGCCATCGTTGGCCTACTCCGCGCAATCACATTGTCGCCGCCGGTGCGCACGTCACGTGCGATTCCGGCACACCGCGCTAGCCTCGCCATGGCTTGACGCCGCCATCGTGCGACGCACCCCTTTCCTTGTGCACCTCTGCACCTTGTGCCGTGCCCCTCTGGCTACCGCACCTTGCGCCACGTCTCTGCCGCGCTTGCCGAGCGCCGCCACCGCCACATGCTCCTGAGCGTATGGTGCTGCAGTCGGCTCATCGCCGACACCCACGCACCTCTGCCCGACACGCGCCGCTCCGCACGCCATCATGCCGACCGGCGAGTCATCGCCAAGCAACTTCTCCTCATACCTTGCTCTGATACCAACTGTTGGTCCAGCTCCTCGAGAGAACTTACTCATGGCTTGCTTCTTCTCTTGGACTTGTGTTCCTCACACACACACTCAAGTATAAGGAAGAAGAACACAGTATGCACAGAATTTTTGTGACGGGAGCAACAACCTCACACTGTTTTCTATTTTGCTTTTCTCTTATTCAGAGCTGATGACATGAGATTAGTTACATGTAGTGATGGCCCCGATTCTTTCTCAGACTAACTCTACGATCCGGAAAGCTCGTTCCACACAGACTCAAAACGACTACATGTAGTCTACTCCCTATTTCTATGGAACGTAAACATGCAGTGCAAACTTCAACAATAAAACAGACTAACAAACCAAAAAATGCCTCTGCGAAAGACTAGAACTCAACTACTCCATGTGTGCTCAGAACTAACACATGCACCGACTCAGCTAGACTGGCACGAACACATCTTACGTGCAAAGTGTCACACAAACAAATTAACATGCAAAACACTAATGCATACTTAGTATGACAATATTAATTCTAACACTTTTTCGTTTCTGTTTTGTAAATAGAATTCGAGCCTGATTTGTGTGCATGGGGTATAAAGCAGGGCCTAGCGCCATGTAACGAGAATGTAAGCAAGCAATGTAAGAATCATCGTGAGAAGCGATGTGAGTCAAGAGCAATAAAAAATTCCATTTTGTTCATCTTCGGTTTGGGCAAATAATTGGTATCAGTGTCTGAGTTCTTAATCCATGTATGCTCAAGATCATACCACACTCTCCAGAAAGTGGTGTCACCGGTGACAAGGCGACGTCAAGTGCGATGGTGAAGGAGAGTTATGTCGTCTCGCTGCATTATCTGATGCTCACGAAGAGTAATTATGTAGTATGGGCAATCAAGATGAAGGTGTAAATGCACGTTCAAGAAGTGTGGGATGCAGTCGAGGACGGCAACATCGATGTGCACAAGGATCAAATGGCCTTGACGGCCATCTATGGAGGCATCCTAGAGGAAACACTCTTCCTACTGGCCGAAAAGAAGATAACCAAAGATGTGTGGGAGGCGTTTAAGACGATGCATCTTTGCGCCGATCGTGTCAAGGAAGCACGAGTGCAGACCCTCAAGAGCGAGCTCAAGGGGATGTGCATGAAAGAGATGGAGTCTATCAACGACTTTGCCATGAGGTTGACGACTATTGTCAACCAGATCCCTGGAAAGTTTTTACAAATCGTCTCCACCATTGAGCAGTTTGGTGACCTCAAGGTGATGACGGTTGAGAAGGTGATCAGTCGCTTGAAGACGCACGAGGAACGGATCTGAGGATCTAGCCACACCGAAGATGAGCACCTGTTATTAACTCACGTCAAGTGGAAGGTCCGATCATCGAAAGGCAAAGGTGAGGACTCCATCGGCGGCTTTAACAGTGGCTGTGGCCGATCAAGGCCGCAAGAATCCGAAGTTCGACAAGACAAAGGTGGGATGCTATAATTATTGAGACTATGGACACTTTACCTCATAATGTTGTTCCAAGAAGAAAGAAGAGAAGACTTATTTCGCAATGAAGCTAGAAGATGATGAGCCAGTGCCACTCATGGCCGAGTTCTGTGAGTTGTAATCCTAAGTCGAGTCTGGGACGTTAAGAAGATGTGTTCGCCGTCTGGGCGAGTCCGTGGAGTTGAGTCCGAGACGATGTCGGACCCTAGGCTTAGAATACCCGAAGGCCCTACGTGTATACTGTGCTAGTCACTGGATCTGTGGCTAGCACACACATTCACAACATTTGGTATTTACATCCATACAATCACAACTAAAAGTAAAGAAAAAGGTACTCTACTTAAGCCATTACAAGTTATTACAACAACCGGCCGACAGGCCAAATAAAAGCAGTCATCAAAGTAAAATATAGCAGCGGAAGAAGTAGTAAGGTAGCAAAAGTCCAGTGGCAAGCTCATCCGATCTCGTAGACAACCGACAAGGAGCAATGCCTAGGTAGACCCATTTACATTTTTGGTTCAAACATATATTATGAAAATGCAGAGTTACTGCATAATATTAAACAAGGCATAAATATACCTTACAACTTTTAGCTTTCAGAATGGCCGGATAGGCCAAATACTTTCAGAGATCAGCATCGGAAGAAGAATCAATGTATAACATGTGGAACCCTCTCGATATGCCCACCGTTAATCGACTGTGGGCTCGTGACCTAGTTCTTGGCCTTTTTTATCTTCAGTCTTGATCAATACTCATAATTGTCCATGTAGCCTTCCTTTATGCTTACTGACTAAAAGAATGTAAATAGCGAGCATGAGTACACAACCGTACTAGCGAGCCAACACACAATGCAATTATTATACATGCAAGGCTAATCAAAGGGGGGCTCATGGTTCTTTTATTTTGCACAAAGTCATTTATTAAAATAGATTAAGTAGTAGCAAAACCTGAGACTTAGCATTTTACTAACACAAATTTTATAAACTAGTTTTTGTTGTAAAGTACTAGTGAAGATTCTGTCTCCTATATCATTGAGTGAGTTCGTCCACCCAATGCTCAGGCTATCCCGTATTTACCACTGGTCCCTGACCACGCTTTCTTAAATCCCAGGGCTCCAAACCCATCCTTTTCATTCCACACACACAAATAGTTTTATAAAAATAAAAGCTAACTCAAGCAAGTTCTCAGCACCGCTCTTGACTGTGAGCACGGCTACTCAGATAGTTTTCTTACTCTGCAAAGTTTGTACAATAAACCCACAAGAGACATGTCAACTTATAATGCCTCCAACACACTTCCATAGGTGTGCGGCGCCATGTCAATCAATGACTCCCTTACCCTTTGCACACTCCACACACCCCCTAGTGGTGAAATTGAGAGGCGGTGGACAAATTAGTTAGCCAGGTTTTAGGTGTTACAAACTTGTGGTTGTACTATTTTTACATGAGAGGTCATTACAAGATTCGGTCCTTAATTGACTTGGACGGTATATCCACATACCAACTCTCTCTTGTGCACCCAGCACCAGCCACTCTTTCCAACTGCCCAAGTCGAAATCAGTTTTCATGTTTTATTTTGTTTTTAAACATAACTTTTCTAGCCAACATATCAGCCAGGCTCCAGCCTCGACTGCCCCATTTCATTTTCAAATGATTAAGTGATGTCGGGCAATTTAATACCCTGATGACTATGATACTATGCCAATCTAAGCCTGTCCTTTAAGTGGTAATTAGTGGCTATTAGATATCCTATTAATCTAGGGTGACAAGGATAATGTCCAAGTTTCAAGGGTTGGAATTTTTATACACAATTATTATTAAGGCATTATCTATGAACTTAGTTCAACATACTCAGATATAACATAGTAATGCATTTTCATAAGTTAAAACAATATAATTACAAAAATTAGGTGCAAAATGATCAAAATATTGACTCGCCTTGCTCAATGTTATGATAAGGCTCAGTATTCTAATATTCGCCTTTCTCGATATTATAGTAATAATCTCGCTCAACGTGCTGATAATCATCATGTTCAATATTCTGATAATCTTGATCTGGATCTCGTCCTTGTTGGGGTTGATGTTCCATTATATCTTCGGATTCTAATTATGCAGAATATGATTAAATCCAGGAGCGACTGAAAACAACCAAATGAAATCCAATAAGTCCAAATACATACAAACAAAAAGAAATACTTCGAATGAAAGTAACCACATCTAATGATATCTTGAAAGGTGGAAGTACTCCATATGAAACTAATCATACTTAGTGGAGTTGATGAAGGAAATACTTCAGATAAATTACAATCAAAGGAGTTGATCAAAGAAATACTGCAAATGAAAGTAGATAAAGCCAAACTGCATTTGTTTGGTCTAGTAGTGGGATCTTTGGTTGATGGATAGGCTTAAGTTTAGGTAACCGATTGATCATGGATGAAGGGCGAGAGGGATCGAGCTCTCGGAAATCACCGGTGTAGAAAGTGATGATTCCAACGGAGGGAAGAGAATGTCCAAAGGAACATACCTAAATGGTTACCTAGATGAGAGAGATTACTTGGTTAGGCATGACTCTGCAGTGCCTTTCGAACCACGAATTGTCCGATCCTTTGAGAGCGGGTAGCGGTGGATGGTGGCTAGAGCCTAGGCGATGCCTTGTGGATGAATTTTTATTATCTACTAGGGACATACCACCGCTGCTCTAATGATTCTTTTGGACTTTACTTCTTATTTACCGAGGAAGTTTCATGGTAGTCAGGTGAGACCTATGCATAAGTGTGGGGTTCGCATAGGGTAGACATACGTCTCACCGACACATGGAACCTAGCTCGCTTAATGGTTTTTCTTTTATGATTTTATATTTATCAAGGAAGTTCCATGAGCCTTAACTGGAATTTCCAAGCATTGGCTAGACATCAGCCTAACATCTTGATTAGGGATGTCTACGGATTTGAGTTTGTCTTTGAGGTGATCTTTGGTTAGTTGTATTACTTGTGTGGCTTGGCATATACTAAGGTAAACTTTTCACACTAGGTTGGATCCTTAGCTATATCATATGCTAATTACTTAGGGTTAGCCTACGATGTCATATGCCTCGGCCAATCATCTACTTGTGTGGGCCATATTGTCAATTGTCCTATTGTGCACAACTAAGTGTTAATAGCGACAAAGTTATGGGTTCATGTACTCTCTTCAGAAATTAACATCTTCATATAAGGTCACACTAATCGACTCTAACTGATTAAGTTATAATTATTGCCATTATTATTATGTTAGTAATGCCCTAGGGTTTATATGTTATTGGGACAACTACACCCTATATGATCTATTACTAAATCCTTAAATCCTTGTTCTTTGAGTTTAGCAACTAAAGGTAAACTAATTAGCATCTAATTAATTGAACTTATCATGTTAAATTATCCATTAGTCAAACCTGCACTGGATGTATTGTCAATGACATAAAATGATCCTATGTTTATTTACAATGTGACCTATTGGCATTGCATTATTTAGTCTAACTGGTATCAAGTGAGTGAACCCCTAGTTACTTTTTAGGTAGATTTGTTTATCAGGTTTTAGGCTATTCACATACTTGATCATTTTGAATTATCTTATATCCTGGATTGAACTTGCAAGGTGCGCACTGAAATGATAGAAACTAACTAACCTAGCATGTGACTATATGGGACATAATGTTATGTATGTATTTATATGCAAAGCACTCTGAGATGGTTGACTTCCTACGACCTACTGCCAGTAAACTCATATTTTTCATACTCCCTAACTGGAACCCTCTTTTAATGCTAAATGGTGTTATTGTACTAATACATACTCAATTGACCTCTAATTACCTTGAACCATTCCCTAAGGTTATCTACTAATTATACTTTGATTGCCTAACTTGTCACCTCAGATTTACTAACATTTTCATATAACGATTCATATGACATAGAGATTTGTCACATGATACAGACTATTGACCAACTCTCTCAAAAAAAAGTAGAGACAAGTGAATATCTTTGCTACCCTTTGGTTTATCGACTTTTGAAGCTAGTATTAGTATTGCATGCATGCCACGCCACAATTGAGAGTGTTTCGTACCATATTGCTTCAAAATTGTATATGTTGTTATATGTACGGTGAAATAGTGAACTCCGATCATTTTTATTCTAGTTTCGCCCTTGATTGTGTCATGGGGCCACTTGCTGTGATAGAAGAGAATTGGGAGTCGGTCTTGTAAAGCTCCACCAAGCAGCCAAAAGTCAGACCAAAAGGATGTGTAGTGGCCATTCCCTACCCTCATGGATGTGAGAGCGCCATAGTCGAGAAGTAGTTGTTGTAAGTTAGTCCAATGTTGCCCTAGCAAGCTGCGGTCATGGATGTTATCGTGATTTCTTGCCTTATTTCCTGCGGTCTTTGTTTCCATAAACCGTATCGTCATTCATGGCAAGGCTAGTCCTATAATCATGGCATGTATCTTTCCTTCCTGTTTACGCTAACCACATGTATGGTAGGAGATCATGTGGACTGGCCTATATATGTAACCGGTGATCAATCATTCTACATATGCAATTATTCTCCAATCTTCCACGCTTTCATGGCATCAATTACAGGCTATCTTGCCTATCGCTTTCGCTAATTCTTCCATCGCATAGCATGGCCGAAGCGACGACTGTCACCGATGCGCGTCGCGCTTGAGGAGGAAGCGGCCAGCGGCGAGGCCGCCGGCCGGGCTGCCCTCGGCGACCATTCCACTGGTGTCACTGCCCAAGCCACCGCGTGTCTTGCTGCCGCCGAACAGGAACTCGCGGACGCTCATGCCGCCCTGACCATGCTCCGCGTCTAGCTTGTGGAGGATGCCGTCCTCGCGGCACTTCACGCACAGGCGGTGGATGTTATCAACATCGCCTCCCTCGTTCGCCTCGTCCTCGACATCTCCGCCGCTAACTACATCAAGTGGTGTGGATTATTCCTCATCACGCTCGGATGATTTGCACTCACCGACCACATTCTCTCCAACGTCGGCCTCTTCGACAAACCGTCCTGGGCGCGTATGGATTGCATCGTGCTTTCTTGGATTTACAGTCAAATATCCGCCGATCTCCTCGAAATTGTCATGGCCCCCAACACAGCTACACACCTTGTCTAGACGAGTCTGGAACAGCAGTTTCTCGGCAATGGGGAGACCTGTGCTCTTCATCTGGAGGCGAAGTTTCGTACCTTCACGCAAGGCGACCTCAACATCACCGACCACTGCTGCAAGCTCAAGAGCATGGCGGACGCTCTCGATGACCTTGGCGAACCTGTCGGGAACCACACCCTTGTTCTCTCAGTCCTTCGCGGTCTGAATGAACAATACTCCCACATGGCAACTATTGTGCCCCTCTAGCGGCCCTTTCCGACGTTCGTCGAGACGCATTCTCTCCTGCTGCTCGAAGAGATCCAGAAGACGTCTTGGCCATCCCTCGCCTCCGCCCTTGTCGCCAATCACACCAGTGTGCCTCCAACCGACCGTGTGCCAAAAGGCCCCTCGACTCCTGGTGGTTCCAACGACGCCAATGGGGTGGGGCGCAGTGGTGGTTAAGGGGCCGGACGTGGTGGAGGCAACGGCAGCAATTGCCGCCACCGCGGCAACCGCTCCAACGCCAACTGCGGCCTCGGGCAGCAGGGCGACCAGCAAGACACTTGCGCTTTCCAACACCGGTGGTTGGCCACTCCTTCACAATCCATGGACCGACACTTTGCAGGTATGGCCAGGTGGCCCCATGGGCCCGCGGCGTTCGTTCAGCCTTCTCGCCCGCCTTCACCCCCACGCTTCCGGCAGCCGACGCCACCACCCTGCTCCCGATGCCCCCTGCGCTCGGCCCAAATGGCCCCACGGCTCCCATGTGGGCCCCCCTGCTAGAGGTTCTATGGCACCTCTGTGGTGCCCACCACCACAGGCTCCTTCGCATGGGATCAGCACAACCTCGCCAACGCCTACAACACGATGACACTGACTCCTCCACCAACTACCACCGAACGGTATATGGACTTGGGTGCAACCTCCCACATGACATCGGATGCCGGTAACCTTTCGGTTTTGTTTCCACCTTCTACTTCCACTCCTTCTAGTATTATTGTTGGCAACGGGTACCTTCTTCCTATCATATCTACTGGCTCCACCTCTATTTCTTCGAAACCATGTCCTCTTTTTCTTCGAAACATTCTTGTCACACCACAATTAATTAAGTACCTCATTTCTGTTTCTCAATTTACCACTGACAATAGTTGTTCCATTGAATTTGACCCATTCGGCCTTTCTGTGAAGGATCTTCGCACCAAGATCACGATCGCCCGATGTGATAGCTCCGGTCATCTTTACCCGCTTCACCGGGTCCCCTTCACTCGTCCTCAAGCCCTCACCATCGGCACTACCTCCACCAACCTTTGGCATCGTCGTCTAGGTCATATAGGTTCTGAGTCGCTTGCTAAACTAGCTCATGATGCGGCTATCTCCTGTAATAATTGTGAGCCCACCTCTCTTTGTCATGCTTGCCAACTTGGCCGCCATGTCCGTTTACCTTTTTTCCACTTCTAGTCCACGTGCTCTCAAGAACTTTGATTTAATACATTGTGATCTTTGGACCTCTCCTGTTCCCACTATTTCAGGTAACACATATTATCTCGTTGTTCTTGATGATTGCTCTCACTATTTGTGGACTTTTCCTCTACGTCTCAAGTCCAAAACTTTCAAGGTGCTCTCGGCTTTTCTAGCTTATGTCTCCACTCAGTTCGACTGCACCATGAAAAGTATCCAGTGCGACAACGGTCGTGAATTCGATAACTCCACCAGACGCTCTTTCTTCCTCACACACGGTATTGCACTCCGCATGTTGTGTCCATATACTTATCAGCAAAACGGTAAAGCCGAACACATTATTCGCTCCATTAACAACATCATGAGCACCCTGCTTTTTCAGGCTAGTCTTCCCCCGTCTTATTGGGGCGAAGCTCTTCACACTGCCACATACCTTCTAAACCGCCCCCAACCAAGACTCTTAATTTTAGCACTCCTTATTTTGCTCTCTTTGGTGTCCAACACTCCTATTCTCACATTCGAGTCCTTAGGTGTCGTTGCTACCCCAACCTCTCCTCTACAGCCCCCAATAAACTTTCCCCTCGCTCCACTCTCTGTGTTTTTCTTGGTTATCCCTCCGAACACAAAGGTTACCGGTGTCTTGATCTCTCGTCTAATCGGGTCATTACCTCCAGGCATGTGCTATTTTATGAGTCCTAATTTATGTTTGCCGAGATGTCCTCTTCACTGGCCACAACTAATAACTTTGATTTTTTATCAAGCACTGACTATGTTCTGACACCTATTGGAGCACACCTTCCTGCAGGTTCTTCCCTCATGGCCGGCCCTGCTGCCCCTGCTGACTCCTTGCCGCATGATTGTTTGCCGTGATGCCGCCACATCCATGTAGCCTCAGCTAGGTCACCGCCACCCCATGCTCCCTCCACCGTTGATCGCACTGAGCAGCCCACGGTTGGGCGTGCCCTGGCCAATGCGTCGCCCGACATGTCTCCTCTGCGCACTGAGACACCTCCCACGGTTGGGCGTGCCCTGGTCGGGCGTCTCGAGGCACGCCCATCGGTGCTCGCCCCGGTGCCCCATCGCTTCGCGTTGGGTCCTCCTCGACCGGACCTCGACCCGTCTTGGGTGGTCTCCTAGCGCTAGCCCGTCTTCGCCGATGCGTGAGCGCCCCACACCCAACCACCATGCTGACGACTCAGCGGCCACGCCCATGTCGGGTACTGCTACCCCGGTTGGATCTTTGCCACCGGCTGTTGCCAGTAGTACCCCGGCCCCTATACGAACTACAGCGATCCCCATTGCCCCGGTTCTCAATGACCACTCCATGGTCACTCAAGGCAAACAAGGCTTTCGGCAGCCCCGGATTCTGTTTGATCTCCATGTGGTTGTTTTGTCCCCGTTATCGAAGATGTATCACAGTGCTTTAGCTGATCCCAATTGGTGTGATGCTATGTCCGAGGAGTTTGCCACCCTGCAGTCTAATAACACTTGGGACCTTGTTCCTCGGCCATTGGTGCAAACATTGTTACATGCAAGTGGATTTTTCATCATTAATTTCGTTCTGATGGTTCTCTTGATTTTCATAAGGCTCGTTGGGTTCTTCGGGGTTATACACAACAGTCTGGTGTTGATTTTGATGAGACTCTCAGTCCTGTGGTTAAGCCTGCTGTTGTTCGCACAGTTCTCACAGTTGCGCTGTCTCAAAATTGGCTCATTCACCAACTTGATGTCAAGAATGCTTTTCTTCATGGTACTTTGTCAAAGACATTTTATTGCTCTCAACCCTCTGGATTTGTTGACTCTTCTCAACTAGACTATGTTTGTCGTCTCAATAAATCTTTGTATGGGTTGAAGCAAGCTCCTCGTGCATGGTTCAGTCGGATCACTTCATATTTGCTCTCCAGTGGTTTTGTTGGTGCTCGCTTAGACACGTCTCTGTTCATCTTCCATCGAGGCCGTCATATAGTTTATCTACTTCTCTATGTTGATGACATTGTTCTGATTGCCTCTTCGGATGCTCTTTTGCGATACACTATCACTGCACTTCAGCGGTCGTTCTCTATGAAGGATTTGGGTCCTCTGCATCATTTTCTTGGAGTTTTTGTCGACCGCACCGCTGAAGGTCTCTTTCTCTCCCAGCGACAGTATATTTTGGATATTCTGGAACGTGCTGGTATGTCTGATTGCAAGCCTTGCAACACTCCAGTTGATACTTGTTCCAAGCTGTCGGCTGATGATGGTTCTCCTATGGCCAATCCTACTCATTATCGCAGCCTGACATTGCTTATGCTGTTCAGCAAGTCTACTTACACATGTACGACCCTCGGGAACCTCATCTCTCCTCAGTCAAGTGTATTCTTCGCTACCTCGCGGCACTCTTGATCATGGTTTGCATCTTCATCGTACCACTATGACCGATTTAGTTGCTTACTCTGACGCTGACTAGGCTGGTTGTCCCGACGGTTGCTTACTCTGACGCTGACTAGGCTGGTTGTCCCGACACTCGTCGTTATACTTCGGGCTATAGAGTTTTTCTTGGCGACAACCTTATATCTTGGTCCTCCAAGCACCAATACACAGTTTCTCCCTCTAGTCTTTGGCGAGTATCGCGCTGTTGCCAATGCTGTCGCCGAGATTTGTTGGCTACGTCAACTTCTTCAGGAAATACATCGCCCACTTCATCGCACCTCTTTGTCTACTGCGACAATATAAGTGCAGTTTATCTCTCAACTAACCCCGTGCAACATCAACGCACGAAGCATGTTGAGATTTATTTGCATTTTGTTTCGTGACCTTGTTGTTGCCGGCGTTATTCGTGTTCTTCATGTGCCGACATCGTCACAGTAAACGGATATCTTCACCAAAGGATTGCCTTCTTCGGTGTTTATAGAGTTTCGATCTAGTCTGAACGTCCGCTCCACTCCCGCTCAGACTATGGGGGCGTGTTAGCGTGATTTCCTGCCTTATTTCATGCGGTCTTTGTTTCCATAAACCGTATGGTCATTCATGGCAAGGCTAGTCCTATAATTACAGCATGTATCTTTCCTTCCCGTTTACGCCAACCACATGTATGGTAGGAGATCATGTGGCCTGGCCTATATATGTAACCGGAGATCAACCATTCCACATATGGCGATTATTCTCCAATCTTCCACGCTTTCAATGGAGAGCGGTGTCGTGATGTTGGCTCCAAACCCATGTCACCTAGGGGGTTGCGTTGGCGGCGAGGGCAGCACCGACCGGTGCCGCGTCGGGGAGCTGTGTCCAGAGTTCGCGCTAGTGGCGGGAGAGGACAACGGCGGCCTTGTGCGCACCACGACGGAGTCTAAGAGGTCAAAGTTGGAGGAGGATCTTGTGAAGAGGTCCTTCAAGCACTGAAGTATCGTCCGGGATAGCGGCGCCGGGCACAGCCGCGAGGGAGAGCTTGACGCGCTTGGCGGGGAGGCCGCCATCACCGTCCATGGGAATGGGAGCTCGGGATTTGGGGTTTTCTTGGTTCTTGGCCGGACTCAGGGAGACAGGGGATGCGAGCTTGTGAGGAAAAGTTGAAGATAGCAGGTGGGGTCGAACCTTCTCCGCCTTGGCAATATAATGGCACCAACTCCCGTCAATTAAAATAAAATGGCACCAACGTGGCTTTGCCCCCATCCCAGCCACTCATTTCAAATCAAACGGCACGATGTTTGGCCAGATCGTCCATCTTACTATGCTAAGTTGCTAACCCATGACCCTCACCTTGCCAACAGGAGCGGACTCAATAATTGGTCACGACGGCTCTAAGTTCAAAGTTAGGGTTCAAAATTTGCATAGCGAAAAACACATATTATCAAATTAATATGAGTAATTTCATAGGCATTTCTTGTGGGCGGTGTATTCGGTGAAAATGCGGATTGATCAAACCTAGAAGTTTTCAAATATTCTAAAAAATAATAATACGAGATACATGGGGAGATTATAATTTTATATCTCTGCACAATTTTAATATCAAACTCAATCATATTTTTTATATACGAAAAGACAAATACAAATATGATTGAGTTTGATCTTGAAATTTTACGAAGATGTAAAAGCATAACCTCCCCTGAATTGGTAATTTGATGAGAATTTTTAGAAACTCCTACATTGAATTCACATTTTTCACATGATATTTTGCTATTCTTGACTAATATATGCACCCAGAACATAATATCATTTACATTACAAAGAATGTAAAACTAAATTATTGATAAGTGGGTGCATTGATTACACAATTGAATTGGTGTCTATACATAGTAAAAGATTAACACCACGGAGAAGAAGAATAAGAAAAAAGAACACTAACAACATGCTTCACTAAGAGCATCGGGGTACATGCCCCAATCAGTCATTTTCCTTCTGTCCCTACTTGTCGATGTTGCCACCCACCGTCGTCTTTCGAGCCTACGGCCGGGAACACCATCACTGCCTCATCGCACCACAATCATGACGTCTGAAGCATGTTCGTAAAAGATCTTATTCTTATAATATTTATTTATTTTTTCTACATTTAGCAGTAGAGAGCATGATATGATTGAAATACTATATTTATTAACACCATCACCAAAGTTTCAAAAAAAATTGACTCAAGTCATCCCATCTTTTGTGATGGGAGGAAGTCAAGCTAAAAACTGTTATATTCCTCTTTTTTCGATCTAAAAATTAGGATCGGAAATGTGAAGTTAAAATTCTTAAATCTCAAACATTACTGGGTTGTTTGGAACACTAGAATTTCTTAGAAAATATTTCAATTTCCGTAGAAAACTAGAAAAATTCCAACGTTACATATGGGGCTCTCAGATTTTACATAGCCGCCATCCATAATTGGAATGCAAATTCTACCCCAATTCTGTCAGAATTAATAGACACGTAAATTGAAAAGTAGATAATTCCGAACCCAAAACCCTGGAATCGTGTGGAATTGAGCCCTCCTCCCGTCTACCCGGGTGGCGGCTACCAGGTACGACATCCACCCTTCCATCTCCGTCCTCTCCGGTGCACCACTCCCCCCACCCCACCCCACCCCACCCCATCGTCTCCGGCGCCACAATAAGTTTCCAAACCCCTCCGCTCCACTCGCCGCCGACCCTCCCCGTTGTTCCTCCGGTAAAATATCCTCTCCGGTCCTAACCCTACCCGGTGCCCTCCACCATCCTGCCCGCCCGTCGCCACCCCCAATGGCAGCCACTGCGCCCACTCCGGCAGCGCCCCTCGCCGGCTCTGGCCACCCGTTGCTCCTCCAACTTCCACACGGTCCCTCCGCCGCCTCCGGTACAGCGCCAGGCCCCTCCGCCTGCCCCGCGTGCCGGACGCGACTCTGCTAGTGTCTTGCTCGACGCTTGCTCCTGTTGACTGTGCTGTTCGATCTTGGAATGATTGGGATGTTCCTATGCGCAGGGTGCAGTCCACAGGTGTGTCGGCTTTTCCCCTACCTCTCGTGGAAGAGCTAAGAAGCCGAACAACTCCGTCCAAGGTGTAAGCAAGGTCCAAGGTATGTTGCAACATCCCCAGACCCCGGTGCTTGTTGCTAGCTTGCTAGAACTAGACTAATGCTGTTATGAAACAAAACTGTTTGTGAGTGTCAAAGTCGGTAAAAAAAGACGCAATTGGATAGTAAGCTGTTGAGTATTTACCTAGATAATCCTGTTTCCGAATTGCTTTGTCATCTTTAGCAACCCTATTCTCTATGTATGAATAAGATGCAGGCCTAAACAAAAGATCAAATAATATACTTTCTTGTGCTTCACTGAATTTAGCATAGTTGATCTTGCAGTACTATGGATGCAAGCAAGGGAAAGAAGAAATACAGGGGTTATCTTACTTGGACGGAAGATATGGATCGGGCTCTTCTGGATGTTCTTGTCGAGCATCACAACAATGGCGACCATAAGCCAAATGGATGGAAGCCACATGTATACACGGCGGCAGTGAGAAATGTGCACGAGAAATGCAATGTGGAGATCACAAAGGATCACGTGCTTTCGAGATGCAAGACGTTTGACAAGCATTGCAGTATTGTTAGCAAGATACTCGCTTATGCTGGATTTGGATGGGATCAGGACAAGAACAGGCTCGCGATTCACAATGAGGATGCCTGGAGCAGATACATAGAGGTGGGGTAAATGCATTCATTTTTGTTGTTTTCTACTGGAATACGTTCTAGGATATGATTCAAGTTTGTGATTATTTTGCAGAAAAACAAAGCAGCTGCTTGCTATAGAAATAAGGTTATCGTGAACTGGGACGCGATAAGTCTAATATTCTCCAAAGATTATGCCACAAGTGAAGATGACAGCACAGGTGCTGAGAATGCCCAAGAAATGACATTGAAGGGTTCTGAAGATATTCGTGAGCTAACTCAAAATTCACCTTCAACATCTGAACCTAGCAGTCAAGATCGTGCTGGACCGCCCTCATCGACTAAACCAAACAAAAAAGGCAGGGGGAAGAGGTTAAGAACAAATGATGCACTCTTTTGCATGTCTGGGGAAATTGATAATTCATTTCAAATATCTATCAAGTCAAATGAACCTCTAGAGGAACCAAAGAATGGATCTCCAAAGGAAATCTTTGCGGCACTTAAAGAGATACCCAACTTAGGACGTGAGGATTTGCTGAGAGCCTATTGTATTCTCACTAGCAATGATCGCAAATTTGAGTCTCTTATGGCACTTCCTATGGACATGAGGAAGGATTGGTTGTTGATGGAAATTGGGAAGAAGTGAACTTCATTCAATTCTCGTCATTATTCCGTATTTATCATTAGGCTTGTATCACTTGTTAGTATTGTTAAGCATGCAATTTCGTTCCTTAGTTGTCAGCTCTTCAATTTACAACATGTTGTCCGTACGTACGTTTTGTTCAAGATATGTGCTACTGCCATAATGCTTCACTGTTCTGGTCAAGTAGTAATTTACTAATTTTTTTTATGTTTGATGTTCTGTATGATTAATGTGTGAAGATTCCTAATTTCCCATTCCTTGTTAAATGTAACATTGTTATCGCCTTCAGCTACTTGGAGAAAACAAACACATCATGTTCTTAGTTGCAACTTGCAAGTATATATGTATACTATTTTTCACTAAATGGTAAGAAACCGTCAATAGTATGTTGTTAGTTTTGAGGTATTAAAACTAACAATCCGGTTTTTTTTTTTTTTGGTATTTCCCTGCACAAACTCTACAAAAATGTACATCTAAATACAATTCGAAATTGGCCTGGAATTGTAGTTCCATGTTTATAATACAGGAATTGGAATTATAGGCCAATATCAACTCCAAATTTTCAATTCGAATTTTGAGGTCCCAACAGACACTTGTGTATTTGCTTCTTATATCGAGTTCCTCTTTCCTTTGTCATGTATTTGGTCTCCCTTCTGGTGCGAATGATCAAGATGTACCTTTCTTCTCCCCGCTTAGGAAGACCGCTGCAGATACTGTGATTAACTTAATTCATCTTGCTTAAAAAGCAGAATCTAGCGGTCACAGATGGAGCTTCACCTGACGAAGATACAATCCACATCTCAGTAAAAGCAAGATGTGCTATTAGCTCCAAAAGATCTACAACATAAGGCAAGTGCAAGAATCAAGGAAGTACTAACCTTCCATTGAAAGTTTAATATGATCAGCAGAAACAATCTGCTCTCATCAGCGATTAGTAACTTGTGTCTAAATTGCCTATGCAACCCTCGTGTGTTTCATGTATCTCAAAGCTGAACGCAGCATTGCTCTAGCTTTTCGATCAGGGGCACATCCTGATGTGATCATTTCTTCGTAGATAACTGGAACCTGTAAAATTATTGACAAACCACAGGGTCCACAAGTTTAGATCATGGGTGTTCCCTACCAAAGTTTGCAGGTAATATCAAAGTAAACTGGTTGATTTACAACTTTATACAATGCAGACAGCTGATGTTCTAATTATCCAAGACGAACAAAAGCTAGAATAGCAAATCGGATAAGATTTATTACAACAATCATATGTGATTGCATGCAACTTAATGAGCGGATAATATTTTAATCTGAGTTATCTCTTCTTCATCATTGCAAGGAGAGAAACGTTATGCATAAGTTTGTGCTTACCTTGTCAAACTGCTCAACACGAATTAGAGCTTTCATTAGTGTTGTGTATGTTATAACGTCAGGCCTCAAACCCTGCAATATGACATGCAGAAGAAAGCAAACTTCTCATGAGATCCAAATGAATTGCCTAGATGATGTGATAACAGAGAAGCACTATGATGCAGGTCAAGATAACAAAACGAGGGCAATAATAGCACTTACATTTTCCTTCATGAACTGCAGCACAGAGAATGCTTCAACAACCCTTCTATCCTCACCAAAAGCATTAATCAATGAGTTGAGCACTATGGTGCTAGCCTCTAAGCCATCTGCTCTCATGGATTTGACCACATTTAACGCATGGTCAGCTAAACCCTGGAGATGTTCCATGCATGAATAATGAGAACCAAAATTTTAATTTGAATCTGGTAAATTCCCTTAATCTGGCACAGATGTATTGACATTGTAATGGTAAATTGTAGACCACTACAACCAAGCACTCTATCATATTGTATACGACTATACAAGTCAGGCGGAGGACGATGGAGAACATATAGATCCAAATTTGTCGTTGGATTGTGCAGGTTCTTGTTAGTAGAAAATACTGGTTAGCAAGAAGAAAAATTCAAAAGGTAGTATAACACAGGCATCAGTTTTGCAGCAACACTACCAGAGCTAGTTATCTAGGAAACTAAGCAGTTAGGAATATTCATAGGCAATCAAAACAAAAAGGCTACAATATAATAATAAAATCTTACCCTTTGAGCGTATGCATTGACCAGGGCATGGTACATGGTGGGTGATGGCTTCAGGCCATCCGCTTTCATCGCCTCAATGCAATCAATTGCTTCCTTGTACCTTCCAGACCTCCCATACACATCCACGAGTGTAGTGTATGTGATAATATTTGCTACCAAGCCCTCCTCCTTCATCTCCGACAGCATTGATTCTACCCCCTCCCACCGCTCTTGTTCACCAAGCAAATTGATCATGATGTTATATGTGGTTGTGCCTGGTGGGCAGTTGCTTTCACGCATCTCCTCAAACAGCTCCATGGCACGGTCATGCCGCCCTCCCTTACAATGTGCATCAATGAGTGTGTTCCATGTGACAACATCCGGCTCAATCCCTTCTTCTCGCATCCGGTCAAACGCATCCATGGCATGCCCAAGGCAGTTGTACTTCCCAAATGTATCTATCATGACATTGTAGAAATGCCGGTCTGGACGCACCCCACTTGCGTGCATCTCCCGGAGCACTGCAAACGCCTTCTGCCAGTCCCCCCTATCACGGAACCCCGCAAGGATCCGGCTGAACACATACGAGCTCGGTTTAACTCCATCGGCCTCCATTTCCTTGAGCAGTATCCTCGCGCTCTCCCACCGCCCAGCCCTTGTGTACACGTCCACAAGAAGGCTGTACGTGGCCTCGTCCGGAGTGACTCCACACTGCGACATTTCATCGAGCACCTGCTCGGCATGCTTGAGCGACCCAATCTTCCCATACCCTTTGAGCAGAGCGTTGTACGCGCGTGTCCGTGGCTTGATCTCCCCGGCAAGGTAAAACTCGAGGAACAGTGCCTCAGCCTCGGCCACGCGACCAGCGGCGCCGAGCGCGGAGATGAGCGCGGTGACTGCGTTGGACCGTGGCGTGAGCCCGATGGCCTGCGCGGAGGCGAGGAGCTCGAGCGCTGCCTCCGGTAACGAGGCCCGCGCGAAGGCGGAGATGAGGTCGGAGAAGAGTGGCGCGTCGGGCTCAAGGCGCGACCCCCTTAGGTCACCGAGGAGGCGCTCGAGGAGCGCAGCGTCGGGCGGGTCCCGCGTGTTGAGCAGCGAGGCGACGAGGTGCGAGTAGGACGCGAGGTCCGGGAGGAAGTCGTGCTCGCGGAGGAGCGCGAGGAGCCGCAGCGCGACGGCGGGGCGAGAGGCCGCGGCGGAGGCGGCGAGGAGCGAGTTGAGCAGCAGCGGGGAGGGCGGGTCAGAGAGGGAGGGCGGGAAGGAGAGCAGCAGCGAGTGCGGGAGCAGGCGGCCGGAAACGGAGAGTGAGTGGATGAGGGACGAGAGGAGCAGGTCGAGGGGGAAGCAGAGGCGGTGGCGGTGGAGGAAGGGGAGCAGCGCAAAGGCGAGCGGCAGGGACGCGTCGCTGGCGGCGAGGCCCCGCAGCAGCGCGTGCCACTCGTGCGCGGGAACGGCCGAGTAGGACGCCGCGAGGCGGCGCTCGGGCGCCGGAACGGAGGCCGGCGGGGACGGCGACGTGAGGGAGGCGACGGTGGAGGGGGAGGAGAGGTAAGCGAGCAGCGGCTCGAAGTCGTACCGGCTAGCGGGGGCGGAAGCGGAGGAGGAGGTGGAGCAGCTGCGGAGTGGGAAGCGGAGGCGGAGGCGGAGGCGGAGGCGGTGGTGAGGGAGGAATGTCGGGGGGAGGAGGGAGGCGGGCATGGTGGCGGAGGAGACGGAGAGAGCGAGTGGTGGAGGCGCGGGGGCGGGAGTGAGAGGGCGGGGGCGGGGGGTTATCTTGTTTTTGCGATTTTTTTTTCTCCTCTCTCCTTTGGTTCCTTCCTGTGAAGCTGGATCTGGCGTGTGGACCTCACGTACTGGCGACACGGGACCTTCCACGATTTTAGCCATTGCCATTCGACGGTTCAGACTTCGAATGCGTCTATAGACTACAGGGTATGCCAAAACCCCTTAGAATTCAAATTCAATTCGGTTTATCCAAATCATAAATATCATATCTTTCTTTTTCTCCCTCTCCCCTTGGCCCAACCTCTTTCCATCCTAGTCGACCCAACCAAGCCCCGACCTAGCCGCCTTCGCCCACTTTTCCTCTCTCCTCCTCCCCCCTCGCACAGCCCAGTCGGCCTCACACCCCACAAGTGAGCTGAGGCCCAACAGCAACGGCAGTCCAGCATCGCTCCCCTCTCGCACCACTCTCACTGCTGTGTAGGCCCGACCCCACCTGTCAGCCTCAGCCACTATTTTTCTTCTTCCCCGTATCTCTCTCGCTCTCCTGTGCTATCTTACCACGCCCCCCCCACGTGCGCTCAGCCATGTGTCGCGGCAGCAGGCCTTGCTGCCTTGAGCCACTCCCCTTTTCTCTAGGCGCCACGAGATAGTCTTGTCTTTGTGCCAGCGTCGATGTATCTCATGCCCTACTCCTAACCGCGCCAGTGGCGGACCTAGAATTTTACCACAGGGTATGCCAAAAAAAAATTTCTTATATCATTCGGTAAAACCATATTCTAATTCGATAAAACCAAATACATTAAAGAACATGATAAGCCTTAAATTCAAAAATTAAGCTAGAAACGACGACAAATCTTGATATAAATTGTTCAAATGAAATACAAATAATTCGAAATATAGCCATAGAAAAGACTTACAATATTACTTGTTTATCCGCACGCTTTCGAATGACATGAATGTCTCAATTATATCATCTTCATCAACTTGGAAGAAAATATCCCTCCAATGAATGTGACTAGACAATCATCCAAAACACTATCACCTAGCTTATTCCTTGACTTTGTTTTCACTATAACCAATGCGAGAAAAAACCCTTTCAATACTAGCGATTTGCCACTTAGTAAAAGCAATATCAATTTGAGAAGCAAGTAAACCATATCATACACTTTATGCCTCGTGTTTCAACAAGCTTAACTCGATGGATCAACAATGTTGTCTAGACCTTGGAAGCGATCATCTCGTTGCATGTCATCAATATAATTATCAAGTTGCAATTCAAGTTTTAGCAAATCATTGTTGGAGAAATCCTTATAATAAAATTCAGCCAATCACGACCTTCATGCATCAAAAGAAGAAAAGGAGTGGGAAGGACTAAAGGTGACATACAAGAGTAGCTCCATATTGATCTCATCAAACCGATTATCGAGTAAGTTCTTTGATGCGGTGACCAAGTTGCGTGGTAAGTCTGCTGCTGTTGGAGAACAACTCGTCATTCCCTTTGCGTGAGAATTGAGCAGTTCCCATGGTTTGCTTTGAGGCATTTTCACTTTTGTTGGAGGAGCTTCAAATGCTAGCTTTAGTCTTGCAGCATTCATTGCTTATAAGAAGAAAAGGAAGGCGATAAGGAGGAGAGCTAAAATCTTAAAGGCTCATGCTCATGTCTATTTGTTTGAGAAAAAACATCGAAGATTTGATGATAGTCTGGACCTTTAAAGAAGAATTAGTGTCGATAGGAAGCGGTGAAGGATTCTATCTCTTGTTTTGCTCTTTTGGATATAGTTTGGCATTGAAGGGCATTGGAGACCAATTCGTCAATCTAATTGAGGAAAGCAGAAAGCGTTATAAGAACCAACAATTTAGTAGGTTCATGTTACACAAAAGAAAACATTGACTTTTCAAATTATGTTTGAATATATCTAATCGCATGATCTATATACTACATAACAGATTCGAATCGACAAGTGACTAATGATTGAAGAACAAATAAGTATTTCTAGTTTCAATTCACAAATACACAAAGATATTGTTTTTTTCTTCTTTGGAGGTGTTGACAAATCAAACACATAAGCAGATATACTCCTACAAAACTTCACAATAATGCAGGGACGGAGGTTTCTTAAATCCACCATTTTGACGTTATACTAGTACCACGACCACGTACCATCGAGCCCGTCACTGCAAGCATCACCATGAATTATTCTTTGAGACACGCTAATGCTATTACTAGTGCGATCTTGCGAGAACTCAACCCCACCAATCGGCTACCAATCCGACCCAACCCCATTCAAGCGACCATCAAAGCGAAGCAATCGATACCACTATTTCCGCCCAAATGAAGCACGAGCGCGACATCGGCAGATTGGAATCCCTAAAGTTAAACTACCGATTACTCAACGAGATGGAAAGCAGAGGCTAGGTTTTGGCGAGCGGCGAGGAGGCCCGACACAGGAGGGAGGCGAGGCCCGCGAGATCGGATCGGGCGAGGAGGAGGCGGTCGGCGCGCGTCGGCCGTGGCGGCGCCGCCTCTCGGAGGAGGATGATGGGAAGCGGCCGGACGAGCGCTTGCGGCGGAGGGATTCCGGTGGGTGGGGCTCCTGATGATGGAGAGCGTAGTCCGAGTCTGCGTGGTCGGGCGGACCCGGGGTATCCGTGGCCCACCGGCATACCAATGGGTCCGCCTCGACTCGCGCTTACACCGCCTCCATGCCAAGTCGCATATAAGACTTTGACCATGTGGTCTATTTGCTATCTTTTTATTCACATATATGGATGTGATATTTATCGATATTGCACTGTGTGAGATAGCTACGGATCACGACGCTAACTCGGTATACACGGAGGGTCTGGATGCAAATCCGGGCTCAACAAGTTTTGTTGTACCTAGACGCAAGGGGGAGTGTTGAAGTATATTATTCGTCTTTCTTTCATATTAAGATTTTAATGAATTTATTGAAACATGCAACTCAATAACTTCCACCAATTCATTGATTTGGCAACGTTGGTGTTTGGATTACTATTCATCTGGCCACTCCATTCCTAAATTGGAAACCACCCGAATCCATCACTCTCGGCATCTGTTTTTTGTTTTAGGAGTTATCCATTGTGTGTGGTTTTGTTGCATGCTGCTTACACAAACGGGTACGTAGTGTCTCAAATTCTCGGTCCATCCGATCGTATTTAGGGTCTATTTGATACAGCTCCAGCTCCTGCTCTTGATTGTCATCGAGAGCCGAAGGAGCAAAGCCAAATGAATCCGGAGTATAATTTTCAAGAATCTATAGCAAAAAAAAAATGAACAAGAACATGGAACTAGGGATGACAATTGGTCACAGCGGGTGCGGGTAGTGCTTATCTATACCCATGCCTGCGACCTTGATTTTCTCCCACTAGCATACCCGGGAAGGATGACGGGCGAAGAATCTCGTCCATACCGTGCGCCTATGGGTACTGCCGCCCTCAGCATACCCATGTACCCGCCACAAGATAGTTCAAAACTTCAAATGGACTGTGACTGTGAGACTGTGACAAGCAAGTTCAACAACCAATCAAGTTCATCAATCATCACACACAAGTTCAACAACTAATCAAGTTCATCACACATCAAGTTCGACAAACAAAATGGAAATACAAACTAAAATAGAAATATGAGAGTATAACCCAATTCAAAAGTAACGAGGGGATGGGATGAGGAGAGCCGACCGAGGGCGTGAGGAGGTCGGACGTGCGGTGCTCGAGCTTTGAGAAGGGGGCGGCGGCTGGGCGTGAGGAGGTCGGGCGTTGAGTAGGGGGGCGGCCGAGCGAGAGGAGGCAGAGCGTTGAGGAGGGGGCAGTGTGGCCGGGCTTGGGATGGGGGTGGTGCTATCGGGCTGGAGGACAGGGTCAGCGGTCGGCCAAGAGGACACGGGCAGCGGTCGAACGGGGCCGCGGGAGGACCGGAGGAGTGGTCGAATGAGGATTGGATTTAGATCTGGCCATGAGGAGAGGGGTGTGAGGAGTGACCGAGTGAGGAGGGGGGTGGTGGCCGGGCGTGAGGAGGGAGATCCAGCGGCGGCGCTAGGCGTGACGAGGCGGTCGGGCGTGAGGAAGGCGGCAGCAGGCGTGACCACGTGAGGAGGGTAACGGCCGAGCGTGCGGGAAGGGGATCTGGATTCTGGAGGATTGGATTAGGGAGGATTGGAGATGGGGTGATCGGTGCGTGAGGACTGAGGAGTTTGGACTTTGGGCTTTTGATGCACTACTGCACTAGTGTGGTCAGTGGCGGTATATGCATGCAGACACATGAAGTAACTTGAGGCCCACCTAACTGGAGGCCCACCTGTCGTTACATTCTCATAGGTAATCGAGCGAAACGGGCACGGGTGGGTGTCACCCATGCCCGTTTACCCACCGGGTAGAGATTTGTGCCCACGAATGTACCTGTAGGCAGAAAAATAGAAACATACCCGCCTCCATTTGGGTTTTTACCCACAGGTAATCGGGTAAGTGGGCGAAACTGCTATCCCTACATGGAGAGACCCAAAGGTGGATTCTGGTGGGGAGCTGCACCACCCAAAATGACATTGCCATCAGAATTTCAAGAAAATTACCCATGTTTTGCCATCCATATACCCTTGTACTCCCCGCACCACTACCGTACGCCTTGGCTCTTCTCTCGCCTCGTGCGTAGGGAGAGCTCGAGCACACACTACTACATAAAAAGGTCTTCACAGACGGTTCAAAAATGTCATCACAGATGGTTTCGTGAGTCGTCTGGGTTTATGGGTCAGTAATGACATGAGGTTATCACAGACGGTTATTAAATCAAAATCGTCTATGACAGTTGACTATCAGAGACAGTTTGTAACTGAAACTCTCTCTGATAGTTTACTATCACGAACGATTTATAGATTAAACCATCTGTGATAGCTGATGTATCACATATGGTTGGTAGATAAAACCGTCTGTGAGAGCTGTTGTATCACAAACAGTTGTAGATGAAACCGTCTGTGAGAGCTGATGTATCACAGACAGTTTATAGATAAAACCATTTGTAAGAACTGATGTATCACAGGCGGTATGTCCTAAGGAACCGTTTGTGATATTCTTTTGGATTGCTAAATCTATTTCTATTTATTGGCTAGTTTCAGGAAATGCTAGTCATGCCCTCTGAAACAAACTAAAACACAACAAGTACATATATACCTCCAATTCACATTCATTTCAGAAAACAAGCACATCCAATTGACAAATCAATTAACTAAAATTAATCATTCATGTACATTTACACACATGTACCATTAAGTTCAATCTTATCTCAATCAAGTTCAATCTACATTATGGAGCTTCTCATCTGGATTTATGACCTCACGGTTTAAGAATGCCACAAACTGCCCTTGAATGTTTATGAGCTGGTATTGTTCCAACGCAGTTATATCGATGCTCGCAACCTGTCGCTAGGAAGATTAAATTTTGCACATGTAAATTGATAAGTATGAAATAATTATTGCAAGATTGACAAACCTGAGGATCATTGGTCATCGCAGAACTGACGAGTAGTTCCATGTTGTGGCAAACATAGTATCCACAGATGCTGCAGAGCGGCCACTGCTGGTGGCACTATAAAAATAGAATTGGTTAGTTCGAGAGGCATTACTACGAAGTGTTATATAGGATTAATGTGTACTAACGAATACCAGAAAATTTAAATTGTATTACAGATCATTCCCTTGCATTTCCCTCCTTTAGCAAAGTATACGGCGAACGACCTACATAATTCAAGAAGTTAGCCTTAGCCATTGCAAAGGAAGGAAAGAGTACAATATAGTTATCTATGGAGAAAATGCGTTTACATGTCGATTAATTGTTAGACAATTGTGAAGTCGTGTGCGGTCCTCTTTAGGGAATCTAGGTATATTACCCTGTTCCGTTTTGGTATAATTACAATTAGAATCCAGTGGAACTTACACAGGTATGTCGTCATGGTCATTAAACCTAAGTTTATGTTGCTTATAAAGTACAAATCAACAAGTATAGCCACTAGTGAAGCACTTACTCGTCGTTGTAGGCAAAAGTATGAATTCCTTGTCGCGGTGAGCTAGCAATGACTCCGTCATGTAATCCTCGATGAATTTTGCATTCTCCTAGATGGTTTGCAAGGAAACCAAGTGTGGGTCGATGAAAACTACCGGTGAATTCTTTAATTCGGCTTCAGAAATCATGTATCTATGTATATATACAAAAGCGAGGAGTTATATATAACATTTATCAGTATTACACAAACGTTGACCGTGATTGTACACACTTATAGTGTCCAGCATTGCATGAGTGAAGCGTCGAGGGTGGAGAGAAAGAACAAGACCTCGAAGTTCACTGTGAAGACACAGTTGCGTGGCTAAGATGATCCTTCTTGAACTTGACGTTGACACCCGAGCGTCGTTGTCCATCCATCTTGTTGGCCTATTCCACGTATCATATATGCAATCTCGTGCAAGAGAATCCTAGGATAGGGTCGCGCTCTACCGTCTCGACCAAAGGCTCGCCTAGCACGAATTTCTGGGCCAAGGGCAAGAAGGGGATATCAGAACAGGAGTCGACCGTCTTTGATTTGTCCTTGCTGCCTCGCTTTTTAGAGATCGACTTCACGAGAGTCGACCGAGCACGAGGTGTAGATGCATTTGATGCACTAGGACCTTGCCGCTTCGGTGTAGATAACTCCCGTGGACTTGACACCGTTGCAGGACATTCCCGTGAAGTTCACACCAGAGCAGGTAGCTCCAGAAAGATGTCCCTCTTGGGCCACTGGATGAATGTTCCAATGGCTTGCCCTAGAGTCATGACTTTATCGTTTGGGGGAATCTGCAGCAGGACGACCGCAAAATTGGCGTAAACACCGTCCACATTCACTTTTGCGAAACTCGGTGCTAGATTTACACTATGCAACAAAGCCCCGACACCGAATGGATACGCCTGGCCCTAAGCAGCATTTAAGGCAATGGAGGCATATCTCACTTGGAGCTTACACTTCATACCCACCTACATAACGATACAAAATTAGCTACTCCAATAGGCCTATCAATGGATCGAGCATTCCAGATAAAATAATAATTACCAGGATGTCATCAACAGAAATGCATTCGCCTTTTGGAGTAGTGTTAGGGTTGGATGCGTAGCTACTCGGAAGTTTGGGGAGCTAGCTAGCACAGTAGGGGCAGGGGCTTGCAACTGATTTTTCCTAAGCATTTTCTTAAGGCTCCCCATTTGTAGTCGCGTCTCATCTCTAAGGGATTCAGTGATCTCATCTCTGAGGAATTCATGAATTTCCTCTCTTGGCCATGCATCGCACTCGGCTTTGGCTCTCTTCTAACTATGGTACGCTTCAGAGTCCTTTGGGAATTCATATTTCCATGGAACATAAAGACCAAGGCATCTCATGCGACTCGGGTGCTCATTGTTTCCCAGGGCCGTGGAGAGTATAGCTCTCTCTGTAACTACCTGGAATGAGCATTGGGAAGATTGTGCACTTAGCGTGTCTTGCAATAGCTCGACATGTTATTTCACTTCCTATGAAGTTATGGAGTGATTACAAACTAGATCGTTCGATATCTTACTAGGCGTTGGGACACTTCCTCGTCTCTGGGGTTTGGAAAGGAGGTGGCCCCCGAAGACAGGGTAGATGACCTCGCTCTTAGCTAGTTTCGGGTGCGCTCAATAGGGATCCCGACAAATGGCGGGGAGGCATTCGAACAGTTTGCCTACTGGTCCTGATCTTTCCATTGCAGGATTTTACCCGCATACTCAGCGGTGCCGAGTCTGTGGGGGTGCATGTTTTTTTTGCCTGGAGGGCCCTGTGCGCCGCACTTTTACTCCTAACATCATTTGTCGTCTTCTTTGCCACAAAGTCTTGTTAGTACTCTTCCGAGAACGGATACTTGTGGAAGGGGGTCAGATCATTCTCCACATATTTCTTGATAAGTGTGCTCTTGAAGTTCTTCCACACTTTGCACACCTGTAGCAACGCGTGTCGTCGCACGAAGTCCTGGTGTTGTTCCAGGATCACGAACGATTGGAAAATATCCATCAGCAGCTCACCTTTCTAAGCTTTGGTCAACCCCTTTAACGAATCGTAGGTGATGTTCACCTGTTCCTGTGCAACTATTCCGACCGTTCTCCGGAATGCGGATGCTGCTCAGCGAGGATTGATAGGGGTCCCAAATTCATTGACCTCTGTGATAGTAAATTGGCCCCCGTGCCTTTTCGACATTCTTCTTCTTCCACCGCGCTTGGATATTCCAGAGGATGACACATCAGACACATGAGACGACGATGATGAAGAATGAGCGAAAGACATCTTCATAAGAAATAGAAGTTCTGACACGCATAAACATATTATCATAAGATTCGATCTCTATGTGTATGGGTATACATACCAATTAATAAATAATTGGGACATGTAGGGAAGAAATTAGGACCAATACAATGACATAATTGATATATAAACATCTAAATCCTCCAAATCATTTAAAAGGAATAATATGCTCAACACAAACATCGTGTGAACAAATAAAATCAACATAAAGTTAAGATTTAACATTTTGATATTGCTCTCAGATGTTCAGTTGAACAAGATTTAATCTTGGCCTTCTCGCTACTTTAGTCTATACTCTTCATTAATTGAATTTGATAATATTAATTCAAACTTTGAGCTCTAAAATAGTGCTTTACTTATCTGTCAATAAGATCTTTAAACAAAAGACAACATATAATATTTTCGGCTAACAGGAGATTAAAGCAAAATGATCACCACAACAACGCTCCAGTCAGCCAACAAAACTTGATCTACTGACAGTATAAAAGATCACAGTTTAACAAGTTTAGCAACAAGCCCAATTGACTGACAGAATAGAATGTATTATGAATTGCTAAGGATCACATAACCTGGAGGTTCAACCAATTAACCAACCGAAAGTAATAGATTAAATGCTAAAGATCAATCACATTAGTAAGCATTCCAATTAGAGCTCAAGTTCAAACCTGATTATTAAAATAATTTCAGTACAAGACCATTATCATCACAGAGCATTCATCTCAAGCCCACCACACCACATTGCAATATATTCCAGTAGAAGTATCAAAACAAATACCATATGAATCACTAACTAGAACAAATATAAATTCCTAAAACAAGTACAACACCTCATATTACTCAGTGTTTGAACCAGATACCAACACAATTATCATGATTCCATGAGGACCACGACAACATGATAGATTATTGATAGAAAGAGTGAGGGAAAGGGGCGTCGGGGTCGGCAACTTGACATCGGTTACCTTTGGACGTCGAGGACAAATACGAGTAGGGAGCAGTACCGGAGCAGCCTGGCTCGAGGGGGAGGCGGCGTCGAGCACGGCGGTGACAGTCTCGGGCGAGGAGGGAGAGTTGAGAAACTTAATCGTTTGAGTAGGGGCGTGGCCAAACCCTAGAGTCCGAATATAAAAATGATTGGACATCACATACGGTTCTAAAGTAGAACCGTCTGTGATAAATAAAATCACATATAGTTCTAATAAATAACCATCTATGATAGATTATGCAACAGACAGTTTATAGTTGAAACCGTCTGTGATATCTTATGTATCACAGACGGCTTATCTTAAGGAACCGTTTGTGATAGCTTATGTGTCACAAACAAGCATTAGATGAAACCGATCATAATTGATTATCACGCATTTATTTGTAGATGGAACCGTCTATGATATTCTTTTATATTGGTAAATCTAGTTTTGTTTATTGATCATGCCCTCTGAAACAAGCAGAAACACAACAAGTACATTATACATCCAATTCAAATTCATTTAAAAAACAAGCACATCCATTTCACAGTACAAATCAATTAACTCAAATGAACTAAAATTAACCATTCAGAACATATACACACATGTACTATGAAGTTCAATCTTATCCTAATCAAATTCAATCTACATTATGAAACAATCCCCATATGGCACATTCTCGACCCTTATGCTATACACACATTGTTTAATTTTTAAAAATTAGCCCTTCGTGATGATCGATGTGTATGTCGCTAGTTTCATCATGTTGTTCCTACTTGACACTGATGTCATTTTCGAAAGGGGTCAACTCGTCAAATTGATTATATTCTTCCTCGTCCACTACATTATCAACTCTGACAATCCTCCTTTTTCCATGATGAACTACATGGTGCTTCTTATTTTCTTGGTTGGTTACATAGAAGACTTGAACAACTTGGTTAGCAAGTACGAATTATTCGTCTTTGTATCCGACACATTCAAAGTCCACGGTAGTGACACCGTACTTGTCGACCTTCACCTGTGAGAGATGGACCCCATGACACTGAAACAGGGGATCTTGAAAAACACATAGTCGAGCTCCCAAATATCCTCTATAAGCCCATAGTAGGAGCTCCTCAGCCCGTCGATACTGAACGCATCTATGCGGACACCGCTATTCTGGTAAGTGCTAATTATATCCTAAGCATGCGTATAGAATGTGTACCCATTTATGTCGTATCCTTGCCATATCACAATCAAATGTTGACCATTTTGCCAACCATGTTAGCATATCACCTGACGAGCTCCTAGCGAGTCGCTCCTTTAACCATTGGTTGAACCGACTGTTGTGCTGTCTCGTGTGTTGGAAATATACCCTAGAGGCAATTATAGAGATGATTATATTTTGTTATGTTCATAATATTAGATTATATGTTATCTTGTTTCTAGAATAATATCGTTAATATTTATCATCAAGTATGTGACTTGATTGTGAAACTCTCTATTTCTGCGATGATTATTCTTAAACGTTCCTAGTCGGAAACATATGAGAACACATATGAATAGACTAGCTTATGTATTGGTTGATGACTATGTTTCACAGGTCATAGATATGGAGATATCAAACCAATAATATGGACACATGTTAGAGAACATAGTGTTGGTTTGACCCACCTTGAGACATTGTTGAGATTATTATGATTTCATGTGTCATCAGTTGGTCTCATTAATTTAAAAAGTTTAATATGGACTTTAAGGACAAATTGATTTAATGTGCTTAATCCCAACATCAACAATTGTCAAAACTATTTTATTTAGATTCTATATGCTTGGATATATTTTATAGAATTTTCTCGAATTTTTCCCAAGTCATTTGCTATTTTCTAATTGCTATTTGCATTTTCTGGATTTATTTAAAAGAAAACCTAATTTAAATCTTCGAATAAGATCGGGCCGCCCAAGACTATTCCAGCCCGCTCAATCCTACCTGTTGATCAAGATCGCCTGCACCGCCGCGCTGCTACCGCTTTGCCCTACCGGATCTTCGCCGTCCCTTTTCGGCCGATCCGCCGCCGCTCGCTCGCTTCGCTTCGCCGCTGATCGCCATCGATGCTCGCCGCCCGCGCCGCCGCCGCATCGCCAGTGGGACCGCCATTGTGGTCGCTGCTCTCGCTATCTTCTTCTCCGCGGCCGCCGCCGCCGCCATTGCCGGACCTCTGAGCTTCGTCCGACAATTGCGCAACGCCTCGATTTTGTGCGCGACAACGCTTCGAAGCCTTATCTCTCCGCACCTGCTCCGCTATTTTCAATTTCCAAATCGGTTTCAATCTCCGAATCGAGGAATTCAAAATCCGCCGCTTCGACCCGATTTGGGGATTTCCAACCGCGCCCCGGCCTATAAATACCTCCCTTAGCATCGCCACCACCTCCGCAATCCAAAGCCGCCTCGCCGCCTGACGCTCTAGCGCCGCAGATTTTCGAAGTTTTAGGGTTTCGCCGAGTTTTTCTCCGGTGAATTGCGCCGCCTTCGCCGCCTCTTGCTCGCCAATCGCACTCATCGTGATCGCAAAGCTCGCCACCTCGGCGCACTCCTCGCCGCCGAGCATTGCCGAGCTTCCGTCCGACAAACCCGAGACTTCGCCGCTTCTTCCTCGCCACGGCCATCTCCGACCACCCTGTGTATTTCAAACCAGGCCTAGATGCGAATAACCTCTCTACACATTGGTACCACTCACCGCGGCGAAGAGCCGCTGTCGCTGCTATTGGTTCCCGAGCCATCGCTGCCGAGCCGATGTGGCACCGCACAAGATCCACCTCGCTTCGTAAGGCGGCAGCCACCGGCGGCGCTGTCACCAAAGACACGCCAAGACGTGGCTCACCCACCGGCCCCAGATCCCGTGGCTCGCTGGTTTGGTCCATCATGTTTGAGCAACCGCAAAGGGGGCCCACTGCCGCTTTTCTATTTAATTTTAATTTTTCCGAAACCTCTACCGACGCAAGCATTGCAATAAATCGATTTTCCTTTATAAAATAATTCGGGAAATTCGAGAAAATCCAATTTAGGGTTTTATTGATTTTCCAATCTTCCAAAGCCCATATCTTTTGCATCCAAGTCCAATTAAGCCCATTCAAATTTGTAAATTCATATAAAATTCAGATCTATTTATTTATGAATTTTATTTAATTTTTGGAGTTTATTTTGCCTCTGTTATTTATTTGTTTTGTTTTCTTTGTCTCGCTTATGAGTAGACGCCGATACTTCGGGAATTTTGCGTATGAGCACCTCAAGACCAAGACCAATATCTAGATCTATTCCAAGGCAAGTTATACCTTTGATCATTTTGAACCCGCCAAAATACTTTGTTTCAATGTATTGCATTCTATTTCAAGTATTTATTTAAATGTTTTTGGGTGTAGTTATTAATCCAAATTGTTATGCCACCTTGTCTATTGTATGCCATGATCTTTTGTCACCCTAGGTTGATTAATCATTAGTTGGTATTATTGTAGCACCAACGTGGGTTGGTTAGATACGACTAGATCGCTTAGCCATGCCACGAGTCATCATTTCATGTGAGAGTTGCAATTATAAACTTGACTAAGTGATTATGGAACCGGTGATGAATCTGTGTGTCGTGGTGCTATTACTCGTTGATGGCATGTGTTGCACTTAATCAACAGGTGGGAAAAGATTTAGACCGAGGCAAGTGGTGGATTCTGTGGTGAATGGTGGAGCCGTGTGCTTATTAAACTTTGTGATTTGGGTTAAAATCGAAGTCTTGCCTTAGTCAATTAAGGACTTAACTTTGTGCGCCATTGAATCGGGCCTTACTGCATTTACTACATGCCTAGTATGGGTCGGGCCCGACTTAGTAAGTTATGGAGTCTTGACATTGACAACTCAGTTGTATTTAAGCTATGTGATGGGTCGAGGTGTGATATGTCACATCGCGGACGGTTCGCCACGATCCCCGCCCAATGGTGTGTGTCGCCCAAGGGTCGTGTACAAATTGACGGCAGAAAGCACACCAGAGTGTCATTGTTTGAGATGAAGTCTCGAAAGGTTTTGTTGTGATCAACTCGATCCTGCTGATTTCATCGTGTGGGTAAAGTGTACAACCTCGCAGAGTGTTTAAACCAATCTATTCGAATAGCCGCCCCTGCTATGGACATGCTCTGAATTTCACACGAGGTAGATTTTCATAAAACAATTGGGAAGGGTCACCGTGTGAGATAACTTGTTCACCTGTGTGAAAGAACTTGATTAGACTGTGTGTCCTTTGTGAAATCAATTGTTAACTTATTATTGTCTATTTGTTTTGAATTACGCTTTCAATCTATTATTTGTAATCAATTGCAAATGTTGCATTTCGCAAAATAACCACGTAAGCCATTCCTTGGAATAAGCCATCATGTATAAATGCATTCTGTGGTATGACTTATGAGTACGGTGTGTACTCACTCTTGCTAAACAAATCAACGTATGGAGGAGTCGTCACCGCTTTTGAAGAGGAGTTCTACGAAGGTTGAACGTTAGGGTCTTGATCCCACGGCTGTTCGTGGTAAATTGATGGGAGCCACCGAGTTTACTTCGCTCACATAGCTTATTTCTTTTTGTCACTTTGCATGGCTTAATAAATGTAACACTCACCATAAGGTCCCAACAGCTTATTTGTTATTTAAATATACTGCTTATTCTTATATTCGTTGTATGGATGTGATATTTCATCAATGTTGACACTGTGCACTAGCGTGATCCCGGACTAGTGCCGAATACACAGAGGGTCCAGATTTGCATATTTGGGTCCCGACAGAGGTGGTATCGAGCCATACCGACCGTAGGTCTTGACCCTAGTTAGATTGGCCGCTCTTAGTGAGTCCAAAACTATTTTCTAAAGCAAATATTAACTTGCAAGATTAATTGAACTCCTTAACTCATCTCATGTCTCTCTGACTCAACTATTGCTGAAATTCTTTCTCTCCCACTGCTTTAAAGTTGTTTTCATATCCTTGTCCATCTTGACAGATGCCTCGCCTTCGTGAGTTATGGAGAGCGCAAGGGAGGACTTGCCGCCAAGCTTTGGAAGTTGCTACAAGTACTTGGAGGGTCTGATCGTCCATTGTACCGTGGCAAAGCTTGGATTGTGAACGGCCGAGATCGTGGAGTGATCCGCCATTTGACCATCTACGCCAGCAAAGACACCAAGGCAAGCAAACCACCGCACATCTCAAAGAAGGAGTATTTGGATCAAGCAATCCAGAGTCTTCACGCCTTGCCATCCTCGAGGATCTGCAACATCTACTCGAGAGCTTCGTGACACGCTTTTCCGTTATCATCCCCGCATTTCGACGTGGACCTTGGCCGCACGCTTTCCGCCTACAAAGGAGAAGACAACGCCACCGCTGCGGTATCTCGCCCGCCATGGCCACGCCAGAGGAATCGTTGGAGTTAGCCGCCACAGAGCGGAGGTACTCTATGAGACTCTTCAGAGAGTCAAGAAAGGATCGCCATATTAGAAGAAACTCTTTATGGACGCCACGAAGAAGACATCAAGAGGAAGACCTGTAAGAAGTCGATGGACCTAACAACTGTAAGAGCCAAGCAGAGGCGCAGAGCTGTAAGCACCAAAGAAGACTGCACCTGTGACACCGCCCTATTGCACCATCCCCGACATCAAGATCGCCACGAGGATGCCACCACTTTCGTGTCTACAAAGAAAGGGAGCACCGCCAAGGTCATGAGGCTATTTGATTGAGTAGTCTGCTCGCGTTGTTTCGAGCTTAGCCGCTTTATGTCTTGAGTCGCCTTTAGGCTGTAGTTTTGTGTGCTTAAGCTCGCCCTTATTTTTGTGTGCAAGTATGAGCCGCAAAGGCCCTTAGGCATTTGTTGCAAGCCATACTATTATCTTAATCAATATAAGAGTTTCAGCTTGAGCTTTCTTAAAATATGTTGGGTTTTACCTACCCGCTTAGTTCTACAACTTATCTCGTGCTTGCTACCTTATCTAACCCTTGAGATTCACCGATGGTTCAGACTCGCCAAGTCAGCCGCAAGTGGTTCCGACACTCCAAAGATCGTAAGGACTCGGAGCAAATCCTGAGAAGCAATTCCACCACAAGCACCTTCAATGATCTCAGAATTTTGGAGCATTCATGACACCAAACCCACCGATGTACACCATGATGAATCGATGCAAGCCATGAATAACCGTAACAACAACAATCAAGATCACAATGGAGCCCCAGCTTGCTCATGGTCATAATGGATCATCCAAGTTGGCGGAGTTTATGAGGACCCGCCCACCAACCTTTCTCGACATGTCTCACCAAGAGAAGTCGATGATTGGCTTCGTGTCATTGAGAGAAAGTCGCCGATCACCAATGCGCGATCATGAAAAGTTCTCAGACGCTCTCACCGATGGAAGGCATTGCCGCCAATGGTGGAAAACTTCGTGCGCCGCATGGAACGCCACAAGATATTACTTGGGAAGAGTTCACAATCGCGCCAAGATCATGTACCGAAGGAATCATGGATCCAAGAAGGATGAATTCGCGCTCTCAAGCAAGGAGGAATGTCGCTGATCGATTACCTCAACAAGTTCTCTCAACTTGCTCGATATGTCGCAGAAGATGTCGCCACCGACAAGGCTCGCCGAGTCGTCAAGGGATTGAACACTCGACTTCAAGTCAACTTGATCGCCACACCTTTCCGATTTTCAAGAGTTGATCAACAAGGCTTTGATTCTAGAGGATAAGCGCAAGGAATTGAAGATCATCGTAGCGCAGAATGGCTCAAAGAAGGAAGTCACCAACCCCACCGAGGGCAAGAATGATTCCACCGCAGCTTAGCCGCTTTCCACCACGCACTCGCTGCACCACCGCACCAACTTCAAGACTCGCCCAGCTTGCTCGTAACTTCCGCAACCCCGCACTACCAACCCCAATCCAAGAAGCAACCCACGAATACAACCGAGTTTGCTTTACTCGCCGCCGCCTGTGGCATTTCGCCAACCGATGTCCGCAGAATGGGACTATCACTCCAAAGACGCTTCAACCTTGGGAACACACCGCCAAGACGCCAAGATAAGGCAACCATCAAGGAACTTCAAGCCACCGTCAATCCGGAGGAGCACCGCTTATCGCTGGTCGAGGTCGTGTCAACCACGCCACTCTAGAGGGAGCCCAAGAAGCACCCGACGTTGTAATCGGTAAGTTCCTAGTAAATTCAAGACTGCATCGCCTGCTTGATTCGAGCTTGATTCGCTTGTTTCGAATTTTGCAACTAAGAACAAATTGGAAGTTATGCATCTTAAGCATACTCGTTAGTCCAATACCGGAGCAGAGCTAAGTTCTAAAGTTGATGTTTAGGAGCTAGGCTACTCATAGCCGGAGTTGAGTTTCTAGCCAACCTAATAGTCCTAGACACTGCACCATAGATGTCATCCTTGGTATGGATTGGTTATCCAAACATAAAGCGTAGCTAGATTGTGGTCAAGAGCCGTGACAATTGAGGATACCACAGAAAGAAAGTAGAATTTCTAGCCACCTCAAGACGTGATGGACATTTGGTAGTCAACACCCAAGACGCTTTGGAAGATGTACCAGAGTAAAAGATTATCCGCACGTATTTCCGTAAGAATTACTGTGAATGCCACCGACCGTGACATTGAGTTTGTCATCGATCTAGTGCCGTGAACAAAGACCAATTTCAAGAGACCCTATCGGATGCCAACGATGAACTTGTGGAAATGAAAAAGCGATAGAAGAACCATCGAGAAAGGTTTTGTAAGACCTAGTTCGCCGCCATGGGGAGCACCTGCTTTGTTCGCCAAGAAGAAAGATGGAAGTATGAGAATGTGTATCGATTATCGCTCTTCAACGAAGTCACCATCAAGAATAAGTACCCATTGCCCGTAATAGATGATTTGTTCGACCTGATGAAAGGAGCCGAGTATTCTCCAAGATCGATCGCGATCGTGTTACCATCGCTGAAGATTTGTCCTAAGGATGTACCAAAGACCGCTTTCAACCCTGATGGACATTATGAGTTTTTAGTCATGTCTTTTGATTGACTAATGCCCCGCCTATTTCATGAACATGATGAACAAAGTATTCATGGAATATTTGGATAAGTTCGTGGTAGTATTCATTGATGATATTTTGGTATATTCAAAGTCGAGGAAGAGCATGCAGACATTTGAGATTAATCCTAGAAAAGCTCAGAGGACATCGCTTGTATGCCAAGTTCAAGCAAGTGTGACTTTTGGAAGAAGAAAGTTGATTTTCTCATGTGATGACAAATTAAGGAGTAGCAATGACCTTAAAGGTTAAAGTCAGAATGAATTGGGAGCACCCAAGACGGTTACTCAAATTCGTAGTTTCTGGGAATGGCAGGATACTATCGTCGTTTCATTGAAGGGTTCTCAACGATTGCTAAACCTCTTAAGCAATTGTTGAAGAAAGAGAAGAAGTTTATTTGGACCCCAGCTTGTGAAGAAAGTTTTCAAGAATTGAAGAAACGTTTGACTTCAAATTGCTAGTTTTGCTTGGATATCGCCAAGGATTTTGATATTCACCGTGATGCTTCGCGTCAAGGATTAGGATGTGTCCTTATGCAAGAAGGAAGAGCCCGCTATGCGCCAAGGCAATTAAGGCCTCATGAAGAGAACTATCCTACCCATGATTTGGAACTAGTCGCCAGAGTGCATGCTTTGAAGATTTGGCGCCATTATCTCATCAGTAATCATTGAAGTCTACACAGATCATAAGAGCCTGAAGTACATATTCACTCAGTCTGATTTGAACATGAGACAGAGAAGATGGCTGGAATTAATAAAGGATTATAATCTTGGAATCCATTACCATCCTGGTAAGGCCAATGTAGTTGCAGATGCACTAAGTCGTAAGAGCTACCGCAATGCTCGAAGCAAAAGAGTTGTGTTCGTAACTTCGTGAGGAATTCCGTGCTACAACTAGAAGTTGTTCCTAAGGATTTGTGGCCAATTTGGAAGTACAAACTACTGGAGAAACAGATTCGTGAAGCTCAACCTAAGGATTCTGAGTTTGTCGATCTCAAGAAGAAGATGGCGTAAGGAAAATTTAAAGACTTCACTATAGATGATCGTGATATACCGTGGATCAATGGACGATCTCTGTACCGTATATGGATGGATTAAGACACCGATTCAAGGAAGCCCATGACTCAAAGTATTCAATTCACCTCGAAGCACTAAGATGTATCAGATGTTAAGAATAAGTTTTGTGGCCAAACTTAAAGCGAGACGTCGCAGAGTTCGTTGCCTTATGCGACGTGTGTCGAAAGTAAAAGCCGAACATCGAGACCACAGGATTGCTACAACCGCCAAGATACCGTAATGGAAGTGGGAAGAGATCGGTATGGATTTTATTACGGATTACCCAAGACTCAATCAAAGTTATGATTCAATTTGGGTAATAGTGGATCGCTTGACTAAGGTTGCCCATTTCTTGCCTACCAAACCACTTACTCAGAGACCGCTTGGCGAGTTGTATATGTCAAAATCGCTCACCGCACGGTGTGCCTAAGAAGATAGTGTCGATCGAGGATCTCAATTCACCTCTCGCTTTTGGCGTAGTCTACATGAAGCCCTCGAACTCATCTAAATTTCAAGATCGCTTATCATCCACGCATGATGGATGAGATCGAAAGAGTTAACCGATATTAGAAGATATGTTAAGAGCCCGTGCCTTAGCTAATGCTACCAGCTGGGATAAAAGTTTACCGATGCGAATTCTCGCACAACAACAGCTTATCGCCGCTTGCGATGTCACCATTTGAAGCTCAGACGGTCGTGCTCGCAGAACTCCGTTGAATTGGTCGAGACAATTGAACGTAGTGTTCGGGCCGATATTATTCGTGAAGCCAAGAACAAGTTGCTATGATCGAGAAAGACTAAAGATAGCCCAATCCGCATAAAAGAGTTATGCCGATAATCGCTGCCGTGACCTCGCCTTTGAACCGAGGATTTTGTGTATCTGCGAGTTACTCCGCCGAGGTGTTAAGAGATTCCACACCAAAGGGAAGCTTGCTCCAAGGTATGTGGGTCCATTCAAGGTTTTGGAACGCCGTGGAGAAGTTGCAGTACGCTTGAGCTACCAGCAAGTTAGCGGAGTGCATGATGTCTTTCATGTCTCTCACCAAGAAGTGTCTTCGTGTGCTGAAGAGCGACACTCGCTGGAGTCAATTGAATCAAGGAAGATCTCACGCATAAAAGAACAAACTGTTAGGATTTTGGATGTCGCAGAGCGCCGCACTGTAAGCAAGACCGCTCGTTTGCAAAGTCCAAAGGAGTAACCACTGTAAGGAGAAGCAACGTGGGAACGTGAAGAAGAGTTGAAAGCCGAGTTCCTAGCCTTTTCTCTATTAGCCTAATCTCTGGGACTAGATTCGCTTAAGGGGCAGTTTGTAACATCCCAAATTTCGAGCTTTAGAAATCCTTTATATATTAGTAGCAAGAAAATTTATCATTTGGATTTATTGATATTAATTTAAAAGTTTAATATGGACTTTAAGGACAAATTGATTTAATGTGCTTAATCCCAACATCAACAATTGTCAAAACTATTTTATTTAGATTCTATATGCTTGGATATATTTTATAGAATTTTCTCGAATTTTTCCAAAGTCATTTGCTATTTTCTAATTGCTATTTGCATTTTCTCGATTTATTTAAAAGAAAAACCTAATTTAAATCTCTTCGAATAAAGATCGGGCCAAGCTCAAAGACTATTCCACCGCTCAATCCTAGCCGTTGATCAAGACGCCTGGCGCCGCCGCTGCGCTGCGCCTTTGCCCCGCCGGATCTTCGCCGCGGTCCTTTTCGGCCGATTCGCCGCCGCTCGCTCGCCGCTTCGCTCGCGCCGTTGATCGCCATCGTATGCTCGCCGCCGCGCCGCCACATCGCCAGTGGGACCGCCACAGTGGTCGCTGCTCCGCTTATCTTCTTCTCCGCGGCCGCGCCGCCTCGCCATTGCCGGACTCTGAGCCGTCCGACAATTGCAAGAACGGCTCGATTTTGTGCGCGACAACGCTTCGAAGCCTTATCTCTCCCGCACTGCCCGCCTATTTTCAATTTCCAAATCGGTTTCAATCTCCGAGAATCGAGGAATTCAAAATCCGCCGCTTCGACCCGATTTGGGATTTCCAACCGCGCCCCCGCCTATAAATACCTCCTTAGCATCGCCACCACCTCCGCAATCCAAAGCCGCCGCCCGCCGCCTGACGCTCTAAGCGCCGCATTTTCGAAGTTTTAGGTTTCGCCGAGTTTCTTCTCCGGTGAATTGCGCCGCCTTCGTCGCCGCTTGCCTCGCCAATCGCACCATCGTGATCGCAAGCCTCAGCCACCTGCGGCGCACTCTCTCGCCGAGCATTGCCGAGCTTCCGTCCGACAAACCCGAGACTTCGCCGCCGCTTCTTCCGCCACGGCCATCTCCGACCACCCTGTACTCAAACCAGGCCCATAGATGCGCAATAACCCTCTCTACACATTGGTACCACTCACCACGGCGAAGAGCCGCTGCTCGCCGCTGCTATTGGTTCCCGAGCCATCGCCGCCGCCGAGCCGATGTGGCACCAGCACAAGATCCACCTCGGCTTTCGTAAGGCGTAGTCACCGCGTGGCGCCGTGTCGCCAAAGACACGCCAAGACGTGGCTCACCCACCGGCCCCCAGATCCCGTGGCTCTGGGTTTGGTCCACTGTGTCGAAAGCAACCCATGGGGCCCACTCGCCGCTTTCTATTTAATTTTAATTTTTTCTGAAACTCCTACGACGCAAGCATTGCGCAATAAATCGATTTTCCTTTATAAAAATAATTCGGGAAATTCGAGAAAATCCAATTTAGGGTTTTATTGATTTTCCAATCTTCCAAAGCCCATATCTTTTGCATCCAAGTCCAATTAAGCCCATTCAAATTTGTAAATTCATATAAAATTCAGATCTATTTATTTATGAATTTTATTTAATTTTTGGAGTTTATTTTGCCTCTGTTATTTATTTGTTTTGTTTTCTTTTGTCTCGCTTATGAGTAGACGCCGATACTTGGGAATTTTGCGTAAGAAGGAGCACCTCAAGACCAAGACCAATATCTAGATCTATTCCAAGGCAAGTTATACCTTTGATCATTTTGAACCCAGCCAAAATACTTTGTTTCAATGTATTGCATTCTATTTCAAGTATTTATTTAAATGTTTTTGGGTGTAGTTATTAATCCAAATTGTTATGCCACCTTGTCTATTGTATGCCATGATCTTTTGTCACCCTAGGTTGATTAATCATTAGTTGGTATTATTGTAGCACCAACGTGGGTTGGTTAGATACGACTAGACTGCTTAGCCATGCCACGAGTCATCATTTCATGAGAGTTGCAATTATAAACTTGACTAAGTGATTATGGAACTGTGGTGATGAATCTGTGTGTGCTGTGTGCTATTACTCGTTGATGGCATGTGTTGCACTTAATCAACAGGGTGGGAAAAGATTTAGACTGAGGCAAGTGGTGGATTCTGTGTGAATGGTGGAGCTGTGTGCTTATTAAACTTTGTGATTTGGGTTAAAACTGGAAGTCTTGCCTTAGTCAATTAAGGACTTAACTTTGTGCGCCATTGAACTGGGCCTTACTGTACGACCACATGCCTAGTATGGGCTGGGCCTGACTTAGTAAGTTATGGAGGCTTGACATTGACAACTCAAAGTTGTATTTAAGCTATGTGATGGGTCGAGGTGTGATATGTCACATCATGGACTGTCACGATCCCCGCCCAATGGTGTGTGTCGCCCAAGGGTCAGTGTACAAATTGACGGCAGAAAGCACACCAGAGTGTCATTGTTTGAGATGAAGTCTCTGAAGGTTTTGTTGTGATCAACTCGATCCGGTTGATTTCATCGTGTGGGTAAAGTGTACAACCTCTCGCAGAGTGTTTAAACCAATCTATTCGAATAGCCGCGTCCCTGCTATGGACATGCTCTGGAATTTCACACGAGGGGTAGATTTTCATAAAAACAATTGGGAAGGGTCAGCTGTGTGAGATAACTTGTTCAGCTGTGTGAAAGAACTTGATTAGACTGTGTGTCCTTTGTGAAATCAATTGTTAACTTATTATTGTCTATTTGTTTTGAATTACGCTTTCAATCTATTATTTGTAATCAATTGCAAATGTTGCATTTAAAAATAACCACGTAAGCCATTCCTTTGGAATAAGCCATCATGTATAAATGCATTCGTGGTATGACTTATGAGTACGGTGTGTACTCACTCTTGCTAAACAAATCAACAGAAGTGGAGGAGTCGTCGCCTGCTTTTGAAGAGGAGTTCTACGAAGGTTGAACGTTAGGGTCTTGATCCCAGTCGGTTGCCTGTGGTAAATTGATGGGAGCCACCGGAGTTTACTTCGTTTCCGCTGCAGTTTATTTCTTTTTTGTCAGCCTTGCATGGCTTAATAAATGTAACACTCGACCATAAGGTCCCAACAGTTATTTGTTATTTAAATATACTCGTTTATTCTTATATTCGTTGTATGGATGTGATATTTCATCAATGTTGACACTGTGTGCACTAGCGTGATCCTGGACTAGTGCTGAATACACAGAGGGTCCAGATTTGCATATTTGGGTCCCGACAGTCTCAAGTAATGATGATGTATAATCCTTAGACCTGAGATCAGCATGGTTTCCTACATGTGTAATAGCACTCTTAGGGGTTGTCAAATGCTACTCGTAACTGGGTAGTTATAAAGGTAGCTTTCGGGTATGATGTGAAACATACGGAGGAATGTGACTGGTCAAATATGGGATTTGCCCCTCCTAACATAACAGGATAGATGTCTCTAGGCCTCTCGTTGTGGTCGGATAAAGAAAGTACATGGCCATACCACTAGTGGTCGAAGTGCCGACCACATGAAGTTATTCAACACTTGATCAATAAAGTATTGAACATTCCATGGATAACAAATTATCTCACCTAGAGTTCGACCAGATGTCGTGAGGCAAAGGGAGAATACACAAATAGGTCATTCAGTTCGACCAGATATGAGCTGGTTATAGACTAGTCGAAGCTGGTCGTAGACTGGTCGTATGGAGATACGAGCTGGTCGTAAATGGTCGAAGTTGGTCGTAGACTGGTCGAACATAATCACTAACTGATCGTAAGGAGCTACGAATTGGTCGTAATTAAGTACTAACTGGCCGTAAGGAGTTATGAACTGGTCGTAACTAAATATGGACTGGTTGTGACTAGATATAAGCTAGTCGTAAGTGACAGGGACCTGGTCGTAGATCATATTGCATTAAAGTTCATCCAATATATTCTTTGTGTGTTGAAGAATCGTTATGTACTACTAGGTACCGCTAACGCCTCGTGGTCAGAAAAGAGTTTCCGAGTCACAACCGATTACATATGAACCTATATGGTCACACACTTAAAAGGTTGGGATTTGATTTGGATGGTGATCCAAATTCTTGTAGGCCATGAGTTCCTAATCGGCCTCAAGTTCGAGACCCATCATGGATGCCTATATATAGAGGGGTGGTGGCATAGGGTTTGGAAATACTCATTTAAAGAATTCCCAAAACCCTAATAGCCACACCTTCCTCATCCAATACCACGCCGTCGACGCTAGCACTCCAGCGCGTGGTGTCCCTGCCCCGTATGTGTGGATACCTTGGAGGTGTTATTGTGAAGCATCAACACTAGGATGATCTGCAACTCGTGACAATCTCAAGAGCAGGAGGAGAAGACGTGCGACGAGTACGACTACTACTGCATCAACTCGCTACATTGACTCTACTTCTGCTGCGAGTTGGCGCGTCTAGTGGTAATCTCGTGATCTATTACAAGCGGAGGTTCCTTGGTTGCACTATAAAAATTTTTGTTTTGTGCTTTCGTAGCCTACCCATAATCCTTCAGTGGTATCAGAACCATCCCGTCTTGTTTTAGATTCAGATTAGATGCATATTGTGATATATAAGAGTCATAGATGTGATCTATTTCTATTATCTGTTGGTCGTTTTTTAATATATTGTTTTGGCGATGGTCGATATGATCCTCCATGCGCGGTGGTCTCAAGATGGGTTCATGATCGTTGTTCTGTGATCGTGTTTTTACAGTCGAATCACAACTTGCATCTACCTGTCGGTTTCCGCCATTGGGGCAGACAGTGATCGTAAATCCATAGAGCACGCAAAGATCAATCTGGTTGATCGAATCGGAGTTACGATTGAAAAGGCTTAATGTGAATAATCCAATGCGATTTACATAGACGGAACTGTAGATTGGATTTACGTAGTCCAAAAAATTTCAAAACAAGGGCTGCCGCCCCTGTGACCCCGGCGAGAAGAACCGTCGAAAAGGACCTTGGTATATGGATAGGGCTACCGCCCTTCTGGTGCGAGTTGCCACCCCTTTGGACTAAGATCTTAACTTGGTTTTTGGTATTGCTAGTTCACACCATCCGTTAGATGGAATGCGCTTCTATGCCTAACTTGTTTTTGTAGGATTTTGTGAATAGTATGACCCATGATGTTTAAGATGCATGTATCTATGTAATGTTCATGACCTGTGTGTCATGTTTATTGCAGCCCAAGGCTGTCTATATTTGTATAACGACCTGCGTGTCGACTTGTGATGCTTCTTCATTCCTTGTAATTTATTACTAGTGCTATTAGGAGTAATGACTTAGTGGGAATACTTGAAGGTATTGGCCACTTGGAGACATGACGAACAGGAAGCACAGTGATGGAGATCACTATGTGGAAGGGTCATGCTATACCACGATGCAATGTGATTGTCTGTGAATACCTTTATATTCCTATTAATTTCTATGCATGTTATTTAGTTTGCTTCGAATGCTTTTAACATGGTAGAAGTAAGATTCCCTCACATAATATTAAGTTAAATTGATACCGTCTCAATTAACTACACCAAACAAAGTTATGTATTTTAATGGTAGGCCTTGCTAAAGCAGAGTGCCATTAACTTTCCTTGATTAGATGGGTTTATGTCGGACACTTACATGCATAGCATTGGTTTAACTTGACAAGGTCATCATAACGGTTATGGCCTTGACGCATAGGGTTGGGTGCTGGAGCATAGAGATGCTGCATAACAACAAGAGTCATACAGTGGTATGATTAGCAAAGAGTTGCTTACCAATTTCACTAATCTTCCAACAGTAATGCCAAAACTCACTAGTAGATTAAATGATTGTGGGTCTTGAATGACTAAATGTCATAAGAGGGATATGGTTTTTAGTGAGGGTATCTTTATTAAATTATTTAATAGAAGTTACTTTTCTTGAACATATGTCTTAGTTTTGCATATTTTATGTTGTAGATCATGACACCAATTGTTGTACCTATATCTAGTTTTGCTTTACAGAACATACTTGAAAAGGAAAAACTAAATGGAACAAATTTTGCAGATTGGTCCCGCAACCTAAGAATTGTTCTTAGACATGATAAAAAGGAATATTTTCTAGAGAAACCAATTCCAGATGTACGTGTTGAAAATGCTGCTGCATCTCTTCAAAACACCTGTAAAAAAGGCATGTGATGAGTCCCTTAATGTTAGCCGTCTCATGCTTGTTGCCATGAACTCAGACCTTCAAAAGCAGTTTGAGAACATAGAGGCCTACGATATGATCGTGGTGCTCAAAGGCATGTTTGAGACACAAGCAATAACTGACAGATATGATATCTCAAAGAAATTGTTTGGGATTAAGTTAGCTGAGGGTAGTCCGGTGAGCCCACATGTGATCAAGATGGTTGGTTACACACAGAGCTTGAAAAAACTTAGTTTTTCACTTAGTCAAGAGTTGGCTACTGATTTGATTCTTACTTCTCTTCCTGCAAGCTGTGGGCAGTTCATTCTGAACTTCCGTATGAATGGCTTAGACAAAAATCTCACCAAGCTGCATATGATGCTCAAGACTGCATATGACAATGTTAAGAAATGTAACAATCATGTGATGATAGTGAAAACGAGTACAAACCTCAAGAAGAAGGCTAAGACTTGGGTCAAAGGAAAAGGCAAGGCTAAAGCTTCGGATGGGATCCATACTATCAAGCCCAATTCCAAGCCCAAGACTAAGTCCGGCCCGACTCAAGAGAATGAATGTTTTTACTGTAAAGAGCTAGACCATTGGAAGAGAAACTACAAGAAATACATGGATGATCTAAAAAAGAATGGAGATACTAAACCTTCCACTTTAGGTACTAATGTTATAGATGTTTTTCTTGCCGATTCTCCTGTTAACTCTTGGGCATTTGATATCGGATCGGTTGCTCATATTTACAATTCGATGCATAGTTGCAAGAGGCGAGATGGATCTTCGCGTCGGGAATAAAGCAAGGGTTGTTGCATTGGTCGTCGAAACTTTGCCATTACTTTTGCCCTCAAGATTTATTATGGAATTAAATAATTGTTATTACATTCTAGCCATGAGTAGAAATATTATCTCTGCCTCATGTTTGATGACAGAGGATTATAAATTCATTATTGAGGACAATGGTTGTTTTATTTTTTTGAATGAAATATTTTATGACTATGCTCCTGTTTTGAACGGGTTGTTTATTTTAAATCTTGATGATACACCCGTCTATAACATTAATGCGAGGAGGCTTTGACCTAATGATCTGAATTTCACTTTTATTTGGTATTGTCGTTTGGGTCACATAAATAAGAAATGTATGAAAAAGCTCCATGATGATGGAATTCTAAAGTCGTTTGATTTGGAATTATTTGAAATGTGCGAATCTTGTCTACTTAGAAAGATGACAACGGCATCTTTCACTGGTCGAACTAAGAGGGCGTCTGACTTGTTGGCACTCATACATACTGATGTGTGTGGACCAATGAGCACGACAGCTAGAGGTGATTTTCAGTACATCATTACTTTCACTGATGACTTTAGTAGATATGGATATATCTATTTAATGAGGCACAGGTCAGAATCCTTTGAAAATTTCAAGGAGTTCCAAAGTGAGGTACAAAATCAACTTGGCAAGACAATAAAATCTTTACGATTTGATTGTGCAGGTGAATTTTTGAGCCATGAATTTGGTGATCATTTGAAGCAATATGGAATTGTTTCGCGCTTACACCGCCGGGCACTCCACAATGGAATGGGGTGTCCGAGCAGTGTAATCAGACCTTATTGGATATGGTTCGGTCGATGATGAGCCAATCGGATCTGCCATTATCTTTTTGGGGTTACACTCTAGAAACTGTCGCTTTCACTTTATCAGTAGATAAGACACCATATGAGATGTGGACTGGGAAGAGTCCTAGTTTATCTTTTCTATATATTTGGGGATGTGATGTCTATGTTAAATGTTTGACGTCTGATAAACTTACATCCAAGTCAGATAAATGCTTCTTTCTAAGATATCATTGGGAAACCAAAGGATATTACTTCTACAACCGAGAAGATGACAACGTTTTTGTTACCTGAAATGGTGTCTTTTTGGAGAAAGAGTTTCTTTCAAAAGGAGTCAGTGGGAGAAAGATGTAACTTGAAGAAATTCAGGAAACGTCTGAAAGTGTTTTAACTCATATTGAACCTCTACATGATGAACAAAATATTGTTGAACCTGCAGATGATGCATCAACCCCATGTAGATTTAAAAAGCTACGTCAATTGCCTATAAGGTATGGGCATGACGTATTATTATTGAATAATGATGAGCCTAAAAGTTATGAGGAAGCGCTAATGGACCCAGACTTTGAGAAATTGCTTGGAGCCATGAAATCCGAGAAAGACTCCATGGGAGACAATCAGGTTTGGAACCTAGTCGATCCACCTGATGGTGTTAAAACCATTGAGTGCAAATAGATCTATAAGAAAAGGATTTACATGGATAGAAATGTTTACATTCATGAAACTCGACTAGTCGTAAAAGGGTTTCGACAAGTTCAAAGGGTTGACTATGATGATACTTTCTCACTGGTAGCGATGCTTAAATCTGTACGAATCATTCTAGCTATTGCTGCATATTTCGACTATGAGATATGACAAATGGATGTTAAAATGGCTTTCTTTAATGGAAACCTAATTGAGGATATGTACATAACACAACCTGAAGGTTTTATCGATCCAAAGAATGCTGGTAAGTGTGCAAACTTTAGAAGTCCATTTATGGGTTGAAGCAAGCATCTCGGGGTTGGAATATACGTGTTGATGAGGAGATCAAAATGTTTAGTTTCGTCAAGAACAAAGAAGAACCTTGTGTTTACATGAAGGTTAGTGGAAGCGCCCTTGTTATTCCAATCTTATATGTGGATGACATATTATTGATTGGGAATGGCATTGCTATACTGAACTGCTAAGGCATCATTGAAATTAGTTTTTCTATGTAGGACCTAGGGGAGGCAACATATATCTTAGGGATAAAGATCTATAGAGATAGATCGAGAAGGCTAATTGGATTAAACCAAAGTACTTATATTGACAAAGTGTTGATTCGGTTCAGCATGCAAGATTCCAAGAAATAGTTCTTGCCTATGTCACACAGCATAAGTCTTAGCAAGAATCAGTGTCCTTTGACAACTGATGACCGAGACCGTATGAATGATATTCTATATGCTTCAGCTATTAGATCTATCATGTATGCCATGATATGTACTCGATCAGATGTATCATATGCTCGAAGTGTTACAAGCTGATACAAAGCTGATCCCGGTGAAGGTCACTGGACAGCTATGAAAAATATTCTTAAATACTTGAGAATGACTAAAAATGGAAGGACTAAGAATGTGTTCCTAGTTTATAGCGATGATGAAGAGCTCGCTGTAAATGGTTACACCGATGCAAGCTTGACAAAAATGACTATCATTTGCAATCTGGTTTTGTATTCATTTTGAATGGAGGAGCAGTGAGTTGGAAAAATTTCAAGCAAGAGACGGTTGTTGATTCTACGATAGAGGCCGAGTACATTGCGGCTTCTAAAACTGCGAAGGAAGGTGTTTGGATAAGGAATTTCATTGCTGAGTTGGGTATGGTTCCAAGTGCCTCAAGCCCCATGGATTTCTATTATGGTAATAATGGAGCTATTGTGCAGGCTAAGGAGCCTAGATCCCATCAGAAGTTCAAGCATATACTCAGGTGTTATCATCTTATTCGTGAATTGGTGGATAGAGGAGATGTTAAGAAATGCAAAGTTCACACAGATTTAAATGTTGCTAATCCGTTGATAAAACCTCTCACACAGCCTAAGTATGAGGTGCACACAAGAGCTATCGGTATTAGATACTTAAATGATTGACTATAGTGCAAGTGGGAGACTGTTGGAAATATACCCTAGAGGCAATCATAGAGACGATTATATTTTGTTATGTTCATAATATTGGATAATATGTTATCTTATTTCTAGAATAATATCGTTGATATTTATTATCAAGTATGTGACTTGATTTTGAAACTCAGATTTCAGATTATTCTTAAACGTTCCTAGTCAAAACATATGAGAACACATATGAATAGACTAGCATATGTATTGGTTGATGACTATGTTTTTCAGGTCATAAATATAGAGATATCAAACCATTAATATGGACACATGTTAGAGAACATGGTGTTGGTTTGACCCACCTTGAGACACTGTTGAGATTATTATGATTTCATTTGTCATCAGTTGGTCTCAAGTAATCATGATATATAATCCCTAGACCTGAGATCAGTATGGTTTCCTACATGTGTGATAGCACTCTTAGGGGTTGCCAAACGCTGCTCGTAACTGGGTAGTTATAAAGATATCTTTCGGGTATACTATGAAACATGCGAAGGAATATGGCTAGTCAGATATGGGATTTGCCCCTCCTAACATAATAGGAGAGACGTCTTTAGGCCACTCGTTGTGGTCAGATAAAGAAAGTACATGGTCATACCACTAGTGGTCGAAGTGTCGGCCACATGAAGTTATTCGACACTTGATCGATAAAGTATTGAACATTCCATATATAACAAATTATCTCACCTAGAGTTTAACCAAATGTCGTGAGGCAAAGGGAGAATACACAAGCAATTCATTCAGCGACCAGATATGAGCTGGTCGTAGACTGGTCGTATGGAGATACGAGCTGGTCATAAACTGGTCGAAGCTGGCCGTAGATTGGTCGAACATAATCACTAACTAGTCATAAATAGTTACGAACTGGTTGTAATTAAGTACTAACTCGTCGTAAGGAGTTACGAACTGATCATAACTAAATATGGACTGGTCGTGACTAGATACGAGCTGGGTAGCAATGGCAGGATAATCATTTGTGGTGCAGAAGAAGGAGGAGAGTAAAATAAAGTTCTCTCATTTGTACACATCCCATACCTATACCACTTCAATCCACGATATTTTTAGATCTTCCACCAATGGTGCTAGGTACACATCAATATCATTCCTAGGTTGCTTCGGCCCTTGGATAAGTATCGACGGTAAAATATACTTGCGCTTCACACACAACCAAGGAGTAAGTATGTAGATACAGAGAGTCATAGACCAAGTGTTATGTCGGCTGCTCATGTCACCGAAAGGATTCATTCCATATATACTCAATCCATACCTTGTATTCCTCAGTTTCGCACCGAAGTCTATAAATCTCCTATCAATGTTTCTCCATTGGGCGGAATCAGCAGGGTGTCTTAGCTTTCCGTCATTCTTAAGCTCCTTCGAGTGCCAATGTAACAGTTTTGCGTCCTTTGGGTTCACAAAAAAAACCACTTCAAATGGGGAATTACAGGAAGATACCACGCCACCTTAGCTGGAGGTCCTTTCTTTACCTCGATTCCCTCGACGTCATCTGATTGATTCTTACGCTTGTATCGGGATGCGTTGCATACCGAATATACATGCATGTTTGCATACTCGTTATGGTAGATGATACAGTCGTTCGGATATGCATGTATTCTTTCTACTTCCATTCCCAATGGACAAAGAATCTTCTTGGCTTTGTATGTGGTTTTGGGCAACTTGTTTCCCTCCAAAAGCATGTCCGCTAAAAGACCTAACAGTGCCGTGACACTCTTGTCGGACCGACCATTGCTTGCCTTCAATTTTAGCAATTCAAGCACGGATGACAGCCTTGTATATTCCGGCTTGTAGCCCGGGAACAAAGGTTTCTTCGAGTCCTCCATCAAGTCCCGGAATTTAACATACTCTCTCTCATCACAGTTCCCTTCTGCATCGCAAAGCATCTGATCCAGATTGTCATCGTGCAGCCTATCCGAATCGAAACTGCAATCGATATCATCCGACGGCATATCGTTGACTTCGTCGGTGATGTCGTTATTACTACCTTCCTGTATAATTTGCTCTTCACCATGACTGGTCCAATATGTATAACCCTTTTTGAAACCCCTTCGAATCAAGTGTGCTTCGATCTGCGCTCGGTTCTTAAACATTTTCAGATTCTCGCTGTCAATACATGGACAACACATATATTCGACCCCCTTTATTCAACATATCCTCCTCGGTAGCTCTTGTAAAAGCAGACACACCATTAATGTACTCTTCACTCACACGGTTGCCAGCGTACATCCAGTTTCGGTCCATCTACCCGACGCACATAACAATTTGGTGTTAAATATTGAATTAATTAATTAGTATACTATAGATGCAACTTTTGATATGTCATTTGAAATAAATATTTCTAATGAACTGAAAAAAAACAGCAATGCACCCTAGGGTCAGGTTGTTCATCACAAACACATTATAGATAGCTCATACTCAACTTCAGATGGCAATAAGCCAAAGACTCAAAACAACACAAAAAAGCTAGATCTAGCCATCTTTAATTCTCTCTTTACCAAGCTAGATCTAGAATATAATGCAAGGAACAAATTACTAACCATCGATAGTCAAGAACAAATTACCAAGCTAGATCTACAATCTCTCTTCCCAAATACGCGGTCTCCTTTCACCAAATCGCCTCAAAGCTTCACCTCCAGCAGCAGCAGCAGCGAGAACAGAGCTGGAATTTAAGATAGATCGATCTGTGAGGGTTTGGTCTGCAATAAATGAGATTACCACAAACGGTTTTTGATACAAACCGTTTGTGATGAGGACGGGAAGTCACTGATGGTTCATGTTGAAACCGTATGTGATATTTAAGAACCGTCTGTGATACTTCATAGACAGTTTTCAACACGAACCATCTGTGATATTACCTCTTCACAAATCATTGTATTTAATACAGACGGTTTTGGTCAACTGTCTGTGACGAGGCGTCCAGTATTAGTCTTTTTTGTCGTAGTGATAGGTGGCACAGACGGAGCAAGGTTGGCGACCACAACGACTGCCGTGAACTCTGACGACCGCAGCTACCCCAGAGAGCTCCTTGGTCTTCTCTCTTCCTGTTCAGGTTGGCATCCACCGCCACTGCTAACCTGTCCCCCTCCGTGGCTCTTAAACCTATCTCCATCGTTGCCCTTTGCTAGGCATGCCGCCGCTCCCCTCCTCGCAGCTCCGCTCGCCACCCGACGCCGCTTCTCCTCTCCTCAACTTGGTGTGACTTCCATTGTAGGAATCGAAAAATCTGATTGTTACAGATGTATTTTCGGGCAAAATTGGTAGATCCAAAAGAAAATCCCTTTTTCTTGTGGTTCCTGTGTTCCTGCCATTGGAGTTAGTGTGGGATGTCCATTGTTGTGCTCATGCTGGGAGATAGGCGCATGGCTCATGTTTTATGGCTCATGTTTTATGGCTCATGTTTGTGTAGAATTTTGTGAGGTCATAGCAAATTTGAAAGTAGTATTCAGTTTAATTACTAATACCGCAACGATTTTGTCTATGATTACTAGTACCGGCTGTGGCACCGTTGGTGTCAATTGGTACTTGTTCTTGTGCTGTTACATGTCCAAGATAGCTCAAATTTCCCTTAACGTTGTTATTGCTATTGCTTTTGTTGTGCTAACTCAAGTTAAATTTTAATATACTAACATTTTAAAACTAACGTTAATTTTTACACACGCTAAAATATAACAAAAAAATAAATCATAAATGCATCATTGACATGAAACTTTAGCAAAAATACTTTAATATAAAATATAATAAGAAAAACATAGCAAAATATAAATAATATAGTAACTTAGATATACAAATTGAGTACCTAAACAACGAGGCGTGGGACCTCAGGCTACCGAGATCTGCCCCTGGCTGTGCTCTGAAATTTCAAGCCAAACGCTTTCCTTGACAAACTCCAGAGTGGAGTGGATACCTGTATCTGAAGAATCAGGATTCAGCATTCAGGATTCGGAGCTCGCTTCAGCCTCCTTCAGAATACAAAGATAGGATTCTAAGCCATTTGCAGCCTGCGAAGCCAACATAGGATAACGCCCATCTACCAGTGTAGCCGGGCAATTTCGGCTTTGAATTGGACTATCTTCAATGCTAACAACAAGGCCTTGTTAGAAATGCAGGAAATTCCGTGGAAAAAGCTCACAACTTCCATAAAGAATTGTGATGGATCGAGTGGCCTATGGGCCACGTTAAATAGTTCTCATTAATTAATTCTGATCATCCACGTACTCGTTAACTTTTTTTTTTGGCCCTTTTCAGCGGTACACATGAACTTTTTCCCCCCTTTTCACACTATTAGGGAGATCGTTCTATGTAAAAAATGAAAAACAATGTCGGACTGTAGGCTTTAAATATCTGAAAGCCTATACTTTATTAGTTCTATAATCAATAACTAGTACATAGTACACACATTTACAACATTGATAATAACATCCATACACATTATATATACATGAAACAAATAAGACATTAAGCTTAAGCGTTTACAACAAGTTATATTACAGAAGGCCGACCGACTAAATTGAACTTGTAAGTATCAAAAGAAGAACAACGAAAGCATAGTAAATAAACCAAAAGTCCAGTGGTGCACCCATCCATACTCTCAGGCAACTGACAAGGATAAGACCCTTGCAAGACTCGCCATTGTACCCTCTGGTACCGGGTGCGAAGAACGCATCGTCTGGAATCGGTTCATCCTCATACTCTGATCAACAATTTAAGCAAGATTGGGTACATTTTGTACTCAGCAAGACTTGTAGTGTATCGCAACATAATATAAATGCAAAGCTATCAAGGATGAGACTCTACACTACAAGTTATTTTCAGCATTAAGCAAGTTTAGTTTGCAATACCAATATGTAATAATTTGCAACAAAAATTTTAAAGAGCCATTAACATATAATGAAATAACAAGTATGTAACTTAACAATGGTAAAATCACTGTCGTAGCAAACAAAGACTAAACAGTAAGAGAAAAGGGGACCTCCGCTACTCTCGGGGGAGCCGAAGGATCCTCGGGAAGGGGATCAGCAGTTGGTGAACAGGTACTGATTGATTGCTTCTGGAATACTGGAAAAAGTCATTCTCTTACATGGGGGGTGCTTCCTGTCGAGACCCAAATATGCAAATCTGAACCCTTTATGCATCTGCACTAGTCCAGGATCATGCTAGTGCACACAAGTGGTAACATCGATGAAATATCAATTCCATACAACGAATTATTAAGTAAATGAGTAATTTATAAAGCAAATAACTGTTGTGACCTTAAGGTCGAGTTTTACTAATATTAAGCCATGCAAGACTGACAATAAAGAAATAAACTGCAGTGGAACAAAAGTAAACTCTAGCGGACTCCCATCAATACACCACAGGCAACTGACTGGGATCGAGACCCTAACGATCAACCTTCATAGAACTCCTCTTCAAAAGCAGGCGATGACTCCTCTACTTCTGTTGATTGATTATAGCAAGTATGAGTACACAACTGTACTTGCAAGTCATACCACATAATGCAATTTATAGATGATGGCTTATTCCAAAGGAATGGCTTCTGTGGTTCTTTTGCAGAAATACAACATTTGCAGTTGAATACCAATAATAGATTGAAAACATAATTCAAAACAAATAAGCAATAATAATTTATCATTTGATTTCACAAAGACACACAACCTAATCAAGTTATTCACACAAAAATATTATTTAGATCGCACAGCTCCCTTCCCAAGGTTTTATGAAAATCTACCCCTCGTGTGAAATTCGTGAGCATGTCCATGACCGCGGACGCGGTTATTCGAATAGATTGATTTAGCACTCTGCAGAGGTTGTACACTTTACCCACACGATACAATCCGTGCGGCCCACACTGGTCATAACAAAACCTTTCGAAAACTTCATCTCAAGCATTGACACTCCCAATGTGCTTTCCTGCTGTCCAACCGATACATACAGCATTTGGTTACGACACACACCATTGGACAGGGATGCGGTGAACCGTCCCGCGATGTGACCTATCACACCTCCAGCCCATCACACAGCTTAAATTACAACCTGAATTGTCAACGTCAAGACTCAATAACTTATTAGGTTAGGCCCAGCCCATACTAGGCATGTGGCCGTACAGTAAGGCTCAGTTCAATGGCGCACAAAGTGAAGTCCTTAATTGACCAAGGCAAGACTTCCAGTTTTAACTCAAATCACACAGTTTATTAATCCCACCAATCACACGTAATCCATCACTTGCCTCATTCTAAATCTTTTCCCACCCTATTGGTTAAGTGAAACACATGCCATCAACGAATAATAGAACACAAAGACAATCGGTTTCATCACACAATTCCATATTCCATTAGTCAAATTTATATTTGCGACTCATATGAAATGATGATTCGTGGCATGGCTAAGCAGTCTAATCGTATCTAACCAACCCACGTTGGTGCTATGATATTACCAACTACTAAGGAACCAATCTAGGGTGATAAAAGAATATAACATACAATTGACAAGGTGGATATAACAAATTGGGTTATTAACTACAACCAAAATCATTTAAATACATACTTAATTTAAGATGCAATAATTTGAATCAAAGTAATTTGAAAACTGGGTACAATATGGTCAAAGGTATAACTTGCCTTGGAATAGGTCTAGGTACTGGTCTTGATCTTGAGGTGCTCCTTCTTCTGCAAAATTCCCCAAAGTATCGACGTCTACTCGCAAACGAGGCAAAAGAAACAAAAACAAATAAATAACAGAGGCAAAACCAAATCCAAAAATAAAATAAAATTCACCATTAAATAGATCTTGATTTTATATGAATTTACAAATTTGAATGGGCTCAATCAGAGTTCGGATGCAAAAGTTATGGGCTTTGGAAGTTTGAAAATAGATTAAAACCCTAATTTGGATTTTAATTTCATTTTCCGAATTATTTTTATAAAGGAAATTGGATTATTGCGCAATACTTGCGTCAGCTGAGAAAAAGAAATAAATAACAAAATAAATTGACAGGTGGGCCCCACCTGTCAGCCTCTCGGCCCACGGTGGACTGAGTCCACCGAGCCGAGGAGAAGCTGGTGTGGTGAACCATGCCACGCGGGCGCTGACGACGCAGCCACGCGGCAACACACCAGCACAGGGGCTGAGATGGCTGCTGACGCGGCGCTGAGGTGTAACACCCTGTCTATCCGGAAGACAAGATGTCACCTAACAAGACAATCTACTATTCATTTCATAAGTTTAACAACGCATTCAATGCTAAAGAAACGATTAACCAAGATAACTATCTAGGCGTAATCATAGTTCATCTATAAATTCAAACGAGAATTTACCAAAGCGATAATAATGAACCTTCAAATGTTAATTAATACAATCCATTACATGATAAATAAAACTGAAGATATGTAAATAGAACTTTTAACGAATGATTATTTTATTCATGTGCAAGGAACGTGCTGGACTACACCCTCCCGCTATCAACTGTTTCACTGGAATTCACCTAAAAATAAATAAAAGCAAGAGTGAGTCGAAACTCAGCAAGCACAACATATACATTCACATAGAACACTGAATTGAATCAAGCTACCAATTAAATCATTTACTTCATGAAATTAAGAAAGCATGATATGAATGAATGAATGCATTGAAGGAGAATGGACTTTCCACATGTTTATACTCTAGATAACTAGTGACACACCCGTCGGTGTTCACTTAAGCCCGCTCTTAACCAAGAGCGGGATCCAAGTCCGTATGAAGAACGCTTCATACGGAATGTCCAAATCGCCTACATTGGAATGGTAGGTCTTACATGCCTATATTGGAATTAATGGGACTTAAACAAGTTTCCACTCCCGTGGACATCAACTGAATTATGTATGCATGAAATGAAAATCATAACTTGGCATTCAACTCAATGTATCATCGAATAAGGTATTGGACACTACCACATCATACTCAAATCACATGAATATTCATAATTTACCAAGTTAACATGAAATCAATGAATTCACACGAATTAAACATTTGCACTTGCCTTCCGTGTGGTGACGTGTTGTGAAACAACGAAGGTGTCCTTCCACCCACCGCCTCACCGCCTACACAAGTATTACCACGACACGGATAATCGAATATGGCACAGCTACAAGTGTACTACGATGCTCTCTAATCAACCTACTCATCCCAAGGGTTCAATTTGACATCTACACCAAGAGTCCAGATTATCGCTCTACGGGCAGTTGCACAAGAAAATTCGCCAATAATTATCGGTAACTCTAAACGACCTGAAACCAGTGCTCACTGATTCTTAACTGATCAGGCTACAAAAACTTAGTTGGCGGAATCTTCTGATTTGGCCAAAACAGAGGGTAATTAACTGCTAAACCTAACCCATCTACAACAGTCCAGAAAACAGATCAGCAGTAAAGAAAATAGTGTAACTTTTAGCCTACTGATCCAAATGGAATGATCTTTATCAACTTGGAAAGATAATTTCAAGATCTACAATAACTTAGTTGGGGGAGTCTTCTGATTCGGCCTCTATTTTGAACAAAACGAGGGACAAAACTACTGACCACAGATTTCAGACAGATTGGACAGTTCGCATTCAAAAAATCATAACTCTCAAACTACTGGTCGGATTTTGCTCATCTTGGTGCCAAAAGAAAGATAACGAAACCAGGAACAAATCTCTAGAAGGGCAAAACCCCAAATTCGGCCTCTAAAGTACTGAAACAAGCCGCGCAACATTCTGATCAATTCTGTAAATTCTGGAACTCTAAACCGACGTGACTCAAATGATCTCTACCGCAACAAAACTTGATCAAACAAATAACCGGGTGCTCGTTACCCTTGAAGACCCGAGCACGATGAAGAACCACTCCCGCTGGTCTCCCTTCTTCTTCCTTGGCCGGCCACACCACAGCGAACCACCGGCGACGAAACGACCCGCCGGAGGACAGATCGGAGGAGAAGCGCCCGGGGATCTTGGAGACCAACTCCGGGAGCACCAATGGCCGGCCACCAAGGGAGGAGACGGCGCCAACCAGGGAGGAGGCGCCGCCAAAGAGGATGGAGAGGGAGGGGTGGCGGCTTGGTGGGAGGGGAAGGGCGGTTAGGGTTTGGGGGAGGCGCCCCTTTATGGCCGGCCCTTCATGGGCCGCCACCTCTCTTGGGCCTCCTGGTCGCGATCATGCCCAAAGTTGCCGAAAAATTATGATAACCCCGCTAAATAGAATTTTCGACAAAAACTATTTCTTTTCTCCTCTCGACTTCTTTCTTTTTACCAATGCGATTCAAAACTAATAAATCATATTTTCGACTAAATTCCAAACTATGCGAACTAGTTTGGATTTATGAGGTATTACACTCTATCCCCTTAGAAAAGATTCGACTCGAATCTACGTAGCAACTTCGAGAATGAAAGATGAATAACTTAAATAATTACCAAGTGAACAAGTCGGGTATTGCTCGCATGCGGACTCCAACTCCCAAGTAGCCTCTCTTCTGACCGATGAGACCAAAGGATTTTAACATACTTGTGGTCTTGTTCCTCGTAACTCGCTCGCTCCTTCTAATATTCTCACCGGTCGGGATTCGATAGTAAGATCTTGCCCGACAATCAAAGGCTCCAAAGGGATGACATGATCCGGTCTCGTAAACTTTCTAAGCATCGAAACATGGAACACGCTAGAACCCCACTCATAGAATCGGGAAGGTCCAAACGATAAGCTAGCTTCCCAATTCGTGCCACGATTGGGAAGGGTCCAATGTACCTTGGACTAAGCTTTCCTTTGGTGCCAAACGCACTACGCCTTTAGATGGCGATACTCTCAACGTAACTTCTGCTCCCACCTCGAATTCCAAATCTCGCCTTCGACATCAACAGAGCTCTTCCGCCGCTCTGGGCGACCAACAAATTCGCCTAACCTCCGCCAATCTAGCCATCGTCACTGAACCCACGGACCCAAGATCGCCCGCTCTCCAACCTCATCCCAAAGACAACGGGACTCGCACTTACGCCCATAGAGAACCTCGTATGGCGCGGCTCGAATCATCGAATGATAATCGTTGTTATAAGCAAACTCGCCAAGGCTAAATGCTCTTCCCAATTACCTTTCCAGATAAAACACAACACCGAGCATGTCTTCTAAAGTCCGAATGGTGCGCCAGATCGCCCATCCGTCTGGGATGAAAGGTTGTGCTAAGACGGAGTTGTGTGCCCAATGCACTCGCAAACTTTCCTGCAATTTGGAAACGAACTTGGCGCCTCGGTCGAAACAATGGTCTTTGGCACTCCATGCAAACGCACGATTTCTGACATAAAGAGGAGCCAAGTCGCTGTCCGAATTGGTTGTACGAATAGGAATGAAATGTGCGCACTTATCAACCGGTCCACAATTACCCAAATAGCATCCTTTCCTCGCAAGGCGAGGTAAACCAACCACAAAATCCATAGATATATCGTCCCATGGCCAAACCGGTACCTCCAAGGGTTGCAATGATCCTGCTGGTCGCTTGTGCTCACCTTGACCTACCGGGCACACTCCACAAGAAGCCACATAACGCGCGATATCAATTTTCATCCGCTTCACCAAAAACTTTTCTTTAAATCTTTGTACATCTTGGTCTCACCAGATGTACGGTATAAGGGGTACGATGGGCCTCTTTCAAAATCTCCGCTTAACTCGAGACTCTGTGGCACACAAAGGCGCCCTTTAAATCGCAAAGAATCAAAGTTGTCCACACCGGCGACCTCGCTTGCCCTCGCCGCAACGCTCTCACTCGTTGGAACATCCGATCTTGTTTGTTGTGCTACTCGCACCGATCCGGAAGGGTCGACTCTAAAATCAATCGAGTCTCGGCCATGCGGTACCCGCAGCGTAAAGAAATATCCATACGCCAAAGTCGCAATAAGACAATCGAGGATAGGAGGTGTCGCCTTGCGACTCAAGGCATCGGCTACCACATTAGCCTTGCCGGATGGTACCGAATAGTAAGATCATAGTCTTTGATCAACTCTAGCCATCTCCTCTGCCTCAAGTTCAAGTCCTTCGGGTAAAGATGTATTTCGTGCTCTTGTGGTCGTGGAACACATCACAAGATTCGCCATACAAATAGTGACGCCAGATCTTCAAAGCGTGAATCACCGCAGCAAGCTCTAGATCATGGGTGGATAATTGCTCATGCTTCTTCACTGCCTCGATGCATAGGCAATCACTTTACCATCCTGCATGAGTACACAACCAAGTCCAACTATGGACGATCCGAATAGATAGTGAATCTCTTCCTGTGCTCGGAAGAGTAAGAATTGGAGCAATCACTAACTGTCTTTCAAAGAGCAAAATCGCGCCACAAGCGCTGGACCACCGAACCTAACACCTTCTCGTGTCAACTGGGTCATCGGTTTAGCAATGGTTGAAAAACCTCCACAAAACGCCGTAATAGCCGCTAAACCCGTAAAACTCCTTACTTCTTTAACATTGGTTGGTCTCTTCCACTCAACCACCGTCGAAATCTTACTAGGATCAATCAAATACCCTTCGATTAATAACATGACCCAAAAATCCAACTTCCAAATCCGAACTCACATTTCTTCACTTGGCATAGAATTGATTCTCTCTAAAGTTTCAAGTACCAACCGCAAATGGTGGGTGTGATCTTCCTCCTGCCTTGGAATAAATCAAGATATCATCTATGAATACCACAACGAAATCATCAAGGTATTGATGCAAAGATAATCGCTCATGGCTTCCATGAAAATCGCAGGAGCATTTGTTAGTCCAAAAGACATAACTTTATACTCATAATGACCATACCTCGCTGAGAAAGCCGCTTTTCTCAATATCCCGCCACGAACTCGAATCGATTATAACCCGATCGAGATCAATCTTAGAAAATATCTTAGCTCCTTTCAACCGGTCGAAAAGGTCATCAATGCGAGGCAAAGGATATTTGTTCTTCACCGTCGCTCGATTAAGCGCCGATAATCTATGCACATGCGCCACCGCCATCTTTCTTCTTAATAAAGAGAACAGCGCCCCTAAGGCGAACGCTCATTGAATCATACCTTTGGACAAAGCAGGTCGTCCAATTGATTCTTTAATTCTTCCCGAAATGGCCGAGCCAAACGGTAAGGAGATTTGGACAACGGCGAGTTCCCGAACAAGATCAATCCGAACTCCACTTTCTCACCGGAGGCATTCCGAAGTTCTATAGGAAAGACATCGGAAAACTCCTTCACCATCGAATCTCCTCAATACGCAAAGAATCGGTCTTTTCATTGAGGAGCAAAGTAATCCGATGGTCGATGCACGACGGCTAGGGAATAGATTAGCCAAGATAAATATCGAATCGACGGCGCCGCTCGAATACCGTTCTTCACCGTATGAGCTAGCAAGGTCACCGCCTTCCGAAACAACAAATCTTGGCACGGATTGGTATAACCACCATGCCTGTGATAACATCAAAAGGTGCCAATTGAATCACTATAAGGTTAGCAGTGAAAACCTCCCCATCGATATCAATAGTACAAATTTGACAAATCAGAGTGGAAATAAGACCCCCCGGGGAACTGACTACCACGGACTCAGAGATGGATTGCAGACTCAAACTCGCTCTTCTGACAAACTCCAGGGACACAAACGAATACGTAGCACCAGAATCAAACAATATGAAAGCATCATGCGAGTCAACTAGTAAAGTACTCGCTACCACGTCCGGCCGCCTCATAGTATCCGGAGGGCATGGCGACTCTCTGGCGGCGTCGGGCGAGGAAGCCCCAACACTCTGCGAAGGGTGCCCAAAAACCGCTGCAGGAGCAACAGACGACGGAGGTGCAGTCGGAACGGGGTTCCAATAGAACCCTGCTGGAGGTGCCTGAGGAACCACTGAAGGAGGAATCCACCACGAGTGAATCGTGGTGCGTAGATCGCCGCCAGAGTATGAACGAACCACCATGAACGCTGGAAGATGAAGGCTGCCGAACGGGCTCCCACCGATGATACTCGCGGTTCGCTTGCAACCGACGCTTTGTGGCCATCCCGACCACAATGACGACAAGACCCCCTGAAGGAACACTCTGAAGCTCGATGCTCCTCACCACACCGGAAGCATTTCATGCCCTGTCCTGGAACAGGACGTACCGATGGAATGAAAGACGGCTGGACGGGCGCCAAGAGGAAGATCGCCATCGACGGACGGACGAGTGTTGTGACCTTCGAAACCTCTTGGGAGCGGGTCACGAAAAGACCCATTCCTCCACTAAAACTCCGTTTCGCCCACCACCGAATTGCCGAGGTACAGAACTAACAAAGACTGACTTTGCGGAGCGTACCTTTCTCCAACTCTATTCCTCTAGCTTGCTCGACCACCGAGCCAAAATCACGCATCCGCCGCCCTCGAATCAAGCGATATTTTGGTTGAGGCCCCGCGAACCTCTTAGCCTTCTCATTATCATCACTCGCCACCACTGTACAAAGCGCACTGTGTTATTGAACCCACCTGACTCGAGATACCGTCAACTTTCCTTGCTCAAAAGTCAATGTTGTTTGTTCCATCTTCTCAACAAAGGAGTCGGATAGAATTGTGTCCTCGAATCTCTCCACGAACACTTCCCAAGTGGCAGACCACGAATCGAGTCCTAGAAGACAGACTCCTTCCCACCGATGTCGCTTGACCTTCAACCGAAAAGCCACGAACGCGCCCTCTGACCGACGTCACTCTAATGCCCCAAATCGACGCTCCATATATCTCAACTAATCCGCACTGGACCGGTGTGCGGCCCATCAAAAGAGTCCAATCGGCGACATCCACTCCGAAGATTCATCCTAATCTCGGTGGAACGAGAGCGAAGAATAAAGCCGCTTGCATGTGCAAGAAAGTGCAGGAATGGCCGCTCGCAGCTGTCTTTGGCGGAGTAGCCGGTTCTCTCTCAAAAGGTTCTCGATTAGTTCTGCAGACACAACAGAGGCTCTGCGACCGGAGGAGCGGCAGAGGCAATCTCCTCGTGGCGCCTCAAGAACTTCCTCGGTCGAGAAGAAGACACGGCGGACCGGCCCCGACCCGACCACGGACCGGTGGATCGACCACGGCCACGCTCTTGCCATCTAAACACCACCACACAAAAGATCAAACAATTCAATTATCGTAACATAAGGGAATGACTTGAAAGAAATGCGAAGCAAAGTTATACCCAACCCTTCCTACTGTGCACAGTGTGTCAAGTTTTAAGTTAATAAACTGTTGACAAATTTTAGTTTATGTTGACAACTTTAAACTAGTTTTAGTAAATGTTATCAATCTAATCACCACGGACTCAAGCCCGCTCGATACCAATCAGAACACCACTGCCTATCCTAAGACAAGATGTCACCTAACAAGACAATCTACTATTCATTTCATAAGTTTAACAACGATTCAATGCTAAAGAAACGATTAACCAAGATAACTATCTAGGCGTAATCATAGTTCATCTATAAATTCAAACGAGAATTTACCAAAGCGATAATAATGAACCTTCAAATGTTAATTAATACAATCCATTACATGATAAATAAAATCAAGATATGTAAATAGAACTTTTAACGAATGATTATTTTATTCATGTGCAAGGAACGTGCTGGACTACACCCTCCCGCTATCAACTGTTTCACTGGAATTCACCTAAAAATAAATAAAAGCAAGAGTGAGTCGAAACTCAAGAAGCACAACATATACATTCACATAGAACATCGAATTGAATCAAGCTACCAATTAAATCATTTACTTCATGAAATTAAGAAAGCATGATATGAATGAATGAATGCATTGAAGGAGAATGGACTTTCCACATGTTTATACTGCAGATAACTAGTGACACACCCGCGGTGTTCATTTAAGCCCGCTCTTAACCAAGAGCGGGATCCAAGTCCGTATGAAGAACGTTTCATACGGAATGTCCGAAATTGCCTACATTGGAATGGTAGGTCTTACATGCCCATATTGGAATTAATGGGACTTAAACAAGTTTCCACTCCCGTGGACATCAACCAATTATGTATGCATGAAATGAAAATCATAACTTGGCATTCAACTCAATGTATCATCGAATAAGGTATTGACTCTACCACATCATACTCAAATCACATGAATATTCATAATTTACCAAGTTAACATGAAATCAATGAATTCACACGAATTAAACATTTGCACTTGCCTTCCGTGTGGTGACGTGTTGTGAAACAACGAAGGTGTCCTTCCACCCACCGCCTCACCGCCTACACAAGTATTACCACGTATTACGGATAATCGAATATGGCACAGCTACAAGTGTACTACGATGCACTCTAATCAACCTACTCATCCCAAGGGTTCAATTTGACATCTACACCAAGAGTCCAGATTATCGTTCTACGGGCAGTTGCACAAGAAAATTCGCCAATAATTATCGGTAACTCTAAACGACCTGAAACCAGTGCTCACTGATTCTTAACTGATCAGGCTACAAAACTTAGTTGGCGGAATCTTCTGATTTGGCCAAAACAGAGGGTAATTAACTGCTAAACCTAACCCATCTACAACAGTCCAGAAAACAGATCAGCAGTAAAGAAAATAGTGTAACTTTTAGCCTACTGATCCAAATGGAATGATCTTTATCAACTTAGAAAGATAATTTCAAGATCTACAATAACTTAGTTGGGGGAGTCTTCTGATTCGGCCTCTATTTTGAACAAAAACGAGGGACAAAACTACTGACCACAGATTTCAGACAGATTGGACAGTTCGCATTCAAAAATCATAACTCTCAAACTACTGGTCGGATTTTGCTCATCTTGGTGCCAAAAGAAAGATAACGAAACCAGGAACAAATCTCTAGAAGGGAAAAACCCCAAATTCGGCCTCTAAAGTACTGAAACAAGCCGCGCAACATTCTGATCAATTCTGTAAATTCTGGAACTCTAAACCGACGTGACTCAAATGATCTCTACCGCAACAAAACTTGATCAAACAAATAACCGGGTGCTCGTTACCCTTTAAGACCCGAGCACGATGAAGAACCACTCCCGCTGGTCTCCCTTCTTCTTCCTTGGCCGCCACACCACAGCGAACCACGGCGCATTTAAACGACCCGCGGAGGACAGATCGGAGGAGAAGCGCCGGGATCTTGGAGACCAACTCGGGAGCACCAATGGCCGCCACCAAGGGAGGAGACGGCGCCCAACCAGGGAGGAGGCGCCGCCAAAGAGGATGGAGAGGGAGGGGTGGCGGCTTGGTGGGAGGAAGGCGGCTAGGGTTTGGGGGGGGGCGCCCCTTTTATGGCCGGCCCTTCATGGGCCGCCAGCCTTCTTGGGCCTCCCTGGTCGCAGACCGCGCCCAAAGTTGCCGAAAATTATGATAACCCCTCGCTAAATAGAATTTTCGACAAAAACTATTTCTTTTTCTCCCTCTGACTTCTTTCTTTTTACCGAATGCGATTCCGAAAACTAATAAATCATATTTTCGACTAAATTCCAAACTATGCGAACTAGCTGGATTTATGAGGTATTACATGAGGTGGACGACGACGGCGACGGCGGCGGCGATCGGCGGCGACTTCATTGGCAGAGAGGTACCGTAAGCTTCCCTAGGTTATTGCGCTTTCTTGGTGCCCCCTACCAATGATTAGCGACGGCGCGATCGGCGACGAGGAAGAAGCGGTGGTGGAGCTTCGGCTGTTGTCGGACAGCGGCGACAACGGCACTCCGGCAGAGGGAAGGTGCGCCCGAGGTGGCCCCAGTGACGCTGAGCACGAGGGTGGAGTCGGCGACGACGGCGAAGCAACTGGAGAAAACCTGACCGCGGCGGCGTTTGGAGTTTTGGCAATTGAGGGGGCTCTGGAGCGAGAGAGTGGACGAGGGCGGCGGCGCTGGGATGAGGAGGAGGAGGGGGACCTCCAGGGGGTCTTTATAGGGCTCGGGAGGGGCTGAATTGGAAACCCCCAATTTGGGAGGTTTCGGTCTCCCGAGCCGAATCGGGGATTGAATTCGTTGGGATCCTGATTTGTTGCAGATATGGGTGCGGGAGGTTCGGAGGTTTGTTTTGGCACAGAAATCTCGGAATTTCCGGTGGAGAATCGCCGTTGTTGTACGAAGCCGAAGCTCCCGGCAATGGCGGAAAGAAAATGGCGCGTGCGGCGGGAGGAAGAAGGAGACCGCGAGGGAGACGACACCTCGGTGGGCTCCACCTGACAGTGAGACAGACGAGCGCGGGCGAGCGAGATCAGCGGATGAGGACACGCAGCAGCGATCGAGCGGAGGAAGGCGGGTCGCGCGCGGTCATTCGATCGAAGGGAGGGGGCACGCGTCGGCCATCCAACGGGGGTAGGCGGGCGAGCGCGCGGGTTGGGCTGAGGCGCGGTGCTGGACTGCATAGTGTGCGGCCCAACACTGTTCCTGGGGATTTTAAAAAATATATGCAAGCCCAAAGAATCCAAATAAAATAATTTTGACAATTGTTGATGTTGGGATTAACCCTAATAAATTATTTGACATGAAAGTCTATATTAAGCTTTTAATTTAAATTCAAATAAAATGCAAATGGTGAGATTTTCAACTAGCAACTAATTAAAAGATTTTCAAAGGCTAAAAAGTTGGGATGTTACATTCCCAATTTATAGCCCTATGTTTACATTACTATCCTACCCCTATGGGAATGCTGTACGCGTAGGGGTTGTAGGGACTTTTCCTCCCCTACATATAGGGATTGGCCCACGGTAGGTCTTCCTGCGCTTGGTTCACCTAGCTGGTGCACCTGGTTCACCAGCGCCCGGAGTGCTCCATTGCAGGGGGTGCTTCGGGCCTTCTCCGGAGGTGGCCCGGAGGGCCTACTGCTCTAGTCTTTGCGAGGCCCCGAGGACCCTCTAGGGGTGCTTCGGGTCTTCTCCAGAGGTGGCCCAGAGGGCCTGCTGCTCCGGGCTTCGCGGGGCGCCGAGGACCCTCCGGGGGTACTTCGGGTATCCCTCGGAGGTGGCCCGAAGGGCCTGCTGCTCTGGGCTTCGCGGGGCACCGAGGACCCTCCGGGGGTGCTTCGAGTCTTCTCCGGAGGTGGCCCAGAGGGCTTGCTGCTCCGGGCTTCGCGGGGCGCCGAGGACCCTCCGGGGGTGCTTCGGGTCTTCTCTGGAGGTGGTCTGGAGGGCATGCTGCTCTGGGCTTCGCGGGGCGCCAAGGATCCTCCGGGGGTACTTCGTAACTCCTCCGGAGGTGGCTTTGCATGGCCATTGGGGATGATGGGGCCGCCCCTACGACAATCACAATCCTCCTCGATTTTGATCATCATTTCATTCTCAATCATAGACATGACACTCATTGTAACAACAACAAATCTTTACAACATTTCCCAACAAGACCGTTTTTTTTTCAAAAGTTGAGACTATACCCAATGTGATTGCACTAAGCACGCTCATGATCGCGATCACGGCTATTTAAATAGATTTACACTCTGCAAAGGTGTACAACTTTACCCACATGATGCGAACTTTCTAGTTTGTTTGGCATCCGTCGACACCATCGCTCATAACACGTTAGTAAGTAGTGTAGAATTCATAACGAAGCATTTGCCTTAAACTTCCACTAGCCCGGCGAATGAAACACCCTCACTCCACCTGGGTACCCCTACCCCGTCTCAATGAGGCATCCACCGTTGTATCGGCAAGCTTTAGTCCCGACACCTTGGTGAAAGGAGCTCATTCGAACAAATCTACCCGGATATGCTCGTACTGCTACAGCCTACCAACAAGCAAGGCTAGACATAGATAACTTAATTAGCTAAGACTTCCTTAGTCCAGTCGTGTGGTTGTACGCTTAGGCTTAGATTGGTGGCACCGGCGTTCGGTCCTTAATCGACCCAGACAAGGATCTCCTCCTATCTACTCGCTACATACACCTCTAACACTTCTCAGCTTATAATACAGCTTATAATATAGCTTGTCCGTGTCAAAAGCTAAGTTTTTCATTTTCATTTTATACCAAACTAACAGAGATAACCCATCTGGACCAACATTTCAAATTCTCCCAAATTCATACTCCATTTTAGAAAAACTAGTGCCCATCTAAGCATCTATTCGATATTCTTAATCGAAATACCAAAATCAACAATAGTTACTGTATAAACCATATCCTAAATGTTACAATAATAAGGAAATCAACTTGACAAGGAGGAATCAAACATTCAATAGGAATTTAACTAACGTTATTCACAAATATAGTCATTTTCGTCAACCATACACGCATGCATAATAGATTTAGTAAAATAAAGTAAAATAATTGAAATAATGATATCAACATGGTTAAAGGAGATTCTTGCCTAGGTCTGGTAGCTCTGCGTATGAGGGTGATGGATCGTTGAGAGATTCGTTTGCGTTTTCGACGTCTATTTGAAAAGAGTCGAAAAAAGATCACAAATAGTAAAATAGATTCAATAGAAACAAAATCCAATTTTTTGCATATAAAAAAATAACATGATTTTAGGTGAATTTAGAGAAAAGAAATCCAATTTGGAGTCCATATGCAAAAGTTATTAGCGTTTGAATTTGGTTCGGTTTGAAAAATCCTGAAAATATGAAAAGGGTCACATCACAAGCATATTTTCTGATATTTATGCTTTCCAACAAAGTCCTTTATACTAGAAGCGGCTTTTCTATTTTTTATATTTTTCAAAAAATTATTTTCTTATATGTGGGCCCTACATGTTAGTCTCTCAGGTTTTTTATTCCTGACATTTTTAGGAAAATAGTGATGGTCCCACATGTTAGTGTATCATTAGATATTAACTATATAATTAAACCTAATTTGATTTTTAACCTGCTGACAGGTTGGGTCCACTTGTAAGCCTCTCGGTTTTCAAACACGTTTTAGTACTGAAAACAGTGTGTAGGTCCCGCATGTCTATGACTCATTTACTAAACCACATTTAAATAAGATTTTTTATTAGTTTTTCAGCTAGTCCAACATGTCATCAACTTATTCTACTTAACAACTGTCATTAACATTAAACAAATCCTAATCGCTAGTAGGACCCACTGTTAGAGAGAGAAAAGAGCCGCGCGCGACCGAGCGCGAAGGCGAGCTCACCGACAGCGAACAACGCGATGAACGACGATGTCGAGTGACGGAACGGAAAGAGGGTTTCATGGTGATGCTTTGGGTGATGGCAGCGATGAAAGAGGTGGCCGGAGGTGGCGCTGCACCGGCGAGAATCGCAGAGGCGCTAGAGCTCACAATGGTTTTCGCGAGGGGGGCATCTCGTGGGCTAATGGCTTGGCACACTGGACTCAGTAGGTCCAGGCGATGCTAATAGGCTGGGCAAGGGGACCTAGGGTCATCGGAGGTGAGCCAACGGTGTTTTCTGCAGTGGCGCCATGGACGGCTACGAGAGTAACAGTGCAGCCTACTCTCCCAAGGCGAACTAAAAGGTGCATCAGGCTCAGGAGCTCACCACGATCACTTGAGGGTGTTGATGAAGTTGGGGAAGGTGTGTAGCGGCCGGATGGTGATGAATAGAGGCAGCGGCGACAAGCTTCATAGGAACGAAGTTCCCCTGTGGATTCGGACTAAAACAGAGCATGGGAAAGTGTTCAGGAGGTCAAGAGGATGAGGAAGATGACCTTGATGAGGTCGGGGGCTCACCGAAGATGGGAGAAACATCAATGGTAGTGGCAGCGACAGAGAGTCTCACGGGGACGGCGCAATTAGGTGTTGAGGGTTCTACAAGAAGGTGCGCAATAGCTCACTGACATGCTGAAGAAGGTAAAGACGAAAGGAATCGAACAGGGACTCACTGGTCTACAAGAAACAACAGGTAATGGCAGTGGCGGCCGGATATGGGTAAGATGGTGTGGGGCTTGATTCTCTGCGAGTTGGACAACATTAAGAAGAGAAACATCATGATTAGGGAGTGGAGCACATTGTGACACGCTCATGTTGAGCTCAAACTCACCGGAGAGGCAAGAACGCAGAGGCCGGGATCTGGGCGCACGCTGGAGAAGAAAACAAAGACGGTGCGGTTGCGCACCTGAAAATCGGCGACAGTGATGGCATCGGCGGCGTGATTCGGAGCATAGTGCGAAGGCAACGGGGCAGTTGGGCTCCAAAACGGTGGACGGCGGTCGTTTACCGTGGGCGAGTGGCACAGCGGGCGTGAGCGCTCTAGCGCGCGGAGGCGAGGCGACGTAGAAAAAGGCTTCTAACGGGTGGGGCCACAGTGTCAGTGAGAGATAGGAGTGGAGTCAGAGGCGGGCTGGTGAGGGCATGTGGAGCTGGGCCGCTGGACTTTCGGCCCAACAGGCGAGCGAGAAAAGGAATTCGATTTGAATATTTTTGAACAAGTTGATGGTTTTGCTATGTGTTGCTATGTGTTGTTGGTGAGAATACCAGTGCTTGGGGCTCGTATAAATACACAAGGAGATGGTGTATGAGAAGGCAAGTATTCATTATTTTTGATAATTTTTTTTCTAATTGTAGTGCTTTGTAAAGCCTGCATTTGTGGGTTTTATTCCTATTGATTTCACACCTAATTTGGCTTCGAACCAATCGAATTCATGGGTCGTCAAGGCTATATGTTTTTGTACACGTCCTGTTTCATTGCCTGCTTTCCTTGGCCGATTGACATTAGTAGACCACTTGTGGAGCTTAATGGCCGGTTTAAGTTATTGCAAAACATATCCATTCTGTGCTTATCTCCAATTGCTTTACAACAGGTAGATTGGCCGAAGGCTTTGCCTCTCAAGTGGGCTCAACTCGACCCAAACTGGAGCATATTTAGAGAAATCAGGCATTAAATTGGACGTGTATTATGAGTCAGGCCCAAAGACGAAAACGAAGAACGCCCAGCTTTGCGAACTGTCTACATCGGCCGGACTAGGCTAGGCCAGAGCATGAGCCAGTGCGCTCACGGTTTGTGGGCCCCACAGAATACAAGGTTTCGTCGCGGTTGGCGCAGGCTACACGTGTAACCGACAGAAACGACACTGCTAGGTGGGCCTGGAGCCCTACACGAATCCGAGCTACTCCCCTTCGTATTTGAATACTTTGCACTTTTATCAAGATTATTTTTCACAAATACCTGACGCTTTGCGATTCTTAATGCATGCTCTCCAAAACTACTCGATAACTATGCTCATCTTACTCCACCTGCATGCATTGCCTTGTGCTAGAGATTATTTTATGGATGAAAATTTTGCCCGCAAAGCACCATTCTGTATCCTGGATTGCAACACAAAGTACCATTTATTTGCTTAATAGAGGTTGATCAGTAGCAGTCTTCTGTTACTTTTATTTGAAGATTTCTGGCTTTTCTGATGGAAAGTAAGACCCTCACTGAAGAAACACCTGACTGAAGTGGTACTAATTTGTTTTAAAGGACATCTAGCTTTTTTTATTGAATGTTGGAAGTATTCATGTCATCCAAGTGCTAGTGTAATTTGCTGTGAAGCACGTCCAAGTGCGATGTAGATTTTTTGTTCTATATTGTGAATGTCATAAGGATATGCTCTTAATATTACGATGATGACATATTTGGCAATGGTGGCAAGGGTTTGTCGAAACTAATGTTTTCATTAAAATTTCATACTACTGTCAGGCTCGGGTGGTTGGACCGGCTAGGGGGCAGTCTGACCGGCCTTGGTCGGTGGTCAGACTGACCAGTCCTGGCGGCCAAACTAATTCATGGGCATGTCAAAGGCCGACGGTCAGACCAGTCACGAGCGGCGATCTGAGTGGCCAAAAGTTCCTTTTGTGTTTGGGGTCATGCCAAAAATAGAGGGTGTAGGCAAGTTAGATGATTCTTCTTCACTTGGTCTTACCATTTTTAGAGCTTCGAACAAAAAGTATATTCGTTTTCAATTTCCAGAGAGGACGCATATTTCTCGAGGGAAAATTTGGCTAAGTCCCTCTGCTGGTAGTCCGACCGGACATGGGCGACCATTTTGGCTCTGTTCGTTGGCTAGCAAGGCAACAATGATCATGGATTGGGTCAATTTTATGGTTTTCAGTGCATATATGTTGCATGATGCATATTTTAACTAACGTGGGTCAAGTTGCAAAGAGCTTATGCTGAAATCGATTTCTTGGTCTATTATTGTGCAGGAAGCTTGGAGGTCAACGATAGTTAACAACGAGGATGGTCGGGACTAGGCTTGAAGAGCTGAGATCCAGAAAGATTGAGAATGTCGGGTGAAGTCATTGGACTCAAGCATGACACAAGATGGACAAAGATGACCGAACGAGAAGTCCGGTGCGTTAGGTTGCATCAAGCAGCGCAGGGGTTGGTGCAAGTGCCATGACGATTTCGGTGAAGGCCAAATGGAAGAGACTTACTAACATAAAGAGAGTCGCTGATCAACCTACATATGATGAATTTATACATCCCACATTTATCCTCAGTTCAAATAACCCAAGTTTGGATTTTTAGGATGCTACAAACAAATGGCACGCATTCATCCACGCACAGCTAGCCGGTGATGGCGGTCTGCCGACTAGCAGCCGCAGTGCTGCTCCATGAGGTTGCACTTGTCGGCAGTTTCACAGTTGAAGGTGGAGAAGCAATTGGTAACCTCACACTTGCTCAGGTCCGCCTTGGAGCAGCACCGGCACTACAGGCAAGTTGGCGCCGCCAGCGTCCCCGCACCGTCGCTGGAGATTGCCACCATCATGCTTCTCGCCAGTGACACCGTTACCATGTCCGTATCCGCCTCCGCCGTCGCCCATGCTACGTTATTAGCAATTAAAGATCGATCACAAGTGCATTGCAGGCAGAATAAATCATACGTACATTGTTACCATGACTTTGTGGCCGGGGTTCCGAAGAGGAGGGCCGCGACGGCGATGAGAGCGGCGACGAGAGAGATCATCCTGAGAGTTCTTATGATGGCTAATTTCTCATGAGGATATCAAAAGGTTGGTTGAATATTTTTGAGAGTGTAATTAAGGAGTTGATTCTTCTAGTTAGTTTTGCTATGTGTTGTTGGTGAGAACACCAGCTCTCCTGGGGCTCGTATACATACACGAGGACACGGTGTATATATGAGAAGGCAAGTGTTCATTATTTTCGATGAATTTTTTCCAATTGTAGGGCTTGGTAAAGCCTTCATTTGTGTGTTTTATTCCTATTGATTTCACTCCTAATTTGGCTCCAAACCAATCGAATTCATGAGTCGTCATGGCTATATGCTTTTGCACATGTCCTATTTCGTTGCCTGCTTTCCTTGGCTGATTGAGATCAGTAGACCACTCCTGGAGCTTAATGGCCGGTTTAAGTTATTGCGAAACATACCCATTCTGTCCTTATGTCTAATTGCTTTACAACAAGTAGATCATCGAGTATTCCATCGCTTGTATTTATTGTCCCTAATTTGTTGCTTATCATGAGCTTACATCTTCTTTGTCTCTTTTTGGCTACGTGTTTGCTTGCTTGATCTGAATTACACGCTAGGGTTGTATTGGAACACCCTGTAAAATTTCAAATCGATCCCGAAAAATTTGTTTTGCATAATTTTTCTCAAACATAGAAGTTTTTTTTGCCGAATTTTGTTTTAAAAAATTTCAGCCGATATTTTCAACCAATTTTGACCTATTTTCATCGATTTTTGGTTGATTTTTTAAACTTCAAAAATTGATTTGAAATTTTTGCCCGAAATCAACCAAGATTTCCCGCTAATTGTATCGGACCCCGGTAAAAAATTTAAAACCTACTATCTGAACCTATTACACACTACATCCCAAATCTCACCAAATATTAGAGTGCGTGCGAGAGAGAGAGGGGCCAGAAAACTAACCAAAGGCTTTGCCTCTCAAGTGGGCTCAACTAGACCCAAACTGGAGCATATTCAGAGAAATTATGCTTTAAATTGGACGTGTCTTCCGAGTCAGGCCCAAAGACGAAGACGAAGAAGGCCCAGCCTTGCGAACTATCTGCATCGGGCAGACCAAGCCAGGCTAGAGCGCGAGCCAATGTGCCCGCGGTTAAACAAGGTGCCCATGCGGTTGGCTACTTCCCTTCGTCTTTGAATACTTTGCACTTTTATCAAGATTATTTTTCACAAATACCTGACGCTTTTCGATTCTTAATGCATGCTCTCCAAAACTACTCGATAACTATGCTCATGTTACTCCACTTGCATGCATTGCCTCGCGCTAGAGATTATTTTAAGATGTGTCATTATAAGAGACTTATTTCACGCATAGTTTGAAGTTCAGGTACAAGTGATTCTCGAACTTAGATGAGTGGATTCACAGACAGACCACCATTGCACTTCAAGAGAACGTTAACAAAGAGCTTTTGTGGAGACATTTTTTTAATCTAAATTGTGACTACCTCGGTATACGTGATTCGATAAAAAGTGATGAGTATTCTGAAAGGAGAGAGCACATCGCCCCCTGCGCATGATACACCGTTGCGTCACTTGATGATTTCTTCTTCTACTTCTTCTGCAAATTTAGGATTGGCTCACGTATGTAGGTCCCGCGCGCACGAATCTAGAAGCTACCCACTATATATACTCTACTCATGGCATACGTACGTACGCTACGTCCGACCAAAAACGTGGCATACACCAAACGATCCCTACGTATGCCAATAACCCATGCCTGCCAGGCAGAAAATACCAGGGCTATTCATTTTCGAACCGAACCGAACAAACCGTACCGAAAATACCAAACCATACTGGTTAACTCGGTTTTACCAGTGTTCGGTACGGGTTTCAAAAATCTGGTTTCTTAGGATTTCATTTTTTTCAGTAAAAACTGGCTAAAAACCGAAATGTCATTTTATTCTACACGCATAGCTCTGGTTCCGCGGCTCGGCCGCTCGCCGCTTGGGACCTTGGGCGCTCGCGCAGTCGCGCTCGGCCCATCTCACTCAATTGGCAGTGGCACACTGGCACTTGGCAGCAAAGCATTTCTGCATTTCTCCCCCAATCCCTCTGGCGGCTCTCGGCTCTGTCCTAGCCCCTAACCCTAATATCTCACATCTGCATCTGGAGCAGTGGAGCTGGACTCTGGAGACTGGAGTGGCAGCGACTAGCGAGTGGGGACATGGGGTGGCGGCGGGCGGCGTCTCTCTACCTCTCTGCCTCTGCGCCTCCGGCCCTCCGGCCTCCACTGCGGCTGCCTGCTACGGCCCCCCTGCCCTCCCCCGATTCCACTTCCAAGTTCCATCCATTCATCCAAGGTAACTCACTAACTCCACCTATGAGTCTCTGACCTCCCTAGTCCCCTGCATGGTTTGATCTTTGATGAATCATTGATGCCTTGATGCGGTGCCTGAGCCCTGATGGAGTGATGGTTGTCGGATTTTAGCAGATAGAGGGATTTAGGGTTGCACATTTGCACCGGAAGTCTAGAACTTGGAGCCAACAACGGAGTCAATAGGATCATGCAATGTAAATTTCTTTGTCAATCTTTCACTGCCAATTGCTACTTTGTTTGTTGTGATGATGATATGGGATCATGCTGTCCACTGTTAATCACTCAATTGCTAATCACTACAATGTAAATTTTAGATGTCTGAGTCTGATGATATAGAGATTCTTCCTGTTGCACCGTTGATTTAACGTGGACAGTGATTAAGTTGTTGGACCCAATCAAGTCCTGAACACTGGCAAGAAAGAAATGAGGAGCTATGGAGCCACTTCACACGACTTGAAGATGACCGGAACATGGCTAAGTGCAACTATTGCCCTCGGGTGCTCAAATGTCATTCGCAAAAGAATGGTACCTCCTCACTGGTCTCTCATGCAAAATGTTGTAAGATGCATCCTGATAGGAGAAAGAATCAGACTCAACTAAGCTACCTACGTAGTGCAGATGGAAGTAGTTGTGTAGTTCCTTGGCAATACAATGCTAAAGAAGTTAGGGCAGCATTTACTCGCTTGATAATTATAGATGAGCTGTCTTTTATATTTCCAAAAAAAGAAGGTTTTAAGTACTTCATTTCCAAAGCTTGTCCTCGGTTCAAAGTTCCATATAGGAAAACAATATATATAGATGTTCTACGCCTTTATGAAGATGAGAAAGCAAAGCTAAAGAAGTATTTCAAGGATTCTCGTCAAACAGTTAGCCTCACAACCGACACATGGATGTCTTCAACTCTTCAAAATTACATGGTTATCACTGTACACTACATTGATAGCCATGGGCAACTTAACAAAAAAAATCCTTAGCTTCATTTTGGTAGACAACCACAAAGGGGAAGACACCAGGAAAGCACTAGATAAATGCTTGCTTGAGTGAGGTATTGAGAATGTGTGCACTAGCACTGTATATAATGCTAGTTCAAATGATAGTGCTATAGGCTACATGAGTTCTTTGTCAAATCGTGGTGCTACTTTTGCAAAAGGTAGTCATCTTCACATGAGATGTGTGGCTCATATTATGAATCTTGTGGTGCAAGATGGCTTGAAGACAATGGCTCCTTCCATTTCCCGTATTCGTAGTGCTATCAAATATGTGAGAAGCTCCCCTACACGAATGAATAACTTCAAGAAATGTAGGCAAATCAGCAAGGTAGAAGAAAAATGTTTGGTGTGTCTTGACGTGTGCACTCGATGGAATTCAACATATCTTTTGTTAAGAGAGTGTCGTGGGTTTCGAGAAGACATTTGAAAGGCTTGAACTCCATGACCCCTCCTACAAGACAGAATTGGCTGTGAATGGGGTTACAAAACATGATAATTGGGTGTTTGCAAATGAATTCAAGGTATTTCTAAAACATTTCTTCGACCTTACAAAAAAGTTTCTGGAACGAAGTATGTTACTTCCAACACTTTTTTGAAGATATTGCTGGTGTTAATTATTTATTGTTCAATTTGAGTCAACATGAGGGTGATGACGATGATATCTTCAAACACATGGTTGCTAACATGAAGAAAAAATACGACAAGTATTGGGGGATCCGAGAAGTGAATGATTTAATATTTATTGTTGCAATATGATAAGTTTGGCTCACTTATAAATGTCCCATGGTGTCAGGACCCAGGGTATTTAACTTGTAATATTTAACCATCCGATTGATTCTAGCATTAGAAATCAAATATCCTGCCTTCGGTGTATTGTGTATCTCCCAAGAGTGGTACACATACACCTCACAAAATAATATCAAAAGTAAAGCCATAAACAATATTGTAATACTGTAGTCTCAAAAGATTACAACATAATCATCATACAACTTCAGTTTTTATACATACGGCCGACCGATCAAATAGTAATAATAAAATTTAAGTACGCAGTGGAATACCAAAAGCTATAAGATAGCACAAAAGAAAGCCGATCGACTGCCCTTACCCGTAAGGCAACCTGACCGAAAGCCAACTGAGCTAGTCGTCGTCCTCGGAGATGGCCTCACAATGATTGACACCTGGGGGATCAACCTCCTTTGAAATTTGTAGCAACCGGGTTGAGTACAAAGTTGTACCCGCAAGACTTACAAGCAAAAGAATATTTAGATCCATTCATGTATCAAAGGAAAGCTACTATACTAAGCAATTTTTAGCATAAAGCAATATTTCATCTGAAGTACAGGTAGTAGATTGAAATGACAAGTGAGTAAATATTTTTTATACTTTAAATAACAGCGATTAAACAATATTAGACAACATCTAAACAACAACAGGTGGCTGCCCCACACCTCACAAACATAGCATGAGACCACTCCCATTTCCAACCGATCATGTTTTAAAGTTAAAATTTCAAAACTGTAAGTCTAACTTCAAAGAATCCAATCCCAAGCGTGTCCATAACCTAGGACAACGCTATTCAAATAGTTTATACACTGCAGAGGTGTACCAATGTACCCACACACTAGACCGCCTCTTTTTCCAAGCTATTTAGCACACTTCCTTAGGTATGCCGGCAAGGCTAAGTCATACGACACGTTTTTAATATAATGTATTAACTACGAGTCGCTCGTATGGATAGAAACCCATACGTTGTGTTGGAGTTACCGGCAGAGAGATAACTTACTGATGCTCCTCGAGGTGCAGAACCTACCGGGAACTCCACCACCGCACACCCACAACAAGAGAATATTTTTTAATAGTAGAACAACCACCCTGCAACCCGGAGCTAACACACGCCAAAGTACTAAGTCAAGAGAGGTCTTATATCCCTCTCAGGTGGTTAGCACGTAATAATGCTTTGTTTTAGTGAAACATGATATTCGGTCCTTGTTGACCGAGGCAAGGCATCCACACACCCAACAACACACCATATAACCACTTGCCCAAGTCTAAATCATTTTAGTTGCATCTTTAGTTTTCAAACTAACATAGCACGTGGTGCTAGACATAGCATAATAAAATGATTTGTTTGATCAAGGTTATTGGCAAAGTCGGTAATCGCCCAATTCTATCGGAATCTAAGCATGACTAAGCATTGATTCACATAAACATGTATAGATTCTATAATATCCACTGAGCACTAACATCAACGGGGATAATAACTTAGGTTTACTGGAAAGGGATAAACATTTGCTATAATTCATGCATTTAATAGGAATAACTACCTCTAACAAAAAATAGTCATTCAAGTAGAACATGCATACATACAAGTTGTAAAAAAGATATTTTGTAACGAGAGTAATAGGGTCAATGTGATCAAAGGGGGGCTTCTTGCCTTGTTTAAGATAACCCTCTTGATTCTGTTGAGGATCACAATTGAACTCGTTCGGATCTTCGTAATATAACATTCGAGTACGAAAAGCCAATAAGAACTCATAACACCAAATATATCAAAATTCAAATTTATCCAAAATACAAGAAAATTTTTACAGTAGGTATATTATGATTTTAGATGAATTTAGAAATAAAAATTATTTTATTTAGAGTTTGTATGTGGAAATTATGGCATTTGGAAGATCAAAGGAAGAAAAATTAGAAAAATTGCAATCTCTCACTATTCATATGAAAATTATCTTTTAGGCAATATTTTCTAGAAATATGGTGAGGATAAAAATTACATGGCATGATAGATAATAAAAAGTTATAACCAGAATAACTTGATTCTCCTAATTTGGAGTTCATATGAATTTTCTATGAATTTCTGAAGTTAAAGCATTTTCTAGTGTAAAAATAATCATATTCCGAGAGCAATATTAAAAACTAACTTTTCCAGGACAGTAACATGCTAAAAAATTATACCATATTGAAGTTCATGAAAAATGAAAATGACCAAAATTGGTTTCACTATATTTAGAGTCAAAATGAATTAGTTATGTATTTTTGAAGTTAAATAATTTTTCAGTGCAACAATAAATCATTTCAAAATTTAATAAAGTATTAAATACTTTTCTTACCTGGCTGAAGCTAGCCACAGTTGTTTACAGGTGGGGTCCAGTGCATAGTGTTATTTTCTATTTAAATTCTGAGTTTAATACGGTCTGACATGTGGGACCCTCATGTTAGTGACTCGGTCCATAGCACAGTGTATGGACCGAGGGTCCATGAGTTGGTCCACGGGTCTACAACTGTGCACTAAGTTCCCGGGTGCATACGTCAATCTCAGTTTTCAATCGTCATTTAACATCTCGCTTACTGTAATAGAAGCATTAACGCGTTAAGACAGTCATTAAATACACTAAGCATTCATTACGCCCTAATGACTGAGATTTGGCCTAATGATTGCGCTACAGAAGCGGACCGAGTAGAGCTCGCACGTCCGCGAGCTTGCTCGCAGGCTCGCAGACGCTACGGGCCATGGCGGCGCCGGCCAAGGGCTAAAATGGGATGCTGGCGCTAACGTGAAGCTACAAAGGTCAGAACGTCACCGGAGGTGGTCCGACGCGGCGGTGCTACGGCGGAGAGCGGAGGTGCTCCTACGGCTTCGGTGCAAGTCGCAACTCGGCCATGCATTGGGCTAACTACCGAGCGCATAAGAGACTATAAGGTCCAAGGAAACTACTTGAGTGCCAAGTAGAGGACCAGCTAGTTGGAGTTGGGCCGGCTATGAAGGACCAAGGCGGCGGCGGTAGCTTCACTGTGGAGGAGAAGCCCTGAGGAAGAAAGAGCGGGAATGGAGGTATAGACCGCACCAGTGAGGCTAAGAGATGGTGTACGAGAGAGGAATTTGACAGGGGTTCACCGTGCCAGAGATGGAGACGAAAGGGGCGTTCTCGGCCGAAAAATGGAAAAGCTCAAGATCCTGAGGTTCCTGTGAATGAAAGTCAAATCAATGAAGGGGAAGACTTATTCGTGCTCAGGAACACGATATGACACACCTAGTAGGGAGAATGGCTCACCGGAGCAAAGGTTGACACGGCAGAGCTTCAGTGGTTCGTGTACCAGAGCCGAAGGAGACGAGCTCGCATTCCCAATTGTTCACTACAAGTCTAGCCATAAGCTTAGCACCAACGACAAGGCGTGCAACGGGGGCAAAGGCGACGGGTAGAGCATCGAGTTACCTCAGGGAGGAGGGAGAGATCGCCAAGCTCGTCTGAGCGGCCGAGTCGGAAAAAGGGGGGTTTTGACGAGCTCCAACGGGTGGGAGAAGATGGTGTCACGTCGCAGAGGCAGTTGGTTGGGTGGCGAATGAGGTGGCGTGACGGTGTGGACGGAGGTGGACGGAGGATCGCAGCGCATGAACGTTAGCACGCTCTAGCGCTCAGAGCACGCGCTGCGTGTGGCGCTGGATTCCTGCGACGTGAAGACAACAACACCGACAAGTGGGTCCCACAGCGTCAGCGACTCAAGGCGAGGCGGCTCGGCAAGCTGGTTGGGCCGAGTCAAGTTGGTGTAGTCGGAGGAACAACACAAGAATTGAGCGAGGGTGCGGAGCGGCAGTTCGGCGAGCTGGTTGGGTCAGACCAAGTAGGGTCGGGTTCTATCGGTGCAATAGTGCCAGAGTTTGAGTGATTTGAATTTTAATCCTTTTACTTTGACCAGGCTAGAAAATATAGCAAATAAAAATTAAAAATTCTGAAATTTTTCAGAGAGGTTCCTGAGATTACGTAGTATCTAGAAAAAAAATTGGAAACCTCACTGTTCACATTTTTTTTCTTATTGTTAATCCTTTAACCGCGGGGTTATTCAAATGAGTTTTGAATTTTCTTATGGTCGATTTGGTTTCTAAAAATTTGGGAAAATTATATTTCTTCATGATAAATATTATAAGAGTTAAATAAATTATTTCCCAAGGATGATCATAAGTTTTTATTTCTATTTTTCTTTGGAGCTTCGATTTAAGTTATCTATTTTCATTAATTTTAAAATCTTCAAATGCAACAATTTATGCAAATGCTCTAGAAATCTAATGCAAATTTAATTTTTTTTAAAAAAAAAGTTCACCTTTTTATACATTTGAAATACAAACCCAAGATTTGAGATGTTACACATGACCCGGCGGGCCCTACACCCGACTCCAATCAACGGCGAGCTGGCCGCACATGCATTCTCCTTATCACTAATTGTGATTATTATGCTAAACTGTACTACCTCAGTTTTTCTAATGTCGATTTATCTATCTATACAAAGAACAATGCATTACTTAATGCTTCATTTTGTGACATATTTGCCCTTGTTATTTGTAGTCTTACCTTAAACAATATACTACTTAATGTTTCCATCATATGAGTTGAGTCAGAGTAATGACACTTGCACTAATCCACTTTTAATAGAGGTTATTTGGGAAAACACTACCTGGAAAACCCAGGCCGACATCTACATGAGAACAAAGACAAGTTTTTAAAATGACATCTAAAAGATAACAGACAACGGAGGGAACAATAGCTTTGTGTAAACGGGTTTGGATGGGGAGCAAGGATTGACATATGCTACACAAATTGTTGGAATTGGGCCTATATGTGTAAAGGCTCATTCATTTCTAAAATTTTAAAGCGTGCAAAGCCTTAGACCAGTGGTCTTGGTCTTAGACCAGGGCGGCCAAAGTCTTAGATCAGGGTGATTGAAACCTTAGACCAGTATGATCAAAGTCATAGATTAGTGTGGTCAAAGGCATAGAGCAGTGTGGTCGAAGTCTTATACCAGTGTGGTCAAAGACATAGACCAGTGTGGTCATAATAATGTGGTCGAAGGCATAGACCGGTATGGTCGAAGGCATAGACCATTATGGTCGGAGCCATAGACCATTGTGGTCGAAAAAATAGTGATAGGATCGTTAGACCAATGTGATCATGATACACTAGTCGAGGCTGTAGACCAATGTACAATTAGGATCAATAAACACTGCTTAATGATCATTAATTGGTTTTCAATTGGCAGTTACCAGTCATTTAAGTATGCAGTTACTAGAGAGTAATTGTCTCGACCTTAAAATGATATAGAGACGTCCAAAACAAAAGATTGATTCATTCCATTTTTCTATCTCTTTCTCTAATCAACTGTGCTGAGGTATTGAGTTCTTGAACCAAGTCGTCTAGTCGTCTCTTCTCCTCGGTGTGCACCGGGAAGGAGGGTGAGCAGATATCTCCGAACCATTGTCGCAGAGTTCTCCTGCATGGGGAGGCAATAAGGTTTCTGGGCTGCGTATCTACGCGCCCGCTCTCTGCCCTGCATCCTACGACTGCTCACTTCACGGTGACAACTATGATATGCACTGCATCAAGTCTGCACCACTCTCTGCGCTGCATCCTATGACTACTCACTTCTTTGCGACATCTACGTTCTGCATTGCATCGAGTCTGCATTGTTTCGTGTTCTTCATCAAGCCCAACTGTAAGTTAGTCGTACGACACTTTTTTCTATTATAATCATATTGTTGAGTATGTTTAGAAGTGCAATGAATTGTCTGCTATTGATATCGCTTTATTTATCTCTAGTTATTTGTGATCTCTACCTCATACTAAAATCTGGAATTAAAATGTTGTCTACTTTTCTAACAATCCAGAAACCTTATTTTGGATATTTTTGTGATTCGGCAATGGCTGGTGCTTCTGATGACATGAAACCTGAGAGGTTTTCTGGTCAGAACTTTCGTAGATGGCAAACAGGGGTTAAGTTTTGGCTCATGTCTTTGGGACTGTGGTGGGTGATCCGACCACAGTATCCATTTACGATTGAACAGATCATGAAGTTCGACACAGATAACAACACCTCCCTTGGATGCATACTGACCATACTAGCCGACCAGCTCTATGATGTGTACATGGACTTCAAGTCCGCCACAGAGTTGTGGGATGCACTCGAGGATAAATATGCTGAAGCTGAGGCTGGTCGTTGGCTCTATATGTGTGAGCAATTCTTCAACTACCGCATGGAAGATGCTAAGTCGATAGTTGCATAGGTTTATAAGCTACTGTTACTGGTTTGGAGATATTGCGCATCTGGGTTGTGTTTTGCCTTCTAAGTTTGTGGCTGCGGTATTGTTGCTAAACTTCCGGTTCATAGCGGTATTTCGCCACTGGCTTAAAGCACAAGAGGGAAGAGATATCTATTGAGGAACTCATTACTGCCCTTGATGTGAAAGAAAAGGCATGAGCAAAAGACGCACCAAGCACTTCCAGTCAAAACAATTAGGTCAATGCAAATATCATAGAGAAGAGATATGGCAAGAATAACAAAGGCTTTAAACCAAACAAGACAACTAGCTTCAAGAAGAAAACTGAGAAGAAGGATATGAGGAACATCACCTGCTTTATGTGTGGGAAAATGGTCATATGGCGAAAGACTATCATTTCCGCAAGAGCAAGGATAGTGTACAGCAAAACAAAGGTTATCAACGTGATCATAGGCGAGGCCTCAGGAGGGTATGGTAATTTACCTGTTGTATTTTCAGTATGTCAATCCACTGATTAGTGGGTTGATACTGGAGCTAATGTTCACGTATGTTTTGATATTTCTTTATTTTCTTTTTATCAGACAACCGGGGCTTTATCCTGAAGGATCGCGGGAAGGCTACGATAGCATAAAATAAAAATTTACCGCGCAACCAAGGAACCTCCGCTAGTAATAGATCGCGAGATTACCACTAGACGCGCCGACTCGTAGCGAAAGTAGAGTCGATGTAGCGAGTTGATGCAGTCGTAGTCGTACTTGCCGCGCGTCTTCTTCTTCGAGTCTTGTGATCGTCACGAGTTGCGGATCATCCTAGTGCTGATGCTTTGCAACTTCTTTTTTGAGTCTTGTGATCGTCACGAGTTGCAGATCGTCCTAGTGCTGATGCTTCGCAACTTCTTCTTCGAGTCTTGTGATCGTCACGAGTTGCGGATCGTCCTAGTGCTGATGCTTAGCAACAACACCTCCAAGGTATACACACGTACGGGGTAGGGATACCACGCGCTAGAGTGTTAGCGCCGGTAGCGTGTTATGAGGAAGGCGTGGCTGTTAGGGTTTCGGGAGTTCTTTAAAAGATCATCATCACCCCATGCCACCACCCCTCTATAGATAGGCATCAATGATGGGTCTCGTACTTGAGGCCTATTAGGAACTCGTGGCCTACAAGAATTCGGATCACCATCCAAATCAAATCCTAGCCCTTTAAGTGTGCGACCCTACAGGTTCATGTGTAATTAGTTGTGACTCAAAAACTCTTTTCCGACCACTAGTCGTTAGCAGTACCTAGCAGCACATAACGATTCCCAAACACATATAGAATATATCGGACGAACCTTAATGCAATATGATTTACGACCAGGTCCATATCATTAACAACCAGCTCGTATCTCTATACGACAAGTCCATATTTGGTCTCGACCAATTCGTAATTCCTTACGATCAGGTTTCGACCACTTAGTGGCCATGTTCGACCAACCTACGACCAGCTCATATCTCCATACAACTAGTCCGTATTTGATCAAATTGAAAGACATTCTTGTGTATTCTCCCTTTGCCTCACGATGTCTGGTTGAACTCTAGGTGAGATGTTATATCATCCATGGATTGTTCAATACTTTCTCGATCAAGTGTCGAATAACTTCATGTGGTCGACACTTCGACCACTAGTGGCATGTCCATGCACTTTCTTTATCCGACCATAACGAGGGGCTTAGAGACATCTCTCCTGTTATGTTAGGAGGGGTAAATCCTATATCCGACCAGTCACATCCCTCTACATATTTCATAGCATACCCGAAAGCTACCTTTATAACTACCCAGTTACGAGTAGCGTTTGACAACCCCTAAGAGTGCTACTACACATGTAGGAAACGATGCTAATCTCAGGTCTAAGGATTATACATCATCATTACTTGAGACCAACTAATGATACATAGAATCATAACAAACTCAACAGTGTCTCAAGGTGGGTCTTTTCTAACACCATGTTCTCTAACATGTGTCCATATTATTGGTTTGATATCTCTATATGCATAACCTGTGAAACATAGTCATTAACCAATACATATGCTAGTCTATTCATATGTGTTCTCATATGTTTCCGACTAGATAACGTTTAAGAATAATCATCGCAGAAATATAGAGTTTCGCAATCATGTCGCATACTTGATAATAAATATTATTGATATTATTCTAGGAACAAGATAACATATTATCTAATGTTATAAATATAATAAAATATAATCATCTTTATGATTGCCTCTAGGGCATATTTCCAACATCTCCGTTCTAATGGGTAATGGGTCACATGCTTCTATTCTTGGTGTTGGCACAGTGGATCTGAGGCTTACTGCACATTTACTTCAGGGAAGATTGTCCACTTAAAAAACGTGCAACATGCGACAACAATAAACAAGAACCCCGTTAGTGGTTCTCTTCTATGCAGAGATGGTTATAAGCTAGTATTTGAGTTAAATAAAATTGTAATGTATAAGTTTGGTGACTTTGTTGGTAAAGGCTATGAGAGCGGATGCTTGTTCCGCATAAGTACTCTAGAATATTATCACAATCTGAATGTTGCAACTGGTTTGAATAAATGTGAGACCAATATATGATATTCTCATTTTTGTCATATTGGTTTAGATAGTATTACTTAACTGTCTAGATTACTATCTAGATTAGATTTAATTCCAAAATATGAAATTGTCAAATGATGAAAGTGTCAAACTTGTGTGCAATCAAAAAACCTTGAAAACCCTTTAAGGGGTTATAGGAGGAAAAGAACATGGCACTTTTAGATCTAGTCCATTCTGACTTGTGTGAGATGAATGAATTGTTGACCAAATGAGGCAAAAAAATATTTTCTAACATTTATTGATGACGCATCTCGATATTGTTATGTGTATCCAAGGATAAAAATATCGAATCGACCGGTTCACGGTGACTAAGCAGAATTGATAGAATCGCCGATTCATGGATTTATTAAAAAAAGGATGAAATTTGTTTGAATTTGCTTAAAAACTAGTCAAAATTTGAAAACTAGAATTTGAATTTGCTAAACCGGGAAAAACCGGCCGGGTTTTCCGTTACCGGACCCGATCGGTAAGGCCGGTTACCGTGTGTACCTATTGAAAACAAAAGATGAAACTTTAAATTACTTTAAAATTTATAAGGCCGAGGTTGAGAACTAACTGGAAAAGAAAAATTAAAAGACTAAGGTCTGACCGTGGAGGAGAGTATATCTCTCATGAATTCTCCTAATTCTGTTCTGGACATGGAATAATCCATGAAGTTACACCACCATACTCACTCCAATCAAACGGGGTTGCTGAGAGGAAAAATCAAACACTAACAGACTTAATGAATGCCATGTTGGAGAGTGCCGGTATACCTAAGATGTGGTGGAGGGAAGCTATATTAACAATAACTTTTGTTCTAAACAGAGTAATCACTAAAAGGTATGAGATTACTCCGTACGAGGGATGGAAGGGGAGAAAATCCAATGTTAACTTTCTATGAACTTGGGGTTGTTTGGCAAAAGTCAATATATCATTGCTGAAAAAGAGAAAACTTGGACCTAAAACAGTCGATTGTGTCTTACTGGGATATGCTCATAGTAGCATAGCCTATAGGTTTTTAGTAGTTAAAACAGAAACTCCTAAGGTTATTGTTAACACAATAATGGTGTCTAGAGATGCTTTATTTTTTTGCAAATATTTATCCTATGAGAACTGCAGACAATACTTTTCGAACCAAGGATGATCAAACTATGAATCATAGTAATTTTGAACCTACTACCATCTCAAAACCAATTAGTGTTATACCACTAGTTTATGATAATACTGGTGAAGATAACAATTTAGTCAAAGAGGCTCCTCGCAGGAGCAAACGACAAAGGGCTGAGAAAACCTTTGGTGAAGACTTTATTGTATATCTCATGGATGATGCGTCAAACACTCTTTCAGTGACTTATGCATTACCTAATACTAAGTATTGGAAAGAAATAGTCCATAGCGAGATGGAATCCATCATGGCTAACGGGACTTGGGAGATCATTGATCGTCTTATCGGGTGCAAACCTGTTGGATGCAGGTGGATCTTTAAAAAGAAAATGAGGCATGACGGTACTATTGATAAGTACAAGGGAAGACTTGTGGCCAGGGGTTATACCCGAAAAGAAGGTGAGGGTTATTTTGATACTTACTCTCTTATTACTAGATTGGCCACCATTCGAGTGTTCATTGCATTAGCTTCTTCCCATAGTCTACACGTTCATCAAATAGATGTGAAGACAACTTTCCTTAATGGAGAGTTAGAGGAAGAAATCTATATGGAGCAACCGGATGGTTTTGTGATTTCTAGATAGGAAAGTAAGGTATGCAAATTAATCAAATCCTTGTATGATCTAAAGCAAGCACCTAAACAATGACACGAGAAATTTGATAAAACTTTAACTTCTGCTGGTTTTGCTATAAATGAGGCAGATAAATGTGTGTGTTATCGTTATGATGGAGGTTAAGGAGTGATTTTTTGTTTGTATGTCGATGACATACTTATATTTGGGATAAACACTGCTGTTATTGACGAGGTCAAATATTTCTTATCTAGATGCTTTGATATGAAATATCTAGGAGAGACAGATGTTATTCTAAATATTAAATTGATAAAAAATGAGGATGAGATCACTTTGAACCAATCCCATTATGCTGATAAAATCTTGACCCGGTTCGGTTTTATGAGATGCAAGATTTCCCCAACTCCGTATGATGCTAGTGTCAAGCTTTGAAAGAATAAGGAATTAGGAAAAGATCAATTGAGATATTTACAAATTGTTGGGTCTCTTATGTATCTATCTGGTGCCACAAGATCAGACATATCATTTGATGTGAGCAAATTAAGCCGGATTACTTTTAACCCAGGAGATGATCACTAGGAGGCACTTGAGAGAGTGTTGCGCTACTTGAGAGGCACAATCTCATATGTAATTCACTATACTGGGTACATATAGTGATTAAAATTGGATCTCTAATGCAGATGAGATCAAAGCTACTAGTGGGTATGTGTTTACCCTTGCAGGTGTTACAGTTTCATAGAGGTCGTGTAAACAGACCATATTGATGAGGTCAACCATTGAAGCAGAACTTGTAACACTAGACACAGCTACTGTTGAGGTTGAATGGCTTAGAGAGCTTCTGTTGGACTTACCACTGGTTGAAAAATCAATACCGATAATCCTAACGTACTGTGATAATCAAACAGTGTTGATTAAAGTTACAAGTATTAAGGACAACATGAAGTCCTCCAGACATGTGAAGTGTAGGTTTAAATCTGTCAGAAAACTGAGGAACTCTGGAGTGATTACTGTGAATTATATTAACACTGAGAAAAATCTAGCAGACCCTTTCACAAAGGGGCTAGCACGGAAGATGATTTCCGTTGCATTTATGGATATGAGAATGAGGCCCATTGGAGTTACAACTCAACAATAACTCATAGCTTTTTTTTATCGGAGTTCCCATGACATAGTCAATGGGAAAACAAGTTGATGTTTGAACAAAAGAGTACATTATAATATGTATACCCGTATTCTAATAGACATAGTACTCTCAACTGTATGGAAGGATGGCTAAAAGTCTTAATGTATTCTGGTGTCCAATGAGGGAAAAAGATATTAGCCTACAGGATACTTAAAATGAATACACCTACTTGAGCTTAACTGTGATGTCGCAGTTCATGAGAATATGACATTCTCTAAAAAGCTTATGAACAGATAAAAGAGTATGACCAAATAATGCTTCGTTTAGGCATGGTACTTTGACAACCTAGTATCAGTTAAGATTTCAAGTAAAATCTAATCACGAAAGAATGTGAATTCAAGGCATAATCCATTCATCAGTTGTGATAAAATGAATCTTGTTATTCTAGGTGCTAGTTCAAATCGTACGAGACTTACACTGAAAGACTAGTATATCAACAACTCTTCAGCACAATAATCTTTATCATTCTTTTTTGCTGCTTGCTTTGAAATTGGTGGGGGATTGTTGGAATTAGGTCCATATGTGTTAAGACTCATTCATTCCTAAAATTTCAAAGCATGCAAAGCCTTAGACTAGTGGTCTGAGACCAGGGTGATCGAAGTCTTAGACCAGTGGTCTTAGACTAGGGTAGTCGAAGTCTTAAGACCAGCGTGGTTGAAATCTTAGACCAGGGTGGTCGAAACTTTAGACCAGTGTGATTTGGTCGAAGGTAAAGACCAGTATGGTCGAAGGCATAGACCAGTGTGATAGAAGATATATACCAATGTGATCGTAATAATGTAGTCGAAGATATAGGCCAGTGTGGTCGAAGGCAACAACCAGAGTGGTCGAAGCCTTAGACCAGTGTGCTCGAAGACTTAGACTAGTGTGGTCGAAAAAATATGGTCGAAGCCATAGACTATTATTGTCGAAGGCATAGACCAGTGTGGTTGAAAAATAGTGATCGGATCCTTAGATGAGTGTGGTCATAATACACTGGTCGAAGTTGTAGACCAGTGGTCGAAGCTGTAGACCAAGATCAATAAACACTGCTTAATGACCATTAATTGGTTTTGAATTAGCAGTTACTAGTGGTTTAATTATGCAGTTATTAGAGTAATTGTCTTGACCTTAAAATGATCTAGAGACGTTCAAACAAAAAGATCGATTCATTCCATTTTTTCTATCTCTTTCTTTGATCAACCGTGCTAAGGTATTAAGTTGTCGAACCAAGCTGTCCCTTCTCCTTGGCGTGCACCAGGAAGGAAGGTGAGCGGATATCTCCGAATCATTTTCTCAGAGTTCTCCTAGACGGGGCGACGATAAGGTTTCTGTGCAGTGTATCTGTGCGACCGCTCTCTGCATTGCATCCTATGACTACTCGCTTCACTGCGACATCTACGATCTGCACTACATCGAGTTTACACCACTCTCTGCACTGCATTATATGACTACTCACTTCACTGCGACATCTACGATCTGCACTGCATCGAGTCTGTATTGTTTCGTGTTCTTCGTCAAGTCTGACTGTAAGTTAGTCGTACAACCAGTTTTTCTGTTATAATCATATTGTTGAGTATGTTTAGAAGTGCAATGAGTTGCCTGCTATTGATATCACTTTATGTATCTCAAGTTATTTATGATCTTTGCCTCATACTAAAATCTGGAATTAAAATAGTGTCTACTTTTCTAACACAAATAGCCCAACAAACATTTTGAATCTGTTGAGGGCTACCATCCGGTTACCGTGAACAGGAAAGTTGTGACTTCATTTCGTGCTAGTAAGCAAAAAAATATTCGATACGATGCGGTAAAGTTCCAATATTTGTATGGTCGTTGAATGCTGATATTTCTACAGAGAACGCCATGGCACCGAAGTACTACCATTTGTTTGTGTTGATTTTTTATATAGAAATATTATCTGATTTATATTAATAACTCAACGAGTATATTACATAAGTACATAACTTTACATTGAAGATTGTAGGAGAACAACACGTCACCATCAAGCCCTTAGGTCAATGAACGTGTTGGACTTCTTTATCTTCATCGCTATCGACTCTGTATCTTGCAACGGTATCTTTGATGCCGACAAGCACGACGGTGTGAAGTAGATTGTCGATGATCTCTATTGATATGGAGGACCTTCGCCTTGGTAGTGGTGTTGTGTGTCGAAAAAAAGTCAGAGGTGATTTATTTGCACCCTCCTTAACCCAATGTTCATTTCCGTTGTAGATGTCACCATCATCATCATCCAGATAAGTCGGTCCGATAAAACCCATTATGGATAAATAAATTCGGCTAAGAACTTGCCTGAAAATAGCAAAACTAAAAAATTTAATCTATAAAGAAAAATAGAAAAAACAAAAAAAAAACTAAAGTTACTTCTGGACAAGAAATCAACCGGTCTCCCAACCACACAAAACCAACGGAATGCTTAAAAGAGGAGGAGGAACGGATGGGCGTATTCAATAGCTTAACACTTACTTGAGTTATCCCGCTAAAAAACAAATAGTAACAATCATATACTTAAGGCTTCAAATTCAAATACGAAGTTTAAAATTAAAATTCTAACCGATATTTAGCACACACTTTTCTCTCCAAGGTGGGACCCACCTATTCTGGTTCCTCTGTCCCTTCCCATCTGTTTATAGTATATGAGAAGTGGGAGTACGTACTTCCAGGAGTAATATATATATATATATGGTTCCTAACCCAAGAACCCAAGAAAGCGAAAGCTAAGGCAAGGGCAAGGAAAATCAAAAGAGCTAATAAGACTTTTTGAGTAAGGAAAGAAGTGACTTACTCAACTTATTGAGTATTGAGTTGTCTCGCCACTGAACTAACTACCTCGAGAGCTAAGAATCCACTTTGAAATTGTCTAATTGCACACAGCTACCGGCTCTTCCACCGACTCGTCCACTGCTGCTAACCAAGCTAAAGTCATTGCCCTTGCCAGGATTCAAGTAAGATAAGAGCGAAGGTCATACTACTTCCCACAACACACTTTTTCCTAATGATCCGTATTCCGTAGCTGTTAATCTATATACTGCCATGTACTCGTGTTCCTCGGATGGCCGGTTGCGCCCTGTTGTCCCTTCACATTAAAAGGGAGGATGATCCATTCCTACGGACATGGAAAACACCTACATTTGGCATGTCACAGCTGAGCAAATTGCGTGTAGTGGCGGAGGGAGCGGGAGACTGCCATAAAGTATTCTTCCTCCCCATGACATTCCAAGCTGAAATGACTTCAAGTACGTACTCTGACAAGACTTAGACTAGTGTGGTCGAAAAATATGGTCGGGCCATAGACTATTATTGTCGAAGGCATAGACCAAAGTGGTTGAAAAATAGTGATCGGATCCTTAGATGAGTGTGGTCATAATACACCGGTCGGTTGTAGACCAGCTGGTCAAGTCAGAGACCAAGATCAATAAACACTGCTTAATGACCATTAATTGGTTTTGAATTAGCAGTTACTAGTGGTTTAATTATGCAGTTATTAGAGTAATTGTCTTGACCTTAAAATGATCTAGAGACGTTCAAACAAAAAGATCGATTCATTCCATTTTTTCTATCTCTTTCTTTGATCAACCGTGCTAAGGTATTAAGTTGTCGAACCAAGCTGTCCCTTCTCCTTGGCGTGCACCAGGAAGGAAGGTGAGCGGATATCTCCGAATCATTTTCTTAGAGTTCTCCTAGACGGGGCGACGATAAGGTTTCTGTGCAGTGTATCTGTGGCGACCGCTCTCTGCATTGCATCCTATGACTACTCGCTTCACTGCGACATCTACGATCTGCACTACATCGAGTTTACACCACTCTGTGCACTGCATTATATGACTACTCACTTCACTGCGACATCTACGATCTGCACTGCATCGAGTCTGTATTGTTTCGTGTTCTTCGTCAAGTCTGACTGTAAGTTAGTCGTACAACCAGTTTTTCTGTTATAATCATATTGTTGAGTATGTTTAGAAGTGCAATGAGTTGCCTGCTATTGATATCACTTTATGTATCTCAAGTTATTTATGATCTTTGCCTCATACTAAAATCTGGAATTAAAATAGTGTCTACTTTTCTAACACAAATAGCCCAACAAACATTTTGAATCTGTTGAGGGCTACCATCCGGTTACCGTGAACAGGAAAGTTGTGACTTCATTTCGTGCTAGTAAGCAAAAAAATATTCGATACGATGCGGTAAAGTTCCAATATTTGTATGGTCGTTGAATGCTGATATTTCTACAGAGAACGCCATGGCACCGAAGTACTACCATTTGTTTGTGTTGATTTTTTTTATAGAAATATTATCTGATTTATATTAATAACTCAACGAGTATATTACATAAGTACATAACTTTACATTGAAGATTGTAGGAGAACAACACGTCACCATCAAGCCCTTAGGCCAATGAACGTGTTGGACTTCTTTATCTTCATCGCTATCGACTCTGTATCTTGCAACGGTATCTTTGATGCCGACAAGCACGACGGTGTGAAGTAGATTGTCGATGATCTCTATTGATATGGAGGACCTTCGCCTTGGTAGTGGTGTTGTGTGTCGAAAAAAAGTCAGAGGTGATTTATTTGCACCCTCCTTAACCCAATGTTCATTTCCGTTGTAGATGTCACCATCATCATCATCCAGATAAGTCGGTCGGATAAAACCCATTATGGATAAATAAATTCGGCTAAGAACTTGCCTGAAAATAGCAAAACTAAAAAATTTAATCTATAAAGAAAAATAGAAAAAACTAAAAAAACTAAAGTTACTTCTGGACAAGAAATCAACCGGTCTCCCAACCACACAAAACCAACGGGAATGCCGGAAAAGAGGAGGGAGGGAACGGATGGACGTATTCAATAGCTTAACACTTACTTGAGTTATCCCGCTAAAAAACAAATAGTAACAATCATATACTTAAGGCTTCAAATTCAAATACGAAGTTTAAAATTAAAATTCTAACCGATATTTAGCACACACTTTTCTCTCCAAGGTGGGACCCACCTATTCTGGTTCCTCTGTCCCTTCCCATCTGTTTATAGTATATGAGAAGTGGGAGTACGTACTCCCAGAAGTAATATATATATATGGTTCCTAACCCAAGAACCCAAGAAAGCGAAAGCTAAGGCAAGGGCAAGGAAAATCAAAAGAGCTAATAAGACTTTTTGAGTAAGGAAAGAAGTGACTTACTCAACTTATTGAGTATTGAGTTGTCTCGCCACTGAACTAACTACCTCGAGAGCTAAGAATCCACTTTGAAATTGTCTAATTGCACGCAGCTACCGGCTCTTCCACCGACTCGTCCACTGCTGCTAACCAAGCTAAAGTCATTGCCCTTGCCAGGATTCAAGTAAGATAAGAGCGAAGGTCATACTACTTCCCACAACACACTTTTTCCTAATGATCCGTATTCCGTAGCTGTTAATCTATATACTGCCATGTACTCGTGTTCCTCGGATGGCCGGTTGCGCCCTGTTGTCCCTTCACATTAAAAGGGAGGATGATCCATTCCTACGGACATGGAAAACACCTACATTTGGCATGTCACAGCTGAGCAAATTGCGTGTAGTGGCGGAGGGAGCGGGAGACTGCCATAAAGTATTCTTCCTCCCCATGACATTCTAAGCTGAAATGACTTCAAGTACGTACTCTGACACCTTCCAAGATGCTTGTGCTGACTTGAAGCATATATATGACTTTTTTTTTCCAAGTATATATATTTAATTTCTTATTTAATGTATAGCATAAAAACTGTCTATTTGTCGGGCTTCCCGTATATCAATTTTCTGCAAAGACCGAGACGAGCTGTTCACGTGCACCCGGCTCCATGGCTGAAACCGTGTAAGTAACGTACGTAGGTGCGGCAAAACGGCAGGCCGGCTGTTGATTGCGTACTGTGCTGCCACCGGAAGAAGTAGCCGGGAAAGCCGAAGTATCCCGATGTAACATCACAAGAAAACACCTGCATTTGGGGTATCACAGGTGAGCGAATGAACATGGATGGTTAGCTCGGCCCAACTCGCTTGCAACTTATGTACCTGCTAATTAGGATGAGAATTTAACAGCAGGTGATTGCAGGGGCGGACCTAACTATGGCCGAAGCCTCGAGCCTAGTCAACTGTTTTTTAGTTGATTTTTGGCAATTTTTCAAGAAACTTTTTATGAATTTTTTTATCGTGGGCCTCGGGCAATTAACCCAGTTGCCCGAGGCCTAGCTAGGGCACTGGGTGATTGTTTAGATATCTGGATTTTTTTTAGAACAAGGATGCAAAGAACGAAAAAACGAGTTCGGTTTAAGACCGATGCACTAGGTTTGGTTGTTTTTGCGACTAACAGAAAGTTCCTGCTGTGAATAATACACAAAATGTTTACATCTCTCGTTCTTCCCTATGGACTACATTGATATATTTATAGTGGTATACAAAAGACTACGTGTAGGAGTAGAACTACGAGTTGAAGTAAGAAACGAAATTCATATCACACTCAAACTCAACTGTTTTGTATCAACTGAAGGATATTGTAGGACCGGAAATGTGACTAGAGGGGGGTGAATAGGAGCTCAAACAATTTTTTTAAGAAACTATTTGATTCAACAAGAATTTGTCTCCTATAGCTATGGTAGCTATGAAGATCAAATAAAACACACCAAGGAAGACTTAGGTTGAATTAATTCCAAACCCCCATGCGAGACGACAGAAAACACAGATTTGAGTTGAAGAATCAGGATAATCGGAACTACCGCAGGCAAATGAGCGGAACTACCTATAATCGAAACTTCCTCAGTTATAAGGGCGGAACTTCCGATTATCCTGGAACAGTGTGCAGACAGCACTGTTTCAAAATGAAAAACGATCCAACTTTTGATTTATCCAATGAAACTTGACCAAACTTGGTACACACCTTCCTAAGGATATCAGGAATCTAATCCAAGAGGCGATCGTCCAGATCTACGTCGAAGTTTTGATCTTTCTCTGTTTTTCCAAAGGAAGGTTCAAAACCGAGCAAAACGAAAAACTTGATCCATCACTTGCTCGTGGGAGATTGATGATCTAGAGGATCTTATATGTATTCTCACACGTCATAGCAAGGTAAAAGAGATGAAGAAATCAATCAAAAACAACAGGATCAAGGAAGTACCCAAAATCATCAAACAAGAAGGAAGAACACAAGATGACTCATATTTGAGCAATCATCCATAGATTGATTCGATGTGTTTGCTGATTACAGTCTCTCCCTTAAGGAGGATAAGATCTCAATCAATGAGCACGCACTCAACACATCTCCCTTAAAGCCTAAGCCTCACCTCTCCTCTCTAAACCCTAAACCCAACTAGGGTTTTATCTCATGAAGTGCTTAGGGCTAGGCAAGACCCTCTCTATTTATAGGAGGCTTATACCTTCTAGAAGATTTCACTTAATGGGCTCCCGTTAAGGCCCAAAACAAACGGGACACGAACACACACACTTTGATTGACCTAAACCGCTAATCATCGCTCCGTCTTGTGCCGCGGTTTAGCCAACCGACTCTCAAGGCGGTATTTGGTGAAATGACCAAAATACCCCTTCTCGATCCTTCTCCATGGACTGAGTCCAATCCAGTCGAAGCAATCGCATGCTTCGTCACGTGTAGGTAGATCAACGGCTCTTATCATGTCGGCAAGTCTCTCCCGTCCGAATCCCATCGGAACCTCCAAGTCACTTGCACCGACCCCGCCGCTGATCCAACCATTGCATCGAATCGCCTGCTCGATCCATCTTGTCCATTCTGCGCCATGCTTGAGTCTTTCGACCACCCGCATCCATGATCGTCTTGGACCTAAGCCCTCCAAGCTTAGTCCCGATCCTCCTCGCCGTTGACCGTCGTTGACCTGCAAGCCACCTGCACAGCAATAAACAAAGAAATCGTCTCCAAAATAAGTTCTTCACAACTTGACCTACGTTAGCTTAAAACATGCAATATGCAACACATATGCACTGACCCCAAGAACTTGGCCTAACCCAATTTCAAATTTCCAATTTGACCGAAATTGAATCACAATCGGAACTTCCGCCAAGTAATAATCGGAACTACCGGACGTGCGGTAGTTCCGCTCCTAACACTGCGGTCATTCCGATTCTCGGAGAAAAACAGAAACTCACAAAAAAATCCTTCTATGGAAAAAACGTTCCGCCAACAACCAGAACTACCTCTATGTGGAAGTACCGCCAAGTAAAAACCAGAACTACCGATTTTCCTGACAATTGCGGAAGTACCGCGCCTTGCACGCCGGAACTTCCGATTATCCTGACACTTGCTGAAAACATAAATTCAACCAACCAACAAGGCAAAATCCAAATGTTTCATCATCCTAAGATCATGAGTATATCCCCATGATATCCACAGATATGAACAAAACGTTTTGGTTGAAGAGTGGCACTTTGGGTTTGGAGTGTGGCTGATGACCGCTTAGTTATATGCCCTGGCTAACCGAAAAATCCTATCAAATGGTTTTCTATTTGATTTCATTCCCTTTAGGGATGTTTAGAATGAATGAATCTACAGGAAACTGTTGTATAGGTAAACAAGGCCTCAAGTTATATGACCTGATAGCTTCTAATGAAGCCTACAAGCAATAGGTCATTATGGAGTAGAGGTAGGAGTTAGGCCGTGGCGGCCAGCACGGACAAGCACCGGCGAGGCCCAGCATGTCGTCGTCGGGCCGTGCCAGCATGGTCACGGCACAAGGTAGTTGTAGCTCTGGCGAGGAGGCAGTGCACGGGCCGGGGGCGGCGCGACGCAGAGGAGGGCACCACGGATCCTTCTCCTCGCCACCTCCGTGGATCCTTCTTGTCTCCCCTGTTGTGGCGTTGCGCACTTGCGTCACCACCGGGGCCACCACCTTCTTATCGCCGCGATGATGGTGCCAGGGCATCCTCTTCCTTCTCGCCGCCAGGGATTGGGGATGCGGCAGTGGGAGGCAACAGTGTGTGGAGGGTGGCGCGGTGCCGAGCAGGCAGCGAGAGGCGGTGGCTTGTGGCTGAGGAAGTGAGGAGAGGCCGAGAGGAGGAATGAATTGCGATTTATGGTGTCGGGTGGGGAAGAAAGAATCGAAGAAGAATAGAGAGATAGAGACAACCTCAGAGGCAGGGAATGGGGACGGAGTCGATGGACTGATGGATGGATGCATGCATGCATGGAGTCCGGGAGACGTGCAGTGGCAGTGTGGCACTGGCAGTGCGACTAGCGACCGTGCGGGAAAGAAGAAATGAAAGGGAAAAGAAGAAAAGGAATGGAAATAAAGGAAGGCAAAAAATAAAATAAAATATTGTAGCATATACAATTTTGATATATTAATTTCCCCTTTAACATTACTAAGATCACAATTGAATTCTACAAGTAGTTGTTTACTAGAGATAAAAAGAGTAAATTTTTTTGCTAACATCATGTACAGTTTTGATATATTAATTATGTTTTTGTGAAACAACAAATTATGTAAAATTATGGGCACTTAAAAATTAGGAGGAAAAGTGAAATTACATTGATATTTTACACACATATTGTTACTGCTTTGTTAAAAACCTTACGCCCCAGTGTGGGGTTTCCCCGGTAAGAAAAAGAGTAAAATAACTACATTCATACATACATGTCGGCTACTCGACATTGAGATCGGCTAATGTCTCTATGATCTCAGGATCCTCCAGTTGATGCTGATGTCGCTCTTTTGCCAATTCCCAGTCCTTGAGGCAGGTGATTGCCTCCACAATCTTGGGCGTAAGGGATGACCTCCTTTTTTCAATTATTCGTTCTACCATGCTGGACGTCGCTTTCGAAGAGATGGAGGACATCAGAACTAGGAGAACATCTCATGCGAAATAGCACAACACAGTGAATATCCGTTTGTTGTTCTTCCACCAATTGAGCAAGTCTAACTTGCCTTCGCCAGAAATAAAGGATCTATGTTGGCAAAATCATACTCCAGGAAGTGGTTCATCTTTGAGGTAGAATTTCACTTGGGGGAGCCTGAGATTGATAGGATGAAGAACTAGACTTTTACTTCAACTTCTTCCACAAGTGTGTTGTCAAGTTTTCCTTACTTTGATGTGCCTGCTGTGAGACCTCCGATCTCGTGCTGTTACCAAGCTTGTCATCATACAAGCGGAAAGCATGAACAAACTCCCTTTTTTGACATGTTCGAAAGATTTGGAGAAATCAAGGTTGAGGCACTCACCTATTCCCTCCATAGCTATCCGTAAACCTGCCAACTTTTTTTTGTAGGATCCAAAATGGTAGCAAAGCAATATAGATGTGAAATAGATCCAAAATATTTAAGAAAACTTTCATCCATTGCTGTAACAACATGACATAAAAGGGGATACCCTCTAGATTTAGCTAACTTGTCTACAATTAGCTCAATAAAATCTATAACTAAGTAAGAGGTAAGGTAGTAAATACCGGATATAGCCTTAGTTGCTTTGTAAAAAGGTCTAAAAAACTATAAAAAATAACTAACAATTTTTCAATTTGAGTTAGAAACTATCAACTTATCTGAGTTAGCATTGACAAAGACATATATAATATGTTCATACCCTTGCACGTTCTTCAATATGATGTATATCAAGTTCCACCTCACCTTCATATCAAGACTGAATTTTCTTGAGGCCTTGTTGTTGGCTATGCAATACTCTGCAGGGCCAGGCCAGCCCTCCCGTTCATGTTGTACCGTGTTTAAATAAACCATATCTCAGACCAACCTAGAATGGCACGGTTCAACCCCAGGCCTAGAGGTTAATTAGAGTTGCTCAAATACCATGTCCAAAAGCAGAGGAAAGCATGATAGCTTTCTTTGAAAAAGGGGTGCAAAGGCAATAATTTAGTTGTACATTTGGTGGAACATGACGACTGTTTGTTCTGGAGACCATAAACTTCGGATTAAAAGAATAGAAAAGAACCGTCACTACAAGAATCAGGACTGCCAGCGATTTTTCTTAAGAAAAGATGAAAAAAATGGTTATAAGAAAACATCTACTTGAAACCTTGTATATCAGAGAAGACCGCCTCTGCCCGGACAAAATTTGGGCTTTCGTCGTGCCGGTAACAAAATTTCGAGAGATAGCATCCTAGCAGGGCACTTTAAGAGCAATGCATCATCATGTTTGACAAAACAACACTCTGTTTTCCATGCAACAACTGATCACTAAAGTAATCAATTCACACTATATATATATATATATATATATATATATATATATATATATATATATATATATATATAACAACATTTGCACTATTAAAACATGTACAACAGTATAGACAACTGTTGTCTATAGTATATTTCTATATCATCTATAAACAACACTAAAAACAATTTCTACAATTAATTATGTTTTTATGTCTCTATAGACAACTACTACATGTAAAATGTGTTTTGTTTCTCGTGTTACAGTTGACTACTACATGAGAGACGGACCAATTCTTTATACTCTCCTCTCTCCTTCCCATCATCTCGTATCCTACGTATCAAAGCTTATAAACAGCTGGCATGACACCATTGTATATGCTTTTAGTAGCCGACAAATGTGCCCTGCCTAGATGGAATCCAATGGACCCACTTGTCAGCCATCCATGTGCATTTCAAAAGTTTCCATACATAGATCAGATTGTTTGCATTACTGCAGAGAGGATACTATATGCACAGCAATACGAGGGGGTACTGCATGGTACTGTAACATTTGTCTGTAGGACTAATTTCTTGCTTGACATATTAAACAAAGAAAATTTTGCATATGACAACGGCCTTGCCGCCTATGCAGTGTGCAGGCCACTTCTTTAAAAAACCTAACAACTCTAGAGAGATTAGTTATATAGTCTCTAGAGAGATTAGTTATATAGTCTCCTGGAACATAGTCTTGCTTATTGGATTTGGGTATGGTGTGGGTGGCTCTTGGATTCTTGTTTGGTTAGGTATATTAGGGCAAACTTAGGGCAGGGCATGTCCGCCTGGTACGATGGGAATGGGTAAAGTGGTGGCCTTTAATTAAACTACCGAGGGGAATTCATGGAGCTCAATGATTGATGTCCAAAGCGTATCACTAGAGGCATTTACTTAAAAACCAAACCAAACCAAATCAAATCAAACAGTTTGCTCTCACATGAGATGGGGGCCAGCCTACTAGTCCGAGCTGCTCCGCGCACGAATCGCCCCTACTAAACCGCCTTAACGGTCACTGGTACGTGGGACCAGACCGGTACCACTTTCCGGTGGACCCCACGTGTCATTGGCTACGCTGAACGCCTCCGCGGCACAAATGGGGTTGGTACGAGTAGCAGTGCTCGGGCACTATTAGCAGGCAGGCAGGCAGGTAATCAAATCGAAGGAAAGGCTATTGCTTGGAGCTGTGAGCCAGCCGTAAACAAGCCACTGCCCCCCCTGTTGCCTAGCGTACCGCCCATTTGCGAAATCCTTAGCTTAATTGTGGCTAGGGTTGGTTGCTCCTGCCCTCCTCCGTGCAGCTAGCTCTATTATTCAGTTCCGAAGCGTCCCGGTTTGTGCACTGAACAAACACCGCCATCAGCGGCGGATCCACCGGGGCATGCGAGGAGCTAGAGCACCGGTTTTATCCGTCGCACCTTTACTCTCATGTGTGTAGATTCTTAATTTTAACTCTATTGATCTTTTGGAGTAGAACACCAAACAAAGTTTAATAACCTAATTAGTTGGTTTGCTAGGCAAGTAGCTCTTCTGTATAAAACATCAAAATTTATTCTCGATAAAAAAAATACAGAAACGGACATTGTATGAGTATTTTTCAAATAATTTGCTTATAACATGACTGTCGAATGTACATCTATTTTGCTTGTCACAAGTTAGACACGGCCCACGAGCACCGTCTCAATTGCTGTTCTGCGTACGCCACTGATCGCCATTGTTATCTGAATATGGCTGGCCATTGGGCAAAATGGTTAATCAATTCTGGAGCCTGTCAACTTGGCATCTTCTTTAGGTCGTCATTTGGATGGTTTCATGTTTCCATTTGACTAGCCTCTCACAGACTCACAGTGCCTCCTAATTATTTCCCGGTCAGAGGAAGGTTCTTGCGTCGGACTGGGAGTATGGAGATGCTAGAACCATCTTGTGACCTTGTGAGGAGATCTTTTTTTTCTTCTCGGCTTTCTTAATGCAGTTTGCTACGTGAACTTTGGATCTCAATAGTTCAGAACAATAGCAGCCAGAGGAAGAGGGAAAATAATCAAATGTATGTCAGCATGGAAAAGGGTAGATTGAAAAGAGCCAAAAAAATCGGCCGGGTAATGGGCAACCTCAAGAAAACGATATATTTTTTCCTTAAATTATATCGCCGTCGCTGGGGGTGTAGCAAGTTGTAAGAGAACGAGGGGTTATACTCTGATACCATTTCAGACCAACGAACATTAGCTTTCGAAGCAAACATGGCAAAATAACTGTATAAGCTCCTAGCTACAAATAGGAATGAAATGGATGCTTAAACCGAGCTGGTATGATCAAATGCATATTTGCAGGGTGCGTCCAGTTGTCCAGAGCAGCAGGGATGGTCTTCAGAACAGTGCAAACCATGACAAGATGCGCTGTTAGGTATAATACAGTAGGAGATTGATGATTGCAAAGCCTATACTTTTGTCCACGACATGCAGGCTTTAATTAGCTCCCTTTTTATGGCAGGAGCTGTATACTCCTAGAAGCATGTCCTTCATCTAATAACTCCAGTACTACCCAAAGTTTCTCAGACAAGTAAGTGTGCTTACCGAACTGTTGCTAATTAACCACTGCTTGGGACTGTCAGTGATGCACTTTTTTTTTGAGAGAGAGCATGTAAAAGCTTTGCACGCCATTTTATTAAATAGAGAGGAAAGGAAACACTCACCAACGGGGAACAAAAAACGTGATGCCCAAATTTCACAGAAACTCCACAGGAATTTTGCAGAAAAAAAACAACAACATAATTTCTTCGCAATTCTCACCAATTCCAAACATGGCCTAGAACTGGAAGTTGCACCTTGCACGCATTGTATGCCCATGCGCAAGCGCGCGCACACACAGAGACACAAAACAAAAGAGAACAGCATCGTCCTAGTTCTTGGATCGTGCGTGATGCATGCTTACCTTTGGCTTCACATATCACATGAAAACGTAGCATTAACTCCGAAAAGGGCAAAAGGTACGCTGCCTTTGCCCAGAAATCTGCTTGAGCACGGGCAAGTTTTTTTTTTAACTTTAGCGTTAGAAACCGACGCAGAAGCACGCGGTTAGCCAGCAAAATTCAGACTTTAGCGGCCCCCGGCACAAGATAGAATGGGAGAAGAAGAACGAGGCAAACAGAGGGTAAAACGGACGCGCACTGCACAGAGTTTCGATTCGCCGCGATGCGCCTGCACCAGGCGCCCCACGCTGATGCGAAAAATGAAAGTGATCGGTTCAGAAATCATGAGCGAAAAAAGGCTACGCATACACGCATCCTCTCACAAGATCGTTACGGACCGTCACAGCACAGCAGCTAGATGCGCCTCTCGAGGGTTTCCTCTATCAACAATGGTTCGTGCGATCTCGTAAGAAAAATGACTAGGGTTTCCTCTGTCAGCGATGGTTCGTGCGATCTCGTAAGAAAAATGACAAGGGTTTCCTCTGTCAGCGATGGTTCGTCTCTTGTAATGTTGTCGAGAATTTTTTGCAATACTTCTTATTTCCATCCTGTGCAGTCAGTCAGTGAGCTTGACACACTTGGGTTTTGGGTTGCCCATTTTGCCGTTGTGTCCTGTTGACAGATTCCGAACTGTTACAGCTCCCACACACGAAACGCAAAAAAAACGAAACGCTAAGCCAACAACAATACCATATCACCCTATAATAATGGAAATAAATTATATGGGACCCATCTCGGGGGGCATCCCCTCTCCCACACACGTGCACTACAGTGAGTATCTCACGTACTCACTACCAGAAACGGCTCATTTACCGAGTGCTTATTAGTTTCCCGAGTGTCTTGAATAGAACACTCGGTAAAATCCCGAGTGTTGAATATAGCACTCGAGGAGAGAATAAAACACTCAGGAAATATATATTTCCCGAGTGTTTAATTGAACACTCGGGATATGACGTGGTCTTAACAGGGTACCGAGTCCAAAACGGAGTATCGACGGGATTGTAATAATTTCCCGAGTGCGTAGTTGTTGCATACACTCGGCGGACAATTCGTTAGGACCGCCATTTTTTCCCGTACCGCGCCAGTTTTTCGTCGCCCACTCTCTAAATCGTGCCCTACCCCAATCCTCCCCCAATCCTCCCCTCTCCTCCCCCCGACCCCGCCGTCTCCCCACCTCCTCGACGCTCCACTGCCTCTGCCGCTGTTGTCGCCGCACCCGACGCCACCCCCTCGTCTGGCCTGCTGCCACACCCGACCTCGTCGCCCCCTCCTCCACTACTGCAGACCTCGCCGCCCCCTCCTCCACCAAACCCTACCGCCTCCTCGTCCTCCCAAACCCTACCGCCTCCTCGTCCTCCTCCTTCTCCCTCACCGATCCACCGCCTCTGCCATCTCCCCCTCGTCCACTGCCTCCTCCTCGTCTCCCGCCGTCCCCCTCCCTGGTCTCCTCTCCTCCTCCGCCTCCACAGAAGTCTGTCTGTCCTCCTCCTCCTTCTCCCTCGCCATTGGCGCCGTCTCCCCGTCCTCCTCCTCCTTCTTCCTCACCGATTCACCGCATCCGCCGTCTCCCCCTCCTCCACTGCCGCCGGTGCCGCCGTCTCCTCCTGCTCCCACGCAGGTAGTATGTACTGACCAGGTTAGTATCAATGGTGCATCTTCTACCCTTAAGGTGCACATGGTGCTTGTCTCAGTATTGCAGAAATTTGTAGCTTCTTGTTGCTGCGACCGCTTTGTATTGCTGCACTGGTAGTTATCAGGCCAAATACTAGTACTGAATGATAAGTATAAGCTGGATATTTAATCCAATACAGTGCTTCAGTTTGTATCACAATCCAGCAGTTATCTAAATACATCAATTACATTGATCTATTGCCTGAACACAACATCCATCATGGTAGACTGAAGTCATTTAACTACATCATCCGTCTGCTACATCTGGATTTAACCTATGATTCATTAGTTACTATATGGAATGAGCTAGCTGGTCTTTTAGTTAACATCAGCTATTGTTAGTTGCTAATTTTCTTCATTTAAATTTTTTTCGTCTCTAGGTTAGATCATATTGTCTTTTTGTGAGATATATCTTTGCCCACAATTTTTTTGGCAGTGGTTAGCTTTTTGAATCTTTGAGGTTAGTAAGGGAAGAGCCTTTAGTAAATCTCAGTGAGTGTCAGCATCATGTCTAAGCTTAGCACATTTTACCAAATGGCTGATAACATGCCTAATAAGAGCAATCAGAAATCAGAAACAAACCATAAATGATAAATCAATTAATGAAGATCAAGTCCAAAATATAATGGTAATCTAATAACAATTTTGGTATGTGATCCATTTTGCCATAGTCAGCCTTAGTTTTCATGCAAGATATGTGCTTACTTTGTTTTCAATATAGTCCCTAGTCAGTAGATACTACAGTTTGCTGAGGCTTGATTGTTTTCTGGTACTTGCCTACAGTGCCGCCTCCTCCTCCTCCTCCTCCTCAGCCGCCGCCGTAGATCTCAATTCCCTTGGCGCTTCCCCCCGCCGACTACCTCCACCGACACACAGCTGCAGCCATCTTCCCCACTATCGCTCCCTTGGCTCCCTCAGCTCCAAGAACTACTGTAAGGTAGTGGATAAGTGGAAAAAGAAATAAAGGTTACTTATTTTCTTCAGTTTTGTCCATTTATGGTGGATTGATATGCTGTCATTACAATGCTACATTAACGTGTTAATAAATAATTGCATTCATTTATAATGGTACTCATTTATATTGAAAGAAAGTGTTTTTATGCTCTGTTGATCATGTATGTTGTCTTCATGTCAATCTGTTTTAGTGTACATATATAGGGCATGTATCCTATGGTAGCTTCTAGCTAGCTATGTAGTTGTTATTTTTGACATAAATGACAAGTCGGATTAAAAAAAATGCATTATGTTTTGCACACTAAGATGGCTGAGGATCGTAGTTGGATGTACACTAAGCGTAGAGAGATGGGTGACTGTAGCCAAGAATGGATGGAAAATACGATAAATTTTGTGGATCGAGCATTTGCTAGGAGTAATGGACGGGTTGTGTTGTGCCATTGTTCTCGTTGTTCGAACACACGGCCATAAATGAGGGTAACAATGATCGCACACTTGTGCAAGTATGGATTTAGGCCAGGCTATACCGTGTGGGTCTATCACAGCGAGTCATAACGTAGTAGATCAGATATGCTAAGGGAAGAAATAGACGATGGCGTCCACAATGAGAGTCGGATAGAAGACATGCTAGATGATGTGCGTGATGCATATGTGCCACCTGTAGAGGAAGAACCGGAGCCTGCAACAAGGACTTTCTTTGATATGTTTGTCCGCAGTGAGTCAACCACTTCATGGGCAAACACAGGTATCCCAACTAGATGCCATCACACGACTACTTGCTGTCAAGTCCCAGTTCAGCACAAGCATTGCTTGCTTTGATGCATTCTTAAGCGTGTTTAGCACCCTTCCCCCCGATGGTCACAAACTGCCCACTAACTTGTATGAGGCCAAGAAATTGATAAGCACGCTAAATATGCCATATGAGAAGATAGATGTTTGTCCAAATCATTGTATGCTATTTAGGAATGAGAATGTGGACAAAGATCACTGTGATAAGTGTGGTGAGTTTAGGTTTGTTGAGGTTGACTCCGGTGATGGTCAGAAGAGGCAGCTTCCTATTGGCAGAAAAAATACTTCGCAATCTACCATCTGTGCCACGAATCCAACCGTTATACATGTCTGAGGTTTCTGCCAAACAAATGATATGGAACAAGTATGGTCGTTAGTACCATGCTGACAATATGGTCCACCCATCTGATGGTGAAGCATGGAAGCAATTTGATCGAGACTATGTAGAGTTCGCCGCGGAGCCTCAGAATGTTCGAATTGCAATTGCAACTGATGGGTTTAACCCATTTGGTATGGGGGTTACGCCATACAGCTGTTGGCCTCTGTTTGTCATTCCCCTTAACCTCCCACCCAGCGTTTGCATGCAGAAGCAGAACATATTCTTTTCTTTGATAATCCCTTGTCCTGAATACCCGGGGAAGAATACGAGTGTATTCATGGAGTCAGTGGTGGATGAATTATTACATGCTTGGGAACAAGTCATAGTAACATATGATCGGCCATTGAAACAGAACTTCACCATGCGGGTCGCGTACCACACATCCATGCATGACTTCCCAGTGTACGGGATATTCTGTGGGTGGTGTGTACATGGGAAGATACCATGCCCAATCTGCAGGGAGGCGTTGCGTGGCTGTTGGCTAAAGCATGGTCGCAAGCACTCCTTCTTCAATTGTCATCATCAATTCCTTCTAATTGACCATGAATTTGGAAGTGACACAAATGGATTTAGGGCTAATATTGCTGTCCGCAGTGGACCACCACATCGACTGGCAGGTGAGGAGGTTCTTGCACGGCTAGATGCTTTGAAGCCTCTTGATGATGGAGATGGGTTCAAGAAATATGGCGAGGAGCACAATTGAACTCACATTCCAAGCTTGTGGCGGCTACCATACTTCCATAAGCTCATTCTTCCCCATAACATAGATGTAATGCACAATGAGAAGAATATTGCAGAGGCCATATTTAGCACATTCTTTGACATTCCAGACAAGACAAAGGACAATGTGAAGGCTCGACTTGATCAAGAGAAGCTTCGCAATAGGCCTTGGCTGAATATGATCCACAAGCCAGCTACTGGCAAGTGGGAGAAGCCAAGAGCTAGTTATTGCCTAACTAGGGTTCGGAGGAAGGAGATTTTGGAATGATTTCAGACCCAGAAGTTTCCTGATGGGTATGCAGCAAATTCAAGGAGAGGAGTGAATCTAGCTACCATGCGCATCAATGGCCTAAAGAGCCATGACTACCACATATTCATGGAACGCCTTTTGCCTGTAATGATTCATAGCTATGTCTCCGAGTGTGTTTGGCAAGTGATGGCGGAGTTGAGCTTCTTTTATCGACAGCTATGTGCGAAAGAGATAGATCCTATAGTGATGTCAACTATAGAGCGTGAAGTACCTGTGTTGCTTTGCAAGTTGGAAAAGATCTTTCCACCTGGCTTCTTCAATCCAATGCAACATTTGATTCTCCATCTCCCCTATGAAGCTAGGATGGGGGGACCAGTGCAAAACCGGTGGATGTATCTAATTGAGAGGGAACTAAAGGAACTACGAGGCAAAGCAAAAAAAATCGATCGCGTGTTGAAGCGTCCATAGCGGAGGCATACATACTTGAGGAAATTTTCCATTTCACATCAATATACTTTGCTGACAATGTTCGCACGGTGCACAATTGAACCTCACGATACAACATTGGCATCCCTCAAAATGATTGCCAACTTAGCCTCTTCACCGGAAGAGGTGACACTTCAAGCGGTGGTACTCCCAAAGTTTTATCGTGGGATGAGTGGTTGACTGCGATGTTGTATGTCTTGACCAACCTCTCCGAAGTGGATGATTACATTAGGTATACAACAACTATCTTTTCCCTAGAATTGATGCATGAGTGTTTTAATGTACTTGTCTTGTTGCCTATAGGGAATTTGTTAGGAATGAGTGGAAGCAACGTCGAGATCCATCTGAAAAACAAATTGAGACCCTTCTTAGGAAGGTGTGCTGGGAATTGCAAATCGAATTTCCCGACCTGGTTCTATCATAAAGTAACTTCCCTATTAGCTAGTCCCCCTTGCACATAATATTTGCTAAGTAAAGATGAACTAACACATGAAACTCATTCTATTTATCCTGTAGAGCTTGAAGGACAAGTCTATGAGCAGCGAATTGAGGCAAGTTGCTCAAGGATGCCACACTCGGGTGCTGTCCTATAGTACCTACGATGTAAATAGGTACCGCTTCCGAACATCGACGCATGAGAGAGAACGGCCTAATGCAACAACAATTAATAGTGGATTGGTGACTATAGGGCTGGATGGGAGCAATACAACTGTTGAATACTATGGAGTAATTGAAGAAATAATTGAACTATATTTCCATGGTAGCAAACCTCTCAAAATTATGTTATTCAAATGTCATTGGTTCCATCCATTTAGGGGAGTCAAACGGGACACATCACTTGGGCTGGTTGAAGTTGCACATCAATCAGTCCTACCAGGTAGTGATCCATTTATTGTGACTCAGCAAGCCACCCAAGTATACTACATCCCGTACCCATGCAAAACTATGCGTAGTCTAGTGGATTGGTGGGTAGTACATAAGGTGCAACCATATGGTAAACTACCTACCCCTAGTGAGCAGGACTACAACATCGAGATCAACAATGGTGTTTACCTATTCTTTCAAAAAGATGGGCTCCCAGGGACTTTTTAAATAATAATTGGGGAAGAGGATGATCACATAGAAGACATTCTAATCGATGCTGAGGAGGTTGTCAACGAAGAGGATTTGGAAGTACTTAATCGCTTAGACATTGATGGCACTGAAGGGGATGAGGTTGAGTCAACACCTCATGATAGTGATGATGACTTTTTAGAGGGCCAATCTGCGGAGGATCCTATTGTAGATGATTACTTCTAAGCATGATCTTCTTGTACGTCTTCTATGTATTTGCTGCATGTTTTTAATTTTTTTTGTATGAGCTTACTTGATTACGCTATATTACGTCTTTCGACGAGCTTAGTTGATTGCACTATATTTATTTATTTTCATTTATTTAATTTCATTTCATTTCAGGACACCAAAAATGAGTGGCATCAAAGGGGCATCATACTCTAGGCGAGGTAGACGTCTGTCTTCCAAAGTGGCAGCACCATGTTATGGAGGCAGAGGGGCAGCCGTGGCCCCTCGAGGAGGCAGAGGGGCAGCCATAGTCCCTAGAGGAGGAAGCGTGGGGTATGCCTCTACTAGATCAGGCTCCTCTACCCCCATAGCCCTCGCGTGCTGATCATGTGGATAATGATCAGCATCCCAGTGAGGAAGAGGGTGAGGAGGATGAGTACCCTGAGGCGGAAGACAACACAAGATTTTTGGTTGCGAGGACCTGCGAACTTGCCACCACAACCAACCCAAGAGGAGGACAAGACTGTCATCGTTCCTGTTGGCGACACGTAAGAAATTGTTATCACTTTCACTAATTTAGCCCACTTGCTTGCAGACCTCAAAAAAACTAATGTGTAGGCAATTGCGAGAAGAAGGAGGGGCTGAGAAATGTAGACTTCCAAACGACATAATTGGCGTGTTGATTCGATGGCACTTCCCTGGCTTGGTCATCTACAGAGGAAGGCGGGAGCCTGCATGGACATGGCGCCACTACAAGGCTGCGGAAGACACCGTTGCTGAAGGAGAAATACAATTTGACAATTGTTTGCAGCGGGTGGAGGAAAGTTTTTGGGTAAGTGACTGAATATTCAAATCTGCATCTATTTATGTATTCATAAATATTTGTGAGGGCCATGAAACCAGGTTTTGTCAGGGCAAGGCAAAGGCTGGTTAAAAGAAATCCCAGACAATTTAGAAAAGTAGAATCAGTTATACCATCCAGAATTTGAAATTTGCATGAAAATAACATTAAAAGAGAACCATACATGTGAGCAATGTTCTATGATTCTTCCTAGTATTTGTAATCATTATGTGAAATAGATTCATATATTGACTGCTAGAATTCAATACATTGGTCTTCCTATAATACTATCCTTACTGTTCATGCTCTGATACCGTGCTTGTTTAGAAAACTTTCAAGCAATGTTTGTTTACAAATTGCTTGCTCTTGTAAGTACTTATAATTGTAGAAACATAGGTGCCTAAAAGTGACCAGCATGTTGATTTCTAGCATTATGATGTGTCATGTGTTATGTTGTTATTTGCTAATCTTACACATTATCTTGTTATTATCTAGTGGTGGTTTAGATGGGCTGTGGGAAAGGAAGCTGATTCTAGGAGAGTGGTGTGTAATGTTGTTAAAAAGCTGATCCCACAGATGATCTATGAAGCACGCATCCAAGCGGTGATCTATTACCACACACAATTGCTTGGAAAGGAAATTCATAGGGCCGAGGCTTGCCAAACGCATATCACTTTGGAGGACTACATGCAGGTAACCAACTATACAAACGATGTCCTTGATTACAATCAATTCTAGTTTATTCATATTTAACACTTGGTTAAATTAGGCAATACCTTGGTGGGCCCAGAGGTGTGAAGATGCATGGCAGCAGATTGCCCAAAAGAGGTGGTGTAACGAACAATGGTTAGAGGCCTCTCGTGCTGCTAAGGAGCGGAGATTGTTGATGGGCGGGGCAGCACATCGCCAAGCAGCTCCTCCATGGCTCGTTACAAGAAGCACTTGGTAGGTCAACATGTTCATATTGATTGTATGTTGCAGATACATATTTATTTACCTCTGTGGTTTTTTTTTGGTGCAAGAAAAGAAGACGCAGATTCCTGTCTCCGCTGTAGAGGCATATGTAGAAGCTAGGAGGGGTGATCAGGAGGGCACCCTATACAGCCAGCGCACAACACAGAACTTGGTACCATTTCTAGACTATGATTTTGTCCCTGATGATTTTCGTTCATTGATGATTTTGTCCAACAGGATGCATATACTGAGGCTGCTAAGAAGATTCATGGTTAGGACTTTGACGTAATGAATTCACCACTGAACGCGACTACTGTGTACAAGGTGGAAAGGGGAAGAAACATGGTCATTTCTTGATCGGTGCCGGCTACATTAGCACACTGACAACCCTCTCGAAGGTCCGAATAACAAGTACTGGATCAACGGATGATGTACACCCTCAAAGACGAGCGCGACCATCATCTAACAGGGTTTCTCAGCTTGAGGCCAGGCTACAAGATGAAATCGAGGCTAGGCAGCGGTTGGAGCAAATGATCTAGGTTTGTTGGAGCATGGTAGTACAATAACAAAGTAACACACACACACACACACACACACACATATATATATATATATATATTCGTACTTGGCTAATGTATGTCAATGTGCAAACAAATATGCAGGCACTTCAAACTCGACTTGATGGCACTACACCGGGGGCACCACTGCCTGCATTATCTAATTCGGTTAGTAACTGAATACTGATTATTATATTGTTAGTCTCTTATGAGTGCTTGAGAGCTCACTGAAATTGACAATGCAAATTACCTCTCTATTCAACGCATTTGTTGCTAATGCTTTTTAGTGTTTCTGTTCAAATGTAAATTTCAGTATACGGCGGGATCAATGGCAGATCCAGCTGCTTCTGGTGCTGATGCTGGAGATGGTACACATGTTAGCTGCCCAAACCAAGATCATGTGGATGAGTCCAACGTCGAGAGGCCACCACCAGGTGCTTGCTATTTTCATGCGGATGGAACCCAATTTATTGGCACAATCTTTCTTTCCAACTATTTTAAGTGTTCTCAATTTTATATATATGTTAGTACTTGCATTCAGATGTACATTTGAATAAAAATATAAAAGCTAATATTGTTTTCTTGCACTCTCAAGTTCTTAGAGTAACTAGGTGGATCATGGAACTCAATTTAATAACAGGGTAAAATATACTAAATTTAAATTAGCTAGGGTGTATGTACAAAGATGATTTTACCGAGTTTAACTGAAGTAACAAAGATGACTAAATCTGGGGTGTATGTACAAAGATGATGAATTAGGCTCCAGAACTTCGTTAGTCAAGGACTAGTGGACAAGACTGGAGTTGTTATCCAGAATTGTCTTCTTCTAAAAAAAGAATAGGACAATAGGGGGCAAAAGAGAGAAAATCTTCATGTCGGTCTTCTTGCATGTTAAGATGATTTTAGACATCCTTAAATAAATATGATTTTAAATGAAAATTAAACACCTTATGATTTGCAATTGCATGAGTAGAGTCTATGCGTCACTCATTTGATTTCAGCTATCTCAGAGTTTCAGCCCATAGCTAAAGCTTTTGTAGACATTCAAATATTGAATACTATCTTTAATATCATGTAATGGAGTACACTGGCATGACTCACTTGCAGATAGTCTGTACTGGTCTATGGATCATAACAAGTTAATTTGTAAAATTTGAAGTACAAACTCAATTTTGCAGTAGTTTGTTTCCCATGTATTCACAATTTTATTAGTTTCATCTTGTCTGTATATGTTGAGTAGTAAACTGAATTGTTCTCTTCATGACAATGCAGTGGCTTGAGTTCATGGCTTAAAGCTGCTAGGGACTCTGGGGTGGGAAGAAGCTTTTCTCGTATTCCTGTTGATGCAGAGATCAGACGAGAAGGCCATCTCTTTACTAGAATCCCATGTGATAGAAGGAGTAGCTCTAGCTTAAGCCTAAATTGATCCTTACTGTTTGAATTGTTATATGTATCATATTGCATACCTCATGCGTAGATTTTTGAATTTTAACTCGAATGTTGCGAGCTTGGGAATTATGTCAATATTGTTGAATCTATATATGTCAATATTGTTGAATTTGGCTGTGGAATGTGTTGTTGAATCCGATTCAAAATTAAATGCAAATCGTGCATACGAAATTGGTCACATCCTGTTTAATATAGACTCCCGAGTGTCTTATTTGACATACACTCGGGAAAAATGTAATTTCCCGAGTGTACTAGGTCGGAAGACACTCGGGCAAGTTTCGCGACGCGTCAGGAAGTGCTGGCCACAGCGCTCTCTTTCCCGATTGTCAACACTCGGGGAACTTTAATTTTCCAGAGTGTTTACGTGCAATATTTACCGAGTGTTTACACTCGGGGCATTTTTTCGTCCTTCGCCGGGCTGAAATTTTTCCAAGTGTAGTTATTTGCGATACACTCGAGAAACATATGTTCCCGAGTAACTATTTCTCTCATTTCCCAAGTGTCGGCACTCGGGAAAGTATTCTGTTACGGTAATTAAACTGCTCGGACAGTTCTTTTCCCGAGTGTCATATGTTTCCCGAGTGTAAATAGTTACACTCAGGAAAAGTTTATTTCCCGAGGGTAACACTCGGGAAACAAGTTTTTACCAGACTAAACTATCCCGAGTGTTTTTTCCCGACGGTTAACCTTCGGGAAATAATGTCTCGGGTGTTTTGGTGGATTTCCTGAGTGTTTCTACTCGGGAAAGTAACAGATTCTGGTAGTGACTGCTCTTGAGAGAGACCCTCCCTCGTATAATTTATTTCCCAGTAATAATACACCATTTGTTGTGGTGGCGCATGTAGCTGGGGATTGGGAGTTGGACGAAAATGACCCTGCCCAAAAATACTACTAACTGGAACTCCGTTGTGCTGTTGCCTCTGTATTATTGTCAATTATTTGTATATTTGTCTCAAGAATCATTTACCCTTTTGTCTTAGGAAAAAGAATCATTTGATTTTTCTACACTTGTCAATTACTTGCTCTTTTAAAATTTCAGAAAAATAAATATGATGTAATTTTTTTAAAAAAGGTTGTCAGATATTCAGGCGTCAACATGATCGACTGATAAATGTATGTTTGTTTGCTAACTTTATGAAAAAATGGAAGTTAGTGTTCAAAATGTACGACCATGCAATAGCTAGCGTTCTCATTATAAATAGTTTTAAAATATACAGTTCTTGGCTTTTTCTTGAGGGGAAGGCAATACTTAACCTTTTTTGGAGACATGAACAATATTTAACTTGGAAGTGATGACATTTAGAAAATGAAATCCGGCAAGTGGTTCAACCTTCAGTTCATTTTATGATCCATCACTATAGAGGGTTGGTTGCTTCTTTAGTAATTATTAGTTGAAGGATGGAAATTAGCTTGTAACTTTGTGAACAATTTCACAGATACGAAAATGACATATACATACACTTTAGGTGATACGACAGTAACAGTGGAAAAGGAAATGTACCAAGTTGTGCGTCTTTCTATGATGTATAATCTGTTGCTAGTCTTGTAAGTTAAACATCTATTGAAACTCCATTATTAGATGCAACAAAGATTTTGGCACAAAATAAGCTTCCAAATACAAAACAGGTATTATTGCCTTAACTTTTTTTCTCACCATCAAAATATAAAGAAACAATGTAATTTTTTTTTCCAGAAATTATTCCAGACTTGTATGTTTCAGTGTGTACAAATACCACCTTTCTAGAACAACCAGTGTCTCATTCAACTCAGCTACCCTTGCAACCTACTACTAATAAGAACCTGAGTAGTTACTAATAATACAAACCCAGCCACCCATGGTGTGAGACGTCAAAAGTGACATGCATGACTGCAATAATCAAGCACCACTGCAACTAGACCTTTTAATAATAGAGCTTGGCAAAATGCATGTAATACACTGTAAAAATCATGAAGACACCTCAAGTAAAAAAACATAAGAATTCCTATTTTAGGTGGAAATAATGGGCTGCACTTTAGGGAGCCTATTGTTGAGGTTTTGTTAGAATTTTATGATTTTTCGCGATACTTACAAAAATAATCTTTTAGGTATATATAGGTGCACTTAGTTTCAAATTTGCCACATAGATATATTACAACCATAATTATTTCAAAGGGAAAAAAAACTACAATAGTGTGTTGTTGAGTATGCATGATGTTATGCGCATAGGTGCACATCCTTCTTTTGTAAATTTGTATATATTGTGTGTAAGCAAAAATGTATATAATTACATGCATTTGTATTGGTGCATTTATAAAAAATCTCATTAATAAATTTTATCATACAAACAAAGAGCAAATATCGTCACCGCATTGCATTCACACCCAATGATTCGTCCTATGATTCCACACAATTATGTGTGAGTAGGGGCGGACTCAGCGCTAAATTTTAGGTAAGGCGAAGTCACAAGCACTACTACAAAACAGGCTATAGAAGACGCCTCATCACAGACGGTTCTTGGAAACCGTGCGTGATAAAAGTAATCACAGAGCGGTTCCAAGGCGAACCGTGCGTGGTATGTCACTATCACGAGGCGGTTCGTGGTTAGAACTGTCATGAACCATCCTGACGGTTCTAACCACGAACCATTTGTGATGAGATACTCATCATGAGCGGTTCGTGGTTAGAAACGTCGTGATTTTAAAATTTACCATGGTTTGAATTTTTCTTACTCTCGATTTTACCATGGTTTGAATTTTTCCTTACTCTTGAATTTACCATGGCTTGGATTTTACCATGGCTTGGATTTTTTCAAACCATGGTAAAACCTAAAATCACGAGCGGTTCTAACCACGAGCAAATGCATGATGAGTATCTCATCACGACGGCTCGTGGTTAGAACCGTCTGTGATGAGATTTATCATGAGCGGTTTTGTATAAAACCGTCGTGATACTTTGGCGAGGCGAAAATTTGCACATAATGGCGGGCTCAGAAAATCTCTCTATATTAGAGTCATTCATCTCCCTTTGCCATCTCCATCTCCTCCTTTGCCATTTCTCCCCTCTGTCATTTCTCCTCTGGCCTCCTCCTCATGGCCTCCTCTACCTCGCCCCACCTGTCGTCATGCCAAGCCTCCCACCACCTCGTCGCCCGGCCTCCCACGACCTCGTCGCCCGGCCTCCTCTACTTAATCGCCCCGGCCTCCCCGAGTTAAATGCTGCGGCCTCCTCCACCTTGCCCCGACCTCATCGTCCGGCCTCCCATGACCTCGTCACCCGACCTCCCACGACCTCACTCTCTACTCCTCCTTTTGCTCTGTGATGTAGATTACTCTTGTGATGTGTTAGTGCTCGTGAATTGTTTGAGTTGATGCTACTATGATGTGGGTGATGTGGGTGATGCATGTCGTGTTGTTTTTAGTGTTCGTGAATGGATTGAGTTGATGCTATTGTGATGCTCGCTATTGTGGGAAAGCTAGCAAATCCAAAAATCAATATCGATTAGTTCGTGAGGCTCGGAGGCTCCATGCGGTGAAAATCCGTTTTCGTTTTTTTGCCATAGGAAAAACTATCACGAGCGGTTCTATTCAAGAACCGCTCGCGAAAATAGACTATCACAGACGGTTGAGAATAGAACCGTGCGCGATATCTGCTTGCAGCGGATCGTGAATAGAACCGTGCGTGATAGCGAACTATCACGAGCGGTTCTATTCTCGAACCGTGCGGCGAAAATAGACTATCACAGGCGGTTCGAGAATAGAACCGTGCGTGATATCTGTTTTCGCGGGCGGATCGTGAATAGAACCGTCTCGATAACGATATCGCGAGCGGTTCTATTCTCGAACCGTGCGCGATAGTCGCTATCACGACGGTTCGTGAATAGAACCGTCGCGATATCATTTTCGCGAGCGGTTAAAAACCGTGCAGTGATGACCTCGTGTCATCACGGACACAAAAATTGACGGTTCAAAAACCGTCTGTGATGATGGTTTAGAACCGTCTGTGATGAGCTTTTCTGTAGTAGTGAGCGTGGAACAAAGACCCGTGGTTGCCTTATCTCATCGGCTACTGCCGCATGCCTGAGCCCTCGCCGCGCCTCGCTTGGTTGGCCTGGACGGGATCATTGCCATAGCTATAAAATAAACTAGACATAAGAGAAAGGGATCCCAGGTTCTCTACCAGTGATGGGCACATCATTCAATCTAAGCTATGGTGACATGTAGTCGTGTACCACTAGTACTATCCAATATTAAAGCTCGCACTTGTATGGCAGCGGTTCCGCTTGCACCTATTCTCGGCTCAAAATTGACGTAGACACCTAGTGCTAGAATATCCCTTCAAATCCATTTGTAGTAGCAAATCAAATAATCAACCATTCAAAATTACAACCAACAATCTTTTAATTTAAACCAATTCCTAGAAAATAAATTAGCAAATCATTGAATGAAATATTTTTCCTTAGATGTCTTAGAGGTAGACATTGCTAGCCGATTCCATGGATCGGTGTCGCACGCCCTCCCCCGGCTGGCCGTGCCTTGTGCCCTCGCAGCCTTGCCCGCTGCCGTCGTGCCATCGCCCCTTGCTGGCTTCCGCTGCATACCACACACCCTTGCACCCCGCCGTTTGCGCCGTGCGACGTGCGCCCTTTGTCCCCCACGCTGCGCTCCCTCGCCCTCTACCCTCTACCCTCACCTACCGCCGCACGCCTCGCGAGTCGCATCATGGCTAGGGTTAGCGGCTGGGGGTAGGAAGGAACTCCCGAGGTGTGTGTTGGGCGCTTGGGCAGTGGTTGTCTTTGAGGCAACGATGCTTGAGCTTTGATTCTTGTCCCTTGATGTGATGGGCCAGTCATCTTTGGGTTGTGGCCTGTGGGCACATATAGTATGTGGTATGGTCTTGTGCAGTCAGCGGCCCGCCCAAGAAAAGATGTCTTCTTCCTCCTTCAGACAGGTAGCCAGACATGGCGCTCGACACTTGTTGCTCAGGAGGGGGGTCTAGCAGACTGGCCAGCGCCTAGGAAGGGGTCCACGTTGGAGGGGAGCTCGGGCGGCCGCATGAGCTTGCCCAAAGGGAGGGTCCGCCCCTGTATGTGAGCTATGTTTCTAGTTTGTTGCATACTTGAAATGGGCATACTAATGGTTGTAAATCAAAACATAGAGTAAAATAATCATGTAGACAAAAAAGAATAAAAGACAAATCTATCCAAGCGTGATGCACTGTCAAACATAATGGTCATAGGGCTAGCATTTTATAATTTGTTGCTCGAAACCCCACCGCCGGAAACCCCACAAAACCCCGAGGTTTGGCGAGGTTTTCGGCGGGGCAGCAGCGGCCGGTGGGGAGAGAAAGGAAGGAGTGATAGGGGTGGAGAGGGGAAGGAGAGAAAATACATTTTTGGGAAAAAAACGTAGCACGAATCTTAAAGCACTTCAACCTCAACGGTGAAGATAGCTCATGTAGTCATATGTACATGTGCAAAAATCACGTTAAGAAGGAAGAAGTCCATTTTATCCCCTGAAGTATCGCGCTCCAAACACTTAACCCTCTGAACTAAAAACCGGCCATTTGACCCCCCCTCACGTTGCAAAACAAATGCACTTAACCCCCCAAGGCTGTTTTGCTCGGTGGTATTGCTTACGTGGCATTGGGTTCAGCTGGTTTTGCCACCGTGGTGACTATGTGGCTATGACATTACTGTCTGAACGACACGATTTTATTTTAGTTTCTTTTTGTAAGGTCTGATCCGACCTGTCATCCCCTCTCTCTCTCGCGTCCGCTCTCTCTTCTAGCTCTCTATCCGATGGCGTACGCATCCGCGATGCAATGCGCGAGAACCAGTCCAAACTGCGCTCGCCTCCGTCGTCGTCTCGCTCGCTCTCTCTACACGCTCTCCTTTCCACCCTCTTCCACACCCCACGGCCAAATCCGACAGCCATTGCCTCCACCGTCGTCTACAGCCACGATAAGTCGTTGCCTACTCATTCGACCACCATGAAAAATCTTCCAAATTCGAGCTCCACACTTCTTAGCGCCCATACCACTATGTCCTTAGCTTCACCATCCCTAGGTGACCAAGGGCCCTTTCCTTCCCGGCCGGATTGTCGCTGGAGTCGAGTCACGCCGTACAACCTCACCACCTCCCTGTTTTCACTCCCGCATGCAGCACCCCACCTCTTCGTGCTATACCAGTCCAATCCGAGCGTCATGATGTGTTCCCAAACATCACGATCAAAACCCCCAACCAAATTTAGTTTTTGTCCACAGGAGCTTGCGCCACGGTCATCTTCCCTCGTCTCGGCCGCCACCACTGCCACTGTTGCCATTACTCCACCCGTGAGCTCCCTTTCAATTCCTTCCTATGGGAGTATCCCTACACCTCCCTCGTCCTTCTTCAACCTTCGATTTGAGCTCCACTTCACCCCAAGTCGCCGCCACTGTCGAGCATCGCCACGCCGCCTCAGGCTCACATCGCCGCCCTGCCTCGGCTCACCTCCGTCACCACCGCCAACACTAGTGAGTTCCACTAGCTTCCCTGATGTTCATGAGCTCGCCCTTTCTCTTCCTCCCCCTCCCCCTCTCCAGTGCCGTTGCCCTCCTCCTTCCCCGTTTTTGCGCCGTGCGCCGCCATGAGCTCACACCCGTGTGCCGCCGCCCGAGACACCAAGACCCCTAGCTCGCCTTCCCCCCTCGGGAACCCATTTTTGAGGTCGCTGACTGCCATCTGCGCCTCCCAACAGGTGCTGCGTTCGTCACCAGAGCTTATCCGCGCTCCCTGTTTTGGTGCTCTGTTTCCTTCTCTCTGGGTAATCGCCATGTAATTGCTAGGTAATTGTCACGGTGGCGAAATCGGCTGAACCCAGTGCGGCAGTGCCACTTAATCAATATCAATTAGCAAAACAATCACAGAGAGTTAAATGTATTGGTTTTACAACGTGAGAGAGTCAAATGACCGATTTTTTAATTCAGAAATTAAGTGTCCGGAGCGCAATGCATCAAGAGGTAAAATGAACTTCTTTCGGAAGACTTAAAGCCATTTTTCCTCCACAATCACATTTTTTCACCTCCATTTTGTTTCTTTTCCCCATTTCTCCCACATTTTCAAATCCCCCTTCCTCCCTTAAAACCTCCTCTTCGTCGTCCTCCTCTTCGCCTCGCCCCCACCCCTCACCCCATCCCCCCTCGCCGCCGCCGCCGCCCTCCCATGGCCAAGCTCCAGCCTTTCCCTCCTGATCGCCCTCCTACCCCCCCTGTGCCTCCTCCTGCTCGCCGCCGCCCCGCCGCTCGCGCTCGCCCGCGCCGCGCCAAGGAAGGCCCGCACCGACACGATACACGAACTACTGCGGAAGCATGGCCTCCCCGGCGGGCTGCTCCCGCGGGCCGTCAAGTCGTACAACCTGGACGAGGCGAACGGCCTGCTGGAGGCGCGTCTGTCGGCGCCGTGCTACGCCAAGTACGACGACGGCGACCTGGCCTACTTTGACACCGTGGTGCGCGGCAACCTCAGCTTCGGCGCGCTCCGCGGCGTGGAGGGGCTCTCGCAGGAGGAGCTCTTCGTGTGGCTCCCCGTGAAGGGCATCGTCGTCGCCGACCCGGGCTCCGGCGTCATCCTGTTCGACATCGGCTACGCGCACAAGAGGCTCTCAAGGTCGCTCTTCGAGGAGCCGCCGGACTGCAAGCCGTCGGCAGCCGGCGGGATGGGCGCCGCCGACGCGGCCAGGTGGAAGGACAGGCAAGGTGAGATTTTCGTTTCTTTGAGATGCTTCAAGGTGTCAGATTCGTTCGTGCCATGGTTTCTCGATTTGTTAGGACCTTCTCCCTCGCTCTCTTGGTTGGTAGGTAGTTCGTGCTTGGTGTTCATTTCGACGTCTACTTAGTGGAATTCTGCGTCAAGATTCCACTCGGGTGTGGGCTTTTGGTCGAATTCGTCATGCCTAGTCTCTCGCCTGTGCTTCATACTGCTTCCCCAATTCGCTGATTCGATTCCGAATCGGTGAGACAAACCAGCCCTATCGATGAGATGCAGTTCCGAACATTGGATTCCGAGAGCTGATTATAAGAAAAAGAAAAGGTGATCTTGATGCAAAATTTGTTCATTTCTTATTCGTCGATTTCGATTGCGAAATCTTCTTGGATTAGTGGATGCAGGTTACAAGTTGGCAAGTAGGCCGTTCTTTAGTTGATTCTGTGAGGCGGAGCTGGAAAGTTGGATGTTTTATGGTTTCTTGGAGTTGGAAGCTTGTGGAGGAGTAATTCTTGGAGGGGGTGGGTGATTAATGGCTTCAGTTACAGCTGAATTTGGGGGCATTAACTCGGCAGGAAACTTGTTCATCTGGTGTTTGGAAATCAAAGCCGTGATTTCGGCACTGGAATTCCGAGCCCTTCGGGGACGTTTATTACCCAAAAAAAAACTCTTATTTAACCCCGACTACTTCCAAATCGAAAAAAAAAACTTCCATTCTTGCGGCATAAGTGTTCGTATCAATTGTTTGATAAGGTGGATTAGAGCTCATGAGTGAGCGGTGTTGGCGCGATTTACCGGATCCGGTATCGGTGGATTCAGGGGCAAAAGCTCGTGTGTCTGTTCTTGGTCAGATCAAAATCTGTAATTAGCACTATTTGAAGTGGGATTAGCAAAAATAGCGCTCTCACAGCCGTAATTGCAAAAATGACGCTCTCTGGACGAACAAGCCGTGGCGTGACATGTGGCGACTCATCCATCCGGCTATCGGACGGACAAGCCGTGGCGTGACATGTGGCGACTCGTCCGCCGCGCCGCGGACGGACAAGTCCGTGCTCGGCTCGGACGGACAAGCCGTGGCGTGACACATGGCGCCTTGTCCGTCCCGTGGCCGGCCGGACGAGGCGCCACGTGTCGCGCCACGGCTTGTCCGTTGTTATTTTGCTAATTTCGCTTCGAATAGTGCTATTTTTGTAATTGCTCTAAAAGGATGTTATTTTAAAAAATTTAAATCAAATAGTGCTATTTAGGTCAAAACTCTAAAATCAGCCACGTAGATATAAAAAAAAGTTTAAATCAGGATATTAATTAGAATTTAGTTTTTGTGATTGTGCTAGAGGCAGGCAAGTTAGTATTGCAAGTTGTTTAAATTAGGATATTAATTAGAGTTTAGTTTTTGTGACTGTGCTAGGGGCAGGCAAGTTGCAGTGTAGTATTGCAAGTGGCAAGAAGAAGAGTAAGCATTGGATGCTTGCACTCCTAGTCTTCTTTGCTTTCGAAGCAAGGATTTTTTCCCTGATGCAGGCTGCAGTCTATCTATCTATATTCTTTAGGAATCAAATCACACGCCAAATTTTTTCTTTCCCTTAAACATTTTCTCGTTTGCTACTGGCAGGGTTGTTGCTTTTCGATGTGCCTCTCCTTTGTAGATTGTTATCTTTCCATGTTAGAATGTATCTCATCTCATCATCTGTCCTTCTCTGGCTTGTGGCTCGTGCTGTCTTTTCTCACCTTTCGTGCTGCCTCCATTGGAAGATGGAAAGCTGATGCAACAACACTGCAAGTTTGCAAGAACACACATCTCCATAGCTAGGAAAGGGTAGAAGTAGAATCAAGGATGGTGTCAAGAGCTCACTTTGTTTCCCCATTGTCTAAACTTCACATGATTGATGTGAACCTTAAACAGTACCACAAACCCCGAAAAAAGAAGTCCATCTTTTCCCCTGAACTTGTGCCCGAGTCCGAATAACACCCCTAACTACATAACCGTTTGTTTTGCCCTCTGAACTAGCCAAACTGGGTCACTTAACCTCCTGAACCCAATACCACCTGTGTCTCACTCTCTCACTTTGCCCTCCTCCCCACCCTCCGCCTCCTTCGCCACCTGTGCCCTGACAATGGCGGATGCCTCCTTGCCTTTGACCCCTCACACCGCCACTGGCTCCGCCTCCCTTCACCTCCTTCCTCCCCCACCAATCCTTCTCCCCCATCGCATCCTCCCCGTCCCTCCTCTATCTCTTGGTCGAGGTCGCCCTTTTGCCTTCGCCTCCACCCCTCCCCTTGTCCTCCTTGTCCTCCACTGCCCACCCGCCCAAATCTCTCGCGTCTGTAACCCCTTCGTCGGCACATACCGCCTCCTTCCCCTGCTTGGATCCGCCTGGGCATGCTACGACATCGTCCTCACCGGCTCGGGCGGTGCGGTGCTGGTCCTTACAGAGCTCACCGCACTATCCTACACCCCGTCCAGATCCGGCTAGTGGATGAAGCATCCTCTGTCGCTCCCATCCAAGCCGCGGAGCCCCATACTGGCCTCCGGCGCTAGCACTGTCTTCGCACTCTGCGACGTGGGTACTCCGTGGCGTAGCCAATGGAAGTTGTTCTCCTGCCTGCTCGCCATGCTCACCGGAGGTTGTGGCCCCCGTGGAGCGGCGGTGAAGGGGCGCAAGGTTCACTGGAGGTGCGAAGCTTAAGTCCCAACAATGGCCTCCAAGAACCATCACGAGCCAGTGGTGAGCTTTGCTGCGGCTAGCACGCGCTCTAGTAGCAAGCTCTTACCATCGTCGTCTGCGGGCGTGGCTTGGACGAGGAACATGCTTTGCAAACCCGGCAAGCACCATGAGCTCGACGCACTTGTGGTCGGGATGCCGTCCTCCTTGATGATCCTGCCATAGCGGTCGTTGTCGTGCGCGAGGGAGACGGCGGTGGCGGTGTGGACGTCGAGGCTGTCGGTGTAGAGGACTGCGATCTGCTCCCAGATGAGGAAGAGGATGGTCTGTTTTTGCGTGATGGGGGGCAGATCGATGTGGTCATCGAGGTCGTCTGCGTTGGCGGAGTTGGAGACGTGGAGGATCTAGGAGAGGTCACCGAGGGAGTTGTCGAGTTGGTTGGACGTCTTCTTGAAGGGATGGTTAAGACACGGCGGACAAGGCCACAGCAGCGGCAGTGGTCGAGGAGCGTGATGGCCTTGCCGGTGCCGTCGCGGCAAGGCGACTACGTGGCATTTAAGTCAGCAAAAATTGAGCACGTGCCACATCAACTAAAACCATGGTGGTTTAGGACGAGGGGGTTAAGTGACCCAGATTGGTTCAGGGAGGCAAAACAAACGGTTTTATAGTTGAGTGTGTTATTTGGAATCGGGTCAGTTTAGGGTGAAAGTCGACTCTTTCCGAAGAAATAAATAACTCTTTTTCGTTCCCTTCTTTCCATTTCTTGAGCTAGCAGTGGCAGTAGTTTATCTCCGCACAATATTTTATACTTTCATTACTGCTGAAACCTTCAACCAATGGCTGCAGCTAGAGCAAAAATATGGTCTAAAAAAACTGCTTCTTTTCCTGTGGATTTACAGGTGTTCCTGGCCTGAGGTTGAGGAGAGAGGTAGGAGGAGAAGGGCACCAGGAGTGAGAAGACAGTGCGAGAGAGACAAGAACAAGACAATGCCGAGACAGTTTTCCCCCTTGTGTAAAATCGTGTGGTGAGAGTGCTGCAACAATTGCTACTGCCTGCAGAGGTTGGAATGTTTCTACTTAAGGGAGATGTGGGTACTTCTGCGCTTCTTCTTCTTTTCTTTTCTTTTCTTTTTGCCTCCTCTCCTCTCTCTCTCTTGGTCATGCACCTGTGTGATATTAAGTTTGTCAGTGATGTGTTACAAGCAAGAAAAGAACAAGAAAAAAGTGGGCTTAGAAGCCAATTGGGGCTGGTTTTTTAGATTCTCCTAGGGAGTTTTCTTTGGTTGAGCTGAGTTGGTGGTGTGTGTGCCAGCTCAGCAGGGAGTGAGCTGGGCACAGCACACAGGCTTGCAGCTTGCGCTCCTTGCACTGCATGTGAGCTTGTCTTGGCCGGTGGTTGGGTGCTCCTTGTGCTTCTCCTCCTGCCTAGGATGATGAGATGAGTACATACAATCAGACAATACATGGTACTACAATTATTTAACTAGGTTACGTCATAGGGCTGGTATATTACGAAGAGAATTCGCAATATACCATTACAGTATGTCACTTATTGTGATGCTAACATATGAGTTCATTGTCTATATATCAGACACCAGTGGCATACTACGAAGATCCGAAGTTATCCTTTCATGTCTGGGCTATGTGGTGTGCAAGTCTTAATGAGAGTATCTTTCTATCAGTCTATCAATCTATGAGCACTCGCTTTACTACCATAAATAAATAGAAAAGAATAAGAATTCAATGGGAAAGAGAGGCCAGCAGATGGCTCGCTTCTTCAAGCCTCCAGCCAACGAGAAACCAGCTACAATGCGTATGGAATTGACATGATAATTAAGGTGATGGATGGAAAGAGATGTGCATTCCGTTTTATATGAGTTGCTTGATCGCGTCATCGCAGGAGGAAAATATCTCTGGCCCATGTTCATATGGATGCGAGAAGAAAACTTGAGCGAGAAGCGATCGCATGAATCTCTTCTTTGACAAGTTTACGCACTTGCGACTGTTCTTGTTGTTTCGTCAGATCTCTCTTTCGGTGCTTTATTACCGGACCGTAGCCATGGAAAGCGAGTCTGTTTTGGATTCGGGCTCAGGCGATGAACTTTCTGCTGCCACGTCTGCTGGTGCTCAGTTAAAAAAGCGGTACTAACGGTGAAGGACCGAGAAAAATCAATGGTTGGAGAAATCTTCGTTGGATTATACACGCACTTTGATATGACGTAGAAATCTATGCTCAAACCCGTAGAAATCTATATGCTCAAACCCACTCACCTTGTGTGGGTTATGAAAATGTGATTTTTTTCTAAATAATATTATTTTAATAAAAATTACAAAAAATATATTTTAACAAAACTATGCTACTGTTGCCATTTGAAATGACAAAATTGTCATATCGTCATTGCAATTAGCGACAGTAGCCCTGTTGCCAATTGAAATAGTGAGGACAATTTCGCCATTTTGTGGTGACATGAACCCGTATTTTTTAAAATATTTATATGTAGAGAATCCAGCTAACAAATTTAGTGGATTTCACGAGTTTTTTGGTAATATTTTTAAGTGTCCGTGTAGTCCGGAATCCGAAATTGGAGAAGATAATGAAATATGAAGTATAGAATGCAAGATCGGTGACGCAATTTGGAATGCGAGTTCGGCGGCGCAATAACACAAACAACCCCATTCAGAAGGAAATGAAATAAAATATTTCGGTTTAGGGTTGCCAAGCGCGCTGTTGTCCCGATTGTATTGTTCGCAGAACATTTTCATTTGAGAAAAGAGTACGAAATATTTGGAAAAAGAGATTTAAATTTGAAAGATTTCACAATTTAATTGTGTGTTATATGGTGCGATGGGTTTGGTTACGTGCATTACGAACGACAGTATACACGAATCAACAAACTGAAAAACACCTACAATACATGTGCGTCTTTTTGGAATTAAAAAAAGGTTGATTAGAACGAAGTTAACTAGTCTTGGCGGCCCATCGCTCCCTTCCCTCTTGTCTTTGGACTGCCTGCGGCGGCGACTAGTCTCGAAGTTAGCCATGTTCTACGAGACAGGTTGGACGATTGAATGGTGTTATGATAGTACAACGTAGGACCAAATCAATAAGCAAGATGCAAATTTAACCTAACTTACCTCTTCGATATGGAGTGCGCTCGGCGACGGGTAGCGCTAGGAAGACTGCTGGTCTCACTAGTAGGAGCTTCCTCATGTCCACTGTATGCTCAGCTGATTGTACTTAGTTTCCTGTTCGCGAGTCCTCCACCACCACCCAGCTTTCTTGGGCTCCTCCGGTGCCTTTTCAATAGGGTTGGGTACGTAAGGTTTCTAGTGTTTGAAGGTCTTGGCTTGATTCGTGTAGTTAAACATGTACTTTTGCTCAATGAACGTCATATCGTACATGTCTAGGTCGTCGATCCATCGGAAGAAGTTGTATCGCATCTTCAGCTACCATTATGCGCATATTTAGTTTGGGATATGTGGAATTGAACTTAAGATGTAAAAAATCTATGTGTGTGCAAGATTCGCTTACGAGAATGTTCTCGCACGTGTAGTACACCCGAGCAGCGATTGACAGGTGTGTGAACTGAATGATCTTCGCCAGTTCTTCGTGCACATATTGCAGGTGTGGAAACTCCGGTGGCACCAGTGTATCCTTCATTGAACAATCAGGGTAGGGTTTATTCCTCTTGATAAGTCACTTGCGCTTTCGTAGCATGTTCGTGTAGAAGTTTGACGACGAGTCCGATATCTCCTTCCTCTTTGTTGTGTGAACCAAGTTAGAGTGAAGTGTTGGATGCGGTGGTGTATTGTTCTCCTCTCGCTTTCATCTCCATCCTTTTATAAGCGAATAGAGTGTAGTACTGAGGGTGGAGGGAGAATAGATAAGACATCGGTGTAGAAAGGTGGAGTGACTGAGTATGGTCTTTTCGGTTTTAAAAGGTAGCGTCGTAGTGTGTTGCCATCTCGGTCTGCAAAGGTGGTAGTGTGTGGCGTGACAGGGTGCGAATTTTTTGGTTGGAAAAGGTGGTGTGGCTGAGTGTGACCTTTTCAGTCTGAAAAGGTGGGTGGATAAGTGTGTCCTTTTCGGTCTGAAAGGGTGGTGTGGTGGAGTGTGGTTATTTCAGTCTAAAAAGGTAGTGTCATGCCATGGAGGTCGACATGACGGATATTGAGGGTGCGACCACCGGAATGGTTTATCTTTTCAAAATATGTTGTATTGAATGTTTGTAACATCATTGTGATTTGTCGACAAACTATGTGATGTTGTTGTGCTGAAATGTTTTGCAATATTTAAGTAGTTTGTCAACAAACTATGTGATAACATTGTGCTTAAATATATTGTGCTAATATTGTTTCTTATTACTTTCTGATTCTGTTTAGTTTATTATTGTTGTATGGCGGTTCGGATGTTGGAGTGGAGTTGTTGGAAAAAAAAACAGTACAAAAAGCACAAAAAACAGTGGCGAGGTTTCCAATTGAACTTATGACAGAAACCCTCACCACTGTTTTTGGAATGGCGGCAGTCAAATTTGGCTATTCTAGATGGCAATGGTAGTCTATTTTTATAAATAAAAAATTGATTATTTATTTTTGTAAATTTTTTATTAAAATAATAATTTAAAACAAAATCAAGAAAATGTGAGGTCTTACTTGGAACGTCGAAATTTTGAAGGTTCGCTCGTAGTGAAACCTTATTTTGGAAGATGAAGTGTTTCCAAACTGGAAGCTACTGTTGGATGGGATACCACCTGAATCAATTCGAAGGCAACGGGGAAAGCACCCAAAGGAAAACCGCCTCATCGCCACTACCCGCAGTCGGCACCACCATCGTTACGCCTAGTCACCCCGCCACCGCCTCGCCTTGCTAGAAACCTAACTCACATTTGGGTAGTCGCCGGCGAACCTTCCCATTGCCGTCATCGACAGCTGGCGCTGCCATCGTCGCCTCATTACCCTATCGCCTCCCTGAAACCTAAATCGACTCTTGGCATCCCTTCAACTCTATCCAGTGAAGTTTTTGGCTTATTAACGCTATTTTTGGAATGAAATTAGTCCCCCTTCACAAATAAAATAACAAATATAACACCCATATAGTGCAATTTTGCAACGAAAAAACATATGTCTTCATCCTAGTCCGTGGCAGGCGACCTGTCGCGCACCCGGTCAGTGCTAGGATGACATGCCAACACAACAGGTGGCTTGCGCATATTCCTGCCACTGACTGGGTGCGCGGCAGGCCGTCTGCCACGTATGGGGTCGCATCAATGTGGCCTGCCGCAGTTTAGGATTGCAACACATGGTTTTCTGCAGCAAAATCGTCCAACAGAGATACCATTTTTGTCATTTTGTTGAATTGAAAGCTAATTTTGTTACTTCATCTCTACTACTTAAAAGAAGGAAATAGTGACAGTCCGTCCTCCTTCATGCGTTGTGAGCCGCTAAATCTTTTTTCTTCGTGAGATGTGAGCCGTTGGATCTCGTTCTTTCTCTGTTCCTCCCGTGCGTACGGTTAGCCACCTATAGGCTTCTCTCCACTTCCTCCACATCCCAACTGCCTAAGCTGGTGCGCAAGAAACCCAAAGATTCCATCGATCTTTCCAAGAACGGATTACCGACGGATCACTTACATTGTAGGCTAAGCACGACGACGGTTGACAATATATAATTTTTTTTTAATCTGTAATAAAGCATCTGCATTAGACTAGTTTTTAAAAAACGTGCTATTTTAGACAAGACGGTGTCTCATCTCCCATGCATGTTATGGTTGCCTTGATCGTCGGCGCTCCCGAGGTCCAACAGCTGCCCAAGATTGAAAGCTCGTGGAACTGCTGAACCGCAGGGGGACAGGTCGCTGGGCATGGGCCCTGACAACCGGTTGCAGGTGAGGGTTTGGGTGGGGCCATGGGGGAGTGACGTGGTTGTTGGGCCTATGTGATGAATTGTCACGTTGGTTTTCTACTTAACGGTAAATACAGTTCAATATTTTTTTAAAAAAATCGAGCTACGCTGCTAGAGCTTAGCCCTGCATAAACCATCAACTTCTGGTCAAAATAGGAAGCAGTGATAACAGCTGAACCCCTACTTTACCGTTTTAATATGGTTCCTAATGGCATGCGTATAGACGCACTAAATAATTCTGTCCACCGCTGGCGGCGCAGCGCATGATGGTAGGGGCCCTGGACCAAAGCAGCCTGAGGCAGACTCCTTGAACCGCCCTTCCAACATTCATAGGAATGCCAAAAAGAGACTGAAACGAATGATTCAGGCTGGGGCTCGTGCTGCAGCACAACCAAGCTTATCGCAGAGCCTGGTTAGTGCTGAACTGCTGATGACCCAACCAAACCTTGCACAAAATCTTGCCGTATAGGATTCGATATGATGTAAAGAAGAAGAGGATGATAGGGAATTGGATTGTTTCTTGTGTACAGTAGCCAACTGTAACAAAAAATAAGACAGATTATACATAATTTATAAAAACATGCAAAAAAAACAGCTCATTATATAAACTATCTTTAGTAATATTTATAGATGACATAAAAAAACATTGTAGATAACAATTATTTATACCATTGTATATACCCTTAGTGATACAAACGAGAACCATTATGGCATCGCAACGAGCAGACGAGACCAAAGGGAAAAGATCCAAAATGCCTCGACGTCCCGGGTCAACAAAAGACATCTCGCGCAACCACCAGATCAGAACAAAAACTAATGCCTGTACTTTGGCCCATTCCGCCACAAACCACCCTGTATTACTTTCTCAGGCACATTATGACAATCCGGACGGCACTCGAACGATGGGATATTCCCGCCGCTGCTGGCTGAAAGATGCACCAGCGAGAGGCGACGGGGCGTGCTTTTCCACCTGCAACGCATTTCATCGACAATCTCTCACAAGTGACTGTTAGTTCAGGTAAGAAGTGCGTCGGACGGGAGGTAGCTATATACAATTATAAGGTAAACAGCGACAACGCATGCTTTGGAACTGAGTAAATACATAAGTTCACATCCATCTTTACATGCAGACTCTGGTAATACTATCCGTGATACGGAAGTTCAGTCTCACAAAGCGCTCTCTAGCTCGGCATTACAAACAAAGCAAGGTTATTCAGAACGGGTAGGGCAGAGGTGGGTGGGCCTTATAATCTCAGAAGTTTGGACCTTGCTGGAAGAACTCAAGGTCTGGGTGAGTACTCCCACCCGGATGCCTCGAGCGCCTGCATGAAAAGAAAAATCATTAGGTCGACATCACCAGTTGATCAGATGATCAAGACAGGCATCACCCAGTGAAATGGAAGTGCTGATAAGAATTGAAAGTTTCAACTGGATGTCAGTCTTAAAGCCTTCATGACATTGAGGGAATATGGAATTATGTAGGATATTACTAATACAATGTTGCACAGGATGTAATATAGCAATGAGCACTATAAAACTGAAATATCTGAAGAATGGTTCAATTCATTAGTCATGAGTTTAGAAAAGTACCTAGTACAATAGTAGGTCATCTTGGAACTTGTAAATTGCTAATAATAATTTGGTCTCAAAACAATGCTAAGAACAATTAACTTACCTCACAAAACGAGATGGTTCAAACCCTGGAATATCAGGCGGGCCAATTGGATCATAACGACCACCAGGTGGAACACTCCTATTTTCATATATTCAGTTCAGTTTATAACTGAATAAAGAGGACATCATAAAATGAATATTGAAATAAAAAATTAAGTGAAGGAAAAACTGGACAAACCCAGGACCACCAAAGGGCGCAGGAAAGGGATTAGAAGGAAAGAAGCGTGGATCGTTTGGACCTGTTGTATCAAATAAGGAGTAAGCCAGGCTGTGTACAGATACACAAATATATAGAGGGCGAGATTCTGGAAAGTATTGAATTCAATACGCAAAATATTACCAACGTGCATACTACCACCACTTCCAACACCACTGCAAACAAAAACAGACACAATTAACTTTATATGTGAAGATACTAATTTCTCCATGTTTCACATGAACTTTTATAGTTGGAAACAAACCTATGAGGGTAGAATCCTACACCAGGAGCAGGGAAGGCATCATCATGACCAAGTGGGGCTATTGGAGGATAAACTAGGCTATACCACAATTAATAAAATGAAAATATTAGCCACAAGAAAGGACATCAATATTCTATAAACGTGTATATAATAACTTATTAACTATTATGTGGCAACTCTAATTACTAAAACTTGAATAAATATTTATTTAAACGTTAGTAATACGACTATTAAATGCATATTAGATTAGACACTTTAATATACACGCTATTCTATTGGTATAATATGTACTGATAAGTTACTAAATGTATCCAAAAGTTTAATCAATAATCACTCCATGGTTCCTACTTCTGTTATGTTGACCTCTTTTACTCCCAAGTTAATTCAATATTTTCTACAAATCAAGGTGATATAAAATAAGCTGTAAATATGTAGTAACCATGTTAAATTGTTAATTAATCAAGTTGCAGTAAAAGAAGATGGTCATAGAATACAACGATGTTGTGAAACAAAAAAAAACACATGCAATAACTCCATATGAACAGAAACATAAAACATGCATGCTCGTGTAACCGAGCCAGGTTTCATCCATGCAATAACTCCATATCAGGACGGTAGGACCCGATCAGGTTTCATCCATGAGATCTGGGAGGTACGGATTAGGAAGTTGCGCTGGTAAATATGGCAGTTTAGGCAAAAGGCCAGAGTACATATGTTCACTAGTGGGTAGGCCCTGGCATGCAGTGCTGAAGTGGTGAACCTTGCTCTATATATGTGAATGCAGAATTCTCTAGTTATTTGCCTTAATTTTGCAGGCTAAAGTTTCATCATAGTATCACAAAGATGACCAGAGAAAAAAAGGAATATAAGACATCAGTTAGCAACAGGATCTTTAAAATCATTCTGCATTACCATATATTAGAGCATAGACACTAACCAATATTTGACAGTACCAAAGCGCAAAGAATTAAAACAATGTTGGAAATAATCCCATAGACACATTTGTCTTAATTCTTAAGCATCACTACCTTCAAAATACAACTGAAGGAGACCTCCAGGTAAGTTAATATATTGCTTCAAAACTCACTGAAAATAAATTAAGGGGAAAATTGCTCTCATAACACTCCTTTTTAGCCACTATGCAAACATACCACTCAAACTTGCTATCTTGCTCAAATAGCACTATCTAACATTCTGGATGATTTTGCCCTTATCACTTTCTTCTCCGGTGACAAGTGCTTGAAACCGGCCAGCCCACACCATGGCCACCGCATCCGGTGACGGCAAGGTCCTAGGATCTTCCATGTCCCCAGCCGCCTCCGCTCTCTCTCTCTCTCTCCCCTCAGATCTGGAGATTTGTGGAGGAGGGTGTGGCGAGGGCCGGTGGCAGCATGCTCACGTTCCTGAAGGTCGAAGACGGCCCTTTCTGTTGTTTGATGTTGAGAGCAAATTGATGAAATAGTATCTAAGGTCACCTATTTGTGCTGACTCGTGCTGGTATGGTGGATGCTGAGTCAGGCAAGATGGACAAGAGGGTGGAGAGGAGAGGAAGAATGAGGTAGGAGCAAAAATGGCCATAGTGCCATTGAGGCAATCCTTGTGACTTAAAAGAGTGCTAAGAGCAAAGTTTAAAATTTTGAGTGGTATGTCAGGAAAGTGGCTAAAAAGGAGTGCTATGAGAGCAATCTTCTCATTAAGAAATAATGTGGTTAGCGATTGATACTGATTTAGCAACTTCAGAACGAATCATGGTTCTGGTGGTCAGTGCAGCAAAGCTATTCTGAACAGACAAGGACTTATTGCATCTTTCTTTCTGTCGAGATACCCTACTGCTTCTAGAAATCTAATATACCTCTATAAACCAGTTAAATTGTACAGCATCAGGGGGGAAATAGAGCCAAATTTAACAGCTAATTACATAAATGTATACAGAGGAGAACAATCACCCCCACTTCCCACAGGAGCAAGGAGAAAAATAATAAAGAATTTTCACACAGAACAGGAAAGGGGAAATGCAAATGTCTGAGGTCATACCTTGAAGGTTCAGTAGTTCTCATGCTTGCATTGCCAGAGCTGGAAGAGAAGTGCCATATATTAGAAGGAATACTAGCTAATGAGGCCAGGTACAACACAATTAAAAGTTTTCTTATTTGAGAAAAGCTTCAGCTTTCAATGATTATTTCATAGGCAAATTCTTAAGCTATCGGATGTCAAAAGTTTAGTAGAAGCTTCACAGTAAAACAACTAATAGCAAACATTACTTCCAACAATTAATGATATGTCATTTAATCAGTATCAAGTTAAGCAAAAGAGACCAGCAATTACAGAGATCGGTCAACTAGAATTTGTCTATGTTTAGTCACAGATGGAAGATGGGAGGGTATCACCAAAATGCAGCACAGCAATTACCTGTGCAATGATGACCTGCTCTCAACATCGGGCTTATTCTCAACGTCAGCATCCTTGCCATCCAATTTACACAATACACTTGAGTTTATGGTCTCGATGAAGCCCGTAAAATTCTTGTACATATCCCCGTAACTCTTGGGCAATTCTTCAGAGAAGAAATCTTTCACACTATATATGAGGAACCAAAGTCAAAATTCAAAACCATAAACTGGAAGATTCACATGAGGAAGGAACAGTTAAACAAAATAGGCATGCCAAAGAGTCAACAAAATAACCACACCAAAATATTTCCATAATGATTAATCTATAATAACAATATAACATTAGATTGTGTTGACTGCCATGGATCCTTCTTAACAAAGAAATTGGAAATTATGTCAGAATTACTCATTACATTATATCCACAGCCCTTGCACAAAATAACCCTTGGCCAACAGAACAAACTCTACTCATGTTCTTGAAGAAATTCAAGTCATCGCATAACAATTGTTAGATTTTGGAGAGAATGATTTTGCTATTCACAACTGTGCAGCTTATTTATTATTGAGAGAATATATATAGACATGATTAGTTGGACCTCATGGGCCACACGGGCCAAGAGATAGAGAGTACTAATATGTACAAGACTCTTAACAACCCCTTCAAACTCAAAGGTGGATCCGGGGGATCTGATACACTGGGTTTGAGTAGATGAAGTCGGTGTTGTTCTCGAGTAGCCTTAGTGAAGAAGTCTGCAACTTAAAACTCTGAGGGTACGTACTGGAGGTCGATTGTCGACTACTGACAATGAGACCACGTGAATGATGCATCAACACAAATGTGTTTTGTCAACTCATACTTGACCAGATCGCTAGCAATATGAATGACACTTGCATTGTCACAAAACAAAGGTATAGGATTATCACAAAGAACACCAAGATCAATCAAAAGCCATCGAAGCCAAACAATCTCTGAGGTGGTGGCGACAAGTGCTCGAAGCTCACCCTCTGCACTAGAGCGTGACACCGTAGTTTGCTTCTTGGACTTCTATGCAATAAGCGAAGTACAGGTCAGCGATCAATCACTCGCCCAAGTGGAGTTAAGAGTAAATGTGGAGCTGAAGCTGACTCGAATTGACATAGAACAAACATCTTGGCGTAGTCCCCCTCAAGTATCTCAACACACGAAGAATATGACCATAGTGGACTGAGGTGGGAGCACTGACAAACTAGCTGAGCACATGAACAACATGACCAATGTCTAGCCTAGTGTCTGAGATACGGCTCCCAAGTCCCAACGAGCTGACGATAATGAGAAGGATCTGTTAGTAGTACACCGTCTATGAGAAAAAGCAGCAGGTGAAGCTCCGTGGGTGTGGCAACATGACAAGTATTAGTCGTACCAGAGTGAGCAAGCAGATCCTAAACATGGTGATGCTGAGAAAGGTAGCAGCTATCACTATCAGAATGAACCTCAATCCCTAGAAAATAACTCAATGGTCCCAAATCTGACATTATAAACTGTTCACTCAATTTCTTCTTGACAACAGCCACAATCCATGTCATCTCTTGTAATCGGCATATCATCTACATATAGGAGATGCAAAGTACGACCACACCGAGTAGTGTGAATAAACAAGACAAGGTCATGCTCACTTAGAGTGAAACCAGCAGCTCGAATCACAACTGAAACGGTCGAACCAAGTACGAGGAGCCTACTTGAGACCATATAGAGCACGCCTAAGACGGCAAACATAACTTGTATGAGCCTCAACATCTGGGGCTGGCTGCGTATAGACCTCCTCATGTAGATCACCACGAAGAAAAGCATTCTTAACATCCATTTAAGATATAGTCTATGAGCGTACCGCTGCAACAACAATGAGTACGGACTGTAGTCATATGAGCAACTGGAGCATAAGTCTCATCATAATCTAGACCATAAGCCTGTTGAAAACCTCTTGCAACAAGACAAGCCTTATATCACTCCATTGAACCGTCTGACCTGGCCTTTACTTTGTACACCCACTTGCAAGTTATAAAAATAGCTTCAGATGGTAGAGAAACAAAATCCCAAGTGTTTGTATACTCTAATGTTGTAAGCTCCTCGATCATAGCCAGCTACCACTAAGGTATAATGGTTGCCTCCTAATAGGTACTCGACACAAATACTGCACATGCACAAGAAATCCCCCATCTCTCTGGTGCCTGAATAGAGGAACGATCACGTAGAGCATATCATGATGTAGTAGAACGATCGTTAAAATCCATAGTACCAGTTGGAGGGTCAAGTAGAGGAGATGACTGAGGATCAAAAGATTAAAGAGGAATGGAAGTCTAGGATCAGAAGGTTCAAGAGGAATGGAAGTCTGAGGGTCAAAAGGAACTCTTTGTCGGCGACTATAGTGAAAGAGAAAGGTGGAAGTGTCAGAAATTGGTCGAGATGGTGAAGGAGACACACTAGAAGGTGAAACTAGTGGATAAAGTGTATCTGGAGAAAGCAGATGCTGTGAAGGAATGAGAGGTAAACACAAAAAGGAGGTGAAATACGTGGCAAGAGTGGGATGTGTAGAAGGATGATAAAAGAAGGGTCCAGTGGTTGATCCTGATCAAAGGTCGCATCACGAGAGATGCGAATGTGGTGTGCTAAACGATCATACCAACAATAGCCCTTATGCTCATGACTATAACCCAGAAAGACACAATCAACTGACTGAGCGCTCAGCTTTGTGCGCTCATGAGGTGCTAGGACATAGCAGATACAACCAAAGACACGAAGATGGGCATAGCGAGCGGATGCTCTGTACATGACCTCACCAGGACACTTGCTCTGAAGCTTGGAAGAGGGTTGGCGGTTAACGAGATAAACTGCTGTAGAGACAACTTCCCCCCAAAATTGAGCGGGAACAAAAGAGGAAATGAGAAGTATACGAGCGGTCTCAATGATGTGATGGTGCTTGCGCTCAGCAACACAATTATGAGCATATGCACTAGGACACGAGAGCTGAGGAGGAGTACCTTTAGAAGAAAGGAATAGACGAAAAGTTGATGAAAGATAATACTCTCCTCCTGAGTCAGAACGAAAAAAACGAAATAGCAGAAGAGAACTGAATATGAACAAACTGAGTAGAAGACTGATAGATAGAAATCAACTACGAACAGTGTTTCATGAAGTAGATCCACGTGCATCGAGTGTGGTCATCAATGAAGATGACATAGTAACTATAACCATCCTTCGAAGTAAATGGAGGACCCCAAACATCCGAATGAACAAAATCAAATGGACGATCAGATCTAGAAAAGCTGGAAGGATATAGGAGTTGTACTTGCATGCCAAGTTTACAACCCTTGCACTGAAAATTAGTGTCAACAGAAACAGTATCAAGAACACCTTGATGAATCAAAATAGAGGTGTGAGCCACACAAGTGCCCCAAGCGATAATGCCATCGAGTAAATGACTTGCAAACAGAAGTCGATGCAGAAGGGCAAAAAGTGGATGGACCAACAACAGAGGATAAAGGAATAGGAGCAAGTATAGTACCAAAAATGGAGGATAAAGGAGTAGGAGTAGGTGCAATACCAAAAATGGAGGATAAAGGGAGACTCAGACGATTAAGAAGATAGATCCCTGCATAACTCTTATGATGACCTGTACCGATGACAACTTTTGTTCGACGATCTTGCACAAAGCAGGAGCTATCATCAAACCTAACGAAACAGTTCATATCTGCGAGCTGTCCGACAGAGATAAGATTCATGGTGAGCATAGGGATAAGTGAGACATCTGAAACTGCGAAGTGAGAGGTGGCAAGAGTCCCCTAATGAGTGACCGTGCATGGCGTTCCATCAGTTGTCTGAATCTTGATACCATTTGCAGCAGGACGACATGATATGAGTTGAGATGCATCAGATGTCACATGGAAAGAAACCCCTGAATCAAACAGCCACAGGAGTGAAGCACTTGACACAGGACAGAATGGTGCAGTAAAACCGATGGATCCACCGAAAGATGCTTGCAGCTGACACAACTGGGCTGAAGGTTGTTCATATGAGCCTGAATCTGACCAAACTACGTTGCACAAGACTCCAAAGTAGCACAAGGATAGAAGAAGCAATAGCAGAGGATGCCATAGCCACAAAGAGCAACAATCACCAGTCACCGATAGCACTGAGAACTACACGCAGGAAACACCAATCACCAGCAGTACTGAAGGCGTCGACGATTTGTGCAATTGAAGCACCAGTGATGAAGAAAAAATCCCAGCGCGTCGCAGCACAATAGAGCACCGAGCCGAAGCATAGCATCGGCAGCGCCGATCAGGAGTCGGGACAGCCCGGATCTAGAGCAGAGGGAGCAGCTTGGAGCGGCCTGGATTCAGAGCAGAGGGAGCAGCTCGGAGCAACGACGAAGCCGATCCAGAGTCGGGCGGCGGCGGCGCAAATCCGGGAGCCGAGGCAGAGGTTGGAGGTGCGGTGGCACTAGATCCGGAGACAAGGAGGCGCCGATCCAAAGCAGAAGAGGGAGGTGGGGGAGGTGCGTTGTCTGGAACCGCCGGCCCGCGGCGGAGCAGAGGATCAACGACGACAGCGGGAATTTGGGTTCGGGTTTGGGGAGAGTAGTTCTGATACTATGTTAGATTTTGGAGAGAAGGATTTTGCTATTCATAACTGTGCAACTTATTCATTATTGAGAAGATATATAGAGACATGATTAGTTAAGCTACATAGGCCACATGGGTCAAGAGAGAGAGAGAGAGAGAGAGAGAGAGAGAGACTACTAATATGTACAAGACTCTTAATAACAACAAGTAGCTAAATCATACCGTTGGTTACTAAAGAGCGATCACGGACGGTAACAGGCGCACAATTCATACAGTTTTGACATAGCAAACAAACTATGTTAGTCCTGTTGAATGTTACATGATTCATACTGTTCAGCTTATAGCAAATAGTTTCTGTAATGGTCGTTAGCACAAGTAAGGCTGCTTAATACAAGGTGTCTTTTTACTATATTTTTTTGTTAATTACTACATAAGGCCTATGATTACAACTATACTTTGTGGTTAGCACAAGTAAAATAATATAGATTAACAGCTGACCACCTATTTGTATTCTAATGCTGCTACTGTTCATTGGATATTGTGTTATGGAAGCAAATAAATCCACCAAACAATGGTTCAAAACGAAGTAAGAAGTCGCAAGATTAAAACATACTTGATCTGGACATTGTAAGGTTCCTTCTCTTGTGCCTCGATATCCACAACATCAATGGTGAGGAAGTCACCAATCACAAGACATTTCATTAAAATGCGTTTCTTCTTGCCCTTCTCCTCCTTGACGTATAGAAAGGCATAGCAGTTGTCCATGCTATTCCACCCATCAATCCCCACCTCCTCATCGCCTAAAATTAAGCACAATACAATCATCACTTGCATACCTCAAAACTAGCAATTACATGACAGCTCAGAAATTTGCTTAAAGCCTCACTCACATAACTGAAAACTAGCCAGTACATGACAGCTCAGAACTTTGCTTAAAGACTTAGTCACTTTTCTCTTTGATCTCACAACAAAAAATTAACTAAAAAACATGACTGAGAACTAGAATAGCTCCAAATTGCAAGATTTCAAATCAGATACACAGTCATATACTAAACAAAATATTGAATATTCACTTCCGTATAGAATTTTTCCACTTAGTGGCCCGCCTAACTGCTGTAGCACAAAACTGCTTGAATAATACAGACATCAAAGTCTGAAGCCTAAGATTTAGTGCAGGAAATTAATTTACGGATTATTGGATTTCATTCACACTTGCAGATTACTGATTCAGAAATATATTTTTTCACAATTTGTGATCAACACATATAAACGCATAAACCACTTGGAGACCCATTTGCAGGCAGCGATAGTTAAGTTCAGAATCACAGAATTTTTCCATGACTACCAGAGTGCGCAAACCCTAAGCTCTAGGGAAGAGACCTATACGATCCAATAGAGCCGCTAGAAATGTTCTATTGGTCTGTGGTTTGATTCGCACACAAATATTCGCAAAGTAAATCAAGTGCTAAGCAGCAAAATTGCTACACGGCAAACATCTAAATCTAAACAAAGTACAACTTCTACATCGAAATCTACCCACTCAGGTATTCCAAACCAAAGCCTCAGCCTAAAAGCAATAGAAATGCGTGAACCGCAAGCTTAACGGCAAAACCTAACCAATAAACGACGGCCCGGTCGCGTCAGAAACCGCACAAGGAACCGTAGGGCCGCCCAGGGCTAGCGAATGACGGCGGGGCGCACCTGAGGGCGGGGGGTCCGTGAGCGCGTCGGGGCCGACGGCGCAGAGGGAGTAGCCGTCGGCGAGGAAGGCGGCGTTGGCGGCGAAGGCGACGCCGTCATGGGCGCTGCCGAGGGCCGGGCGCGCCGCCTTCACGACGGCCATCGCGGCGGCGTCGGTCACCATCGCGCGCGGCGAGAAGGCGAGAGCGGAGGCGTCGATCGTGGATGGAGGCGACGAGGCGGTGGTCGGTTGTTTGTGGGGGAGGTGTTCTGGAGAAGCCGCGCAGAAGCTGGCTTTACCAGTAAGGGGTACGGGGAAGGAAGGCGGTGTCTGCTTGTTGGCCTCCTTTTGCTCCAAGGCCGCAATAGAAGAAAAAAAATCACGCGTTTTCCGTAAGTTCGGCCGGCCCATGAATGGAACTACGGCAAAAATGAACGCCGCGTGCCTGCTTGCTGGGCCTAAATCTCCGGGAAGAGTAGTGTACTTGGACTTAATAAAAAAGCCCACATAAGAAGATTACTATACTATCAATTAATTGGGTTTTTTCCCTTTAAAATAGTTTGAAAATAGAACGGGTCAGTGACAGGTGATGGAACCGTGGAATAAGCGCGTTTGTGCGGCGCGAAAGTGTGTACCCGCGCAAACCTGTGTGCTTCGTGCTGGTGCTCTAAAGAAAATAGACGACAATGGCAGTGTCATATCGGAGCTAAACCATGTATGTTTGTATAAACTTCGCGGTGTATTTTCACAAAAGGACAATTAGGCATCACTAAGGAACACGTTCCCGCATACGTACCGTGTGGTAAATGAAAGTGGTGTTGGAATTAATACGGGTTAGCCTAATTTTAACTCTAATTAATTTTTGAAAATCTCAAAGGCTCATGTGCATGTGCTAAAACTGTTTAGTCCCACATGGAGTATTAGTGGGGAGTTACACCACTTTATAAGGTGGATCGTGGTAACCCCCTTGTGGAATTGGAGAGAGTTAACACACACGCGCGCTCGCTCGCCGAGCCGAGCCGAGCGTGTGCGCGCGTACGCATGCGCGTTGGGTGCGTGCATTTTTCTTTATCTTTTGGAAAATCGAAACGCACCGACTCGCAGTAATGGAATTAACAAACGGATCGGCGGTGCGATAGCAGTTCGATTACTAGTAGGCTGCTTTACACCATCGGTTGATGGCGACAGTTTCCAGTCTCTGTGGACCATTAAAAGAACAGTGAACTGTTCGTGAGACCCTTCCTCTCCATTCTCTCCTTTTCACTCCACGCGACAGCGACAGGCTTTTCCTCTCCATGTTTTGCTGCTGCTTTCTCTGGCGATCTCCATCCGTGAGGCTCGTATGCGGTCGAGCAGGAGAGCGAACCTCCGGAACCCCGTCCTTGAAGGCTTACACGAGCGAGGACGAATAAGGTTTTTGGGAAGCATTCACGCGACTGCTCGCTGCTTCGTCATCATCCGATCATCTGCTTCCTCTACATCAACTGCACGACTACGTCCACTACGCCATGGCGAACGACAACCTCGTCAACTCCTCTCCTGCTGCTGCTCCTTCAACTGGTTCTGGGTATATCAATCTAATTCTTGTACTATGTTTATTTTTTATTTATGTTATTGTTTTGAACACTGAGATAGAAATGCTAGTTTACGCTACATTAGAAATTGGTATGACTACGGTGTTCATGTTTATCTGTCTTATGCAAAAGGCTAGAATATTGTTCATGATTCATCTAGTATATTTCTGGATTAAAGTAATTCGAAAAATGCTTACATATTCAACAATCCAAAAACCTTATTCTAGGCATTTTTCGTCAACTGGCTTTGCTGCTGCGCTCAAACCCTCTGAATTCGATGACGCGAATTATAAGAGGTGGCGCACCAAGATGGTGCTTTGTTAATCGCCATGAGCGTTTTCCATGTGGCAAATGGCAAGCTGAAGGAACCCTTACTCTGAATAGGAGCAAGCGTTGAGGTGGCGATAACCTTTTCAAAGGTGCCGTGGTTAGCGTTCTTGGTGAGAAGTTAATCGATGCATACATGGTGATCAAAGCAGGAAAGAGATGTGGGATGCACTCGAGGCCGGTTTGGGGTCTCGGATGCAAGCGATGGAATCGTATCTCATGGAGCGATATCATGGTTACAGAATGGTTGATAGCCGTTCTGTAGTTGAACAGGCTCATGAGATACAATCCATGGCCACAGAACTTGAGCACTTCAAGTGTGTGTTACCGGACAAGTTTGTTGCGGGGGGCATTATTGCCAAGCTTCCTCCTTCTTGGAGGAATTTTGCTACTACTCTGAAACACAAGAGACAAGAGTTTTCTGTTGAAAATCTCATTGGGTCTCTTGATGTTGAAGAGAAGGCGAGAGCAAAAGATACACACACTAGAGGTAATGAGGGACATTCTAGTGCCAATGTGGCGCAGAAAAAGAATGGCCAAGCTCAGAAGTTCAAAGGCAAGAACAAGACCGCACAAACAACTAGCTTCAAGAAGAAGAAGAAGAATACAAAGGATGATCTTTGCTTTGTGTGTGGCGAATCTGGTCATTAAGCCAAAGATTGAAGCCAACGCAAAGGTGGGAAGAATCAGCAAGGGCATAATTCCAAGTCTGCTAATATTGTTGTTGGTACCACATAGACGGGAACATCAGGGTATGGTAATTTACCTACTGTTCTTTCCGTATGTCAAACTATCGATTGGTGGATAGACACTAGTGCTAACATACATGTGTGTGCTGATATTTCTTTGTTTTCTTCTTACCAGGTCACTCGGGATTCAGCCGTTCTAATGGGGAACGAGTCACATGCTACTGTTCATGGTGTTGGTACGGTCAATCTGAAGTTTACTTCGGGGAAGATTGTGCAACTCAAGAACGTGCATCATGTGCCATCCATAAATAAGAATCTCGTCAGCGGATCTCTTCTGTGTAGAGATGGCTTTACACTGGTGTTTGAATCCAATAAATTTGTTGTGTCCAAGTGTGGACAATTTGTTGGTAAAGGCTATGTGTGCGGAGGCTTGTTCCGCCTATCTCTTTCAGATTTGTGTAATAATGTTGTGAACCATGTTTGCAGTGGTAATGAGACTACTATTTGGCATTCACGACTTTGTCACATAAATTTTGGTTGCATGACGCGTTTAGCCAGTTTAGAGTTAATCCCGAAATTTACCCTTGCCAAAGGTTCTAAGTGTCAAGTTTGTGTACAATCAAAGCAGCCTCGTAAGCCTCATAAGGCCGCAGAGGTAAGAAACTTGGCACTATTAGAACTCATACATTCAGATCTGTGTGAGATGAATGGTGTGTTGACAAAAGGTGGTAATAGATATTTCATGACTTTGATTGATGACTCCACTAGGTTCTGCTATGTGTATCTTTTAAAAACTAAAGGTGAAGCACTTCACTACTTTAAAATCTATAAGGCGTGTCGAGAACCAACTTGAAAGAAAAATCAAAAGGGTTAGGTCCGATCGTGGCGTAGTACTTTTCTAATGAGTTCAATTTATTCTGTGAGGAACATAGTATAATCCATGAGAGGACGCCTCCCTATTCACCCCAGTCAAACGGGATTGCTGAAAGAAAGAACCGCACTCTAACTGAGTTGGTTAACGCCATGTTAGACACAGCAGGTCTTTCCAAAGCATGGTGGGGGGAGGCTATATTGACTTCATGTCATGTCCTGAACAGGGTTCCTGCAAAGAATAAAGAGATAACCCCATATGAACAATGGGAGAAGAAAAGACTATCACTTTCATACTTGCGTACTTGGGGTTGTTTGGCGAAAGTCAATGTGCCAATTCCCAAAAAGCGTAAGCTTGGACCAAAAACCATGGATTGTATCTTTCTAGGCTATGCTCACTATAGTGTTTGATATAGATTTCTAGTGGTGAAATCTGGAGTACCTTATGTGCATGTTGGTACAATTATGGAGTCCAGAGATACTACATTCTTTGAGGATATTTTTTCGATAAAAGATATGCCTAGTTCATCGAGTCAGGAGCCTGATACAACTCCTAAATCTGCCATTCCAATGGAATATTTTGAGCAGACCCCTGAGCAAATTCCTGAGGAGGAAGACAATGAAACTCTGAGAAAGAGTAAAAGACAAAGGACTGCAAAGTCTTTTGGTCCTGATTTCATTGTGTACCTTGTGGATGATACTCCAAGTACCATTTCTGAGGCATATGCTTCTCCAGATGCAGAATACTGGAAGGAAGCAGTCCGTAGTGAAATGGATTCCATTATTTCTAATAGAACTTGGGAGATCACTGAGCGTCCTTATGGTTGTAAACCTGTAGGATGTAAGTGGGTGTTCAAAAAGAAGCTTAGACCTGATGGTACTATCGAGAAGTACAAGGCAAGGCTTGTGGCCAAGGGTTATACCCAAAAGGAAGGCGAAGATTTCTTCGATACTTATTCACCTGTGGCTAGATTGACCACTATTCGAGTACTACTATCTCTGGCTGCCTCACACGGTCTTCTCGTTCATCAGATGGACGTTAAGACGGCTTTCCTAAATGGAGAGATGGATGAGGAGATTTACATGGAACAGCTAGATGGATTTGTAGTAAATGGTCAAGAAGGAAAGGTGTGTAAGTTGTTGAAATCTTTATATGGTCTTAAACAAGCACCTAAGCAGTGGCATGAAAAGTTCAACAGAATTTTAACATCTACAGGCTTTATTGTGAATGAAGCTGACAGATGTGTGTATTATCGCCATGGTGGGGGCGAAGGAGTCATTCTATGTCTGTATGTTGATGACATACTGATTTTTGGGACCAATCTTAATGTGATTAAGGAGGTCAAGGATTTCTTGTCTCAAAACTTTGAGATGAAAGATCTGGGAGTAGCTGATGTTATCTTGAACATCAAGCTGTTGAGAGGTGATGAAGGTGGGATTACATTGTTGCAAACCCACTATGTGGAAAAGATTCTGAGTCGTTTTGGTTATAGCGACTGCAAATCCTCTCCAACACCTTATGATCCTAGCATGTTGCTTAGGAAGAATCGGAGAATAGCCAGAGACCAATTGAGATATTCTCAGATAATTGGTTCACACATGTATTTAGCTAGCTGCACCAGGCCTGACATCTCGTTTGCTGTGAGCAAACTAAGTCGTTTTGTTTCCAATCCGGGAGATGATCATTGGCATGCTCTTGAGAGGGTAATGCGCTATCTAAAGGGTACAATGAGCTATGGCATTCACTATACCGGGTATCCTAGGGTACTTGAGGGTTATAGTGACTCAAACTGGATATCTGATGCTGATGAGATTAAGGCCACAAGTGGATATGTCTTCACACTTGGAGGTGGCGCTGTTTCATGGAAGTCTTGCAAGCAGACCATCTTAACAAGGTCAACAATGGAAGCAGAACTCACAGCATTAGATACTACCACTGTTGAAGCCGAATGGCTTCGAGAACTCTTGATGGATTTGCCAGTGGTTGAAAAACCGATACCGGCTATTCTGATGAACTGTGAGAATCAGACTGTGATTGTCAAGGTGAACAGTTCTAAGGATAATATGAAGACATCAAGACATGTGAAGAGAAGACTCAAGTCTGTCAGGAAAATGAGAAACTCTGGAGTAATAGCTTTGGATTATATCCAAACAGCTAAGAATCTGGCAGATCCCTTCACAAAGGGTTTATCACGGAATGTGATAGACAATGCATCGAGGGAGATGGGTTTGAGACCCACGTGAGTTATACCATAGTGGTAACCCATCCTATGTGATCGGTGATCCCGTGAAGTAGGATTGGCGAAACAAGCTATTGGTTAACTGGGAGGAGAGTACTTTTATAGACCCACTCCATTGGAGATGTGTGGATATCGTGAAGATATGTGCACGATCTCAGGATGATGAGTCAATTGGCAATGGCTTTGTTGGTTTGCAATTTGTCGCGTTTTCGGGTTTGCTCCAGGGTTGTCAGGACACGGGCGGTCCGACCGGCCAGGTCGCTGGTCCGACCGGCCAGTGGGAAGGTCTGATCGGCAGTGCTTGCCGGTCCGACCGCCAAAAAGAAAAGTAGTTTTTGGAGCTGAGCCAAAAATAGGTTGTGTAGGCAAGTGAGGGGAGTCTCCTGGATGTGGTCACATCATTTTTGGAGCTCCCAGTCAAAAGTTCTATTCAGTTGAAATTTCCAGAAGGTTTTAGATATTCACGCTGAAAATTTGGCTAAGTCTTTTCGGGCGGTCCGACCGCCGTTGTGGGATCGGTCTGACCGGCCTGGAATCGGTCAGACCGGCCTTGTGGGCGGTCAGACCGCCGATGACTTGGAGGTTAACCAAGTTGGCATTGAGTTGATTTGAATGTGTTTATTGTATGAACTTCAATGCTTTATTGTTGCATATTGCATTGTGGAACTAACGTGGGTCAAGTTGTGAAGAACTTGTTCCCGGAAACGATTTGTTTGTCTATTGCTGTGCAGGTGGCTTGCAGGTCTACGACGTCAATAGTGATGTGGATCGGGACTACGCTTGGAGAGCTGAGGTCCAGAACGATCATGGATGCCGGGTGAGGTCGTATGATTCAAGCATGGTGCAGAATGGGTAAGATGGATCGAACGAGTAGTTCGGAACAGCTGGTTGGATCAGGCGGTGCGGAAGTCGGTGCGAGTCTCTGGTAGGTTCCGACGGGATTCGGACAAGAGAGGCTTGGCGACGTGATGAGAACCGCTGATCAACCTACACGTGGTGAAGCAGGCGAGTGCTTCAATAGTTATGTGTGTGTGGGTCCCATGTGTGAGTGGGTCCCAAAAGTGAAACCCTAGGCCTCTAGTATAAATAGAAAGGGGGGAGATGTAAAACCCCCCAAGCATTCATTTGGCACCCTTCTTCATTTTCTAGGGTTTGGAGGAGAGGAGAGGAGAAGCTAGGGTTTGGAGAGATTGTGAGTGTGCTCCTTGTGTGAGCTCTTGTCCTCCTTGTTGGAGAGGCTTTGTAAGCATCTAGTGTGATCAATCAATCTTGTGATGCTTAATTGAAAGATCATTTGTCCCTTTGTGTTCTTCTCTCTTTTGGATGATTTTGGTGCTTCCTTGATTCAAAGGTTTATGCTTGGTCTCTTGACCTATTTTATCTTGCTTTGATGTGTGGGAATACTCCTAGAGTCATCTAGATCATCAACCCCCACAAGCAAGTCTTGAATCAAGATTTTCATATTTCTAGGGTTGTGCACTTCTTCGGTAAAACCTTGAGAGATCGGTTCTACGAAGTGGATCTGGAGGATCGTCGCTAGAAATAGGTCTCTAATATCATTAGGAAGGTGTGCTCGAAATTTGGTCAAGTTTCATTGGTTGAATCAAAAGTTGGATCAAATTTCGTTTTGGTTTTGGGTTTGATTTTTCAGTACTGGACTGAATCGGTCTGACCGGTTTTGTAACGGCGGTCCGACCGCCCGCGTTTCAGACCGCTCAGTCTGCCGGGTCGAACCGATATCCACCGGTCCGACCGCCAGTTAGTAGCCGGTCCGACCGCTCGTTGAACGTCGGTCGATCGCTGTGTCCAAATGGTCGACCGCCATGCCCGATCGAGCGATAAGTTCATTTGTGTCGTGTGGTTGAGGGGTTTATCGAATTCAGCACAAGGCTTCCACTGTGCGCTTACTGATCTTCTTAGCTTTCATAGCTAAAGGAGTAAAGTTCTTGTTGAATTTGATTTAGGCGAGAAAGTTGAGAAAGCGCCTATTCACCCCCCTAGTCGCCTTTACGGTCCTACAAGTGGTATCAGAGCCTGTTAGCTCTTCTCATAGATCTTAACCGGTCTTTGGAGCCACAGCGTCGACAAGTACTCAACCAAGCCACATATTTTTGATGGAGTTGACTTTGCATATTGGAAGGCTCGTATGCAAGCATATATCGAGGCTCAAGAGCACGCTATTTGGCTTAAGGTGAAAAACCCTTATGTCGTGCCAACCGATGATGATATGATCACTCCAGATGTGGAGGCCAACAGCAAGGCTCGGAATTATTTGATCCAAGGCCTTAGTCGATCTGAGTTTGAGCGTGTTGCTCACTTGCGGTCTGCTCATGAGATCTGGCGGACTCTTTGTGACTATCACGAAGGGTCCACTGCGATCAAGGAAGTGAGACAGAACCAGCTCAAGAAAGTATACTCGAAGATCGAGCAAAGGCCCGTGAGTCTTTGGATGAGCCGTGGGAAGATTTTCTAAGATTCTTCATGATCTCCACATTGTTGACTTGGTATTTTACGAGTGCGAAAATGCACGCCACTTTGGGTGCTCTTGATGTGAAGGTGCGGGGAATGAAGATCACTTCCATCAATGACAACATCATCATGAGTGAGCTTACTATGGATAAGCTATACTCGAGGTTGAAGACGCATGAAATTGACTTTATCTCGCGTCTCCCAAGGCAGTCGATGGCATTAGTGGTCGACAAATCCAAGGGTTGTTCTTCGATTCTCTCGATTGCGAGCTCATCGATTTTTCATTATCTTTGCATTCTTTGAGCGATGAGCAACTTGAGAAACTACCCGAGGATGACTTAGCCTCCTATCCACCAAATTCACGAGGCGTACAATAAGGTGAGGAATAGGAGGAGAAGTGGACCTATCACGTGCTTGAATGTGGTGAGCCAAACCACATTCGTTCCAGATGCCCCAAGCTAAAGGGCAAGGAGGAGAAGGAGACACGAAGACATCCCGGAGAGGATGCAAAACCCAAGAAGACAAACTATCGGAAGTTTGTCAGTCGGGTCCTTGCCGCTCTAGAGAATGTAAACATGAGCGATGTGGACTCGGAAATGAAGGACGACGAGAGTGACTCCCGTGGCAAGAAGAAGGCTCATGACTTCACTGGCATGTGTTTCATGGCCAAGAACAGCCACGACAGCGACTCCTCCAACGATGAGGATCCCTTTAGTGATCCTGATGAGGTATGCCCTTCAATTGCTGACATGAAAAGGGCTTTGGTGCTTGCTGAACAGAAATTGCATAAGCAAGTAAAAATGATTAAGAAGCAGGACATTATGATTGACAATTTGAACCTAGAAGTTGTTAGGCTCAAATCTATTAATTCTGATGATATTTGTGATTCCTGCACTAGCTTGCTTAAAGAATTGACAAGCTTGAAATCTGCTCATTCCTCTGTTGCTAATCAACTGAAAGATGCTCTTGATGAACAAGAATCTCTCAAGTCTAGTTACATTTGTAGATGCCATTTCACTTGATGTGACTGCAATGGAAGCTATTCCCTTAACTTGCTCAAATTGTGCTTTGCTGAATTAAAAACTGGATAGCTCTTTAAAAGAATTACAAAAATTTGATGCTAGTCACACATGCTCTCATTGTAAGAATAATAGGATTAAGATGCAAGAGATGACAGAAATGGTGGTTTACTCTAGAGATGCATCTTGTAAAAATTGTCCCAAGCTTACAATAGAGATTGAAGCTTTAAACAAGACTCTTGAAGAAAAAGCTAAAATTAAAAATCTATGTCTCTTCTTGCTTGAAGAAAGTCATTGATTCTAGCTCTTGTGTTTTGAATGCTGAAGTTGAAATGATGATTGGTCAGATTCAAGAGGCATTTAGAGTTAAGTTTAAGGAGCAGTTGAATAGGATTAAGGAATCCTATTGTGTGTCTTGTGAGGCATTCAAAGTGGAAGTGGCCCTTCTTAAGAGTAAACGTGCTGAGGTAATCAAATCTAGCAAGTGCACTAGATGTGAGGGTCTAATTAAAGAGAATGATTACCTCAAGGTGACTCTTGAGAAGTTTTCGAGTGGGAAAAAGAAACTCAACATGATTCTTGATCAATCCAAGGTGAGCGTGAAAAATAGTGGTCTAGGTTTCAATCCCCTAGAGCATTCCAAGAAAAACCCACCTAGGATTGCTAGAGTTGTGAAGAATGGTCTGTTTGAGCTAGAACCTCCTAAGCCATCCAGGGTTGTTTTCAAATCCGCTGGTTTTGCTCAAACTCTTTCTGGCAAGAAATGTGCTTTTACTCCTTCAGTACAGACCCCTCAAAAGGTCCAGTACCATTGTATTTTCTGCAAGAAAGAAGGCCACACTGTTGAGTTCTGCTTCCGAAGAGCAAAACTTGAGAGAAAAGAGAGGATGAGCGTCTTGAGATCCATTAGAGGAGTCCCTTCTCCAGCTGTAGTCTCTAGAGCTAGGCAGCCTGTTTATCGTACCACCTATAGGCCTAGATTTGTAGAGAACTTTGTAGACTCTTTTGGTGGGTCTAGGCAGCATGTTGGATTAGGATATCGTGAGGAGAGACCACGGGTAGCACCTAGACAGGGGGAGTATCGATCTTTGGTAGATCGTTTCGGAGAGGTTTAGGTGGTTCTCATGTGCATCCTTATGATTTTATTCCTGATCATGTTTCTGCTTTTTTCTCTCTTGCTCCCGGCATCGTGCTTCTCGATCTTGGATTCCTAGATCATTTATCACTAACCCAATCTTGAGGCACGGATGTTTTCGATTGTGCTTTTAGGTCCGTCGTGCGAAGAAGGAGGACATATGGCTTGTTGACTCCGGGTGTTCTCGACATATGACCGAGATTCTAGATGGTTTTCCTCCTCACACGTGCATCCGACAACGAATTGATTACCTTTGGGGATGCTTCTCTGGGACCGTGTTTGCAAAGGGCACCGTCTTGGCGTCAACGACAAGTTCATGCTTAAAGACGTCGCTTTGGTAAGTGGTGAGGTATAATCTTCTATCTGTTTCTCACCGCTTGATGAGGGTCTAGAAGTGAGGTTTAAGAGTGGTGAGTGTAGAGTTCTAGATTCCTCGGGTGACCTTGTTTTTGAGATCTCAGTTTGAGAAGATCTTACGTGCAAATTTCAATATTTCCTCGGTTTCAGATCCTAGGTGTCTTGTAGCCTCGATTCTCATGATCTTGTTTTGTGGCATCGTAGACTTGGGCATATAGGTTTTGATCATTTGTCTAGAGTCGGTTGCAAGGACTTGATTAGAGGTTTGCCTAGGTGAAGGTCATTAGAGATCTTGTGTGCTCACCACAGAGACATGGTAAGATGGTGTCTGCTTCCCACCCACCTCTTATTTTGGTAATGACCGATGGACCAGGACGACTTCTTCACTTAGACACGCTTGGTCCTTCTCGAGTTCATCACCGGTGGGAAATGGTATGTCTTTGGTGGTTGTGGATGATTACTCCGGTATTCATGGGTTTATTTTCTCGCTTCTAAGGACGAAGCATTTGGATTCTTTAGAGATTTGGTCCTTAGACTTCTTGTTGATATTCTGGAGCTTTGAGAGCCATTAGGAGTGACAATGGGATGAATTCAAGAATTCTTCTTTTCTACTTTCTCGCACCGATAGGGAATTGAGCATCGCTTTTCTTCTCCTAGAGTTCCCAACAGAATGGTGTTGTAGAAAGGAAGAATGAACCCTCAGTAGAGATGGCTCGAACCATGTTAGATGAGCATTCTACTCCTAGGAGATTTTAATGAGGCGATCTCTCTTGCTTGTTATATCTCCAATAGGGTTTTCTTGAGATCTGTGGTTGGGAAGACCTCTTATGAGCTTAGATTTGGTCATTCTCCCAAAGTCTCTCATTTCAAGATTTTTGGTTGCAAGTGCTTCATTCTTAAACATGGCAACCTTGATAAATTTGAGTCTAGATATTTTGATGGCATATTTCTTGGATATCCTGCTCATTCTCGTGGCTATCGTGTTTTTAATGTTAATACTAACAAAATTGTTGAGACTAGCGAAGTCACCTTTGATGAGGCTAGTCCTGGTACTAGACCCGATGCTACAGGTACACGGTTCCTGAAATTCAAGAAAGCATCTTCGTCGATGAGGACTCTGAGGATGAGGAACCGAACCATCCTCCAGCTACCTCTGAGAGGGGTGGAGAGCCTGCTACTACTAATCCAGTTTCAGCTGAGCAGCCTCCTCCTATCCCCACCGACGATTTGAGTGGCTCTGTTCCTACCTCAACAATTCATGGGGTAGAGGCCACTTCTGCACCAGGAGCACCTCTTCATATTCAGCGACAACATCCACCTGAGCAGATGATTGGGGATCTTCAAGAGCGAGTCACTCGCTCCAGGTTTATTTCTCCTGATTCTCCTGCACATTCTGCTTTTGTCGCTTCTTTTGAACCCCGAGATATCACCCATGCTTTATCTGATGCCTCTTGGGTCAATGCCATGCATGAAGAGCTTGAGAACTTTGAAAGAAACAAAGTCTGGACTTTAGTTGAGCGGCCTTCTGATTCTCATGTTATTGGAACAAAATGGGTTTTTAAAAATAAGCAAAGTGAGGATGGGTTGGTTGTTCGCAATAAGGCTAGACTCGTAGCTCAAGGTTATTCCCAGGTAGAAGGCTTAGACTTTGAAGAGACCTTTGCTCCAGTAGCTAGATTGGAAGCCATTCGCATTCTTTTAGCATTTGCAACATCCAAGAGTTTCAAGCTTTTTCAAATGGATGTTAAAAGTGCTTTCTTGAATGGTTTCATAGAAGAAGAGGTCTTTGTCAAGCAACCTCCTGGTTTTGAAAATCAAAATTCCCAAACCATGTTTTTAAACTCTCTAAAGCCTCAGATGGGTTGAAACAAGCTCCTAGAGCTTGGTATGACAGGCTTAAGAGTTTCTTGCTTGAAAATAATTTCAAAATGGGAATGGTTGATAAAACCTTGTTCACTCTCAGGCATGGCAGTGATTTCTTGTTGGTTCAGATTTATGTGGATGATATTATATTCGGTGGTTCTTCTCATGCTTTGGTGTCCAGATTTTCGATTCGATGAGCGGTGAGTTCGAGATGAGCATGATGGGAGAGTTGACATTCTTCCTTGGTCTTCAAATCAAGCAACCGAAAGAAGGCACCTTCGCTCACCGAGTAAGTATACAAAGGACCTTCTTGGCGCTTCAATATGGGAAGCGATAGACCAATGTCTACTCCCATTGCTACAACCACCGTCTTTGGAACACGGACCACGATGAGGACGGAGAGCCCGTGGACCGTAAGAGTACCGCAAGATGATTGGCTCCTCCTCTATCTTACAAATCGAGGCCGACATACAATTTGCCGTATATCTGTGCTCTCGCTTTCAGGCTTCCCCTCGTGCTTCTCATCGTCAAGCAGTACGGCGTATCTTCAGGTATCTTCAAGATACTCTTGACTTTGGACTCTGGTATTTTTCTTCTTCTGCTCTCTCAATTCGAGCATTTTCTGATGCTGATTTTGCGGGGTGTAGAGTGGATAGGAAGAGTACTTCTGGCACTTGTCATTTCTTGGGCACATCTCTTGTTTCTTGGTCTTCTCGAAATGTCTTGATTGCACACCCACACCGAGGCCGAGTATGTAGCTGAAGCCAGTGGTTGCTCTCAGGTTCTCTGGATTTTATCCACGCTGCGGGACTATGAGTTATCCTTGAGAAGTATTCCTCTTTTCTGTGACAACACTTCTGCAATCAATATTGCTAAAAACCCAGTGCAACATTCCAGGACCAAACACATTGATATTCGATTTCATTTTCTGAGAGACCATGTTGAGAAGGGTGATGTTGTGCTCCACTTTGTAGAGTCAGAACAACAGCTTGCAGATATTTTCACTAAAGCTCTTGATTCTTCTTATTTTGTTGCTTTGCGGGGAGAGTTAGGGGTTATTAGTCCTATTGGGCTGTTTTGAGGGAGAAGTTGCTCTTTTTGCATTCACTGTATCATAATGCATGTTTCATTTCAATTGTCTTGCATTGTATAATAAAATTTGTGGAGCTTTGATTATTATCCTTGTATGGCTTGATTTCATACTCAATACCTTGTCATATCAAGTGATAGTCTGCTAGACTTCTTTTATGGCTCTTCTTGTTTAGCTTAGCTTTTGCCTTGCTAGCTTTATATCTGTGAGCAAATTGAATCAAATCATGTCTTGTTGGATCTTGTGACTAGTTTTGCTCTAGTGATCCTCTTATGATTCTTGCCATGTCATATAGGTTGAATTGAGTCTTGAACTTATTTTGAGATGAAAATGAGCTTTTTAACTTCTTAAATCAAGCAAATGAAAAATAAGATTTTCTGTGCGAAAAACTGATCTCACCAATCCTTTCTCATGAGACGGTTTGCCATTGCACTAGGCATGAACTCAGGGGGAGTTTTGGATGACCTAGATCATTCTTTTAAGCTTATCGCTTGAGATAGTCGCGGCAAGGCTTGAGATCTAGCACAGTGAAAAAAAAAATCCTTTTTAGGAAAATGCTCAAAATGCCAAGTGCTTGAGTTTTGCTTCAAAAGTGTACTCTTAATGCTCAAAATGCCTCAGTTCTTGTTTTGAGTCTCTTTTTACTTATAGACATGGCTTGGCTCATTTTTGGTTGCGTTTAGTGAAACTATGACATTGAGCAACCTTTCATGATATTAATTCTGTTAATCTCAGATGACTGCTATTTTGGTTTTAGCTTTGCAGTACATGTTTTGCCATGATTGATTTTAGCGTCCACTCTTTTTATGGCTTGGTATAATACTTGTACTGTCTACATGTATAATGGTCATGGCTCCTTTTTACTAAAGTTCAAAAATAAAGTCATTCCTTCATGCTCTTTCTTTTCCCATGCATCTTGATGAATTCATTGTCAAAGGGCGAGAAAGATTTATGAAAAATGCTGTTTTGGAGAGCGGTTGGTTTCATACATAAGGTCTCATATAAAAGAATACATATAAATTTTTTTTTGTGAACCTTTTGAAAATTTGTGATCATGGGGAGTTGAGTCTCTGGGTGTTATTGTCTTTGTCTGATTATATTTGCAATTGAAGAAGACTCACAATGATCAAAAGTCAAATGGAACATTTTATCTTTCATATGGACCTAAGTGAGATTTTTGGCTACTTTCTGGAATTTGAATCCTTTTGTGCTTTCATTGCCTTATCTCACTTGCTTATACTATTCTGAAGCCAGCTTGGTCAGTTCCTAGGCTTTTTCTTGCTTTTGGACCAAGTTGTGCCTTTATGCGAAAACGACGGTTGTTTTACTTTTCAATATGAAAAACCACATTTTCTGGGAAATTGCCAATGTGTTCATCAAGGGGGAGATTGTGGATATCGTGAGGATATGTGCACGATCTCAGGATGATGAGTCAATTGGCAATGGCTTTGTTGGTTTGCAATTTGTCGCGTTTTCGGGTTTGCTCTGTAATCGTCGGACACGGCGGTCCGACCGGCCAGTGGGAAGGTCTGACCGGCAGTGCTTGCCGGTCCGACCGCCAAAAAGAAAAGTGGTTTTTGAAGCTGAGCCAAAAATAGGTTGTGTAGGCAAGTGAGGGGAGTCTCCTCGATGTGGTCACATCATTTTTGGAGCTCCCAGTCAAAAGTTCTATTCAGTTGAAATTTCCAGAAGGTTTCGGATTTTTCACGCTGAAAATTTGGCTAAGTCTTTTCGGGCGGTCCGACCGGCCTGGAATCGGTCAGACCGGCCTTGTGGGGCGGTCAGACCGCCGATGACTTGGAGGTTAACCAAGTTGGCATTGAGTTGATTTGAATGTGTTTATTGTATGAACTTCAATGCTTTATTGTTGCATATTGCATTGTGGAACTAACGTGGGTCAAGTTGTGAAGAACTTGTTCCCGGAAACGATTTGTTTGTTTATTGCTGTGCAGGTGGCTTGCAGGTCTACGACATCAACGGTGATGTGGATCGGGACTACGCTTGGAGAGCTGAGGTCCAGAACGATCATGGATGCCGGGTGAGGTCGTGTGATTCAAGCATGGTGCAGAATGGGTAAGATGGATCGAACGGGTAGTTCGGAACAGCTGGTTGGATCAGGCGGTGCGGAAGTCGGTGCGAGTCTCTGGGAGGTTCCGATGGGATTCGGACAAGAGAGGCTTGGCGACGTGATGAGAACCGCTGATCAACCTACACGTGGTGAAGCAGGCGAGTGCTTCAATAGTTATGTGTGTGTCGGTCCCATGTGTGAGTGGGTCCCAAAAGTGAAACCCTAGGCCTCTAGTATAAATAGAAAGGTGGGAGATGTAAAACCCCCCAAGCATTCATTTGGCCCCCTTCTTCATTTTCTAGGGTTTGGAGGAGAGGAGAGGAGAAGCTAGGGTTTGGAGAGATTGTGAGTGTGCTCCTTGTGTGAGCTCTTGTCCTCCTTGTTGGAGAGGCTTTGTAAGCATCTAGTGTGATCAATCAATCTTGTGATGCTTAATTGAAAGATCATTTGTCCCCTTTGTGTTCTTCTCTCTTTTGGATGATTTTGGTGCTTCCTTGATTCAAAGGTTTATGCTTGGTCTCTTGACCTATTTTATCTTGCTTTGATGTGTGGGAATACTCCTAGAGTCATCTAGATCATCAACCCCCACAAGCAAGTCTTGAATCGAGATTTTCATATTTCTAGGGTTGTGCACTTCTTCGGTAAAACCTTGAGAGATCGGTTCTACGAAGTGGATCTGGAGGATCGTCGCTAGAAATAGGTCTCTAATATCATTAGGAAGGTGTGCTCGAAATTTGGTCAAGTTTCATTGGTTGAATCAAAAGTTGGATCAAATTTTGTTTTGGTTTTGGGTTGATTTTTCAGTACTGGACTGAATCGGTCTGACCGGTTTTGTAACGGCGGTCCGACCGCCTGCTTTCGAATCATTCGATCGCCGGTCGAACCGATATCCACCGGTCCGACCGCGATTAGTAGCCGGTCCGACCGCCGTTGAACGTCGGTCGACCGCTGTGTCGGCCGGTCGACCGCCAAGATACCCGTCGAATCTGTAAGTTCATTTGTGTCGTGTGGTTGAGGGGTTTATCGAATTCAGCATGAGGCTTCCACTGTGCGCTTACTGATCTTCTTAGCTTTCATAGCTAAAGGAGTAAAGTTCGTGTTGAATTTGATTTAGGCGAGAAAGTTGAGAAAGCGCCCATTCACCCCCCTAGTCGCCTTTACGGTCCTACAAGATGTAATTCTCTCCTAAATCTGTATGGCAGGATGATTTTTATCTTAATGTGTTCTGTGGCTTGTTTAAGCAAAGATCTTTGTCCTGAGAGCGCCTTGAAAGAACACACCTATATGAGCCCGACTGCTAGTAACAGTCTATGAGATAGGGTAATCTCTTGGAAGCTCATGAATAGGCCAGGAGTATGACTTATATGCTCCAACCCGCGGGGATGCCTTGCAGCCTAGTATCAGTTAAGGACTTAAGTGAAACATATTTACACAAAACTGTCAATTCAAGGCTTAGTCCATTGTGCAGTTGTGGATAAGTGTAGCTTCTGTTCTAGGTGGATGTTCAACCTTAACCGGTCTCCATCAAAACACTGGTATATTAAAACAATATTGTGGATCAAGGCATTTGACATGTGCCTTTGGGATCTGGTGGGGGATTGTTGGAATTAATACGGGCTTAGCCCAATTTTAACTCTAATTAATTCCTGGAAAATCTCAAAGGCCCATGTGCACGCTAAAACTGTTTAGTCCCACATGGAGTATTAGTGGAGAGTTACACCACTTTATAAGGTGGATCGTGGTAACCCCTTGTGGAATTGGAGAGAGTCAACACACGCTGCTCCACTCGCCGAGCCGAGCCGCCGCCGCTTGCCGTGCGGCGTGCGGTGCGGTGCGGTGCGAGTGCGTGTCTTGTAGCGTCTGTGACGCAGTCCCGGTGCGCGCGCGTTTTTCTTTATCTATTCGGAAATCGAAACGCACCGACTCGCAGTAATAGAATTAACAAACGGACTGGCAGTGTAGTAACGGTTCAGTTACTAGTGGCTGCTGTTACCACTTGTTGATGGCGACAGTTTTCAGTCTCTGTGTACCATTAAAAGAACAGTGAACTGTTCGTGAGACTCTTCCTCTCCTTTTCACTCCACACGACAGAGACAGGCTTTTCCTCTCCACGTTTTGCTGCTGCTTTCTCTGGCGATCTCCATCCCGGCGAGGCTCGTGTACGGTCGAACCGGGAGAGCAGGCCTCCGGAACTCCGTCCTTGAAGGCTTACACGAGCGAGGACGAATAAGGTTTTTGAGAAGCGTTCGCGCGACTGCTCGCTGCTTCGTCATCATCCGATCCTCTGCTTCCTCTACATCAACTGCACGACTACGTCCACTACGCCATGGCGAACGACAACCTCGTCAACTCCTCTCCTGCTGCTGCTCCTTCAACTGGTTCTGGGTATATCAATCTAATTCTTGTACTATGTTTATTTTTTATTTATGTTATTGTTTTGAACACTGAGATAGAAATGCTAGTTTCTGTTCTGTTAGAAATTGGTATGACTATGATGTTCATGTTTATCTGTCTTATGCAAAAGGCTAGAATATTGTTCATGATTCATCTAGTATATTTCTGGATTAAAGTAATTCGAAAAATGCTTACATATTCAACAAGTGGTACTTGTCCATTTTATACCATGTAAACGGTGAGAAACAGTAGTAATCGTCGTGATATTATATCAGCGTAGATCAATCACACAAGAACAATTATATGAAACATAAGAGATACAATAAACACAAGTGTATAGAAGAGAGACAATATCTTTATTGATCTGAATGTTGCTTGTATCATACGTCTGAACCAAACACATTCAAGTAAGACTTTATATAGTAATATAATCTCTGAGTGGTTCGTAGAAGTAGCTAACAAGGTTTGCTTAGATAACCGCCAAGAGATAGTTGCACTGCCATAAAGTAATATAATTCTATTATAGGATTTTTGCACTATAGAGATTTGACAGATATCTTCAGGATTTAGTAATGATCATCAGGATCTATGCATGATCTTCATGATTTACATGAATTTTCCTGCGCCGTGGATCAAACAGACGGTGCGCCTTGCAGCCGTCCTCGACGCCAAGGTACACCATCGGTTGGCTTCGGTCGTCGAGTTTCTTCAGGTGTGGCGTTGTCACCTTCGCGTGCGCCGTGCAACCGAACACACGAAGGTGTGCCCGATGCGGTTTCCTTCCGTTCCAGGCCTCGAACAGAGTGCATTTTCCCAGCGCCTTCGTCGACAAGCGGTTAGCAGGTACATCACGTGCCGCACCGCCTCCCCCCAAAACCTTCCGGGCATGTTCATGCTCTTGAGAAGGGACCTCGCCATCGCCATCACGGTCCTGTTCCTCCGCTCCACCACGCTGTTTTGCTGTGGCGTGTATGGCGCGGTGAGGTGTCGGTCGATCCCGGCCTGCTCGCAGAGCCGGTTGAACACAGCAGAGAGAAACTCCCCACCGCGATCAGTCCTTAATGTCTTGATGCGCCGCTCGCTCGTGTTCTCGACCTGCAATTTGAATCTTCGGAACACATAGCAAGCTTGGTCCTTCGTCTTGATCACGTACAACCACATCCACCTAGAGTAATCATCAACGATTAACATGAACTAGCTGTTACTGGCGAGGCTCGAAGGTGTGATCGGACCACAGAGGTCAGCATGTAACAGCTCAAACGGCTTCTCCGCCCTGTAATTTGCCGCCGCTGGGAACGGCTGCCTCGCCTGCTTCGCCACCAAACACCCTTGACACAGCTGGTTCGGGTGCGTGATCGGTGGCACACCCACTGCCATCTCCTTGTCAACAAGGAGCTTCATAGCGTGGAAGTTGACATGGCCAAGCCTGGCATGCCATAGCCACGCCGGATCTTCAAGGTTCGCTAGGAGGCACACCGCCTCCGCCTGATGCAACTCAATTTGATAAAGGCGATTTGCTGTGCGCCTCACCTTCATGAGCAGCCTCGCATGACTTTTATCGAGCACCTGCAGGGCGTCCTCGTCCATGATCACTTTGTGGCCGGTCTCGGTTAGTTATCCGAGGCTCACGATGTTGCTTCGGAGCCTCGGGATGTAATATACCTCTGGAGCGACCTCGATCCTCTGCTCTGCAAATGAAAAGGATTGATCCCTTGCCCATGATTTGCACCGTCGAGCCGTCGCCGAATTTGACCTTGTCGGTGACATTTTCGTCCAGCTCGCGGAACTTCGCCCTGTCGCCGGTCATGTGGTTGCTCGCCCCATTGTCCAGTACGGACATGACAGAAGCGCCTTCTCCTCCGGCCTCGTCTTCTCCTCGCTCAGTAGGACGGCATCCTGCCGCTCCCGCTGTTTCGGCGCCATCTCCTCCGACACCGCGAGCATCAGGGCCGGCTCAGTGTTGTCTGCGCGCGTGAGGTGCACCTCCTCCTCCTTCTTTGGGGCCCTGCATTCAGATGCATAGTGGCCCATCTTGTCACAGTTAAAACAGCGGATGTGGCTCTTGTCACGGCCACCGCCGCTGGAACCACTCGCGCCATCTTTGTGCGGCGTCCCGCCGTGGTCGCCCTTGCCGCGGCCTCTGCCGCGTCCACGTCCACCCTGGGCGCGGTTGCTGCTATCTGCAGGAGCGTTGTATTTGCCCTTATTGCTCGATGAGGAGTTGCCACCATCCTTCTTCTGCCGTGCATGCCACTCAGCCTGAGTAAGCAGGAGTTGGCTGTCGCCATTGCTGTTGTTGTTGACGCTTGACGCGCGTGGGCGTGAACGCTCTTCATAAGTCTTCAGTCACCCCACGGTTTCCTCGAATGGCATGGTGTCGATGTCGTAGAACTGCTCGATCCCGGCGATCACACTCAAGAATCGATCCGACACGGTATCGAATAGTTTCTTGACCAATGCGGCTTCGTCGCCCCCAGGTTGGCGTACCTGACAGACATGCCGTTGAGCCTTCCAGCATACTGGTCTAGGGACTCTCCCTCCTACATGCACATGGCGTCGAAGTCTTTCTTCAACATCTACAGCCGCACGTTCTTGACGCGATCCGCGCCAACGAACCTCGTCTTGAGACAGTTTCAGACCTCTTTCGTCGTTTTCTTCCTTGCCACCTGCATCAGGAGATCCTCTGGGAGCGGTTGGAGAAGATGAGATCTCGCCTTCTTGTCCTTCTTCGTGTCGACGACCGCGCCGGCTCGATTGCTTCCCAGACGCATTGATCCTCCATCATCACTTGCACCCGAATCACCTAGCACATGTAGTTTGTCACCGTCAGCTTCGGATACTGGAACAGCCTACCGCCGCTCTCCCGCACCGCCTCGCCCTAAGGAACGATCGATATTGGGTTTAGTCGAGGGTACTTGGGCATACACCTTGCTCTGATACCAGATGTTGGTTCTTGAAAGAACAGAGAAAAGCAATGTGTTTTTGTTTGGGGCAATTTTCTCTTTTACTCTCCTCCTCAATTTATAGTACTTAATTACAGAAGATATAGTATTACAGAAGATATAGTAGATTTTAGCTACTTATAGAAAGCATAAAACAAGAAACAATTAGGAAAAATCAATTCGGACTCAATCTTGTACCATTGGAAACTCGAGTTCACATATGATTATTTTCAACAGCACCCGTAAATTTTGGTTCTGGATCCTCTACCGACGCCAGCGAAACTCCAGCGAGTCCCACCGCGGCGGCTACGGGATTGGAGATGATATCGTGCGTACGCCCGCCGGACTGTTGCGCCCAGGCTAAATTCATTCCACATGGGATCGACGGGCACCTCATTGCCTGTAGGTGGCGGTGGCAGCTTCGGCAAAGGAGACCGTCCGGCCGCGGCGCTCCATAGACAAGTACTGGTCGCGCGTGGAGGCATTGCGGTTGCAGCGGAGGAATGCGACGGCGCCGTTGATGGGTGGGACGGCGTGGGGTTGGCGAACGCGGAGGTGGTTGCGGACGGTGGGCTCGTCGGTTCCCCACGCCCCCGTACGCTGGCATCTCCGGCCTCGTGTTGAGTTAATGATGGAAGGCAGAGAGCACTGCAATTTGACATCTGTAGGTAGTACAGGTTCGTTGCAACTACAATAAAAGAAAAGGTGATCGAGAGAAACAAAGAGTCTTAAAAGTGTTAACACTTTATGATCCTAAATCTAGTGGAACAATCTGATTTTAGATAGAATTTTAATATTATTATGATTATAGGTAGAATCTTAATATCATTATGATTTCAGCAAAAAAAATTGTAACATAATTTATATACAATTCTATTGATTCTAACGATTCTAGTAATTAATTCTTAAAACTACTGTACATAAGTCCTTTTTATCAAAAAAAATTCACCGTATATTCATTTATATATAATAGTGATTTGTATAAACAAAAAATAATATTTTATTTTCACTGTAGTTTGAAAGCTTTAAATTATAATATATACACACAAAAATATGCAATATATAGCCAATTTGTGTTAATTGTTATATAATGACAATAATATAGGCAATTATAAATCTAATTAGATGCTAAATGACTAAATAAATGCTAAAATGACAATTGAAAGATGTGGTAGATTTGAGAAAATATACTATTTAGTAGAATTCGGTAAGATCTTAGATTCTACGGTTCAATTCTAGAATCCCTACCTCTGATATGATTCAACGTCTTGATTCTGACAACTTGCCTACTAGAATTTGATAGAATATCTCACTACCAGAAAGCAGCACTATGTAGGTAAGTTGGTTGAAGTCGATGCAAGGAACCGTGCAAGAATTGTATTAATTGCACATGCTGAAGCTGGAGAGGTGTGTAGTACTGCAGATACTGCAAATTTGATGCCATCCTTTTCTTCCTACTGGTGTTTAGGTGTTTACCAGCATAATGGAGGAAAGTTATATAATAACAGACAGGAATCTGATTTGCCTTTTTTTTAAACAAAAAAAAGACATTTGGTATGATGCAATCCATTTGGCTACCGTTTAGGGCTTTCTAGTACAACGCTAACACTTTCAGAGAGCAGATAACAGATCACATGCCTGCATTAACTTCGAGATCACAAGCAACTGATCTTTCAAAACCTTATGCAGCTAATCTGGATAATATGAACTCAACATGCATCATTCATGCATTGAGTCCAAGAACACTGCTATACCAGACAGAAATATTATGAAAAGGATTTCAGCAATGCATAGCACATTTGGACCTGCAAGAAAGTAGATGAATCACCTATTTCATAACCAATAACTTCTTTACATGTTACAACAAATCTATGTGGATTACACTTGTTGTCCATATCTTCGCTATAAAAAGAGAAGGGTTTCGGATGTGATATAGCCAGGCAAGAAAATAATCAAGATTTTGGCTCGGTGTTCTTCCTCCTCGTGATGCGAATGTAGCAGAAGACGGCAGCGAAGATCGCCGCGGCGAGGCCCCCCAGTATGATCTTGCCTCCAGCAAACGTTTTGTCGAAGGGGCTGTGCTGTTGGTGGTGAGAGCTCAGTGGTGATCCTTCAAACCTGGACTCCAGAAGGGAATGCACGTGTAGATGAGAAGCAGCAGCAGAAGGAGCATCTGCGGCGCTCATCGGCATGTCGAAGACGGGGAACGGCCGCGCCATGACGGCGGTCATGGCAATCTGACTGGACACCAAGCAGAATAGGAGCAAGCGAGGCATCTTCAGATAAGGGAGAGCTCAAGAGAATGGCTGTGCAGGAGAAGCAGCTAGCAGTGCAGGAGCTCTCACAAGTGGACCGGTGTTGATGTGCTGAGAAGGCAATGGCTAGGAGGGCTCTTATATAGGAACTGGCCTTGGCTTGTGTGGTTCTCCAGTTCAGTTTTCTCACTTGCTCAATGATCAAGGGGATTAAATAAAGATAAGGGTGTTGGGCAAAGGCTGCATGCATGCACCCACTCTTTATGGATCTTGATTTTCAGTGAATTGTCAGTCTCATGGCTGGTAGCTCTAAAAAATGATTGGAGGGTGGTGACTTCTAGGAATCAATGGGGGGTCAGCAGATAGGTGGATGTGGGCATGAGGCTGTGAGCAAGTGACACCTGGATGGAGTATCTCTGAATGTTATGGAAGTACTAGTAAAAGCTTCAGCAATTCAGCAACCAGCAACCAGCAATCAGCTACAACTGTGTCCAGGGAGGTAGTCTTGGAAGGAGTAGCAGGACTGCAGGGCCTTGTGTTCTGTCCAACAGTTTGACAAGGAGCTTCTGGATTTGGGGGCAGGTTCTTGGAAGGTGAAATGCAACTCAGCTTGCAAACCTTGATATGGCTGATATACTAACAAATATGGAGTTTCTGTAGCATCAGAAAGGGGAAAATTTTCTTCATATCAGTGGATAAAGTATTTCTTGATTGTATAGAAAATTAAAGTAAACCCAAAGGAAGCAAAGCGGTGTTCAGAATCTTTGAAAATGTATGCTAAGTGTTTAACCTAACCCTGATGCCTGATGGTTGGTGGGGGAACATCTATAAAGTTGATTTTTGGAACAAGCGTAAGTAGATCAAATGTATTTTAGAAGTTCCACGCTGTGCTCATAAACACACAGCAAAACAGCAAATGAAATATGGCATAATTGGAAATGCAAACTGACAAAACTTTCTTGATTTAAAGGACGGGATTTGCTTCAAATTTTCTTTGTTACTGAAGAACGAATGGTGGAGCAACTGCAGGAGTTTATTAACAAGAAATATATGATGGAAACACCACATAATGATTTTCAGGGAACAAAATTACCGAATTCTCTGTGTTCTATAGTAGTCAGGCTATGCAGTTAACCTGCGACCATGTGATTAGCTAAGATGCTCCCATTGTTTATTGTAGTTTCATGCCACTACATGTGTAGAGGAATCACCGGACAGAGCTTAAACAAACGCTCATTTTTAATATGCCGTTCAGAATACATCGCGTTCGTGTCATACAGGAAGCAAACAATGGAGGTACAGCCCCAGTTAGTAGATAGCAGGTGCTGAGCTGCTCTGGGACACAATTCTTGAATTGGTTACCTTATTTGGTCTCAAAGATGCCATTCTGCTTGTTCTAGTAAACATAGGATAGGAGGCAGAAGCTTCTGGCTGACTGCTGTGTCTGGAGACTGCAAGTCAAAACAAGTAGAAATCACACTACTCTCCTTGAGGTGTACATTAGGTATCTTACTAAAGCAGAGTAAAAAAAAAACCATGTTCGCATTAGAGATTTTCACGTTAATCGGTGAAAACAGATAAAGATCTACATCATTGATCGTGGTGTGTCTAGATTACAAGGGTCTAGAAAAAAAAGAGTTCATGTCAAGTACAATAAAACTAAAATTCGAAACAAAAAATAGAATAAAATCAGCAATTTGATATCATACAAGTTCCAAAATAAAAGAGTCAATATCAAGTACAATAAAACTAAGATTCAAAATAAAAAAATTAGCAATTTGATTTTCATACGAATTCCAAAGTAAAATTCCTAAATAATTATAAATCGGAATAAAAAAAATAGGCAACTAGATCTGTATATGAAATCCAACAAAAAAATTCTAAAATTCGGAATAAAAATAAAATAAAATTAGAAAATTGATTTTGATGTGAATTCCAATAATTATAATTTGGAATAAAAATTAAACAAAAATTTGCAATTACATTTGAATACGTAATCTAACAACAAATAACTTAAATTCGGAATAAAAATAAAATGAAATTTGAAATTTTATTTCAATATGAATTCCAAAGTAAAATCTCTAAATAACTGCAATTCGGAAATAAAAATTAGCAATTGGACTCGTATATGAATTCCAAGAAAAGAACTAAAATTCGAAATAAAAATAAAAAACATTACAATTTGATTTCCATATGAATTAATATAAAATCCCTAAATAACTATAATTTATAATAAATTAAATAAATATAGCAATTTGAGTTGTATACGAACTCCAAAAAAAAATATTCAATAAAATAAAAGTTATAATGAGAATGACACGATTGGTATCGGAGGAGACACAAAAGAAGCACCACGTTAGCTCTCAAAGTCACATGATTCTATTGTTTCTTCATATGGAATAAAAAATAAAAATAACTAAAATTTTGAATAAAAATGTAAGTTATAACGAGGATAGCACAAATAGTATCGAAGAAGACCATGAAAGAGTGTAATGACATCAATATATCATGCAGAAGACATTGACCCATGAGGAAGCAAAGAGTCGAGGCGGCGACGACGGAGATGAGAACAATATCGTGCTGCTCACCTTAGTTGTACAATAAGGACAATATCATGCTGCTCACCTTAGCCGTACAACAAGGGCAATATCGTGCTGCTCACGGAGCCATTGAAAAGTAATTACAGTGTTGAAGGAGCCAAGGAACGCGATGACGAAGTCGTGAGCGTCAACGTTGTTGAAGAAATTAGTGGCCAAAGAAACTCGATGATGGGGGAGCTCTGGCAAAGAGGAGATGAAGCTTTGTATTGAAAACGAGTTATGGACGATATGGGGCATCAGGTAGCTAGGAGCGTGCTATCACTAGTGATGGGCATGTCGTCGGCGATGGCGAAAAGATTCTTTGTATCGTTAGACAACGACTAAAGCTGACATGCCGACATCAGTGAAGATGGGAGGTCGCCGCGGTTAGTGAGGAAGCTACAACATTGAGTTGGCCAACGTCGAAGAGGATGATCGACCGACATGAGAGATGAGAATATTTAGCATGTATAACATCATGCATGCGTGTGTACATACATACATCCGTACGAATAGAAACGCGGACATACAAAGGCAGAGGAGCAAAAAAAACTTAAGAGTAGAGATAGCGCAGCCGTAGGTAATATGCTCGGGGTCACTAGAGAGAGCATGACATATGACCCCAGCAGAGATCGGTGCCGATTGCATGTGTATGCGTGTTGATATCGCAATAGTTAGTATTAAGCAATAATTGGAGAGAAGTAGAAAATAACTATGTAGTAAAGTATTGCATTGGAATAGATAGCAACTAGAGAGATCGATCAAGATTTGGGCATACTGTCAGAGGTTGAAAAAAAATTGTGATGACGAGAAGAGATAGAAAACAAACGGTGTGGTGTTGTAGCCGACGTGTGAGGGAAGATAAGTTCAAGGTAGGTTGCCTACAGTGCATCGGTGCATGCGTGAACAAGGTACTCTAATACCATGTAAACTAACAAGATAATTGCTGCTTAAATAATCAACGTATTGCTTGAGATTAAATATAAGTACATATGCATACTTACAATTTAGAAATAATAATAATAATAGAGTAAAAAGGAGCATGCAGCTACATAATATATGCATGATGGAGAGTGGCTAGTTTCTAAGAACCCCAATAGTTTATTACGCTCAAAAATTTTCTTCCATCAAAGATCATACTTCAATTATGTTGCCCATGTTGTAATTTCCTTCAAACTTTTATTATCATTTCTAATATTTATAATATCTTAAAAATCTAAATAACCTACGAGATACGTAAATATATTCTAAATATTTATACAAATTTTAAAATAAATTTAACCACGTAAATACGCGAGCCACACTGGTTCAAAATGAAAGTAAGGGTGCGACAACGCTCCACAATTCAGTTCCTTCGCGAAGGATACGCAAACACCAAGTATTTTCACATGAAAGTAAACGTAAGGAGGAAGAATACTGTACTGGCCATTCAAAATGATGATCGTGTCGCCGTCACAGAGTAGGACAGAATGAGTATGTTGCAGCAAAATTTCCAAGATGTACCCAGGCAATGGCCAAAATTTTGCAGCACTAAACACGTCAATGATCACCTTGCTCCCGAAAAAGGATGATACAATGGCTCTCAAGGACGGTCGTCCAATTAGCCTAGTAAATTCCGCCGAGAGCACAAAACAGCTATGATAGCAAAGGACTTCGACACGGTGGCTTGAGATTTTCTCCTTACCTTCTCAGGCATCTCGGCTTCGGCGGAGAGGTGGCATCACCGGATTGCCATGTTATTGGCCACCGGGTCCACAAGGATTTGGGTGAATGGAATGGCAGGCGAACAATGGCACTTCGTGTGCGGTCTGCGGCATGGTGAGCCACTCTCACGACTCCTTTTCATCATTCTTGTTGAATTTGATGGTTATACGAATTGAGTTTAATTACGATACAAATTGAGTTTTATACTCCAACTAATAGTTCTACTCCTATACGGAGTTTTTCATGTACCATTATAAATATAACCATATAGTTCAAAAGGAAGAGCAACAACTTCATTGTAAATATCTCCTTATATAGAAATATTGCCTTCGTGTGTCTGTGATTTTTTTTTTCTGAAAGGGTTTTTCACGTAAAATTCGTGTATCCCATTCATATTTTTCTTTGTATTATTTATAACAAGTGGTATCAGAGTACATGATATTCGATCAAGAGAAAAATCGTTAGAATGATTCTTCTCGCATCTTACGAATTGCTATCCAAATCGGCGTCGAATCTGAGGTCGTCTTCGCGTCAAATACAAGGAACACTTGTTTCTCCGCGCGGAATAAAGCATGAAACACAATAGGCAGATCATGAGGCGAGTAAAGCAACAACAACATTAATTGCTAGAAAGAGATAAGGTAGCACAACAACATTGATTGCAAAGAAAAAGCGTCCAGCAGAGCAACATTGATTGCCAAGAAAAAACTTTAAACCCGTAAAGGAGTAGGCGGAGATTCCGTTTGATGGTTTCAGTTCTTGAATTCATCCTAGCGAAAATTGCTATATACACACACCAAGCGATTTGCTAAGCGCACACGAGCAAGTGTACCAGCAACTCTGGTCTTCATTGCTTCTCGTACACATAAGTGTACCCAAGATTTTAGGAATTCTTTGCTAGGTACACACATATTTGCACCAAACAAAATTGATATTTCTTCCGTATGACGACTTTGAAGTATGATCTTCCGCGTGGTTCCAAACAAAAGTTCAAATTCGCATGCAGAAAGTCTGGTTGTCGGTGGCAGGGAACAGGAGATGAGTTCAAACGACGATTCAAGATGTACAAGCTCGAGCAGAAATTACAAAGGCATATCAAAATCCAGAGGCAGGTACAAGTCATGCAATTATTGGAAGAAAGATAGACATGATATATCTGAGTGCTGGTGGGTAAAGAAAACAGAGAAAATTAATAAAAATTTCAAGAAGGATCAATAAGAGGATGATGTTAAAGCCACCATTGTTACTAAACAATATTTTGATGGAGATGTTCTCATTGCCTATGCCGGTGATGAGTGGATTCTTGATACGGCCTACAATTTCCACATGAGACCTAACCGCTAAGTGTATTGCTTATGCTCATGTTAATAATAGTAAATTGGAGCCTAGAGCCGCTAAGTGTATTTTCCTTGGTTATAAACCTGGTGTGAAAGAATATAAATTGTGAAATCATAAAACTAGAAATGTGGTTATTAGCATACATATTGTAACACCCTGTCTATTCGGAAGACAAGATGTCACCTAACCAGACAACCTACTATTCAATTCATAAGGTTAACATCGCATTCAATGCTAAAGAAACGATTAACCATGATAACAATCTATGGCTTAATCACAGTTCATCTATAAATTTAAACGAGAATTAACCAAAGCGATATTAATGAACCTCCGAGTGACAATTATTACAGTCCATTACATTATAAATAAAACTGAAGAGATGTAAATAGAACTTTAACGAATGATTATTTTATTCATGTGCAAGGAACGTCTTTGGACTACACCCTCCCGCTTAGCAACCGCTTTCACCGAATTCACCTAAAATAAATAAAAGCAAGAGTGAGTCGAAACTCAAAAAGCACAACATATACATTCCCAAAGAATACCGAATCGAACAATTTTCCAAGTACATCATTGACTTCATGAACTTAAGAAAGCATGGTATGAATGAATGAATGCATTGAAGGAGAATGGACTTTCCACATGTTTATACCGCAGATAACTAGTGACACACCCGTCGGTGTTCACTTAAGCCCGCTCTTAACAAAGAGCGGGATCCAAGTCCGTATGAAGAACGTTTCATACGGAATGTCCAAACGCCTACATTGGAATGGTAGGTCTTACATGCCCATATTGGAATTAATGGGACTTAATCAAGTTTCCACTCCGTGACAAGAATCAATTATGTATGCATGGAATGAAAAGCATAACTTGGCATATAACTCAATGTATCATCGAATAAGGTATTGAACTCTACCACATCATACTCAAATCACAAGAATATTCATAATTTACCAAGTTAACATGAAAACAATGAATTCACACAATTTAAACATTTGCACTTGCCTTCCGTGTGGTGACGTGTTGTGATACAACGAAGGTGTCCTTCCACCCACCGCCTCACCGCCTACACAAGTATTACCACGATTACGGATAATCGAATATGGCACAGCTACAAGTGTACTACGATGCTCTCTAATCAACCCACTCATCCCAAGGGTTCAATTTGACATCTACACCAAAATTCCAGATTATCGCTCTACGGGCAGTTGCACAAGAAAATTCGCCAATAATTATCTGTAACTCTAAACGACCTGAAACCAGTGCTCACTGATTCTTAACTGATCAGGCTACAAAACCTTAGTTGGCGGAATCTTCTGATTCGGCCAAAACAGAGGGGTAATTAACTGCTAAACCTAACCCATCTACGTCAGTCCAGAAAACAGATCAGCAGTAAAGAAAATAGTGTAACTTTTAGCCTACTGATCCAAATGGAATGATCTTTATCAACTTGGAAAGATAATTTCAAGATCTACAATAACTTAGTTGGGGGAATCTTCTGATTCGGCCTCTATTTTGAACAAAACGAGGGACAAACCTACTGACCACAGACTTCAGACAGATTGGACAGTTCGTATTGAAAAATTCATAACTCTCAAACTACTGGTCGGATTTTGCTCATCTTGGTGCCAAAAGAAAGCTAACGAAACCAGGAACAAATCTCTAGAAGGAAAACCCCAAATTCGGCCTCTAAAGTACTGTAACAAGCCGCGCAACATTCTGATCAATTCTGTAAATTCTGGAACTCTAAACCGACGTGACTCAAATGATCTCTACCGCAATAAAACTTGATCAAACAATTAACCGGGGTGCTCGTTACCCTTGAAGACCCGTGGACGACGAAGAACCACTCCCGCTGGTCTCCTTCTTCTTCCTTGGCCGCCACACCACAGCGAACAACGGCGAAGAAACGACCACGGAGGACAGATCGGAGGAGAAACGCCCGGGATCTTGGAGACCAACCTCGGAGCACCAAAGGCCGCCACCATGGAGGAGGCGGCGCCAACCAGGGAGAGGGAGGGGTGGCGGCTAGGTGGGGAGGAATGGGGCGGCTAGGGTTTGGGGGAGTGGCGCCTCTTTTATGGCGGCCACTTCATGGGCCGGCCGCCCTCTTGGGCCTCCCGAGTCGCGGATCGGCCCAAAGTTGCCGGAAAATCACGATAACCCCCGCTAAATAGAATTTCAGACTAAAACTATTTCTTTTTCTCCCTCCGACTTCTTTCTTTTTACCGAATGCGATTTCCTAACTTTTAAATCTCGCTTTGACTAACTTCCAACTATACTGAACTAGTTGGATTTATGAGGTATTACACTCTATCCCCTTAGAAAAGATTCGACCTCGAATCTACGCAACAAACTTCGAGAAAGATCGATGAACAACCTAGATAAGTACTGAAACGAAGTCGGGTATTGTCCTCGCATGCGGACTCCAACTCCCAAGTGGCCTCTCTTCGCATCGATGAGACCAAAGGATTTTAACATACTTCAAAGTTTTGTTCCTCAAAACCCGCTCGATTCTTCTAATATCTTCACCGGCCGACTCAAGGTAAGGTCTTACTCATTGGTTGACGGCTCTAACGAACCCTCACACTCTAGATCTCTCAAGTACTCCTCCAATACCGGGTCATACCAAACAATGTACACCCTGCTACCGACTCGAGACGATCCTAACGAAACACTAATTTCCAAAATCCTCAACTTCTAGAACAAACCAATGTATCTTGGGTCAACCTTCCTTTGGTTCCAAACAACACAACCAAGCACAATTTACATGGAACTCTTGTCCCATGTCTCAATCAATCTTTTCACATTAACAAGGAGCACCTCTTTAACTAGGGACACACAACAACTCGCTTTAAACAAACTCTTTACGCATAAAGCCCAACTGAAAATAAATCACTCTCATTGCAACCACTGCTACTACTTGGTACCAAAAGAGTCAAATCCGAATCGATGATTCTCATGAAAACCTTTCCACTTTCCAAGTGGGCGGTTTGCGAATAGACGCCACGAAAGCCAAAAGAGAAATCATTCAACGCCCACATCGATACACTTCCTTTATTTTTCCCGAACCGTAAAGAACCACCATGCCAACATAAAGCTAACACAATTTGTAAATGACATCTCAATCGGCAACTTAGGGTGATGCTCAACCCGAGAGCAACAACCACACTCATATAGAGAAACCATACTAGTCCACGTATGATACTCTAGTCGCCTCCTCTACCAAATGAATTATTCGACAAATAATTCCCAACCCTCGATAATACTAATTGTAACACCCACAATCACATTACCTCAATCCGCTCAGATAATCCAATTGAAATTCACATCACACACTCCCATCTACTACACCAAAGGATACTATCAATAACCATCCCACTATTCGTAATCCACTCTTATTCTCGCTACCTTTACACATAATCATTGGCAACCAAGGTTCTAGCATAAAATGCAAAGCTCCAAACTTCAATCTCCAAGTCTCCTACAATGAATTCTCGATAATTCAAGAATCCTCACATTCTCTTATCAAAAATTCTCACAACCCAAACAATATTCTCCGTCATAACTTCAATCATCCTCAATAATCAATTAACTACTCAAACGATTAACTTCACCAATCTTGGACTCCCACTAAACCACATCATTCGGTTTCACTTTCTCACCTCGTAAGTTACACAATCCCAATACTTTAAACAATCGATCAAGATCCCCAAACTTTTGATATTCTAGCAATCCACTAACAAGATCAAGAAGATATTGATGACAATTCATTATAGATTCGATAATCGCAACAACGTAAAGGTTTAGCTCCAAAGAGAACCATTTTATTTAAATCAAACTCTCTATGAGAATGTCAAGATGAAATCATTTCTTCCTCTTAAGCACCTTAAATAATTTGGCACTCAAGCCTCACAAAATAATTTACTTGACCACCACTATCTAGTCGCTCTATACACTTTAGAAGACACTTGAAAACGAATCAGTTCCTCCATTCTCAAAAGAAGAGGTAAGTGGAAATAATTTTCAAGACCTAGAAAACGCTTACCACTCATTGTAAACACAAAACCGTAAGAAGTAGGCAATTAGCAAAGAACTCAAGAAAAACATAAGACGAGGCCACGCCTAAGGTCACAAATCCCACAAGAAGATTATATCAATCTCAAACAATGAAAATCCAATCTCAATACCTCTACTACACTCTTCCCTTTAACAAAAGAAATAATTTTCTTTGATTGGAATATCACTTTGCCAACTCAAGCTAAGGAGCCTTAAATCTCAAATCACAAGAATCACTTGATAATTGATAGAACATTCAAATACGCCATTTTGTTTAAACTCATTTCATTTACTACATAATTCATGAGCTCCAAAAGCCCACGAAAGCAAAACTTGAAATACTCTCATTTGAACGATATCACCCAAGGCTATCAATTTACTACAAGTATTAACATCAATCTCACAACAACAATTAGAAAACACTTCGAAGACCGACGTGAAAAGAATGGGTGATTCTTTCTCAAAAGAAGAGGCAAATGGAACCGATTTTCACGAACTAGAAAATCATTTATCGCCGCAATGAACACAGGACCAAGGGGAAGACCAATTAAGCAAAGAACTCATAGAACATAAGTGAAGTCCACGCTGAAAGCATGGGCCACACAAGAAGAGAATATCATATGTTAACATTAAGAACAAACGAGCATTCAAGATCAAGCACTCGCATCACCAAGAACCATTATAACTTCGCAACATAACGCTTTACTCGACAAACCTCGCTTACTACATAGAACTTGAACCCCAAAAGATCATGAACACAAAACTTGAAGTTTGATCATTTTTAGAAATATCACGAAAGACAATCAAATTTTCTTTCTCTATAAAAGAATCAACATTACCCTCATATTATCAACATTTCATTAAGACCAATAACATACGCCTCGTAACAATCAATTTACCTTACTATCACATCAATAAACCTTCTAAAGGAAGCATGACAAATCGTGTCATAGAAAACTCCAAAGATCAAATGGGATTGTAATAACAACTTGTTCTCTAAAAGGAACCTAGTACGAATGCCACAAAGTCGAGACAACCCTCTCACACAACACCACAAAACATTAGAAAGGGGTCTCGACACTTTTCCTTTTCAAAGGAGGTTATAAACTCCAACACTCCAACTACTCCAAAAGAATTGAACTGAGTCGAAATTTCTTCAATAAACTTAGTAGAAGATAATTCCCATTATCAAAATACCAAACGGTTAACCAGGTCCCCTTAAACAACAAGAGAGATAGGACTCTTACAAAAGAATGATCCGTCGATCATAACGCTTACAAGTAGCAAAGAGAACTTAGCAAATCCGAAAGACAAGAATTGTTTTGAAAACATCTAGGGACCAATAGGAACCCGTAACCAACCCATTTGTTTGATTACCATCTCCGACTTAATCACCACAAGGCACCCCAAAACGGGTTTTTAACACTAATCCTCAGAAAAGAGATGCGTTAAACTTCAAGACGCGGAATGATCCAAAAGAAATACATGGAGCCAATGCTTCCTCGTGTTAACGAACTTGCAAATGTAAAACTCTCATTATACAAACCATCAAACGACTAAACGAATGTTATTTTCCAATGAGAAGGAAGGAACAAACATGGAAATATCAATATTGCCAATCGTCAAGATCATTTAAAATAAAAGAAATTCAACAACTGAAAAACAATAATATTTTCAGAGAACCATTAAAGACCTATTGGATCTCATCAACTACCATGAATCATGAACCTAAGAGAAATTCATCAACTACGCTTACGTGGAGCAGAAATATCACAATAGTAGAAAGAACATTAATTGTTTCAAAGAACGATCAGAAATCCACTAAAGATTGCCCACTTCATTATAACCCTCCATTCAAAAGAAATTCACGAACTATCAGAAACTACAACCAGAAAACCAGATACAAACTTGAGAAGGACAACAACTTCATCAATGAGCTCAGCTCAACACGTAACTATGGAACAGGTAAGAACTTCTTTACTATTACAACACGAACAAGGGTGTAGCCCGTAAAACCTGTGACAACAACCACGAACTCAATCGCCAACGTCCGCTACCGATACGCATAGCTAAAACAATCAATTATGAATATGTAGGATCATCTCATGACAATCCTAAAATTAATCCATATATATATATATATAGGATAACACATCATATCATAGTTTAACACCTCATAGCACAAAACAACTCAACAACGACTCATTAATCGAGTCACAACAATTGGAATGCGGAAGCAATAGTTTACCCAACCCTCCTAATGTGCACAAGGTGTCAATTTAATATGTTTGAATGAACCACGGACCTAAAGCCCGCTCGATACCAATCAGAACACCTGCCTATTCTAAGACAAGATGTCACCTAACAAGACAACCTACTATTCAATTCATAAGGTTAACATCGCATTCAATGCTAAAGAAACGATTAACCATGATAACAATCTATGGCTTAATCACGCTTCATCTATAAATTTAAACGAGAATTAACCAAAGCGATATTAATGAACCTCCGAGTGACAATTATTACACCATTACATTATAAATAAAATCAAGAGATGTAAATAGAACTTTAACGAATGATTATTTTATTCATGTGCAAGGAACGTCTTTGGACTACACCCTCCCGCTAGCAACCGCTTCACCGAATTCACCTAAAAATAAATAAAAGCAAGAGTGAGTCAAACTCAAGAAGCACAACATATACATTCCCAAAGAATACCGAATCGAACAATTTTCCAAGTACATCATTGACTTCATGAACTTAAGAAAGCATGGTATGAATGAATGAATGCATTGAAGGAGAATGGACTTTCCACATGTTTATACTGGATAACTAGTGACACACCCGTCGGTGTTCATTTAAGCCCGCTCTTAACAAAGAGCGGGATCCAAGTCCGTATGAAGAACGTTTCATACGGAATGTCCAAATCGCCTACATTGGAATGGTAGGTCTTACATGCCCATATTGGAATTAATGGGACTTAATCAAGTTTCCACTCCGTGGACAAAGAATCAATTATGTATGCATGGAATGAAAAGCATAACTTGGCATATAACTCAATGTATCATCGAATAAGGTATTGAACTCTACCACATCATACTCAAATCACAAGAATATTCATAATTTACCAAGTTAACATGAAAACAATGAATTCACACAATTTAAACATTTGCACTTGCCTTCCGTGGTGGTGACGTGTTGTGATACAACGAAGGTGTCCTTCCACCCACCGCCTCACCGCCTACACAAGTATTACCACGACACGGATAATCGAATATGGCACAGCTACAAGTGTACTACGATGCTCTCTAATCAACCCACTCATCCCAAGGGTTCAATTTGACATCTACACCAAAATTCCAGATTATCGTTCTACGGGCAGTTGCACAAGAAAATTCGCCAATAATTATCTGTAACTCTAAACGACCTGAAACCAGTGCTCACTGATTCTTAACTGATCAGGCTACAAAACCTTAGTTGGCGGAATCTTCTGATTCGGCCAAAACAGAGGGGTAATTAACTGCTAAACCTAACCCATCTACGTCAGTCCAGAAAACAGATCAGCAGTAAAGAAAATAGTGTAACTTTTAGCATACTGATCCAAATGGAATGATCTTTATCAACTTGGAAAGATAATTTCAAGATCTACAATAACTTAGTTGGGGGAATCTTCTGATTCGGCCTCTATTTTGAACAAAACGAGGGACAAACCTACTGACCACAGACTTTAGACAGATTGGACAGTTCGTATTGAAAAATTCATAACTCTCAAACTACTGGTCGGATGTTGCTCATCTTGGTGCCAAAAGAAAGCTAACGAAACCAGGAACAAATCTCTAGAAGGGCAAAACCCCAAATTCGGCCTCTAAAGTACTGTAACAAGCCGCGCAACATTCTGATCAATTCTGTAAATTCTGGAACTCTAAACCGACGTGACTCAAATGATCTCTACCGCAATAAAACTTGATCAAACAATTAACCGGGGTGCTCGTTACCCTTGAAGACCCGTGGGACGACGAAGAACCACTCCCGCTGGTATCCCTTCTTCTTCCTTGGCCGCCACACCACAGCGAACAACCGGCGAAGAAACGACCACGGAGGACAGATCGGAGGAGAAACGCCTGGGATCTTGGAGACCAACCTCGAGCACCAAAGGCCGCCACCATGGGAGGAGGCGGCGCCCAACCAGGGAGAGGGAGGGGTGGCGGCTAGGTGGGGAGGAATGGGGCCGGCTAGGGTTTGGGGAGTGGCGCCCCTTTTATGGCCGGCCACTTCATGGGCGGCCGCCCTCTTGGGCCTCCCGAGTCGCGGATCATGCCCAAAGTTGCGGAAAATCACGATAACCCCTCGCTAAATAGAATTTCAGACGAAAACTATTTCTTTTCTCCTCTCGACTTCTTTCTTTTACCGAATGCGATTTCCTAACTTTTAAATCTCGTTTTGACTAACTTCCAACTATACTGAACTAGTCGGATTTATGAGGTATTACACTCTATCCCCTTAGAAAAGATTCGACCTCGAATCTACGCAACAAACTTCGAGAAAGATCGATGAACAACCTAGATAAGTACCTGAAACGATGTGTCGGGTATTGTCCTCGCATGCGGACTCCAACTCCCAAGTGGCCTCTCTTCGCATCGATGAGACCAAAGGATTTTAACATACTTCAAAGTTTTGTTCCTCAAAACCCGCTCGATTCTTCTAATATCTTCACCGCCGGACTCAAGGTAAGGTCTTACTCATTGGTTGACGGCTCTAACGAACCCTCACACTCTAGATCTCTCAAGTACTCCTCCAATACCGGTCATACCAAACAATGTACACCTCGCTACCGACTCGAGACGATCCTAACGAAACACTAATTTCCAAAATCCCTCAACTTCTAGAACAAACCAATGTATCTTGGGTCAACCTTCCCTTTGGTTCCAAACAACACAACCAAGCACAATTTACATGGAACTCTTGTCCCATGTCTCAATCAATCTTTTCACATTAACAAGGAGCACCTCTTTTAACTAGGGACACACAACAACTCGCTTTAAACAAACTCTTTTACGCATAAAGCCCAACTGAAAATAAATCACTCTCATTGCAACCACTGCTACGACTTGGTACCAAAGAGTCAAATCCAGAATCGATGATTCTCATGAAAACCTTTCCACTTTCCAAGTGGGCGGTTTGCGAATAGACGCCACGAAAGCCAAAAGAGAAATCATTCAACGCCTACATCGACACTTCCTTTATTTTTCCGAACCGTAAAGAACCACCATGCCAACATAAAGCTAACACAATTTGTAAATGACATCTCAATCGGCAACTTAGGGTGATGCTCAACCCGAGAGCAACAACCACACTCATATAGAGAAACCATACTAGTCCACGTATGATACTCTAGTCGCCTCCTCTACCAAATGAATTATTCGACAAATAATTCCCAACCCTCGATAATACTAATTGTAACACCCACAATCACATTACCTCAATCCGCTCAGATAATCCAATTGAAATTCACATCACACACTCCCATCTACTACAATCAAAGGATACTATCAATAACCATCCCACTATTCGAATCCACTCTTATTCTCGCTACCTTTACACATAATCATTGGCAACCAAGGTTCTAGCATAAAAATGCAAAGCTCCAAACTTCAATCTCCAAGTCTCCTACAATGAATTCCTCGATAATTCAAGAATCCTCACATTCTCTTATCAAAAATTCTCACAACCCAAACAATATTCTCCGTCATAACTTCAATCATCCTCAATAATCAATTAACTACTCAAACGATTAACTTCACCAATCTTGGACTCCCACTAAACCACATCATTCGCCACTTTCTCACCTCGTAAGTTACACAATCCCAATACTTTAAACAATCGATCAAGATCCCCAAACTTTTGATATTCTAGCAATCCACTAACAAGATCAAGAAGATATTGATGACAATTCATTATAGATTCGATAATCGCAACAACGTAAAGGTTTAGCTCCAAAGAGAACCATTTTATTTAAATCAAACTCTCTATGAGAATGTCAAGATGAAATCATTTCTTCCTCTTAAGCACCTTAAATAATTTGGCACTCAAGCCTCACAAAATAATTTACTTGACCACCACTATCTAGTCGTCTCTATACACTTTAGAAGACACTTGAAAAACGAATCAGCCCTCCATTCTCAAAAGAAGAGGTAAGTGGAAATAATTTTCAAGACCTAGAAAACGCTTACCACTCATTGTAAACACAAAACCGTAAGAAGTAGGCAATTAGCAAAGAACTCAAGAAAAACATAAGACGAGGCCACACTAAGGTCACAAATCCCACAAGAAGATTATATCGAATCTCAAACAATGAAAATCCAATCTCGAATACCTCTACTACACTCTTCCCTTTAACAAAAGAAATAATTTTCTTTGATTGGAATATCACTTTGCCAACTCAAGCTAAGGAGCCTTAAATCTCAAATCACAAGAATCACTTGATAATTGATAGAACATTCAAATACGTCATTTTGTTTAAACTCATTTCAGCTACTACATAATTCATGAGCTCCAAAAGCCCACGAAAGCAAAACTTGAAATACTCTCATTTGAACGATATCACCCAAGGCTATCAATTTACTACAAGTATTAACATCAATCTCACAACAACAATTAGAAAACACTTCAAAGACCGACGTGAAAAGAATGGGTGATTCTTTCTCAAAAGAAGAGGCAAATGGAACCGATTTTCACGAACTAGAAAATCATTTATCGCTTCGCAATGAACACGTGACCAAGGGAAGACCAATTAAGCAAAGAACTCATAGAACATAAGTGAAGTCCACAGCTTGAAAGCATGGGCCACACAAGAAGAGAATATCATATGTTAACAATTAAGAACAAACGAGCATTCAAGATCAAGCACTCGCATCACCAAGAACCATTATAACTTCGCAACATAACGCTTTACTCGACAAACCTCGCTTACTACATAGAACTTGAACCCCAAAAGATCATGAACACAAAACTTGAAGTTTGATCATTTTTAGAAATATCACGAAAGACAATCAAATTTTCTTTCTCTATAAAAGAATCAACATTACCCTCATATTACTGAACATTTCATTAAGACCAATAACATACGTTCCTGGTAACAATCAATTTACCTTACTATCACATCAATAAACCTTCTAAAGGAAGCATGACAAATCGTGTCATAGAAAACTCCAGCATCAAATGGGATTGTAATAACAACTTGTTCTCGAAAAGGAACCTAGTACGAATGCCACAAAGCTGAGACAACCCTCTCACACAACACCACAAAACATTAGAAAGGGGTCTCGACACTTTTCCTTTTCAAAGGGAGGTTATAAACTCCAACACTCCAACTACTCCAAAAGAATTGAACTGAGTCGAAATTTCTTCAATAAACTTAGTAGAAGATAATTCCCATTATCAAAATACCAAACGGTTAACCAGGTCCCCTTAAACAACAAGAGAGATAGGACTCTTACAAAAAGAATGATCTGGTCGATCATAACGTTTACAAGTAGCAAAGAGAACTTAGCAGTCCGAAAGACAAGAATTGTTTTGAAAAACATCTAGGGACCAATAGGAACCCGTAACCAACCCATTTGTTTGATTACCATCTCCGACTTAATCACCACAAGGCACCCCAAAACGGGTTTTTAACACTAATCCTCGTAAAAGAGATGCGTTAAACTTCAAGACGCGAATGATCCAAAAGAAATACATGGAGCCAATGCTTCCTCGTGTTAACGAACTTGCAAATGTAAAACTCTCATTATACAAACCATCAAACGACTAAACGAGTCGTTATTTTCCAATGAGAAGGAAGGAACAAACATGGAAATATCAATATTGCCAACTCGTCAAGATCATTTAAAATAAAAGAAATTCAACAATCTGAAAACAATAATATTTTCAGAGAACCATTAAAGACCTATTGGATCTCATCAACTACCATGAATCATGAACCTAAGAGAAATTCATCAACTACGCTACGTGGAGCGTAAATATCACAATAGTAGAAAGAACATTAATTGTTTCAAAGAACGATCGTAAATCCACTAAAGATTGCCCACTTCATTATAACCTCCATTCAAAAGAAATTCACGAACTATCGAAACTACAACCGTAAAACCGGATACAAACTTGAGAAGGACAACAACTTCATCAATGAGCTCAGCTCAACACGTAACTATGGAACAGGTAAGAACTTCTTTACTATTACAACACGAATAAGGTGGTGTAGCACTCGTAAAACCGTGACAACAACCACGAACTCAACTGCTCAACGTCCGCTACCGATACGCATAGCTAAAACAATCAATTATGAATATGTAGGATCATCTCATGACAATCCTAAAATTAATCCATATATATATATATATAGGATAACACATCATATCATAGTTTAACACCTCATAGCACAAAACAACTCAACAACGACTCATTAATCGAGTCACAACAATTGGAATGCGAAGCAATAGCTTTACCCAACCCTCCTAATGTGCACAAGTGTGTCAATTTAATATGTTTGAATGAACCACGGACCTAAAGCCCGCCTCGATACCAATCAGAACACTGCCTATTCGGAAGACAAGATGTCACCTAACTGCACAACCTACTATTCAATTCATAAGGTTAACATCGCATTCAATGCTAAAGAAACGATTAACCATGATAACAATCTATGGCTTAATCACAGTTCATCTATAAATTTAAACGAGAATTAACCAAAGCGATATTAATGAACCTCCGAGTGACAATTATTACAGTCCATTACATTATAAATAAAACTGAAGAGATGTAAATAGAACTTTAACGAATGATTATTTTATTCATGTGCAAGGAACGTCTTTGGACTACACCCTCCCGCTTAGCAACCGCTTTCACCGAATTCACCTAAAATAAATAAAAGCAAGAGTGAGTCGAAACTCAAGAAGCACAACATATACATTCCCAAAGAATACTGAATCGAACAATTTTCCAAGTACATCATTGACTTCATGAACTTAAGAAAGCATGGTATGAATGAATGAATGCATTGAAGGAGAATGGACTTTCCACATGTTTATACTGGTATAACTAGTGACACACCCGTCGGTGTTCATTTAAGCCCGCTCTTAACAAAGAGCGGGATCCAAGTCCGTATGAAGAACGTTTCATACGGAATGTCCAAATCGCCTACATTGGAATGGTAGGTCTTACATGCCCATATTGGAATTAATGGGACTTAATCAAGTTTCCACTCCGTGGACAAGAATCGAATTATGTATGCATGGAATGAAAAGCATAACTTGGCATATAACTCAATGTATCATCGAATAAGGTATTGAACTCTACCACATCATACTCAAATCACAAGAATATTCATAATTTACCAAGTTAACATGAAAACAATGAATTCACACAATTTAAACATTTGCACTTGCCTTCCGTGTGGTGACGTGTTGTGATACAACGAAGGTGTCCTTCCACCCACCGTCTCACCGCCTACACAAGTATTACCACGATTACGGATAATCGAATATGGCACAGCTACAAGTGTACTACGATGCTCTCTAATCAACCCACTCATCCCAAGGGTTCAATTTGACATCTACACCAAAATTCCAGATTATCGTTCTACGGGCAGTTGCACAAGAAAATTCGCCAATAATTATCTGTAACTCTAAACGACCTGAAACCAGTGCTCACTGATTCTTAACTGATCAGGCTACAAAACCTTAGTTGGCGGAATCTTCTGATTCGGCCAAAACAGAGGGTAATTAACTGCTAAACCTAACCCATCTACGTCAGTCCAGAAAACAGATCAGCAGTAAAGAAAATAGTGTAACTTTTAGCCTACTGATCCAAATGGAATGATCTTTATCAACTTGGAAAGATAATTTCAAGATCTACAATAACTTAGTTGGGGGAATCTTCTGATTCGGCCTCTATTTTGAACAAAACGAGGGACAAACCTACTGACCACAGACTTCAGACAGATTGGACAGTTCGTATTGAAAATTCATAACTCTCAAACTACTGGTCGGATTTTGTTCATCTTGGTGCCAAAAGAAAGCTAACGAAACCAGGAACAAATCTCTAGAAGGGCAAAACCCCAAATTCGGCCTCTAAAGTACTGTAACAAGCCGCGCAACATTCTGATCAATTCTGTAAATTCTGGAACTCTAAACCGACGTGACTCAAATGATCTCTACCGCAATAAAACTTGATCAAACAATTAACCGGGGTGCTCGTTACCCTTGAAGACCCGTAGGACGACGAAGAACCACTCCCGCTGGTCTCCTTCTTCTTCCTTGGCCGCCACACCACAGCGAACAACGGCGAAGAAACGACCACGGAGGACAGATCGGAGGAGAAACGCCGGGATCTTGGAGACCAACCTCGGAGCACCAAAGGCCGCCACCATGGGAGGAGGCGGCGCCAACCAGGGAGAGGGGGGGTGGCGGCTAGGTGGGGAGGAATGGGGCCGGCTAGGGTTTGGGGAGTGGCGCCCTTTTATGGCGGCCACTTCATGGGCCGGCCGGCCCCTCTTGGGCCTCCCGAGTCGCGGATCGCGGCAAAGTTGCCGTAAAATCACGATAACCCCGCTAAATAGAATTTCAGACGAAAACTATTTCTTTTCTCCTCGACTTCTTTCTTTTTACCGAATGCGATTTCCGGAACTTTTAAATCTCGTTTTCGACTAACTTCCAACTATACGAACTAGCTGGATTTATGAGGTATTACACATATTACTTTTGATGAATCTACTACGTTGCATGATAAACCATCTACTAATGTTCCCATTGAGACGTCGCGTAAATCAAGCGTGCAGGTGGAGCATGTTATTGATTTATGATCTACACCAGAAGTTAAAAAAGGAAAACATACAGGATATTCGTGTTATCTTTCAACTACCACGATGTTCCATTGTAGCCGACAAATAAAAAAGTAATATTAAAGCTCGCAATAGATTGATTGCAGAAGCTGATGTTGTTGCTTATGCTTTAAATATCGTAAAAAAATTGAAGGTATTGAAGAACCTTCCACGAAATGAGACATTTCATTAACCGAAGACTCGTTGCTAAAGGATACATCCAAATTCCAGGTATTGATTTCAAATACGTCTTTTCCCCCGTTATGAAGCATAGTTCAATTCGTACTTTACTCAACACAATGACTATGCATGATTATGAGCTTGAACAATTAGATGTGAAAACTGCATTCTTACATAGGGAATTTGCCAGACCCTAAATTTGTAATCCGAAGTCCTCCGTGTTTTTAGCACTAGTCCCTAGATCAATAGCTAGTACCCACGGTTACATCATTAAATATCAAACACATATGTTGTAAATGTAAAGCTATAGTGTAGTAATAATAAAAGCGTAAATATACCTTACATCTATTGACTTGTAGAACGGTCGGCCAGGCCAAATACCTTTTTAAAGAACATCAGTGGAAACATAATTAAAATGTAACAGGTGGGACCCTCAGGATATACCCGCAGACAATCAACTGGGGTTCACGGCCTAGTTCTTGGCCTTCTCGAGTTCCAGTCTTGACGATGACGTTTAAGTGCGTAATCCAGCATGCCCATATGAAAGTCCTACAGAGGTAGGGACCCTACCCTCAAGAAGGGGGAGAAAGGTGTATCACCGACGGGTGAACACTTCGTTATACTGGTATCAGCTGAAAGAGGTGCATAATGGCATTTGCATTCGTGAAAAAGATATTGATAAGAATAGAGAATGAGGAGTATGAGATTTATGATAATACATTAAATGTTTAATGAACTTATGTATTTACCATTGTATCTTGTACTTGCTGAGTCATGGACTCACCCTTACTTTATTGTTATTTTAGGTGGTCGGTGACAACATCTTGCATAGGAAGGGATAGCGCACATGGAATAATTGCACTCACTTCAAATACTTGAATTACATGGCCATGAGAACATTTAATATAGTGTGATGGTTTATTCTTTCTAGGACTTGATAATCATTAAATAATCCTAGGTGATTGGTTCGAACCTGTTTATTCATCCATAAGACTATTTATGGACTGTTTATTACCTATTAGTACTTTATTCAGTATTGTTATCTAGTATGTTGATTCTTATGTCGTTTAGTTGCATTTAATATTTTCTATTGTGACCTGTGGACGGGTTTTTGTTCGTTATGTGCTTGCTGGAATTTATTGCAATATGTGGTTTAAATTAGTAGTTGATGTAGTTGAGTGGCATTCTGGGCTCAGTATTAGGCCGAGGTGTTACAACCCTACTAGTGGGTTTACGTACCATTGCCATATTATCGCTATTATCCTTTACTCTTAATAATATTTTGCTAAACTACTTATTGTAAGTGACTATACACTAATTGCCTTAATTAACCTAATGACTTAGTAAAAATCTAATGATCAGTCATCTTTTTAATTAAACCTTAGCAAGTTAATAGACTGTGACGTTAGTGGCCAAGCAGTATTTAGCTAATGGAAATTAGTTTAATCAGCAAATAATTAAAGTGGCCCATTGATCCTAAGTTTGTTCACAACAAGCTGAATTTAATGGATTCTTTATTATTTACTTTAACAAAGGCTTAGTATCGACATGTTATTGGGATGGTTACACATGTAAAAACTATATTTTAATATGATCGCTAATTACTATTTACTTTAACAAAGACTTAGGATCTACATGTTATTGGGATGGTTATACATGTAAAAACTATATTTTAATATGATCCCTAATTAAAGTTCTTTTTCTTAAAACTAAATTATATGCATGCTGATGAAATTAATTAATATCTAACTACCTGAATTAATTATATTATTTTAATTACTAATTAACTCAATTAGAATTGCAATGGCTCAAGAAATTAATATAATTTCTTAATGGAATTTTCCTTTTAGATTAATTGTTAATGGCACACTATGTAGTTTCAATTAATCTCTAATTACTTGATTTAACCACTTTGAGTTAGTTATTAATTACATCATTAACATTGGTTGCTAGTTTGAAATATCCAATAGCTAATTAATCCAACTCATTGACTTTAGTTGATCATCTAATAGGATGGGGCCCATTGTCATACACCCATACTCACACACAGAGGGCACAGAGCATAGGGAGAGATAGAGGAAACAGGGAGGGGACCATCACCATGGTGGAGGTCACAGCGCTGGTGAGGGAGTCAACAACAGCAGCGAGTGGGCCAAAAACAGAACTGGGCAAGGAATACATATCCAATGGGTGGTGGTGACACGACCAAAGATGCTCGGTAGGGTGCGACAGCGGCGTACAGTAGTCGAACACGGGGGAGAAGAAGTGGCGGAGGTGCCTGGGTGGGAGAGGGGTGAAATGGAGGCGAGCACGAGGGAGGTGAGGGGATCTCACTGGTGCTATCGACGGTGGTGGGGATGGCCTAGATGGGTTGGCGACAAGAACCGGGGCAACTTCGAGAGCTCATCGTGGCGATGGAGCTGTAGGAGAGGAGAGCCGGCATTAGGGGTAGGGAGAGACTGGAGGACGTTAGGATGCTCCGTGAGGGAGGAATCGGGGAATGACTCACCATGGGAGCAAGGGTAGAGGTGGCAGGGCTTTTCGACCTGAGTCGAGGAAGAAGGCGGTGTGTGGTGCTCTAGAGGAGGTAGGAAAAATTTCCCAAGGGGAAAACTTCTTTGGATCCAAGAACACATCGTGATGTGGGTCAAAATGGGAAAAGTCCACCGGGTTGATGGGGACGATAAGGTGAATGCGGTAGTAGGCACAGGCACGACACGCTCTTGAGCTCGATCGGAGCTAGGGGAAAATGAAGGGGGCGAGGAAGAAGAAATGGGAGGGGCCATGGCGAGGGCGAATTCAAGCCGCGACTTAAGTAGAGGGGGAATGAGGTGATGGCACAATTGTGTCTAGCAGTGGCGATGTGGTGGTGCTAGTGCATGGCGTGGGCGATTGGATGATGAGGCGACGGGAGAGTGAGCATGGTTCATACGGCTGCTGTTGGGTGTAGACGGAGCAGAAAAAGGAGAAAAGAAAGGAACAGGAGGAAAGGCAAGAAAAAGGAAAAAAGAAAAATAAAGGTGGGCCGGATCGGCTAGTTTTCGTCCCATGCTGATTTTTTTTTGTTTTCCTTTTTTAGTTCAATCTAAGTTCAAACTTTGGTATGGGGATTTAAATCAACATTTAAGTGTTGATTTGCTCCTATGTTCTATTGACTTAAATTAGGTTTTAATTTCGTAAATATTTTCTTAAAATTCAAACCTTGATAATATTCTCGATAAAATCCAGAAAAATCAAATGTTCAAAATGGTGTATTAAAAAGTTCTAAAAATTCCATATTTTCACCAATTTGAAATTCATCAAATTTTGGGGTGTTACAGAATTGGATGAAGACATTTATATGGAGCAAACAGATGGTTTTGTCTTCTCGGGAAAGGAGAATTATGCTTGCAAGTTGAAGAAATCTCTTTATGGTTTGAAGCAAAACTCAAATAGTGGTACAAGAGATTTGACTCCTTTACGATCTCTCAGGATTTCAAAAGGTCTAATTATGATAGCCATATTTATTTGAAGACTATTAATGGCTTAGCTATTTGTGTGATCCTATATGTTGATGATATGTTGATTGCTGCTAAAGACAAGACATAAATTTCAAAGTTTAAGGCACAATTGAGAAGTGAATTTGAGATGAAGGATCTCGATGCAACAAAAAAGATTCTTGGTATTGAAATTACTAGAGATAGACGGTTTGAAAAATTATAATTACTAGAGATAGACGGTTTGAAAAATTATACCTAAGTTAGAAATGGTATATTGATAAAGTTCTTCATCGTTTCGACATGGATAATGCCAAACTAGTGAATACTCTATTAGCTGCACATTTCAAACTTTCTTCAGCGTCATGTCCATAGTCGATGATGAAGTTGAGTACATGTCTAGAGTTTCACATGCTAGTGCAGTTGGTTCACTTATATATGTCATGGTATGTTCTCACCCTAATTTATCTCAATCATTTAGTATTGTTAGTAGATACATGGTTAACACTGGCAAAGAGCATTGTGAAGCAGTTCAATGGATTTTCATATACTTGTGGGGCACATGTGATGCTTGTTTACAGTTTGGGAAGACTAAAGTTGGAATCGTTCGTTATGTGGACTATGATTTTGATGGAGATTTGGATAATAGAAGATCCCTTACTGGTTATGAGTTCACTGTTGGAGGATATGCCGTTAGTTAGAAAGCAAGTCTGCAAGCTACTATTGTCTTGTCCACTACAGAAGCCGAGTATATTGCTATTTCTGAAGCTTGCAAATAGGTAGTTTGGCTAAGAGGTTTGTTTACTAAGTTTTGTGAAAGTACGTCTTACACTACATTATTCTACGATAGTCAAAGTGCTATTTGGCTTACGAATGATAAGATGTTTCATGAGAGAATAAAACATATTAACATCAGATATCATTACATTCGAAGTGTCATTGATCAAGGTGACATTAAAGTCAGTAGGATAAGTACTCATCATAATCCAACATATACCATGATGAAGCTAGTTTCTACCGTTAAGTTTGAGCTTTGCTCAAACTTAATTGATACCATTCAATAGTCCTATAGATGTTCGGCGTAAAAGGTGTTCATGCTAATCTGATTCGAGGAGATCATATTTTGTTTTGGCTAGTGAGGAATTCATCTCAAAGTGGAGATTGTTGAGTTTGAGTGTGATACGAATTGAGTTTAAGTGTGATACGAATTTTGTTTCCTACCCAACTCATAATTCTAGTCATACACGTTGTCTTTTTGTATCACTATAAATATATCCATTTATTCTATACAGAAGAGCAAGAGCTTCGTTGTAAACATCTCATCATATATTGATATTGTCTTCGTGTGTCCGTAGTTTTTTCTGAAAGAGTTTTCTCGCAAAATATGTGTCTCGTTCCTATTGTTATGTGCATTATTTACAACACTCGTCGTAGATGCTCTCCATGCCATCTTCACCACAGTGAGCAGTCGGGGCATTCTGAGCCCCTTGTGTAGCAAGCAAGTCAGGTCAAGAACATCACTTTACACCGGTGATGCTATCATTTTCTTCAGGCCCACTAGCACGGACGCTCGCGATCAACGAGCTATTCTCCCTCTTTGGAGAAGTTTTTAGGCCTAAGAACGAACATGTATAGGAGTGCCTTAACCTCAATCTGGTGCTTAGAGGACGAGATATCCTCACTAACCTTCCACATGGTTTGGTGAAAACCGACAGTTTCAACAAATAACCGTCTGTGATATCCCACATATGACATATAATTTTTTTAACTGTCTGTGAAGGCCTACTATCACAGACGACTTTTATAAAAAAATTGTCTGTGATATGTGGGAGATCACAGATGATTTCCACCAAAAACCGTCTATGATATGTGGGAGATCACATACGATTTCTACCAAAAACCGTCTGTGATATGTGGGATATCACAGATGGTTATTTATTGAAACCGTCTGTGAAGTCCTACTATCACAGATGGTTTCCACCAAAACCGTCTGTGATATTAGGATATCACAGACGGTTTTTGATATTAGCCGTCTGTGATATATGACATATCACAGACGGTTGTTGGTGGTAGCCATACATATTACAGACGAGTGTTAGTAGTAGCCGTCTGTGATTGTATACATATCACAGATGGTTGTTAGTAGTAGCCGTCTGTAAGTATCATTCACCAACGGTTTATTCCACAAAATCGTATGTGATAGTTCTTTCTATACCTAAATATATTTTGATTTTTCGGCTATCCTCAAGTAATGCTAGCCATGCTATCTGAAAACAATCAAGCAGAAAATAGATATATCACAACTCAAAGTGATTTACAAACTCAATATCAATTACAAAGTCACTTTAATGATCTAATTATAAAGTGATTTGATTACAACTCAAAGTGAATTACAATAAATAAGAGTCGTCGGGATAAAACTCTCCACTCTCTTTAATGATCTCCCACGTGATGAAGGTGGAGAGTCGTCCTCGAACTTCCACGAGTAAAGTCTAGATATAAGCTACTTTCTGGTATTTTCATACCCTATCGCTAGCAAGAGTAAAGTAGTAAGCATATATATTTAAATTCATAATTACAAAATAATTATTAAGAGATTGACTAACAAACCTTTGGATCCTTCATCTTAGCACTCGTGATTTCCAGCATATGATGACAAACGCAGAATGCACATATGTTGCCTTGGTATAGTTATTAGTGGCACTGCAAAAATAGAAGTGCGATATAGGATATAGGTATAATCCGTTCAAGAGGCTAGTTTACGAAGTGTGATATAGGATTATTGTGCTGTAGTAGGTACCGAAAATCGCGTCCTGTGTCGCAGTGTGGCGCCCGGTTCATTGTGTGTCCCTCTCTTGGCAACATAGGCGCTAAACGACCTACATGATTCCAAAAAGCTACCATCGGACATTTCAAACGAAGAAAGACTACAATAGAGTTACGTTTGGAGAAAATAAGCATACTTCTCAAGTACTTTTTGCACAAGGGTGAAGTCGTGGTTGTTATTGACTAGGGAATCAAGGTATATTACCTTGTTCCACTTTGGTACAATGACTAAAAGGATCTAGTGCCACCTACTCATGTATATCGTTTTAGTCATTAAACCTAAGTTCGTGTTGCATATAAATAACAAATGATATTTGTATAGCAAGTAGTGAAGCACTTACCCCTGCTTGTAGGGCACCAGTATATAGTCCTTGTCGCGGTGAGTATGCAATCCCTTCGTTATGTACTTCTCGACGTAGTTTGCTTCTTCGAAGATGCATCAATGAGTTATGACATTTATCGGTATTGCGTGAATGTAGAGCTTGATTGTACACACTTACAGTGTACAACGTCGTAGAAGTGAGGCATTGAGGACGTTGAGGTTTAATAGACCAAATAAGTCTTCCAAGCACACGATGAAGTAGCTCGACTTGTGGTAGAAATGGTTCTCATTGTAGCTGATGGTGAATCCAGTAGGCCGGTCTTCCCTCGCCTCGTCGGTCTGCCGCATGTACCAGGTGTGCAAAGTCTGGCAAGCCAAACCAATGCGGCGTAATGTTGTGTCGGAGACCAATGGCATTCCGAGGGAGAACGTCCCAGGCTTGTGAGTCGTCGTAATCTTCTTTGATTTGGCCTTAACGCCTCGCATGCTAGTTGTCTTCCTGGAAGACGACTCGATAAGGTTATCTTGTTCCTTCGACGCCATCTCCACGGTATGGGATACAGAGGCCTTTTGAAGCGGGGGTTGAGGTGGAGTCATCGAGGCATGGCCATGTGGAGATCGCGACACTGCAGGGTCTAGGACGATGTTCCTCTTGGGCCACTGAACAAATGTGTGCAAGGCATCCCCTAGTGTTATGATGTCTTCGTTCGGGCGCTTCTCCAGCGGGATGAACATTAAATTATCATATAACATGTCCACCTGGACCTTGGCGTAACCCTGCGCCAGTTGGGCCCGTGCGCCAATATCCCTTCCTAGTATGGAAACACCACCCCCCGCCCAACTTCAACAGGAATAGACCCAACCAGCCTCACTTGGAACCTACAGGCGTAGGCACCTACAAAATGATACACAATTAGCTAAGGCGTCCTACATGTCTATCATCGGAGCATCCCAGAGATGTACATTACCTAGATGAGGTCGATAGGTAATTGGTGTCGCCAAGTTTAGGAAGTGCAGGCGTGGACGCGATGCTACTCCGATGTTAAGGGGGACTGGCTCCCAAAATCACGGGCGTCTTGCGACCGGTTGAGGATTTGATTAATTTGTTCCTACAATGTTATTATATGTGCTTGAAATTGTGAAGTAATCTGTGCAGTAACCTCCGCTTTCCACTGTTCCTCGCGTCGCCTTAGATCTCTTCCGACTCCTATACGCCTCGGAGTTGTGTGGGAATCCATACTTTCAAGGTACGTAAACCCTAAGGCCCCGCGTGCGACCCGAGTGATCCTTGTTTCCCAGGGCCGTGGATAGTATATTCTTCTCCCTGACTGCTTCGAATGAGCTTTGGGAAGATTGACTACTCAATGTTTATTGCAAGAGGCCATCATGTTATTTCAGACCCTACAAAGTTATGAACTTACTAAAAACTAGTTAGTTTGACATATCTTACCAGGCGTTGGAACACTCCCTCGTCTACCGGGTTTATGAAAGAGATGGCATCCGATGACGTGGTTGAGGCCGTCGCTCTTAACCAGTTTCGGGTGAGCTCGTTTGTGATCCCGACAAATAGCGGGGAGACCTCTGACTGGATTGCCACATCGTCCTCACTCATCTATCCCAGGATTTTACCCACGTACCTAGTGGTGCCGAGTCCGTGAGGGTGAATATTTTGTGTCTGGATAGCCTTGTGCGCCGCACTTTGCTGTTGAAATTCGTCCATCGTCTTCATCCGCACAAAGACATCTCATGTATTCGACGACACGAAACTATACTTCGTGCAGGGCGTCTAATCCTTGTTCACGTACTCTATGACAAGCTTCCTCTTGAAGGTCATCCAAGCGCGTGCCATCGCGAGAAACGCCTTCTGTCGTATGACTTCGGAGAATTCTGGTGGGATCTCGAACGATGTTGTAATTTCAGTCCACAGCTGCGCTTTCTCTACGTCCATCAAATCCTTCTATTTTGTGTAGTGATGGGGACCCGTTCCTTTGCAAGTATACCTCTTCATGCTGCTTGGGCACCTCCGAGGCCTACAGTTGTGTCCGGAGGAATGCCAGTGAAATAGCCTCTTTATGCGCTCTCCTGATAGCCATACTTCTTGAACTTGCATAGGTTCGATGAGGCTGCCCGTGGCTGTTGTGTCATCCTCCTCATGCTGCATGGATGACCCCCAAAAAATGCTTATCAGAGATGGTTCTTGTTAATAACCATCTGTGATACACATCACAGACAGTTCCAATTACAAACCGTCTGTGATAAATAAATATCATAGACGGTTTTTGTTAATAACCGTCTGTGATAATTATATATCACATACTGTTGTAGTTTATAATTGTCTATGATACATATCACAAACGGTTTATCCCACTAAACTGCCTGTGATAGTTCCTTCCACATATAAAAAACATTCTGCTTTATCCTGCTAGCATCAGAAGTGTTACTAAAAATTGCTAATTTTATAAGTGTTTGGAGCATGCTAGAGTTGAAGATGGAGCGCATTCTGGACCATATCGAGTAGCTGGAGAAGATTGTGTATGTGTGTGTGTGTGTGCATGTATCATTATTATAATTTATGATATATTTGTTAAGTAGCCGTAAGCATATCACAGACGGTTGATGTTTGCACTATCACATACGGTTATTTTTTAGAACCGTTTGTGATAATTCACAGATAGTTTTTAACAATAACCATTTGTGACGTATACGATTATCACTGGCGGTTCTATTTACAGGACGTCTGTGATAATTACATATCACAGACGGCTCCTTTGGAACCGTCTGTGATGAGTACAACTTTGGAACCGTCTGTAATGAAGTGTCCAGGATAGCTTGTTTTGTAGCAGTGTATATACCGCCATTGTCGTTGAGTCCTCCTACTGCTGCTCTTGCTTCTTCCTCGACACTGGTAGCTGACCTGTGCTGCCTTGACTACAATGACCTTTTTCGATTGTGACAACCTCGACATCGTCTTCTCGCTACATACATGTCATCTTCGTCTACGGCGAACTCCCACGGCTTCTTCGTCAACAGCACCACTCTTCATCATCGGCAACTCTACTTCGACGACTACCTCGACGACAAACAACTTCACCACCGGCTCACATGGCACTCCTCGTCGGTTTCTACTCCAGCTTGAGCATCCTCATCGGCTTCTTCTCTAGCCTGAGCGCCTGCGACGCTCCCGCTGGGACTGCAGGGGATGTTAGAGTACATGTATAGCAAGATTATAAGAAATGAAATAGAATCAATTAGGATGATTTGCGTCCGATATGGTTCCTTCCATATCTCTAGTAACTTTTCATATATCTAGTAGATTGACTTGATCTCTAAGTCACCATGTACTTTACATATACTTTACATTTTGACTATTCTATCTTCCTCACAAATGCTGACTCTCACCCTCGCCCATGCAAGAATATTTTGCCCTTTGGTAAGTGTTGGCGCATGCCAGGCTACAACTCGGACAGCCCTACCAAATTGTTTGGTCTTCCACGACAAATGGACAGTACACTGCCTCAGCAGCCTACAACTTGTTTTTCTTGGCTAAAACAAAGCTCGCCTGTGGGACAACCGTAAGGAAAGCCAGAGCGCCGGCGAGATGCAAGTTTTTCATGCGGTTGGCCTTGCGAGGGCTATGCTCAACTGTTGACAGCCTGTTGAAATAGAGATGGCCGCACCAACCGGTATGTGCACTGTACCACTCATAACTGCAGACATGTACCCAGGATTTTCAGTATAGGTGTTTGAAATTAGCAAGATATTTTTCAATGGAAAAAAACCAAAGGTCGAATATAGAAAAAAATCAAAGAACAAAATATTCGTATTAGTACACCATCTCAAATAATTTATGTAAATTATAAAATAATTCAGAAAAATTACAATTTAACTCAACAGTTCTTTATGGCTTGGAAGCACCTGTGTAATCTAAACTCTTAAGGTGCGCAGCCTTTGTGCGTTGGTGCAGTCCATGCATGCCTCTCCCCGCTACCCGAGGAGTCTCATCGCCCTCGGTCTCTTGCACTAGCTGCCAGCGCACCGCCCGATTTTGGTCAAGAGTGTGAGAAACTGCGAAAGAGGATGTCGTTCGATGGGCCAATGGACCAGTTCAAAGAGGGGTGGATGGATTGTTGTGTCGTGCTATTTGAACTAATTGGGGAGTGGGAGGTGTGAGAGTGGGGCTAAAATCAATTGGAGTACAGATATAAAGTATTTTTCACGATTACAAAGTAGATGCATAGGCGCACACACCACCACTGTACTGTAGCTCTGTATTACTATTTGGTACTGCAGTGCAGAGGATCTGTTTCGGTTCGTCCACTGCATCCACAGTAGACTGGTGGTATGACTCCCGGAAGAGCATGGCCAAGCATTTTCGCAGCGTCTTTGATTCCTTGGTGATCTTGGTTCACTGGATGGTGTGGAAGGAAAGGAATGACAGAATTTTCCATTCTCGCCCAGTCACACCAGAAGGACGACTCCACCGAATACATCATGAGTTTTGGGCTTGGCACTCTACTGGTATTTTTAAGAGATCGGCATCAGAGATGGCGGAGTGAAGCCGCTGAGTATAGTGTGGTGTGAGTTGTATACGAGGAGCCCCATGGGTGCGGTGTGCAGGGCTGTGAATTCAGAGAGCCTCGCTGCCGGTATTCATTGTTCTGTACTGCTTTCCCTATCAAAATAAAATTGGCGGCAATCCTCGCCGGCCCGGCAAAAAAAAAAGGTGGACAAATTCAGTTGCAAAGTTGTTTGGCTGTCCAATTCCTACTTTTTTCAGTGCAGTGTCAGATTATGACATTTCAGAGGATTCAATGCATGTAACTATATGTATTGTAGCATCCTCAGTTTCCAGGGTTTTCAACCTCAAAAATTTTGCATTCAATTTTAAAATCAAGCTTGCAAAAATTCAAATCTTAAACCCTAACCTCAATTTGGGACACCCCGACCCAGCCTGGTTCCTCTCCGCCCGCCTCGGCCCAGGGCGCCGCCCCCACCGCCTCGCTCGTGCGACGCACACCACCGCCCTTCCTCGCCAATCCCCCTCCTCTGCGCCTCCCGCTCCCGTCACCTCTGCTCCGCTCGACTGCAGTGCCCGCCCTCCCTCCGTCTTGTCTCCATCACCGGCCCTCGGCCATCGCCATTGTCGCACCACTCGCCTTGCTCGGTCTCACTGCGATCAAGGCCATGGTGGCAGCGGCCGCCGAGACCCCGCGAGCCCTCCTCGCCTTGCCTACGCCGGCTATAAGAAGCCCCGCCGCCTTCACTTCCTCCCCCTCCACCCTCTTCACCTCCTCCCCTCGTCTCCGACGCCGTCGCTTCGCCTCCCGAGCCGTCGCCGCCTCGGTGTTGTCGCCTCCTCCGCCCCGCCTCCTTCTCCGACTCTGGCCCCCGCTCCGGCGCCGCCTCTCCCTCCAGCTCTCGCCGTGCGCCCCGCCCTCTCCCCTCCTCTCGCCGCTTCGCTCTCCCTCCCCCTCTCGTTCTCTGCGCGGCAGAGAACGCGAGCGCGACGCCTTCGCGCTATTAACGTCGCGCCAAGGCTGACAGGTGGGCCCTGCTCCCGCGCTGTGTCTCTGACAGGTAGGCCCGTGACACTGTGTCTGTGGACTCGTGGACTCGTAGACTGCGTAGTTCATGTTGGCCCCCGGTCCACGCAACAGTGACGTGGACCGTGCACCGTGCGCATGGACCCGGTCCATGTGCACTATGCCGTGGACCCATGCACAGTAATCGTGCCACGTGTCAGCACGAGTAAAATCGGTTTTTCTGATTTTATTTTCAATTAAAAATTTCATTGAAAAGCTTCAAAAATTCATATATTTTTTTTATAACTCCAAAAATTATGAAACCTATTTCTAAAATTTTCTAAAATCAGGATCTTCCTTATGGCACTGGTCTTGTTCAATTTGGAGATCATTTATTATGAGTTTGGAATTTATTTTTTCTCTTTGCTGTTGTGCCTTTTTCGGTACTTTTGTCCGATTAGGGTTCGAAGACGTAGGAGACCTCCACTTCGACCAAGCTGAAGAGTACCAGGACTCCATTGCCTTTAACCAAGGTGAGTCAATACTTTGATCATTTTGAGCCTACATTTTATGCAAACTATGTTTATTTAAAATATCAAAGCTGTATGCTTTACTTCTGTAATTAAATGTATGTTAAAGCTTAAGGTAGTTAAACACTCATTTGATGATTAATTAATATTTACCCATCCTTTGATAAATTGAATCCCTCATTCTATGTCACCCTAGTAATTATGTGGTAAATACTAGCATAGATTGTACTTAAGCGACATGTTAGACTTGCTTAAGTACCAGGACAATAAATGTCATGATCATCATCTTTTAATCATGAAAGTGGTTTTGGGCAGTCATTGGATGTAAATGACTGGTGTGTTGTGTTAATTGGTTTTCCTCTCCAAAACCCTAAACAACTTGCTAGTACCACATCTGGGCGGATGGAAAGAGTGATGGGTGCGGATGTAGCACGAGAATGGGTGGAATGTGGTATGAACTGTCCAGATGGATTAAAGACTTAATCTTGTCATGACCTCCTGTGTAAAATAAGTACAACCGTAAGTCTGCAAAGTGCAACTTGGCTTAGTAAAATTTCTGAACCCTGAATGTCATCCCACAACTGGTGTTAGAAGTGTGCAAGCGGCAGGATGTACGCTGACTTGAAAGAGACACCAGGGAGGGTGAAGTTGCCAGCGGCGCTAGTCGTTGTGGCCGGGGCCTACTGCGCTAGTCGTTGTCGTAAACATCTCGCACAACTTATGGAATTAGCCATAGGGGCGAGATGACTGAAGGGGCAAGGTAGTTTGAAACGTTACTGTGACGATCGCTCAACTACATGACCAAGGAATCATATGGGGTAACAAGTATGATTAACTCTTGTGGGTACAGTGTACAACCTTTGCAGAGTCTAAATTGTTTAAACAGCTCGCGCCTACGGTCAAAGGCGGATATGAGAACTTAACTGAGTTAGTTCTATTTCAAAAACCTTTGTGGGTGGATTGAAAAATATAGCGGGCTCATCTAGCCCTTGTTTTGGAGTTTTCCTGGGTAGTCTTACCCAGTGCTGATAGTCGGTGGATGTAACCGCTATCAAAATTAAGCGTGGGGTGGAGGTAACCTCTGCTGTTATTTAATATTGCACTTACTCCTTTTAATAAATACAATTTGTTTAAAATGCTAAGTCATAGAAGTTTGTAATTATGATAATTAAAAATGTTGCTTTAGCAAATAAAAGAACCTGAGCCATCCTTGTTAAGCCTTGCATGTATACTATTGCATACTATGTGTTGGCTCGCGAGCACGGTGGTTGTGCTCACTCTTGCTTTCCCCCCAAACCCTCCAGATGATATTGAGCAAGGAGACTACGCGTACTACGAGGATACCGAAGTCAATAGCCAAGGGAATCCTGAAGAGTAGTATAGATTCTGTAGTGTAGGTCTCGCCTACCTAGTGGATTCGTCAAGATTTCATGCATAACCGTATGGATAATATCAGTCGTACATAGGTCACCCCAGTCGCTTGCCTGTGGGGAGATAAGCCATGTCCCCTCTTTTGCTTCCGCTTTAGCTACGTGCTTTTGTGTGATGTAATCAATTTGGCCTAGTGACCCTTATGTAAAACTCGACCTGACATGGTCTATGTCACTCTAATGTCTATTGGTATTTGAATGACTTAACTCACGTCATGTATGAAATGATTCAACAATAAGCCTGTGAGTGTTATCTACTGATTCAGGGAGTAGCACAATATTGTTCACAGAGAATTCAGGATTAGAAAATCCGTTACCTCATGCCTACAAATGAACAAATGTACTAAATAAGCGAAAAAGGGCACCGAACACCGTAGGGATTGGAATTTGATCATTTGATGCACTACATCTATAAATAATTTGTTCCTGAAAGAAAACATCAAGGAGAAGATAATCCAAAGTCTGAATCGTGCATGTGATGCAGGTTTTTGGCAGTCCAGCTGTTCCCTTTCTTAGATTCAAGCAAGAATCTAAGGAAAGCCCCCCTTCTGGACTGAAAAGGAATTAAGGTCAAGATCAGTGCATGCTAGAGTTAGCTGTAAACAGCCGGCCAACACTAATGCATGCATGGTCCATGATATCAAAAATATTAAGACACCATCTCAGAAACAAAAATAATCATTAAGACAGGATCAACCAACACGGATGAAGCTTCTTCCCCCGTGGTGCACGCGTAAACTCTAGACCGACCAATTCATGACAACCACCCCCCTCGTGCAACCAAAACTGCAGAGATCTTCAGACGTATCGTCTAATTCTATATACTGTATGCACCAAATATTCCGATTGTTTTCTGAACCACTGGACAGCAGAGAACAGTGAACGTGAGCTGTCCTTCGCTTCAGGATCAATGATTTTTGACATTATGAACTTGCTCATCATACGACAAAAATTGGCGTATTGAGAGGGCAGATGGCGAGCAGATTGGCTTCTGTTAAGATCACCATTAGAAGCAGATCATCTTAATAAGTGCATCCTGTTCTTGTTATCATTGTTGTTGATGCTGTTGTTTGTCTTAGAATAACTGTTTTATATCTCGGTGGTCCAAGAGATTCATTGATGCTGCTGACTCAGACATAAGTAGCCACTTTTTTGCTTCTTTGGATTGTTACAGGGGTGTGAGTTGACAATGAACTAAAATGCACAGTGCTTGTAACTGCAAGCAAGTAATGTAAGAAGCAAGATACACACGTACTAGATAAAAACACACGAGCGCTCGGGAATCATGTAACTGCAAGCAAGCAATGTAAGAAGCAAAGCAATAGTAGAAGAAAAGCTGCCGTGAGCAGCACCAAAATTCCCGAGCGCTCGTGTGTTTTTATCTAGTACGTGTGTGTCTTGCTTCCAGCAGCTGCTTTATCTTTGATCGGTTTGCTTGCCTCCAGCGCATGTGCGTGTGTTCCTTCCAGCGACATCCAGAGAGCCATCGTGTGTACGTGCTTGTGCTTCGCTCGGATCGATTTCCAGCATATGTGTGTGGTCTTCATCATCGGACGAGAGGATCAGCGTCTGCGTTCTGCCGTGAACGAGTTATCTTCGTTTTGGGCCAACAATGCTCATCAGGTGCAGAAATATCAAGTATATTTGTGCTCATCAGGTGCAGAAATATCAAGTATATTTGTGCTCATGGATGTACTTTCACTGTACTTCTATCAGGCTGCTGCTGCGAATCATGTGCTCAACTTGGACTTGTCTATCGTTATATTAAGTTCAGGTGAAGTTTCAATGTCAATGGTTGGGAGCTCAATATATTTCTACTTAACTGGTTCAGCATCAGATGAAATGTTTTAGGTAAGGTCTACTGTTTGTTGCAGATCAGTAAGAAATTAGGTGACTTTCACAAGCGTCTAGCAGTTTTATTTTCTTCAATTGTGCAAACCCCGGTACTAGAGGCAGAAGGATTGATTCTCATAATTATCACGTATTTTTTTATATAAAAAAAGGAATGTGGTGAATTTTTTTGATGAGTTGATGTTGTTGGGACAAAGATTTACATATTCGAAACCCTCTTTGTATTCTGAACTAGTTACATGATTAGTAGCTAGCTCATACAGTGACACATCGATGAAATATCATCCATTCAATGATTTAACTAAAAATGTAGCAAAATAATAATAAATAGTAATAACTTGACCTTAAAGTCAACGTTTACTTAATTTGTCACGCAGGGCTTAAGAAACAAATACAACTCTTGCAGCGAAAAAAGATAACTTGTGGTGGTCATTCCACATGCCTACATGCAAACGAGTGGGGAGCACATCCTAGTTCGCAAAGTCTTCAAAGAACTCATCCTCGTAGAACTCTTGAGTAGCTTGACCTTCTTCAATTGAGCAACAATATTTAAAGCTGGGAGTACATAAAAAACTCAGCAAGTCGTAGGGAATACTATGCAATTAATATTCATACAAGGCTTGAACAAAAGAATAGCCATATAGTTCTTTTGCATAAAGCAGGTATTGACGATAAATACAATAAATAGATTATAAAATAATTGAAAAGATATAAATACATAAAGTAAACAATTGTTTTTGAAACAACCAGTGAATCTCTTATTCACTTCCCAACCAAACCACCAAGTGCACATCCTAATCACCAAGCGAACATCGCATTCATCTTCCAACTATTTTTATTAAAAAAACTCTCTACCTCATGTGAAATCCCCAAACATTATCCATAATCGGGGACACGGCTGTTCAAACAGTTTTTAACACTATGTAGATGTTGTATAGCTTGACCCACAAAAGATAAATCAACTTATAATGTTCGTTCACACACTTCCATAGATGTGCAACTAAGTGATTATCACAAGGACTTTACAAAGCTCCTTCTCAACTGTTGGACCGAAAAGGCGACTAGAGGGGGGTGAATAGGAGCACGCTCACTTTTTCACAAATAATGGATCCAATAATATTTTACTCCAGTAGTTATGGAAGCTATGATGATCAGTATATCAGTACAGCGGAAGACCAATATTGAATCCAATAAACACCCCTTAGCAAGACCACAAACGATCAAAACACAAGATAGCAACTATCAGTGCGCTGTCGGTCGGACCGCTGGCCTTGGGCGATCAGACCGATTTCAGGCCGGTCTGACCGGTGGCTACGGGCGGTCTGACCGCCAGCCTCCATAACAGAAGAACAGCCCCGATGACGAAGATGAAAATAGATGCAACTTTTAATCTACTAATCCAAACTCGATGAAACTTGGAACACACCTTCTCTATGATATCAGGAACATATTCCAATAGAAATTTATGATAATTCTTGAAAGAATAAAGATTCTTTTTCATTTGATCAAAGAAGGGTTCAAAACCGGGTCAAAACGAAAACTTGATCCAAGATCTTGCTCGTGGGTGATTGATGATCAAGATGATCCTAGATAGGTTCCCACACGTCACAGCAAGCTAGATCACGTGAAGAATTCAATAAAAAAACTCTCAGATCAAATAAAGACCCAAAATCATCAAATTGAGAGAAAGAACGCAATGAGGCAAGACGTGATCAAACTTTCTCTAGATTGATTTGATATGATATGGGCTTACAACCTCTCCATCAATAGAGAACAATGCTCAATCCAAGAGTACGAAAATCACATCAAACTCTCTAAACCCTAGCCTCCACCAAAGCTCTCCCTAAGGAAATTAGGGTTTCCAAAATAGCAAAAAGGCGAACAAGTGGTGCAGCCACCACCCTCTCCTATTTATAGTGGAGGTTTAGACCTTCTAGATGTTTGATCCTATTGAGCTCCCGTTAAGGCCCAAAACAAACGGGACACATACGCACGCATTTTAAAGCGCCATCTTTATCTCCTCTTTACCTAACTAGCTACACCTAGCGCCATCTTGCGCCTCGGATTAGCTAATAGGTCTCCCTTGTCCATCTTGCACCACGCTTGAGTACATTGACCTCACCCGGCATCGTCGATCGTTCTGGATCTCGGCTCTCCAAGCCTAGTCCCGATCATCCTCGCCGTTGACCGTCGTTGACCACCAAGCAACCTGCACAACAATAGACAAATAAACCGAGTTTGGGAACAAGTTCTTCACAACTTGACCCATGTTAGTCAAAACATGCATCATGCACCATATATGCCCTGAAACTCATGACTTTGACCTAACAACCGCACAACGCCGCTCTACGCAGGCGATTTAACCAAGTGAAAACCGATCGATCGTTTTAGCCTCGTCTCGATCGCACACATGGGTCGGTCAGACCGCCAGCAATGACTTAGCCAATTTTCAGCCTCTGAAAACCAAAACCTACTGGAATTTTCAATCCAATAGAACTTTTGACTGGAGACTCCAAAAATTATGGGATCAAGTGGAATAGAATCTCCTCTCTTGCCTACACCCTCTATTTTTGGCCCAACTCAAAGTAACACATTTTAAGTTCACCGGTCCGACCGCCGCCTATTGCCGGTCGAACCGATTTGGGACCAGTCCGACCGCCACGCTACGACTGGTCAGACCGGTTACAGCCTGACAGTTCTGAAACTTGTCAAAAACACATGAAACGACAAACCGTAAACGCCATTGTCAATTGTCATATCATCCTAAGATCTTGTGCATATCCCCATGATATCCACATCAACCTAGTATTGCCAGCTAAAGTTTCAACATTGAATGCCATCGCAACCAAACAGGGACTCCCTCTTACGCCATATGAGTGTACATCTATCCCGAAACTCACACCACCACAATAGAACTGCAGTTGAGATATTACTAATTAATTAGCTAGGCTCATCCCATATTGGACATGTGGTTGTATGATATGCTTCAGTTCAATGGCACACAAGATTAAGTTATTAACAATTAATTATGTGATACTACCTCATTCCCATGTGCAAATGACACCCTTTTTACTACACGATCACTCATTTGAGCGTAAAACCATTTTGTTTAACCAAACCAATGACAATTCCTACCATGGCACATAATTTTATAACAGCGGCATTGCACCATAACTTATACAACAGTAGCATCCCACCACTAGTTGCATAACAGTGACATCGCATCATAATTTCATATCTCATTAAGTCAAATTAACATTATTGATCATGTGGCATGAGCCCATCGTATAACTAAGCATTTCTACGATAACACATATTGGTGATACAAATATGTCCAATTAATAATGATCATCCTATGTTGACAAAGGATTCATGGTATTCAAAATAATAAACGGCGGCATAATGACAAATAGGTGATTAACTACTCCCAAAAGCAGTTGATATAAAAGTAGTATGCAATTTAATAAGAATAATATACATTTGACAATATAGGTTCAATATGATCAAAATATTATGACTTGCCTTGGCTTTGCTCAGTTACCACACTTTGGTCTTCAAATCTTGCTCCTGCTCCATGAAAAAAGTTGTCTACACGAGAGAGAGAGACAACGAATGAAAAACAAATAAATCTAAAATAAATTCAAATAAAATAAAAAAACAACTCTAAAAGATATATCTTAATTTTAGATGAATTTAGGAACTTCAACGGACTGAATCGGAGCTTGAACGAAGGAGAACAGGCTCTCGGAAGATTCAAATCTACGAAAAAGAGAGAGAAAACACTACTATGAGATTTTGGAATTTTCTTTCTAAAGGTAATTCCGGATTACTACGTCAACATGACGTTAGCTAGAGAAAATGATTTTAGCGGGAATTAAATTTCTAAAAGAAAAGAAATTTAATCACTGACAAGTGGGCCCATGGTCGACCAACTCCACGGAACTGTTTCACGGTGCACAGTGCACCGGGTTGAACTGACAGGTGGGACCTATTGGGTAGAAACACGGTTCACGATGAACTAAGTCCATAGAGACTTGAGTCTAGGGTTTTGCTCAGGATGTCACGCAAGCAACACATGGCGGCCACGCAGGCGCTAGGGCTGAGGTGGCAACTGCGGTGGCTGCTGACTGAGATGACATGTGGGTGACAACGACTCTAGGAACAAGGGACGACAGTGAGTGACGATGCAACTTCGGCGATGGTGGGATCTGGTGAAAGATGGCGGCTTGGTAGGCTTGGAGCGGCGCAAACAGAAGAGGATGCGACGGCAGACTCACTAGGTCTTGCACCGAGACGAGAGGACGATGGGATGCAATGACCGAAGGGGCGGTGTGACGATGGGATGCGAAGACTGAGGGGGTGGAGAGCTTATAAGGGCGATGGCAAGTAGTTTGGATGCAACGGTGAAGCCGTGTCAGAAATGGAGATGAGAACGAAGATGGGAGGGATACGGACGGCGTTGACAGGCGGGTCCCACACGCCGTGATGGCAGAGCGTGGGTTAATGCACACACAGGCGGCAATGAAATGTCAATGAAAGCGAAATGGGCCAAGAAAGCGTGAAAGAGGAGTGGGCCGGGAAGAATTCTGCCCGAAGTGATTTCTGGAAATTCAAAGGACTTATGAATTTTAGAAAAGGGGCTAAATCAAATCGAACTCAAAGAAATAGCAAATAAACTCCAAAAATTCTAAGAAAATTCCCTAGAACACAAGGAACTCAAATAAACCATTTTTAAAATTCAATTAATGTTTTAAATTATTCACATTAAATGGTTTTAATTTCTAGAAATTCAAATTAAGCTTTAAATTAACCAAGATTATTCAAATGGTTGTTTTTATTTTTAAAGGCTTTGAAAGAACTCCAAATTTGGTATGTTACAGGTGTTTTGTTTACTTACTTGTAAGAATTATTCGATATTTATCAAGCATAGGTAGTTTTCTTTCTTTCTGTCGTAGGGGCGGCCCCAACGACCCAGCGAAGCCCACAGGACAGACCCCGCAACCCACGAGCATGAAGACCCCCCCACCTCTCCGGAGGGGCACCAGGTGTCCCTTCGGGGATGCTCCGGAGCCTCCCCGAAGGGTCCCTGGAGTCTCGCGAGGCCCAAAACAGTGGGTCCTCCAAGGCCACCTCAGAGAAGACCCGAAGCCCCCAGAAGGGTCCCTAGGGTCCCGCGAGGCCCGAAGCAACAGATCCTCCAAGACCACTCCGGGGGGACCCAGAGAGTGCCTCTAGTCGCTCGCCCGACAAACCTGTGCACCCATTCGACGCGCTCGGAGAAGCCCAAGGTTGGGCACTTGTGCATCGTGGACCACCAGATAGACCGTGCCAGGGAGACCCACTGTGAGCTGAAGCCTACGCGTAGAGGGGGGGAAAGTCCCTGCAGCCCCTACGTGTACAGTACTTTTTACGGTTAGGATAGTAATGTAAGTGCCCTGTTTTAGGAGACTATAAATAGTCATCTGCCACCCCCCTCATGTAAAGGGCAGATCCATTTTTTTGGAGCAATCAATACATACATCTTCCTCGCAACTGGTCGCCTCTCCTGAGGACTCTTCGGTCCCTCCGAGTGTATCGAGGGTCCCCCCTCTTACTGTCTAGCCTTCTTCTTGCTACGACAATTGGTGTCATCCATAGGGATCGACAGGAAAGTCAAGCACAGCTCTGACGTACTAGCATAGCCCCTCGAAAAGCTGCACCCAAAGTCTCCGTGGCGGAGGTCGCCTGCGGCCGCCAGCCCCAAAGACTCGAGGGCTGCGAAGCAAGACCTTCAGGGCAGCGGCGACACTGCAATGACCCAAGCCCCGGAGGAAGAAGCAAACAATTCCACTCAGGGAAACATCATCGGGGGCGACGCCCAGCACAATGCCACGACGGGCCAACCACACGGAGCGGCAGGCATAACACGGGAGGCGTATGAAGCCCTCTAGCGGGAGCTGGCGAATCTCCACCAAGAGATGCTTGACCTCCGCCAGCCAGGGGCCAGGCCCCTCGTGGCTCCTCTCAGGCTCGCACAACCCGAAGCCGAGAGAGCCTCTCACTGGGCACCAGCCGCCACTTGTTCGGCGCCAGTACTTCGGGGAGATCCCAACTCACCCTTAAGCGCTGGGCTGGAGACAGCCCGCTGTACCCAAGGCTTTAAGATGTTGGAGTCAGGCCCTTCGAGGGGTGAACAGACCCCTTGGAGTTCCTTCGCGTATACAAAATGGCCATTGAGGCCGCCGAGGGAGACAACGCCACGAAAGCGAAAAGCATCACCCTAGCACTCAAGGGTGTGGCGCTGGCGTGGTTCTTCACCATTCTGCCCCGCTCCGTGTACGCGTGGGAACAATTGTGGGACCTGGTGCGCAACAACTTCCAGGGGAACTACACAGAGACAAAGGATGCAGGACACTTGTTCGCAATAAAGCAGGCCCCGGACGAATCTCTCCGCAGCTTCTTCAAAAAGTTCACATAGGTAAAATATCAAGTGAAGGGGATCAACGAAACCACCATCATAAACGCAGCCACCTGCGGACTCCAAAAAGGCCCCCTGTTGGAAAGACTAGCCCGCAAGCCCATCGGTTCGGTAGCAAAGCTCTTTGGCAAGATGGAGGAGTACGCCCAGGTAGAAGAAGATAGCGATTGATGGGCGAGAGTTCACCCCCACCTACCCTGGTAGCAACACCAAGCGGGCCACCCACGAAAGAAGAACCCACGGCGAACACGGCGGGGGCACCAGCCAAAACGCGGGCCAATGATTACTGCCAAGCGGCGAAACATCTACAACTTGGACGGAGGGCAGTTCCCAAAAGAGGCGAAGCGAGGAGGCCGAACAGGTCGCGGCTACGGCCGGGACCACAGGCGGAATGGCGGAAGGTAACAGGAGACCCGGGGCGGTCCCGGAGGTGCCCCACTCTTTTGCGACCTGCACGGCAAAGGGTCTCACACAACCCAAGAGTGTCGCACCACCCAAGGCAGCGTCGAGGGAACCCCGCTATTTTGCGGCCTGCACGGAGAAGTGTCTCACATGACCCAGCAGTGCCGCACAATCGCGGTCATGCAAGATTACATGAGCCGCAACCAGCAACCACCTGGAGTGTTGGACCGTAAAGGCGACTAGAGGGGGGGTGAATAGGAGCACGCTCACTTTTCACAAGTTATGAACTCAATACAATTTCACTCCGGAGCTATTAGAAAGCTATGAAGATCAATATACCAAGACAAATGGAAGACTAGTATTGAATCCAATTAAACCCCTAAGCAATGCTACAAAATCAACTAAGATTGCAAAGACTCACAAGGACGGGCGATCGAACCCTGGACTCAATCGGTCGGACCGATTTGCGGGCGGTCTCGACCGGCGTTATGTCGGCCGGGTGATGACGAAGCGGTCCGACCGGCCGACTCTGTAATCGATCCGCAATAGAAAAATCACCGATGACGGTTGCAATTAGGTGAAACTTTTGATTCTCAACTCTAATCTTTATGAAACTTTGCACACACCTTCTATATGCTATTGAGGATGGGTCCTCAAGGCCACCTGAGCAGCCCGAAGGTCCTAGGGTCCCGAGCACAGATCCTCAAGACCTCGGGACAGTGCTCTAGTCGTCGACAACCGACCATTGTGCCTCGGGTGAGGTTGGGCACTGCGTGCCGATGCGGCGGGACCCGGAAGCTACGGTGGGAAGTCCTCGCCCTTGCGCTTTCGTGATAGTAATGAGTGCCTTGAGACTATAAATAGTCATCCTCTGGCCCGAGGATTTGATGGATCGCCTTACGGTTGTAAAATATCAGTGAGGGATACCACATCATACGCCCGCGACTCAAAAGCCCTTGGAAAGACTAGCCACCCGGTGAGAAGCTCTTTGGCAAGATGGAGATCCGTAGAAGATGCGCTGTGGGGTTGCCCCGTAGCAACACACGGCCACCAAGAAGAACCCCGCGACACGGGGCACAAAGCGCAATGATTCTCAGAACATCTACTGGCGGGTCCCAAAGGCGGGCGAGTGCGGCTGCAGACGAGATGCGAGTAGGGCGCGCGGTGCCCCTTTTGCACGCAAGTCCCAAACCAGTGCGCCCCAAGCGAGAACCGCTATTTGGCTGCGGAGTCTCATGACGTCGCTGCATCAATCATGCCAACGAACCACGCGAGAGGGCTGGCAACCACGCCCCCCAGACCCCATAGAAGGACCAGACGGATCATAAACATGATCGAGCTCATCATCGGCATGTCATCAAAACAGCGTCTCCAATCACAGTCCCCGCCCACCCTCGCAAATACTCATCATCTTGGCCCAGGCCCGGTGTCTCTCCCTCGGACCCCAATCTTGGCCAACATTGGTCGCGTCAGCGTCTCGTAGAGGAAGCCGCTTGTTCGGAGGACTTTGACAAGATGATGATCCTGGCCTCAACCCAGCATCCTTTGGAGGCTTGGGTGATGTGCGCCGTCGACAACTGCCATCATTCGACTTCACTTCTGGCAATCATCATTTGCGCATCGGAGCCTTACGTAAACACCATCCTTGGGACAACTCCTGACCATAGCACACACAATTACATGTGCATGAGGTACCTCGGGCATAGTCACGGTGGGGTGATCAAGATCTAGCAAGAACGGCTCGAGCCTCGCTCGCCATCGACAAGCGATGCGTCATCGAGCACTGAATGGGCACCAGCAGCGAGCGCTCTGTTCCTGTACGCCAAAGATGGTGTCCTGGCGGCCGCCGACATCACCATCTCGTCTCGCCGATTCGGTCGCATCCCAGGCGGAAAACTATCACATCCCGGCGTGCATCACAAAACAAAACTTGAGCTGAACAACAAAAAAAACGCAGCCCAGGGGGTCGAAATCAAGCACTCAGTCACGCAACGGCTCGTCGAAAGCACGGACTAGCGAATGCCGATACACTCAACAGCCACGAGGCGATTTCCACCTGATCGACTGTGGACACCACGGTTGCAGCATGAGTTCTCAGCACGGTTTCATCAAATATTCATGCAAAAAACAAACTCAAATGGGCTTCATCACCCCTCGCTTATTTCTACCGATGCCTTCTGAAGAATCGGTGCCACTTCGCCATCATGAAGGTCGGCCGTAGGTTACGTAGAGCATACATGGACAACATCGTGGTCAGAGGACTGGGGCTTCACATAGGACTTATGAAACATTTACCAACTACAGTAGAAGGACAAGCTCACGACAAGTGCTTGGAGGCAACCCTAGGTTTCTCGTGAAGCGAATTGAGGCTAACAGAAAATAAAAGCCATTGAGGATGACCCTCCTGCGGGGTCAAAATGGGCACCTCGTGGCCTGAATCTTTCCCACTGGAGTGGGCCTTGCCATTCTTCAAGACACCAGGGCAAGCCATTCGATGGGGGAGTGCGCACAACTCAGGAACTACACAGACAAAGGATGCGGGTGACACTTGTTCGCAATAAAGGTGCCCTGACGATCTCTCCGCAGCCTTCTTCAAAAAGTTCACATAGGTAAAATATCGGGTGAAGTGGATCAACGAAACCACCATCATAAACGCAATGCACCGCTGACTCCAAAAGGCCCCGCTGGAAAGACTAGCCCGCAAGCCCATCGGGTCTAGCAGCAAAGCTCTTGGCAAGATGGAGGAGTACGCCTGTAGAAGAAGATAGCGATTGATGGGCGAGAGTTCAACCCCACCTACCCTCGTAGCAACACCAAGCGGCCACCCACTAAAGAAGAACCCACTGGCTAACACAAGGGGGCACCACCAAAACGCTGGCCAATGATTACCGCCGTGCTGGCAACATCTACAACTTGACGGAGGGCGCTTCCTAAAAGAGAGCGGCGAGGAGGCCGAACAGTCGCGCTACCACCGGACTACAAAGCGGAATGGCGGAAGGTAACAGAGACCGGCGGTCCCCGAGGTGCCCCACTTTTTGCGACCGCACGGCAAAGCGGTCTCACACAACCCAAGAGTGTCGCACCACCCAAGGCAAATGCGAGGGAATCCCCGCTATTTTATGCTCGCGACATCGAAGTGTCTCACATGACCTGAAGAAGGCCGGATGACGGTTGCAATTAGGTGAAACTTTGATTCTCAACTCTAATCTTTATGAAACTTTGCACACACCTTCTATATGCTATTGAGGACCTATTCCAATCGAATATTATGATAATTCTTGGAACGATCTTGAGCAATTGCCAATTGATTAACAGAAGGTCTAAAACCGGGCAAGAACGAAAACTTGATCCTAAAGCTAGTTCGTGAGGGATTGATGATCAAGATGATGCTAGATAGATTCACACATATCACAGCAAGCTAATTCACATGAAAGAATCAATCACAAACTCGCGGATCAAAGAAAGCCCTAAAACACGAAAATTGAAAGCAAGAACGAAAAGAGACTTATCTCAAGCAAACCTTGCATAGATTGATTTCGTGATTGTTGCCGGATTACATCCACACCATCTTGGATCAAGAGACAATCAAAGATCACGAAATTCACCACAAACCATCAAGAGCCCTTGCCTCCACCTCAACTCCCTAAAGACAATTAGGGTTTTGAAACATAAAAAGGCGAGAGAGCAAGAGGTGCACCACCATCTCCTCCTATTTATAGCGGGGCCTAAAACTCTTAGGGTTTGACTCTCTTGGGCTCCGTTAAGGCCCACTAACAAACGACCGTCGAACCACCAAGCAACTCGCACAACCACGCATAAGAAAACACGAATTCGGGAACAAGTTCTTCACAACTTGACCCATGTTAGTCAAAACATGGCAAATCATATGAGCAACTTTGACCTAACAAATCAACCGCCACGCCCGCACCACCAAGAGCCCACATAGAAGGAGCACAAATTCCCTTCCGAAATTAAAACGCACCTCCAAAATTATGAGACCACATAGGATCATAAACATGATCGAACACGGTCAGGCTCATCATCGAGCATGTCATCAAAGACAACTGCGTAGCTTTGTTAAAACACGTGAAACTACGCGCTATTGCCAATTGTCACAATTCACCATGTCGCGACATACCCGGCCTCCAGCCCACCTCGCTACACCGAAATACTCATCATCTTTGGCCCCAAGGACGCTCGAGGTGTCTACTTCCCACATCAGGACCCCCTCATCATCTTGGCCAACATTGCGGATTTCGACGTCCGACGCGTCCTCGTAGACAGAGGAAGCTCCGCGGACCTGTTGTTCTCGGAGGTCTTTGACAAGATGATGATCCCTAGGGACCGCCTGTCAACCCCAAGCATCCCTTTGGTAGGCTTCGGGGGTAGATCGGTGACGGCCCTAGGTCAGATCAACCTGGCCATCACATTCCGCGACGACTTCACTTCTCGGGCCGAAATCATCACATTTGACGTCATCCAGATGCCTTACCAGTACAACACCATCCTTGGTCGAGCCACGCTGAACTCCTTCGGCACCATAGCACACCACAATTACATGTGCATGAAGATACCCGCACTCGAGGGCATAGTCACGGTGTGGGGTGATCAAGATCTAGCAAGGCAAACAGAGCTCGAGGCACTGTCACTGGCTCGCCACATCCACGCAGTCAAAGCGGATGCCAGTTCCCGAGTCGGTAGCACCTCGACGAAATGGGCACCCAAGGCCAAGCCGGAAGGCCAGCTCCTGCGAGTTCCCCTCGTTGAAGCCGCCCCAGACAAGATGGTGTCCCTCGGAGCCGGCCTCCCGGCTACGACATGCGACGCCATCCTCCAGGTCCTCCGCCGCAACGCGGATGTCTTCGCTTGGGGTCCAGAGTACATCCCAAGTGTCGTGAGAGAAACTATCAAGCATCGCCTCGCCCTGCGGAGCGATGCATCACCCAAAAAGCAAAACTTGAGCGACTGGAAACAACAAAGAAAGAAATCGCCAAGCCCCTGAAAGCAGGAGTGGTCTGTGAAATCAAGCACTCTGAGTCACAGGCCAACCCGGTCCTCGTGCAGAAAAGCACAGGCAACTAGCGAATGTGCGTCGACTTCACCGACCTCAACAAGGCGTCACCGAAGGACGATTTCCCTCTACCTCGCATCGACCAGCTCGTGGACACCACTTCAGGTTGCAAGCTGATGAGTTTCCTCAACGCCTACTCTGGGTTTCATCAAATATTCATGGCGAAGAAAAACAAACTCAAAATGGGCTTCATCACCCCCCTCAGCACTTATTTCTACACACGTATGCCCTTCAGCTTGAAGAATGCGGGTGCCACTTTTACCCGGCTCATCATGAAGGTCCTGGCCGACCAGCTAGGTTGCAACGTAGAAGCATACATGGACAACATCGTGGTCAAGAGCAGACTTGGGGCTTCACACATAACGGACTTATAGGAAACATTTACCAACCTACGAGTAGAAGGGACCAAGCTCAACCCGGACAAGTGCGCCTTTGGCGTAAAGGCGGGCAAACTCCTAGGTTTCCTCGTGTCCGAGAGCGGAATTGAGGCTAACCCCGAGAAAATAAAAGCCATTGAGGAGATGACCCCTCCCCGCACCGCCCGGGAGGTCCAAAAGATGACAGGGCACCTCGTGGCCCTCAGCCGATTCTTCTCCCACTCGGCGGAGTGGGCCTTGCCATTCTTCAAGACACTCCGAGGGGCCAAGCCATTCAGATGGACAGAGGAGTGCCAGCGCGCATTTCTGGAACTCAAGCAATACCTCACACAGCTGCCAAACCTAACAAGTCCGAAGCAAGGCACAAAGCTTCTGCTGTACCTCGCAACTTCCTCCTCTGTCAGCGCGGTCCTTGTCCAGGAAGACAACGGACAACGCCTAGTATATAACATCTCGGAGGCCCTTCAGGGGGCCAGAGCTCGATACATCGAGCTAGAAAGTTGGCGTATGCCCTCCTCATGGCCTTGCACAAGCTCCGACACTACTTCCTAGCACACACTGTCATAATCCCCACGTCCAACCCGCTAGTACTAATGCTACGGAACAAGGACACCTCAGGTCGCATGGGCAAGTGGGCGGCCGAGCTGGCGCCCTTTGACATCACCTTCATTGTGCGCATGGCCATCAAGTCGCAGGCCTTAGCCGATTTTATCTTCGAGTGGACCCTGCAAGCACAAGGCCAACAGCCAAACAAGATCGAAGCACCATGGACAATATACACCGATGGGTCATGGTGTGCAGCAGGGGCCGATGTCGCAGCCATTTTGGCCATGTCGAATGGCCGAAATGTCTCCCACACTGCACGCCTTGACTTCCCGATAACGAACAATGCCTTCAAGTACGAGGCAGTACTGCTAGGCTTGCGAAAGGCAAGAGCATTGGGCGAAAAGCGCATAATCATCAAAAGCGACTCCCACCTTGTCGTAGGCCACTTCGACAAATCGTTCACCACAAGGGATCCGGAGATATCCATATACCTAGCGCCGTTCGGACCGAAGCTAAATACTTCCACGGCATTGCTGTCCAAAACATCCCCCAAAGCAGCAACAAAGCGTCAGACAAGCTAGCCAAGTTAGCCAGCTCGAATGTGCGCCCCCCCCAGCTAGAGGTGATGTATGAAGTACTACGCACCCTGTCAACTGCCCCAGAGGCACCAGGGGCCGCCCACAAAGCACAACGTAGCGCTCGCCTCGTGCTCCTAGTCGACGAGGCAGATTGGTGTGACATCATCCACAAGTTCCACCTAGAAGAAGAGCCCGAAGACGCGGCCGAAGCAAACCGCATAAAGCAGCGAACCCGGAACTACTACATTATCAACGGGCAACTGTACAAAGGGGACATGTGCGCCCCCTCCTGTGATGTGTTTCCCGACAGGAGGGCCAGACTGTCATAAGGGAAATACATGAGGGCCTCTGTGGCGCACATCAAGCGCCTCGTGGCCTTGTCACGAAAACCTTCAGCCAAGGGTTTTATTGGCCCACCGTGCTCCGGGACAGACAAGACCTGGTCCAGCGCTGCCAGGGCTGCCAGTGGGCTAGCCAACACTCCAAAGCACCGATAGCCCAATAGCAACCCCTGGCCCTGGTGTGGCCCTTCGCGCGCTGGGGGCTCGATATCATCGTCCTATTCCCGACGACCAAGGGCAACCTCCGCTTCGCCTTCATCACCATTGAATAATTCTCCAAGTGGGTGGAGGCGAACCAGTCGCGAAAATCATTGCCGCAGTAGTGTAGTGCTTTGCGTGGAAGAACATTTGTGTCGGTACGGAGTACTCCGCGACATCGTCACCGACAATGGCACCCAGTTTGATTTAGATTCGTTCTGAACATTCTGTCAGAACATCGGCACCACAGTATGCTTCGCATCTGTCGGACACCCCGAGTCGAACGGGACAATCGAACGAGCCAACGGCAGCCTACTGGCAGGATTAACAAAGCGTCTCGTGGGCTTGCCAAAGGGGCTCTGGCTCAACGAGCTCCAGAAGGAACTGTGGACACTCTGAACATCACCAACAAGATCCATGGAGTTCTCCCGTTTAAACTCCTATTCGGAGATGAAGCAATGACCCCGGGCGAGTTTGCAGCAAAATCCCTCCGGGCAACGAAGAGTGGAAACCCGGCAGACCGTGAAATGTCACTAGACCTCCTGGAGGAGCACCACGTCTAGGCCATTTCAAACCATAGAAAAGTACGCTGAAGGAGTCACGAAGGTGTACAACAGGAAGGTTAAGAGTTGCACACTAGCACCAGGCGATATGGTACTCACACGAGAGGCAAACACTGCGACTCTAAGAAAGCTAGACTCTAAATGGGAAGGACCCTACATCATCACTTGAACCACAAGAGCGAGCTCCTACTACATCACAACCCCTGAAGGGTAGAAACTAGACCACACGTGGAACGCCAAGAGCCTCCGAAATTTTTACCCATAGACGATCTGTAAACAACGGCTGCGCCCAGACAAATGCTACCCGTCGGCTTTATGCGGCGGGAGCCTGTATTTACGATGTAATATTTTTTGGTACTCTCATCCATTACAAGAACATGTACGAGTGTATAAAGTAGACATCGCGCATGGCCTTCGGCTCCAGTACACACTGTAGCCCTCTGCAGGCACGAGTGTATAAAACAGACACCGCGCATGGCCTTCGGTCCCGGTGCACGTCGTAGTCTTCCGCAGGCAAAAAAAGCAGGTAGGACTCCCCCGGAGTCCTATCTAAAAAGTATAGGGGACGGCGTCGGCTTCGCCTCCCCCCTCGCAACAAATAGCAAATAGGGCTCCCCGGAGCCATATCTAAAAAAAGTATGGTGGGCGGCATCGGCTTCGCCTCCCCCTCGTAACAAATAGCAAATAGGGCTCCCCTGGAGCCCTATCTAAAAAAGTATAGGGGACGGCGTCAGCTTTGCCCCCCCCCCTCACAACAAATAGAATGTAGGGCTCCCCCAGAACCCTATCTAAAAAAGTATGGAGGACGGCACCGGCTTCGCCTCCCCTCTCAACAAATAGTAGGTAGGGCTCCCCCGGAGCCCTATCTAAAAAAGTATAGGGGACGGCACCGGCTTCGCCTCCCCCTCGTCATAAATAGCAAGTAGGGCTCCCCCAGAGCCCTATCTAAAAAAAGTATGGGACGACGCTGGCTTCGTCTCCCCCTCGCAACAAATAGCAAGGGCTCCCCTAGAGCCCTATCTAAAAGAGCATGGGGGATGGCACCGGCTTCGCCTCCCCCTCGCAACAAATCCAAATAGGGCAGTATTGCCACAAGTTTTATTTATAACAAATCCCAAGTACACAACAGACATACATAGCCTCCGCTGGAGAGAAACGGCAAGGCAATCCCTACACGTTACACGAAAAATCTCTCAAGTAGTGCAATAAAATATCACCAAACAACAACATACGTTACAACTTCACACAAATAGTACACATCGTAGCCCCGCGGTGCTAGGGCACAAAGTCCCACTCCTTCGTCCTGACCACCCATGAAAGGAGCTCCTCGTCGGATGCCCCAATACCCACAAGGTGCAGGTACTCCCTCTCCGCATCGCAAAGGGATCCCAAGGACTCCTCAGTAGTAGCCTCCGGCGGCAAGGTGGCCGAATCGGCGGATGAGGCCACCGGGGCCCCGGTCACGAAAGCAACACCCCGTTGCTCCCAGAAAGCGTGAATATCATCATGCGCCTTCGCCGCCTTGCGCTCCTAGAAGAGTCAAAAATGCCAAATCGACCCCCCCCGGGTTCACTAGCTTCCATCACTGCCACTTCGCGTCGTGATACATGACCCCTTGATAGCATAGTTGCAGAGGTCAGATGGAGAGAAGATTCCGCTCATCCTTTGTACTACGCGGGAGCACGGTGACTTTCATCGTTCGCCCTCCGGGAAGGCAAGGCCCTCGACGAGCGGCGCATCAGAACAAAATCGGTCTGGCCTAAGCAAACCAACGAGCAAGAACATAGACACAATGCAACCAGACTCCAATGCAATAAGACATGTAACTGTCATGTCATTCAAAATCGAAGTTCATTATAGAAAACAGCTACCTCCTCCCACCCACCTCTGCTTGGGCACAAGAGCCGGAGCGGAAGAAAAAAAGAAGAAGCCTAACAAAAGTCTACAGCTGGAATTGCTGGAGTAGAGAGGAGGGTCACACCTTGTCTCTAGTGGTGGCCCCCCGCTCACCGCCACCTTTGTCCGCTACCGCAACCTTGCCCTTCGCCTTCTGCTCCAGCACCAGGCGCAGGAAGTCCATCGCTGCCTCACGGCCATGCGGCACACAGAAGGCCTGAGCAAAGGCCTTGGCCACCCTCCGCGCATGCCGATGATTGACAGCAATCTCCGACACAGAGGCCATGGGTAAGGAGCACGCGCCAAGGGCATCAACATGCCCACAGCCAGCCCTCCGCAGCGACACAAAGGCCGCCGTCCAAGCCGCCTTCGCGTAGTGGTCGCCATAGGCTCTCGTGGCTGGCAGGTAGATCTCCCCGGCGCATCGAAGACGGTCAAGCGTCAGATCCACCTACGCAGGGGTGTGCTTTCGAGGCGGCAGCACTACTCCAAGCTCGGTCACAATGCCTTCCAGCTACTCCATGACATCCCATTTAATGCGCAACACCATCTCAGAGAATTGACGCTCCACTTCGATTTCCGCCTTGAGGTCCTTGTGAGAGCCCTGAAGCGTCCGCACCTCCTCGCGAAGGTCGCGGCGCTCTCCCTCCAGCTCAACAACCCGCACCTCCATCTCCTTTGTCCTTTCAAAAAGAGCCAGGTGCTCTGAGCAAAGAGACTCATTTCGCGCATGCTTTGAGTTGACCAACTCTTGGATCTCTGCATAGCCACGATGGATATCCCCCTCAAGCACGCAGGATAGCATCAGGGTCTATGCGAAGCACACCTTGGTAAAAAAAACCCAACATATTCGACCGAGCTTACCCTCGCAGCGTTCACCTCGATCAACCTGAACATCTGATGCATGGGCATGGTCTCGAAGACCTGCTCCACGCACGACGGGGCGGCAAAGCGAGCCACCTGCTCGCAAACAATGGCCGCCTCGGAACTAACCTTGGAGTCATTGGTACACGACGGACCAAGATCCGCAGTACCCACGGTACCACAAGTGCTAGCAACCGGGGACACCTCCCCGGACCCCCTGGCGCCGAAACCTTCCCCAGCCCCGACATCAAAACCGCCACCCCCGGCAGTCTCCTCGGTCACCACTACAATGCACAAGTTAGCACCGTGGCGATAGCTAAAAGGAAGGTACAAGGAACTCACCAATCGTGTCCTGGGTAGGGACGGGTTCCCCCACCAGGGTATCCTCGGACCCTCGACCATAGACGTGAGAAGGCATCCCAGCAGAAGACTCTTCGAGGGCCAGGCTCGCCACGCAAAATGAGCTGGCCACCCTCTCCACCGCCCCTATGGTCCCGGCCAAGGATAAAAAAAACTCGGAATCGGTCAGTTTATCGGTGATTGGCCAGTAACAGTAACCGGCCGGTTACCGGATTTACCCAGAAAAAATTGGATGAAATTCGTTTGAATTTGTTTAAAAACCAGCCAAAATTTGAAAACTAGAATTTGAATTTGCTAAACCGGGAAAAAAACGGCCAGATTTTCCGTTACCGGACCCGACCGGTAAGGCCGGTTACCGCCGGCCGGCCGGGATTTTCATCCATGGTCCCGGCAGCAACCACCGGAGAGACCGCTCGAGCTCTAGAGGAAGAGCTCGTCGAACTTATAGGCTCGACACGCCCCACAGGACCGCGAGCTGCCTTCAGCGGGCGCACCGCTGCGTCCACCCTCGCGCAGCATGAGCCGTCGGCATCCACAGCCCCAGCACACTGCAAGGACACCGCGCCGATCTGCCCAGTGGCGTTCAGCTCCTTCGGCACCCTGTTCTTTCTCCTCCTCCCCTCGTCGGGGTTGGCTGCTCCGCCAAGCGGACAGCCGGGTCCATGTACGCCTTTGTAGTGGCATTTTTAGGAGCAGTGGCATTTTTTTTATTTGAACACTTTGCAAGGCGGGCTCATATGTCATCCTCCATCTCATATTCTCCCTCTTCCTTCATATTCTTCCTTCCATCTCTCTCCCATCTTCACGAGCTCTCATCTCCAGCCACCGTCCATCTCGTAGCCCTGTGGCCGAGCTCCACTACCCCCTTCCCAGCACCTTCACCAGCAGTGGTGACCTATGAAGCATGTCATTCTCCGTCGCCCTGTAAAGCTCGTTGGCTGCCGCAGCGACACACTTGCTTCGTCGTCCATATCGACCGCGGTGGCATGCACTCGATGTTGTCATCCTCCGCGGCCCGTACTCGTCGTAGTCCCCATCGTCCACAGTGGGGTGTTCGTCGTTGTCATCCCTGTCGGTCATCGCTGTGCGCGTTCGTTGTCATCCCCGTCGACCCTCGTCATAGCTCTCCGCCCAGAGCTTCGCCGTCGTCCAAATCTAGATAGATCTAGTCGCAACCACCCAGATTTGACCGGAAGAGGTCGTAGAGGAGCGTGGAGAGGAGGGTGGAGGAGCCGAGCTTGTTGGTGAAATGAAGAAGAGGAGGCCGACGCTGGCCACGAACTCAACTACCGACAGGACGATGGTGTCTCCTCCGTCTAGCTTGGCTAGGAGGTGGCGCGAGTAGGGAGCTCCGCCTGCATTGCAGCACCCCTGCCTGAGACACGAGATTCCTGAGGTCTCTTCTTCATCCAATCCCCTCCTCTCACCTGTTGGAATTTTCTTGATCTCCTTTGCTCAGTCCTACGCTTCGTTCAGATAAAATTAATTTCGGAGAAAACACATCTCAGTCTTTGCGATCCGGCTCTGCTTGGACCTTGCGACTGTTAGAGATATATATGTTAGAGATATATTTGTGTTAGAGTAGGACTCTAGATTTGATTTGGTTTCCTTATCTGTAACCTGTACTTGTATATATACTGGCCCATTGGCCTCCTGATAATACAAGCGCTATTCATAACATGGTATGAGAGCATACCTAGGGTTTGTCGAGCCGCCGCTGCCCGACTTCGCTTATCGTCTGGATCCGGACTCAGGTGTGCCTTGCTTGGCGTAGCTACTCGTGAGCCTGCCTCCTACTGTCAGGTATCTCCCCGTGGATCTTTGATTCCGGAGCATCCTTTCACATGACTTCTGATTCTTCCACTCTGTCTTTTGTTACACCTCTTGATTCCCCTGTCAGTGTGCTTACTACTGATGGTACCTCTTTTTCTGTTTCTGGTCGAGGACCTCTTCGCAACTCATCATTTCATGTTCCTTCTATTGCTCATGTTCCTCGTCTAACCATGCGCCTTCTTTCATGGGACGACATCGATTTTGGTTGTCGGGTCATTCTTGACTCGACTCTTGTTGTGTTCAGACCGCAACACGGAGCTCGTTAGTTCGCCTCGGCGCCTTGACTCCCAGCGTCTCTGGGAGCTTGACTGGCTTCACCTTCCTTCCGCTGTCACCGTCACCACCAATCTCTCCGCCTCTACCACTCCGTCTACCGGCTCTTTCCAGCAGTGGCATCACCGTCTTGGCCATCTGTGTGGCTCTCGTCTGTCGTCTTTAGTTCGTCGTGGTCTTCTGGGGTCTATCTCAGGAGACGTGTCTCTACATTGTCAGGGCTGTAAGTTAGGCAAACAGCTTCAGCTTCCTTATCCTCATAGTGAGTCAAGATCTCGGGCCCATTTGATCTTGTTCATTCGGATGTTTGGGGTCCGCTCCTTCGTTTGAAAGGGGTCATCGATATTATATCATATTTATAGATGATTTCTCTCGCCACACTTGGATATATTTCATGTCTTCTCGTAGTGAGGTCTTGTCTATCTACAAACAATTTGCCACTATGGTTCACACACAGTTCTCCACTCCTATTCGTGTCTTTCGTGCTGACTCTGCTGGCGAGTACCTCTCTCATCACCTGCGCAGCTTCCTTGCTGAGCAGGGCACCCTTGGTCAGTTCTCTTGTCCTGGTGCTCATGCTCAGAATGGTGTTGCTGAGCGCAAGCATCGTCACCTCCTTGAGTCGGCTTGTGCACTGATGATTGCCGCCTCTATTCCACCTCATTTTTGGGCCAAGGCTGTTTCCACTGCCACCTATCTCGTCAACATCCAACCTTCTTCTGCTCTTCAGGGCGCAATCCCTTTTGAGCGTCTCTGTGGTCTCCTTCCTGACTACACTGCCCTTCATCTGTTTGGCTACGTTTGCTACATTCTCCTCGCCCCTCGAGAACGCACCAAACTGATTGCTCAGTCTGTTGAGTGTGTTTTTCTGGGATACAGTGCCGAGCACAAGGGCTATAGGTGTTGGGATCCTGTTGGTCGCCGGATGCGGATTTCTCGGGATGTGACTTTCGACGAGTCTCGTTCCTTCTACCCACGTCATGTCTCTCCTTCGGCTTCCTCTGTGGAGTCTCTGTCTTTTTTGACCTTTCCAGATACACCTATCTCTGTCTTGCCCTTGTCCACCTGTCCCACTGAGTCTCCACATATTTCTCATGTGGCCCCTCCGCCATTGTCGGCTCCTCAGGCTCCCCCCACTACACTCGTCTACACTCACCGACCTCGTATTGAGGATCTTCTAGATGAGCCCTCTTCTCCTGATGTTTCATCTTCTTCTGCTGCTTCATCTTCCCCTGATGGGCCGTCTTCTCCTCGCTACGCTCTTCATGATCGCCAGTCGATTCGGCCCCCTGCCCGTTTTGCCTTTGCTGGCGTAGCTACTCGTGAGCCTGCCTCCTCACCGGATGTCATTATTTATCCCGAGTGGCGATGCCATGGCCGAGGAGATTGCTGCCCTCGAGCGTACTGGTACTTGGGACCTTGTTCCTTTTCCGTCTCACTCTCGTCCCATCACATGTAAGTGGGTCTATAAGATTAAGACTCGCTCTGATGGCTCTCTTGAGCGCTATAAGGCGCGTCTTGTTGCTCGTGGCTTCCAGCAGGAGCATGTTCGTGACTACGACGAGACTTTTGCTCCTGTGCCCCACATGACCACTGTCCGCACTCTTCTTTCGGTGGCGTCTGTTCGCCACTGGTCTGTTTCTCAGCTTGATGTCAAGAATGCCTTTCTTAATGGCGAGTTGCGTGAGGAGGTCTACATGCATCCGCCACCTGGGTATTCTGCTCTCGAGGGCATGGTCCGTCGCCTTCGCCGCTCTCTATGGCCTTAAGCAAGCCCCTCGTGCTTGGTTTGAGCGCTTTCTCCTCTGTGGTCACCGCCGCTTTTCAAAGAAGTGATTATGATCCTCGCGCTCTTTGTCCACACTTCGTCTCGTGGTCGGACTCTTCTTCTTCTATATGTTGATGATATGATCATTACCGGAGATGACTCTGAGTACATTGCCTTTGTCAAGGCTCATCTTAGTGAGCGAGTTCCTTATGTCGGATCTTGGTCCTCTTCGTTACTTCCTTGGGATTGAGATTACTTCCACCCGGATGGTTTCTTTATGTCCCAAGAGAAGTATATTCAGATCTTCTTGATCGCGCCTCCTCATCGATCGATTGTACTATTGAGACTCCATGGAGCTCAATGTTCACCTCCGACCCTCGATGGTGAGCCTCTTTCCGATCCGACTCGCTATCGCCATCTTGTTGGGAGTCTTGTCTACCTTGTCATTACTCGTCCGGATATCACTTATCCGATTCACATTAGAGTTAGTTCGTTTCGCTCCCACTCAGTCCACTACACCACCTTCTTCGAGTTCTACGATACCTTCGTGGACTATCTCTCGTCGTCTCTTCTTTCCACGCCCACCTCGTTCTGACTTCAGCTTATTCGGATGCTACTTGGGCGTGATCCTCCGATCGCGGTCTATCTCTCGCCATCGTGTTTTTCTTGGTGGTTCGCTTATTGCCTGGAAGACGAAGAAACAGACTGCAGTGTCCCGTTCGAGTGCAGAGGCTGAGTTGCGAGCTATGGCTCTCTTGACAGCAGAGATTACTTGGCTACGGTGGTTACTTGAGGATTTTGGTGTTTCTGTTACTACACCGACTCTTCTCTTGTAAGACAGTACATGTGCTATCAGTATTGCCCGTGACCCTGTGAAGCATGAGCTCACCAAGCATATTGGTGTTGATGCTTCCTTCATGAGGTCTTGTGTGCATGATCAGGTGATTGCTCTTCAGTATGTGCCTTCAGAATTTCAGATAGTGTATTTCTTCACGAAGGCCCAGACTCGAGCACAGCACGGCTTCTACCTTTCCAAACTCAGTGTTGTTGATCCACCATGAGTTTGAGGGGGGTGTTAGAGATATATATGTTAGAGATATATTTGTGTTAGAGTAGGATTCTAGATTTGATTTGGTTTCCTTATCTGTAACCTATACTTGTATATATACTGGTCCATTGGCCTCCTGATAATACAAGCGCTATTCATAACAGCGACGTGCTGCTGTGGAACCCGCTGGTACTATCCCCGACGTGACCCGCTCCAGCCTCTAAGTAGTGCGCCTGGATCCTATGCATGAAGCTGTGTGTATCTTCAATTTCTTCTTCACATGATGTGCAGCACCTCTACTCCCTTTTGTATTCACGTGAAGCTGCTAACAATAAAGACCACTGAGATAATGTTTCAAGTAGCAAGCAAAAACAATCGAACGCTGGGTTTCTTTCGGGAGCTCTCCGCTCCTCTTTTTGTGTTTTGTTTATTGCTTCACCTCACAGCTTTCTTACATGACTTCATGGCCTTTTAAAGGCTGAGTTATACGTCCGGTACTCGGACTAGGACATCCTTGCCGGACTCAGCTTCTAAGACTTTATACGATACATGTTGAAATTGAAATGAATTGCCTTATCTGGAAGAGTCCGGATTAGTTTCTTTTTTAGCGGATAAATATCCGACTTGGACTCTACATCTTTTACCCCTATATATACCCCTTGTAAGCCTCACTAGGAGAACGTCGTCTCATTGTAATCCTGTGCGATTTGTAAACACTCCACATATAGTGATCATCGCCGGTTGACGCCCGTAATTTTTTCCCGTAAAAATTTTCCATATAAAAATTTGTGTCTCGCTTTTGCCCCTATTTTTTCTAACAATACAAGCTCAACTACTTCTACAATCTTTCCTAATCTTGTACAAGATTAAAATCACAACATCGCCAACGTCCTCCATCATCACTGGTCGCGAAGGCGGTCGCTGGTGGTGGCTTGCCGCTAAGGAGTGCGTCCGCCGCTTGTATGGAAGTACACAGCTGCAAGCGCGCACCCATCGCTCCTCCTCCATCGCCGCGCCCGCGCCAGCGATGGACCCCTTCATCCTCCACCTCGAACCCCTATCTCCCGTCACCCCCTTCCCGCACTGCCCTCCAGGGCCTCGTCCTTAACCTCCGCCCAGCTCAAGAAGATGGGGAGGACTTTAGAGCCCGAGCCACGCTATCGCTGAAGGCCCACACCGGTGAGCCCCACCGCGTCACCATGGCAGCCGCCTTTGCTAACCCCACCGAGGAAGAAGATGGGGAGGACTTTATAGTCTGAAATATGGATCCCACCATTTTTTAAATTTTATTTGATGATTATATGCTGACTGGGTTGCCATATCATCACAACACCAGCCCAAGCCATCGCCACATCTGATGAAAACCGTGATGGAATGATCTCGGGGGATAATTTGTCTGGTATTGACACTTAAGAGCGGGGGTGTCAAACATCCAGTTTTGAAGTTGAAGGTTGAAATTTAGACTTTCATAAGAATTCAAGGGTGTCAAATGGACTTTTTCCTTAAGTCTAACCCTGGTATGAATGGGGGTTTGGTTCTGATTTGGGTTTGGAACTTGGAATTCCAGCCGATTTGTGTCTGGGGTTGGCCAATCATGTGATGTTGCAGAACACGCGGTCTAGATCTATTGGTGAATGACTGAATATGCATCTTGAGAGGGTAAAAAAGAGTCGGTATATTAGTGTAGTTTTGTGTGTTGAAAAACTAATAGTCACTGTCGCCAATGCTAGGATAGTCAAACGTTGTTGTAACTTGTCTGTCTTGCTGATGACCAATATTTTTTCACCAAACACCTCTATTGATTTCTCATTGATAGTGGTGTTAAAGAGTTAGTTACACGATGAGTAGGTGCAAACCATGTCAAAATTGACGCATTAAGTATTTCCTTGTTTGTATGTGAATTGAGCTAAAACCATAAGTAATTTGGACTGTCATGATCAACTGAATAACATGTAGAGCAATGTCCAGCTCAGAGTTTGCTAAAACTACTAGAGTAAGATCTCTTGTGGTGAACAAAAGGATGAACCATACAGCAAATAACATCTCTACTCACAGTTTAGCATTGGAGCATATGTTTTCTCACAAAAACTGCAACGAAGCAAATATTCCTCTCGCTCTACAGAATTCAGTTCTGCTTCCATTTCCAAATCGAGTTCCAAGTAAGCTCCACCGGAGCAAATATTCCGCACCATCTTTGCTGATGAAAAGTAGTAGAGGGTGAAACAATCTCATGGATTTGTTTAGACCACATATCGGAGCAGCATATTCTGCACTCACACAACACTGTAATTAAAAACAAACTCAGAGGTGGACAGCATTCCAATAAAATAAAATAAAAAACAAAATCAGAGATAGAGTCGACAGAATTCCAACCAAGCAGCATCTGTGTACCCATTGAAATGCAGCTACTGTACCAGAAAGAAATCAGGACAAGAGGGAAGAAAAAGTTTCAGAGATCTTGCTGTATCATTTGTGCAGTACACAATATGCTTGTGCCTTTCTTTCCTTTGAGAATTCCCATGATCCTGCCTGAATGTACAGGTACACTGACCCAGCCATACCTCCAGCGTCACATCTTTCATTTACCAAATTGCCGAGAAAAATGCAGATAGAGATGTTAAAGATAATGTTAGAGTTAGAGATAGAACTCTGTATTAGTATTCGGAACTAATACTGTTCATGTTCCGGCAAGAAAACGACATGGAAACTCTGTAAATATGTAAACTTTATGTAATCCCGAGTCATGATTGAACTCGGTTTGTAATCTCTAATGCGTTTAGATAGAGATCACGCCCCCTTGTCGAAGGTGCGGCTTCTCAATAACCACGTCCCAGAACTCCTTTGCTTCCTCTGGATCGATGTCTAGTGGTTCCTCCAACTCTGGTCTACTACCGATGCCCTCCTTCAATTCGTTTGTTAACGTCAAGCTCAATCGTGACAACTATCTTCTATGGAAGGCTCAGATTGTCCTGTATCTTCGTAGCCAACAATTGTTGGGCTTTGTTGATGGATCAGAGAAGATGCCGCCAACCATTATCACAATGCCAGTTGAACCGGCGCTAGTCAGGTGCCGAATCCGGTATGCGCAACATGGTACCAGCTTGATCAACTTGTCCTCAGCGGCTTGCTATCTTCATTGACAGAAGAAATTCTAAGCCATGTTCTGTTCCTCTCTACTTCGGCTGAGGTCTGGAGTGCACTTGAATGCATGTTTGTGGTGCGCTTCTAGGCGAGGGTCGTGCAAGTGCACATGCAAATATTCACAAGAATGACATGATCGTGATGGATTATTTTCACAAGTAGAAAAACTTCACGGATACTGTTGAGATATGTGATCCGGATTCCTAATATGGTCAAATTCAAACGTGTCATATTAGCAGATAAGTTTCCTACTTGAACTCTAAATCCTTTTACCCCTTTATATACCTCTTGTAAGCCGTACGGGGAGAGTCGACGCCTCATTGTAATCCACCCCCCGGCGCGATTTGTAAACACTCCTCATATAGTGATCATCGCCGGTTAATGGCTGTGGTTTTTTCCCGTAAGGGTTTTCCATGTAAAAAATTGTGTCTCCTTTTGTCCCTATTTTTTACAAGTTGTATCAGAGCACATGATATTAGGATTTTAGAAGAGATGCGAAAAAAAATCAGATCGTTCCGGCCGCCACCGTCACGCGCATCGCTCCCGTCGCGTAGCGTGCCTTCGTTTCGTTGCATCGGCCCGTGCGTCACGTCTTCGCTCGCGGAAGCTGCAACAGCGACGCATCGGCCTTTCGATTCTTCGGCACCAGCGACGTCCGTCCGCTCGCCTCGGCTCGTGCGTTGCAAGTCCAGCAGCCAGCGCCGCTCCTTTCCTTCGTCTCGATCCGCGTCCGCAAGCGACAGCAGCAACAACTCACGTGGAAAAGCATCACAGCAAGTCAGAACCTTCCCACAAGCTACACGCGTGGAAAGCAGTCAAAGCACCAACAGCAAACCAAAATCGAGAGCAACTCCAGCCGTTTCTCTAGCACAGGTCCAAGAAATCATTTTGTATTGAATCATCAAGCAATTATGTGAGAGAGAAAATGATTTTTTAATCAATCTCTAAGCAAGGACTCAATCAAATTCAGACCTTTTTTGCTTTGTCCACCCAATAAGTGCACCAAGAGTTTCAAAGTTCTTTGATTCGCGTACACAGAAGGTGTACCAAAGAGGTCGTGATTTTTGCTAGGTTTACACAATCAAGTACCAGTAAATTTCAGGTTTTATTTCTCATGGCGACTTTGAAGTATGATCTTCCACTCCTGGGACGGACACAAGATTTTTGTTGTGGCAAGTCAAGACGAGGGTTGTGTTGGCACAGATGGATTTGGATGATGCATTGGAAGGTTTTAAGAAATAACACATCACATGGACGCAGATGAGAAGCGCAGAGACTGTAAGACTTTATCTCAAATTCACCTTCATCAATCAAATGATATTTTGTAAGAGGTTTTGAAGCAGAAGACATCTGCTGCATTATGGTTGAAGCTGGAACAAATTTGCATGACAAAAGATCTCACCAGCAAGATGCATCTCAAGCAAAAATTGTACTCTCACAAATTACAAGAAGGATGATCCGTGCTTGATTATCTTTCGATGTTTAAAGATATCGTTGCCGACCTAGAGTCGATGGAGGTAAAATATGATGATGAGGATTTGGGTCTTATTCTTTTGTGCTCCCTGCCTAGTTATTTTTCAAATTTCAATGATATCATATTATATAGTAGAGATACTCTCACACTTAATGAACTTTATGAAGCTTTGCATGCTAAGGAGAAGATAAAACATATGCTACCTTCTGAAAATTCAAGCTCACAAGGAGAAAGCTTGTTTATTCGTGGTAGGTAAAAGGAGAAGAACTCAAGTAATGGATCTCAATGTAAAAATTTGAACGACTACAAGAATCGGTCGAAATCAAGAGGCAAGTACAAATCGTGCAAATATTGCAAGAACAGTGGGCACGACATGTCTGAATGCTAGAAGTTGCAGAATAAAGAAAAGAGAACTAGCTATTATAATCCAAAAGGTAAACCAGATGATGAAGGTAAAGCCTCCCTTGTTGATAATTCTGATGAAGAAATCCTTATTGCCTTTGCTGGATGTGCTAAGACCAATGATGAATGGATTCTTGATCCCGCCTGTACCTTTTATATATGTCCTAATAGGGATTGATTTGCCACCAATGAAACTGTTGAAGGTGGTACTGTGTTGATGGGTGATAACTCATCTAGTAAAGTTGCAGGAATTGGTTCAGTTCAGATCAAGATGTTTGATGGCATGTCAGAACTTTGACAGATGTGAGGTACATTCCAGATTTGAAAAGAAACCTTATCTCTTTGAGTACTCTTGGTGCTAAAGGGTACAAGTATGTAGGACCGTGAAGGCGACTAGGGGGGTGAATAGGCGCTTTCTCAACTTTCTCGCCTTAATCAAATTCAACACGAACTTTACTCCTTTAGCTATGAAAGCTAAGAAGATCAGTAAGCACACAGAGGAAGCCTTGTGCTGAATTCGATAACCCCCTCAACCACACGACACAAAAATGGAGAATTGAACTCACTGCTCGACTGGCATCAAGGCGGTCGGACCGGTGTGGATCGTGGTTGGACCGACGGTTAACCAAATGGCCGGACCGGCTACTAATCGGCGGTCGGACCATTGATATCGGTTCGACCGCGCCATCAAGGCGATCGAAAAGTGGCGGTCGGACCACCGTTGTAAAACCGGTCAGACCGATTCAGTCCAGTACTGAAATGCTAAGTCCAAATCCAAAACGAAATTTGATCCAACTTTTGATTCAACCAATGAAACTTGACCAAATTTCGAGCACACCTCCCTAAGGATATTAAAGACCTATTTCTAGCAACGATCCTTCAGATCCACTTCGTAGAAACGATCTCTCAAGGTTTTACCAAAGAAGTGCACAAACCCTAGAAATATAAAAACTTTGATTCAAGACTTGCTTGTGGGGGTTGATGGTCTAGATGATTCTAGGAGTATTCCCACACATCAAAGCAAGAGAAAATAGGTCAAGAGACCAAGCTTAACCACTTGAATCAAGGAAGCACCAAATTCATCCAAAAGAGAGAAGAACATAAAGGGAGACAAATGATCTCTCAAGCAAGCATCACAAGATTGATTGATCTCACAAGATGCTTACAAATCCACTCCAACAAGGAGGACAAGAGCTCAACAAGGAGCACACTCACAATCTCTCCAAACCCTAGCTTCTCCTCTCATCTCCTCCAAACCCTAGAAAATGAAGAAGGGGGCCAAATGAATGCTTGGGAGTTTTACATCTTCCCCCTTTCTATTTATATGAGAAGCCTAGGGTTTCACTTTTGGGACCCACTCACACATGGGACCCACACACACAACTATTGAAGCAATCTCCTACTTCACCACATGTAGGCTGATCAGCGGCTCTCATCACGTCGCCAAGTCCCTCCCGTCCGAATCCCATCGGAACCTCCCAAGGACTTGCACCGACTTCCGCACCGCCTGATCCAACCAGCTGCACCGAACTACCCGTTCGATCCATCTTGCCCATTCTGCACCATGCTTGAGTCACACGACCTCACCCAACATCCATGATCGTTCTGGACCTCAGCTCTCCAAGCGTAGTCCCGATCCACCTTACCGTTGACGTCGTTGACCTGCAAGCCACCTGCACAGCAATAGACAAACAAACCATTTCTGGGAACAAGTTCTTCACAACTTGACCCACGTTAGTTCCGCAATGCAATATGCAATAATAAGGCATTGAAGTTCATACAATAAACACACTCAAGGCACATCAATGCCAACTTGGCTACCCTCCAAGTCATCGGCGGTCTGACCGCCCCACAAGGCCGGTTCGACCGATTTCAGGTCGGTCGGACCGATTCCACAACGGCGGTCGGACCGCCCGAAAAGACTTAGCCAAATTTTCAGCTCGAAAATCCGAAACCTTCTGGAATTTTCAACTGAATAGAACTTTTGACTGGGAGCTCTAAAAATTGTGTGACCACATCCAGGAGACTCCCCTCACTTTCCTACACAACCTATTTTTGGCTCAGCTCCAAAAATCACTTTTAGGTCGCCGTCCCACTAAAGAACCACGGCACGGTCCGATTTCTCCACCAAGCGGTCCGACCGCCCACACCACCGGCCGATCGCTGTGGTCCGGTGCATCAAGTAAAACCGAAAACGCGTGATTTTGCAAACCAACAATGCCATTGCCAATTGACACATCATCCTGAGATCGTGCACATATCCTCACGATATCCACAAAGTATTTTGGTGAAAGTGGAGTTTTGAAGATATCAAAAGGCTCTCTTGTTGTGATGAAAGCTGATATTAAATCTGCCAATCTGTACCATCTGCGAGGTACTACAATATTAGGTAATATTGCTGTAATTTCAAGTTCATTATCTGATTCTAATGCTACTAATCTTTGGCATATGCGTCTTCGGCATATGAGTGAAATTGGTTTGGCAGAATTGAGTAAGAGATGACTTCTTGATGGACATAGCACCGGCAAGCTGAAATTTTGTGAGCATTGTGTGTTTGGCAATCACAAGAGGGTGAGTTTCAATACTTCAGTTCATACTACATAAGGTATTTTGGATTATATGCATTCTGATTTATGGGGATCATCTCGCAGGACATCGATAAGAGGTGCTAGCTATATGTTAACAATTATTGATGATTACTCTAAAAGAGTGTGGTCTTATTTCTTGAAGCATAAATTAGAAGCATTTTCAACATTTAAAGAGTGAAAGACTATAGTTGAAAGGCAAACTGAAAAGAATGTAAAAAAAACTTCGCACTGATAATGCGATAAAATTATGTTCTAATGAATTTGAATCATATTGCAAGACTTGAGGCATTGTCAGACACTACACCATTCCCCATACTCCTCAACAAAACGGTGTAGCTGAGCGTATGAATAGGACCATCATTTCCAATGCTCGTTGCATGTTGTCTAATGCAGGTTTGCGTAGGCGTTTTTGGGCTAAAGTTTCTTCCACTACTTGCTATATTATCAATCGATCTCCCTCTATTGCAATTGAAAAGAAGACTCCAATTGAGGTATGGTCTAGTTCCCTAGAAAATTATTCAGAATTGAAAGTTTTTGATTGTACTGCTTATACTCATGTTGATAATAGAAAATTAGAGCTTAGAACTGTTAAGTGCATCTTTCTTGGTTATAAATTTGGTGTTAAAGGATACAAGTTGTGGAATCCTGAAACAAATAAGGTTGTGATTATCATAAATATTATCTTTAATGAATCTGCTATGATTCATGATAAACTGTCTACTAATGTTCCTGTTAAGAGTGAGTATAATTAAAGTGTTCAGGTGGACCATTTTATTGGTTCAGAAAACACATCAGATAAGGAAAATATCGTTATTCATGATGCACCTATTGTTGAGAATCCTCATATTGTTAAGCAACCACCACAACGGTCCATTGTACTTGACAGACCTAGGAGGAATATTAATCCACTCAAGATGTTGATTGAAAAAGCTATTATTCTTACTTATACTTTTAGTGTAGCAGAAGAAATTAAAGGTAATGCAGAACCTTCTTCATACTCTTAGGCTATTAACTCCATTGATTGTAATAAGTGGATAACTGATATGCATGATGAGATTGAGTCACTTGATAAAAATGACACTGGGAATTAATTAAATTACCAAAAGAGAAGTCTATTCATTGCAAGTGGATTTTCAAAAGAAAGGAAGATATTTTTCCTACTGAACTAGCAAGGTATAAATCAAGGTTGGTCGTTAAAGGCTATAGTCAGATTCCAGATATTGATTTTAATGATGTCGTTTCTCTAGTTGTGAAGCATAGTTCTATTCGCACTTTACTCAATATTGTTGTTATGCATGATTATGAACTTGAACAATTAGATGTTAAAACTATATTCTTACATGGGGAGTTAGAAGAAGACATTTATATGGACCAACCTAAGGGTTTTATTATTCCTGGAAAAGAACACCTTGTTTGTAGATTAAAGAAATCTCTTTATGGTTTGAAGCAATCTCCTATGCAATTGTACAAGAGATTTAATTCTTTTTGCTTGTCGGTGTATTAGAACCGATCTTACGTAAAGATTATTTGATTCGGGGTCTCCTAGAGATGAAATCACGCAGAGTAGTTGACACGGATGTTTAGACAGTTCAGCCTTCTCCGAGAGAATAATAACCCTAATCCCGTGTGGTGTGGTATTCTTAATGATCGAGTAAGAAGCTAAGACTATTACAGAGAATCGAACTCTCCCTCTCTACTCGCCTTGACATCCTTATATAGTCGTGAAGGAGTAGCCGCTTTGCCCGCGGAAGAGGCGCCTTTAATTGAGCCAAGAATGGGCGTGTGATGGCAGTGAATTACCGCGCATTGGCTTCTCCACGCCGCCCGCAATTATCATTCAAAGATAATGGGGTATTTAAGCACAATTACTACGCGGATAGTAGTGCGTGCACTGCTCGATTCCTTAATCAATTGGACCCACTCACCGTAGGTTTGATTATAAGGTGGTCAGAGTTTACCCGGTCGAGGAGAACTTACGACTGTAGTAGTCGTAAAGGTCTTACGACTATGTAGTGATCGAGAAAGACTTACGACCATGTGATAGTCGAGAAAGACTTACGACTGTGTAGTAGTCGTAGCAAGACTTACGACTATGGGGGTGATTGTAGAAGATCTTACAATCACTTGGTAGCCCTCCCTTATAAAAATAAGGGGTACTTCGAGACTATGTGACATCATATTTACCCATAATAAGAATTATAGATAATAGATAAAATGAGGATTATTAGATCCTCGCCATCTAGCCCCCACCTTCAAGTGAAAGTAACTTACTTGGTGAAGGATTCGCAAATGGACTTGCGACTATGAAAATGTCGAGAACCATAGTCGAAGGAAAACTCTTCGACACTTGAGTATTACTTTGACCAGAGTTTGCTTGGTCGTAAAGGTTGCTTACGACTATCGAAAGTCATAAAACCCCTACAATTGTGTAGTGGTCGAGTAAGGCGATCGGAGAAAACCCTTCCGATCGATACTTCCTTCTACCGTAAAGACTTGGTCAAGAAAGTGATTTTGCTTGGAGGTGACAAAACTAACCTAACTTTCTCGAACAGACTGTCTGGGAATTGCAAACGAATTCCACAGATCTGTTGATAAACGGTTCTCGGCGATTGCAATCGTGAAGATTGCTTACGACTATTAAAAGTCAGAAACCCCTACGACCGCCTCGTGGTCGTAGTAGGGAATCGAGAAAAACTCTTCCGATTGATACTTCCTTCACCGTAAAGACTTGGTCAAGAATGTAATTTCGCTTGGAGGTGACAATACGCACCTATTTTTCTCGAACTGACCATCCGGGAATTGCAACCGCCTCATAGACTTGTCCGATGAAGCGTTCCCGGCGGCACAACCATCTCCCATAGACCTATAGCCGAGACGGCTTCCGGCGGCGGAGATCGTATGTTATAAAACTTACCAGAGGTAGACTTGGGTTTTACCTTTCCCCAAATCACTCCACTGTTCTTCGAGCTCTTGCTTTCTCCGTCCTCGACTAGGTTTCATCTTCTCCGCCGCTAACCCAAAAAAAAACTTCTTGCTTCGAGCGAAATGGCCAAGAGAGTTTCGAATGGGAGGAATCGAGATGGATGCGCTAAGATCAAGATCTTGGTCGATGTCGGAAGATTCCGAGAAGGCTCGTGAAGTGGATTCCACTATCGGCAAAGATCGCCATCGGGGAAAATGGGCAAATTCCGCCTTCCAAGCGTGACAGAGTGCGCCTTCGATTGCTCGCCCACCCTTTCTTACAGAGTACTTAACACTTTGGGGTGGAACCGTGAACTTAGGTCCCAATTCCATTACCATGTTGAGTGTGTTCGTATCTGCGGCGAGGCGCACTGGGATTCCATGATCTCGAGCTGCTTCAATATTATTATGGGATGGCTCGACAAACCGAATCGCCGAAGTCATGGTCTCAAGCTCCACGACTCAAGTCGAAGGAGTATATTCAGAGTTTCACCCGGCCTTCGTGGTCGGGCCGAGGAAGAGGTGGTTCTACCGAAGGTCACCTCAAGACACCTTTCTTTCGCGGGAAGGTCGCTGAAAAGAAATCTTCATGGGACTCAACCTCAAGATATCAACCGGATTAGCCCTTATATTCAAGCTATTAAGGACTTGAAGGAAGAAGGGTCGACCGGATGGCATGTGGTGAAGGATTTCATCACACGCCTAATTAGTCCTTCAAGAAACGAGCATCTCCTATGTGGAGATACTCGGAAGAGGAGACCCCACCGAGACTACGAGGAGGGTAAGTAATTGTCGACTTAGCTCTCGGCTTGGTCTTTCTCAACCTTGTCTAATGTTCTTATCTGCTTAAACAGATCTTTCACAGCCGAGGTTGACTCTAGAGTCGACTCATCTCGCGAAGTCTCCACCACTCCGAGGGGAGGTTCTCAAGTCATTGCGGCTTTGTCCGCAGATGAAAGGATAGAGCGCCTAAAGGTAATCAAAAGTTGATTCTTTCTTTAGGACTTTATAGTCGAGAAGATACTTACGACTAAAGGTGATCGAGAATATCTTACGATCGTGAAAGAGTCGAGAAAACTTACGACTTGGTACTTGTCGAGAAAACTTACGACTAATTAGTCATTCTTCTTTTCTCGCTTTGCTTTACGTAAAGTAGGCATGGAAAATCGCCGACGACGAAGAAGTCGCATCGATGACTATTGGCGCCGGGTTGTCGAAGACAAAGGCCCGGCCTCCTCCAAGAGACGCCGACTTGTAAAATCGCCGACAAAGGGGAGCAAGCTCAAGCTCGTCTTTCGACTGCACTTCTACATGGTACCGCGCACTGTAGTCAGATCCAAGCCGAGGCCGCAGCTATCGGGCCGAGGAGGTTGAGGCACCAATCTCTTAAGCGCAAACCTCGCAAGGCTAAGGTATCCTTCGTTATGACAAAGAATCTTTCGCAGCTTCGCCACTCCTAGTTTTGTTAGGCAACCGAAAAGGAGAATTGGAAAGATTTTGTGTCTTTTATGAAGGACGATGTCGCATCAAGACAACTCGCAATCGAGGGCGCGGTCGCTTTTGGAATGGTCGAGACCGATCTCGCCATCCAGAGAAACAGAAACCGTAGCTCGTTCCTGCTCCAAACTCTACGACTGACGTGGTCGAATCGAGCCGATTGTTGAACCTCACCGCACGTGGTCGTGGAGAAGAAAAGGTCCTCCGCTGGGAGGATTGCTCCAAAATTCCCGGTTAAGACCAGGTGCAGAGGTATGTGAAATTTACTAAAGTGTAAGAACGACATTTACCTTTTTCTTTTCACAACCCGATTTGCTTTTCTTTATTTCACCGACTTCTTCACCCCCTGAATGCTTCCGCTGAGAAGTCCATTGCCATCCCTTCACCATCGAGGAGGTGGCAATGGAGGTGGTCAAGCATCACCCTTGGCCCAGTGGCCGATGAAGTCGAGACTCCAGAGTGACTCCCACATCCGCCGGGTTGTAGCTACGACCCTTGAAGTAGCGGTCACATCGTTGAGGTGACCGCCACGATCGCCGAGGTCGAGAAACAACAAGGGCACTGTGGAAGCCTCGTCAAGGCGGTGACCACTTGTGCACCGCCTGGGAAGGAAATTGTAGGAGGCGCTCTTCCCTACCCAAAGAGAAGTTACGTAACCGTAAGGAGAAAATTTCAACTTCGTGGTGACTTCTTTGGGCTCGCTCCGTCAGAGGGTCCTTCACATGATCTCGTGACCGAGTCCCCATCCCAAAGATATTCCCAATACGGAGAATACTTTTGATAACGAGCGCCTTGAGAAGGTGTGGTGGGACAAAGTCGCGAGGATAGATAAGTCGCAGTAACCCTGACCTTGTATATTCGATGTTTGCTAGACGACTATGAATGTAAGTATCTTCAAAATACTTATATATGTGACTTTCCTTCTCTTCTCACTGCTTTCTTTTGCGTAAAGCTCTAGAGCAAATTGTCGTTGTCTGTGAGTACCATCGACAACTTTTAGAGCTAAGACAGAGAAAGAACTACTCGTGCAGAGGCGCAGAGATGGTAAGTCACTTATCATTCATAATTGTTTTCGACTTAAATACTGTGATAATGTTTTACGAGAATAGTCATGGAAGAAACTCATGACAAAGTACTAGTCGTAAAAAGTTTACGACTACTTACAACTGTAGTGGTCGAGAAAGACTTACAACCATATCGTAGTCGAGAAAACTTACGACTAGGTCAAGAGTTGTAGAAGTACTTACAACCATTCTACCGATGTTTTCTTCGCCTCGCTCTTTGTAGGTTAAACAAGGATACGAAGACCTTAATGACTCACCGACTATGAAAAAGAAGAGTCGAGGAGGCTAAGGAACGAAGTATTAGTCCTCCTGATAGACTTCGAGAGACCTGCTCTGATCTAAAAGATTGCAGAAAAATAAACAAGAAGTTCTCAACTTAAGACCTTTTGATCTTTAACTTTACCCGACTCTCCTTTCTTCTCCGTGATAAAGAAAAGAGATGCGAAGCTCCGCATCAAGTTCAAGAAAAGCTTTGGTCATTCAGAGTTTTCCAGATACTACGAATAAGGATCAAGAACTCGAGGGTCTTAGAACTCGATTAATGTAAGTAATTCTTACCCGTTATCCTTTTGAGTATTTTCCTTTTCTAATGCCAATTTCTTGTTCGTAAATTGTCATCCAATTGAGAAGCCTCGAGGTCAAATCCAAGAAAAACCTTGATCTACAATGAGTCCATCCGCATCGCTAAGATGAATGCAGAGGACATCGAGCATGGGAGAAAAAGCACATCAAACCATTGCTTCCCATCGAGAAGAGGTTAAGAAACCGATTCTCAATTAGTAGGTAAGAAATGCTTTTACCTATAATTATCTTTGTGTTATCTTCCTCCGTAAGTTTATTTTCGCTTGACCGATTTTATTCTTTTCGTAACAAGTGGTCGAAAACAAGAAACTTCGCGAGGCTTCGACTTGTACCCAACAGAGATGGAGTCGATGAAGACTAGTCTTCAAGGCAACATCACTCTCCGAACAATGTGCTTAGTGAGCTACATTCGAGGGAAAACTCCTCGAGAAGATACCATAGTCGCCACACAAGTACCATTGGGGAACAAGTCGAAAATTGCAAGAAATGGTGACCACTCAAGACTAATCTGTCAATCAATAAGGAGGCAATGAGTCGCAGTAGTTACGCTTTGGCGAAACTTAAAGCTCAAGACCCCGCCTTAATGTTAAACCAATCGAAGCCGACTTCGATCGTCCCAATCGAGGCAAGTCGTCTGATTGAGGAAATGCAATGGCTTAAAAAGGTGGCGAGGAAATGCAACTAGGCTCTCCCTTCGTAGTAATCTTGTAACTACCTTGTAAGGCGCATAATTTCGTTGATGAGTAATATATGATCCATCTTATTTCCTAAAATCATCTTGTCGAGTAGTTAGTAACTCAAAAGATAATAAACGAATGAAAGACTAAGAATTGAAGTCAAATTAATAACTTTATCCTAGCCCTCGATTATTTGCTTAGATTGTTTAGACAATCTAAGTAAATAGTGTTTGAAATGGGGTTTCAAAACAAAGAGAGGTTTGTTTAACTTATAGTTTTTGTTATGGTTGTCAAGCACTTGGTCGAAAGAGTAGAAACGACTCGACACTAGGAAGTTCCTTCTAGTGGGCAAGACCACGCAGAGAGAAAAGGCTTCGACTAGGTGATGTTACCATCTCCGACTAGTTTAATCAAACCAAGAACAAAGAACTTGAGTTAAGCAAACGCCTAGAGGACTTTAATAATTGCTCGCTCTTTTCTCGATGGACTCGATAAGTCTTTTCCAAAGAGCAAAAGTAGGAGACTCGAGCAATATTAGGAAGTTCCTTCTAGTGGGCAGGACCACATGCAGAGAGGAAAACTTCGACTAGGTGTGTCTCTTCCTTCACCACCCAAACGAAACGAGTACATCAAAGGTGGTCGAATAAATATATCAAGTGTACTCTACTTAGAATATTTTTGGAAATCACCAAAAATAAACTAAGATTGAGAGAGTTGGCTCGAGAACATTTCGATCGGATAAAACCCGAGCTCTTTGTATTGGTCAAAAATGAGTAACGAGTCGATGCTAGGAAATTCCTTCTAGTGGGCGTAACCACATGCGATAGGAGAAGTTTCACTAGATGATGTTACTTGTTTTTCACCAAAGGTAAAGAAAACTAGGTGTTTTTGTATCATAGTCGAAAGATTAAAAAGCACTACTCAAAAAATAAGGCAAGAGAAGTAGAAAGAACTCGACTTTTATTGCCCGAGAAATTGGTCACACATAGAATTTGCGTGAATCGGTCGATGTTCCAAGAGTTTGAGAGAACTCGCCCATCTTCCATCGCTAGTCGCATCGACTCGCCGTTACTTCGACCATCGTAAGGACCTTCCCATTTGGGGAAAGTTTATTCCGATTAGACTTGGATTGGCGAGCCTCAATACTAAGTCACCTACAAGAAGGTCATGAGGTTGACCTTACGATCATAGTATTCGCGCAGGCTTGTTGGTAGACCGCCGAACGGATTAAGGCTAGGTTTCTCCTTTCTTCGAGTAGGTTAATGTCATCCGCCGGTTGTTCCCGGTCCGAGTTGTTGAAAGTTTCAACTCGTGTCGACTGTATTTTAGCTCCGAGGAAGCATGGCTTCGCCCAAACACTAGAAAAATGGTGTTTCTCCCGTTGCTCGATCGTGGTCGCATTTAACCGCCCATAACACGGAGGGTAATTTTGTACCCAAGCCCCGAGCGCTTAATAAGTCGGGTCAAGACTCGGTTTTAATTCTCGCATTATTTGGCCGCTTGCACGCTCGACCGCCTGCTGCTTTGGGGATGTGCAATGTAAGCATAGCATAATTTGGTACTAACTCGCCGCAAAATTCCCAAATTTTGCACTTGCGAATTGTTTATTATTGTCCGTAATTATCCGACTTAACTCCAAATCGCTAATTACGATCTCATCATGAACCTTTTGTCGCTCCGATGTTATCCCAGCATGTGTTCAGCTTCAATCCATTTTGTGAACGTGTCAATAGCCACAAAAGGAATTCAAACCTCCGGAGCTTTGGGAAACGGTCCTAGGATATCGAGACCCTGTGTCGCAAAAGGCCAAGAAAGAGGTATTGTCTGTAATGCTTGAGCCGGTTGGTGTATTTGTCTACCATGAAATTGGCACTCGACACACTTTTTAACCACCTCCTTAGCATCATACAGTGTCAGAGGCCAAGAAAACCTTGTCGAAAGGCTTTACCAACCAAGGTTCTCAGAGGAAGCATGTGTCCCACAGATGCCACTGTATATCATGAAGGAGTGTTATTCCTTCGCTTTATGGAATGCATCGCATGAGTATCCCTTGGGTTCCTCGCTTGTAGAGGACTCCTTCACCAAAGTATACATTTTGGCTTTTCGATAAACGACCGCTTCAAGATCATCTTCGCACGGAACCCTTGCGAAGATACTCGAGATGGGAGTCATCCGATATCCTCGTAGTCTAATGAGGCCATCTCAATAGGAGGTGTCTCTCGTTCTTCGACTGTAGACGCTTTTGGAGTTGCTCCAAGAAAACCCCTTTGGTACCGTAGATCGGAAGAAGCCATCCGAGCAAGTTGGTCTCATGAGGAAATTATCCTTTCGAGGGATGAATTGTACCTCAAACCTAAAAATGCTTTTCTAGCTTGCGAACTTCCGATAAGTATTGAGACATTGTCGAGCTAGAGCACCGTACTCTTTCCCGACTTGATTCACGACTAGTTGAGAGTCTCTCTCACGAGTAGTCGATTTAATTGAGAGTGCTTGCACTCGTATGCCGCCTAGCAAACCTTCGTGATCGCCACATTATTAGTGGCCCGAAAGTTTAATTGTATGGCATACTTTAAGGTTTCTCCTAGGAGATACCAGACTACCTCACTTTCGAGCCACTTAAAGTAAGTGACCCGTCAGTACATCATCCATCGGTCGGGAATCAGATCGGGATCCCGAATGTGTTCAGATTTGTCCATTCGCGACAAAGTCCGCCAAGATCCGGGATTTTATGGCCGTCGACACGAATGGAGGTCGAACTCCCAAGTTCGATCGACCATTTTGCCATGCGCCCCATTGCTTCCTTATTATGGAGGATTGCTCCCAAAGGAAACTCGACGCACACAACTATTTTGTGCGCCAAAATAATGCCGCAGCTTCTCAAGACATGAGGAGGGCATATAGAAGTTTTTGACCCGAGGGTAACGCCCTTAGGCCCGTAAAACTTCGCTAACGTAGTAAACCGGCCGCTGTACGCCACGCTCTACGACTAGTATCGCGCTTGCCGCTCGTGGCGTGGCAAACTAGGTAAATTAAGAGCGCCTCTTCCGCTTTGGAGAAACCGTAACAGAGCACTCAAAGATACCTCTTGACATCCTCAAAGGCGCTGCTTGCCTCATTCGACCACTCAAAACCTTCATGTCTCCCGAGAAGTTTAAAGAAAGGTAGTCCTTTTCTCCTAGTCGCATGATGAAACGACTTAAAGCCGCCATGCACCCAAAGGAGTTTCGACTTCCTTTTTGTGTTTGGAGGACGATCCGAGGATGGCCTTTATTTTTTCAGATTTGCTTCGATTCCTCGCTCGTATACTAGGAATCCAAGCAATTTTCCCAAGAAATTCCAAAACACACTTCTCTCGATTGAGTTTTAAGCGGTGCTTTCGAGGTTGTCGAATGTTTCTTGTAGGTCGCTGATATGATTAAGTCTCTTAATGCTTTTACGACTAGATCATCAACATAGGCTTCCAAATTCTACTAATTGAGATGAAAAGTCGATTGCATTAGGCGTTGAAAAGAAGCACCGCATTCTTTAGACCAAATGGCATTTTGACATAGCAAAAGGTACCAAATGGAGTAATGAATGCGGTCTTTTCTTCATCGCTTAAACACATATTGATCCGTGGTATCCGTAATATGCATCTAAAAACTTAATATCTCACAACCTCGCAGAGAATCAACCACCGATCGACACGAGGTAAAGGGAAATCATCTTTGGACAAGCTTTATTAAGATCAAGAAAGTCCACGCACATACGCCATTTGCCGCTTGACTTTTTGACCATTACAGGTTAGCCAACCACTGGGTGGTTGACTTCTCTTATAAAGCCCGCTTAAGTAGCTTATCCAACTCGATTTAATAGCATCTCGCCGATCAGGCAAATCTCGTAATTTTTGTTTTACAGTACTTTATCAGCCGTAGCTAGCCTCGTGCTCGATCACCTCCCCGGGACTCCGGCATGTTTGATGCTTGCCACGCAAAGACATCTCGCTAGCTCTGAGGAAGGTAATGAGGGCGCCTTCCTATTTGGGGTCTAAGTCTCCCGATGCGAATAGCCTTCGAGGGCTCTTCTCAAGCCCGTGAGGAACCTCTTTGACTTGGTCGCTCGCTTTGGTGTAGCTTTAGGCTTCGACTTGCTAGTCGGTCGACTTTCATCTCGAGTTGGTATTTGACCAACCATCTCGAGGGATCGACGGCCGCAGCCTATACGCCATCTTTTGTCACACCGAATGGTGATCACCTTTGGGACTCGCATCTTAAGACATTGATACCCGTAATGAGTAGCCATTAAGAATTTTGCCAAAGTTGGTCGTCCGAGTATGGCGTTATATGCCGATCGAAATCGACCACATCAAAGGAGACTTTCTCGTCCCAAATTACTTGGTGAGCCAAATGTTAAAGGAAGAGAAACTTGGCCAATAGGTTTGGTCAAGACCCCTGCAGACGATTCCATGAAAGGAGTATCGCATCGCCTTACCTTTGTCCCGGTACTTGCATCTCGCCCGTGGCATTAGTAAATAATATGTTCAAAGAATCGCCACCATCAACCAACACTGATTGACCCGACAGCTTGTTGATGGTGGGTTCGACCACAATCGGATATCGACTGATCGACTCAGAGTGATTGGGCAACATCCTTCTCAAAAGAGATGGTAACTTCCGACCACTTCGTAATTTATTGACGAGAGGAGTATGTATGGAATTTACCTCTCGTCCGCAGCCTTTAAGTTGTCGCTTGGAGTCGATGTCGATGATCCTCCGTAGATGTGCTCAACGGTATGTTGCGGATCTTGAACGGCATCTCCTCATCATCCGACGACTTTTGCCACTCGTATGTCCCACCCGCCGAGAGTAGGGAGTGGTGCTTGCCGCTGTAGTAGTCCTCGAGCTTTTGAAAACCTCAGCTATGAGGTCATGTCCTTCCTTTTATGAAAAGGACACCACCTTGGTTTGTCGCTCCTACGATCGTGGCGCTTACCTTTGCCTTGATCAGGTACGACTTGGTGGTTTGGGGCTCTCCATCTTCACGCCGTAACCTCCTTGGAACCACGGGTTTGTGGTTTTGACTTTTATTTTCTTCTTGACTTTTTGCTTTTTATCCTTACCAACTTCACCGCTCTCGAGGAGTATATGTTTCTCGATCGATAGTGTTGTTCCACTCGACCGCCTCGTAAGCTTGCATATCGATCGCCATCTCAAGAGTTCGCAGAATGTTGTTGGGAGGATTCAAAGCAATGTCCTCCGTTATTCTTCTATCGCGACTCCTTGCTTAAAAGCCCCGATCACAGAGGAATCGTAAATTTCCGGATTGAGTTACGAACCCGACTAAAGCGCTTGATGAATTGACGCAAAGTCTCGTTGTTGTTCTGCTTTATCCGGCAAGTCGCCTTCTTTCCGTATGGTTGTATGTGCCTTGGAAATTCGCCGAGAAGATCGCAGAGGTGTTGCTAAGAGTAGATCGACTCGAGTGGTTGGTTTAATAACCACGATCGAGCGGATCCTTCGAGCACAATGGAAGGTAATTCGCCATTACATGCTCTCTCCTCCCGCCGCCGGACAATGTTGTATAGATCTCAAGAAATTCGATGGGATTTTGAGATCCATCAAATTTCTCCATGTTCACCGGCCGAAATGAGGTGGCCAATAATCGCCAAGGTCAGCGAAAATGCCCAGATCCAGAATCACTTCTTGACGCCTTCTTTGTAGGAAAGAAGGGTTAATGTCACCAGTGATCGATACGACGATACCCTGAACAGTCGACTTGCTCAGTAGTAGGTCTCGCCTCTACGAGGAGAATACCTCGTATTCCACTCGCTAGAATTTCTTTGTCGGCGGTGAATGATCACTCTCGAGGGGCTTTGATCTTCACCGATCGAAAGGTATTTCTCCGAATAGGGATCGATTCGACTTATGGCCGTGTCGATTCCTACGAGAGAAATATTCGATTGATCGGTAGCCGAGGAAGTCGATTGTCGCGACTACCGAATGTTGTCGGCGAGGTACCTCCACCTTGTCATCACAGTCAAGTCTTTGCGTAATCTCTTCAAAGAAAGAGATCGACTCGCGCTCGAGCAAGCTCTTGATCGATTCTCGAGCAGGTCGCTGATGTCCCGGAGTTCTTGTACCTCCTCCGATCGATGTTGAATGCGCCAGCAGTGTTCTTCTCGATCGCAATTTTCTTTCTTCCGACGACATCAAAATCCTCCTCATCGTGTCTTTGAGGCCTTCTTAGTGGAGTGCGAGAATGTCGAGGATTTCTCGCTCATCGTAGTGTTGGTTCTCTCTCGCCAACGGTGGTGCCCTTGCCATTACCACGAGGGGCGCAGCAGTGTGATCTTCGGGAGTGTTCTTATCTCGCCTCCATGAGGTCGACTCGATTTGGGGAAGGACGAAGACCTCCTGCTGATGATTCTCACTTGCGCCGAGGCCTCCCGCTTGAGGAGTGCTCGAGAGACACCATCCGCGACTTGGAGTAATCCTCCGTAGGGGAACTCCGGTTATAATCGCTCGCTCGCAAATGAGATCCGCGGGAGACGGCCGAATTTGCAGAAAGCATGCTTGATCCCACCTCTCCGGAGTTACCCCGAGAGAGGATCACTAGATGCCGGTGGAGTCCTCGAATGGTGGCTCCTGTAACTTGACTTACCAAGTCGGACCGCCTTAAGGGGACTTGAACACTTGGAGAAAAACTCGCCGTGTTGTGAGTCCTCCCGAGCGGTCCCGGTCGGATTGACCCTTGTCCTTTGAGGGAATTGGCCCTCCGTTGGACGATTGTTGTGGGGATAAGGATCCTCCTCAACTCCATTAATGGGATGGTTTCTCGAGAATAATCTCCGAGGCAACATCACCATCAGCGGATGCATCACTCGCCAGAGTCGAAACCGCATCCATGTCGACGCTCACAGACCGCCAAGTCAAACCAGCTTCTCTCGCTCCATTCTCCCGCCATGATTGCATGAGATTGGAAAAAGAGAGTATGTTGACAAGAGATTACCGAAGATCCCCACGGTCGGCGCCAACCGCCGGTGTATTAGAACCGATCTTACGTAAAGATTATTTGATTCGGGGTCTCCTAGAGATGAAATCACGCAGAGTAGTTGACACGGATGTTTAGACAGTTCAGCCTTCTCCGAGAGAATAATAACCCTAATCCTGTGTGGTGTGGTATTCTTAATGATCGAGTAAGAAGCTAAGACTATTACAGAATCGAACTCCTCTCTACTCGCCTTGACATCCTTATATAGTCGTGAAGGAGTAGCCGCTTTGCCTCGCGGAAGAGGCGCCTTAATTGAGCCAAGAATGGGCGTGATGGCAGAATTACCGCGATTGGCTTCCACGCCGTCCGCAATTATCATTCAAAGATAATGGGGTATTTAAGCACAATTACTACGCGGATAGTAGTGCGTGCGCACTGCTCGATTCCTTAATCAATTGGACCCACTCACCGTAGGTTTGATTATAAGGTGGTCGAGTTTACCCGGTCGTAGGAGAACTTACGACCGTAGTAGTCGTAAAAGGTCTTACGACTATGTAGTGATCGAGAAAGACTTACGACCATGTGATAGTCGAGAAAGACTTACGACTGTGTAGTAGTCGAGCAAGACTTACGACTATGGGGGTGATTGTAGAAGATCTTACAATCACTTGAGTAGCCCTCCCCTTATAAAAATAAGGGTACTTCGAGAGACTATGTGACATCATATTTACCCATAATAAGAATTATAGATAATAGATAAAATGAGGATTATTAGATCCTCGCCATGCATTGAGTGTTGTTAGTAGATATATGGCTAATCCTGAAAAAGAGCATTGGAAAGCAGTTCAGTGGATTTTCAGATATTTGTGTGGCACTTCTAATGCTCGTCTGCGGTTTGGGAATTCTAGAGATGAACTTGTTGGTTATGTTGACTCTGATTATGCTGGTGATTTGGACAAGAGGGGGTCTCTCACAGGTTATGTTTTCACCATTGGTGGTCGTACTGTTAGTTGGAAAATAAGTTTACAAGCTATTGTAGCTTTATCTACCACTGAAGCGGAATATATGGCTATTTATGAAACTTGTAAAGAATCTATTTGGTTGAGGGTTTGTATACTGAGCTTTGTGGAGATAATTCTTGCACTACTATATTTTGTGATAGCTAGAGTGTTACATGCCTTACAAAGAATCAGATGTTCTATGAGAGAACAAAGCACATTTATGTGAGATATCACTTTATTCTAGGTGTTATTGCTCAAGGTGATGTCAAGGTGTGCAAGATAAGCTTAGTTGGTATTTCAGTTTAGTCCTAGAGACTAATTGGCGCACGATGATTTTTATCTTATTATGGAGTTATTTGGTGATTGATGATTCTTCATTTTGCTACAAGAGAAAATTCATCTCAAAGTGGAGATTTTGAGACATGTGGTCCGAATTCCTAATATGATCGAATTCAAACTTACCATATTAGCGGATAAGTTTCCTACTTGGACTCTAAGTCCTTTTACCCCTTTATATACCTCTTATAAGCCGCACGGGAGAGTTGGTGCTTCATTGTAATCCCCTCACGATTTGTAAACACTTCTCATATAGTGATCATCGCCGGTTGGCGCCCGTGGTTTTTTCCTGTAAGGATTTTCCACGTAAAAATTCGTGTCTCCTTTTGTCCCTATTTTTTACAGATACAATGGCGGCCATCGGTCATCCACTTCAAGATGAAGACTTTGTCTCCTACCTGCTCTCTAGACTCAGTCTAGATTATCAATCTCTTGTGACTTCTCTGATGACCCGCACAGATCTCATCTCCACGGATGATCTGTATGGGTACCTTATAAGTCATGAGCTCATGCTTCAACATAACAACAATGCTTCTATCCAGTTTTTGTCGTCTGCTAATTAGGTTAGCCGAGGAGGCAACAACTCAGCACGTGGATGAGGGCGTAGCAGAGGTGGTGTGGAACTCCTGGACGAGGCTATGGTGGGAACAACTCCAACTACAATAACAACAACGACAATTACAACAACTATGGAAGGAACAACTCCGACTACAATGGCAAACCGATGTGCCAAGTGTGCAGTAAGCGAGGGCATGATGCTTTGTGTTGTTATCATCGTTTTGACCACTCATATCAAGATGAAGAACGTGTGGCTGCTGTTGCTGGGATGGCCTCGTATTCGGTGGACACCAATTGGTATGCTGGTTCGGGATCAACGGATCACATCACGTCGAATCTTGATAGGCTTACCATGAAAGATCTCTACAAGGATTATGGTCAAGTTCAAGTTGCAAGTGATGTAGGTTTATCAATTTCTCACAGTGGTCAATCTATCTCGTGCTTTGCTTCTCAATAATGTTTTACATGTTCCTCGTATAAACAAACATCTAGTTTTAGTCCACAAACTCACTTTTAATAAAGATGCTTTTGTTCAGTTTCATCCTGATTCTTCTTATGTCAAGGATTGAGCCACGAAGAGAACCTTCTTCACGGAGGTGTAAAGGGGGTCTTTGCCCTCTTGTCGGTGCTGCACAATGTTGGTAGTCATCGTCTATGAATCCTCATTGCTCCTTGGCTACAACTCATGTCAGTTCAAAGATGTGGCATTGATGTCTAGGACATCCTTCATCTTCAGTAGTTTCTTCTGTTCTTTAATCAAATAGTTTGCTTGTCTCCAAAGAAATTGAGTTGCATGTATGTGATGCTTGTCAATAGCCTAAGATACATTAGCTACCCTATAACTTGTCTACTCGTGTTACCACAACTCCTTTAAAGCTCATTCATTCAGATGTATAGGGTCCAACCATCTCATCTGTGAGAGGCTACAAATACTATGTTAGTTTCCTTGATAATTTTAGTCACTTTACATGGATTTATCTGTTAAAGAATAAAACTGATGTTGGGCTAGCTTTTCTTCAGCTTCAAAAACATGTAGAGCTCTTGCTCAATTCTAAAATCCGTATGATTCAATATAATTGGGAGGAGAATACCATAGATTGAATAGATATTTTAACACGGTTGGGATCACTCATCGTGTTTCCTGTCTTCACACTCAACAAAACAGAGTAGCCGAACGTAAGGATCATCATACTGTAGAGACTGGTCTCACCCTCCTTGTTCAAGCCTCCATGCCCGTAAAATTTTGGGATGAAGCTTTCCTCGCCACTTGCTATCTAATAAATTGAATGCCAAGTAAGGTTATTGATTATCTTACTCTTGTTCAACATCTTCTACATAGTCTCCTTGATTATACTATCCTTATGGTGTTTGCTTATGCTTGTTGGCCTAATCTTTGCCCCTATAACACATGTAAGCTCAGCTTCAAATCAAAATAGTGTGTGTTTCTTGGTTATAGTGGTCAACATAAGGGTTACAAGTGCTTACATAGAGCTACTTGTCGAGTATATATCTCTAGATACGTCATTTTTCATGTTTTGCTTCTCAACTTGTTCATGGTGCTGTTCCAAATCCGAGTGACGCTAATTCCACCTAACTGCCATCTCTTGTTATTCCATCTTCCCAATCTTCTTTGGAACCAGTAGTAGAAGTTGATCATGTAAGGAGTCATGAACTTGTTGCTACTAATAACTCTTTTTCATACTCTGGGACATGTTTGGTAGGATAAGATGATGTTCAATCTGCTGAATCAGAAAATGTTGATATTGCTAGCACTCAAGTAGAGTTGTCGAGTGAGGAAGAACAAGGTGTGACATTCCATCGCATGGTGACGCGTTCACAACATAACATTGTGTAGTCCAAGATATATAAAGATGGGACAGTGATGTATCCTCTGAATACAAGGTCATTTATGGTGAAAACTTATTGTTTCATTGAGCCAGCCTCTTATCAAGATGATTTTCAACATTCTAAATGGCGTGATGCGATGAACAGTGAGTATAATGTCTTGCAGAAAAAACAAGTCATGGACTCAAGTACCTCGAAAAAGTGGTTAGAATGTTATAGGATGCAAATGGATGTACAAGGTCAAGCAAAAATATGATGACACAGTTGATAGATATAAGGTTCACTTGGTTGCGAAAGGATTTACTCAACGGTGTGGGATTGATTATGCCAACACATTCGGTCCGGTTGTTAAACCAACCACTATAGGACTAATACTTTCTCTTTCTGTTTCTCAAGGATGGCATCTATGTCAAATTGATATACAAAATGCATTTCTTCATGATGTTTTGCAATAAGAGGTGTACATGGATCAACCACATGGTTATATAGACAAGAAGCATCGATGCTATGTTTGCAAACTTCATAAGGCACTTTATGGGCTAAAACAAGCACCATGAGCGTGGAATTCGAGGTTAAGTATGAAGCTTTGTGAACTGGGTTTTGCTCTTTCTAAAGGAGATACATCACTTTTTATCCTAAAGAAGTCGAAAGTCACCATGTTTGTTCTTGCTTACGTTGATGGCATTATAGTTGCCAGTTCACAAATTCATGCAGCAGACCAATTGATTCAGCAGTTATCCACTGATTTTGCAGTCAAGGATCTTGGATCTTTGCACTACTTTCTGGGAGTCGAAGTCTCTCCTTTGTCAAATGGTTTAGTACTCACTCAAAGGAGGTATATTACTGATTTACTGAAGAAAACGAAGATGGATTTCTGCAAGCCAGTGGATACTCCAATGTCTAGCTCAGAAAACTCTCGACGGCATGGTACAACACTTTGAGAAGTACAATTGGAGCACTTCAATATGTTACTCTTACTCGGCCTGATATATCTTTTGTTGTAAACAAAGTATGTTAGTTTCTTCGAGCACCAACAGATATTTGAAGGCGACATATACTATCGGGTTGTTTCTTCGGATTCCAAGTCACAACTACTCAGTGCTTTTTTGGATGCCAATTGGGCAGGATGCCCTGATGATCATCGCTCTACCAGAGGTTTTGTTGTATTTTGTGGACCGAATCTCATCTCTTGAAGTTCTAAAAAACAGTCCACTGTATCACGTTCTAGTACAGAAGTGAATACAAACCATCAGCCAATGCTACTACCGAGCTAATTTGGTTGCAATCTTTGCTAAATGAACTTGGTGTATATCAAGAACGAGCTCATTGTCTCTGGTGCGACAATGGTAGAACTAAACATATTGAAGTCGACTTTCACTTTGTGTGTGAGAGAGTAGCAGCCAAAGCACTGGACATTCGATTTATTTCTTCAGAAGATCAAGTTGCGGATATATTCACCAAACCGTTGGCAGACGCGAGTTCAGTCGTCTAAAGAGCAATCTCAACCTTGTTGACAGTGGCTGTGATTGAGGGGGCTGTTAAAGATAATGTTAAAGAGTTAGAGATAGAACTCTGTATTAGTATTCAGAATGCATACTATTCATGTTCCGTCAAGAATACGATACCGAAACTCTCTCTAAATATGGCAACTTTCTGTAATCATGGGTCATGATTGAACTCGATTTGTAATCTCTAATGTGTATAAATACAAACCACACCCCCTTGTCAGGGTTGCGACTTTCTCAATCTATTTTTCAAGAGACTCTACAGAGTCCCTTCCAATCAAAGCACACACTACACTTCTGCCAAATACTACTACCAATCTATCACCACATCATCTTGCAGGTACTGCAGTAGATGTTAGGAATAGCAACTTATATTCTCAGGAGGCCAAAGGGCCAGTATATATAGACAAGTACAGGGGGTGAATATGCAAATAACCCCTCATAACAATGGGGAATAACACAATTATACATATATCTCTAACACCCTCCTTCAAACTCATGGTGGATCGACAACACTGAGTTTGGAGAGGTAGAAGCCGTGTTGTGCTCGAGTCTGGGCCTTCGTGAAGAAATCCGCTATCTGAAGCTCGGAAGGCACCTACTGAAGAGCAATCACCTGATCATGCACACAAGACCTCATGAAGAAAGCATCAACACCAATATACTTAGTGAGCTCATGCTTCACAGGGTCATGGGCAATACTGATAGCACCTGTACTGTCTGACAAGAGAGGAGTTGGTGTAGTGACAGAAACACCAAAATTCTCAAGTAACCACCATAGCCAAGTAATCTCTACTGCCAAGAGAGCCATAGCTCTTAACTCAGCCTCTGCACTCGAACGGGATACTGCAGTCTGTTTCTTCGTCTTCCAGGCAATGAGAGAACCACCAAGAAAAGTACAGTAAGCAGAGATAGACCGGCGATTAGAGGGATTGTTGGCCCAAGTAGCATCCGAATAAACCTGAAACTGTAACGAGATGGAGTGTGGGAAGAAGAGACGGTGAGAGATAGTCCCACGAAGGTATCGCAGAACTCGAAGAAGGTGGCTGTAGTGGACCTGAGTGGGAGCAGAGATGAACTAACTCAGAACGTGCACTGGATAAGTGATATCCGGACGAGTAGCACTGGATAAGTGATATCCGGATGAGTAACAGCAAGATAGACAAAACTCCCAACAAGATGACGATAGCGAGTCGGATCAGAAAGAGGCTCGCCATCAGAGGGCCGGAGATGAACGTTGAGCTCCCTGGGAGTCTCAACAGTACGCTGATTAGTGAGAGAAGCGCGATCAAAAAGATCCTGAATATACTTCTCTTGGGACATAAAGAAACCATCTAGGGTGGAAGTAACCTCAATCCCAAGGAAGTAACGAAGAGGACCAAGATCCAACATAAGGAACTGCTCACTCAGACGAGCCTTGACAAAGGCAATGTACTCAGAATCATCTCCTGTGACGATCATATCATTAACATACAGAAGAAGAAGAGTCCGACCACGAGACGAAGTGTGGACAAAAAGGGCAGGATCATGATCACTAGCTGAGAAGCCAGCAGCAGTGACCACAGAGGAGAAGCGCTCAAACCAAGTACGAAGGGCTTGTTTAAGGCCTTAGAGAGAGCGACGAAGACGACAGACCATGCCCTCAGGAACAGAATACCCAGGTGGCGGATGCATGTAGACCTCCTCACACAACTCACCATTAAGAAAGACATTCTTGACATCGGTGAAATGCACTGCATGGCGAATGTGACGCCACCTAAGAAGAGTGCGACACGGTGGTCATGTGGGCCACAGGAGCAAAAGTCTCATCGTAGTCACGATCATGCTCCTGCTGGAAGTCACGAGCAACAAGATGCGCCTTATAGCGCTCAAGAGAGCCATCAGAGCGAGTCTTAATCTTATAGACCCACTTACACGTGATGGGACGAGAGTGAGATGGAAACGGAATAAGATCCCAAGTATCAGTACGCTCGAGGGCAGCAATCTCCTCGGCCATGGCATGCTGCCACTCTGGGTGAGTAACAGCATCCCGGTAAGAGACAGGCTCATGGGTAGCTGCACCAGCAAAACCAAAATGGGTAGGAGGCCGAATCGACTGATGATCGCGAAGAGCGTAGCGAGGAGATGATGACCCATCAAGGGAAGATGGAGTATCAGGAGAAGATGAAACATCAGGGGAAAATGGCTCATCTGGAAGATCCTCAATACGAGGGCGACGAGTGTAGAAGAGAGTGGAAGGAGCCCGAGGAGCCGCAGGAGATGAAGTAGACGGTGACAACGGCGGAGAGGCCTCAGGAGATATATGTGGAGACTCAGTGACGGGTGGACAAGGGCAAGACAGAGATGGGTGTATATGAAAAAGTAAAAAAAGACAGGGACTCCACAGAGGAAACCGAAGGAGAGGCGGGACGTGGGTGGAAGGGATGAGACTCGTCGAAAGTCACATCCCGAGAAATCCGCATCCGTCGACCAACAGGGTCCCAGCACCGATAGCCCTTGTGCTCGGCACTGTATCCCAGAAAAACACACTCAACAGGCTGAGCAGACAGTTTGGTGCGTTCTCGAGGTGCGAGGAGAACGTAACAAACGCAGCGAAACAGACGAAGGGCAGGGTAGTCTGGAGGAAGACCACAGAAACGCTCAACAGGGATCTCACCCCGAAGAGCAGAAGATGGCTAAATGTTGACGAGATAGGTGGCAGTGGAAACAACCTCAGCCCAAAAGTGGGGTGGAATAGAGGCGGTAATCATCAGTGTATGAGTCGTCTCAAGGAGGTGACGATGCTAGCGCTTAGCGACACCATTCTAAGCATGAGCACCAGGACAAGAGAACTGAGCGAGAGTGCCCTGCTCAGTAAGGAAGCTGCGCAGGTAACGAGAGAGGTACTCACCAGCAGAGTCAGCACGAAAGACACGAATAGGAGTGGAGAACTGTCTGCGAACTATAGTGGCAAATTATTTATAGATAGACAAGGCCTCACTACGAGAAGACATAAAATATATCCAAGTGTGGCAAGAGAAATCATCTATAAATATGATATAATATCGATGACCCACTTTCGAAATGAAGGGAGCCGAACCCCAAACATCCGAATGAACAAGATCAAAAGGGCGCTGAGACACTGACTCACTATGGGAATAGGGAAGCTGAATCTGTTTCCCTAATTTACAGCCCTGACAATCTAAAGACACGTCTCCTGAGACAGACCGCAGAAGACCACGATGAACTAAAGACGACAGACGAGATCCACACAGATGACCAAGACGGTGATGCCACTGCTGGAAAGAGCTGGTAGACGGAGTGGCAGAAGCGGAGAGACTGGCGACGGTGGTAGTGGAAGGAATGTGAAGCCAGTCAAGCTCCCAGAGACGCTGTGAGTCAAGGCGCTGAGGGCTAGAACCAACCAGAGCCCCCGTGTGGCGGTCATGAACACAACAAGAGTCAGAGTCAAGGATGACCCGATAACCAATGTCAGTAATTTGCCCAGCAGAAAGAAGCTGCATGGTTAGACGAGGAACATGAGCAACAGAAGGAACATGAAAAGATGAGTTGCTAAGAGGTCCTTGATCAGAGACATAAAGAGAGGTACCATCAGCAGTAAGAACACGGATAGGAGAATTAAGAGGTGTAATGAAAGACAGAGTGGAAGAATCAGAAGTCATGTGAAAAGATGCTCCGGAATCAAGAATCCATGGGGAGGTACCTGACTGTGTAGGAGGTGGTTTCTCATTGCCCGAAGAGTCAGTAGCAGAACCTATCGAGGAAGAACCTGAAGCGGAAAACAGGCGTCAAAGTCTGGCTATCTCCTGCTCAGTGAGAAAAACTGCTGAAGGAGTCGATGAAAACGTCGATGTAGAAGCACCAGTGTCAATGCTAATAGAAGAATGGCGTGAAAGATGCCGCCGCTTCTTATAGCACAGGGACTCAATGTGGCCGACTTTGTCGCAGTAGGAACATCGAGGATGGCCATCGCCAGATAGAGGACGACGACCACCACCTGTGGCAGCCGCTGGAGGAGTCAGTGTGTTGGAGCGTGGAACAGTCGGTGTAGCAGGTGGACGAGTGGCAAGAACGGAGGGGAGTGGCATCAGACCAGCACCACTCAGGCGAGTCTCCTCTGCACGTGTCTCGGTAAGAGTCTCCAGAAGAGTGACACGAGGGTGGCGTGCAAGAAGCTGGGCACGCCTCTGCTCGAACTCAGGATGAAGGCGAGTAAGAAAATCGTAGACATGCTGAAACTCCAGTCAAGACGCATACCAGCAAAGACAAACGGAGCGACGACCAAGAAGGCGAAGAGAGTCCACCGACGCCGCATGCCAGAACTCTGAGCGTAGAAAGCGTCAACAGTAGCATCACCTTGCTGAAGAGGGTGCTCCTGGCGGACCACGGACAGGTAGAGGGCATCACCAGAGGGTTCGTAGCGCTGACGAAGGTGAGTCCACACCTGGAAAGCCGAAGGGAGTTCCACAACCTTAGAAGAGAACTGAGACTGGACATTAGCGATGAAAACAGCAGCAACTCAAGCGTCGTCGTCGTACTCACTGAGTGTAAGCGGTTAGTCGATCCTTGTAGGAATCCAGAGTCTCTTGGTAGGCAGAGGCAGCCTCATCATCAGCAAGGCCAGCAGCCTCAACAGCAGCCTTATTCACTGTCGTGGGCAGCGAGACAAGCGTAGGCTCCGTCAGAGGAGTAGGGCAAGGCAGGCAGGCAGGCACGAAGACCACGTATGTGGATGCACATGTGAGACACGAAGTCGGTGTAATTAACACCATCGAAGATCACCGAGCAGCGAGGGAGGGAAACGGTGCCCATTGGTAGGCGGCGCTAGACGGTGCGACGACCAAAGCAACGTAGTCTAACTGGCGGCGCTGGACGGCGAGGCGGTTAGAACAACGTTTTTTTTTGGCGCGGCTCTCGGCTTACCCTTTTAATGGGCCGACCCGTTCGCCCCATCGCCAAGAAGAAGATCAAGCCACGGGAACTAGGGTTCCCGTGCGTTCTGGCAGCGGTGAAGCGCCGATCGAGCGGCGGCGGCGACGGTCGACTCGAGAGGCAACGACAGTGGGCGCGACGAGTCGGCGACGGTCGACCCGTGAGGTAGCTGGAGGCGTCGGCAACCTGGCGGCAGCGGCGGCCTGGATCCGGCCGGAGAGGGAAGCCGGGAGAGGTAACTCGCTGGAGAGGGAAGCCGACAGCGGCGACCAGGGGAGGACGAGTTGTGCGTCCGAGAGAGGTAACCCTAATGGGTTCTGATACCATGTTAGGAATATAAACTTATATTCTCAGGAGGTTAAATGGTCAGTATATATAGACAAGTACATGAGGTGAATATGCAAATAATCCCTCATAACAATAGGGAATAACACAATTATACATATATCTCTAACAGCAGAAAAAGCTTCAGAGATCTTGCTGTACTATCATTTGTGCAGATCTCGATATGCTTGCTATCTTCATGACCCTCCCAGGATCAATATCCTTACTCCTCGTTCTGGCAAAAAAAAAAAGTCTCCATTCCTTTTCTGAATTCCCATGAGCCTCCCTGAATGCAGAATGACCCAACCACACCTGAAACTTTACATCTTTTTTCAGTTATCAAATGGCCGCAAAACCATGGACTGAGGCAAGAACTGTACTATCACTATCAGTGTCAGTGAGTCAACAGCACAACCAACCGGGCAACCCATCAGGCGCATGCCGCTGCAATGCAACCAACTCCCTCCCCAAAGGCACGAGGGAGAAGAGAATCGAAATGAAAGGACCATCTCACTTGCGTTCAAGCCCTTCCGTTGCGTTGCCTTTTCTCATGAGATTCCTTAGCCTCCCCATCCTTATAAGCCACTGCAAGCGCAAGCCCATAAGGCACGGGAGAGGGAGAGGGAGAGCGATTTAAGGCACTGGGCGAGAGTGAGTGATACTGCACTGAACACCTTCTCGTTCGGTGTGAGACCGGGAGGCAGGTTTTTCTTCCTTCCCTTGCCTTGCAGCAGCTAGCAGCAATGCCGCGCCGTCCGAGGCCCCGCAGCGGCGAGGAGGTGAAGGTGGAGGACTTCGTCGAGTCGGTGCTCAACTTCGGCGGCGGAGGCGAGGAGAGCGACGGGGGGCAGGAGCCGGCGGCGGCGGAGGTGACCACGGAGTACAAGTCCAAGAACCTGGAGGCCGAGAGGAGGAGGAGGGGAAGGCTCAACAACAACATCCTGGCTCTCAGGGCCGTCGTGCCCAAGATCACCAAGGTAATGCGTGCTTCCTCCCTGTAGTGATTACTGATTACACCGATCATTCAGCTAAATAAATTAGGCAGTAATTTGTTTCTGTTTTCCTGACATCTCTTCATGTATTTGAGCACACTGCACACACAAGGAATTTTCTTTTATATCTTAACTGCTTCCTGCTGGGAGAAAATTCAGTTATTATTCATGATATGTGCCAATGGTTTGTCCGGTGTTCCAGATGAGTAAGGAGTCCACCCTGTCGGACGCGATCGATCACATCAAGAAGCTCCAGAACGAAGTTCTTGAGCTGCAGCGCCAGCTCGCCGACTCACCCGATGAGGCATGGGAAAAGCAAGGCAGTGCATCGTGCTCGGAATCCTTCGCCCCCACTGATAACATCCATTGTCAGGTAGTAGCTCCTGCTATGAAGTATGAATACCACCAGTACCAGATTAGTTCATTGAGTTGAAGGAGAATGTTAGTACAGATTTGGGCTTTAGATCTTTAGGATCAACCATTGTGCATCTCTGGAACTTCAAATTCAGATCAAGCAATGTCGCATTCCATAAAATATGGTAGCTCAACTTCACCACAATTTTGCGCTATACTGATCTAGTACTTGTCATCATTTGATGGTCATTGGCAAATGCTCGAAGTTATCTAACTTTTGTTTTATTCGAATAGAATCCTAAACACAGCTAAAGAAAGGTGAAAAGTCCCACCTTTATTTGGAATAGTAGACTAGTCATGCCATTGTTTCGTGGAACCGTGTAATTTCAAGCTGTGAAGTTTCATAAAATGAACATATTTTAAAAGGGTAAAGAAGTTTAGCTGTGATATCCTGCTGATTAATTACTCACAGGCTCACCGAGCTGTACATGTTCACAGGGTCAGGTGGAGTTGATACCTCTGGGGTCATGCAAGTACAACCTCAAGATCTTTTGGACCAAAAAGGCATGCCTCTTCACCAAGGTGCTGGAGGCACTCTGCAGCTACAATGTGCTAGTGCTCAGCCTGAACACCATAACCTTCTATGGCTATGCAGAGAGTTTCTTCTCCATTGAGGTAAATCATGCTCAAAAGTTTTGGCTGAAGCACAAGGTTGCAGTTACTGAGCTGTTTAACCTTTCCTTGTTAGTCTTCTGATAAGGTGGCTATTTCCCTTTGTCTATTATGTGTAGGTGAAGGGTGAGCAGGATGTTGTGATGGTGGAGCTGAGGAGCCTCCTGTCATGTATTGTGGAGGTCCCAAGCATTTGAGACTCTTGAGAACAATAACTCACAGAACTCATATTAGAGAACATATATGTGTCTGTGGTCTGTGGAAATACCTCCTTTTTTTAGAAAGAAGCCTAGTGTGGCAAAGTCTTTGTGTAGGGAGCATACGTACGAAGATACATGTCGAATTGACAGAACTGACGGGAAAAAGACTGCATTTTGTGTTGAACACAGAGGCGCAATGAACTTGTGAGTTGTGAACCATGTCATAATTCATCGTCACCTTTTTCCGTTGCTTTTAGCTTCTTTAAGAATGTTCTGCGAGATACTAATTAATGCATACAGCAATTGAACCTACCAGATTGGATTGCATGAGACAGTCACCCAGTGACAGTACGAGTTCGCGCTGAATGCGCCTCTGAATATTGTAATGCAAACAAGGATTGGCTGCAGATCATCTTCCAACTGAATGGCTTACTAGCTGAATGATTCAGGACCAAATCCTTCAGGTCATGCTTGGATTTCTGGGGGTCTCTGTATATATCCCAACGGAAGCGAGGACATGTTCTCGTATATAAAAGAGCCAATGCAAGATTTCGATCGACCGAACTCCCTACTTGTAGGCGAAGAAATAAGAAAAACAACACAGGCACCTTGCGGAACAAAGGCTCCTGCTCCGACCACCGCAACAGCAGGCCGCGCCTCCGTGACGGCCGGAGGTGGAGGCGGCGGCGGAGCCGCTCCACGGCGACAACGGGGAGGCAGAAGAAGATGTATCACGTTACATTGTAACTAGTAGTATAAATGACCCAAAAAAAGCGCTTTAAGATTCGCGCGACAGGTGGCAGGGAGGCACACAGGCGCAGCGGGGTCACGATTCCTCCACGTGGCCATGTATTTAACGTGGGCCGCACACCATGAGGACTCGGCCACCCGTCTCTCGCTCATCTCTACCGCCCCCGGTCTCTCTCAGATCTCTTCTCCCTCGTCTCGAACCTCCCTCCCCTCCCCTCCCCTCGCCCATCGCGCCAGGTGAGCAGAGTTGCGATCTTCCTCCCGATTCTTCTCGCTCCTCCTCGTTCGAATAGCTCGCGCGGCGCCGATTCCTCTTCGACTCGTGCGGGTTTCTGGCGGAATTTGTTTTTTTGTCGGGCTGCGGGGGTTCCGTTGCTTCGATCGGATCTGCGAGCGGAGGAAGGGGCGTTTGATCTGATCCGGGGTGCGGATGGTTTGGTTTTGCAGGTGGGTTCGGGGGCGGTGTTTGATCTGCTGCGATGGATCGTGCGGAGCTCACCACCGAGCAGGTCAGTGATTGGGATTTATTTACCTGCACAAATCTGTGCTGCGCCGAAATATGTTCCAGTGGTGATGCTTTCTAGCTTCTGTGTGTTTTCATTACGATTTGTTCGGCGTGTGCTTTGCGATTAAACACAGTGCAAAAGCTAAATTTGCCTTCTACGGTATTTAACACCTCCTTCTCTCTCCAAAATAGGATCCACAACTAAATAAAATATCATTTATTTTTCTTTCATCACACACACTCTCATTCTCTTATTTCATTTACAAGTAGGGCGTAATAATATTTTTTTGAGCTAGCACCGGTGCATGTATGAATCTTTTTCGTGGCATCCCTCACCTTCCCTCACTACAATGTGCTGGCACCGGTACGCTGTGCATGGCCTTATGCTGTAATGGATTTACGAAGTAGATGAGTTTTTCACCTCCGTGCATGCTTTTGTTGCAGCCTTGGTTATTAAGGCGGTAAGGTGAGGCAACCCTCCCCCTCACACCTTTTAAGCACTAAGACGATAGACGAGGCGACGCCTTACACACATTCTAAGGCGAAGCTAGGTAGGATTTGAAAATATAGGATTTAAGGAATCATCTAATATATATTAAGTGATAGTTGCTTTGTTTAGTGATATATATTAAGAAATGTCCAGAACCTTCCCAACCTGCCCGGCCTGCCCGTCGCCTCCTCTTTTCCCCGCTCAACCGAGAGTGCCAGCGCCCCCGCCTCCTCTTTCCCCCGCCTGCCCCCTTTCTGTTCTTCTTCTTCGGCAGGGAAAGAGCGGCGAGCAGCCTCCCTCCATGCCACGCAGATGGGGAAGGTGGGGAAGTGACGCGGGGAGGAGTAGAGGCGGCGATGGAGGAGGAGGACGCGGCGCCGACAACGGGGTGCTGGATCTGCCTCCCGAGCCTGGGCGGCGGCTGCATGTCGTCGCGCTCCAAGGTCCTCCCCTCCCCTTCTTCCTCTCCGGCCTTAGTGACGCCTTAGGCCTAAAGCGGGGGCGCCGCCTTGCCCCCAGGCGGCGCCTTACCGCTTAGGTGACGCCTAAGCGACGCCTTAATAATCATGGTTGCAGCTTAGGCTGACATTTTATGGTGGTCCTGTCCTAATGCTACTCTAAACACAGTGAATTGATTGATTTCTGTCCAAAATGCAGCTATCATGGTGGGCATTTTGTTTAGTTAAAAAGAAAAAAATGGTGTTGTTGTTTCTCTATAGTTGAGGAACAATCTAGGACAATCAAATATTATCATGTTGAAAGGATGGATTCCAAAACTGCAGGGCTAGTGAAGTATTATATGAGTCCATGCTAACATTTCAGTGAATCTGTCCTTGTTCAGTGGAGATTGAAACAGATACACCTTCTTGTTATGGATGCCTCCTATGCTTGTGCTTGTTTAACAATAACACATAAAGTTTAACTTTGATGTGAGACCTTTGCGTAGTATAGTATCAGTATAGCTTATTTTTTTTTCGTTGGGCAACATCTTCCTGTTTCCTTGTTTCAAGACGAATCTTGGCTCTAGGCAACAATGAACCTGTTGATACGCTTTCTGTCATGGATATACATCATGTAATATTAGGCACTGAACTTTGGATATTATCAATTTTTGTTGATCAAGCTAACGCGAAAGGTATAATTTTCTAGCATTGCCATAATACTTGTCGTGTGCCTGCCCCTTGCCCCCTAGTTAGCTATTAGCTAAGGTTGCTTTTTCATGAAAGCTTTGCATGTATCACAGACCTTTCAGTTGCATTACATTAAGGGAAAAGTTTACCTTGTATTAATTATCTGGATTCTGCTTTTGTATTTCAAGGTTCTCAAGCGGGACATTCCATGGGAGTCATATATGTCAACCAAGCTGATTTCTTCGACATGCCTTCAGATTTTACGGCGCTATGACCACAAACCAGAAAGTCAGAGAGGTCCTCTGCTTGATGAGGTGAGTGGCTTTATCATCCTAAATATTTTTTGTGGGTAAAAGAGCTTAAACACCATTGTCAGGTCACAATTGTTTTCCTTTTCTTACTCTCCTACGAACTTTCTTATTTCTGTTACGAATTTGGGTTTCCAGACACTGCTTTTAGCTTACATGTCATGAGATGATAGGATTCAGCCTGTTAGATAAGGTATTTGTTCAACACTTAAGAGGTTCACTTTTAAACATAACTTGGTTGTATTTTTCTTCACCCCCAAAAAAAAATCATGATGCCTAAAATGCCTTCTATTTTTGGTTGAACTGATTTTTTGCCAATTTGTCCACTTCTGTTTGGTTAAATCCATAAATTTGTATTTGCAACTAGTTTTGTAATATAATGGCTCCTTGGAAATTCTATGCTTGCAGGATGGGCCATCCTATGTTCGAGTTTTTCTGAATATCTTGCGGAACATCTCCAAGGAAGAGACTGTGGAATATGTTCTTGCCCTCATTGATGAAATGCTTGAAGGTGACAACTACTCAACCACTTCGTTAAACTTTTTGTTAGTGTTATATATGTTAAATAATTGCCTTTGTTTTCAGCAAATCCTAAACGAACAGCACTGTTCTATGATAAATCTCTTTCTGGTGAAGACATTTACGAGCCTTTCCTAAGTTAAGTATTCCAGACTTGCTTAGCTCTTCTATTATATGTTTTTGTCGTGTTAAAATCTGCACATCCCAATCATTGTACAAAACTACAAATAGACCAACATAGGCTGCAACAGGTTTCTTGCGCATTCCTTCCTTTTGAAATGGCATTTGGTGGATGACAAATCCAGGGTACCATCTGTACCTCTTGGTCTGTCTGGTTTGAGGAATGCCCTCACTCTACGATGAGTACATCCATCTTGGATTGGACAGAGAAATTCAACAAATTTTGTCAAGTGGAACGGGGTCATACAACAGATCTTGTGAAATGACCCCATTCTACAAATCCTAGTAGTTTCTTCCACTTGTGGAATTAATTGGTGCTAGGAGGGGGTCAATCCATTCCACTAACCAAACAAAATTTTGTAGGATCAGATGGTTGCTTTCCACTAACCAAGCAAAATCATATTGGATTGGATGATTCTAGGATGAGGTTATCCCTCAAACCAAAGGGGCCTTTAATTGACCTCACTGTCATTATCAACATTTGACATATGGTGTCACTTTAGTTGCTTGGGTAAAGTTAAACCCATCCCATGTGGTGCCATCCAAGACGGTGTGACTTGATAATTGGTCTGATAATTCCTCTCCAGACCTCACACTTTTCCTCCTTGAGACTTCATAACGTCTAGGATCCCAGCATCCAATCCTTTAACCAAACTTGGATATTAGAACATCCCATGAACCAAATGCTTGATCTTTCACCATCCCAACTGGGATGGGCTGATCCCATAGTTCATATGCTTTTTGCCAATTCTTTTCCCCCTCTTAATTAGTTTGTTCTCTGGCTGTCATATTTAGCTCACAAAATCACCATCTTCAGATTGCTCTGGAAAGGCAACTGGTTCGTACAAGAAAAAAGTTGTAGGATATTGACCATTATAATAAGGTATGCTCTGTAAATATTGAAATGATTATTATGTGGTATTGCTTGTTCTGGAATCTGGACAATCTAAATTTACTATGATTATAGTGCGCGGCCTAAGCTTCAGAATGGCATGGTTCCAAATGGAGAGGCTTCAAATTCAAAGAGCAAGCTTACATCAACTCATGATGTGTTTAGAGGTTTGGTTGATTGGCTATGTTCTCAGGTCAGAACTTGTGAAGTGGTCTAGTTTATTTGGTATCGTTTATTATTGATTTGCATATATTGTGCTACGAAACTAGTGTTCAGGAGTTCTGAACTTTGAGAATGGTGTGTTTTGCAGATGAGGAATCCTACCCACCCGAACTGTTCTGTTCCTACTGCTACCCATTGCCTCACCGCTTTGCTAAGAGAGCCATATGTTAGAACTTTATTTGTTCAGGCAGATGGTGTAAAACTGCTCATTCCTTTAATATCTCCAGCTTCCACACAACAGTCAATTCAGGTGATTGCTGAGGCCCTTAATCATATAAAATGGTAATAAGCAAATTGTTTTATGTCAAGAGCCTAAGTTGAACTTTCTGTGCTCAAATTGCTTATGCTTTCCTTGTTAGATGTTTTGGAAGCATGCATGTCCCCAAGCCACTTTTTTAGCACCAGTGAGCTAATTTAGTTTACAGAGCAATTATCTTTGTGTAATTGTCTCATTATCAAGATTCTAAGCAGTCCAATTATAGATAACAAGCATAACTGTTTCCTCTTCTGTAATTTGTGAACTAATTTGCTAATCTTCTGTTTACCCCTTATTGTGTCTTGTTCAGCTCCTCTACGAAACTTGCCTCTGCATCTGGCTTTTATCCTTTTATGATGGAGCAGTTGATTATTTGTCCACTACAAGGGTTATGCCAAGACTTGTAGAGGTTGTCAAAGGTTCTACTAAAGAGAAGGTGAGCTTTGAAGTTTTTTGAATTATTGTTAGCACATTTGTTTCATATAAAAAAATTTCAACACAATGATGCCTTTTTTCTAAAATTTTTTAAAGGTTGTCAGAGTTGTTGTTATGTCCTTCCGTAATTTGCTGGCTAAGGGCACATTTGCTGCCCAAATGATTGATCTTGGATTGCCACAGATAGTACAGAACTTGAAAGCTCAAGCATGGAGTGATGAGGTGCGGAGCTTACCAAACCTTTTGATTTTTAAGCATTCCATAGAAAAGTGTTTATGGAACCTTTATATCGAAAACATTGTTTGAAACTTTTTTTTTGAGGGAATTGCTAAAAGGCAGGCATACGCTTTCTTAAAAATGAACCATCTGAAATAGTACCCTTTTAAGGTCCCGGTAAAGTAAAATGATATATGTTTTTAATTTTCCTCAATTTTTCAGCATCAATCTTGACTTTGTTACTTTGAATAAACTGCAAAACGAGACCCCTACTTGTTAGTCTCTTTTCTTATATGCTGAACTTTTGCTTGATCTGGTCACCAACTCCCATGTCGACCTTGGTAATTGAATGGAGCGATTTGCTTGTTAAGTGCTAACACTAGAAAGAGTTGCTGAGAAATCGCGAAGCACACACATTTCCATTGTACGATATGATAAAAGGTGCCTTGATTCCAGCACCAGAGAGATTTTATGGGGTCTACAATAAATTTGTGTGGAACTTGAGAAACCCATGCAAGGATATTTTTGTGGAACTATCTAGTTTGTGTATTCAGTTGAGCTTGTCTTGTAACCTCTTTTAACTGACATTTTGCTATTACCTGTGTACCCAGGATTTATTAGATGCACTGAATCAACTAGAAGTGGGGCTCAAAGACAGCCTTAGGAAGTTGAGTTCATTTGAGAAGTACAAACAGCAAGTTCTTCTTGGCCATCTTGACTGGTCTCCAATGCACAAAGACCCAAGTTTCTGGCGGGAGAATATTAACAATTTGGAAGAAAATGATTTCCAGGTATGCTCTGTCCTATCTTGAATGAAAAATATACAGATGAACATCTTGTGGTACTGCCAGTGAACAACGAAAACAGTCCAATTTAAATTTGGTCCAGTTCTCCTAAACTGATATTTTTCCAATGCTTCTGTTCAGTTCCAGTGCAGCATGTTAAGCCACTATTATACGAAACACCCTAGATTGCATATACTCATACGCTTCTGGTTCTAGTGCCCATCCACATGGTTAATTAATCGTATGAACTTTTTGTCTGGTATGCATAGACAAAGTGGATATACAGATTACAGACGGTATTTGGCTCCAGCCCAGCTGTGTTTATGACACCCAATACCATGCTGTACGCAGCTAGCACCGACCATACTTTGCCTAATATTATTGAATGAAATGAAGTCTAGTTGCTCTGTTATTGTTATGGAGTGACACCTTCACAATTTTGCAGATTCTACGTGTCCTTATGACAATTATTGACACATCAACCGACACCACTGCTCTTGCGGTTGCCTGCTACGACCTCTCACAGTTCCTTCAGTACCACCCTTCCGGTCGCATAGTGGTGGCAGACCTCAAGGCGAAGGACCGAGTCATGAAGCTCATGAACCATGAGAATGCCGAAGTGAGGAAGAATGCCCTGCTCTGCGTGCAGAGGCTCTTCCTTGGTGCCAAGTATGCTAGTTTCCTGCAGTCTTAAGAACAATGAGTTTTTGAATTTAGAATCCAGAGAACCCCCGGCCATTTTTCAGAATGGCGAAACAATGACTGATAAATTAAAACCTATAAAATTCTTGCCCAGTATATCCTGTTGCTATTTGATTTCTGGAACCGATGTATAATAAATAATCAGCTATTCCTTGCTCGATGTAATAAAGTGCCCATGCGCTTGATTATTCCCTTCTCTGAACAGTGTTCTTGACCGACGAAAGAAACACAATTTATGTACATTGTTTTGTTTCTTGGAACTGATTGTTGCAGCCTCTTTGCCTTGTAACCTTGTGGCGTTCAGTTTTACCAGCAGCAATTTATGTGATTTGTTTTCTTTTTATGGCAAAAAAAAAATTGTGATCATGCAATGTAATAAAGAGACATTCCAGATTTCCAGCAAAAGTTCGCTAACACGAGTAAAAATTGCATAGGTACTCGTGTTGTGTCCGGTAGGTTAGTTGCACAGCCAAATAAACTTCCAGGTGTTGGATTATCATTCCAATCTAAATTACAGAAGAATATAGAAGACAAAATTAAAAATTACAGAAGAATAATAGAATTTCGGCAACAATATACGTGTTCGACCCAGTTTTGCTAATTTTATGTGTGAATGGACAAAGCAGGGGTTTGTTATGCGACGACCCGGCCCTGTTCTCGGCCCATACCAATGGGCCCTAAAGCCTATTGGTCGCAACCGGCCCAGTTCTTCGGGCCTTGCCTGTTAAAGCACAAAACCCTTCGTCGCAACTCGCAACAAGGAAGCCTCTCCGTAGCGCCGCCCTCTTTCGCCACCACCGACTCATCAATACATGGCGGCAGCCGCTGCTCGCGCCGGATTTCGGCGGCTTTTCTCCGTCTCGGCCTTCACACCCCCGCCTTCCCCCGTCGCCCGCCCCGTGGCGGATCCCTGCAACAACCTCTTCGTCTCAGGCAACTAACTCCTCTTTCTCTTCTGCTGTAAAATCCCTCGTTTTGGTTCGTCCATTGTGCCCTGGATTTTGCAGTAATAGCTGTCTGTGGTAGGATAGAAGCCTATTATCACTTAATATTTTGCTATTTTTTGGAGACTTTCGGAGTAGATTATGTTGCAGGAAATGTGGAATTAGGCCAAAAGTAACTTTTAGCCTTTTTTGTTTCCATCTTTTGCTGTGAGGTAAGATGATGCATCATGGAACATCACCATTTTTTTTACAACATGCATGATGTACAAAGTATTGAGTCCAATAGTGAAGCATCAGGTACATGTATATCCATCCAACAGCTCACAAGATTAACTAACAAGCACAATACAATCAATTCAAACATCGGTATAATAATCAACAGATGAATGGCTTGCAAATTAAACAGCTAAGACTGACATACAAAGATACGCTGTCGAGAATAATTGTCTGAACATCAACTTGAGAACTAATATATGAGTGACAGCATAGTTCATAGGTCCGATAGCGTGTACATGTCCGACTGGCGACTACTAGAGTACTGGTGATCCACTAATTTTCAGATCACAGTAGATCACCATTGCTGAACTAAATGATTATAACAGTATTTAACTCACGATCAAAATTGATCAGCTGCTATTTCTAAACTAGCTACTAAGTAAGACAAGTGGTACAGGGAATTTATAGAAATAACTAATCTTGTACTCAGCCGAAATGTCAAAGAGGTTAACAAATTGATCACCAGCTAGTTAACTTTTCTGAGCCCAGATTTTAGTACACAAGAGAGCAGAAATGATCAAATATCAATGCTAACTATTCGGTGAACACCTAGACCGATACTAAAAACATGAAATCAAGGTTTTGGCCGAACCTACACAAGATCAATTAACCTATCTACTGAAGTACGGAACTAGTAGTTTAGACTTTAGACCAAAGCTCACAACACAAAGCAAACGAAAGCACAAAAAGCAACCCAGTTCAGTTAACTACTGAAAATAGTAAACACAGTTGTGTAAAAGGAAAGCTCATAGCTCGATGACACTCTGAAGCTGTCTAGTAGTACTAGTGGACCATGTTGCAGGTACGTTTTCTCAGAAATAATCATCGCCCATCTATGCCTCTGGTCTGCTACTCTTGGAGATACAATACCACACCTCGGCCCATGAGGTCACTACCCTCAATTCCTCGTTCATGTGTGCTGCAGACTGATGTTGTGTTGTCACATCTGAGGAACATGTAGCGTTGGTCCTTTCTAGAGCGTTGCACATGCAATGTGCTTCAGTGCTAGAGAGATTCAAGTTTCATCAAGCTGTTCACTTTCGTTGAACTTGGTTTAATTGTGAGCTATTGGATTTATTAACATTTATGTGTTGCTTACTGTTGGATTCAATACTTGGTAATATCGTTTGGCACGAGCAAATTTGGTTTTAGCCTTTTAGGTGCTGTCAGGGAATCTAGGGCTTGAAGGAGAGAGTTATGAACTTGCAATTGCTAAGTGCTTAGGTTGTGGAGACTAGTAGCTGTGAGCTTGTGAAATGCTGAATACTTGGATTAGTCTGTTTCATAATGTAATTTCTGTAGCTCCTATTAGGTTTTAGTCATTTAGTAGTAGTTAATATAATTAGTGTTCCCCGAGGCGCTAGGCCGAAGGCAAGCGGAGGGTGGCCACCCAGCACCTAGCCCGCCTAGGTGGCCAAGTGGCTACAGGGGTAGGAGGGCAGGGAAGGAGCATCCAAGAAAGAATGAGAGGAGAAGAAGAGGGAAGGGTAGTAAACTTGGTGGTGTCTAGCTCGACCGCGAGTGTGACCACGACGGGGATGGCACGACCTCCACCGCAACGGCGCTACCTCAATTGCAACGACGCGACCTTGAGGCCCGCACGCGTTGCGCTTCGGTAGCTAGGTTAGGCGATGGTGTCCCATGTGAGTCTAATGGACCAGCCACTTGGTTCAACTCAACCAATTTGTCCACTTCTTAATGGGCCATTGAACTGCACTTCTACACGGCCCATCAGCCCATCTTCTCCCCTGTAGTTGTGCCGACGCCTGCCTCTATCCGTTATGGCCAGCCGATGCTGGGTTCCCTTGCGCCCCTACTCTCCCGCGCTCGGCCCCTCATCGCCTTGGTGCCCAGCTAGCCCGCCTCCGCACCGCCTTGCCCTACCGCGCCCAGCCCGCCTTGGACCAACTCAGACCGCCTAGGTGGGCTGGCCACCTAGCTTGCCAATTTGGCCTGAATCGCGGCGGCTGGGTGCCACCGAGCGCGTAGGTGGCCCTAGCGCCGCCTTGGCGAACACTGAATATAATGCAAGAATTATTTGTAACGGTTCCAGGCATAGTATTTAAACAAAAATTGTCTAAGTATGCAATATAATTTTGATTAATTGTTAATCAAACGAGGCTTTGGCATTGTACACAACACATGATTGCCCTTTTCCCTTGCTGTTTTTTGGAGATCTAGGAAACATAATTTAGTTAAGCATTTAATTGATCATCTATCAGCTATTCTGGTTACATCCTCTGTCTCTGCTGCTCTGTGCAGAAAAAAGAAAACCAGAAAGAAAGAAAAAAACTCCCACATCTTTCATTAGTTTGTCTTTTTAATTGATATATCATATATGACAAAATCTTTCAAAAACAAGAAGCTTTAAGCCAAAGTTTTGGCAGTGTGTTTGCCTCTCATCAATTTTAGCTTCCTATGATGCATACTAGTGTAACTAGTGCACTTCTGTGATGAAAAAAAGAAAATGAGCTATATTGTTTTAAGGGTTAATTGTCATGCGGGGAATTCCCTACCAAAGGGGTGGGCCTAGGGTGACGGTCAAGGACGGTACATCTGGCCCAGCAGCAACTTGAGAGTCCGGCAGGGACTCCTATTTCCTTGTCCATTAAGTTAGGAAAACTATGGGCGTGATACTGTAGCATGCGTGCACTATTCACATGCAATTAGTTTCCTTTGTTAGGGATTAGATTGATTTGATTAATTTGGAAGTTTGTCTTCAATTAGTTTGTTTCTGTAATTTAGATATTGTTTCTTAGGAGTTAAATTAAATTATCCCTATAAAAGGGATGACATTGTATCTCCTTTGATTAAGAAAAATATTATCAAATTCCTCTCCTCTCTCTCTCGGTTGGATCTTGTGGCAGTCATTGCGCTCGAACGAGTTGCATCACGGCACTGTTCAAGCGCAAGGCTCCAAGACCCCGATCTCCCTTATCCCATAGCTATAAGTTGTGTTCCCTCAAGGGGCGTGACATTGGTGCACTAGTATATTCCTATAATTCATTTTCTGAGATGTCAGTATTTCATCTGGTTTTGAATATCAATAACTCAACTTTTCTTTTGTGGAAAAGAAGTCGATGAGATCTAAATTTGCCTTGTAGTTTGGTTGATGTTTGTCTTGAAATTTGTTCTCCATAAAGTTGACGTAATGAAAAGATCAGTAGATCATATCAAAAGTATGAAATCATCTTTCACTGATACAGTTTTACACTTTTAGATTGTTTTGAAAAATTGAGATGCAAAGTTCTGTTGTTTATTTTTATTTACATGAGGCTTCATTTGGGCCGTAACTATGAACATAATTGTATATTATGGTAGTAACAAGGGTACCTATGCAGGGTTGAATAAACGCACGACATGTGAGAGACTAAGGGAAGCCTTTTCAAATTTGGTCAGGTTATTGAAGGTATTTGGTTCTAACCTCTGTTAGTTCTTTCCTCTTTGTATTATTGTTGATACCATTTAGTCATTTACAGTCAATAAGACACGTTACTATGTGTGCAGCAAGAGTAATCACTGATAGAATATCTGGATACTCAAGAGGATTTGGCTTTGTTAAATATGCAACTGTAGAAGAAGCTGGTGAGGGCATAAAAGGCATGGATGGAAAGGTGAGTGCTTCTATTTATCAGAGTAGCACACCACATGGAAGTTTCACGATAATCCATCGTGTAGGGAACTGGTAAAACTTTTTTTGGAAAATAGGGAACATTGATAAAACTTTCAAAGATGTACCAAGTACAGAATTATGTTCTCATGGAGAGATTCAAATATGTACTAGTGTTCTCATGGGAACTAACACTTGATCAGTTATTAATCATTATCAATGCATATCATGTTTATTGCTTACCCTGTTTTAGGGGACATTAACATTGCCTGCACTGTAGCTTGGCATTTTGATCTGCTCCTGACACTAGTGTATCTTCGTGTAGTTCCTGGATGGTTGGGTGATATTTGCTGAGTACGCCAAGCAGAGAGAAGCCCAGCAGCCGCCCCAACCAGCAGCATCGTTGACACCTCCATCTGGCTATCAATACTCTGGCTAATGATAGTTGTCTCCATGGATACGATTTCCCTCTTACCACAAATCTCTTGACCAATTGGAAGTCTCTTTCCATTCAAATTTTGGGGTAGGGAGAAAATTTAGCTTGTGCCACTTGAAACTGTTCTGTTATGGTTATAATTGCACTTGTTGAATGCTGCCTTCTGGGTACTGCTACTTTGTGTACTTGTGTGTAACAGCCCGTTTTCCGGCCCAGCCCGCGGCCTGTTTTTCTTCCGTTTTCTCGGCCCACGGCCCGCTCGCCCGACTCTCTCTCCCTTATCCATTCCTTTCCCCGACGCCGTCGCCCACACCGCGTCCCATCGGCACCATGGTCGCCCATGCCGCCTCCGTCATCCCCTCCGACTCGGCTACAAAAGACCCGATGCCCTCCACCTCCTCCCCGCGTTGCTCCTCCCTCTCCCCAGGTGAGTCTCTCCTAGGCGCCGCTGGTTTCCCTCCGACCAAGCCCTCTCGCTTCGGTGCGCCTCGTCACCGCCTCGGCCAGACCAGTCGCCCGGCTGGCTGAGCGCATGCGACGCCCCGAGCCTCCCAAGCCAGGGCCGCAGCCGCCTCCCAGAGGACCACTGCCACGCGCCTTCCCACGCCACCTTGGGCTCCGCCACCGACCTACCTCGGCCTCCTCACCCAAGACTCGGTAAGCTCCCGCCTCTCCCTTCTTCTCCACTCTCTCCAGCCTCACCGCCTCTGTGGGTCAGCTGAGCCGTCTGCTCTGCGCCCGCCGTTTCTCCCACTCCAGCGCCACTTGCCCCAAAGACCGCCTCCTCACCAAAGATTCCATTTTGGGGTATCCCTGGTGCCCTCTGGCCCTTGCCCGCCGTCGGCAAACCACCACCCGAGCCCTCGCCACCCCGGTTGAACTGCCCCAAACCCCCTTCTCCCTCGCCTCTCGTGATCCCTCCCTCAGTGCCCTAAGAGTCTTGGCCGAGCCTTGCCTCTCTGCCGATTGCTCCCTGAGGATCCAAAGCAATAGTGATGCTCGAATGATTAGCTGCCAAGTCTGGTCTCCAGGCAGTTATTGGATGAGATGGATTTGTTGCTGATTTTGTGTTCTCCGATTATTGATTGTGGTTGATACTACTCATTGGTGTCTTGTGATGGCAGTGTTGGATTGTGTATGTTGTCGTTCAGCTGGTTAGTGTGTGTGTGCCGAACTCTGTTCTGCAGGACCAGTCCAGTACTTTGTTTAGTAGTGATTGTTATAATCTGTCATTTGTAGAAGATGATATATATGTTGAATCACCTGTGTTGTCTTCGATTGTTGATCAATAGTTGTTGTCGGTAAATTGTTTTGCTGTAATCAATTCTTCTGCGGTTACTTGGAAAGATGTTGCAGGGATCATCTTTCGTAAGGGCATCAATGTGTGTTTCTGAGTTGTTGTTGATATTTTGGTTGTTGACTGTGAGTAATGATATCCCGTGTTCAATATCAGTAGCAGTATCAAGATTGTTTATCGGTGATTTAGTTGAGATCGTTGTCTGTGAACTATACTTCTCTGGTTATTTATTGTTGATCCATGGTCATCGGTATTGAAGTCATTATTGTGTTTTGATATTTGTGTGTAAACTAGCAATGGAGTTGTTGTGGAATATTATGACATTCGACAAACTAAAGTGATTGAATTGGTAGTTGCGAATTGGATTATTAAGTCAATAGTTGTTGATCTAGAATTGAAAGCTGTACGATTTAGTGTCGGCATTTGAGCTATCTGTCAATTGAGTTGTTGAGTCGTAGAATTTGTTAATCATATGTTTCGATTGTCAATATTGGATTCGTAGTTGTCTTCCCTGTTCGTAGCGGTAGCATTGAGGTTACAATCGATCCAACGCTTAAGAAATGTTGCAATGGATTAATAGAATGTTTTGTTGATGGTAAGTTGATTATTGATTAATTGCCTAAGATTACTGATCCTTAGTATAAGTGTTTTGGCAGTAAATTGAATTGTTGATTGTGATCTTGATTATTAAGGATAGTTTTAATCTTCCGTGCATTACTGTCTATTGGATTTGATAATCGAATTGTTAATTGTTGGTTAGTGTTTCGTCAGTAGATCAATGATTGTTGGAGTAATGAAATTTAGTGAAAGCTGGAAATATTGATTTGATTGCCTTATCAATTCATATTGTTTGGAAATGATTTGTGGTTTGGCAATAGAATACGTGTCTTGATTTGATAATAGGTTGTGTAGCTAGAATTCGAATCAATGAGTATCATCTGGCAGTTGGGTTGGAATAGAATTTCCATTGGATTATTTGTTGATCGAGTATTCTCGATTGGTATAGAACCGGTAGTCGAGTTGCTTTGTCGCATGTCGATTGGTAAGTCTTGCTGTCGTCTAAATCCGCAGTGGAGCATTCAAGCAAAGCTACTTCGACCATACTTTCTTTGTATCCTCCCTCATGGCAGAAATCTTCTGTCATACCGCCTTTTCGCCCAACTGGACGTTTGACTCTGTCAAACATTCCAGTGTCGCTCAAACCATTCTCTCAAGCCGTCCTCCGCAATCTTTCCGAGGCTCTTGTGTTTTATTTGGTCTCTTGGATTCTTGTATTTATTTGGTTTTTCAATCGTTATTGCGTAATTAGAAATCGAAGTCCAGAAGAATCGACGACTCAAGCAGATCCAAGATTCAAGCAAAGACGCCGATCAAGACTTCGAACCTCTGTCTAATCAGGCTTTGAGTAAGATCAAGGCCACGGTAAAATAGCCCAGGCGAGTCAACACTTTGATCATATTGATCCCACACTTTATGCAAATTATATTCTGTTAAAGTATCAAATTGCATGCTTTAATTTTTATGCAAACATATGTCAAACACTCTAAGGTAGTTAAATACCTACTTGTTAATTTAATAAATTATTATTCCAATCCCTTGAAAGTTGAACTCCCAATACCTTTGTCACCCTAGTAAATATCTGGTAACTTACTAGTTATAGGTCGTACTTAAACGCCATGCTAGACTTGTTTAAGTACCGGGGTATTATCTACCCCAAATCACCATCCTTTTATCATAACAATTGTTTTGGGCGTCATTGGGAGAATGACCAATTGGTTGGATAATTTGTTTATACCTCTCCAAAACTCTAAAATTTGCTAAAACCCATCCAGGCGGATGGTAAGTCAAGGGTAAATGGTTGGGTGCTAATGTAGCCTGTGATATTTTGCGATGGTATGTGGTAAGAACCGCCAGATGATCATAAGGACCTAATCTCGTGATGACCTCCTATTGTAAAACAAGACAACCACAAGTCTATAATGGTGTCGACTGGTGACTAATTTGTATCCACCATTGTGAGTTGGACCATTGGAGTGACCCACGAGTCGTGTCACCGCTTAGCCGCCGTGGACACGGGTCGTGACGCGGGCGCAAGCCGCCGTGTGGCGCAAGAGGGGTTTGGGGGCATGGTTGATTTGAGAGGAGAGCGTAACCACTCTCGGATGAAACCTTAGCGGTGCAATGAACAATGAGGATGCCTTGTAAAGGCCTTGTGATAATCTCCCTTGATTCACATGTCTACTAAACGTGTGTACATATCAAGTCGATTATCTCTTGTGGGTAAAGATGTACAATCTCTGCAGAGAATAAAATCGTCGGACAGTAGTGCCTACGGTCAAGGGCGGCAAAGGAGCTCATAAGATATAGTTCTATTTCAAAACTTTCGTGGGTGGAATGAAAAATGTGCGGGCTCATCTAGCCCTTGATTGGTTTTTCCCGGGTATTCTTGCCCTGTTGGTAATAGGTGGGTATGACCACCAAAGAAAAAGAAGCATGAGACGAGTTTCCGATGGAGGAACCTCTCATTGTTATCAATTATTGCATAATTAATCTCTTTAAAAATGCAATTTGGTCCAAATGCTAAGTGATAGGACTTTCTAATATCTGTATTTACAAATGTTGCTTTACGCAAATAAAAGAACCCGAGCCATCCTTGTTACACCTTGCATGTATATTATTGCATCTGTGTGTGTGGGCTCGCGAGCACGGTAGTTGTGCTCATCCTCGCTCTTTCCCCAAACCCTCAGAAACAGGAACCCTGGAGCTGGCAATTGCATCGAGGATCCAGAAGTCTGAAGACCCGGGAAATGTTGAAGCGTAGTTTAGTCCTTAGTTGTTCTAGTCTCACCCCAGTCTAGCTGACTTCGTTGGTTCTTGTGTGCCTCCTATATTGTCTGAAGTTTCCGGATAATATCGGGCGTACACGGGTTCCCCAGTCACTTGCCTGCGGTAAGATGTGCCCTCACCTTTTTGCTTCCGTTGTTGCTTCCGCTATCTTTTGTAATGTATTCTTTTGGCCTGTCCGGCCTTTATTGTAAAAATTGACCCAAAGCGGTCTATGTAAACTCTGATGTGTAAATTAATGAATGAAATAAAGTTTGCGCCATATATGGTTTGATTCAGCAATGTACCTGTGGAGTGCTAGCTACTGATCCAGGGAATAGCACAGTGATTTCACAGAGGATTTGGATTTGCAAAATCCGGGTCCGACAGAGCTGGTATCAGAGCATATGACTGTAGGAATCTTAGTTAGACTGGTCGAGCCTAAGGACTTGAATATTATTTTCAAAACCTAAGAAAAAGCTTCGGCGAAAAATAACGTATTATTTGCTATGACTTACCCTTCTTAGTTCTTCACTTTCCTTGATTTCACTTGAGTTTTACTCCGTCTGACCGTCCACTTATTTCAAACATTGTAGATGGCGACCCCTTCGTCCGACGGTCCGTGGGACTTGTTTTTTCACGAAGAAAATGGAGATGAGTGTGTGGATTTCCTTCGCCAACTCATGTACCACCTGGACTACAACCGCAAGCCTATCTTCAGAGGCCGAAAGACTCAAACCCAGGACCAAGAGTCATGGACCATGGAGGTTTTCCTCTATGCTAGAGAGGGTGAGTTCATCGCTCACACCTTCAGCTCCGGGACTACTCACAGTAGCTGTGATGATGCAGTTCAAGACGCAAAGATGCTTCGCCGCAAACGCCGACCGGATGCACATCGACCTTTTGCGGGAATCACCTTTCTACTACCATCTGCCTCTCCTGGAAGGACAATCCAACCCCGAAGTCTGCGTCTTCGTGTGGGAATAGCTAGGCTAGTCTAGGTTGGCTAGCAGTACTTGCATTAGCAGTCCCTTGGTTGCAAGTGCTTTTGTTTTCTTCTTTTGTAGACGTTGTGTCTGTATCCTGTGTCATGGCTTAGTGTGGCCTATATGCTGTACTGTACAAGTCGTGTAACACTTAACCCCTTTTATATAATGCAGCCATTCTAGGCTTTGTATTGTATTTGATTATTCTCCTCGTTCGATTTTGAGTTTCTTCTGTGTGCCTTAGAGGGCCAGTGAACCCTCATATAAATCCTCCTAACCTAGGTTGTTCTCTCAGATGGCACCAAAGAGACCAGCAGCAAAAGGAAGTGGTGTCAGTTTCCAAAGAAAGAAGTCAGCAATCCATCCACCAAAGGCTTCAACTTCAACTCCAACTCTGCTTTCCAATGGGAGTAATTCCGCCGGACAGCCTGCAACAGTCAAACCCGTGGCTAGCTCTCACTGCTTCACCTGCGGAGAAAAAGGGCACTATGCTAATAGATGTCCTTAGAAAAAGCTTCGTCGTGCAAGTGGTACAGAAGACAACAAAGCAGACCCTGCCACCCGTCAACCTCAAGAAATACCCAAGGACGATGGTACCGTTACACCAGGAAGACCCCTGAAGAACAATATCTGCTTCCATTGCAAGAATCCGGGACACTTCGCCAACAGATGCCCCCAAAGAAAGCAAGACCAAGGAATCAAGTGTCACTATTGCGGCAACTCAAGACACCGCAAGAACAGATGCCCCAAGCGGAAACATGAAGAGTCAGCAAAGAACATCATTATCACCGACCTCAGCCTTGGCAATGAAGAGTTTCTCAAAGGTCCCAGCGAAAAGCAAGTAGTACCTGCTGAAGTTCTACTACAAGACCCGGAAGCCCCGCCAACTATTTGTCTTGAATGTGGCAAGTCAGGACATGTTGCCCAATTATGTCCTCCATTAAGACAGGATACAAAAGGAGCATGCTTCATATGCGGGCAATATGGACACTATTGCTACTCATGCCCAGTGCCCTTCTGTCCCCGCTGTGAGGAACACCATCAACCAGAAGATTGCCCTGTGGACCAGATAGCCTGCATGCGTTGTGGAGAAAGAGGACATCAGTCAGATCAATGTTTCAACTGCCCCAACTGTGGTAAGGATCACCAGCCAGGTGAATGCCCGATGAGTAAAGTCACGTGCTTCCTCTGTGAAGGACAAGACCACTGCCCCAAAGATTGCTTCTTGCGTCCGATTCTGACCAAAGCAATTGAGTTGCAAAGGACAAGTCTTCAAGTTGTTGCGAGACTCGTCGTAAGTAAGGATGGCAAGGATAACCAATATCTGACTTCAAGAGAGAATAGTCAGGTTGTGCCAAAGTGTCAGAGTACCTCAGAAGAGATGGAAAGAAGTGAGGATCTCCTTCGCATTCCCCAGCCTGCAGTGCGAAACCCAATCGCTCATCTTCGTTGTTTCAACTGTGGAGAAAAAGGTCATTTTATCAATAAATGCCCTCAACCGGTCACCCCGGTGAGATTCAACTTCAGAACTACACCAGCTCGAGTACAGATTTCAGCTTCAAGTAAAAGTCATCCGATCCCGCAGACATCCAAAGCCGCGTCCATGCCAAGTCAAAACCAAACCAGTGGTGTTGTAAAGGACAAGTTTCCTGATCGCTGTGAAGCTCATCATGAATGAAGTTAACAAAGACAGCTAGTTTTGAGCACCCTTCATTTAAGGTGGGTAGCTGATCCGCTCAGAAGTATGAAGGATGTAATGAGTATGCAAAATTTGTACCAAATAAGTTATGCCGAGTTTCGCTCTCTTTTGTGTCAGAGGAGCTTGTTGTAAGGCTATTTTGCCAACCCCTTAAGTTAACGAAAATTGTGGTACTGGGTGTACCCAGAAGACCCTTGTCTGCTATCTCAGTAAAATCCCCGAGTAAAGATCGTTATGAAAGTTTCAGATTTCTAGCAAGCCCCCAAGTGCTGCAATCCAAACTTCGGACGTCATCCTAGAGATGGATTGATTGGATGCCAAGACAAGATTAAGCCGTACCAACAGAAAGTGGTACTCACTAAGGAACCGAAAAGTTTGTCAGATGTCAACGACCTGCTCCGCGTCCCTCAGCTGAAGAAAAGCCTCAAGCTGAAGAAAAGCCCCAGAGTGCCGGAATAAGTCAGCCAGACGCCAGATCCTCCGTCCCTGCAAGTTCAGTAAAGCAACCCCTCAGATCGAGAAGCCGCATGAGAGCCGAAGACCAGTTGAAGACCGACCTCCCTTGCCTGTTTTCTGAGCCACCCGAATCTCGGGGTCGAGATTCATTTTAAGGTGGGTAGAATTTGTAATGCTTTTTCCGTTTCGGCCCGACCATCGGCTTTTTTTCTTCCGTTTTCCCACGGCCCGCCGCTCGCCGCCAGATCACTCTCTCTCCTTATCCATTCCTTTCCCGCCGCCCATCGCGTCGCCACAAGGCCCCATCGGCACCATGGTCGCCCATGCCGCCTCCGTCATCCCCTCCGACTTCGGCACACAAAGACCCGATGCCCTCCACCTCCTCCCCGTTGCTCCTCCTCTCCCTGTGTTTGTCTCTCCTAGGCGCCGCTTCGGTTTCCCCCTCCGACCGAAGCCCCTCTGCCATCGGTGCGCCCTCGTCACCGCCTCAGAGCGGACCAGTCGCCGTGGCTGAGGCCCGGCGACGCCCCGAGCCTCCCAAGCCGGCCGGCAGCCTCGCCTCCCCGAGGACCACTGCCGCTGCGCCTTCCCCGCGCCACCTTGGGCTCCGCCACCGACCTACCTCGGCCTCCCTCAGCCCAGCAGCTCGGTAAGCTCCCCGCCCTCTCCCTTCTTCTCCACTCTCTCCAGTCCTCACCGCCTCTGTGTGGCTGCTGAGCCGTCCGTTCCTGCCGCCGCCGTTTCTCCCCACTCCAGCGCCACTTCGGCCCCAGCACCGCCTCCCTCAGCCCAGCATTCCATTTTTGGGGTATCCCTGGTGCCCTCTGGCCCTTGCCCGCCGTCGGCAAACCACCACCCGAGCCCCTGCCACCCCCGGTTGAACCGGCCCCAGAACTCCCCCCCTTCTCCCTCAGTTCTCTGTGATCCCTCCCTCAGTGCCCTAAGAGTCTTGGCCGAGCCTTGCCTCTCTGCCGATTGCTCCCTGAGGATCCAAAGCAATAGTGATGCTCGAATGATTAGCTGCCAAGTCTGGTCTCCAGGCAGTTATTGGATGAGATGGATTTGTTGCTGATTTTGTGTTCTCCGATTATTGATTGTGGTTGATACTACTCATTGGTGTCTTGTGATGGCAGTGTTGGATTGTGTATGTTGTCGTTCAGCTGGTTAGTGTGTGTGTGCGAACTCGCTTACGCAGACCACCCAAGATTTTGTTTAGTAGTGATTGTTATAATCAGTCATTTGTAGAAGATGATATATATGTTGAATCACCTGTGTTGTCTTCGATTGTTGATCAATAGTTGTTGTCGATGAAATTGTTTTGTTGTAATCAATTCTTCTGGTTACTTGGAAAGATGTTGCGGGGATCATCTTCGTAAGGGCATCAATGTGTGTTTCGAGTTGTTGTTGATATTTTGGTTGTTGACTGTGAGTAATGATATCCCGTGTTCAATATCAGTAGCGGTATCAAGATTGTTTATCGGTGATTTAGTTGAGATCGTTGTCTGTGAACTATACTTCTCTGGTTATTTATTGTTGATCCATGGTCATCGGTATTGAAGTCATTATTGTGTTTTGATATTTGTGTGTAAACTAGCAATGGAGTTGTTGTGGAATATTATGACATTCGACAAACTAAAGTGATTGAATTGGTAGTTGCGAATTGGATTATTAAGTCAATAGTTGTTGATCTAGAATTGAAAGCTGTACGATTTAGTGTCGGCATTTGAGCTATCTGTCAATTGAGTTGTTGAGTCGTAGAATTTGTTAATCATATGTTTCGATTGTCAATATTGGATTCGTAGTTGTCTTCCCTGTTCGTAGCGGTAGCATTGAGGTTACAATCGATCCAACGCTTAAGAAATGTTGCAATGGATTAATAGAATGTTTTGTTGATGGTAAGTTGATTATTGATTAATTGCCTAAGATTACTGATCCTTAGTATAAGTGTTTTGGCAGTAAATTGAATTGTTGATTGTGATCTTGATTATTAAGGATAGTTTTAATCTTCCGTGCATTACTGTCTATTGGATTTGATAATCGAATTGTTAATTGTTGGTTAGTGTTTCGTCAGTAGATCAATGATTGTTGGAGTAATGAAATTTAGTGAAAGCTGGAAATATTGATTTGATTGCCTTATCAATTCATATTGTTTGGAAATGATTTGTGGTTTGGCAATAGAATACGTGTCTTGATTTGATAATAGGTTGTGTAGCTAGAATTCGAATCAATGAGTATCATCTGGCGCTTAGGTTGGAATAGAATTTCCATTGATTATTTGTTGATCGAGTATTCTCGATTGGTATAGAACCGTAGTCGAGTTGCTTTGTCGCATGTCGATTGGTAAGTCTTCTTTGTCGCCTAAATCCGCATGGAGCATTCAAGCAAAGCTACTTGACCATACTTTCTTTGTATCCTCCTCATGGCGTAAATCTTCGTCATACCGCTTTTTCGCTTAATCGACGCTTGACTCACAAACATTCCAGTGTCGCTCAAACCATTCTCTCAAGCCGTCCTCCGCAATCTTTCCGAGGCTCTTGTGTTTTATTTGGTCTCTTGGATTCTTGTATTTATTTGGTTTTTCAATCGTTATTGCGTAATTAGAAATCAAGTCCGTAAGAATCGACGACTCAAGCGCATCCAAGATTCAAGCAAAGACGCCGATCAAGACTTCAACCTCTGTCTAATCAGGCTTTGAGTAAGATCAAGGCCACGGTAAAATAGCCCAGGCGAGTCAACACTTTGATCATATTGATCCCACACTTTATGCAAATTATATTCTGTTAAAGTATCAAATTGCATGCTTTAATTTTTATGCAAACATATGTCAAACACTCTAAGGTAGTTAAATACCTACTTGTTAATTTAATAAATTATTATTCCAATCCCTTGAAAGTTGAACTCCCAATACCTTTGTCACCCTAGTAAATATCTGGTAACTTACTAGTTATAGGTCGTACTTAAACGCCATGCTAGACTTGTTTAAGTACCGGGGTATTATCTACCCCAAATCACCATCCTTTTTATCATAACAATTGTTTTGGGCAGTCATTGGGGAGAATGACTGAATTGGTTGGATAATTTGTTTATACCTCTCCAAAACTCTAAAATTTGCTAAAACCCATCTGGGCGGATGGTAAGCTGGCGGGTAAATGGTTGGGTGCTAATGTAGCCCAGGATATTTTGCGATGGTATGTGGTAAGAACCGCCCAGATGATCATAAGGACCTAATCCTGTGATGACCTCCTATTGTAAAACAAGACAACCACAAGTCTATAATGGTGTCGACTGGTGACTAATTTGTATCCACCATTGTGAGTTGGACCATTGGAGTGACCCACGAGTCGTGTCAGCGCTTAAGCCGCCGTGGACACGGTCGTGACGTTGGCATAAGCGCCGTAATGGCGCAAGAGGGGTTTGGGGGCATGGTTGACGCAGAGGGAGAGCGTAACCACTCTCAGATGAAACCTTAGCGGGTGCAATGAACAATGAGGGATGCCTTGTAAAGGCCTTGTGATAATCTCCCCTTGATTCACATGTCTACTAAACGTGTGTACATATCAAGTCGATTATCTCTTGTGGGTAAAGATGTACAATCTCTGCAGAGAATAAAATCTGTTGAGACGGTAGTGCCTACGGTCAAGGGCGCAAAGTGAGCTCATAAGATATAGTTCTATTTCGAAAACTTTCGTGGGTGGAATGAAAAATGTGCGGGGCTCATCTAGCCCTTGATTGGTTTTTCCTGGGTATTCTTGCCCGGTGTTGGTAATAGGTGGGTATGACCACCAAAGAAAAAGAAGCATGAGACAGAGTTTAGATGGAGGAACCTCTGCATGTATCAATTATTGCATAATTAATCTCTTTAAAAATGCAATTTGGTCCAAATGCTAAGTGATAGGACTTTCTAATATCTCAGATTTACAAATGTTGCTTTACGCAAATAAAAGAACCCGAGCCATCCTTGTTACACCTTGCATGTATATTATTGCATCTGTGTGTGTGGGCTCGCGAGCACGGTAGTTGTGCTCATCCTCGCTTTTTCCCCAAACCCTCAGAAACAGGAACCCTGGAGCTGGCAATTGCATCGAGGATCCAGAAGTCTGAAGACCCGGGAAATGTTGAAGCGTAGTTTAGTCCTTAGTTGTTCTAGTCTCACCCCAGTCTAGCTGACTTCGTTGGTTCTTGTGTGCCTCCTATATTGTCTGAAGTTTCCGGATAATATCGGGCGTACACGGGTTCCCCAGTCACTTGCCTGCGGTAAGATGTGCTCTCACCTTTTTGCTTCCGTTGTTGCTTCCGCTATCTTTTGTAATGTATTCTTTTGGCCTGTCCGGCCTTTATTGTAAAAATTGACCCAAAGCGGTCTATGTAAACTCTGATGTGTAAATTAATGAATGAAATAAAGTTTGCGCCATATATGGTTTGATTCAGCAATGTACCTGTGGAGTGCTAGCTACTGATCCAGGGAATAGCACAGTGATTTCACAGAGGATTTGGATTTGCAAAATCCGGGTCCGACATTGTGTAACATGTCACTGACTATAATTTAAATATCGTTACTGAATTGATCAGTGTGTTGTAGGCTTGCAGCGAGGCTTTGTACAATGTGTTCAGGGGCCGTGCTTGTACTGTCGCAAGCGCACGTGTGTGCAGTCTTGTGCAGCCTGTCATTGGATGCATCCAAGAATACGCACCATAGAAATATTCATGTGAAAAACTGAAAATGCACGTCGTGCCAATTCGGTCCACATACAGCCCATGCCTGAAGAAACTGAGCTTCTGGGGCATGGAATTCTGGACGGTGAGTTCACTTGTGTGACCTCGGAAACAATCCGATCCTTGACTCCTTGTTATATTTTTACACCATGGCCTCGTAATTTGATCTCCAGATTGCCAGTGGTGACTATAATTTGATCTCCACTGACGGTACAGTAGTACAGATATCACTAATTAACGGGCGCCCGTGCGCGGCATCGAGTACATGCGGGGAAACAGGAAGCTGTCAGCTGCTGCTCATCTTCTCCACGCATGGAGGGAGCCGAGGCCGGCGAGTCAACAACAGTGGCGGTGAGCTTGACGGTGGCAGGCGGCTTCAACTACTACTCCCGATGGGGTTTAGTGAGGAACCTGACCTTAGGATCTGGGTGGCCGGCAGCCCGGCGAGGGTACCGTCGGCCACATGAATGATCAGCGGCTTGACGGTGGCAGGCGGCTTCAACCACTCCTGATAGGGTTACGTGAGGGATCTTGATTAGGACATCCCTAGCACTAATACGTCCTCTACCTTATTGTTCACGATATACAAGTTCTAATACTAACAGTTAGTTCCATTCGGCATACCAAGAATGTTCATGATATACTAGTTTTAAGACAAGCAACTAGTTCCATTCGACATAACAAGAGTGTACAAACTCCAATTGGGCTAATTACATGAGCTCGGGCAAAGAAGCTGCAACTAGAGGTGAAGTTGCTACTCGTTGAGTTAAACCTTAATTTCGATAAGAATTGTTTACTAGAGGCTGAGAGGATTGGAAAGGATGTTGTAAAGAATTTTGCATGCCGGCGTAGGCTAGTGTTGGTGGGAGCCAGAGGGAGGATGGGAGCGTCACTACTCCACCACGGGAGTATTATTGCACGTTAGTGGAGTGTTATTGCATGCTAGATAGGGTGTTACTGCATGTCAGCTGTAGTGTTATTGCACGAACGATATCGAATTTGAACTCAAGTTGGTTATATCTTAATTATAAGAGTCTGAATTGCATTAGGGAAGTAGAGATAGAGCATATTTCTTCATTTTGACTGAATAGGAGTTGGAGTTGACCTTAGGCCATGCGTGCGTGAGTTTTGTTGGCTATAAAACCAAGGGGTGTGCCACATGTATTGGGGGACCACGTTTAATTCAGAAAATAGATTCCTTTTGCCTCTACACAACGTTTTGCGTCTGTTCTTTCTATTTGCTTGGCACCACCCCAACATAGAGGGGAATTGGGCATTCTCTACCCCCGTTGTTTGTATGATTTCTTGTGTTTTGCAGGAGCAACAACACGTCTACCTTATGTGATTGAGTAGATGAGGATCAAAGTATGTGGTTGGACGAATTTGAGTGTCACATGTTACTGTAATCGAGACAATGGTTGGCGTCGTCGTTTGTCAGGTTGCACGGATCTAGGTTATCACAATCCTACGACGTGAAGATCGGGCATCCCCTGTATCTTCTTACTTTCATAGTGTGGTTGACACGGTAGGATTATTTATCCTTATATTAGTTCTATTTTTATGTCCTATACACAAAAACCTTAAAAATAATTCTTAAGCCCGTAGTTCAATATGTTGCTTTAGTGAGTTTTGTTAGGTTTTCGTCCATTAGAAACTTTGTTTTAGTTGATGATCATATCTCCTTTGCGACTCAACCATGTTATCAACTGACGCTTCCGAAGACGTAGTGTTACTATACTACTGCAGGCGTGTTACTGCACTTATACTGCACTTTTACAACATCATCTTGGTATCATTCGGTTGTTCTAGGGTAATTATTTTTTGCATTTTATTTTTTAGAGATCGTGTGATCTATGTTTCCTGTCCCTAATTAAGTGTTTGCTGAGTCTATATATTAAAAAATTGGAAACCCTAATTTCCTTTGTGAACTAATATGTCCTTTGCGAACACTTTGGTACTATTGAGACTAGTTATTTGATATTGCTCTAGGATTGCTCATATATCATCTAAGTGCAGGATCTTGTGAGTTGTTCTTGCTGAACCGTAGCGGAATTGCTGTTGTTCATTGTTTCATCAAGTTAGCCAAGGTATAAAAAGAGAGAGAAAAGGAAAAAAAAAACAACAGTAGAAAAGATAGAAGAAAATAAGTGCTTTAGCCGACTACTCTTGTGATATATACCCTAAATATTATCAATTTTCAGATTGTGAATTAATTACGTTATGAACAATCTTATACCCTATTTTGTCATTTGAGTAATTGGCTAACACCTCTTTATAACTTGTGCAATATAAACTACTTGGTACCGACACTTATATCTTGTTGAACTCATTTCTTTGGTTGCTCGAAGTATTGTCCGTATCTCACGTCGTTGGCGCGAAGCTGGCCGAGGTCTTTTGGAGTGCCGCCCCGTACGATCCGATTCGACATCAGTTTGCCGAGGCTGGCCGCCATCTCCGGCGACTGGACATCACGAGATGCTCCACAATGGCGCCATTGCTGCGGCGGTTCGATACAGTTGTCGAGCTAAAACTATCTTCATCCCATATGTGCGTCTTTGTATGCATGCAAGGATTTCCCAAGAAACTAAAATCTCTGTGTTCATCCTTTGATGGCTGCATTTGTGATTTGGCAGGGAACAGAGGGATACTGACAGCTTCTTGAAGGACACGAACAAGCTTCCCAAGTGTGAGAACTTAGAGGTGTCATCATTAACAGGGAACAGCCATGCCTTTGCACCGAGCATGTTCAAGAGATGCAACGGTGTAAATAAGTTTACAGTACTTGTTGATTCTTATCCTCTCCCAATGGTAACTTCTAAGCTTTTAATTCTAATAAGAGCCTGCATAATAAGGCAATATTGATGATATTTATTGTGCGTCAGGTTCATTGGTTGATTAAGAGCACTTGTTATTTTAGAGGTTACTTGATTTTTATTGGTTTGGGGCTGAGGTACTTGACCACTTGTTTTCCGGGAGCCGTTCAACAAATTTTTTTGTTAACACAAGATACATATATAATATGGATGTTATCTTGGAAGTTAAACTTGGCATACAGGAGGCAAACTTCAACATTGATTAACTAACGTCCGTGTATATATATAACTCTTATCTGACACAGTATCTTTTTTTTTCCAAGGGTATCTCTTGCACGTTGGGTTGTACCTGTCGTTTGTTCACTTGAAGAGTACAAATCATTTTCTTCAGAGGGGAAGGTGAACCAGTTGCTGCGTAGATGCAACGCAGCAAACCTTAAAAGGTTGTCCATTCGATGTCCATTCCAAGGGAAGGATGGCGCAGTTCAGTGCCCATCAAAGGGGAGTGTTAAACGATATCAGAGTTTCAGAGGTTCAAATATGTTCAGATAACTCTATTGATACGGCTGTTTTCGGCTGTGCCGGTTACTATAGATAATTGAGCAACTGTGTAATCTTCTGTTTAAAGTATCTAACTCAGATTGTTTCGTTTATTTCCGATACATTGTAATCTCTTTGACTATAAATATACATGAGCCAAGATGGCTGGATTACACGGAAATACATTTAGTTTTTTATGGTATCAGAGCCTTCGGCTTATCTCCCGCATTAAGAGTCCATCTTCTTGCACCCAATCCTAGATCCAATCCGCTGCAGTCACGACTAACTCTGGCATGACCAACTCACCGTCCGGATCTCTCGTCTCGGCTGTCCCCAGCCGCACTAGCCTTCAACCACTTCATCAATGTCAAGCTCAACAGAGAAAATCTTCTTCTATGGAAAGCTCAACTTGTGTCGTACGTGTGCAGCCAACAATTGCTTGGTTTTGTCGATGGGCCGAAGCCGACACCTTAGATGATGAACATCGAAGGCATTGGTGAGGCCACATGCCAAGTTCCTAATCCTGAGTACCATTCATGGTTTCAGTAGGATCAACTTGTGCTAGGTGTGCTACTCTCATCCATGACAAAAGAAGTTTTGTCTCATGTCCTTTTTACACTACTTCGGCACAAGTGTGGAATGCGCTTGAATCCATGTTTGGATCGTGTTCCAAAGCAAGGGCCATGCAGATACGCATTCAGTTGGCAAGTCTGCAGAAGAAAGAATTGTCGATGACAAATTACTTTCACAAGGTGAAAAGTCTGACCTGACACCATGGCCTCAATTGGCCATCCCATGCATGAGGAGATCATATCCGATATGTTGATCGGACTTGGAGGTGACTGCGACTATTTGGTCACCTCTGTGACCACACGGTCAAAACATATGACCTTGGGTGAACTCTATGCTCATCTCATTAGCTTTGAGCTTCGCCAAGATCACAACAACTATGCACCTCAGATCAATTCCTTCGCAAACAATGTCAATCGCACCAGCAACAGCACCTACTCCAACCGTGGTGGTGGTAAGAGATTTGACCGCGGACGTGGTCGAAATAGTGGGTGTGGCCACCAAGCATCTAGAGGCAATAAACCAACATGTCAGGTCTGCGGCAAGCACGGCTACGACGCACTCCACTGCTACCATCGTTTTGATCATTCATATCAATATGAAGATCAACGTGTAGGTGCAGCAACAACTACATCGCCCTACAATGTTGCTATCAACTGGTACGCCGACTTCGAGGCAACTGATCATATCACGAGTGATTTGGATCGCCTGACGGTGCACGACCGGTACAGAGGAGGAGATCATGTCTAGGTCGCTAATGGCATAGGTTTGCAAATTTCTGATGTTGGTCAATCTTTTGTTACTGGATCATCTTGCTCTCTTTCTCTCAACAATGTTTTGCATGTTCCACACATCAACAAACATCTTCTTTCTGTGCATAAGCTAGCTACTGATAATGACATCTTTGTTGAGTTTCATCTTAATTTCTTTTATATCAAGGATCGAACCACGAAGAAAGTTCTTCTCGAAGGTCAGTGCAAGGGTGGCCTCTATCTTCTGCAGCCCCCACATCAACCTTGTTTTGCTTTGTCTGTGTCCAAGTGTCCTTAGTTCAGTCAATCTTGTGTTACCCTCGAATAAAGCTACAGCAAGCAAAGTTGCATCAATTGCCTTTTAGTTCATCTATTATGGAGTCATCTTGCCCTCCTGAACTTATCCATTTTGATGTGTGGGGACATGCTGTTAAATCAGTGGGAGGATATCAATACTATGTCAGTTTCATGATTTCAGTCGTTTTACATCAACATAAGTTTGAAGTTGAACAAACCTTTCTTTAGTTTCAGAATCGTGTAGAGAGGTTTCTTGGTGTAAAAATATGTGCCTTACTAATCGACTAGGGAGGTGAGTATCAACGGCCACGTCGTTTCTTTAACAATGCTGGCATAGCTCACCGAGTTTCTTGTCCTCATACCCATCAGCAAAATGGTCTGGCAAAATGAAAGCATTGACATATTGTCGATACTTGGTTAGCGCTCCTTGCGCAATATGGAATGCCAGTACGATTCTGGGATGAGACATTCTTAACGGCATCCTTTCTTATAAACAGATTGCCGAGAAGAGTCACGAACAACCAAACTCCTCTATATCGTCTTTTCAAAACTGAACCAGACTATAAATTTCTTTGATGCTTTGGTTGTGCCTGTTGGCCTAATATCCGGCCATATAACACAATGTCGTGGGGGAGGCCCCACTGGCCCCAACGACCAGGCGAAGCCCGCAGGACAAACCCTGCAACCCACGAGCACGGAGGCCCCCCACCCAGGGGGCACCAGGGGTCCCTTCAGGGATGCTCCGGGACGAACTCGAGCCCCCAAAGGGTCCCCGAAGTCCCGAGAAGCCCAAAACAGCATGCCCTCCGGGACCACCTCGGGGAAGATCCAAAGCCGTCCCAAAGGGTCCCTTGGGCACCGCTAGGCCCGGAGCAGCAGGCCCTCCGGGGCCACCTCGGGAAGGTCCTAAACCGTCCCGAAGGGTTCCCGGGGCACCGCGAGACCCAGGCAGCAAGGCCCCCAGACCACCTCGGGGGAGCTGGAGAGGGCATGTGGCTGTTTCACCTCGGGAGGCCTAGGCACCTCTTCGGCGTGCTGTAGGAGTAGCCCGAAGGTGAAGCACTTTTGGCGCCAGTGGACCAGGTGCACCAGTCAGGTGAACCAGGCCCAGGGAAGCCCACCGTGGGCGGAGCCTACGTGTAGAGGGGGGGAAAGTCCTTGCAGTCCCTACGTGTATAGTACCTTTGTAGGGTTAGTATAGTAATGTAAGTACCCTGTTTTAGGAGGATATAAATAGGGGTTTACCCCCTCAGGTAAAGGGGATGAGATTCAGGTTTTTGGAGCAATCAATGCACACCCCTTTTCCTAACAGCTGATCCCTTCTCCTGAGGATCCTCCGGTCCCTCCGGGTACACCAGGGGTCCCACTCTCTTACTGTTTAGCCCTCTTTTTTTGCTACGACAGTTGGCGCCGTCCGTGGGGGTCGGCAGGAAAGTCAAGCACAGCTTAGCTCCGAAGCACAAGAATGGCCCCTCGAAAAGCAACGCCCAAAGTGTCCACGGCCGAAGCCGCGGTGGCAACGGCAACACCTAGCACCCCGAGGGCTAAGCGAAGCAAGACCTCCGAGGCAGCCGCCGTCGTTGCCCGGGCCACAGAGGAAGAAACTAACAATTCCACTCACAGAAACATCATCCCCCTTGGCCTCTTTAGAATTCGGATCACATATCAACATGTATCATGTACTCTTCCTCCAAATTTTTTCCACTGAGTTTTTATAGAGTTTTAACGAGACATGAACATGTGAGGATGAATGCCCAAGGGGAAGTGTTGGAAAACCATGGGCTTGACCCAGCAACCGGCCCATGGGTGGACGCCCTATCCAAAACTCTAGCAAAGTCTCTAGCCTATAAATAGAAGGTCCCAGTCATTGTAAAAGGTTGATCGCTTAATGAAGGAATAAAGAAGGAAGAATACCCTCCTACACTTTTGTCTCTCTGTGTGTCCAATCTACTATTCTGTACTTGTGTTCTTGTGTGTGATTATACGCTTGTCTACTATTAGGAAACTCTGGGCCTAGTCCATAAGCCGGCCCATGTATGGGCACCCTACCGAAACCCTAGCAGGGTCAGGAGGCTATATATAAGGGGGGACCCCAACCATTGTAACACGATTACAAAAGAGCAATAAAGCGATGCCTGAAGTCCCCTCATATCTCTGTGTTCAATCTACTATTGTGTTCTTGTATTCTTTCTTTGTTCTTACGATTCTGAGTTTGTATAAGAGGTAATCGCTCGGATTGCACTCGACAGCGACGGTTCCTCAACACGTTATCAGCACGATCGACTGTCCTCGTATCGAAAGGTAACCGTCGAAGAACGACACTCGTAAATTGAATCGTATTTTCTAGATTGCTTTCAATTCTGCAAATTTGCTTTCTAGATTGGTTTTCTACGATGCAAAACTGTTATAATCTACCGCAAGCCAACTTGAAGGAGCCGGCACAATGTAGATCATTAGATTGCATGAAAGATTAGAAGTCGATTGTACCATAGATTGAAAATTACAAATTCATTCTAATCTACCGCGAGCCGATTTGAAGTCGCCGGCCAAGCCGATCGGTAACTGCATGAGCGATAATTGCATTGGATGAACAATGATTACGTATGAACAGTAATTACGCACGCATAGTGATTACGCATGAACAATACAAAAACCCCACAACCAGCTTGGTGCTGTCGGCGCCACACCCCCCTACGGCCGGCATGAAGCCACCGCCGCATATGGAGCCACCGAGCGCCGGGCGCTACCCGAAGCTACCGCCCCGCGCCGGTCGCCACCCACCCAAATCAAGGAGAAGGGGAGGGGGAGGGAGAAGAGCCGCCGCCGGCCGCCACGGCGCTACCGGTCGCGGGCCCCAACCCCGCCGCCATGGCCCTACGCCTCGCTGGGCGGCGCCTGCGCCACTCGGCCACCCGCTTCGTAGCATCGGCGCTCGCAGAAGCGTTGGCGCACGAGCTCCACGCCCGCCGCCGCCTGGCCACCTCCGCCGCTTGCGCATGGAACGCCCGCATTGGCCACACCTCGCATAGGCGGCGTCGCCGCTCGCGCCTCCCCGATAGCTCGCACCGAATGCCCCACTCGTCGCCGGGCCGTCGCCACGCATGGAGCTCGCCCGCCGCCGCTTGAGCCCCACCGTAGCCGCCTTGCGCGCGCCGCCAAGACCGCCGCCCACCCATAGCGGCGCCGACGCCCCGCACCGGCCTCCTCAGGCTCCATGGGAGCCACGCATGGGGTTGGGGAAACCCTGCCCCGTGCGCTTTTTAAGCGGCGGCAGAGTGGGCCAAGAAGGTCGGCCCAATCCTTTCCGACCGAGAGAGAAAAAAAGGAAAAAGAAAAAGAAAATGCTATTATGCAAAAAAGACCCTCGGAATTCTAAAAATTACTAGAATTTTTCGCGAATAAGGAAATTTTATGAAGAACCCCTCGGATTTTCTGAAAATTATGTGCAAACTTTTTCTCAGAACTAAAATTTTGCATTTTAACCCCTAGAAATTACAGAATTCACCAAAAAAACTTTTCTCTAGTAGAAAAGGGCATCGGGAATTCAAATTTTGAAACAAATTTTGCAATTGAAGCTTGTTTAACTTTGTTGTTATTATTTCTATGCAATTTATGTATTGCATTACTATTTTTGATTATTTGTGATTATTTAGATTGCTTTTAATCATTGAAAATAGCAGTAAATCATGAAAAATTTGGGAACATTATGAGAATTTTTGCAACTATTTTTGTAAATTACCAGTAGTAATCTTACAGAATATTTGCATAAATATACAGATGACTGGCATTACGAACCAGGAGTTCGAAGAGCTGGCCCAGCATGGCCATAATTACCTGACTTGGGCATCAGATGTCGAAATCGTATTTGCAACCAAGAAGTTCCATACTGCTATTGGACTAGGCCCCCTGAAGGACGCCACTCCAACCGCTGAGGAGAATGATCAAACACTTTATTTCCTCGGACATCATCTCTGTCTGATGCTCAAGAATGAGTATATGACAGAAAAGAACGCACTAGCTTTATGGACCGCACTGAAGAAGCGGTTCGAGAAGCTGAAGTACACCATTCTTCCTCGGGCAGAGTAAGAATGGAACCGACTACGTTTTTCTTACTACAAGACCGTGGGGGTACAATTATTCATTGCACAGAATTTGTACAAATCTTCAACTCTGTGGTAAAGTAACCAAAGATGAGTAGAAGATCGAGAAAACTCTCTGATAAGGGTCCACCTAGTTGATTAGATGAATCCCGATTGTTGGCCCAATCTTTCATGGTACACTCGAAGATCAATAGCAATCTCACAAACCAATTCGGTGAATTGATTTGTAAGACAATCAACAAACTCACAAACTAATCTAATAGATTGAATTGCAAGTAGTAGCCTCCGATGAACAGTACTCCGAAGCAAGAGATAGATATCTTGATCTCGCTCTCAATCTTTCTTCCTCAACCTCTCCAACTCATCTCATGACTCAAGAACACACGATGTGCACCAAAACGGCTTTTCTGATTTTTATTATCTAAATCATAACTTGTCCACCAAATAGTGCGGCCATGGGGGGTTTATATAGCCTCCCACGCAGGCAATACTAATATATGGATGAACAGTAACCGCGGACGAACAGTAAACCGCGTTGGTGAACAGTAATTCCGTACAGATGAACAGTACCAAGTCGGTGAACAGTAATCCCGTACGGATGAACAATACCGCTCGGATGAACAGTAATCCGATTTGAAATCTAAGTTATATTTGGAAACTTAAACTATTCTAATTTTGGAATAAAAATATTAAACAGTAATTGGATGTCCGAATTGGATCCAAACTGAACCAACCCACATGCCATATTCCCGACATCCTCCCCATGCATGGCCAAGTCTTCCTCTCAGTTTCTCTTATGTTGTGGGCTTTCCTTCTCTGAGCTTTTTGCGCGAACTTGTTCCATGCACTTGATGCTTTCTTTGACGCCAATGCAACCCTTGTTGCCATGTCACCACATGTCTTTCTTCCTGCATGCGCTAGGGTTTTAACCCGAGAGCATGTTCCCTCTCGTTGGCCAGCATCTCCATCCACTCTGTTGGCCTTCACAATGTTTTGTTTTACCTTTTGTTGTAAAACAACACCGATGGAGCCAATTTGAGTTCTAGCATTAGTTTGCAATTTAGGGATGCAAACCAATGCTTTGGTAGTAGTTATGCCCGTATCACTCTCTCTACCTTTCACCCAAACGCGGTGCAATATGCACGCAACTATCGTCAAGACGGCTACAAGGAGTATGTCGAACTGATTGACATCATGCAAGTTGTGGAAGCTCAAGATGACGTTCTCAGAAAGAACTACATCTCACAATCGTCTAGTAGCAAAGTTGGTCATGAAGTCAATACAAGCAACTACAAGGTGAGAAAGCCTCACCCAAAAGAAAGAGGCAAGTAGGGTAAGGTCATTGGTCGCAAAACTAGATAGAATGCTCAAGCCAAGAAGGGTGAACAAAAGAAGCGCTACGAGAAGCCCTATGGCCAGCAGGACCAAAATTGCTACAAATGTGGCACTTAGGGTCATTGGTCATGTGTTTACCATGAGCCGTAATACGTGATCAATGCCTTCAAGGCTAAGAAAAAGGGCAAAGGACAGCATGAGGCAGACCTCGCCATTGCAAGCACAGAGGATCCACGATCATGGGATGTACCCATGGATGTAGACAGCCATATAGCAGCCCCCATCACACCTTCTTTGGACATCGCAGCAGCAGCAGCTGTAGTTGCCGAAGAAGAGAAGATGGATATGGCACAGATTCAGGAATAAGTTTCTTCATACTTTGCTGGTTCGATCTAGTGCACGTATTGCACGTAGATTTTATAGTCATTTGCAGTTTATGGTTGTGATAGAACATTGATTTTACGTAATAGTTGTAAGCTCTAGGAGAGCAAAGCAACAAATTCTTATTATGAGTCTCGCAAGACTTTTCCCATATTAATAGCAAATTGTGTTCTGTTTTGAAGTGTTTTACTTATATGTGTGGATTGTTTCCTACCCCATATTAATAAATACTTCATATATATCAGAACGCGTATGGCGCCCTATGGAGGAAGTGTGCTTAGCAGATAGCGGCACAACGAATACCATATTGAGAGAGACAAAAAAATTTCCAATTGATCAGCTAGAATGCTGGTAATCTTACAATGATCGCAAGCAGCGATACTTGTATAATAGGCTCAGGAAGAGCCATAATTATACTCCCGATGGGCACAACATTGGTCATTGAAGAAGCCTTGCTGTACCTAGAATTGACTAGGACTCTCTTAAGCCTTAAAGATATTCGCGCTAACGGTCTCCACGTAGAGACTGAAGAAGAGCATAGTAAGGAATACCTACTCATTACAAACCGCGAAGAAAATGGAAAATGGGTATTAGAAAGACTTCCTTCATATGAATCTGGGCTATACTGCACTCACAGAAAATGGAAAATGGGTATTAGAAAATAACTTTTAGAAGCTCTGAACTTTTCTGTCTCTGGCATAATAGATTAGGCCACTCTGGTCTTAGAATGATGAGAAATATAATTACTAGTTCTTAGGGACATAATGTCAATGTAAAGAATTTTCCGAATCCGAAAGATTTTGTGCGTCCTACATGTGCCACCGGGAAAATGATTACTAGACCCTCTACACTGAAAGTAAAGGATGAAATCCCTGCATTCCTGGACCGTATCCAGGGAGACATTTGCGTTCCTATACAGCCCCTGTCAGAGCAATCATGCTTTTGCAAAGCTGATCTCGCAGATAATTAAAATTAAGAATAATTTCCCTAATCAACATGTGAAGTCCATCAGAATGGACAACGCCGGAGAATTTACTTCAAAGGCATTTGATGATTATTGTATGGCAATGAGAATTACCGTTGAGCATTCTGTACCACATGTCCACACCCAGAATGGACTAGCAGATGCATTAATTAAAAGAAATAAATTTATTGCCCGGCCGCTCTTTCATAATTGTAATTTACCAACTACATATTGGAGACACGCAGTTCTGCATGCAATAACTCTCATCAATTTTCGACCATCAGCATATAACATCCATTCACCTATGCAACTAGCGCAAGGGTTAGCACCAAAAATCTCTCATCTACGAAGATTTAGTTGCAAGGTCTATGTACCTATACCACCACCGCAGCGAACTGCAATGGGCCCTCTTTGAAAGTCTGGGATATACGTTGGTTATGATACAACATCCATAATTAGGTATTTGGACCCCATGACAGGAGATTTGCATATAGCTTGCTTCGCTGACAGCATATTTGATGAGGATAGTTTCCCATCATTAGGGGGGGAATCAACCCCTTTATGAAAAATGTCGGGAACTGACATGACAAGCTACGGGAATCCATGCACATGATCAGCGCACCAATGAAACAAATAGAGAAGTCCATAAGATAATTGATTTGCAAGCATTAGCGAATCAACTGCTTGACAACTTTAGTGATTTGAAGAGCGTGGCCAAGTCACATGTGCCTACACACAATGCGCTGGAGAGGGTTGAAATACCAAAGAAAATTGAAGGTATCCCTAATCCCGTCCAACTAACCGGAGAGGCCTGGCGAAAAAGGATAAGAATGACTTGACACAACTGATCACTGAAGCTCCCCACAACCAGAAGGGGAACCAGTTGAGACCTGGCACTAGTATGGAACTTTTAGTAAAAGGCATACTGGATTTGAATATTTCCACGGAGGGAGACATCATCATGGATGTGTGCGCACACATCGGAGCTGAAAAACTAAAGGGACTTGCTCTCATAATTGGAAGCAGCGGTGGGCTAGTAAAAGCATTAACAGAATCGCCCTATGAAGAAATAGTTATAAATTATGTGACCACGAGAGAATCTATGAACAGAACAACAGTCAATGTCAACATTTATTTTGCAAAGAAAATTGCCACAATCATTGATCTCGATCCAGAGTTTGCATCGCTCGCTGAATGTAAGAAAATATATGATTGGAAAGATTGGAAGAAGGCAATAGAAGCAGAATTATTGTCCTTGAATAAAAGAGAAGAATTTGGGCATGTAAGCCGCACGCCTCCGCATGTGTACCCCGTAGGGCATAAGTTGGTATTTGTTCGAAAGATAAATAAAAATAATGAAGTTGTAAGACATAAAGCAAGGCTTGTTGCACAAGGTTTCACTCAGCGACCAAGAGTCGATTATGAAGAAACTTATTCGCCGGTCATGAGCAGAACTACCTTTAGATATTTAATCTCAATGGCAGTAAACTTGAATTTAGAAATGAAATTGATGGATGTGGTAACTGCATACCTTTATGCGAACTTGGATTTAGACATTTATATGAAGGTACCTGAAGGTATCCCTGTCCCGAACCAAGACATAGCAAATAGAAATCTGTACAGTGTGCAACTAAGAAAGTCACTGTATAGACCGAAGCAATCAGGCATAATGTGGTATAATCGCTTGAGCGACTTTCTCTGCAAGAAAGGCTACACGAACAATGAGGATTGTCCTTGTGTTTTTATACGGCGATTCCAGAATGGATTCTGTATAATCTAAGCATATGTAGATGATCTGAATATCATCGGGACCATGGAAGATATTAAGAAAGCAAGCTCTTTCCTGGAGTCGGAGTTTGAAATGAAAGACTTAGGTAAAACCAAATATTGCCTAGGCTTGCAGCTCGAGCATACCCCTGAAGGAATTTTAGTACATCAGTCAACCTACACTCAAAAAGTGTTAGAACGGTTCGGCTTTGAAAAGACATATCCTTTGAAAGTAACATGGCCAGGAGATCCTTACAGCAGGACAAGGACCCGTACATACCTAAAGAAGAGGGGGAGGAAGTCCTGGGGCCAGAATGAAGGATCGCGGGAGGCTACGATAGCACAAAATAAAATTTTTACCACACAACCAAGGAACCTCCGCTAGTAATAGATCACGAGATTACCACTAGACGCGTCGACTCATAGCGGAAGTAAAGTCGATGTAGCGAGATGATGCGGTCGTAGTCGTATTCGTCGCACGTCTTCTCCTTCGAGTAGTCGTACTCGCCGCGCGCCTTGTCCTTCGAGTAGTCGTACTGAGTTGTAGATCGTCCTAGTGTTGATGCTTCACAACAACACCTTCAACGTATCCACACGTACAGGGCAGAGACACCACGTGCTGGAGTGCTAGCACCGACAGCGTGGTTGAGAAAGGCGTGACTATTAGGGTTTTGGAAAGTTCTTCAAAAAGATCGTCATGACACCCCTTGCCACCGCCCCTCTATTTATAGGCATCCATGATGGGTCTCGAACTTGAGGCCCATTACGAACTCGAGGCCTACAAGAATTCGGATCACCATCCAAATCAAATCCCAACCCTTTAAGTGTGCGGCCCTATAGGTTCATGTGTAATCAGTTGTGGCTCGGAAACTCTTTTCCGACCACTAGTCGTCAGCGGTACCTAGCAGCACATAACGATTCCCAAACACACATAGAATATATCGGACGAACCTTAATGCAATATGATCTACGACCAGGTACATATCACTAACGACCAGCTCGTATCTCTATAAGACCAGTTCATATTTGGTCTCGACCAATTTGTAACTCCTTATGACAAGGTTCCGACCACTTAGTGACCATGTTTGACCAGCCTATGACCAGCTTGTATCTCCATACGACTAGCCCGTATCTGATCGAACTGAAAGACCTTCCTCGCCGCTGGAGTTTCTACCTCAGGATTTTATTTAATTTTTGAAGTTTGTTTTATCTTTGTTATTTATTTATTTTGTTTATTTATCTCGTTTACGAGTAGACATTGATTCATCGCGGACTTTTGAAGAAGAAAGAGTGCACCAAGATCAAGACCAGTACCTAGACCTATTCCAAGGCAAGTTAAACGCGCTTAACGAGTTGTATGTAAGCTAACTCGAACTTGACTTGTTAAGATAATAAGCAAAAATATCAGCTCAACTCAACTCGTTTATGATCCGAGTTCAAGTCGAGTCGACCCAAGTCCTTAGCAAACTTTTTTCTTTCCACTCTTAATCCTCCACCTCCATTCTGCTCCGAAATTCGCGCCACTCTCCCTGCACTTTCCCCTCTCCCGTAACCCGTGTGAGGCCGCCAATGGTCGCGCCACCACCGCCAATGGAGCCGCCCGCCGCATGTCTTTATCGCCATTCGCGCAACACCGTCATCGGAAGCAGCGGCGTGGCGTACAATACACATTCACCACTTCCCATTACTCTTTCTAACCATTACAGGGTTGGCGAGCCACTGAGGATGATTGACCTCACGAATAAATCCAGCCTTCAGGAGCTTATCAATTTCAGACTGGATCGCCTCCTTCCGGTCAGGTGCCAAACGTCGTAACTTCTGCTTGACCGGTTTTTTATCAGGCTGGAGGGCTAGCCTGTGCTCGATCACCTCCATGGGGACTCCGGGCATGTCAAACGCCTGCCAGGCGAATACGTCCTAGTTTGCTCAGAGGAATGAGACGAGCGACTCTTCCTATTTGAGGTTGAACCCTTCTCCGACCAGCACTTTTGGGAGAAACCCATCAGTGTTTCCTGATCCGCGTGGCGACTTGGCGCTTCCCAAAGAAATGCCTCTGCCGAGCGGGACCTCCTTTGTCTGGTCAGATGGTTCTTCGGTCTGGAGTGCTTGACCTACATTCCAGATGAGTCAGCTGCTTTGGTCGGGAGTTCATCGACCAATTCTAAAGACTTCCGATCACATGTATAAGCCATTTTTTCATCTCCTCGAACCATGATGACTCCTTTTGGTCCTGGCATCTTCAGACTCTGATAACCGTAGTGCGTGGCTATCAGAAATCTTGCTAAAGCCAGATGACCAAGGATTTCGTTATACGCAGTTTCAAAATCAACCACATCAAACGAAATCTTCTCCGTTCGGAAGTTGTCAGGACTCCCGAACGTAACCGATAAGGACACTTGTTCTATCGGTTTTGCGGTAGAATCAGGAACTATATCGTGGAAAGCATACTTCACGGGTTTTACCTTAGACCTGGGTACCTGTATTTCTTCTAATGCTCCCGCAAACAAAATATTCAAGGAACTACCATCATCTATCAAGATTCGATTAGCTCTACAATTGTTAATGGTAGGTACAACGATAATAGGGAACCTACCTGGTCGAGTTGACGGGACAGTGCAGTCCTCTTTGCTGAAGGAGATCATTGTGTCCGACCATCTCGATGGTTTGATGACAGTCGAAGACTCTGCAAGGTTGACCTCTCGCTCCACAGCTTTCAGGTAACGTCGTGAGTCGTACGAGGAAGATCCTCCAAAGATCATGTTAATTGTATGTTGAGGCTCCAGGTACTCCATCTGTTCGTCTCCATCTTTGTCCTTTTTGGAACTTGCTTCTCCAAACTCTTGTATGGAGGGAAGTGGACCTTTACCTGCATAATAATCTTCTAATTTATTTTGCCGGGTTCGACAGGTGCGTAAATCATGCCCTGCCTGCTGGGGAAGCGGACGCCACTTCTTGTTCTTTGGATATCCACCGGTCGGAATCTTTGCCTTACCTCGACCGGTGAAGTCCTTGTTACCCTTGGTGAACTTGTCGGGGACTATAAGAACTTCCTTATCCTGGGGCTTACGATGTTTCTTCTTCTTGAGAGTCTTCTTGTGCTTCTTCTCTGACTCCTCCAAGACAGATTGAGGGACTTTATCTTTTTGATCAATGACCTCGCTCCACTCAACTGCCTCACTAGCAGCTGCATATTTGTTAGCCATGTCAAAAAGTTCGACGGTCGATTGTGGAGGATTCAAAACGATATCCTCCGTAAACCGCCGATTCCTTAAACCTGCTTTGAAGGCTTGAATCACAGAAGACTCTGCAATCACCGGTATTGAATTACGAACCTGGCTAAACCTTTTAATATATTGACGAAGAGTCTCTTTCGATTCTTGCCAGATCCGATGGAGATCATCTTCCTTTCCAGGGCGATCGTACGTGCCCTGGAAGTTTACAATTAGGAGGTCGCAGAGTTGCTCCCAAGTATAGATTGATTCGACTGGTTGGTTGAGCAACCATGACCGGGTGGATCCCTCAAGTACCGTGGGCAAGTCATTAGCCATCACATTCTCGTCACCACCAGCGGCTCTGATGGAGTAGTGTAGATTTGGAGAAATTCTAACGGGTTTTGGGTCCCATTGAATTTGTCTATGTTGGCCGGTCGGAACCTGTTGGGCTGACGCACAGCCTGGAGCCCTGCAGAGAAAGCTCAACAGTCTGTGATTGATTCATGGCGCCTCCTTTGGAACGGCGTTGGATTGTAATCGGTCGGGGACCGATTTCTGAGATTGGAATTCCGGGGCTCCGGTGTTCCAACCTGGTCGTGGGTGTTCGGGCGACGCCTCTGATCTCCTGCTTGGCCCAGGCGATGCCAAAGATCGTTAGGACCAAGCAATTGATCCTCTCGATGAGGGGAATGAGTGGTTGTCTGAAACAACCTCCTTCCCACATGACTCCTCGGTCGGAATAGTCGAGAAGGTCTTGGCATCAGTTGATCCCCAACTTGACCATGCAGCCCTCTACCAAGGGAGGAAAGTTGGGATGAAGTCATAGTTTGACTTCGTGATATCCTTTGTTCCCAGTATGCTTTTGTATGTTGCATGGTTCGCTGAAGGATCTCCGATACCTGTTCTGCCAATTGGATAAAACCTAGAGCACATGCTAGAGCTGGATCAGTGTTATTTAAAATATTTTGAACACGCTGCAGGTTCTGTACCGTTATCGAAGGTCTTGGAGGATCTACAGTAGTTGTAGGAGTTCGTGGATCAGAACTTCCCCCCGACCTTGTGCCTGGCCCCGTCCGACCCATCATCCTAGGTGGGGCAGAACCAGGTGAATTAATTTGCGGTGGAAATTAAAACGCCTATTCGCATCTCCTCAATGGAAACTCGGTGCCCACCCCTCAAAATAATTTTCTTCGGTGCTTGATGACCAAACATTAGTCACCATCTCCATCGTCTCTGAAAATTTTATATAAGGTTCTTCCCACTGTTAGTGGTAACGAGAGATTCAATTTCAAACCCTAACCTGTATCGCTCGGGCTCGAGGATCGTTCATCAACTAAGCGGGCATTCGATTCGTCACGATTTTGGACCGTCCGACGACCGCATGGAAGGGGATGTTCGGACCGTCCGAACGGCCGATAACCAACGTTGGATCTTGATCGTGAGGTCGACAAGCGATGGAACGGTCGGGCCACCAAACTCAATAGCCGAACGTTTCAGAGCGCGATAGCCGCACGATTGGAATCCTATGCAATCTAACGGCCGTCCTCTTTTCGTGTTTCTCTCGCCGCTCGCGCTCGACGAAGTCAACAGTAGTGGTTGAAAATCGCAGAGCATGGGCAGCGTCGGGTCATCTCAAGCTTCGGCCAACGTCTTTGAGCATTGAGTGCTAGTGCTACCGACCCCTCTAGTCGTCTTCTACCTCTGTGCACCTGCCCCCATCCCTTCGGCCAGTTTCGACAGCAAGCTTTTGACCGAAAGTTGCATTGCTTCCTCCTTTGTTCTCTCGGCCTATATAAGCTTCTTCATTGCTTCCTTAGCCTCCTTTGAGCACCACTGAGCTTTAGCATCTGTACTGGAGGTCCATTTGAGCTTTATCGCCTCAGTTCTTTATGTCATCGCCATTGCCGCCATTGCTTGAAGTTTCAAGCTTTTCTGAAGGCGGTACCATTGGGCTTCATCCCTTTCATTCTTGCTCCCTCTGATTCCTCTCACCTCGGTGATCAGTAACCCTTAATCAATTTGGGTTTCTCCCGCAGGAATCTTATCAATTTGGTTTTTCCCCTCTTTCGGCCGAAAAATTGGTTATTGTCTTCTCCAGCTCCGGTAAGTCCATCTCTGCCCAATTCCTTGCTTCAGTAGGTACTCCATGCTATTGCGATCATCGTAGTAGTTTTAGATTTCGCTATTTTTTTTTCTTCTTGAGTCGCCGGCGCATCGTCGGGCTTTGCCTCTGTTCCTTTGTCGATCTTCGTTGTCGGACGAAAAACAGAGAGTTTTCGGTTATCGTTGAGTTTGAGCCGTAGGATTTTAGATCAATCGCCGGATTCTTGTGGCGTGATCGGACGCGCGCGCTAGGTCATCGCGGCGTGGCCGTCCGATTTTCGATCAACGATCCAGATCTGGAGGAACGTTGGACCGTCCGAACGGTTCAATCGCGTGGACCGTTGGATCCAAGATCAGCGGTTCACGTGCGTGTGACGTTCGGACCGCCGAACATCCTTGGCATCCGTGCGTTCATCTTTCATCCAACGGTCGATGCTTAGGGTTGGCGCGTTAAGCTCTGTTGCTCTGCGTGTGGGCTGTTGGATCAATGATCTTCGCCCATGTTCTTCCACGTCGTTTATCCGAGTTATATTTCTCGGGTAGAGTTATTTATCAAGCGAAAAATAGTTTTATCTTCCAAAATTCATAAGTAATTTTCAGAACTTCAAAAATGATAAAACCAAAGTGCCATTATTTTTCATTCTTAGTAAACTTATTTCCAGTATAGGTTGCTCATTTGTCGCAGATGTGCGTAAAAGATTTATTTTAAAAGTAAGCTTTAAACGATTATCTTTACAATGTAAAAATAGTGGATCTTAGAAAACTCATAACTAATTATTGCAAGCTCCAAATGAGATGAATCCAGTGGGGCTGTTCATCTTATGAGGTGCTTGATTTATCATAAAAATTTCAGTAGCCGTGTCATTCTAGAAAATTTCACTAAAATCATTGCTTAGGTGAATAGTGATGTTTTTCCTTTTACGCCGATCTGAAATTGTTTTGGCCATAACTTTGCATTGAGAATCCAAATCAATTGGTTCTTGTTGCTTTAGTTCATAAAAATTATGTTCTTTCTACTGTAAAAATTTGAGAACTTTTTGCTGAGTTTTGCTGTTGCATCTTTTGATATTTCTCGCCTTTTTGGTTCTTGTTGGTTCTTTCGATAGGTTGCGACAATATTAATCATATCGAGAGTGATCCTCTGCAGCAAAACAGCGAGCTTCAGCAAGGCAAGATATTTGACCATAAATGTCCCATTACTTTCAAAGTCTAATATCTTGTTTACAAACTATATGTATGCATTGCTTTTGTGTCCAATTATTTTTGCCATGTTTAGAGGTAGCTATTCCTAATGCATTGTTGCCATTAAAATGTTATCCCCTGCCACAACCATAAGTTATTATCATCGCTGGTGAATTAGAGCCCGGTGATTTAATTATGCTCTTTTACTGTCTTTTGCGATGTCATGCTTAGAAATGCTTAGCTACCGGTAGAATTGGGCGGTTATCGACCTAGTCGATGACCTTGATCACACAAATCATTTTGTTTATTTTTGGTTCAGCACCTTATGCTTTTGTTTTGTAAAAACCGAAAATGAAACAAAATGGTTTGACTTGGGCACAATGGCATGTTGGTGTGATTGTTGGGTGTGACAAGGAAAGGTGCCCAGGTCCCTAAGGACCGAGTTACTTGTGTCACTAAGCCAAGCGCTTTTGCGTACTAACCACATGAGGGTTATATGGGACCCCTCTTGACCTAGTACTTTGGAGTGTGTTATCTCCGAGTCGCAGGAGGAGCGTTGTGTGTGTTGTGTGAAAAAGGAATTGTGTTCTTGTGTTTGGGTGTGCGGTGGTGGAGTTTCCGGGATGGACTCTCCACCTCGAGGGCGTCCTTGATTGTCCGAGGCTTTACCGTGAGGGGTAGTTGTCCGAGGTCGGGCCACGACCCGACACAACGTATGGGTTTCTATCCATATGGGCGACTCGAAGTTAATACATAAGATTGGAAACGTCTCGTAGGACTTAGCCGTCTTGCGCATACCAAAGGTAGTGTGCTTAATCATGTGGCAAAAGGCGGTCCGCATGTGGGTAAGTTGGTACACCTGCAGGATAAAACTATTCAATAGCCTCGCCCTAGGTTATGGACATGCTTGGTAAGGTCGTGCAAGAACTAGACTACAACCTTTTAAATTAAAATTTGACATGGTTGGCATGAATGGGTAATTCATGCTATTGTTGTGGTGACTAATGGTTTAGTCACTACCAGACTGCTTTTATTGTTGTTGATACTTGTTTACTACTGCTTTTGTCAAATAAAATCAGATTGCAAAATTGCCTTCAATCTATTACATTATTGCAAATAAAACTTGCTTTATGCTTGCAAACTTCATCCTAGCTCGCTCCACTTAAATACGCTTGCATATTGTTATCGTATAGATCTGTTATCATTCTTATATATCTTAAGTAGTACATTCAAAGTACTCACCCGACTTTTGTTTGGGGTCGCTTTTGTTTGCAGAGGAAGAAGGTGAGCCCCAAGGGCTTCACTACGTGAGATGTCTTCTTGAGTTCGACGGCTAGTCATACCACAGTCGGTTGCCTTGTGGGTAAAAGGCACACCGTTGGGCTCTTTTGTTTATCGCCATCTTATGGCACTTTTGCTTCAGCTGTTCTGTAATATTTATCTGTTGGCCGGTTGGCCTCTTTGTTGTAATTACTCTTGAATATTATTATGTATGTCTTTATTTTGTTCTCAGGCTTTGGTTCTATGTGATTGAATGGAATTGATGCATGAACTTTTGTGAGAGGGTGTATCTTTTCTGGGAAGTATACATTCCTCGGCGTCACGAGTTATTATGCTTATGATGATAGGGTCAAGTGGTGACTAATCATTATAAGCTTAATAATCCCGGGGGCGTCACAAGAGGTTGGTATCGTTTACCCCGATTTTTCCATGCAATAAGCTCAGAACTAGTGGAGAATCTTTCAGTGCTTCTACCAGATGCTTCCACGATGGAGACCGATCAGAGATAAGTACCTCCTAAGGCCTTCGGGGCAGACTCAACCTGACCCGACGGATTGCCGACTGTATGCTGAGCCTTATCATTCCCACTTGACCTGTAACCGGTGGGAGTTTCATCGACACCGTTACCAGATGTCGGTTGGCTCCTGGAATTTTCAGAAGCCGTTGGTGAGTACTTGTTAGTCATGATTGTATCAAGAGTATATTGATTCTCAAATAGTGGGGCTAAAGTTCCGTCACCTTTTTCACCGGTCGGAAGGACCGGGCTTGGAGAGGGTTTTGGACATTCCGAGCTGGTCGGAGTAATACGTCCCTCCGGAAGTGCCACTTGTCGTAGCGGTGTATCTTCACTCATTCGCTCAATTTTGTGTTGTCAGCAACATGCGAACCGGCGGAGGAGGAAGATGATGATATCTCGTTCTCTTGCATCGCGTGGATACATTCGTCCATGTCGAAATGGGAGTAGTCATTCAAATTGAACCAGTTCTCCTCGTCCCAAGTTCCTGCCATAGTCGTATATACGATTATGAAGGCCGGGCAAGGATTTGCTCGAGCGAAGAATTTCTTCAGGAAATTTGCGCCTTCTTCCCCACGGACGATGCCAGCTGTCGACGATCAAATCGCCGATCTTATGAATATAAAAAACAAAGAAAAATAGAGCGTATCTCTTGGAATGGAATGAGATCACTCTTTATTGCATTGTACTCCAGTGTAACTAGGATTAGCCTTCTGTCTGAAGATAGGCATGCCTTGTAATAGCCACTCCATAGCAATAAAGAGTGATCACATTCCATTCCAGGAGATACGCTCCATTTTCCTCTGTTTTTTTATATTCATAAGATCGATATTTGATCATTGACAAGTCTCCACGTAGAGACTGAAGAAGAGTATAGTAAGTAATACCTGTTCATTACAAAGTGCGAAGAAAATGGGCAAAGGGTATTAGAAAGACTTACTTCATATGAATCTGGGCTATACTACATTCACATTAAGGCACCTGCAGCCTATACTGTCCTAAAAAAACCTTTTAGAAGCTCTGAACTTTTCTGTCTCTAGCATGATAGATTAGGTCACCCCGTTCTTAGAATGGTGAGAAATATAATTAAAAATTCTCCGGGGTATAATATCAATGTAAAGAATTTTTTGAATCAGGAAGATTTTATGTGCCTCGCATGTGCCACCGGGAAACTGATTACTAGACCCTCTACTCTAAAAATAAAGAATGAAATCCCTACATTCCTGGACCGTATCCAGTGAGATATTTGCGGGTCCTATACAGCCCCTGTCAGGTCCAGTTAGGTACTTTATGGTGCTTATCTGTGCTTCCTTGAAATGATCGCATGTATGCTTATTGTCTACGAGAAACTACGCTTTTGCAAAGCTGGTCTCGCAGATAATTAAAATTAAGAATAATTTCCCTGATCATCATGTGAAGTCCATCAGAATGGACAACGCCGGATAATTTACTTCAAAAGCATTTGATTATTATTGTATGGCAATAAAAATTACCGTTAAGCATTTTGTACCATATGTCCACACTCAGAATGGACTAGCAGAGGTATTAATTAAAAGAATTAAATTTATTGCCCGACCGCTCTTGCAGAATTGTAATTTACCAACTACGTGTTGGGGACACGCAATCCTACACGTAGCAACTCAATTTTTGACCGTCAATATATAACATCCATTCACCTATGCAACTAGCGCAATAGTTAGCACTGAAAATCTCTCATCTACGAAGGTTTAGTTGAAAGGTTTATGTACCTATATCACCACCGCAGCGAACTGCAATGGACCCTCTCAGAAAGTCTAGGATATACGTTGGTTATGAGATAGCATCCATAATCAGGTATCTGGACCCCATGACTGGAGATTTGCTTACAGCCCGCTTCGCTGACAGCATATTTGATTATGATAGTTTTTCGTCATTAGGGAGTGGAAATAAACCCCTTGATGAAAAATATCGGGAACTAACGTGGCATGCTACGGGAATCCATGCACATGACCCGCTCACTAGTGAATCAAATAGAGAAGTTCGAAGATAATTGATTTGCAAGCATTAGTGAATCAACTGCCTAACCACTTTAGTGATTTGAAGAGTGTGACCAAGTCGCATTTACCTGCACGCAATGCACTGGAAAGGGTTGAAATACCAAAGAAAATTGAAGGTATCACTAATCCTGTCCAGAGACCTCAGAATAAAAGAATGAGAACTCCAGCCCCTCGAATCCCAAGTAACCGGGGACGCCCGGCGAAAAGGGATAAGAAGGACTTGACACAGCCGATCACTGAATTTCCCCACAACCAGAAGGGGAGCCAGTTGAGATCTAGCACTAGTATGGAACATTTAGTAAAAGGCATACTGGATTTGAATATTCCCACATAGGGATGGCAATTGTGCCCAATTACCCGCATGTCCGCGGGCGAATACCCTAATGGAGGCAGGTATGGGCGTCTTTTTTTGCCCACGGCATAAAAATGGGCACAATTCCTTGCCCATCGGGCAAACAGGCGTGGGCATGGGTAAGCTCCACCCGTACCCGCTTCGCCCGATTACCCGTAATCTACCCGCATGTGTAAGGAACTACGTCAATTTATATTTGTATTTTATTTGTTGAACTTGATTAATTGTCTTGTTGAACATGATATGTGAATTGTGATGAACTTTATTAGTTGTTGAATATGTGATGCACCATTGATGTGTGAATTATGATGAACTTGATGTATGCATTGCTCGCGGGTAACAAGCATGTCCGCGGGCAGCGATGCATTATTCGCGGGTAAACGGGCATGCCCGCGGGCGACGGGTATGGCCGAGATTTTTCACCCATCGTCCTTCGCGAGTATACCCGTGGGGGGAATTCGGGGTCGCGGTATGGGTATTGGTGAGCACTACCCGTACCCGCCGCGCCCGATTGCCATCCCTATTCCCACGGAGGGAGACATCGGCATGTATATGTGCGCACACATCAAAGCTGAAAAACTAAAGGGACTTGCCCCCGCAAATTGAAAGCAACGGTGCGCAAGTAGAAGCATTAGAAGTATCGCCCCATGAAGAAATAGCTATAAGTTATGTGATCACGGGAGAATCTATGAATAGAACAACAACCAATGTCGATATTTATTTTGCAAAGAAAATTACCACAATCATATATTTTGATCCAGAGCCTATATCGCTCGCTGAATGTAAGAAAAGATCAGATTGAAATTATTAGAAGAAGGCAATAGAAGCGGAATTATTATCTCTGAATAAAAGAGAGGATTCTTGGCCCGTAAGCCGCACGTCTCCCCATGTGCACCCAGTAGAGCACAAGTGAGGTATTTGTTCGAAAGAGAAATGAAAACAATGAAGTTGTAAGACATAAAGCAAAACTCGTTGCATAAGGTTTCACTCAACGACCAGGAGTCGATTATAAAGAAATTTATTCTCTGGTCATGAGCGAAACTACCTTTACATATTTAATCTCAACGGCAGTAAACTTGAATTTAGAAATAAAATTGATGGATGTGGTAACTGCATATCTTTATGAGAATTTGGATTCGAATATTTATATGATGGTACCTGAAGGTATGCATGTCCCAAACCAAGACAGAGTAAATAGAAATATGTATAGTGTGTAACTCAGAAAGTCACTGTATGGACTGAAGCAATCAGACAGAATATGGTATAATCGCTTGAGCAACTTTCTCTGCAAGAAAGGCTACACAAACAATGAGGATTGTCCTTGTGTTTTTATATGACGATCCCAGGATGGATTATGTATAATCTCAGTATATGTAGATGATCTGAATATCATCGGGACCCTAGAAGATATTAAGAAAGTAAGCACTTACTTGGAGTCGGAGTTCGAAATGAAAGACTTAGGTAAAACCAAAATACTACCTAGGCTTGCAGCTTGAGTATACCCCTGAAGAGTTTTTAGTACATCAGTCAACCTACACTCTGAAAGTGTTAGAACTGTTCGGCTTTGAAAAGACGTATCCTTCGAACGTGCTGATGGTCGGGAGATCATTGCAGCAAGATAAGGATCCGTACAGACCTAAAGAAGGAGGGAAGTCTTGGGACCGAATTCCGTACTTGAGTGCAGTAGGAGCACTCATGTATCTAGCAAACTGTACTAGACCGGATATTACATTTGCAGTGAACCTGCTAGCAAGGTATAGTGCAGAACCTACCAAAAGACATTAGCAGGGAATAAATGACATCTTCCGATACCTCCAAGGAAGCAAAGATCTTGGTCTATTCTACAGAAAGAACCAAGACCTAACTATGACTAACTATGCGATACTAGGTACCTGTCAGACCCGCATACAACTAAGTTGCAAACAGACTATGTATTCCTATGTAGTGGAACTGCAATTTTATAAAATTATCTAAGCAAAGTCTTGTATCTACATCGAAAAACTACTCAGAAATTATAGTATTGTACGAGGCCTCACGGGAATGTTCTTGGCTTCGGCAGATGATTCACCACATCTAGCAGTCATGTGGATTGAATACCGCACAAACCCCCACTATTATCTATGAAGATAATGTAGCTTGTGTTGCACAAGTGCAGATGGTTTATGTGAAGAGTCCTCTCACTAAGCATATCAACCCTAAATTCTTCTATCCTCATGAATTGCAAAAGATGGACGAAATTAAAGTACTACATACTAAGTCATGTGAAGATTTTACAGATTTATTCACTAAGTCACTTCTAGCGTCTAGTTTTGAAATATGCATACGTGGAATTGGAATGATAAGACTTAGAAAAGTGCAAAATTTAGAGGGAATCTTCACAAACTCTTTATTAAAGCTTGATCATGAAGATCGAGTACCCAAAAAATAAATCATAAAGATCAAATAAAATTTGGTGGATTGTACTCTTTTTTGCTTGACGAGTTTTTCTGAAGTTTCTCGACTAAGGTTTTTAATGAGGCAATTCGTGCAGCACAGTAGAATGTGTATCATGTACTTTCTCTATAAAAAATTTCCATTGAGTTTTTAAGGAGTTTTGATGCGAGATGAACATGACGAATGAGTGCCCAAGGGGAGTGTTAAGAAATCGGGCTCAGGCCGAGAGTTCTGGTCCATGGTGTGCTCCTTATCCATCCAATAGCCTATATACATGAAGGGGTACCCCAACCATTGTACTACAGTTTTGAGAAGATTAATAAAGATATACCAGAAGTCCCCTAATATCTGTGTTTTCATTCTTTTATTCTGTTCTTGTATTCTTGTATCGTTCTTATGATTTTGAGTTTGTCTAAGACAAAATTGCTCAAACTAAATTCGTCAATGCAGGTTCCTCAACACCATCAACACCATGTACAGACTACAGAACGAAGGAAAAACAATCTCTGCACGTCCAAATGCCGGCTACATGTACAGCTAGCCCTTCGATCTCTGCCTGCCTACCTCCCTTGCAGCATGGTTACGGTGAGGTCGCACGCGGAGTAGGCCTCATCCTGCTCCCTGAACCTGTACCTGTCCGACGACGTGCACTGCAGCGTGAACGTCGGCGGCCGCGGCATCGGCAGGACGGAGCGGTCGCTGCCCAGCGTCAGCACGACGTACGAGATGTCCGGCCGGTCGCACGCGTGGTCCTGCACGCACAGCAGCGCCATGTGGATGCACTGCAGCGCCTCGCGCGCCGAGCACGACGACCGGATCGACGGGTCGATCAGCTGCTCGCCCTTGTCCGCGTTCCACAGCTGCCACGCCTGCGCGTTCGATCACCACGCGAGATCAAACAAGTTAGTATTTGTTCAGAGAAAAACAAATGTTCTGTGAGAACGTGAGGAGCTAGTGTGCGCTTACATAGCCTACAATATTCAGGGAGCCCTCCATGTGGTGGAAGCTGCTGCTCTTCTGGCCGGAGATGATCTCCAGGATCAGAATGCCGAAGCTGTACACGTCGGACCTCACCGAGAATAAGCCTTCCATCGCATACTCCGGTGACATGTACCCTCTGACGGCGCAACGAAACAAAATTTCAGTAACGAATGTGATACATTTGATAGTTTGGTACCATTACGACTGTTGTTTCAGTGGTGATGCACTCACAGCGTGCCGACGACGCGGTTCGTGTTGACCTGGTTCTGATCACCGCCAAAGATCCTCGCCATGCCGAAATCCGAAATCTTGGGGTTCATGTCATGGTCCAGGAGGATGTTGCTGGCCTTGAGATCACGGTGCACGACGCGAAGCCTCGAGTCCCTGTGAAGGTAAAGAAGACCTCGAGCGATCCCTTCGATGATGTGGAACCTCGTCTTCCAGTCCAGGAGCCCTCGCCTCGCCGGATCTGATCACCCGTCAGCACCAATCACATCGTCAGAGTCAGCTTTGCATGTTACAAGAAATTGTACTGCAATTATGTAGATTTGATGAATACCGAACAGGAAGGCGTCTAAGCTTTTGTTGGGCATGTACTCGTACACCAAGATCTTCTCTTCCCCCTGTATGCAGCAACCGAGCAGCCTGACAAGATTGCGGTGTTGCAGCTTTGCGATTAGTATGACCTCGTTCTTGAACTCCTCCCGCCCCTGGCCTGAGCTCCGGGACAACCTCTTCACCGCAACCTCTTCGCCCCCGGCAAGTATCCCCTGCAATGAATCAACCGTGCATCTTTAGTTCTGTAAAAATGGCATACATTGTAACATGTGTAGTAGATTGTGCTATCTCTAGTTGTACCACCTTGTAGACATGGCCGAACCCTCCCTCCCCAAGTTTGTTGGAGTTGCTGAAGTTGCCGGTGGCAGTCGCTAAGGTCTCGAAGGCGAACAGAGGCAGCTCGCAGCTGTTGCCGTTCTCTGCTTCCTCATGATCAGGTTGTTTTGGCCCTGAGAAATCCTGTGCTGCTTCCCTGCCAGGATGCAACAATGAGAGCCTTGTCTTTTCTTCCCTACTAGCAATGCCAAGTCTCTCTGCACAAGATGAACTAAACTTGTCAGGCCTCGAGATAACAAAATTGCTTGTAAATCGTTAAAATCATTTATATGGCGAGTTCAATGTTGCTTCAGATATGAACTGTCCCCTGTCCCCTCACCTTTGATTCTTCGTCTGCATTTCCACAGGAGAAGGCCGCATGCTAACAATACAACCACTACGACGATTACTACAATAACGACTACTGTTATCCATCGCCTCCGTTTGGAGCCTGTTTCTGGGCAGGTAAAAAAAACAGCAAAATTTATAAGCCATGTGCAATTGTCAAGTAAGTAAATGTTCTACAGTAACAGATAAACAGTATTATCTATGAATCTACCCTGTCGCAACAGAAGAAAACTTCAAGAGTTTGTCAAAGTTTCAAAGATTTGCTCCCTGCAAACTGTGCATGTAGTCTGCCAAAAGCCCAAAACCATACATGCATTCAGATCAGGTAATATAAAAATCACAATATATGGTCAGACATGTTGACCATCATGGTCAAAACATGATTTATTTCACATGTGCCCTGTGTGCTAATCGCAATATACTATTGGTGAACCTAACTATCCACCTCACGGACAACGGCTTCATCCAAAAACTAAGATAAAGAATAAACCACGTTAGGTCTTTTTTCATGAAGCCCTCAGATAGCATTGTATTTCCCCATCTATAATATTATAGTTGATGGAAAAAATTTAAGACATGTCGTTGTCGGAACAATCTTTAAGCCAAATAATGGATTGACATATATTGTTCTGTTCTCACAGGTCAGCATCTGGAGCAAACGGCATGCGTATATTCAGAAGTCAGAATCAGAAAATTTCATTTGCAGGCGGCCATCGAATATGCAAACCTTTTTAGCTGTCTTAATGCGTTATCAAACAATGACAGCTGATAAAGCAGTAGAAATGGGCGTGACATTAGCATCTGGAAGGCTTATCTCCCTCATCCACAGATTTAGCAAAGATGTTTTCTGGGGTGAAATATTTCACTAGTTTTTTTCCCCACCCTTCACAATCACTGTTCACTAGTCCAAATTGGCAACCATCTTCTACTCGTCTATCCTGGTGAATTTTATTCCGTGGACTGCAAAAAAGCACCACACCGGATAAAACCCCAACAACTTCACATGCATTTACACTGGAATGGATTGCTGCTACCTTTTATATTCCCATTTCAGTTTAACTATATCCCAAAGATTCCATTGTTTTGTTCCTTTTCCAATTCTTCCACACGGCTATAATCGTATTCTTCATCGATAAAGAACAAAATGTCATGTTTTCTTCTTCCTGAAATCCAGTGGTTTGGCCGTTTGGCATGTAGCCCAGCCAATCATGTCTTAGAACAACCAAACCAAGAAATTTTTCAGTAAGCATTCAGCAATATTTCCTGAAGAACCAAGAAATTTCCTAACAACAATTTTGTAGGCCTATTCAGAAGTTTTAAGTACAGAAATCATAGCCATTAACTAACCAAGAAAATAATAGATTGCTTACCTAATACAGAAGATGGCACCTTGATGTACAGGTCATAGCCCTCTCCTTTGGGGAACTGGTAGATGTCCACCAACTCCTGCCCCCAGGTCAAGCAGCTGGTGCCGGTGCTGTAACTGTACGCGCCACACGAGCAATTTGCTAAGCACGACTGCCTGCATGCGTCCGCGTCGCCTACCGTCGTCGCCCAGGCGGCGAAGTCTGGCAGCTTCACGCCTGGGATCTTGGCGAACACGTCGCCGCCACCGCTTATGTTCCTCTCGCTGCAGGTCAGTGGGGTGCTCCTCACACAACCCTGCGTCCACCTCCGGTTGGCATAGTCCGCTTCAGACTTCGGCTTAAAACCTGCAAAATTGTATGATTCACGTAAGAGTTTGCTAATTTTTAGTTGATTGAAATTTTCTTATCCATCAATCATCTATAATTATATAATACTAAATCTTAAATTGTAATACCAAATGATATGCAATTTTAGCACAGCTCTATTATAACTTTTAATTCTATTTGTTTATATATATTTATATTTTTATATTTGTAAGGTTCACTTAGATTTATTTTTGTTTAGTTTAAAAAAAATTGTATTAGTAAAGTTCACCTATATTTATTTTTATATAGTTTAGAATTTTTTTTAAATCTTAATACATAAATTTATAGTATCTATCGGATGAAGCGGCTAAGAAATGTGACTGAAATCACCTGGAGCATATCATATGTACGAGATTAAATGATGTCAGTGCAATTTGCAAAGCCACTAGTTGGGTTTTTTAGGAGTTTGACCTTTCAAGCAGGTGCAGACGGCCCGGCCATTTTCGTCGGCGGCGCACTCGGCGTTGGGCCCGCACATATTGTACGCCTGGCACTCGATCGTCGGCTGCGACCAGACGACCTCCCACTCGCCGGTGCCGTCGAGGAGCATGTAGCACGTCTCGGTGCCGTTCGGCTGGAGCACGAACCTGTACAGCGAGGTGTTGTACGCGCTGAACGTATAGGACATGACCCCGCTGCTCTGCGACGCGTCGCCGGAGAACTTGAAGCCGTACACGTAGAGCGACCTCCACGGGATGCCGGCGAAGCTGGAGCCCGTCCACTGCCCCGACCTCCAGTACGTGGTGTTCTCGCCGCCGCCCTCGCTCTTCCATATGTAGAGTTGCGCCGAGCCGAGCGGATCGAGCCCGAGCGTGAAGATGCCGGTGGCCGGGTCGCTGGGGCTCCTCCACGACGTGAACAGCGTCCGGTTGACTACCCCGTTGCGCTGGTCGAGCGTGATGCTCATCCCGGGGATGAAAGTGTCCGCCGGGTGTTCGAAACTCTGCCACAGCATCTGCCCACCGCCAGCGGACAGCACGAGGTTTCCCGTGTCGTGGATCATCAGCGTGATGTTGCCCAGAGACGACGACGTGTACGTCCGCCACACCACGCGCTCCCCCTCCAGCACCTGCAGCTCGCCGGAGCCCGTCACTATGGCGGAGTACCCCAAGGCCGCGCTCACCGGCGCGTCGCGGTTGGCCACCCACAGCACGGTCTGCTCCGCGGCGTTCGCGTACTGGACCCCGAGGTACCGACGCGCCGGGTCGCCGCCGCGCGGCGTGAAGAAGGTGAGCAGGAAGGTGCCGTTCGCCGACAAGAGCGTGTTGTTTCCGGCCAGCGACTGCCCCTGCGACAGCGTGTCGGCCGCGTCGACATGGACGTGCACGCAGAGGAAGAAGAGCGAGGCGAGCGCAGCAGCAGTGGCGGCATGAGCCATTAATGGCGGCCGGCTTCGAGCTTCTTGCTTGGCTTGGGTTTCTAATGGCTAAATAGAGTTGCTGCGTGGTGCGACTATTTTAAAGCGGTATGGAAAGGAAGGGTCTGCGAAGCTCGGGGTTCACATTATTAGAGACGTAAGGCTGCACGAGCGACAAACTAGCATTTGACGGACCGGACCGCAGGGATGAATAGTGTTTTCGTGAGGAGTGGACAGTGACCAACGGCACGGCAGCATTTTAGCACTGTAGCAACAGTGAAAAAAAACCCACACCAATTTACTGTAATATGCTGATATCGTAGTTATTGATCTCGACCTTCGGTTTTGTGGGACGGTGGAGATTAGAGATGGCAATCGGGTGCAGTAATACTTGTCTATACCAATACTCGTGACCCTGATTCCCCCTACGGGCATACCTGCGAAGGGCGACAGACGAAGAACCTCGCTAATGTCCGTCGCTCAAGGGCATGCCCGTGTACTCGTCACCTCTCCTTTCATTAGTAAGATGATTTAACGAAATTAAAATTCCAGGATTACTGTAGTCTCCTAAGCAAATTCAAATAGAAATTTATTATAATTGTTGTTCTAAACTTCTAATATCAAACTATTATTTGAAGCATAAATGCAAGAGCGGCTGGTAGATAGTCTAGAATGTGGAAACAAAAAACTACAATCAGCATATTTGCACAATCAAACTGCTTAATCCTATTGTGTAATAGTTGGTTCATAAGACACATTCGGAGTTGTTAGCCTTGCTCATGTATTGTGTTCGTATGGTGAGCTGCTTGTCTGAGATCCCGTAGCCACTTGCAAATTAAATTTTCAAAATGTGTTCTAACACTTGGGAGCAAGCCGGTTGGAGATTCTTAGCGGTTGAGGGCGGCTGCAATGCAGGCGGTGTGTAGTATACCTCGATGGAGAGGGCGGTGTTGTAGGGACTGAAGAGCTCAAGCAGGTCGTTGACACCGCACCGGCGCGGCAGGTTGCACACGAACAGCTCGTGTGGCTGCAACCACCACTGCGCCCATCCGCTCAAATCATCGTCGGTGTCCGCATCACCCTCCTCGTCATCCTCCCCGCGCATTGCGCCATTGTCGCCCCCCTCCTCCTCGTCGTCGGTCCACCAAGGCCTCTCCTCTTCCCCCTCCTCCTCTGTTTCGAACACTAGTGGTCTCACGCTGGCTCTCCTCTTTTGGCAGAAACGAGCAGTGGCAACCAGGGCGATGAGTTTGGAGGAAGAGAGCGTAAGGTGGCGGCGACGACGGGTGGGGGAGGAGGAGAGGTGGTGGGAGTGGGTCGGCTTGGGCAAGTGGAGGAGTCGAGGACGGGGACTGGCGAGTGGCGAGTGGCGGCTGGGACTTGGGAGTCGATCAGTCAGTGAGTAGTGGCCAGCGACTGAGTAAGAGTGATTAGGGTTTTAGTGGGAGTGTGGCCCACCTGTTTGTAATACCCCGGCCTGCTCGTAGCGTGGCCCATGTGGCCCATGAGGAGTTGTGTGGTGGGATTAGTCCCACATTGCTTGTCTCAAGTGAGTTGTAGTGGTATATAATGCCTGTTGGATCCAAACGTAGCACCTCCGGGTTAACCCTTTTACATGAAGCGAGGACGAAAGTGTAAGTGAGGTGCTATGTGTGGGCGGGTCCGCCCCACGGTGGGCTGGGCATTGAGCCGAATTTGGGTCAGGGTGTTACAGATGGTATCAGAGCATCAACCTTCACGCAGAGCGCGTGCGGGGCGAAGCGCGGCATATGGCGCATGGCGCATGGGGCGGAGTGGACACATGGCATGGCATATGTGCCGACCTGGGCACGGACGTGTACCGAGGGGTGGTTCGGGCATTTGCCGTATGCGGTATCTTTGAGGCGTCAGCCCTTAAGGGGGGGTGAATGTAATACCCCGGCCTGCTCGTAGCGTGGCCCATGTGGCCCATGAGGAGTTGTGTGGTGGGATTAGTCCCACATTGCTTGTCTCAAGTGAGTTGTAGTGGTATATAATGCCTGTTGGATCCAAACGTAGCACCTCCGGGTTAACCCTTTTACATGAAGCGAGGACGAAAGTGTAAGTGAGGTGCTATGTGTGGGCGGGTCCGCCCCACGGTGGGCTGGGCATTGAGCCGAATTTGGGTCAGGGTGTTACACTGTTAGTGTATGTCGCAGGTAAACGGGCGAGACGGGTACGAGTGGAGCTCACCCATGCCCGTACCCGTTTACCCGACGGGCAGAGAGTTTCCCCTATTTTCATGCCCGTGGACAAATAAAACAGCTGATGCCCCGGCTCCATTAGGGTATGTATCCGCGGGCACGCGGGTAATCGGGCATAATTGTCATCTCTAGCGGAGATCACTCCTAGCACTCATGACTGTAGCATCGCTGCATTGAGAGTATTGTAGCCATAAACACTGTAGTAACACTGCTGTTGATCTCAACATTCGTTTTTTGCCCATGCACTTTATAACATCTCTACATTGAGAGCTTTACTGTAGAGAATTGCTCCCCGCATTTGACATACTTGCTAGTAGTAATCTGATGATGGCAAAATGAATTGCTCATCAAGAAGATTATTCTTTTTTTTATAGATAATGGAAGAGAAAAACTCTCACGGCCTTTGTATCAAAGATACACACAGGCTATTTTATTAAAGAGTTTAAAACACCAAAGTAACCAAAGCTGTTAAAAATAGTTTGAATCCTTACAGGCAAACGACGACTGCAATTTTAACTCATTCTTTACTAATCCTGTTATTAAACCGCCGTCGCCAAGTTTAATTAACCATCCGAATTAAGTAATTAAATTGCAGTTTAATGGTCCACATCAGTTCAGTTGATCTCCTCAATCTAGTGCCAGTTTCTGCTTGGATTGATCTTGATCGATCGTTAATGAGAACGGAGAAAAGACGGAGATTTTTTTTTAGGTTTCTTGTGTAGCTGTTGATAGCGATGGAGCTGGCCGTGGGCACCAAAGGTGATGTTGAACCTCCGGCGCAGGCAGCTGCAGTGCAATCCGTGCTACCGGTAAATCAATGATCATATTTAATTTATATTGTCACCATATACTACTAGTAAAATATACAGTAAAATCTCTATGTATATACACAGCCGACGTATCTTCAACAAAGGGGTCAAATAGGATTTGAAAAAAAGAACAATGGGACCAAATAGCCTGCTATAGAGCACAAGAGTGGTGATTGAAGTTGTGGTTTCCAAACCCCATTTTCACTTAAAAAGGAAAATATGAAGATATTGCAGCTCCAACTTATGGTTTTTTGATAGAGAAAAAGACCATATCTTAAAAGAATCTGCACATACATTATATACTATTATAAAGTGATGTTAAAAGTGTAGGAAATATGCCCTAGATGCAATCGTAGAGATGATGATATTTTGTTATGTTCATGATTTTGATAATATGTTATCGTGTTCCTTGAATGAATCATAAGTTATAGATCAATAAGTATGTGACTTGTTGGTGAAACTCTTTAACTTATATGATGTCATTCTAAATGTATCCCTGGTCGGATGTCCCTGGTCGGAACACCAGTGACTCTACGACCAGCACATGTATTGATTGATGATCTTGTTTCACCGGTCATGGATATAGGATATCGAATCAATAATGTGAGCACATGTTAGAGAACATGGGGCTGGATAGACCCATCATTGAGATACTATTGAGATTATTATGAATCTTTGTGTCATTAGTTGGTCTCAAGTAATGATGATGTATAATCCTTAGACCTGAGGTCAGCATGGTTCCCTATATGTGTAATAGCACTCTTAGGGGTTGCCAAACGCTACTGGTAACTGGGTAGTCATAAAGGTAGCTTTCGGGTATACTATGAAACATACAGAGGGATGTGACTGGTCGAGATGGGATTTGCCCCTCCTAACATGTAACATCTTGATTTTCAGAATCGGGATGTTAATATTTAACTATGCGATTTAATAAATTATTAACTCTGTTTTAAAACTCTTCAGTGTTTAATTAAAATGTTGCTTCAAAAAATATCAAATTGAATTAATTCAAAGGTTGCTTTTAAAGTTAAATCAAATTGTTTGAGCGACTGCAATTAAATTAAATATTTTGTTTCTCGTTTCCGTATGCATTTCAAAAATCATGATGCATACATTAGTATCGTCGTTCTCATTTTTCCAATTTGACCGACTGTCACCGTGTGTCCCTTCTTCTCCGGTCATCTCTTCCATTTTCTGACCCTGTCAACTCCTGTCGCTTCTCTCCTTCAAATCTCAGAAAAAAAAAATTCAAAACCAAGTCATGCATGTCATACCTCCGCGATCGTCATCGCATTAGCAACCCAATTCTACAATTTGTTTTCGCATGCATTGTAGTTTGAGTGAATTCGCAAAAAGAGCAAAGAACAAGTAGATAAAACACCTGTGTGTCCAAACTTTCTTTTCCAATTTCTCTCCTCGCAAGCACCAACAAAAATCAAGAATTCGACAACGCATGTTATATCATTGTGATCGTTGTCTCGAGGGCATTCCGTTTCTATAATCGGTTTACACATGCAAGGTCGTTTGGGCGACGTAAAAGAAAAAGAGAGGAAAAAACTGTACTGCTGTTATCTTCCAAGCAAGCAGGAAATTCAAATATTTTTAGAGAGCATCACATTCTGATTAAATTACTGAAATTTTTTTCCTAAGCATCTACATTATGTCAGGAACCTCCCCTAAAAACTTTGTCATTTTTGAAACTAAGAAATTATGTCTAAAAATTAGCTGAACATAACCATTTCACAAATTCCGAAAAATACTGTTTTTTTTAAGTAGTCCCAGCCGAGAGCACTCCATGCCTTGTCTCATTTCCTCCATCAAAGCACTACACAAGCCACTGTCATTCTTTGGCTGAACCGAACCCCACACACACTGCCATCTCCATCTCCACCTCCACCCCCACCCCCACCCCCATTTCTTTAATGCCCATTCTTTTCTTTCACTCCCACTCGCAAAAAAAGCACTTCTAGTCACCTTGTTCTTCAACTCCAACACAAGCTCCTCACTTCTTCTCTCCTCCCAATGTCTAGCAAAACCTGAAAATTAGCTCATGCATGTCACACCATTGCAATCCCCATCACTCTAGCATTCCATTCATCCAATTAGATGTTGCATCCAAGCATGTTTGAGCCTCATGCAAGAAGGAGAGAGGGAGACAAGCACTGTAGCTAAGCATTGTTGGCTGTTCTTGTTAGCTATGTTTGCACTGTCGGCAGCAATGCAGCAGCTCGGCTAGTGCTGGGGACGGCTGCAGCCCATGCGGCAGGAAGTACAACAAGCTAGCAGCCACTACGAGTTCGGCACAAGCAGCAGCTCCATGCAGCGCTCCTCAGCTCGGCTGCAGCAACCGAACACTGCAGGCACAAGGCTGGAGCAGCTGCTCGGCAGTGGACAGCAGCAGCTATTCAGGCCCAAGCTTGGAGCGGCAGTAGCGCTCCATGCAGCGGCCGGCAGGAGGCAGTGCAGCAAGCAGCCCAGTTTGGATGGGGCTAACAGCGGCGCTGCATTCATGGATGCATGCTGTCGGCCGGTTCGGTAGTAGAAGGAGCACTAGCTGGGCGGCGGCTTGCTGGCCTGGAGCAGCAGCCAGTCGGCAGCAGGAGCCAACGCAGCAGCAGTGCTCAGCTCAGCTGGTGTAGCAGCGGCTCGGCACAGCTCCAGCAGCGACCGGCGGAGCAGTGGTGCCCGGTGACGGCGTGGCGATGGGGGCCCGAGCGAAGGCGAGGCTGTTGGATCTAATCCAGACCTTATCAACCTGTTTGTCCGAGTCTTAAGGAGTAATGGCGTAGTGTGTGTTGAGTTCTGTTGAGCAGGGATCGTGGGTTTGCACGTTCCTTGTTTTCCGTCAGTTAGTTTTGCTCTCATCTGTTTTATTCAGTTATCTGTAGCTTGTAAGGTAGTTGTCGTTTTTCAGAGAACTAACAAGAAAACTTGCCTCAACTCTGAACTCTGATCGGCGATCACTGCGTGTGTTCTCTTCCAAACCATCTTGGTATTTTGCAGGATACTGGGCTCCTTACTTCATTTGGTATCAGAGCCGAGTGCATGCCCAAGTACCTTCGCCTCAGAGACATGTCGATCACTGAGCACACGACAGCTCCGGCGACGAAGGAAGGTGGAGTGTCTCTGCATTATCCAATGCTGACATCTACAAATTATTCTATTTGGGCAATCAAGATGGAGATCTTCATGGATGCTCAAGGTGTCTGGGACGCTGTTGAGCACACGGCTGGAGCGGTCGTGGAGAGGAAGAAGGACAAGATGGCATTGGCGTGCATCATTCAAGCAGTCCTAGAAGATGTCTTGCTGCTGTTGGCCAAGAAGAAAACGGCCAAGGAGGCATGGGACAGCTTGAAGATGATGTACCTTGGTGCTGATCGGGTGAAGAAAGCAAGGGCTCAAACCTTGAAAAATGAGTTTGATGCTCTGCGCATGAAAGACACAGATTCAATTGATGAGTTTGCTGGGAAGATGAATACCCTGGCAAGCAAAATTCGAGGCCTTGGGGAAAGCATGGAGGATGCAGTCCTTGTGAAGAAACTACTCGGTTACATGCACGACAAGTTTTTGCAGGTCGTGGCCGCAATCGAGCAGTTCGCCGATATGGAGACAATGCCAATTGAGGAGGCAATCGGGCGCCTCAAAGCCTACGAGGAACGCGTACGTGGCCGAGGCGAGAGCAATGACGGGAAGCTCCCGCTTACTCACATTGAGTGGCAAGCATGGCAAAAAGGTGGCGGCGGGGATTCGTCATCGAACTGCAAGGGGCGCGGCTCTGGTAACCCAGATGGGGATGATCGAGGAAAAGGGCGCGGAAAATGGTAATGGCGCGGCAAAGGAGGCCGAGGTGGCTCCAGTATACCTCGTCAAAGGAACTCGGGAGGTTCCGGTAATGGTAAAGACAAAAGCCATATAAAATGTTTCAATTGCAGTAAAATGGGACATTATGCCTCTCAGTGTCGCAGTAAGCGTCAGGATGAGGAGGTAAATCTTACTCAAGCAGAAGGTGATGAGCCGGCATTACTCATAGCTGCCTGTGTGGAGGAGCCACACAACCTGGTACTGCTCAATGAGGAGAAGGTGATACCGCAGATGCTATCTGATGAATCAGTGCAGAAGAAGACTGACATTTGGTATCTTGACAATGGTGCAAGTAACCATATGACAGGCCAACGATCAAAATTCCATGAACTGGATGAAGCAGTCAATGGGCATGTCAAGTTTGGAGATGGCTTGACAGTACAAATCAAGGGGAAAGGCTCAATTCTCTTCCAGTGTAAGAATGGAGAGCAGAGACTCCTAACCGAGGTATATTTCATACCTAGTCTGTGCAGTAATATAATTAGCCTCGGGCAACTATCAGAAGAAGGTAGCAAAATTGTGTTGAATGGCACTCTTCTGTGGATTTATGACAGAGGTGGCAAATTACTCATGAGGGTCAAGAGAACACCAAATAGATTATACAAGATTCTGCTAGAAACTTGTAAGCCTATCTGTCTAGCCATTTGTATGGATAACCCAACTTGGCTGTGGCATGCACGGTTAGGACATGTCAATTTTCAGGCAATGAAGAATATGCATGACAAGAAGATGGTACAAGGTCTACCTAGAATTGATCATCCAACAAAGATATGTGAAGGATGTCTGATTGCAAAGCAAGCAAGAATCCCTTTCCCAAGACAGGCAATATACCGAGCAGACCATCCACTACAACTAGTACATGCAGATTTGTGTGGACCTATTACTCCACAAACACCAGCTGGTAACAAATTCTTCCTTCTTTTAGTTGATGATTTCAGCAGAATGATGTGGGTGTATATGCTGAAATTCAAGAGTGATGCTATTGTTGCCTTCAAGAAGTTCAAAACAAAGATTGAGAATCAATCAGTACATAAACTGAAGACACTCAGAACAGATCGTGGTGGAGAATTTCTGTCACATGAGTTTACTTGAATTGTGCGGCGAATGAATTGCCAGCACCTCACAAAGACCCTACACTCCTCAGCAGAATGGGGTGGTTGAGAGGAGAAACCGCACAGTGATGGCTATGGCTCGTAGTTTACTGAAGACTAAATTGCTACCTGGAAGGCTATGGGGAGAGGCTGTGAGGCATGCAGTGTATCTCCTCAATCGAGTATCAACAAGAGCATTGGTGGTATTACTCCATATGAGGCTTGGTTCGACAAAAAACCTCACCTGGAACACTTAAGGGTGTTTGGGTGTGTCGGCCATGTGAAGGTACAAACTGGTCACATCAAAAAGCTAGATGACAGGAGCAAGAGTATGGTGTATCTGGGTGTAGAAGAAGGAAGCAAAGCTCATCGCATGGTTGATCCAAGAATTGGCAAAGTGCATGTGAGTAGGGATGTTATATTTGATGAATCAGGGAGCTGGAAATGGGAGGATAATGATCATGGTGATTCTCATGATTGGGTAGCTTTTTCAGTTGATCAAGAACCCGAGTCAATCGAGCTAATCGACGGTGTAGGAGGCATCGCAGATGTTTCCAACGATGCGATGAATACTCGGTCAGTATGGCACTGTATCTTGTAAGAATCGGATCACAAGATAAATGATATTGCATTGAATTAGGCACACCAGAAGCATATCAGTACCCCACCGAAATGACTGGACCAACATCACCTTTGTCGCCTACAAGCTCGGAAGACACACCAAGAACCTTCAAGACACTAGCGTACATCTATGCAAGGATGAACTCGTTGATATTGATGATGAATTGCTCATGGAATGGCAAGAACCTTCATCTTATTGGGAAGCCACCGTAAATCGAGAATGGGAGGAGGCTATGAAAAGTGAACTTGATGCAATTCACAAGAACCACACTTGGAAATTGGTGGAACTCCCTCCTGGACACAAGCCCATAGGTCTCAAGTGGGTTTATAAATTGAAGAAGGACAGTGAAGGAAAAATTGTGAAACATAAGGCTAGATTAGTTGCAAAGGGATATGTGCAACAACATGGAATTGATTTTGAGGAGGTATTTGCACCAGTTGCTAGAATGGAAACCGTGCGATTGTTGTTGGCCTTGGCTGCACAGCATGGTTGGCAAGTGCATCACTTAGATGTCAAATCAGCCTTCCTAAACGGTATACTTGAGGAAGAAGTCTATGTTTCACAACGAAAGGTTTTGTAGTGAGGGACAAGAGTGAAGGTCTACAAGCTAGCCAAAGCACTCTATGGCCTCGCAAGCACCGAGAGCTGGAATGTTCGTTTGGACGAAGTCTAAAAGAGCTCGGTTTTGAGAAGTGCCCTCATGAACCAAAGAAGTACAAGAGATGCAATGCAATCAAACTCTTGTAGTTGGAGTTTATGTTGATGACTTGATTGTGATGGAACAAGTGGCAAAGAAATTGCTCAATTCAAATTCTGAGATGCAAAATGAATTTGAGATGAGCAATCTTGGCCTTCTCTCATACTATCTGGGCATAGAAGTGGAGCAGAAAAAATATTGCATTACTTTGAAGCAATCAAGTTATGCAAGAAAGCTACTTGAAATGGTCGGTATGAGTGGTCGCAATGCAAACATTATATCCAATGGAGTCAAAACTTAAGTCAGTGCAAAGATGAAGAGGAGAAGCGATGAGACTCAACTCAAGACATACGATTGATTGGGAGTTTGAGGTATTTGACCCACACTAGGCCAGACCTCACTTACTCAGAGGAATTGCTAGCAGATATATGGAGAACCCAAAGCAGTCCCATGCTCAAGCGATCAAGCATATTATGAGGTATGTAAAGGGACTATGAACTTTGGATTACAATATTCAAAGGAAAAGATGAGAACTTGATTGGGTTTAGTGACAGACAATCTTCTTTGGTGACATTGATGATAGAAGAAGCACCGATGGGGTGGCCTTCTATCTTGGTGGAAATGTGATAGCTTGGGGATCACAAAAGCAATCTGTTGCTCTCTCTTCGTGTGAAGTGAGTTTATGGCGGCAGCAGCAGAAGATGCCAAGTCGTGTGGTTGAGAGGCTTATTGAGTGATATAATGGGATGTCAACCAATCCCTGTGACCATCTTTGTTGACAACAAATCAGCTATTGCATTAGTGAAGAATCCAGTTTTCCATGGAAGAAGCAAACACATAGATACAAAGTTCCATTTCATACGAGAATGTGTTGAGAAGAAACCGATTAGCATTGAGCATGTTAGTCTTGAGAAGCGATGTGCGGACATCGACAAAGGCTCTCGGAAGGATCAAATTTGGAGAGATGAGGGAGCTGTTAGGGGTCAGAAGCATCGGGTGATGAAGTCAGGATCAGGGAGGTGAATGTTGGATCTAATCCAGACCTCATCAACCTGTTTGTCCGAGTCTTAAGGAGTAATGGCGTAGTGTGTGTTGAGTTACATTGAGCGAGGATCGTGGGTTTGCGTTCCTTGTTTTCCGTCGATTAGTTTTGCTCTCATCTGTTTTATTCGATTATCGTAGCTTGTAAGGTAGTTGTCGTTTTGAGAGAACTAACAAGAAAACTTGCCTCAACTCGAACTCGATCGGTGATCACTGCGTGTGTTCTCTTCCAAACCATCTTGGTATTTTGCGATATCTTGGGCTCCTTACTTGAGGAGCTGCGGCCGCGAAGATGACGGTGTCGTGGCGAGGAGGCAAAGCGCGGTGAGCGGCACGGCCGTGGATGCGACGGGCGCAAGGCCGGCCGAGCCGAGGGTAGCCGCAACGGAGGACAACGAGGCATCAAGACCGGTGGTGGCATCGGCAAGGCGGCTCCGTGGGCGTGGCTGAGATCGGCGACGACTACGGTGGACACGGACGAGAGGCCGAACGGACGCGAGCATGACCACGGTGGACGTGGACGCGTAGCCGATAAAACGCCCGGTGGTATTTCACACGTCTAGTGCCGCGGTAAATTCTTTAGTGTTGTGTTTACGATATTAGTTGTGTATATCGCATATTAGTCATGAGCATGGTATCTATTTTTAAATGTATATTTATAAAAATGATTTGACAGCTTAGGGCCGGTGTAATTCTCCGGTTAGGTTGTATATGTGCGTAAGCGTGATTATTTATCGATATATTGGTGAATACAAATAGTTAGTTATTGTGACAAAATGCGTGTATTATTGATCGGTGGATGCTAGATAAGTCGATTATTTGATCGGACGATATTATTTTAAAGTTGTATGGAAGTTAGCGGTGATCCTTGGATGATATATAAATTGGAGGTTTCATCTCACATTGGATTAGTAATTTTTGATGATAGGATGTATAAAGATTTGTATAAATTATTACTTGATGGATGGCGTATGTGTCGATGTTTAATGATATGTCTTTTGTATATGTGTATTGTTGTTCGTTGGATGTCGGATTATGTACATTGTTGTATTAATTGAATTGGATGATTTAATTGAGCATGAGTAAATTGATCGGATGTCCGAAGTAATAGCTACGTGAGTCATGTATGCTAGAATTGGGAGATAGTAGGGTGAATTATTTGATTTCGGATAAATATATTCGGATTTGCCATGTAAATAATAGATAAGTCCTATGTGTTGGGTCGATGGAATTGTACCCTCTATTGGATTAATAGATAAATGGTGATTGGTAGATCGTGGAAGCACATATGTGTTCGATTGGTAGATGTGGTGCACGACTAAGTTCGATGGTATGAATGTGAGTTGATCGATTAGTGAGCTATTAAGTATTGGATATGCATTTAAATTATAAAGCTCATTAGGTGTCGGTTAGTCTGTTAAACCTCGGTCGATGGAAAATTTTGGGTGTATACTAATACGAATTGCCGAGGTGAAACTAGTGGAGCTAGATAGTCAGTATTAGCTTAAATAATATTTCAGAGAATGATTGATAGATTTAGGCATGGTCTTATGCCTCTAAGTCGGTCGATTTCGTACAATTATCGAATATGTTGTATGGTTGGAAGATCGTTAATCCGGGCATTGTGTGTTTCGATGAGATACTTTGATTATGATAGAGGTGAGGTTCGATTGAGTTTACAAAGTATTTTTATGTGGTACAAATTTCAGAAAAGAATTACTTTTATACTACAAAATACTTTTAACTTTGAAAATTCATAACTAATTCATATAAACTCCAAATGAGTTGAACCAAGTTATTTTGGTCTTATAATTTAATTATATATTTATATATGTAATCATTTTATTCACCACTATTTTACAAATTTGTGCTAAAAATTAGATTTTGGATGAACAGTAACCGAAGCCTATTTTTAGCATTTTTCCCAAAATTGATTTTTAAACTGTCATAACTTGCACATACGAAATCCAAATGAAATAATTCTTTCACGTAAATTCATCTAAAATCATAATCTAGCTACTATAAAAAAATTTCATTCATTTTTAAGAAATTGAATTTTTGACTTTTCTCGGTGTTCATTCGATGTCGCTATTTCTATTAAGTCCGAGTTGTCGCAAATGAACAACTACGTAACCGAGAGTGAGTACGTGAACTCCCAGTAAGGAAAGCATCATTTGAACTTTCTTTTGCATCATATTTGATCCCAGTTTTGCTAAGTTAGTGCAATGATAGTTGCTTGCATGCTATTTTGATAATGTCGCTATTTTTGTGATGTGTAGATTAGTTATCTCCTATTCATTGAAGTTATCCTTGAATTATTCCAGTACCACATGCTTGAGTTATGATGGTTGAAATATATTGTTCGGATTTGCTTAGCCATGCAAGTCTAGAACCGGTAGTTGATTGTCGGGAATAACCCGACAATTATGGGATAAACACAACTATCTTTATATGCTTTTATTTCAGATCCTCGTATCTTTTTTATGAGTTAAATTTTGTCATTTTAAATGAGCTTTTGGTCTGGACAAGTGATGGTTAGTGATGGTGTCTTTGTGCACGAGATTGGGTAAGTGTTTGACTTATCTGGACAATTAAGGACCAAACTTTGGTAACATCTTTGATTCAAGTAATACTCGTGCTACCACACGCAGTGTATGGCACTGCTTGGTTAAGTAAGGGGTTGGTATTGTTGAATTGATGACTGGTGGTGTGAGGACGTATATGTGTTCCATCGCATATATGTTTTGTAGGGTGCCGATTGCAATCTTTTATTGTGTGGGTAATACTATTTAAGCTTTATCAATTGGGTCGATATTCCTGGCACAACTTGCGTGCCCATTTGGTTGGTGGGTGGTGTAACCTACCCTAAGTGGGATCATGTCGCGCATGGGCGATTCAACTCAATAATGTCAACTTGCTGAAAAATACTGAGTCTTGGTTTACCCGGCCGGCATACCTTAGGAAATATGCTATTTTCGGAGGCATCTGGAGGCATACGGGCTAATCAAGTCATGTGGGTAAAGTAGTACACCCCTGCAGGGTATAAATCTATTCGAATAGTCGTGTCCACGGTTATGGACGACCACTTGAGTTACATGGTTGCTATTGCTAGTCTTGGAATTAAAATTTTGTGGTTATAACTTGGTATTCGTCATGAAAGGGATGTTCATGTATTTTGTTGTATCAAAGTGGACAGCCACTTTGTTATTTATATGATTCATTTGTTATTCAATTTACTACTTATTCACATGCTTTACTTCTACTTCAAATCTGATTTCGAAATGACACTTGAAAAACTAGTATGTGTAGGTTGTAAATTGTTGCGTCTCTTTTGCAAAACTAAGCCAATATGAGTCATCCTTTGGAACAACCTCTAGCATGACTAATTTTACTTTGTGTAAGACTTGCGAGTACACTTGTACTCGAGACGGATGTTCTTGGCCTTTTCGGTGAGGGCGACTTGAGCCGAGCTCGTCGATCTTGAATTAGGCGACAATCGACGAGTAGTCTCATTATCTAACCCCCAGTCGGTTGCCTTGGGTTATGGGGCATACCTGGTTGGACCTTTTGGTTTATTTATCTTGCTTTCGCTGTTATTTATCACTCTTATTTGAATTTGGCCGATCGGCCGTTATGTAATAATTGTAGATTTAACTATTATGTTGTATGTCCTTTGTATTGTTAATGTACGATGTTGTATGGATGTGATCAACGTTGAATGAGAGTATGAGCGTGTTGGTCGCTGATCCTGGGAGCCAACACGACCTCATACTCGCTGTTATGAATCCCACTTTAACTTGTCTAAGCATTGGCTTTGACCGTTTGGAGAATCGATAATCATGTAGTGCTTGTAGAGGAGCAGCGCACATGATCATCGGGGCTCTAGTTTCGGTCGGGCTCCTCACTTGGATGGAGTTAAGGTGGAATTCATTTACTTGAGGCCCAGAGTTATTTCTTTAAGACCAAGTAAACCTTGGTCTTACGAAAATAACCCGGGGGTCCTCACATAACATAACAGGAGAGATGTCTCTAGACCCCTCGTGGTGATCGGATAAAGAAAGTGCATAGCCATACCACTGGTGGTCGAAGTGTCGACCACATGAAGTTAGCCGACACTCGATCGAGAAAGTATTGAACAGTCCATGGATGACACATCATCTCACCTGGAGTTCAACCAGACATCGTAAGGCAAAGAGAGAATGCACGAGTAGGTCGCTTAGTTTGATCAGTTACGGACTAGTCGTATGGAGATCTGCTACCGGTCGTAGGCGGTCAAGCGTAATCACAAAATGGTAAGGACACAGTCGTAAGGAGTTCTGAATCGTCGGACCAAATACGATCAGTCGTATGGAATCTGAATTAATCGTAAGTGATGAGGATCTGATCATAGATCATATTACATCAAGGTTTGTCCGATATATTCTATGTGCATTTGGGAATCGTTATGTACTGCTAGGCACCGCTAACGACTGGTAGTTAGAAAAGAGTTTCCGAGTTATAACCGATTACACATGAACCTGTGGGGTCGCACACTTAAAGGGCTAGGATCTGTTTTTCGATGGTGATCCGAATTCGTATAGGCATCGAGTTCCTAATGCGCCTCAAGGTCGAGACCCATCATGGATGCCTATATAAAGAGGGACGGTGGCATGGGGTGGGGGCAGAGGAAGATCTTTGGAAGAACTCTCGAAACCCTAATAGCCACGCCTTCTCAACCACACTGCCGGTGCTAGCACTCCAGCGCGCGGTGATTCTGCCTCGTACGTGTGGATACCTCGGAGGTGTTGTTGCGAAATATCAGCACTAGGACGATCCGCAACTCGTGATGTTCACCATAGTCGGAGGAGAAGTCACGCGGCGAGTACGACCACTCGGAGGAGCAGACGCGCAACGAGTACAACCACTCGAAGGAGGGGACGTGTCGTGAGTACGACTACGACTGCATCAACTAGCTACAGCGACTATACTTCCGCTACGAGTCGGCGCGTCTAGCGGTAATCTCCTGATCTATTACTAGCGGTGGTTTCTTGATTGCGCGGTAAATTTTTTTGTTTGTGCTATAGTAACACTGCTGCGATCCCTTCAAAAAGAACCTCCATGTTTGCTCCAATGGGCTAGAAACGCAAAGTTAACTAAGAAAAACGATGCTCCTGCTTTATTTATTTATTTATACCAAGGAACTATATTATTTTTATGAGTCTATATTATAATAATGTAGACTAATTAAATATTACTATACATTGTGGCTGTTTTATTTGTGTATAATAAATATATTTATATTTTCCGGCCGCAAGCACTAGAGTTTTCTAAGAAATATAACTGTATTTCAAATATAAATACATGCATTATAATATTTAGTTGTGGAATTACAGATTGGTTCATCCAGAGCTACGGACCCCCAACCACAGTGGCCGAGCTTGAGGGCGTTTATAAAGATGAAGCATCAACATAGTGAAATTAAGCTTTAAACTTTAAGAATGATGAAACTAGATAGAGTAAAACTATTATTTTTTAAAAATCTAATATGTAATGTAAGCCACTAGTTTCTTAACCATACGTACAAAAATGTCAAAACGAAGGAGGCCACGGAGAGCTTTTTTTTTTAAAAAAATATATTTTTAAAGATAAAATCTCAGTAACTTTATTTCTAATTCTGATCTCTTTGGTGATATTATGACCTGTGGCGTGGCGAAACTGTGCTGTCACACCACCGATCACGATGTGATCAAACCTGACATGATAACCCTCCGAGTCAACACGTGTTCGTTTTTGAGCTAAGTCCTGTCACACTAGGAGGAGTGATGTCACAACACTCGTTTGACACACCGATGTCTGTGATGTGATAACGTGCTTTTGACACGACACATATTGTGATGTGATCAAAGGGATCAAAATTGAAAATAAAGTTAGAAAAATATTATCTTTAAAATATTTAAAAATAATTTTTTTAAAAAAGTTCGGCGACGACCATGTTGACCTGAATGAAGATCCGCCTCCGCCCGGAGTTCAAAACAGCCGAGGGACCATTTGGAAACGACCCAGCTATAGCTGCCACAGCACAGCACGAGAATATTGTTTGGAGATGGCACGAATCGCTGACGCAAAAGCACCGTGTTTTTTCCCACTCGGCAACAACAGCGCGTGCAGCTGCAACTCGGAAGAGTCAAGGGCAACGAACCAACCTAGCGGTCGCCGAGAAAAAAATACGAGCACGTGCTCCGGGTTGGAAAAACCGACCGGCTGACGGGTCAGCGAAGCAGCGTTCGCTCGACCGCGGCACCGAAAAATCCCGGGGAATGGATCGGGAATTTGGACGTCACGGCGTGCGACGGCAAGGGGTTATATGTTGGCTTTGTCCGATGTGGTCAACGCGCAAAGCAACTACAGCAAGTCCCAGCCGCTGACTGACGCTCGAAGCTGCTTCCTGCCGAGAGCCAAGTGGCCGCTGGAGTCGCCAATGGCGCGTGGCCTGGCCCACCCGCATCGTCCCACCAGCTATTTCAAGTACGAGGACGTGTGAGTAGGTGACTCGTCCGGTAGGACGGCGAATCGACGATTCGTCGTGCTCGTTTAGCAACGTTTCGTTCATGTTTTGATAGGGATATTCAGATTATTATATATGCAACCGATGCTAAACTAAGTGACAATACGATCAGCCGTCACCGTCAAGTTGAGAGATTTTTGCGTCGCCTGGTGGTAAGCTCGTGCGCAGCTGACTAAGTAAACTCCATCTTGACGATGAACTTCCACTGTGAGTTGTACTCTTCTGGAGACCCTTGGAACGGTTCAGATGTGCTTGTTCACTCATGAATTTATTATTTATGATATACATTTATTTGTTCAACAGATGGGATGCTAAATTAGATAAGGGGGGATTTTACTCTACAAGACATTATATATTGTTCAGAGTGATGCTATAAAATCTTTTAACAGATGAAGGGAACAAAGCAAAGAGTCTTAATAGAACTGCCGGAAAATAATCAGACAAGACATGTAGTTTTGTAGACAGATATTTACTTATCAGCAAAACTGTACGTGGTAATTGATAAAGATTAACTTCCCAATCTATATTAGATCAATAATGTAGTATATATATATACTATTACAAACTCTAACAAGGGCTCATGGGCCTCATGGCCCATAAATACATATGGACCGTATACATATATACATAACACCTCCCTTCAAACTCAACATGGGTCAGGAGGATCTGAAACATTGAGTTTGGAGAGATAGAAGCGATGTTGTTCTCGAATTTGAGCCTTGTGAAAAAAAAAATCAGCGACTTGAATCTCAAAGGGCACATACTGAAGAGCAACAGTCTTCTATTGACAATGAGAACGTGTGAAAGATGCATCCACACCAATGTGCTTAGTCAGTTCATGCTTCACTGGATCAGTAGCAATCTGTATAGCACTAGTGTTGTCACACAGGAGAGATACAAGAGTACTGCATGACATACCAAGATCAGCTAACAGCCAACGAAGCCAAACAATCTCTGAATTAGTAGTGGCCAACGCTCGAAGCTCTGCCTCAGCACTAGACCGTGAAACTGCAGTCTGTTTCTTGGACTTCCAGACAATAAGTGAAGACCCAAGAAATATACAATAGCCAGAGACAAATCGTCTATCAATAGAATCACTCGTCCAAGTCGAGTCAGAGTAAACATGAAGCTGAAGCTGAGTCGTCCGAGAATAAAAAAGACAACAATCAACAGTCCCTCGTGGTAGCGCAACACACGTAGTAGGTGAGCATAGTGAACAGACGTGGGAGCAGAAACAAACTGACTGAGCATATGAACAGAATGAGCAATATCAGGACGTGTAACTGCAAGGTAGACAAGACTCCCAATAATATGACGATAACGAGAAGGATCTTCAAGCAAAATGCCATCAGTATGACGAAGCTGAAGATGAAGCTCCATAGGAGTAGCAGCTGTCCAACTGTCGGTAAGACCAGAACTAGCAAGCAAATCCTGAATATAGCGTTGCTGAGATAAAAAATAGCCATCATCTCTGCGCGTGAACTCAATCTCTAGAAAATAACGTAGATGACCCAAATCTGACATAAAAAACTGCTCACTGAGCCGTTGCTTAACAAAAACAATGTACTCCATATTATCTCCAGTAATCAGCATGTCATCAACATAGAGTAAAAGCATAGTATGACCACGTGGAAATGTATGAATAAACAATGCAGGATCATGATTACTCTGGGAGAAACCAGCAGTAACATAACTGAACTGAAACGCTCAAATCAAGCACGAGTAGCCTGTTTGAGGCCATAAAGAACATGACGAAGGCGACAAACATGACCAGCAGGAGCCACAACACCCTGAGGCGGAACCATATAAACCTCCTCCTGCAAATCACCATGAAGAAAAGCATTCTTCACATCCATCTGAGAGATAGTCCAAGAGTGAACAGCAGCCACATCAACAAGAGTGCGAACTGTTACCATATGAGCAACAGGAGCAAATGTCTCGTCATAATCACGACCATGTGCCTGCTAAAATCCATGAGCAACTAGTCGAGCCTTGTACCTCTCAATAGAACCGTCAGATTTTGTCTTAACTTTAAAAACCTACTTGCAAGTAATAGGAACAACATGAGCAAGTAAAGGAACAAGATCCTATGTACGAGTACGATCCAAAGCAGCCAACTCCTCAGTCATAGCTAACTGCCACTCAGGATGAACAACAACCTCCTGATAAGTGTGAGGCTCGGCACAACAACAGTAGAAAGAAAACCATATCTGTCAGGAGCAGCAATAGTAGTACGATCACGAAGCTCATACCGAGATGACGGTGCCAGTGGAGGATCATCAGAAGGAGTATCATCAGTACTAGCCATGCCATCAGATGAGAAAATAGTAGAAGGCTGAGATGAGGAAATAGTAGAAGGCTGAGTATCAGGAGGAATCCTAGACTAACAAGTATAGTGAAGAGGAAACGGTGATCTAACTAAGGATGGAGAAGAAGCCTCCACAGAAAAAGGTGTATCAAACGAAGCAATGGGTGGAAGATAAAGAAATGAGAGAGACTCATCGGGAGAGGAGGACCGAGTGACAGAAGAGTAAAAGTAGGGACGATCTTCAACAAAAGAAATATCACGAGAAATGCGCATACGCCGAGCAGAGGGATCATAACAACGATAGCCCTTATGCTCAAGACTATATCCAAGAAAAACACACTCAACTGACTGAGCTGTTAACCTGGTGCGCCCACGAGGTGGAAGCAGAACATAGCAGGTACAACCAAAAACCCAAAGATGATCATACCGTGGGGGAGTGAAAAACAAGAGCTCTCTAGGACACTTTCCCTGAAGGCGAGAAGATGGCTGCATATTAATGAGATAGACAGCCGTAGAAACCGCATCAGCCCAAAAATATCGTGGAACATGAGATGCAAGTAAAAGAGTACGAGCAGTCTCAATAAGGTGACGGTGTTTACGTTCAACAATACTATTATGAGCATGAGCACCAGGACAGGAAAAGTAGAGGAAGAGTTCCCTCAGCGGAGAGAAATTGACGAAAGTCATGCGACAAGTACTCCCCCCTGAATCAGAACTAAAGGTCTGAATAGGAGTTGAAAACTGAGTGTGAACCATACGAGCAAAAGACTGATAAATAGACAAGAGTTGGGAACGATGTTTCATAAAATAAACCCAAGTATATTGAGAATAGTCGTCAATGAAGATGACATAATAGATATGACCACCTTTGGAAGCAAAAGGAGCAGGACCCCAAACATCAGAATGAATTAACTCAAAAGGACGACTAGACCGAGATGTACTGGTAGGATATGGGAGTTGCAATTGTTTACCAAGCTTGCAACCCTTACAATCATAACTAGTGTCTACAATGACACGACCTAGGACACCCTGACGAGCTAATGTAGAAAGGCGAGATCCACACAAATGACCAAGCCGATGATGCCACTGAGGAAAACTAACAGAGGCTGATGCAACAACTGAAGATGCATGAGGGGAGGAAGATGGAAGATTCAAACGATCAAGGAAGTAGAGACCCTGAGAATCTTTAAGGCGATGGCTAGTACCAACAAGAACTCCTGTCCGACGTTCCTGCACATAGCAAGTAGAGTCATCAAACCCAATAAAGTAGTGCATATCAGCAAGCTGTCCAACAGACATAAGGTTCATATAAAGCTGAGGTACAAATGACACATCAAGAATAGTAAAATGAGAAGTAGAGAGAATGCTCTGATGAGTGACTGAACATGAGGTACCATCAGCTGTCTGTACACAGGAACCATCCATAACAGGTTGACATGATGCAAGATGAGACTTATCCGATGTCATATGAAAAGAAGCTCCAGAGCCCAAAATCCAGGGAAGACTAGTACCTGACACGGAAGAGGAGGCTACATCAAAACTGGCAGACCCACTAGGAGAGGCATCAGATGAAGACTGATGCTGAACTTGAGTCTGAAGAGCCTGAAGTTGTGACTGAAGCTGACCCAACTGAGTGACAAAAGCAGAATCCCCAACAGGTGCAGGAGTGGTGACAACAACCACACCACGACGACGATGGTGAGATGCAGGTCGCAACTCTGGATGGAGTCGATAGCACCTCTGAACTGGATGACCAGGCTTCTTGCAGTGAGAGCATAAAGTTTGGTTGGATGTAGCATCAGAAACCGAACTAGGCTGATAAACCTCCTAACGAGGTGCCGCAAGAACAGACTAAGATAATGTCGATCCTAAAGACAAAAGCGAAGTCGAGTCTCCTCAGCAATCAACGCAGCAAGGGCCTCCTCCATGGATGGAAGAACAGCATATCCCAGTAGTTGAGCTCGAATAGACTCGTACTCTGGACGAAGACGCATAGCAGAGGTGAACATCAAATTATGTGCATCATGATTCGCTTTACCTACACAGCCAGTACATCCAGCACAGGAAGGAGGAACCATGGATATCAGCTGTCATTAAATACGAGTAAAAGAACTGTAGTACTCCTCAATGGACATCTCCTGCTGACGTAGATCATGAAGAGTTTGTAGAAGAGAAAATCGACGTGTTGCACTAGTCTGCTCATAACGCTGCTGAAGATACTCCCACATCTTGCGAGAACTTGGAAGATCAATGAAATCCACCCTGATTGAAATTTCAGCACTATGATATAAAATACCCATAACGCGATCATCAGCACTGTGCCATGTAGTAGCCTCCTTCACATCAGTCTTCTCAGTCGAAGGCTCCGCTGAAATATATAAAAGAAGACCAATAGACCGAAGAAGCATGCGAACCGATGACGACCACTCATGATAATTTTGGCCATCTAGTTTGATATCTGATGCTAGAAGAGTACCTCCCATACCAAGAGAAGCAGAAACACTAAAAGTCATTGGCAGATAAAGTCACCAAGATCCGAGTGTCGAATCTCTCTGCCCTCTCTTCTCGGGCGGTAGACCGGAATCGAATGAGACCGAGCGACCGAACTTAAATTCACTGACGTCCATCGACACACCCGAGCGCAGCGCCTCTGCTACTGGTCGCCCGCCTCGCCTCGCCTCTGACGTCCACCGACACACCCGAGCGCCTCGCTACACTGAGCGTCCTCTGCTTGCCACGCCCGCCTCTCGCCTCGCCACTCCTCCGCCTCAACTCTTCCTCCTCGACCGGCGGGTGGCGCGTGAGGAGGCGCGTGAGGAAATCCGGCGTCGGAGGCGGAGCCAACAACCGGTGGCCGGCGTCGTAGAAGAGAAGACCAAGGAGGCGGCTCGATGCAGGAGAGGACCAGGCGGCGGCTCCACGACCCCGCTCTCACTGGTGATCTGGAAGCATGACGCGAAGGCGAGTCGCCCGGAGGAGAAAAAACCGGATCCTAGCGATGCAGGAGCAAGGCCAACGGCAAAGGTGCTCGATCCGGCGCAAACCGAGATCGGCAGCGGTGGATGGAACTCGATCTGGTGTGGATGGATGCAGCGAGGGTGAGGGAGAACGACGACAGCAGACGCCTAAGCGGTGGGGAAGGAGGTACGCTCTGATACCATGATAAAAATTAACTTCTCAATCTGTATTAGATCAATACTGTAGTATATATATGCTATTACAAACTCTAACAAGGGCTCATGGGCCTCATGGCCCATAAATACATATGGGCTGTATACATATAAACATAACAGTAATAGCTTTTGCGATTATCTTATGGTTAGCTTATGCACGCTATGGGCTGACAAATTACAATGGTTACTATACTATAATCACCTCCACAGATTTCATTTTGCAAAAATGAAGGCCACTTTACAGATGACAAATGAATTTTCCGTACAAATTGGCGTGATCAAACCCCCCAAGTTCCTAATCTACAGAAAACTGACCTTTGTAAAATCAGAAAAACTAGAAAAAGAACACACAATGATGTCGTAATTTTCAGTGTAGTCCCTGCTATGCTATCTTCCATGCAACTGTGTCATTGATATAGTACCGATGGAGTGGCTCTTCTCCTTCTCACTTGATTTGCTCGTCTCAGTAGCACGGCCTTCTAGCATCAGGGTAGGCGGCCTCGGCATGGGAAGGTTGGAGCTGTCACTGCTCAACATTAGGATGACCGCAGGGACATCGGGACGGTCTTGGGCATGATCTTGCACGCATAGCAATGCAATGTGGATGCATCTCAAGACTTGTCGAAGTGAGCACGATGATCTTATCGATGGATCGATCAGTTCCTCACCCTTGTCTTCATTCCATTGTCGCCATACCTGAAAAATGGTTGCGAAGTCAAGCCATGAAGGAAGAAAACAAAATATCAGGACAAGTGTGGGATATGGGATAAGTATGTGCTTACATATCCTGCCATGTTTAGGGAGTCCTGCTGACCATGAAAGCTGACAGCCCTCTTCCCTGTGATGATCTCCAAGATCAGAATTCCAAAGCTATAAACATCAGATTTGACTGAGAAAATGCCTTCCATTGCATATTCAGGGGACATGTAGCCACTGCAAAAGGAAAATGAACTTAACACAATGCAGTGGCAATACTGTGGTTACTGTAAGGTCTATTTGAATTGCACATACAATGTCCCGACAACACGATTCGTGTTGAATTGGTTTTGATCCCCTCCAAACATCCGTGCCATTCCGAAATCTGATATCTTCGGGTTCATGTCGGTGTCTAGAAGAATGTTGCTGGCCTTGAGATCACGGTGAACAACACGCAGCCTTGAGTCCCGGTGGAGATATAGCAGCCCTCGAGCAATACCTTCAATGATATCAAACCGTGTACTCCAGTCTAGGAGACCCTGCTTTTCAGGATCTATTCATCCACAGTAATCACGATTAGATCAGTATATTTGTTCGTTCAGAGGAAAGGAAATGCAGGGAAGTGATACGTACTGAAGAGGAATGCATCTAGACTTTTGTTAGGCATGTACTCATACACCAAGATCTTCTCTTCTCCCTGTATGCAGCATCCTAGCAGTCTGACAAGATTACGATGCTGCAACTTTGCAATCAGTATGACCTCATTCTTGAACTCCTCAAGGCCTTGACCTGAATTCCTACAAAGCCTCTTCACGGCTACTTCTTCTCCCCCAGGTAATTTTCCCTACAGTGATTCATGATATCAATTATCATGATGCCAAGTATAATACAAAGATTAGTTCGCCAATTATAATATGACACCTACCATATAGACAGGACCAAATCCTCCTTCCCCAAGCTTGTTGGAGTGACTGAAATTACAAGTAGCAGCTTTTATGCGGTCCAGGGAGTATACTTTGAGTTCATGACTTTTCCCGTCCTCCATTTCGTCATCAAAAGGAATCGACTGTGAGATATCCAGCATACCACTACTCTGCTGAGATCGGGTAGATGAATGTCTAGACCTCCAACTTCTGTGCACTGCATCTGCTCCAGAATGGTAGTTAACATTATGGGTGCCTCCAGGAATTCATTTTGAAACATGACTTACTATAGCCGTCAGTTCACAACTACATCTTTTTTAGCAAAGAGTTTACGACAGCATGACAGCAAAGTTCATAGTTTTTCTAATCACTGCAAGGCATGATTAGTCATGGAACTAACTATGACACGTAACCAATATACTGACTAATAACCACAGCTTAACAAACCTGGTCATCATACAAAACATCTTTGGATGACAACAGAAAGGAGTGAGCTCTTACTACAAGTTGATCAGTGAAGAAAAATTCATGGAGCCATACCTCTGATATTTCTGCCACGCTTCCACCACAAAAAGAAGCAAGCTATCAAAACAAATAGCACCACGGCACACACTATTGTGACTATTTTCCAAATTGAGTGATGTGAACCTGCTCATCAAGGGACAGCAAAATCAACATAAACATCATAATTTACAGGTGAGGAAATACGGAAACGTGCATATTTAGACTCTGTTCTTTAGATAATCGTCATCACTTACGTAACTCAGAAGCAGGAAGCTTGAGGTTTAGGGTATATCCCCCACTCTGAAACTGGTAAACATCAATCAGTTCATTACCCCAGGTTAGACACCCCATTGTAGTCAGGTAAACATAGGCACCGCATGAGCAGTTGTTCTGGCAGGCATCTATGCACCCAGCCTCATCATTCACAGTAGATACCCAATATGAGAAATCTGGCCACTTGATGTTTGGGATAGGAAGAAATCCATCCCCAGTTTGGTTAAAATGACAATCCAAAGGTGGGTTCCTGATGCAACCTTGACTCCAATTTCCTGCCTTCCACTGATCCTGCAACTTCGGCTGAAAACCTATTGAAGTAAATAAGAAAAATGGTAAAGTCACCATTCCAACTAGTATTTATTTCTGTAAATAAGTATGAAACAGCATTAAGGTATCAAAAGCACCAGAGACAAACTCCATGTATTCCTATTTCAGGGTCCTAATTGCAGTTTATTGTCAGTTGTTGTGAACAATGGTGAACAGAAAAGGAAGTGCCCTCATTTAAGTAAGGAAAAAGACACTTCCATGCTTCCTAAAACAAATTCACAGATTGTAAGCAAATAAGAGTTGAGGGGGTACTGCATAAAACCTATTTTGGTGTGAGTAGCACCTTTTGCTTTGTAAGACAGAAATTCAAATAGTACAAATTTTGGACCAAGACAAACCTTTAAGGCAGGTACACTTTGCCTTGCCATCTTGCACCACAGTACATTTCGCATTTGCACCGCATGTGGCATAGTAATCACACTCATTTGACGGTTGCAGCCAGACTGTTTCCCACTCCTGTGCAGACTTCTTAACCATGTAACAGATGTCTGTGCCATTTGGCATAACAACAAACCTCTGCAGAGATGTGTTTGATGCAGTGTAAGTGAAGTAGGACCCGAGGGTTGGATCATTTGCTGGTTTGAACCCGTACAAGTACAGTGACCGCCACGGAATGCCTGCAAAACCCTGCCCAGTCCATTGCCCCGACCTGTAAAGGATTAATTCAAGTTATGATATCTTGAATTAAGACATTCAGTTAAACTGACAGTCTACATTCAAGTAGTTAAACTTCCATTAATGATATCAATTTGCACTCCATCCCCATCCTTGGTTTTGTGACACTTGGATTACTTATTTTACCAGCTATTGACTTCGCTTCTATGGAAGCTACCGCCATTTCATTTCTATTGTCAAGCTGATGTTCAACACACAGATAGGCACAATCCAGTCCAGCGACAAGCCGACAAATACACACCAATACACCACAGAACCACCCACTCCAAATTTTAGTAATAAGCAAGCGTAATAAGCCCTTAGGTCTTGAGGTTTCCCCATGCACCACGTGTTCAGCTTCATGTGCAAATAGTCTTACCCAAAAGCTCAAGTCACTAGGAAACATACGGAATTCTGCTCATTTTCAACAAAATGATTAACCAAAAGCTGATACCCCCTGTTATTAACACTGCACACAGACTGTTGGACAAGCACACCAAAGATAAATTGTGTCTTCCAGATATTTGTTCAAATGGTTCTGTAACATGTAAAATTTTCAAGTTTTTGAGCATTAAGGATAACTTAAACACATCCTAGCCATAAAATGCAGAGCAAAACAGACAAATCTATCAAGACAGAGAGGTTCAAAGTGCTGGAATGACCTACCATGACTACTAATGGACTGCAAGTGGGAGGTAATGTTTCCCCACATGGCTAGTTCCTGACTCTAAACCTAATCTTTTTTATGTGCCTTCTCCAACCATCCTATAATGAAGTGAAAACGATGTTCATATCGCCTACGAAAAGGAGATGCTCACAATTTACTATTCGGACTAGCTAAGCCGACAGCTGAAGGTGCCTTGCTGCAGACTGAAGCAACTAGGACTCGGAGAGCATAAGCTGCAAAAGCCAAAGCAAACCACGTACCAAACAATTTTTTTGCTGAATTCGAGCATTCTTTTTGACAAACTAAACACAGGTTTTGGATTGCCCCACGAATCACAAGTTAGATTCGATACATACACTCCTACAAGGAAAGAAAAATCCTACCAGATTCAGAAGTTCCCAAGTCAGATGGTGAAAGAACCGAACAACCAGCAGCTAACTACTTACATTAACAACCTCTGATTGATCCAAGGCATAATTAATGCCTAATTAAAACTATTACTCCATAACATTCTAGGCCCTGTAATCTTATGCTAGTTAATTTATAAAGAAAATCAAATCAAATGGTACTACTCCAAACAACTAATCAAGAAAGAAAGATTTTTAAGGAGCAGGGCATCAAGAAGCTGACCTCCAGATGGGAACATTGCCATCCTTCCAGATGTAGGCCTGGTTGGAGCTGGCCGGGTCGAGCCCGAGCGCGTACCGCCCCGGCGAGGGGTCCGTCTCGCTGGCCCACGACGTGAAGAGCATCCGCTCGGCGGGGCCCCTCCCCGGCGCCCGCACGGTGATGCGCATCCCAGATAGCATGGTGTCCGTCGGGTGCCAGAAGCTGTCCCACAGCGTGCCGTCCTCGCCGCGCACCTCGAGGCTGCCCGAGTCCTGGATGACGGCGGAGTAACCCATGCGCGGCACGGTCCCTGTGGACGTGTTCGAGGACCAGAGGAGCGGCGCGTCCTTCGTCGCGCCGTCGAGGACGTGGAGCTCGCCAGAGGCGGTGAGTGTAAGCGACGGCGTGGTCGCGGTGGCCGGGGCCGCGCGGTTGGCGACCCAGACGACGGTCCTCGGGGAGATGCTGCGGTACCAGACGCCGAGGTAGAGGCGGGAGGGCAGCTTGGGGTCAGGCGCGAAGAAGCCCACCTCGAACACCCCCGACGGCGAGGACACCAGCGTCGCCGCCCCGGTGAGCAACTCCCCCTGCCTCAGCGTGTCCGTCGCCGCCGCCGCCGCCGCCACGGTCAGCGCACCGCAAACGCAAGCGAGGAGCAAGAAGACGAAAGGAGGAGACGTCGCCATTGATACAGTCCTCCCCTCCTCCTAGCTCCTGTGAAGTGAACACCAACCACCTCACTAGTGGAGGAGAGATGAAGAGTTTATGGTGAGATCTGTGCCGTGGGTTTGTTTAGTGCGGCGTGTCTGAGAAAGCGCAAGGTGGGAACTGGGAAGTATATTAATTAGCGCGGCTAAGCACGCAGCTTTGCTTCCGGGTTAGCGTTAAGCGTGCGGCGTGGCAGGGGAGAGCTGGTGAGCCACGGCTCGGGTTATTAGTATTTTAGTGGCGCGCGCGCGCGAGGGCGGCCGGCTCGGCTCGCGCTCCGGTGAGCTCGGCCGGGGAGAGCATAGAAAAGGAAAGGTGGCAAGGGGAGCAGATTCAGATGGTGACACACACCACCGTGGTTTGGAATTTTGTATCTTCTTTGCGTTGCATAGCCTGCTGCCCTGCTGTGTGCCTTTCGACGAGCATTAGCATCTAATCTACTTTTAGTGCCGCGATGTGATCCAAAAGTGAACGAGAAGTTTCAGTGTTTCGGCTCTGCTGCCCTGCCTTTATTTTTAAAGATTAGATGGTGCTGATAGCCTGATAGTGATAGCCACGGAGTGGCATACTGGCATGTTGTTCCAACCCTTACCTAATACAATGGGTCTTTGTTATGCTCTGTGGTCAAAAGTGCTATGTGAATTTTCGAATTTTTTTTAATTTTTTTTTTAAAAAAATACAATAATATACTTGTATTTTTTATTTTACAGAAATAATACTACGTCGCTCTTCGTTGGGCGACTTAAACCTAATCACGCAACAATTAGGCGACCGGTAAAAGTCGCTTAATCGTTGAGCGACACGTGACCTTGTCGCTCAACGGTGGAGCGACTAGACCCAAGTCGCCCGGTGGTTGAGCGACTTATAGTAGTCGCTCGACCGCTAGGCGATTTTAAATATAACAATATTATGTTATTAATCCGCTGGAAATAATTGTGTGGGATTAAATATAAATTTTTGTAGGTAATACATTTAGCAAATGTTGTTTGTAGATTGTTTTTTTATAAATAAAAGTGTGGTGACAAGGTTGGTTGATCCGCTTGTGATTTTCGTAGAATCCCAAGGGTACGGAATCTATTAGACTCCCAATAATATTTTGTGATCGTCATATGTTGTTGTAGTGCGGTAAATTTCTGAAGAATTTTGTGAGGACGATAGAGGTACCAATGAGTCGTAAGTACGAAGGTAAGTGATTCTTGCATTGCGTTAGGAAATTCATACACGGTGGAGAACTTTGGAGAAAATTGTGCAACGATAACGACACGATGGTTGATCCGACAAGGTGGTTACATGATACGCAGGCTAACGAACCAAGAATGGTACACATATGTCTCTAGGGAATTAGACCTACATGGGACATATGGACAAAGAGGGTTGAACTACAACGTGGAACGTGGCTATTTGCTCTTGCGGCCTAGCACGACGTTGTACTCCTCACCTTGCTCCTTAGCTTTCGTCGCAATGGCCCTCTTCCGGGCCCTCTTGGCCTCGCGTTGCGGGCATGCTCACGCTTTTGCTCCTCGTGCAACCTCTCCCGCCTCTTCTTCTCACCCATCTCAGCCTGTAGCTCTTCGAGGTGCCTTTCACAGCCCTCGCAGTCCTCCCTGGCCCAGCTCTTTTGTGTCAGCAGCATCTACATGTCGCAGGGGTGGATCTTGTCGTCGATACACTAGCTAAAGTCACATAGGTGCGGCGGAGACAGCGGTGGGAAGAGAGACGTGGTTACGGCGTAACGGGAAGCAAAATAGTAGTGTGCACTGAAATACGATTTCATTACCAGCTGCCTGCAGCTCGGCGTGTCAAACCTACGGTCGGGGTAGTCCGCGTAGAAGTTTGAGCAACACCAATAGTGCTGCTTAGTGGTCCACTCATCGGTTGATTTGATGCACTTGCAGGCGTCCCAACAACAGCAAAGGGGTGGCGTCACCCTCTGCGGGGGCCCTTCCGGAGGGCGTTCAGTGGGCATAGGAGGGAGGGCGTGACTCGACCCGAAATCATTGGACAAACTGCGAGGCAGCCTCCTTAGATCGATAAGCTCCAAAGGTCGGTGTTGAGTGTGAGGCTGCTGACTAAATGTCCTATGGTGAGCGTCGGTCTTCTGGGGAGACACCCAGTCCTTCAAAAGCTCGCCGATGTTCTCTGATTCCTTCTCCTTATCCATGTTATGTAGGTAGTGTTGTTGGTGTGGAGTTCTCGGCCGACTAGCGCTCTATTTTTAGCGGAAGTGGATGCAGCTGTAGCGGCTCTATAACGGCCGAAGTGCAATCCGGTTGAAGCAAATTCGCGTCCGTGAGGAGGAATCCTATTGCAGCGTTGGGTCAAATCGCTACGCAAAGCTGCCTTATTGGGTCTTGTCCTACTTTGCAGAGCGTGATCACGTTCTGCTTTGCAGAGAGTGGCTCCATGGTTCAGTGACACGAGGACCGCACTTGCTGTCAAATCGATCGATGGTTGAGCGACTTGGATCAGGTCGCCCAACCACCGGGAAATGATACGTAAGTAGGAAGGTAAGTGATATCGATATGCGCTAGGGAATTCATACACATCGGAACACTAATTCTTCTAACGGTTGAGCAACAGAGGTTTGGAACGATTGGTAAGTACTAAGGTAAGTTATATCATAATGCACGAAGGAATGCATACACAACTATGTTATAGTAACTACGAAGTAAAATATGTATACAATGAATACAAGTACACAAAGCACACCGAAGACCACCTACTGGCCATCCGCTGCACCACCCGCGGCACCTCATCCGTCGTCACCACGTCCTACCCCTGGTCTGTGCCCGCCCGTACGGCCCCACTTGGGCTTCCTCAGCCCGAGTGTCGGGTCTGGGGCCTTGATAGGGAGAGGCGATCAGGAGCCCTACTGACCTGTGGTCCCAACGCCGGGGGGAGGGTCGACTCCACCTGTGCCTGCGTGCCCACTGGGCACCGCTGAGCTGCGACCCGGAAAGAACATCGACGGGTGCGGCCTTAAGTGCTCCCCTGAACTCCCCTGGGTCATTCGCGAAGAAGCTGTCCACGTCCGACGGGGGCTCCTCGTGCGGGCGGAGCTGTACTCCAAGATGGGGCGCGAAACCTGCAGGACAAATATTGTTTATTCATGCAATATATCGACGTGAACAAACCTGAAGAGAGAAACGTACCCTCGGTGTGGGCCATGGCGCGTGTCCAAGTGCCGTATGATGAGGACATCACTTCTACTGATATGAACACTCCTCTTGCTGCTGCCATGAATGATGTGCAAGGTTCAATTACTTGGGCACATGCTCGTCAACTCAACTATCAGGTAAACTCATTTTTAGGAGTAAATAATATTTCTGCTGGGAATCTGATACTTCCTAAGACTTGTGATTTTCTTGTCCTTAGGAATCATGGAGAGGAGGAGCCAACTCACGGCAAGAGGAACACATTAAGGACTTCACCTAATTCGTCCATCTTCACCAATTCGGCTGCATTCAAGTCTACTTCATCGGGCTGACGAATTTAGGCATATTATCCATAGTGCTGTGACACCTTTTGGGCTGAGGGCCTTGTATCACCACTTAGGCTATTTGGGCCGGCCTTCCCCTGACCACTCCCACCTTGGGCCGCCGTTTTCATGGGTATTGTTCACGTGAACAGTACCACGACCGTACTGTTTATGTGAACAGTATCATGAATAGTACCACCTCTATTTCCTTAGATAAGTGCGGCTTCCCTCTCCCATATTTAAGGAGGTCGCACCTTGTAAGTTTTCGATTTCTGTTTTTGCTGATTTGTTCAATCTTTCCTTCGGAATTTGGGGTTTGTCTCAACTGCCAAGTTGTAGATCTCGTCGAAACCTTTCAAACGAGTATATACAAGCCATATAAAACTTTGTTTTTTCATTGTTTGAGACTAGCTGTTGTTTCTGCTCAATCTAGAGGGTTGTTTGCATTGCACCGATACCGATATTGTTGTCTTTTGTGCTCTACGTCGTGCAAACAATCTTGTGCCCTGCAAAGAAGTTTGAGTAGGTTGGTTAGCGTCTCTCCTAGCATTTGTTGTGAGGTTTTTCATTGCTTACATCAAGTCACATTGATCATTGCGTGTGTGTACATACACATCTCTTAGTAGGGCTTTGATTAGCTAGCTTTGATTGGGCTAGGATCAGCAACTTTGACTAGTACTTTGAATAATTTTTCAACTTGTATTAACTGATCTGATTATTGCTGATCCTTGCTACCATATTCAAGCCTTCCAACCTCCACCTACTCTTGATAAGAACAGGTCCCCTCTTGCAATCTAACCTACGCTCGACACGGTATCACGAACCAGCCACCGGTTGTAACAACTGCTGCATTGGTAAGAACACTTGTAAGAGTGTGGTAAGACGCTTGAGAGTGTGTGATTCCACTTTCCACCACCTAGTAATTGATAGGGATAATACCTTTGTGTTATCTTTTGTTTTCTACTAACCATGACAGGTGAGACGTCTGATGAAAAATAGTGTGTTGTAAAGGGAGAGCGCATGACGCTCTTGGATGAACAACGCACTACCATTGATGAAGACATCGATAGGAAGCTTCAAGCTACGACGGTTACATTGCAGTGCTCCATCAATGATAGTATTGCAGCACTCACTACACGCCTTGAAAGAATGGTGAATCGGCAACCAAACAATGGACGCAAGTATGATCACGATGCAGGCCAAGATCTTGAGGAGGGAGATGATAATGAGAGACAAAACCGCGACGCCGGTGCTGCTCTTGCTGCCCAAGATGCACGTCAACGACACCGCTTACATCACAACCGTCACGGTATGGGAGGTAATAATTTTCAGCACCACAATGCTCGTTCTAATGATGACCCATTTGCTAAAGTTAAATTTACCATACCATCTTTTGCAGGTGTTTATGATGCTGAAATTTATCTCGATTGGGATATAACAGTTGAACAAAAATTTAATGCACATCTAGTTCCTTAAGTGCATAGAGTCAGACAAGCTACTAGTGAATTTAAAGATTTTGCTATCATTTGGTGGAATCAAGTAGTTAATTCTGGTTTAACACCTGATACATGGGATAGATTGAAGGTAGCTATGCGTGCTAGATTTGTTCCTCCTACTTTTAAACGTGATATGCGTAAGAAATTGCAGCGCTTAGACCAAGGTAATAGATCTGTCGAGGAATATTATCAAAAACTACAAATAGGCATGCTGCGTTGTAATGTTGTAGAGGATGAGGAGGATAAGATGGCACATTTTTATGGGGGTTTAAGGTGTGAAATTCAGGACATAGTTGATTACAAAGAGTATAACGATATCAATAGGTTGTTCCAACTTGCTTGTTTGGCAGAAAAGGAATTGCAGGGTAGGCAACAAAGGACTAAGAGCAACTTTGAAAGTACGTCTACATCGAGATCGACGCCGGGGCAAGCCAAGACAGCCCCACCTCCTGTTTTTCAATCTGCTGCCCCTCTGTGAGTAGGGCGCGTTCAGCAGCACCGCCACCACCATCACGCGCACCCGAGACGAGAAAATCTACTAGTGTGCATGCACCAGCATAGAGCTCTTCATCGGTTGCTTCCACGGGCCGTACGACGGGCATTATTTACCACCGTTGTAAAGGGATGGGCCACTTCATGAGAGATTGCCCAAGTCATCGGGCGTACATTGTGACAGAAGACGGTGATTACGTAAGTGCTAGTGATGTTGAGGATGAATATGCTCTTGCAGCTAACCTTGCAGGCAATGATGATGATCGTGAGGCCGATAGCGATGGTGAGGGAATTTTAGGTGTCGCTGCTACGGCGAATTATAGGACCATAATTGTTCAGCGAGTATTGAGCACTCAAAGAGAGCAAGAGGAGAAGCTACAGCGTCATAATTTGTTTCAAATATTCCTCATCGTCAAGGATTGTCGTGTTCATGTCATATTTGATGGCGGAAGCTACAATAACTTGGTGAATTCAGGATTGGTCAAGAAGCTTGGCTTGACCACACGTGCACATCCTCACCCATACTACATTCAGTGGTTCAACAATAGCGGTAAGGTAAAGGTAACACAATCTGCGAGAGTGCATTTTTCTATTGGTTCCTATCATGATGTTGCTGATTTCGACGTAGTACATATGCAAACCTGCTCACTTTTATTAGGTCGTCCATGGGAATTTGATACCGATGCAACTCATCATGGTAGAAGTAATAAGTACTCTCTTATGCACAAAGGAAAGAAAATAACTTTGCTACCTTTGAAACCTACTGAAATTATGAATTGTGATAAAGAGATAGCTGAAAATGAGAAAAAAGAACTTGAACATGAATATGAAAATCAGTAAGTAGTGAAGAATATTTTTCCACCTAAGAAAGAGAGGTTGGCACCTAGTTCTAGGACCAAGGGAATTAAATTAAAGGGTTATGTTATGCTTGCAACCAAATCTGATCTTGCTGAAATTTTTCATGATGATATGCCATGCTATGCTTTGATATGCAAAGATGCTTTATTTTCACTTGATGATATATCTAGCTCTTTGCCGTCTGCTGTCACTAACCTTTTGCAGGTATATAATGATGTTTTTCCAGCTGAGATACCCCGGGACTGCCGCCTATTAGAGGGATTGAACACCAAATTGACTTAATTCCGGGAGCGACTTTGCCAAACCGTGCGCGTATAGGACCAATCCGGAGGAGACTAATGAAATTCAGCGACAAGTCAAAGATCTTTTGGACCAAGGGTACGTACGGGAAAGCCTTAGTCCTCGTGTTGTTCCTATTCTTTTGGTTCCTAAGAAAGACGGTAGTTGGCGTATGTGTGTTGATTATAGAGCCATTAATAATATCACAATACGGTATCGTCATCCTATTCCTAGGTTAGACGACATGCTGGATGAGTTGAGTGGTTCTATTCTTTTCACAAAGATAGACTTGCGTAGTGGGTTGTCGGGACCCCGGGTGTCACACAACCCCGAGACCCTCTGTGCATACCAAGCTAGTCCCATGATCAGTAGCTAGCTTGCACGGTTGTAACAATGATGCATTCATAACCATTCAACAACGAACTAAAGAAGCAGACAAAGTAATATTAATTAAAAACAGCAAAGACCTTATGGTCAAGGTTCTTACAAAAGTCGCCTCACAGGGCTTAGCAACAACAGAGTATCCGCAAATGAAATCTCAAAAAATACATGGAGCCCAATCGACATGCCCACAGGCAATCGAGTGGTGGACGTGACCTAGTTCGCGAAGTCTTCAAAGTAACCTTCTTCATAGTACTCAACATTTCCTGGTTCTTCTGCTGGGACTGATCAACAAAGGGCATAAAGCCGTGAGTACATAAAGTACTCAGCAAGTCGTAGAGAAATGTATACACATAGTATTCATACCAGGCTTAAACAAGGATGGCTTTATGGTTAATTTGCAGAAAGTAAGTTTAACAGTAACTACAATAATTAGATGGCAAAGCAGGATTTCAAAAGAATAATACATAGATAACCAAGTTCTTTTGAATCAAACAGTGAACATCCCGTTCACTTCCCAACCATTCCAACCGAACGTTTCCATCGAACCAAACCACATTTTTGAAAATACTACCCCTTGCGCGAAATCACTGTGCATGTCCGTAATCGGGACACGGCTATTCAATAGATTTTGACACTGCAGAGGTTGTGCGACTTTACCCACAAGACACGAATTCTCTAGTTTGTTTGGCATCCGTCGATACCACCGCCCACTTCCTTAGGTGAGCAGTCTAGAGCACGTGACAAGGCTTTTACAAAGTTCCATTTTGCCTCGGTTCTGCTCGCTAAGGTTTCGCCATCACAGCCCCCTCTTGCGCCAATAAACAGCCACAACAGAACCGACTCAAAACTTTCCTAATTAATTGGCCAGGTCCATCCCATACCGGACTTATGGTTGCACGAGGTGACCCAGATCAATGACTTGCAAAGTTAAGTCCTTAGTTGGCTGCTCAGACAAGTCTACCACAACCCAATGTGCATCACACACCCACTCTAGCTCCCTACCTCAAGCCCGAGCATAAATCATTTTTGTTCATTCCCGACCAAATGGCAATCCCTGCCATGGCACAACATCTTTTAATAAAAGTGGCCTCACACCACTGTTCCATAGTTCCATTAGTCAAATTTCAATAATCATTGAACATGTGCTCGAAAGTCTCGCGGGTAACTAGAGCATGTCTAAGCAATACTACGCTCCCAAGTTGGTATACAATTATGTCCAACTAGTATTAACCATCCTAAGGTGTCCAAGGTTATATGTCATTCAAGGAGACATTTCATTTTCAATTCTTCAAGGAGGCATAATGGCAATTTGGTAATTATCTACTCCCAAAACCATTTTTAATAAAACTAGCCATGCATGATAATTTAAAGCAATATACATTTGTAAAATGGGTTCAACATGGTCAAAGGCCTACGACTTGCCTTCGTTGTCGAGGAGAGGTTCTTCGGTCGTCGGGTCGAAGAAATCTTCCGAAACGCCGGAATCTACACGTGCGAGAATAGCAACAAATAAATAAAACAGCACCAAATGAACTCCAAAAATTACAAAACCAGAACCAAATGAAAGAGGATGAATTTATATGAATTTAGAAATTTGGATCACCCAAATCGGAGTTCGGATGTGAAAGTTATGGCCAAAAGAAATTTCAAATCACATAAAATGATGGATTTAGGGTTTTTCGGATTTTCGGATTTAATTTTCAACTGAAAATTCCGACTTTGACGTCAGCGCCACGCAGCAGCATCTGTGGCCACGCGTGGCGAATCACGACGCGCCGACGTGGCACCACGTGGGTGGCCACGTGGGCTCGGGCCCACGGTCGAGAGAGAGAGAGAGAGAGAGAGAGAGACGGGAGGCGCGGTGGCGGGCGGCCGAGCTGGGAAGACGGCGGCGGCGCGCGGGAGAAAAGCGGTGGCGCTTCTGAGGCGACGCGAGGCGGCCAAGGCGGAGGGGAGAGCGAGCGGGAGGAAAGAAAAGGGGAAAGAAGAGGAGCCGCAGCTTAAAAAGCGAAGAGATCGCGGGCGCGGCGGAGGCGGCGGAGAGGCGACGGACGGGCGCGGATGGGCGCGCATGGCGTGGCGGTCGACGGACGGGATGGCGGCGGGATTCGCGGCGGGATCCGCGCGAGAGGCGAGGAGACGGCGAGACGGACGGGCGGGATTCGCGGCGCAGCGAGGCGCGGCGGCGACGTGGAGGGAGAGCGGCGAGCGCGGGAGAACGACGAGGGAGCCGTCCGATTCGACGGACGGTGGGGAGCGAGGAGACGCGGCGACGCGAAGGCCGTCCGATTCGACGGACGGTGGAGAAGTCCAACGGGCGCGGGAGGAAGACGAATCGAGCGCCGTCCGATTTCGATCGGACGGTGAGGAGCGGAAGAGGCGCGGGCGATCAGATGCGGCCGGATGAAGATCCAACGGCGGAGAAGAAAAAGCGGCGCGGCGAACGAGCCCGGATGGAGATCCAACGGCCAGGAACGGCCGAGCGCAGGCGGAGCGGGAGGCTGGGCCGGCGCGGAAACGGGCCGGGCTGGGGAATAGGGATGGGCCGGCTAGGGTTTCGGCCCAAAACAGAAAAGGAATTATAAAATACATTTTTGGATTTTAGAATTTCAAATAAAACAAAAAGCAATTTGGAAAATAGCAAATAGACTCAAAATTCTAGAAAATTCACGAAATTACTTGATTTATTCTAGACTTAATAAAAATACTCTTAACTTTAAATATTCTTTTTATTTTGCAATTAAATTAATTTTTAATTTCGGGTAAAAGGAAAATGAATTTCTAAAATCCAATAAATCCAAGAAAATTCTTAAAATAATAATTTTGATTTTAAATTCCAGAAAACTCAATCAAACCAACTTTAATTTAATTGAAGTTTGATTAATTCATATTAAACATGCAATTGAATTCTGAAATTCCAAATTAAGCTTTTGGCAAATAGAAGCAAATGGTTTTCTTTTAAAATTTTCAAAACTCCGAAAAACGGGACGTTACAAACCTACCCCTCTTAAAGGGAATCTCGACCCCGAGATTCAGGCTGACTAGAGAATAGGTGGGGAAACTCAGCCTTCAAGTCATCTTCTCGTTCCCAAGTGGCTTCTTCTTCGGTGTGGTTGCTCCACTGGACTTTGCAGAGACGGATGATCTTGCTTCTTGTCACTCGCTCTGCTACTTCCAAGATCTTGATGGGATGCTCCTTGTAGGTGAGGTCTTCTTGCAGGGCAATTGATTCCACTGGCATCTGCTCTTCGGGCACACGCAAACACTTCTTCAGCTGTGACACGTGGAAGACATTATGCACATCTGACAGCTGAGGCGGGAGCTCCAACTGGTAAGCGACTTCTCCTCTTCGGGCTAGAACTGGGAAAGGTCCGATGTACCTTGGTGCAAGCTTTCCACTTACTCTGAAACGACGCATCCCTTTAAGAGGCGACACCTTCAGGTACACATGATCACCAGGTGCAAAAGCTAGATCTCGGCGACGGTTATCAGCATAACTCTTCTGCCTGGTCTGTGCTGTTTTCAACCTTTCTCTGATTGATCGAACTTGCTCTTCGGCTTTTTCCAAAATATCTGGCCCAAACACTTGTCTTTCGCCTACTTCATTCCAATACAAGGGTGTTCTGCATTTTCTTCCATAAAGAGCTTCAAATGGAGACATCTGGAGGCTTGACTGTAATCATGTTATAGGAAAACTCGCATAAGGTAGCATTTGATCCCAATCGGTTCGATTTGCTAAGGCACAAGCCCTTAACATATCTTCTAGAATTTGGTTTACTCTTTCTCGTCATCCATCCGTCTGGGATGATAAGTCAGATGAAATTTAGATTAGTACCCAAAACAACTGTGCAACTTTTGCCAAAATCTTGAGGTGAATCGATCCTCGATCCGACACGATCTTCTTGGCACTCCATCTTTGGCACACTATCTTTGCCATGTACAATTCTGCCAGTCTATCACCAGAGTAAGTAGTCTTGACTGGGAGAAAGTGAGCAACTTTGGTTAGACGATCCACAATTACCCAGATAGAATCATATCCTGACCTTGTCCTTGGCAAACCAGTGATAAAATCCATGCCAATTTCTTCCCACTTCCATTCGGGCACTTTCAAGGGTTGCGAGAGTCCAAAGAGTCTTTGATGCTCGGCTTTACTCGACGACGGACATCACACTGAGCTACATACTCGGCAATCTCACGCTTCATGCTAGGCCACCAATACATTTCTTTAAGGTCTTGGTACATCTTTGTGCTTCCAGGGTGAATGGAATACAAAGTTTCATGGGCTTCCTTGAGTATCAGCTGCTTAAGCTCTTTCTGATCCGGAACACAAATTCGCTTGTCAAACCAAATGGTGCCTTGCTCATCTTCTGAAAATCTCAGGGCTTTACCTTTCTTCATGTTGCTCTTAATTTCCTTAATATTGGCATCTTCAACTTGAGCTTCCTTGATCGATTCCATAAAGTGGGTTGAACTTCTAAGGCGCCTAGGTAACCTTCTTCAACCAACTCTAACTTGAGCTTGGAACTCTTCAAGAAGGGTGGTGATTTTCCTTGATCGATGTGGTATTGCAATAGACTTTTCGCTCAAGGCATCCGCCACAACATTAGCTTTGCACAGGTGGTAATGGATTCCAATATCATAATCCTTGATTAACTCTAACCACCTTCTTTGCCTCATATTAAGATCACCTGGTGAAAATGTACTTCAAGCTCTTATGGTCCATGTAGACTTCACAATGATTACCAATAAGGTAATGACGCCATATCTTTAAAGCATGCACTACTGACAGCCTAACTCCAAGTCATGAGTGGGGTAATTCACTTCATGAGGCCTCAATTGACGGAAGCATAGGCTACTACCTTCCTTTCTTGCATCAGACACAACCAAGTCCTTGCCGGATGCATCACAGAAAATCTCAAAATCCTTCCTGACATCCGCAAAATCAACACCGAGTCGTGGTCAACCGCTTCTTCAACTCTTGAAAACTTTGCTCACAACTGCTGTCCAAGCAAATTTCTTTTCTTTCTTTAACAATGGGTGAGGGTCTTGCTATCTTGGAGAATCCTTCTATGAATCGACGATAGTATCCTCGCCATTCCGAGAAAACTTCCGACCGAGGCAATCGACTTGGGTGACTCCCAATTAAGCACATCCTTAACCTTGCTAGGGTTAATGACACACCTTCCGCAGACATGACGTGTCCCAAGAAAGTAACTTCTTTCATCCAAAACTCACACTTGCTGAATTTAGCATAGAGTTGATGATCTCTAAGCTTATTCAGACCAAACGGAGGTGCTCTTCATGCTCTTCTTCACTCTTGAATACACCAAAATATCGTCAATGAAGACAATGACGAACTTATCCAAATACTCCATGAATACTTTATTCATCAAGTTCATAAAGTAAGCGAGGGCATTGGTCAATCCAAAAGACATGACCGTGAACTCATACACCCATACCGGGTTGAGAAAGTCGTCTTGGGGATGTCTTCTCGACGAATCTTCAACTGGTGGTATCCCGACCTCAAGTCTATTTTGGAGAACACACCGCTCCTTTTAACCGATCAAACAAATCATCGATCACAGGCGGAGGGTACTTGTTCTTGATGGTGACCTCATTGAGGGCTCAGAATCCACACACATCCGTTGGGTGCCATCCTTCTTGCAACAAAGATCACTGGGCTCCCAAGGTGAAGAACTTGGTCGGACAAAACCTTTCTCTTGCATTTCTTCAATTTGCTTCTTTAGTTCAACCAAATCATTGACAGCAATCAGAGGGTCTCTTGAAAATAGGAGCAGTTCTGGAACAAGATTGATGACAAACTCAAGTCTCGATGCAGCGGCATTCCGGTAGGTCATCGGGAAAGACATCCAAAACTCTCGACTCGGCACTTCTTCCAAAGACACAACACCGCATGCAGACTAAAGATCCAAATAGCTTCTCAGGGAGGCTTCAAACTTTACCTTGGTTCCATCGGATGACCAAAGTGATGCTTCTACCACCACAATCCAAGAGGGCTTGGTGATTGGCAAGCCAATCCATTCCCAAAATCACATCAAGAGACTTGGTGTCTATGATGATGAGATTAGCAAGGAATTCTACCCTTCTATGGTCACTTTAACCTTAGGGCAACCTTGGTTCGTACTCAATTCGACCGAGACTGAACCAACAAAACACTTTTAAGAGGCAAAACTTCCAATTGGTGCCTTTCAAAGAAAACTCCGAGAAACAAACGAATGCGAAGCTCCGTAATCAAACAAAACAAAGGCGGTCTTTGAATTGACAAGAAACTTACCCAAAGACGACGTCCGGCCGTCAGGCTTCCTCCACAGGGTGTGGTTCACGACCTCTTCCAAAAGGCCGAGGAGACTTGACTGTGCGCTTGAGTCCGAGGGGCTCCACGTGCGACTCTGGAGTGGGGGTCTGGTCGGAGTGGCTCCCATGTTGAAACGAACAGAGAAGGGCCTTGTCTCTGCGGGCAATCATAGCGGTGCCCGGTGATGGCACTTAAAGCGGTGATCCCGCCGCAGGTTGCCATTCCTTGGTTGCCGGTTCTTTGGAGCTATTGAAGCCGCGGTCACCGGAATCTAGCTGGGCGAGGTGTCGCAGGGGCTCAATGTGACAGTGGGAACAACACGGCGGGAGGCGCACATTCATTCTCGACTCTCTGGGAGTGAGACCGATGGGCACCGTGGCTGCATCATCTTTCTCTTGCGGGATTCTTCAAGTTCACGGCGGATTCCTCGATGAGCATGGCCTTGTTCACCAAGTGCTTTGGAAATCAATAATCATTCCCAATGACTTGCACCTTCAAACCGGGTTGAGTCCTCTCTTGAAGCGCTTGGCGGGCATCATCTGTGGCAACGTCCTCGGGGCATAACGGGATAGCCGAGTGAATCTGTTAAGATATTCACTCACCGACGTGTTGCCTTCCGCACTCACGGAACTCATTCTTCTTCATTTCCACCTTTCCATCGTGGATATGGGAGTGGCGGAAAGCTCCTCAAAACTCGCCCAAGTGATACTCTCGTGGTTTCCATGGCGGCACAATAGTTCTCCCACCATTCTGCAGCGGTACCTTCAAGCCGGTGGGTGGCATACGTAACCTTCTCGCGATCATCACAACGGTGATAGTGAGCTTCTTTCCATGGAACGCAACCACCATTCAAGCGCCCAATGGCTCCGAGGAGCTAGAGAAAGTGGGCGGATGGGTCCTCAAAACTCGCCAACTGGGTGAGGAAAAGCGGGGTGGAGCGGCGTGGGCGTGGCGGTTGCCGCTTGATCGCTCGATTCATCGCTTGCGGCGAGGCGGCCGGTGCAGTTCTCACGATTCATCACCTGAGTCATGTTCTGCATCAAAGAGCTCATCACCGCGTCTGGGCGCCATGAACTGACTCAAACCGGATCTGCTGGCGGCTGGAAGACGGGCACGCGGCGCTGAGTCTCATCCTGGCTTGCGGAGTTGCGGGTCTGAACCATCTGCGACAAAGCTACACAGGTTTAATAGACGAGAAGAAGAAAGCAATTTAGATGCGAGGGAAAGCACGGAGATGAGCGAGGAACAAGGGAGATAGATGGATCAACCTAATGCGGACCAAATTGGTTTTACCCAACGAACAGATAGCCGGAAAGCTATCAAGAAGCAAGCAAGAAAGAGACACTTAAGCACAAAAATACTATTACGCAGACTAAACGAATCTAAAACTAGGGAGGCAGCTACCAATCTAATCTTTACGGAGGGGCAACTTGAAACAGACTGCGGATCTTGAGCTTCCAAAGCTTCCATTGCTAGATCTTGAAGGGCTCGATCCTAGGGATAATCCAGAGGTGAGGGAGTCAATTTAAATTTGAAAACCAAGTTCCAGAAAAGATAAGATGAAAGAACCCAAGAATGATATAAGAGGGTAAGATGGTAAGAAAAGAATAGAACAAGGTGAGAAAGAACAGAATAAGATAAGAGAAAAATTTCTAGTCAAGTTAATTGCTTGGTTTGATTTAGAAAATATATTTTGAATTTTGACTAAGACGACTAATCTAACTAAAGGCTACGCCCTCACATCGATATGGCTCGATACCATCTCTTGTCGGGACCCCGGGTGTCACACAACCCCGAGACCCTCTGTGCATACCAAGCTAGTCCCATGATCAGTAGCTAGCTTGCACGGTTGTAACAATGATGCATTCATAACCATTCAACAACGAACTAAAGAAGCAGACAAAGTAATATTAATTAAAACAAGAAAGACCTTATGGTCAAGGTTCTTACAAAAGTCGCCTCACGTGGCTTAGCAACAACAGAGTATCCGCAATGAAATCTCAAAAATACGTGGAGCCCAATCGACATGCCCACAGCAATCGAGTGGTGGACGTGACCTAGTTCGCAAGTCTTCAAAGTAACCTTCTTCATAGTACTCAACATTTCTGGTTCTTCTGCTGGACCGATCAACAAAGGGCATAAAGCCGTGAGTACATAAAGTACTCGACAAGTCGTAGAGAAATGTATGCACATAGTATTCATGCCAGCTTAAACAAGGATGGCTTTATGGTTAATTTGCGTAAAGTAAGTTTAACAAGAATTACAATAATTAGATGGCAAAGCGTGATTTCAAAAGAATAATACATAGATAACCAAGTTCTTTTGAATCAAACAAAGAACATCCTGCTCACTTCCCAACCATTCCAACCAAACGCTTCCATCGAACCAAACCACATTTTTGAAAATACTACCCCTTGCGCGAAATCACTGTGCATGTCCGTGAATCGGGACACGGCTATTCAATAGATTTTGACACTCTGCGGTTGTACGACTTTACCCACAAGACACGAATTCTCTAGTTTGTTTGGCATCCGTCGATACCACCGCCCACTTCCTTAGGTGAGCGCCTAGAGCACGTGACAAGGCTTTTACAAAGTTCCATTTTGCCTCGGTTACGCGCTAAGGTTTCGCCATCACGACCCCTCTTGCGCCAATAAATGACAACAGAACCGACTCAAAACTTTCCTAATTAATTGGCGGTCCGTCCCATACCGGACTTATGGTTGCACGAGGTGACCCGGATCAATGACTTGCAAAGTTAAGTCCTTAGTTGGTCGCTCGCACAAGTCTACCACAACCCAATGTGCATCACACACCCACTCTAGCTCCCTACCTCAAGCCCGAGCATAAATCATTTTTGTTCATTCCCACCAAATGGCAATCCTCGCCATGGCACAACATCTTTTAATAAAAGTGGCCTCACACCACTGCTCCATAGTTCCATTAGTCAAATTTCAATAATCATTGAACATGTGCTCGAAAGTCTCGCGGGTAACTAGAGCATGTCTAAGCAATACTACGCTCCCAAGTTGGTATACAATTATGTCCAACTAGTATTAACCATCCTAAGGTGTCCAAGGTTATATGTCATTCAAGGAGACATTTCATTTTCAATTCTTCAAGGAGGCATAATGGCAATTTGGTAATTATCTACTCCCAAAACCATTTTTAATAAAACTAGCCATGCATGATAATTTAAAGCAATATACATTTGTAAAATGGGTTCAACATGGTCAAAGGCCTACGACTTGCCTTCGTTGTCGAGGAGAGGTTCTTGATCGTCGGTGTCAAGAAATCTTCCAAACGCAGGAATCTACACGCACGAGAATAGCAACAAATAAATAAAACAGCACCAAATGAACTCCAAAAATTACAAAACCAGAACCAAATGAAAGAGGATGAATTTATATGAATTTAGAAATTTGGATCACCCAAATCGGAGTTCGGATGTGAAAGTTATGGCCAAAAGAAATTTCAAATCACATAAAATGATGGATTTAGGGTTTTTCGGATTTTCGGATTTAATTTTCAACTGAAAATTCCGACTTTGACGTCAGGACACGCTGCGCTGCTGCCGCCACGTGGCGAAATCACCGCGCGGCCGACGTGGCACCACGTGGGTGGCCACGTGGGCTCGCCCACGGAGAGAGAGAGAGAGAGAGAGAGAGAGAGGCGGGGAGAGCGCGGTGGCGGCGGCGGCGGCCAGGGAAGACAGGCGCGCGTCGGCGCTGGAGAAGGCGGTGGCGCTACGGGAGGCGACGCGAGGCGGCCAAGGCGAGAGGAGAGGAGAGCGAGGCGGAGGAAAGAAAAGGGAAAGAAGAGGAGCCGCGGCTTAAAAAAGCGGAGGAGATCGCGGCGCGCGGAGGCGGCGGAGAGGCACGGCGAAGCGCGAGATGGGCGCGTGGCGGTGCAGCAGGGACGAGGATGGGCGGCGGATCCGCGCGAGAGGCGAGCGAGAGGGCGAGACAGACGGCGGATTCATTAGCGGCGGCGAGGCGCGGCGGCGACGTGGAGGAGAGCGCGAGCGCGGGAGAACGACGAGCGGGAGCCGTCCGATTGCGACGGACGGTGGGGAGCGAGAGACGCTGGCGAAGCGGAAGGCCGTCCGATTCGACGGACGGTGGAGAAGTCAACGGCGCGGAGGAAGACGAATCGAGCGCCGTCCGATTTCGTCGGACGGTGAGAGCGAAGAGGCGCGGCGATCGACGCGGCCGGATGAAGATCCAACGACGGAGAAGAAAAAGCGGCGGCGGCGAACGAGAGCAGCCGGATGGAGATCCAACGGCCAGGAACGGCCGAAGCGCGGGAGCGGAGGTCGGGCCAAGCAAACGGACGGGCGGGGAATAGGGATGGGCGGCTAGGTTTCGCCCAAAACAGAAAAGGAATTATAAAATACATTTTTGGATTTTAGAATTTCAAATAAAACAAAAAGCAATTTGGAAAATAGCAAATAGACTCCAAAAATTCTAGAAAAATTCACAGAAATTACTTGATTTATTCTAGACTTAATAAAAATACTCTTAACTTTAAATATTCTTTTTCTTTTGCAATTAAATTAATTTTTAATTTCGGGTAAAAGGAAAATGAATTTCTAAAATCCAATAAATCCAAGAAAATTCTTAAAATAATAATTTTGATTTTAAATTCGTAAAACTCAATCAAACCAACTTTAATTTAATTGAAGTTTGATTAATTCATATTAAACATGCAATTGAATTCTGAAATTCCAAATTAAGCTTTTGGCAAATAGAAGCAAATGGTTTTCTTTTAAAATTTTTCAAAAACTCCGAAAAACGGGACGTTACATGGGTACCACCAGATTTGAATGAAATTGGGAGATGAATGGAAAACGATATTTAAAACTAAGTTCGGGCTATATGAGTGGTTAGTGATGCCTTTTGGTTAACTAATGCACCTAGCACTTTCATGCGTTTGATGAACGAAGTTTTACGTGCTTTCATTAGAAAATTTGTGGTGGTCTATTTTGATGATATTCTAATCTATAGCAAGTCATACGAAGAACACCTGGATCATTTACGTGCTTTTTTTAATGCTTTGAGAGATGCACGCTTGTTTGGTAACCCTGAGAAGTGCACCTTTTACACGGATCGAGTCTCTTTTCTTGGCTATGTTGTTACTCCACAGGGCATTGAAGTTGATCAAGTCAAGATCGTCGCTATCCAGAGTTGGTCGCCTCCTAAAACGGTCACATAAGTGCGGAGTTTTCTTAGGCTCACTGGTTTCTATCGGCGTTTTGTTCGGGATTTCAACACCCTCGCTGCACCACTGAATGAGCTTACAAAGAAGGGTGTTCTTTTTACTTGGGCCACCATACAACAACAAGCTTTCGACGCTCTCAAAGATAAGCTAACACATGCACCTTTGCTTCAACTTCCTGATTTCAGCAAGACTTTTGAATTAGAATGTGATGCTAGTGGCATAGGTCTTGGTGGTGTGTTAATTCAAGAAGGAAAACCTGCTGCTTACTTTAGTGAAAAATTACGTGCTCCTAGTTTGAACTATTCAAAAATTACGTGCTCCTAGTTTGAACTATTCTACCTATGATAAAGAATTATATGCTCTAGTTCGAACTTTGGAAATATGGGAACATTATTTATGACTCAAAGAGTTTGTAATACATTCTGATCATGAATCTTTGAAGCATATTCGAAGTCAAACCAACCTGAACCGCAGACATGCTAGGTGGGTTGAGTTTATTAAGTCTTTTCCCTATGTCATTAAATATAAAAAGGGCAAAGAAAATGTGATAGCTGATGCATTGTCTAGGAGATATACCATGCTTTCACAACTTGACTTCAAAATCTTTGGATTAGAGACAATAAAGGAGCAATATGTTTATGATGTTGATTTTAAAGATGTGTTGCTAAATTATCAAGAGGGAAAGGGTTGAAATAAATTTGTGGTGCATGATAGGTTCGTGTACCGTGCTAATAAGCTATGCATTCCAGCTAGCTCCGTTCGTCTTTTGTTGTTACAGGAGGCGCATGGAGGAGGATTGATATGTCACTTCGGCGTGAAGAAGACCGAGGAAATTCTAACCCACCACTTTTATTGGCCAAAGATGAGGTGTGACGTCGAACGCTTCATTGCGCGCTGTACCACGTGCCAAAAAGCTAAGTCACGACTTAATCCTCATGGTTTATGCATGCTTCTTCATGTTCCAAGCATACATTAAGAATATATTTATATGGACTTTGTTTTAGGGCTTCCTAGAACAAAGAAGGGGAGAGAGAGTATTTTTGTTGTCGTGGATAGATTCTCTAAGATGACTCATTTTATACCATATCATAAAAGTGATGATGCTACAAATATCGCTGATTTGTTCTTTAAGGAAATTATTCGCTTGCATGGTATTCCGAATATGATAGCTTCAGATTGTGATGCTAAATTTTTTAGTCATTTTTGGAGAACCTTGTGGGGGTATGTTGGGGACTAAGCTGTTATTTTCCACTACTTGTCATCCCCAAACCGATGGACAAACTGAGGTAGTCAATAGAACATTGTCTACTATGCTTAGGGTTGTGCTTAAAAAGAACTTAAAAATGTGGGAGGAATGTTTGACTCATGTGGAATTTGCTTATAATCGCTCGCTGCATTCTACCACAAAGAAATGCCCTTTTGAGATTGTTTATGGTTTCATACCTCGTGCACCTATCGACTTGTTGCCTCTTCCAGCTTTGAAGAAGGTAAATTTTGATGCGCAACAACGTGTTGATTTGATACTTAAGATACATGAGACAACTAAAGAGAACATTGAGATTATGAATGCTAAATATGAAGTTGCTGGTAGTCAAGGACGCAAGCATGTTACTTTTGAACCTGGTGATCTTGTGTGGTTACACTTGCATAAAGAACGATTCCCTGAATTGAGAAAGTCTAAACTCATACCTCGTGCAGATGGTCCTTTTAGAGTGCTTGAACGTATTAATAATAATTCATATAAGTTAGACTTGCTTGCGGATTTTGGGGTTAGCCCCACCTTTAACATTGCAGATTTGCGATCTTTCTTGGGCGCGGAAGATGAGCTTGAATCGAGGACAACTCCAATTCAAGAAGGGGAGGATGATGAGGACATTACTTCTACTGATATGAACACTCCTCTGGCTGCTGCCATGAATGATGTGCAAGGTCTAATTACTCGGGTACGTGCTCGTCAACTCAACTATCAGGTAAACTCATTTTTATGAGTAAATAATATTTCCGCTGAGAATTCGATACTTTCTAAGACTTGTGATTTTCCTATTCTTAGGAATCATGGAGAGGAGGAGCCAACTCACGGCAAGAGGAACACATTAAGGACTTCACCTAATTCGCCCATCTCCACTAATTCAGCTGCATTCAAGTCTACTTTATCGGGCTGATGAATTTAGGCCTATTATCCATGGTGTTGTGACACCTTTTCGGCCGAGGGCCTTGTATCACCACTTAGACTATTTGGGCCGGCCTCCCCCCTAACCGCTCCCCCCTTGGGCCGCCGTTTTCATGGGACTGTTCACGTGAACTGTACCATGAATAGTACCACCTCTATTTCCTTAGATAAGTGTGTCTTCCCCCTTCCCCTATTTAAGGAGGTCACACCCCTTTAGATTTCGGTCGGTTTTTCTTAAGATATTATTCTGCTTAGCAGTCTCACCGCACGTTCGGTTGCGGAACCCCAACTTGTGAACTTAATCTTTATTCGTAATACAATTTTAGATTGCATCTTCTACTCTCTTGCTTGTGTTCTCGATTCGTTTGCAGGAGATAGCCTTCTTGGTGAGGTCAACCGCGTTCGGCATGGTTGATAACCATCAGAGCAGTGGTGTAGTGATTGCTAGAGGTTCAATCTGTTTTGTTCGGAGCCTTTGGATCATCAACGTCGTGTTCCCCACAATCGACTTATCAGTACCTTTGAAGGATCGGGCCACCGTCACATCATCATAGCTACTGTACCCGCCCAGCCCGAACAAATCGAAGCGGTCCTGGAACGATGGCGGTTGCGGTGGTGGTGCGTAGCCACGTGCCCACCCTGACCCTCCGTCCTGGCCCGGCGGCGGTGGGGGTGGGGCACGCGCCCACACTGACGAAGCACGTGCACGTGGTCCTCTGGGCCCACTTGGCTGGACTGCAGGATGCGCTGGCCTTGGCGTACGTGTCGATGTGGCCGCCTCCTGGACAAGCCTACAGCACGTGAGGGTCACGACATGCCTCGTCCCACTGTAGAACCGACGAGCAAACTGTAGCAACTCATCGCGCGTCACCTCCGCACCGTGGGTGACCCTCTCTAGGATTGATCCGGTGTCCCTCGCTAACCCGGTGGCGATGTCCATCTGCGAGGAGTATATGAAAGCGTCAAGCTTGTAAGTGTGGTAAACATACTCAGACATTTCAAAAAATGAGAGTACGTACCGCGAGGTGCACATTCCGCACGAAGTGTGCAGGGTATGCGTCGATTGGTGCTGGTATGTGAGAGGGGGAAGGGTCGACGACATGCACGTGCCTGGTGCGTGTCTACGGAGTGTACCAGCATAGGTACTCGTCGTACGCGCTAGGGTCGTACGGGGCACCCTCCTGCATGTAGTCCTCGAGGGCATCCGCCCACTCCGCCAGCCACAGCTCCATCTTCGTCACCTAGCTCGTCCTGCTGCCACCCCTCCTATTGTTCCTACAAAACGTACCACTACATTTAGAAGCCATTGTAGCAAAAATAAGAAAAAAAATAGGGACATGTGTTGTGTGTAACTCATGCGTGGACCGAGTCGGACACCCGACGCCCGACATGGACTGGAACAACCTGGCATAGCCTGAACTGGCGCATCACCTTGTGCACCACCTAGTCCTCGATGAACACATCGAAGACAAGCTTCTTTCGCGTCATCCAAGACACTGTCACGCCCGATCTGATGAGGACAGCCGACGAGCCCGGCCGCCAACTCTGATCGAGTCGGCTCCAGCGCCGCCCTCGTGGTGGCGGTCGAGCTGCTCGACGAAGAGCTCGTACACATGTGACCTGCACGTGCGCAAATTGTGCCTGTGAGCCGAAACATTGGTTATAAAGGATGACCCATAAAACAACTAAAGTCAAGATACATGAGAGTATGTACCCGTCTAGGGCACCAAAGGGACCCTACGGTCGGCTGGTCCACCGTGCCCCGTGGTACATGTCTGTGCGGTACGGACTGGTGTCGAGCAGCGCGGGCCATCTGAGGGGGAAGCACTCGAACGACCATAGCTGCAGCAGGAGGGGGCAGCCTGTGAGGATAGAGGTTGGCCTAGTCCCGCAGCACGCCTCACACATGCCGCAGTATGTCGCGGCAAGTACAGCTGTTCCCTAGCTGATCTGCACCTCCTCCCCGTCGGCGATGGCCCTCGTGTACCACATGAAGCGGGTGTCGACAGAGTCCCCGTGGTTGCTGGTAAACAGTACCCAGCCGAACAGCCACAGCAAGTACGCCTCGACGTGCCGTGACACCTGGTACTCAATGGGCTCCAGGACCATCCGCTCGACCTGTGCACAAATGCCTCATTAGTAAGTCCGTTGTATGACGAGGATAGTGCGTTGCTACATAGGAGAAATGGATCACATACGTACCCAGAACTGTGAAAGCCACAACAAGGTCGTGCCATGCCTCTATCGTGCTCGGAAGACATAGTACGTTGTCGCGGCCTCAGCCAGAAGAACCCCCTCAAACTGGCCCAGCAGGTCGTCACGCTAGTTGGCAGGCATATACGGCGGGAAGGTAGCGGATCCCACGATAGGCAGGCCGAGCAGCACCGCGACGTCCTCTAGTGTGGGAGGCATCTCCTCGAATGGGAGGTGGAAGGTGTTCATCTCGGGCTGCCACCGGTCCACCAGAGCTGTCAGCAGCGACCGGTCGAACGGGAACCGTCGTGACCGCTCCAGGCTGGCCTAGACCTCCCTGTCATCCTCAGCCAGAGCACCATCCTTGTTGGTGGCCTCCACCATCTGCGTGAGAGGTAGAAGGACGACATCGCTCAGCCTGCAAAGCACGAAGAAGTAAGTACATAGCGTGTACATGTGATAAAAGAAGTGCCATAGTATGCAGACAAACCTGTCTATCCATCGTGGGTCCAGTGCCCAAACCCGTCGGGGTGTCCATGTATGGACCACCCCCAACGCAGCTCGCCTCGTCCTCGCCCTTAAGATGCGGGACACGACGACTCGCATGGTGCTGCGCGTCGACGTGCCGGTCCAGCAGGCCGAAAGGCCAGTCGAAACCACCAAGGTCAGGAGTCATACTTGCAAATCAATTTCAAGTTAGCAATTACGACACAATTAGTGGTTTAATTACTTATAGCGTAGCTCCAGAAATTCCAAAAATTTAGTTGCATTCTGGCATAAATCACATAATCCTCAACATATATCACCATAGCCACATTTCAATTTTAGGATTTACGGTTTTAGGGTTTAGAGGTTAGGGTTAGGGTTAGGGTATGGGGTTAAGATGCATGTTAGGGTTCGGGTTAGGGTATATCCACAGCCGCATTACGACTATTAACAACTAAATTCGCGTTAGTTCTACGACTACACTATTTATAACTTTTAAAATATGTGGCATACCTACCATGATTTTAGTTGCTAACCTACCATGGTTTTAGTTGCTAACCTACGATTACACTATTTTCACTTATTAATAAAATATCACTACACATCTAATGATTTTAGTTGCTAACCTATACTATTTACTAACATATACTATTTACGACTACACTATATGCTAACCTATTCGCTAACCTATTTACGTCTACACTATTTACGACTACACTGTTTGCTAACATACACTATGTATGACTACACTATATGCTAACCTATTCGCTAACCTATTTACGACTATATTATTTGCTAACATACACTGCTTACGACTACGCTATATGTTAACTTATTTACGACTACACTATGTGCTAACCTATTTACGACCACACTATTTGCTATCCTACCATGGTTTGGAAAACAAATCTACTTTAGTCCAGAAGACTCACCGTCGTAGATGCGTAGATCTCCCCTCCTCTCTTTCCCTCTCTTCTTTCTCTCTCTCTCTTTCTCTTCCTCTCTCTTCTCCTCTTTCCCTTCCTCTCTTCTTCTCTTTTCATCCTCCTCGCCTCTGGTTTTGCCCGACGAACACAAATGGTAATGGGCGCGCAGCCGCGCACGCGCGTGTATATAGCCCCTAGTCACTCAACCGTTGAGCGACTAGGTGTAGTATGTCCCTCGATGCTTCAGCGACTAGTAGCCGAAGTGACAGTCGCTCTACCATTGGGCGACTACGCCACGTGTCGCTCGACGGTTGGGCGACTTGGACCAGTCGCCTAATGGTTGAGCGACTAGGTCCAAGTCGCTCAACGGTATAGTGACATAGTATTATTTTTGTAAAATAAAAAAGATAGGTATATTACTGTATTTTGGAATAAATAATGATTATTTAAAAAATCATGAATTTTACAAGCGTCAAATCAAATCGAACCCAGCTTTTTTGCCCCTTCACAGTCTTCACTAGTTGGAATGAATAGGAATATTCTTGTTTGGGTAATGCTTCGGTGAGCCCGTTTGATACAAGCCCGTTCCATTCGTACACTGCATGTACGTTCATATGTTCACCCTCAAAAGCATCAGATGCCTCTTCCACCTACATGTGGATCACTTTGTTTTGTTTTCTCACATCTCTTGCTTCTGCTATCTTCTTCAACCAAGAAAAAAACCAAATCATAGCACTCTCTCTCTCCTACTCCTTCTTGCTACTCTCTTTCTCTCTCTCTCATATGGCCATGGTTAGCTAGAGCTCGCGTGGCCCTCCATGCTCCTCTCTCCTCCCTACCTCTCTCGAGATTTGGTAGAGCACAAGAGTTGTAGTCGGCGGTAGCGGGCGAAGGAGGAGGGGGACGAGGAGGAGAGATGGAGGCGAGTGCTGGACTGCCGGCTTCCACAACCTCAACGAGCTCGTCGTCATCCGCCGCGATGACAATCCCCGGGTACGTCAGTGCTAGTCAGCGAGCGTTACGTCGCAGCGATGTGCATGGGTTTCGGGTAGTGTGCAGTGCTGATTTTGGTTGATTTTTCTCGTTGGCGATGCCTAATACTCACCTCCTCGTTTGGTATGCTTATTGCAAGTTGATTTGTTGCGTAAGCTTTTCTCAATTGTTGCACATGGTGTTTTATTTTGTTGCAATGTGCTTTCTTAAAATGCTGCATCAATTTTTTTCAAATTGTGTTTCGCATGGTCATCTTTTTTGTTGCAGTAGAGTCTGCGATTCCCAATTTTTTTGCAAACATTTAATTATATTGTTGCACAAGCAATTTCAAAATGTTATAGTGTCGTAAGGTTGTAAATTTTTTATTTGGTATTTCTGATCTTGTTTTAGCACTTAGCTGAGTCATATACTCATGGTTTTCATTCTTTTTTTTTTGTTGAGAAGATGATATTTTTCCAAATTTTTCTCAACATTTTTCCAATATTATTTTGCATTTTGTTGCATGCCTTGATTACAATTGTTGCACAAGTTGTTTACCGATGTTGCATCATAGCGTATTGTCGATGGTTTAATATTGATCTTACGAATGAATGCTGAGGACTTTCCTTGAATTAGATCTACATAGAAAAAGGTACATGTTCGGTCCTTCTCCTGAGAGAATAACAACTCTACTCCTGTGTTGTTGTATTGACTATACTTTATAATAGGGAAGAAATCACTAGAACTAGGACTTAGTGAAAACTGTCTGTTGATTGTTTTTCTAATCGATTTGCTTCTTTTTTTCTCCCCTCTATCCACTGACTTTACCCCTTATATAGTGCATGAAGAGGCAGCAGTTATTCACGCCAAGAGGCACCTTGACGTATGTAATGCGCACACTTAATGGTAGTTATTGTAAGAGACTAACCCTCCCGTGTCGCCTTGCAGTTATGTCAGAGACAGAGGCTTAATACGTGCATTTATCCCAGAGAATAACAACACTTATTAACTTATGTGCGTATTAAACACAACACATAAGAATACCTTGTTGGCCGAGCCCACATGTTTGTAGGGTTTGTTGACTATAGGGTGGTCATAGCTAATATGATCATAGTAGAGCTTACGACCATGAGGTAGTTGTAGTAAGGCTTACGACCATAAGGTGATCATAGTAAATCTTACGACCACTAGGTAGTCGTAGAAGTACTTATGCCCATATATGGTGGTTGTAAAATGGTTTACGACCACTCGACTAAGTTTCACCCTTATTAACGATAAGAGGTATCCTTACGAATAACATGAAGGTATTGCTATCTATAATAATAATTACAGATATATAATTTAATTAATTGAGGATTATTAAATCATCATCATCTAACCTCTCAACTTCAAGTAAAAATAACTTACTTGGAAAGGAGGTCGTAAAATAGTGGTCGAAAGCATAGTCTTTCTAACTTGTATTTCATTTGACCAGAAATTAACTTGATCAAGAAGATAATTTTACATGAGTTAAAAAGATAGAACTGCTTTCCCAAATGGACGAATTAAAGAATGCAAACCAACTCTCACAGATTTGTCCATCGGGAGCGGTTCCCGAAGTGGTGGCAACTGTTGAGTACCTACGATCTTTAACTGAGACTAGGGCTGGAAACGAGCCGAGCCGAGCCGGCTCGAGCCAAGCTCGCCCAGGCTCGGTCTGAGGCTCGGCTCAGCTCGTTTGAAAACGAGCTCGAGAGCCGGCTCGGCTCGGCTCGAAAAAGCTCGTTAGAGCCAAGGTTTCCCAAGCCCAAAAACAAAGGTAGAATAAAATGATTATATAAGTCATTTATCATCAATTCAAAATCCAATCATCTTGATTATATGGGGTTGCGCTCGGCTCGTTTGGCTCGCGAGCCGGCTCGAGCTCGGCTCGAGCTCGAGCTGAGCTCGAATCTTCACCGAGCTCGAAGCCCGGCTCGGCTCGGCTCGAAAAAAAATGAGCTCGAGCCGAGTCGGTTCGGCTCGCAACAAGCTCGAGCCGGCTCGCGAGCCGCGAGCTTTTTTGCCACCCCTAACTGAGACCCACGGCTATAAAAATCTACCACATGCGTGACTTAGGGTTTTTTACTACCCCTATTTTCTTCAACTACTCTTGAGTTCTTGCTCTCTCCACCGCCAACCAAGTTTGCAATCCTTCTCCAAATTCTTTCAGATCCAAATCAAACTCATTCAGAAGAAATGGCTAGAAACCTTACCAAATGAGAGAAATCCGATAAGGATGTAGAGAGGATGGCTGCTTTGGTCCTAGCAGAGAAGATTCCAAGGCGCGCTTTAGTGAAGTGGACCAACGCTGAGGGTCAAGATTGACCCTCGGGTGAGAAAGACACAATTCCAGTATTCCAAGTGTACTATGAATGTGGTTTTCAAAAGCCCGTTCACCCTTTTTTGATGGTCGTACTCCAGTATTTTGGGATGAAATTGGTGAACTTCATTCTCAATTCTATCACAATGTTGAGTGTATTTGTCTACCTGTGCGAAGGCTATCTTGGAGTTCTTCCATATTTGGATCTCTTCCGGTACTACTTCGGGATGAGCAAGGACAGCGAAATCGCAGGTAGCTGCGGTCTAAAGCTCCACAAAGGGAAATCGATGGAGTATATTCAGATGTTCACCTGGTCATCATGGTCAGGATAGAAGAAAAAGTTGTTTTACTGGACTGTGTCCAAGGACGATAGTCTCTTCTTCACGAGGAAGCCAGTAGAGAAGAGTTTATCCTGGGACTCGACTCCAAGAGACCTCGACCGAATCACCCCTACGTCCTGGCTATCAAGGATTTGATGGAAGAGGGGGCAGATCGGATGGCATGTGGTGAGGGATTTCATCACGCCCCGCATTAGTCCCCTGAAGAATCGAGCACACCCCATTATGGAAGTACTTGGGGACTACTGACCCGACCAGATATTATGAAGGAGGTAAAGTAATAATAAACTTAGCTCTTTTTATTATTTTTTAGCATGATTGTTGATTATATCTTTGTAATCATAGATTTCTCACAAAAGGAAATTGATACTTGAGTCTAGTTCATTTGTGAGAAGGCTCCCACGACCACGACAGGAGCTCTTCGAATCCTAGTGGTTGTAACAGAAGAAGAAAAAATGAACGCCTAACGGGAATCAAAAGTTGATTTCGTCTTTACAGTCCAGTAGTCATAAAATTCGACCACTTGACAATATTCATTTTCTAACTTTTCCAGAAAGTAGGCATGGCAGACCGTCATGACGATCAAAAGGTCGAATTGAAGGCTATCGAAGATGAGTTAGAGGAAGATAGAGTTCCTCTGGCTAAAAAGTGTCGCCTTGTCGAGGCTGTCGATAAGGAGGATGGAAGTTCAAGTTCCACCCTTCCTTCGACCACCCCCATCAGAAAGTTCTTTGCAAACAAGATAGCTGCACAGAGGAGGGTTGTGGTCTAAGATCTTAAGAATAAAGCCCCTAAGACAAAGCTACTCTTCTACTATAACAACAAAATATTTTATGTTTCTGCTTCTCATGGCTTTGTCAAGCAAATAGAAAAGGGGCATTGGAAAACTTTTATATCTTTTGTGAACGCAACCTCTGCAACAGCAGAGCCTATGGTCAAGGCAAGCACTGTCCCTCAGGTGGTCGAAGCCGGTTTTGACCATCAAGAGGGGTAGGTAGCTTAGGGAGCTTTAGCTCTCGATCAAGACCTACGACTAGACGTTGTCGTAGAGGTCCCAATTCTTCATCAAGACATTAAGCCAGAAGTGGTCGAGAAAGCCCCAGCCTCTCAAACTCGTGACACTAAAAGCCTTCCAGAGGTTGAAGGTATCACAAGAATTGAGGCGGCCGAAGAAGAGAAGAAGAAGGAGTCTTCCTAGCGGGACATTTTTTTCTGGATTCAAGATCGTATCTAGGAAGTCAAGGTATGTAAAATTAAAAGCTTAGAAATTGCATTTACCTTTTAATTCCACGGTTTGACTTGTCTTCCCCATTTCTTGTAGTTTTAGTCCTGCTTCTCCAACCCCTAGGGATGCTTCTGCTGAGATACCCACCGTTGTTTTGTCTACAACCGTGAGAGTATTGGTTTCTCCTATGGTTGAAGAGACAACAACAGAGGTGGTCGAAGATTCGACAACTATCCCTGATGTCGGGATCCAAATATGCAAATCTAGACTTTCTGTGTAAATGCACTAGTCCAGGATCACGCTAGTGTATAATGTGTCAACATAGATGAATATTATTCCACATAAGATGAATATAAGAATAAACGACTAATTTGATTAATAAATAATGATTGTGACCTTATGGTCGAATTTACATTAATAAAGCCACGCAGGGCTGACGCCAAATAAAGAGACGACAACAGAACAAAAGCAACTCCAGCAAAACCCCATTGACTCGCCACAGGCAACCGACTGAGATCAAGACCTAACGATCACCATCCTCGTATAGCTCTTCCTCAAAAATAGGTGAAGATTCCTCCACTTCAGCTAAATGATTGCAGCAATAATGAGTACTCCAAGTACTCAACAAGTTGTAGCACAGAATGCAATTATAAATGCTGACTTATTCCAAAGAGAATTGCTTCTTTGGTTCTTTTGTGTAAAAGCAACAGTTGAAGTTGAATATGAATAATAGATTGAAAACGTAATTTAAAACAAACAATAGTAATATTTTTAACAAGTATTTTCACAAAGCTCCCTTAACCTAATCAGTTTCTTCAGACAGTTGTATAAGTTTTCCCACACTGTTGTCCCTTCCCAATTGTTTCATGAAAATCTACCTCTCGTGTGAAATCCCTGAGCATGCCATGATTATAGACATGGCTATTCAAATAGATTAATTAACACTCTACAGAGGTAGTACACTTTACCCACACGATATAACTAGTGTAGCTAGCACCAATCATAACAAAACCTTTCAGAAGTTTCATCTCAACAATTGACTCTCCTGATGTGCAATACAGTCAACCCCAACCTCAATCGCTAGTCCGACGCACACTGTTGGACCTGGAGACGGTGAACCACCTATAGATGTGACTTTCAGAATGGTCCACACCTCCACCCATTACGAACCTACTACCTGAGTAGTCATTGTAAAAACTTCACAACTTACTAAGTTATGCCAGTCCCACTCTAGACATGTTGTATAGTTGTGGTTCAGTTTAATGGCGCACAAAGTTAATTCCTTAATTGACTAAGGCGACACTGCCAAATTTAACTACTAACCATCATTCACATTTTCCAAACACAAGTCCATCATACCACCAATCCTTTCCACTCGCCACAGTCTAAATCTTTTTTCCACCCTATTGCTGTTGGTTAAGTGCATCACATGCCATCAACGAGTAACAACATACAACACATAGTCTTTTTATAACATGTGTAGCAACATACAACACATAGTCTTTTTATAACATGTTCTATAATCATTTAGCCAAGTTTATATCGTGCAACTCAAAATGATATCAATAACCTGTTACATGGCTAAGCAGACTATTCGTGTCTAACAAATACACGTTGGTGCTATGATAATTCCAACTAATAAATAATCAAGTTAGAGTGACAAAAGATCATGGTAATACAATGAGTAAAGTGGGTATTAATCAAATAGGTGAATATCTAATCCCAAAATATTTAAATAAATACTTAAAGTAAAATACAATCATTTGAATCAAGGTAATTTTGGAAAAATGTGTTCAATATGATAAAAGGTACAACTTGCCTTGGAACAAATCTTGGTACTGGTCTTGAGCTTTATCAACTCCTCCTTCCTCACAAGATCCCAAAGTATCAACGTCTACTCCCAAACGAAAGTGAAAACCTAATAAATACAAAATAGAACAATAAATAAACTCCAAAATTAAATAAAAAATTTAGCAAGGTAGATATTGAATTTATATGAATTTAGAAACTTGAATGGATTCAATCAGAGTTCGTATGAGGAAGAACATGCTCTCAGAAGATTTAAATCTAAGAAACAAAAATATTTAATCAGCATGATGTCAGCAATGATTTCAGAATTAAAAGAACATCCAAAAAATAAGAAACATAGGCTAACAGGTGGGACCCTTGGTCTATAGACCAAGTCCACGGCTCTGGCTCACGGGTCTATGGCCCACTGGTATATGGAATAGTGGATCTGATATATGGGACCTACATGGTAGTGGCTCGGTACATCGTGAACTAGGTTTAGCTAGGATTAGGTTTAGGGTTTGGGTACGGGTGACATGTAGACGACTGACTTGGCTGACACGCAAGCACAAATGCTAAGGTGGTGATGAGATGGCAGACACATGGCTCACACTTGGCATCCACGTCACTTGCTGACGGCGAAGGCTCTCGGACCGATGGGCTCCGGCGATGACAAAGGTTCGGACCTAGGCAAAGGCAACACGGGACACATGACGTTGTAGTTGATTCTCGTCAGAGATGACCACACGGGAAACAGGACGATGTAGTTGATTCTTTTATAGGTGGCAAAGGGGAGAATCCAGGACGGGGACAGCGGCGCTGCGTGTCGGGGGCGAACACAGCAAGGTGTTCGGGTCAGAGACGAAGCCGACATCGTTGACATGGCAGGCCCACTTGGCAGCGAGAGGGAGAAGAGAAAAGCAGCTGGCCTGCGGGCGAAAAGAAAAGGCCGAGTGGGTTGGGCCGACTGAAGAAGAAATGGGCCGGGGCTAAAGATATTTAGCTCGAGTGATTTCCTAAGATTTTTAAATAGCTTTTCTATTTTCGAAATACCAGAAAATCCAAATGGAAAATGAACTCAGACAAATTCCAGAAAAATTTGGAGAATATTTCCAAGCACAAACAACTCAAATGAAATAGTTTTGGAATTAATTGATGTTCAAATTAGTCACATTAAATTGTTTTGATGTTTGAAAGTCTCGTTTAAGCTTCATTAACTTCAAATAAAATTTGTTGAATTTTTTGAAGGGACTAAACTACTCAAAAGGTTTTGAAACTCAGAAAATTGGGATGTTACACCTAATGTGGCTACTGAGGAGGTTATTGCTGCCGAGCCAGCCACAACCACTGAAGTGGTCGTAGAGGAGGAGGCGAAAACGGAAGAAGAACTAGATGTTATGGCAAACGAGTCCATTATTGAGAATCTCAATAATCAGACAAGGGACTTGGTCCTACGATCACCAGAAGCAACCGATCAAGATGGAGTAGGGAGCTTTAACCGCCATGCATGGAAGCAGGTCATGGAGGATGCTCCTGTAGGTACTCAAGGTGGAGTTGCTTCTTCTGTCAACAACAATGAAGAAGAAGTAGTAGTAGAAGAAGACTCTTTTGACCTCTTCATCATATTCTTTGGACCATCGATTGTTGGGTCCTCTTCATTTAGATCTCATGATCGAGTCCCACACCCTAAGGATATTCAAAAAGGGGACATATCTTTGATGATAAACATCTTCAAGGAGTATGGTGGGGCAAAGTTTACGGGCTTTGTGAGCTGCAGGACTCCGAGATGGTGTATGCCTATTTTTCTCAATCAGCCATTAGTGTAAGTACTCGATACCAAATATTTACATATTTGGGTTCTTTTTCTCACTGTATTTCTTTGTTTAGATACCACATGCAACTGATGTTGTAGATAAAGCAAAAGGTTGAACTTTCCGAACAAGCTGTGGGATGATATGTTAGAGTTACGAGGAGTATTTTTTGTTTCAACTACTTATTTAGTACTCATGTTTACTACAACTGATTGAGAAATATTCTGCAAACTCAAACCCGCCCTCCTAGAAAACTCAAGTGACACAAATGAATAGGTAGCCCCTGAATTGAAAAGAACAAAAGCCTCATGTAAATCAACTAGTAAGGTACCTGTCACCTCGTCAGGACGGCCTACGGTCTTAGGTGTAGGCATGGCGTAGACTCCCGGTGGTGCCGGGGCAAAGGAGGCACTGACACTCGGTAATGGAAGAACAGGGACTGCCGCAGGTGAAGCAAATGAAGGTGGTGCAGACTATGCAGGGTTCCAGTAGAACCCTACAGAAGGTGCTGGAGAAAACATTGCAAGAGGTGCTGGAGGAAATGCTGCAGGAGGGGCCCAACTCGAAAAAACTGTGGCACGGGGGTAGCTGCCAGAGTCTGAACATAACCTCATGGAGGAATGGACGAAGATGCAGCAGGGGCTGACTCCCACTTGATGATGCTCGCTAGATTCTGCTTGCACACTGACATCTTATGGCCTGAAAGTCCACAAAGACGACAAACCCCAGTAAAAGAGCACTCAGAAGCATGATGACCATCACTGCACTTGAAACAAATCATACCCTGGCCTAGAATGGGACGCAACGCCTGCAAAGATGAGGAAGTGCGCGGTGTTGAAGCAACAGTCTGCCTCTGTTGACCAGATCACGCCGACGACTGAGGACGATAGCCTCCCTGAAACTTCTTGGAAGCAAGTCGCTGAGAAGACCCACTTCCACCACTGAAACTCCTCTTCTTACCACTGACCGAACCACCGGAAGGTGTAAAACCACTAGAATACTGCCTCTCTAGTGATCTCTCTCTCCAACTCCATACCCTTAGTCTGATCGACCACAGAGTTGAAGTCAAGCAGACTGGTCGCCCCTAAGATATGGTTGTACTCATGATTAAGTCCCCTATGGAATCTCTTTGCTTTTTCTCGGTCATTACCAACCACAGCTGGCACAAAATGGACCAAATTATTGAAGCCTGCTTCATAATCTGCCACAGACAGTTTTCCTTGAACAAAGGTCATCAAGGAACGTTACATCCTCTCGATGAATGAATCAGGATAAAACTTAGCTCTGAATTGCTCCAATAAAACCTCCCAGGTGACTGGTCCTTGCGTTAGGGTCCTAGCTGATAAAATCCATTCCCACCAAATATCTGCTTGGCCCTTCAATTGGAAGACCACAAAGAGCCCCAAACTGCCTTTCCATGTAACGAAACCAATCAACTGTCTGAACCAGAGTGTCTACTCCATCAAAAGTGTCAAGACGGAGAGACATCCACTCCCGCAGGCTCATTCTGGCCTCAGGTGGAACCGGTACAGCTTCTGGAGCAGCAGCAGGTGCAACAGCAGTAGGAGGGGCTGCGTGCACCTCTTGTCGAAGATGTTGAACCTCTCTCTGAAGATCCTGAAGTAGAGCGGCTAACGCGGCCTGAGCATCAACAACCGAGTGAGCAGCTGAGGCAACCTCCTCAGTCGCCTCACCAGCGGCCTCCTCAGCCGAGGATGAAGACACAGTCGGTCCGCGTACGCGACAACGACCACAGCCCACTTCTCGTCCACGACCTCTACCTCTCATCATATCTATACACCAAAGATATATAGCTAACCATTCAGCTCAAGAGCAACTATGACAGTGGTATACAATCAAATCAATAACAGTTCAACCTCAACATAAAGAAACATATTATTAGAAACGCAGATGCAATGAATTTCCCAAATTCCACTTATTGTGCACAGTATATGTCGGGACCCAAATATGCAAATCTGGACCCTCTGTGTATTCTGCACTAGTCCAGGATCACGCTAGTGCACACAGTGTCAACATTGATGAAATATCACATCCATACAACGAATATAAGAATAAACGAGTACATTTAAGTAACAAATAATTGTTGGGACCTTACGGTCGAGTTTTACATTTATTAAGCCATGCAAGGCTGACAATAAATAAATAAACTGCAGCGGAAACGAAATAAACTCCGGTGGCTCCCATCAATTTACCACGAACCGATCGGGATCAAGACCCTAACGTTCAACCTTCGTAGAACTCTTCTTCAAAAGCGGTGCGACGACTCCTCCATACATTGATTTGATTAGCAAGAGTGAGTACACACCGCACTACGCAAGTCATACCACAGAATGCAATTTATAGATGATGGCTTATTCCAAAGGAATGGCTTACGTAGTTGTTTTGCGAAATGCAACATTTGCAATTGAATACAAATAATAGATTGAAAGCATAATTCAAAACAAATAGACAATAATAAGTTAACAATTGATTTCACAAAGGACACACAGTCTAATCAAGTTCTTTCACACAGCTGAACAAGTTATCTCACACGGTGACCCTTCCCAATTGTTTTATGAAAACTACCCCTCGTGTGAAATTCGAGCATGTCCATAGCAGGGACGCGGCTATTCGAATAGATTGGTTTAAACACTCTGCGAGGTTGTACACTTTACCCACACGATGAAACCAACCGGATCGAGTTGATCACAACAAAACCTTTCGAGACTTCATCTCAAACAATGACACTCTGGTGTGCTTTATGCCGTCAATTTGTACACACTGCCCTTGGAGCGACACACACCATTGGGCGGGGATCGTGAACCGTCCGCGATGTGACATATCACACCTCCGACCCATCACATGCTTAAATACAACTTTGAGTTGTCAATGTCAAGACTCCATAACTTACTAAGTCGGGCCCACCCATACTAGGCATGTGGTCGCATCAGTAAGGCCAGTTCAATAGGCGCACAAAGTTAAGTCCTTAATTGACTAAGGCAAGACTCGATTTTCCCAAATCACAAAGTTTATATCACACGGATCCACCATTCACACAGAATCCACCACTTGCCTCGGTCTAAATCTTTTCCCACCACGTTGATTAAGTGCAACACATGCCATCAACGAGTAATAGCACACAACACACAGATTCATCACACAGTTCCATAATCACTTAGTCAAGTTTATAATTGCAACTCTCACATGAAATGATGACTCGTGGCATGGCTAAGCAGTCTAATCGTATCTAACCAACCCACGTTGGTGCTACAATAATACCAACTAATAATTAATCAACCTGGGGTGACAAAAGATCATGGCATACAATAGACAAGGTGGCATAACAATTTGGATTAATAACTACACCCAAAAGCATTTAAATAAATACTTGAAATAGAATGCAATACATTGAAACAAAGTATTTTGAAAACTGGGTTCAAAATGATCAAAGGTATAACTTGCCTTGGAATAGATCTAGATATTGGTCTTGGTCTTGAGGTGCTCCTTCTTCTGCAAAATTCCCCGAAGTATCGACGTCTACTCGTAAACGAGACAAAAGAAACAAAACAAATAAATAACAGAGGCAAAACAAACTCTAAAAATTAAATAAAATTCACCATTAAATAGATCTTAATTTTATATGAATTTACAAATTTGAATGGGCTCAATTGGACTTCGGATGCAAAAGATATGGGCTTTGGAAGATTTGAAAATCAATTAAACCCTAATTTGGATTTTCTTGAATTTCCCGAATTATTTTTATAAAGGAAAATCGAATTATTGCGCAATGCTTGCGTCAGCCGAGAATTTCCGAAAAAAGAAATAATTAAAAATCCGTACTGACAAGTGGGACCCATCAGTCGACCTCTCGCTCCGCGATGGGGTCCACCGAGCCGAGGCAAAGCTAGCGCGGTGGTGGACCACGCAGCCTTGTGGCCGGTGTTGATCTGGCGCCACGCGTTGCACGTAAGCGGCGAGGCGCGAGGGTCGACGCGGGCCGACGAGTCATGGCCGACGGCGCCTTGAGGACCAAGGGTGTCACCGGCGATCGTGGCGAGTCGCCGGTGACCAAGGGTACGAGCACTCCTTGCGCTATTGCGCACCTAGTGCCGACCTTACGGTGGAACAGCGACAAAGGATGGCGGCCGTGATGGAGAAGAAGCGGAGGCGAAGTCACGGCTATTGTCGGACGGCGGCGATAGTGGGACTCTGGCGGCGAGCGCGCTGAGTGGCTGGCGACACCGAGCCCAAGGAAGCGTCGGCGGCGGCGGACGGCGACGGCGGTGGTGCAATTCGTTAGCGGCGACACGGCCGAGAACCTTTGACGAACAATTACGGCGCTACAAGGGCTTGGGAGGGCAATTGGGTGAGGGTTTTGGAGAGAGGCTGCGGCGATTCTCGGGGACCTACTTATAGGTGTGGGCGGCCTCGGTGGCGTCTTTGTGGCGGAGATCAAAGCGCCCAAACGCAAGCGCGAGAAACGGGGATAAGCGGATTGAAGTTTGAATTTGAGCGAGTCGGTGCGGACGAGATAAGCGGAAGTTTGGTTAGGAAATCCGGGGTTTTAGTTAGCGAAAACGGACCCGGCGCGAGCTTCTAGAAGCTCCAATGGCGGACTCTGATCGCGAGCCACGCGAGGAAGGAGACCGTGTCGGAGGCACGACCTCGGCGGGCCCACACGATGAGAGAGAAGCGGCGCGGGCGCGGCGGCGGCAAGCCGGACGATCGGGATCAAGAGTGGGGCGGCGAGCGCGAGCGCGCGTGTGACGTCGCGATCGCGCGAAGGGGACACGCGGCGGAGATCCAGTAGGCGGGCGGGAATGGGCTGCGGGAGTGGGAGGCGAGGAATAGTCTTGGGCTTGGCCCGATCTTGTTCGAAGGATTTAAAATAGGTTTTCTTTTAAATAAATCCAAAAATGCAAATAGCAATTAGAAAATAGCAAATGACTTTGGAAAAATTCGAGAAAATTCTATAAAATATATCCAAGCATATAGAATCTAAATAAAATAGCTTTGACAATTGTTGATGTTGGGATTAAGCACATTAAATCAATTTGCCCTTAAAGTCAATTTAAGCTTTTAAATTAATATTCAAATAATCCAAAGGTAAATTCTCTTGCTATCAATATTTAAAAGATTTTTAAAGCTCACGAATTTTGGGATGTTACAAACCTCCCCCTTAAGCGAATCTCGTCCCGAGATTAGGCTAGCTAGAGAAAAGGCTAGGGAACTCGGCTTTTAACTCTTCTTCACGTTCCCACGTTGCTTCTCCTTCAGTGGTTACTCCTTTGGACTTTGCGAAACGAGCGGTCTTGCTTACAGTGCGGCGCTCAGCGACATCCAAAATCTTGACAGTTTTGCTCTTTGTATGTGAGATCTTCCTTGATTCAATTGACTCCAACGAAGTGCTGCTCTTACAGCACACGAAGACACTTCTTGGTGAGAAACATGAAAGACATCATGCACTCCACTAACTATTGTAGTAGCTCCAGCTGATGCGCAACTTCTCCACGGCGTTCCAAAGCGCTAAACATCCCAAATTTGAGTTTTAAAATCTTTTAAATATTGGTAGCAAGAAAATTCATCATTTGGATTTAATTGAATATTAATTTAAAAAGCTTAATATGGACTTTAAGGACAAATTGATTTAATATGCTTAATCCCAACATCAACAATTGTCAAAATTATTTTATTTAGATTCTATATGCTTGGATATATTTTATAGAATTTTAAGAATTTTTCCAAAGTCATTTGCTATTTTCTAATTGCTATTTGCATTTTCTCGGATTTATTTAAAGAAAAATCAAAAGAAAATCCTTGAACGATCTTGGGCGAAGCCCGAAGACTATTCCATCGCCGGCCCACTCCGCAGCCCATTCCGCCTTGCGCCCTTGGATCACCGCCGCGTGTCCCTTCGCGCGATCGCCGCGCATCCGCATCGCGCCGCCGCTTGCTCTCGCCGCAGGATCTCCATCGCTCGGCCGCCGCCACCACCAGCTGCGCCGCTTGCTCTCGTGACCGGTGGACCGCGCCGCCGCGCCCGGCTGGCGTCGTCTTCGTCCCGATCTCTCGCGCTGCCTCCCGCCAGCCGCCGCCGCCGCCGTTTCCGCTCGGGACTCCGCGTCCTCGGCTATAAAAGGCCCCCGAGCCCCCAATCTCTTCGCCTCTCTCTCCTCCTCCAGAACCCCCGAGTCGCCGTCCTCGCCCTCGTCTCCGTTGCGCGGCATTGCCGGAAGAACCCGTCGGCCGAACCTCCATCGCCGCTGGAATTCTCCATCGCGACCCTCGTTGGACGAGCAACGCGCCGTTGTGATCGCAATATCCGGGCTTCACGTCGCCACCTCACCTCACCTCGGTCACCGAGCGCCCCACCACCGCTGCGGCTCATCCGACAAAAGCTTCCCGTCACCGCCGCCGCCCGCCGCTCTGCCGTAAGCCGTCGCCGCCGGGCCTCGCCGCCTCCCAAGAATGCGCCACACTCCGGTAATCCATTTTGTCTTGGCCGCCCATTGGCACATGCTCGCCGTCGCCGCCGCCAGCGACTCTCGGCCGGAGCTCCTCTGTGCTCCGTGCTTATTCAGCAGCCAAGTCAGCGTCCACGCCAGCGCCATCTCAGCTCCCCTGTCCCGTGTGGCGCCTGCGTGTCACAGCCACGTGGCACAGTCCACCGCCACCCCTAACCCTCGGCTCGGTGGACCCAGTCCACCGTGAGCCAAGCCACTGACGGGTGGGTCCCACCTGTCAGTACGAATTTTAATTAATTTCTTTTTCCCGGCTGACGCAAGCATTGCGCAATAATCCGATTTTCCTTTATAAAAATAATTCGGGAAATTCGAGAAAATCCAAATTAGGGTTTTATTGATTTTTCCAATCTTCCAAAGCCCATATCTTTTGCATCCGAAGTCCAATTGAGCCCATTCAAATTTGTAAATTCATATAAAATTCAGATCTATTTATTTATGAATTTTATTTAATTTTTGGAGTCTGTTTTGCCTCTGTTATTTATTTGTTTTGTTTTTTTGTCTCGTTTGCGAGTAGACGTCGATACTTCGGGAAATTTTGTAGAAGAAGGAGCACCTCAAGACCAAGACCAATATCTAGATCTATTCCAAGGCAAGTTATACCTTTGATCATTTTGAACCCAGTTTTCAAAATACTTTGTTTCAATGTATTGCATTCTATTTCAAGTATTTATTTAAATGCTTTTGGGTGTAGTTATTAATCCAAATTGTTATGCCACCTTGTCTATTGTATGCCATGATCTTTTGTCACCCTAGGTTGATTAATTATTAGTTGGTATTATTGTAGCACCAACGTGGGTTGGTTAGATACGATTAGGCCTTAGCCATGCCACGAGTCATCATTTCATGTGAGAGTTGCAATTATAAACTTGACTAAGTGATTATGGGCGTGTGATGAATCTGTGTGTCTTTGTGTGCTATTACTCGTTGATGGCATGTGTTGCACTTAATCAACGGGTGGGAAAAGATTTAGACCGAGGCAAGTGGTGGATTACTGTGTGAATGGTGGAGCTGTGTGCTTATTAAACTTTGTGATTTGGGTTAAATCGAAGTCTTGCCTTAGTCAATTAAGGACTTAACTTTGTGCGCCATTGAACTGGGCCTTCTTGCACGACCACATGCCTAGTATGGGTGGGCCGACTTAGTAAGTTATGGAGTCTTGACATTGACAACTCGGGTTGTATTTAAGCTATGTGATGGGTCGGAGGTGTGATATGTCACATCGCGGGACGGTTATTGCATCCTGCCCAATGGTGTGTGTCGTTCCAAGGGTGTGTGTACAAATTGGCGTGATAAAGCACACCAGAGTGTCATTGTTTGAGATGAAGTCTCGAAAGGTTTTGTTGTGATCAACTGATCGCTGTTGGTTGTATCATGTGGGTAAAGTGTACAACCTCTGCAGAGTGTTTAAACCAATCTATTCGAATAGCGCGTCCTCGGTTATGGACATGCTCGAATTTCACACGAGGGTAGATTTTCATAAAACAATTGGGAAGGGTCACCGTGTGAGATAACTTGTTCACCGTGTGAAAGAACTTGATTAGACTGTGTGTCTTTTGTGAAATCAATTGTTAACTTATTATTGTCTATTTGTTTTGAATTACGCTTTCAATCTATTATTTGTATTCAATTGCAAATGTTGCATTTCGCAAAATAACCACGAAGCCATTCCTTTGGAATAAGCCATCATGTATAAATGCATTACGTGGTATGACTTGCGAGTACGGTGTGTACTCACTCTTGCTAAACAAATCAATGTAGTGGAGGAGTCGTCGCCGCTTTTGAAGAAGAGTTCTCGAAGGTTGAGCGTTAGGGTCTTGATCGATCGGTTGCACGTGGTAAATTGATGGGAGCCACCGAGTTTATTTCGTTTCATTGCAGCTTTATTTCTTTATTATCGACCTTGCATGGCTTAATAAATGTAAACTCGACCGTAAGGTCCCAACAGCTATTGTTATTTAAATGTACTCGTTTATTCTTATATTCGTTGTATGGATGTGATATTTCATCAATGTTGACACTGTGTGCACTAGCGTGATCTGGACTAGTGCGAGAATACACAGAGGGTCCAGATTTGCATATTTGGGTCCCGACAGAGGTGGTATCGAGCCATCTTGATATGAGGTCTTGACCCTAGTTAGATTGGCCGTTCTTAGTGAGTCCAAACTATTTTCTAAAGCAAAATTAACTTGCAAGATTAATTGAACTCCTTAACTCATCTCATGTCTCTCTTGACTCAACTATTGCTGAAATTCTTTCTCTCCCATTGTTTTAAAGTTGTTTTCATATCCTTGTCCATCTTGACAGATGCCTCGTCTTGAGTTATGGAGGCGCAAGGGAGGACTTGCCACGAGCTTTGGAAGTTGCTACAAGTACTTGGAGGGTTCGATCGTCCATTGTACCGTGGCGGTGCTTGGATTGTGAGCGGCCGAGATCGTGGAGTGATCGCCATTTGACCATCGCGAGCAGAGAACACCAAGGCAAGCAAACCATTGAACATCTCACTCGAAGGAGTATTTGGATTGAAGCAATCCAGAGTCTTCACGCCTTGCCATCCCGAGGATCGCAACATCTACTCGAGAGCTTCGTGACACGCTTTTCGTTATCATCCCGCACATCGGCGTGGATCTTGCCGCACGTTTCCGTCTACGGAGGGAGAAGACAACGCCACCGTCGTGCATCTCGCCCGATTCGCCACGTGCTCGGGAGAATCGTTGGAGTTAGCCGCTCTGAGTGGAGTGTACCTATGAGACTCTTGAGAGTCAAGAAAGGATCGCCATATTAGAAGAAACTCTTTATGGGCGACACGAAGAAGACATCAAGAGGAAGACCTGTAAGAAGCTAATGGACCGGTGAACGGAAAGAGCCGCAGAGGCAGAGAGCGAAGCACCAAGCAAGACTGCACTGAGGACACTGCTCCTATTGCACCATCCGGGACATCGGGATCGGTTGCGAGGATGCCACTCACTTTCGTCTACAAAGAAAGGGAGCACCGTCAAGGTGCGGAGGCTATTTGATTGAGTAGTCTGCTCGCGTTGTTTGAGCTTAGCCGCTTTATGTCTTGAGTCGCCCTTTAGGCGGTAGTTTTGTGTGCTTAAGTTCGTCCTTATTTTTGTGTGCAAGTATGAGTGCAAAGGCCCTTAGGCATTTGTTGCAAGCCATACTATTATCTTAATCAATATAAGAGTTTGATTGAGCTTTCTTAAAATATGTTGTTGGGTTTTACCTACCCCGCTTAGTTCTACAACTTATCTCGTGCTTGCTACCTTATCTAACCCTTGAGATTCACGGATGGTTCGGACTCGTCAAGTCTGCGCAAGTGGTTACGATACTCGATGTCGGAAGGGCGGAGCAAATCCCGGAGAAGCGGTTCCACCACAAGCACCTTGATCGATCTGCGAAATTTTGGAGCATTCATGACACTCGGACCGGTGATGTACACCATGATGAATCGGATGCAAGCTATGAATAATCGAAACAACAACAATCAAGATCACAATGGAGCCCCAGCTTGCTCATGGTCACAATGGATCATCAAGTTGGCGGAGTTTATGAGGACCCGCCCACCAACCTTTTACGGACATGTCTCACCAAGAGAAGGCGATGATTGGCTTCGTGTTATTGAGAGGAAATCGCGATCACTCAATGCGGCGATCATGAAAAAGTTCTCATGCGCCTCTCACGGATGGAAGGCATTGCCGCGAATGGTGGGAAAACTTTGTGCAAATGCATGGAACGCCGCAAGATATTACTTGGGAAGAGTTCACAACTTTTCGCCATATCATGTACCGTAAGGAATCATGGATCTAAAGAAGGATGAATTCGTGCTCTCAAGCAAGGAGGAATGTCGTTGATCGACTACCTCAACAAGTTCTCTCAACTTGCTCGATATCTCGCAGAAGATGTCGCCACCGACAAGGCTCGTCAGTCGTTTTACGAAAGGATTGAACACCGGACTTCAAGTCAACTTGATCGCCCACACCTTTCACGATTTTCAAGAGTTGATCAACAAGGCTTTGATTCTAGAGGATAAGCGCAAGGAATTGGAAGATCATCGTAGCGCGAGAATGGCTCGAAGAAGGAAGTCACCAACCCCACCGAGGGCAAGAATGATTCCACCGCAGCTTTAGCCGTTTTCCACCACGCATTCGCGGACCACCGCACCAACTTCAAGACTCGCCCGATTGCTCGTAACTTTCGCAACCCTCGCACTATCAACCCCAATCCAAGAAGCAACCCCGAATACAACCGAGTTTGCTTTACCCGCCGTCGGCCAGGGCATTTCGCCAACCGATGTCCGCGAGAATGGGACTATCACTCCAAAGATGCGCTTCAACCTTGGGAACACACCACCAAGACGCCAAGACAAGGCAACCATCAAGGAACTTCTCAAGCTACGGTCAATCCGGAGGAGCACCGCCATCGCTGGTCGAGGCCGTGTCAACCACGTCACTCTAGAAGGAGCCCAAGAAGCACCCGACGTTGTCTTGGGTAAGTTCCTAGTAAATTCAAGACCATCGATTACTGCTTTGATTACGAGCTTCGCATTCGTTTGTTTCGAATTTTTGCAACTAAGAACAAATTGGAAGTTATGCATCTTAAGCATACTCTGTTAGTCCATACCGAGCGAGCTAAGTTCTAAAGTTGGATGTTTAGGAGCTAGGCTACTCATAGTGGAGTTGAGTTTCTAGCCAACCTAATAGTTCTAGACACTCGGACCATAGATGTCATCCTTGGTATGGATTGGTTATCCAAACATAAGCGATGCTAGATTGTGGCGAAGAGCGTGACAATTGAGGATACCACGGAAAGAAAGTAGAATTTCTAGCCACCTCGATGCGTGATGGACATTTGGTAGTCAACGATCAAGACAGTTTCTTTGGAAGACGTACTGTAGTCGAGATTATCCGGATGTATTTCGGAAGAATTACCAGAATGCCACCGACCGTGACATTGAGTTTGTCATCGATCTAGTGCGAGAACAAAGACCAATTTCCAAGAGACCCTATCGGATGCGGTCGATGAACTTGTGGAAATGAAGAAGCGGATAGAAGAACTCTTTGGAGAAAGGTTTTGTAAGACCTAGTTAAATCGCCATGGGGAGCACCTGCTTTGTTCGTCAAGAAGAAAGATGGAAGTATGAGAATGTGTATCGATTATCGTTCTCTCAACGAAGTCACCATCAAGAACAAGTACCCATTGCCCGTAATAGATGATTTGTTCGACCCGGATGAAAGGAGCCGGAGTATTCTCTAAGATCGATCTGCGATCAGTTATCATCGATTGAAGATTTGTCCTAAGGATGTACCAAAGACCGCTTTCTCAACCGGTATGGACATTATGAATTTCTAGTCATGTCTTTTGGATTGACTAATGCCCCGCCTATTTCATGAACATGATGAACAAAGTATTCATGGAATATTTGGATAAGTTCGTAGTAGTATTCATTGATGATATTTTGGTATACTCAAAGTCGGAAGAAGAACATCAGAACATTTGAGATTAATCCTAGAAAGCTCGGAGGACATCGGTTGTATGCCAAGTTCAGCAAGTGTGACTTTTGGAAGAAGAAAGTTGATTTTCTTGGTCATGTAATGACAAATAGAAGAGTAGCATTGACCGGAAAGGTTAAAGTCAGTAATGAATTGGGAGCGGCCCAAGACGGTTACTCAAATTCGTAGTTTCTTGGGAATGGCGGGATACTATCGTCGTTTCATTGAAGGGTTCTCAACGATTGCTAAACCTCTTACGCAATTGTTGAAGAAAGAGAAGAAGTTTATTTGGACCCCACTTGTGAAGAAAGTTTTCAAGAATTGAAGAAGCGTTTGACTTCATTGATGCTTAGTTTTGCTTGATATTAGTAAGGATTTTGATATCTCTTGTGATGCTTGGCGTCAAGGATTAGGATGTGTCCTTATGCAAGAAGGAAGAGTCGCCGCTTATGCGTCAAGGCAATTAAGGCCTCATGAAGAGAACTATCCTACCCATGATTTGGAACTAGTCTGCGTAGTGCATGCCTTGAAGATTTGGCGTCATTATCTCATCCAGAATCATTGTGAAGTCTACACGATCATAAGAGCACTCAAGTACATATTCACTCATCCGATTTGAACATGAGACAGAGAAGATGGTTGGAATTAATAAAGGATTATAATCTTGGAATCCATTACCATCTGGTAAGGCCAATGTAGTTGCGATGCACCGAGTCGTAAGAGCTCTTGCAATGCTCGGAAGCAAAGAGTTGTGTTCGAACTTCAGAGGAATTCGGAAGCTACAACTAGAAGTTGTTCGGAAGGATTTGTGGCCAATTTGGAAGTACAGTCTACTCGGAGAAGCAGTTCGTGAAGCTCAACCTAAGGATTACGAGTTTGTTGATCTCAAGAAGAAGATGTCGGAAGGAAAATTTAAAGACTTCACCATAGATGATCGGGATATCTTGTGGATCAATGGGCGTATCGTATACCGGATATTGATGGATTAAGACGGTGATTCAAGGAAGCCCATGACTCAAAGTATTCAATTCACCTGGAAGCACTAAGATGTATCGGGATGTTAAGAATAAGTTTTGGTGGCCAAACTTAAAGCGAGGCGTCGCGAGTTCGTTGCCTTATGCGACGTGTGTCGAAAGTAAAGGCCGAACATCGAGACCAAAGAGGATTGCTACAACCGAAGATACCGAATGGAAGTGGGAAGAGATCGGTATGGATTTTATTACGGATTACCCAAGACTCAATCAGTTATGATTCGATTTGGGTAATAGTGGATCGCTTGACTAAGGTTGCCCATTTCTTGCCACCAAAACCACTTACTCGAGACCGCTTGGCGGAATTGTATATGTCAAAATCGTCGATGCACGGTGTGCCTAAGAAGATAGTGTCGGATCGAGGATCTCAATTCACCTCTCGTTTTTGGCGAGTCTACATGAAGCCCCGGGAACTCATCTAAATTTCAAGAACGCTTATCATCCACCAAGACGGATGGACAGACTGAAAGAGTCAACCAGATATTAGAAGATATGTTGAGAGCCTGTGCCTTAGCTAATGCTACCGTTGGGATAAAAGTTTACCGTATGCGAATTCTCGTACAACAACGATTATCAAGCCGGTTTGCGATGTCACCATTTGAAGCTTTGTATGGTCGTGCTGCGAGAACTCCGTTGAATTGGTCGAGAGGCAATGAGCGTGTAGTGTTCGGGCGGATATTATTCAGAAGCCAAGAACAAGTTGCTATGATCAGAGAGAGGTTAAAGATAGCCCAGTCCAGGCAAAAGAGTTATGCCGATAATCGTCGTCGTGACCTCAGCTTTGAACCAGAGGATTTTGTGTATCTTCGAGTTACTCCGCTCAGAGGTGTTAAGAGATTCCATACCAAAGGGAAGCTTGCTCCAAGGTATGTGGGTCCATTCAAGGTTTTGGAACGCCGTGGAGAAGTTGCGTACCGATTGGAGCTACCACGATCGTTAGCGAGTGCATGATGTCTTTCATGTCTCTCACCAAGAAGTGTCTTCGTGTGCGGAAGAGCGGACCGTTGGAGTCAATTGAATCAAGGAAGATCTCACATACAAAGAGCGACTGTTAGGATTTTGGATGTCGCAGAGCGCCGCACTGAAGCAAGACCGTTCGTTTACGCAAAGTCGATGGAGTAACCACTGTAAGGAGAAGCAACGTGGGAGCGTGAAGAAGAGTTGAAATCCGAGTTCCTAGCCTTTTCTCTAGCTAGCCTAATCTCGGGGCGAGATTCGTTTAAGGGGGAGGTTTGTAACATCCCAAATTTGAGTTTTAAAATCTTTTAAATATTGGTAGCAAGAAAATTCACCATTTGGATTTATTTGAATATTAATTTAAAAAGCTTAATATGGACTTTAAGGACAAATTGATTTAATGTGCTTAATCCCAACATCAACAATTGTCAAAACTATTTTATTTAGATTCTATATGCTTGGATATATTTTATAGAATTTTCTGGAATTTTTCCAAAGTCATTTGCTATTTTCTAATTGCTATTTGCATTTTCTGGATTTATTTAAAAGAAAAATCAAAAGAAAATCCTTCGGAACAGTACTGGGCCGAAGCCCAGCACTATTCCATCGCCCTGGCCCACTCCCGCAGCCCATTCCCGCCTTGCGCCCTTGGATCACCGCCGCGTGTCCCCTTCGCGCGATCGCGATCGCAGACGCACCGCTCGCGCCTCGCCGCTTGCTCGGTAGCGGGATCTCCATCGCTCATTTGCCGCCGCTTCCCACGCCGCGCCTGCTCTCGCTGGCCGGTGGACCCGCCCAGACGCCGGCCGGCGTCGTCTTCGTCCCGATCTCTCTCGCTGCCTCCGCCCTTCAGCCTCGCGCGCCGCTGCCGTTTTCGGGGACTCGCGTCCTCGGCTATAAAAGCCCCGAGCCCCAATCTCTTCGCCTCTCTCTCTCCTCCGAACCCCGAGTTGCCGTCCTCGCCCCTCGTCTCGTCGTTGCGCGGCATTGCCGGAAGAACCCCGTCGGCCGAACCTCCATCGCCATTGGAATTCTCCATCGCGACCCTCGTTGGACGAGCAACCGCCGCCGTTGTGATCGCAATATCCGGGCTTCACGCCGCCACCACACCTCGGTCACCGACGCCCCACCACCGTTGCCGGCTCATCCGACAAAGCTTCCCGTCACCGCCGCCGCCCTTCGCTACGCCGCCGAATGTTGCCGCCGCGGGCCTCGCCGCCTCCCAAGCCATTGCGCCCACACTCCTAGGTAATCCATTTTGTCTTGGCCGCGATCGGCGCCGTTCGCCGTCACGCCGCCGCCAATGACTCTCGGCGGGAGCTCCTCTCGTGCTCGTGCTTATTCAGCAGCCAAAGTCGGCGTCCCACGCCAGCGCCATCTCGGCTCCTCGTCTCCGTGTGGCGCTGCGTGTCACGACCACGTGGCACGATCCACCGCCACTTTAACCCTCGGCTCGGTGGACCCGACCACCGTGAGCCAAGCCAGCGACGGTGGGTCCCACTGTCAAGATTTAATTTTAATTAATTTCTTTTTCCTACCGCGCAAGCATTGCGCAATAATCCGATTTTCCTTTATAAAAATAATTCGGAAATTCGAGAAAATCCAAATTAGGGTTTTATTGATTTTCCAATCTTCCAAAGCCCATATCTTTTGCATCCAAACTCCAATTGAGCCCATTCAAATTTGTAAATTCATATAAAATTCAGATCTATTTATTTATGAATTTTATTTAATTTTGGAGTTTGTTTTGCCTCTGTTATTTATTTGTTTTGTTTTTTTGTCTCGCTTATGAGTAGGCGTCGATACTTGGGAAATTTTGTAGAAGAAGGAGCACCTCAAGACCAAGACCAATATCTAGATCTATTCCAAGGCAAGTTATACCTTTGATCATTTTGAACCCAGTTTTCAAAATACTTTGTTTCAATGTATTGCATTCTATTTCAAGTATTTATTTAAATGCTTTTGGGTGTAGTTATTAATCCAAATTGTTATGCCACCTTGTCTATTGTATGCCATGATCTTTTGTCACCCTAGGTTGATTAATTATTAGTTGGTATTATTGTAGCACCAACGTGGGTTGGTTAGATCTGATTAGACCGCTTAGCCATGCCACGAGTCATCATTTCATGTGAGAGTTGCAATTATAAATTTGACTAAGTGATTATGGGCTGTGTGATGAATCTGTGTGTCTTTGTGTGCTATTACTCGTTGATGGCATGTGTTGCACTTAATCAACGAGGTGGGAAAAGATTTAGGCCGAGGCAAGTGGTGGATTCTGTGTGAATGGTGGAGCTGTGTGCTTATTAAACTTTGTGATTTGGGTTAAAACTGGAAGTCTTGCCTTAGTCAATTAAGGACTTAACTTTGTGCGCCATTGAACTGGGCCTTACTGTACGACCACATGCCTAGTATGGGCTGGGCCTGACTTAGTAAGTTATGGAGTCTTGACATTGACAACTCAGGTTGTATTTAAGCTATGTGATGGGCTGGAGGTGTGATATGTCACATCGCGGGACGGTTCGCTGCATCCCTGTCCAATGGTGTGTGTCGTTCCAAGGGCTGTGTGTACAAATTGGACGGCAGTAAAGCACACCAGGAGTGTCATTGTTTGAGATGAAGTCTCGAAAGGTTTTGTTGTGATCAACTGATCGCTACAGATTGTATCATGTGGGTAAAGTGTACAACCTCTGCAGAGTGTTTAAACCAATCTATTCGAATAGCCGCGTCCTCGGTTATGGACATGCTCAAGAATTTCACACGAGGGTAGATTTTCATAAAACAATTGGGAAGGGTCACCGTGTGAGATAACTTGTTCAATTGTGTGAAAGAACTTGATTAGACTGTGTCTTTTGTGAAATCAATTGTTAACTTATTATTGTCTATTTGTTTTGAATTACGCTTTCAATCTATTATTTGTATTCAATTGCAAATGTTGCATTTACGCAAAATAACCACGAAGCCATTCCTTTGGAATAAGCCATCATGTATAAATGCATTCGTGGTATGACTTGCGAGTACGGTGTGTACTCACTCTTGCTAAACAAATCAAAGTGGAGGAGTCGTCACCGCTTTTGAAGAAGAGTTCTCGAAGGTTGAGCGTTAGGGTCTTGATCGATCGGTTGCTGTGGTAAATTGATGGGAGCCACCGAGTTTATTTCGTTTCACGCAGCTTTATTTCTTTATTATCGACTTTGCATGGCTTAATAAATGTAAAACTCGACCGTAAGGTCCCAACAGATTATTGTTATTTAAATGTACTCGTTTATTCTTATATTCGTTGTATGGATGTGATATTTCATCAATGTTGACCTTGTGTGCACTAGCGTGATCTGGACTAGTGCGAGAATACACGAGGGTCCAGATTTGCATATTTGGGTCCCGACAGAGGTGGTATCGAGCCATCTTGATCTGTGAGGTCTTGACCCTAGTTAGATTGGCCGTTCTTAGTGAGTCCAAACTATTTTCTAAAGCAAAATTAACTTGCAAGATTAATTGAACTCCTTAACTCATCTCATGTCTCTCTTGACTCAACTATTGCTGAAATTCTTTCTCTCCCATTGTTTTAAAGTTGTTTTCATATCCTTGTCCATCTTGGACGGATGCCTCGTCTTGAGTTATGGAGAGCGCAAGGGAGGACTTGCACGAGCTTTGGAAGTTGCTACAAGTACTTGGAGGGTTCGATCGTCCATTGTACCGTGGCGGTGCTTGGATTGTGAGCGGCCGAGATCGTGGAGTGATCTCGCCATTTGACCGCTCTACGCCAGCGTAACACCAAGGCGAGTAAACCATTGAACATCTCATTTCGAAGGAGTATTTGGATTGAAGCAATCCAGAATCTTCACGCCTTGCCATCCCGAGGATCGCAACATCTACTCGAGAGCTTCGTGACACGCTTTTCGTTATCATCCCGCACATCGACGTGGATCTTGCCGCACGCTTTCCGTCTGAGAGGAGAAGACAACGCCACCGTCGTGCATCTCGCCCGATTCGCCACGCTCGGGAGGAATCGTTGGAGTTAGCGCTCTGAGTGGAGTGTACCTATGAGACTCTTCGAGAGTGAAGAAAGGATCGCCATATTAGAAGAAACTCTTTATGGGCGACCACGAAGAAGACATCAAGAGGAAGACCCGAAGAAGCTAATGGACCTACTGAGCGGAAGAGCCAGCAGAGGTCAGAGAGCCGAAGCACCAAAGAAGACTGCACTGTGGACACTGCTCCTATTGCACCATCCCCGGACATCGGATCGGTTCGCGAGGATGCCACTCACTTTCAGTCTACAAAGAAGGGAGCACCGTCAAGGTCAAGTGGAGGCTATTTGATTGAGTAGTCTGTTCGCGTTGTTTGAGCTTAGCCGCTTTGTGTCTTGAGTCGCCCTTTAGGCGGTAGTTTTGCGTGCTTAAGTTTGTCCTTATTTTTGTGTGCAAGTATGAGTGCAAAGGCCCTTAGGCATTTGTTGCAAGCCATACTATTATCTTAATCAATATAAGAGTTTCAGATTGAGCCTTCTTAAAATATGTTGTTGGGTTTTACCTACCCCGCTTAGTTCTACAACTTATCTCGTGCTTGCTACCTTATCTAACCCTTGAGATTCACGGATGGTTCGGACTTCGTCAAGTCTGCGCAAGTGGTTACGATACTCGATGTCGGAAGGGCGGAGCAAATCCCGGAGAAGCGGTTCCACCACAAGCACCTTGATCGATCTGCGAGAATTTTGGAGCATTCATGATGCGGCTCGAGACCGGTGATGTACACCATGATGAATCGGATGCAAGCTATGAATAATCGAACAACAACAATCAAGATCACAATGGAGCCCCAGCTTGCTCATGGTCACAATGGATCATCCAAGTTGGCGGAGTTTATGAGAACCCGCCCACCAACCTTTTACGGACATGTCTCACGGAGAAGGCGATGATTGGCTTCGTGTTATTGAGAGGAAATGCGATCACTCAATGCGGCGATCATGAAAAAGTTCTGCGCCTCTCACGGATGGAAGGCATTGCCGCCAATGGTGGGAAAACTTTGTGCAGCGCATGGAACGCCACAAGATATTACTTGGGAAGAGTTCACAACTGCTTTTCGCCAGTATCATGTACCAGAAGGAATCATGGATCTAAAGAAGGATGAATTCCGTGCTCTCAAGCAAGGGGAATGTCGCTGATCGACTACCTCAACAAGTTCTCTCAACTTGCTCGATATCTTTGCAGAAGATGTCGCCACCGACAAGGCTCGTCGAGTCGTTTTACGAAAGGATTGAACACGGACTTCAAGTCAACTTGATCGCCCACACCTTTCACGATTTTCAAGAGTTGATCAACAAGGCTTTGATTCTAGAGGATAAGCGCAAGGAATTGGAAGATCATCGTAGCGCGAGAATGGCTCGGCAAGGAAGTCACCAACCCGGTGAGGGCAAGAATGATTCCACCGCATTTAGCCGTTTTCCACCACGAGTGCGCTGACCACTGCACCAACTTCAAGACCTCGCCCAGCTTGCTCGTAACTTTCGCAACCCCGCACTACCAACCCCAATCCAATAAGCAACCCCGTAATACAACGAGTTTGCTTTACAGCCGTCGGCCGGGCATTTCGCCAACCGATGTCGCAGAATGGGACTATCACTCCAAAGATGCTTCAACCTTGGGAACACACCACCAAGACGCGGTACAAGGCAACCATCAAGGAACTTCTCAAGCTACCGGTCAATCCGAGGAGCACCGCCATCGGTGGTCGAGGCCGTGTCAACCACGTCACTCTAGAGGAGCCCAAGAAGCACCCGACGTTATCTTGGGTAAGTTCCTAGTAAATTCGATTACTGCATCGATCTGTTTGATTACGAGCTTCGCGATTCGTTTGTTTCGGAATTTTTGCAACTAAGAGCAAATTGGAAGTTATACATCTTAAGCATACTCTGTTAGTCCATCGCTGGAGCGAGCTAAGTTCTAAAGTTGGATGTTTAGGAGCTAGGCTACTCATAGGCGGAGTTGAGTTTCTAGCCAACCTAATAGTTCTAGACACTCGGACCATAGATGTCATCCTTGGTATGGATTGGTTAACCAAACATAAGCGATGCTAGATTGTGGCGAAGAGCCAGTAACAATAGAGGATACCACGGGAAAGAAAGTAGAATTTCTAGCCACCTCGATGCGTGATGGACATTTGGTAGTCAGCGATCGAAGACGGTTTCTTTGGAAGGCGTACTGTAGTCGAGATTATCGGCACGTATTTCGGAAGAATTACCGGAATGCCACCGACCGTGACATTGAGTTTGTCATCGATCTAGTGCCGTGAACAAAGACCAATTTCCAAGAGACCCTATCGGATGCGGTCGATGAACTTGTGGAAATGAAGAAGCGGATAGAAGAACTACTGGAAAAAGGTTTTGTAAGACCTAGTTCGTCGCCATGGGGAGCACCTGTACGACCATTGAACTGGGCCTTACTGTACGACCACATGCCTAGTATGGGCTGGGCCTGACTTAGTAAGTTATGGAGTCTTGGCATTGACAACTCAGGTTGTATTTAAGCTATGTGATGGGCTGGAGGTGTGATATGTCACATCGCGGGACGGTTCGCTGCATCCCTGTCCAATGGTGTGTGTCGTTCCAAGGGTTGTGTGTACAAATTGGGCGGCAGTAAAGCACACCAGGAGTGTCATTGTTTGAGATGAAGTCTCTGAAAGGTTTTGTTATGGTCAGTGATCGCTACACTGATTGTATCATGTGGGTAAAGTGTACAAACTCTGCAGAGTGTTTAAACCAATCTATTCGAATAGCCGCGTCCTCGGTTATGGACATGCTCGGGAATTTTACACGAGGGGTAGTTTTTCATAAAACAATTGGGAAGGGTCAGCTGTGTGAGATAACTTGTTCAGCTGTGTGAAAGAACTTGATTAGACTGTGTGTCTTTTGTGAAATCAATTGTTAACTTATTATTGTCTATTTGTTTTGAATTACGCTTTCAATCTATTATTTGTATTCAATTGCAAATGTTGCATTTCTGCAAAGTAACCACAGAAGCCATTCCTTTGGAATAAGCCATCATGTATAAATGCATTCTGTGGTATGACTTGCGAGTACGGTGTGTACTCACTCTTGCTAAATAAATCAATGTAGTGGAGGAGTCGTCACTTTGCTTTTGAAGAAGAGTTCTCTGAAGGTTGAGCGTTAGGGTCTTGATCGATCGGTTGCTGTGGTAAATTGATGGGAGCCACCGAGTCTATTTCGTTTCATTGCGCAGTTTATTTCTTTATTATCGACCTTGCATGGCTTAATAAATGTAAAACTCGACCGTAAGGTCCCAACAGTTATTGTTATTTAAATGTACTCGTTTATTCTTATATTCGTTGTATGGATGTGATATTTCATCAATGTTGACACTGTGTGCACTAGCGTGATCCTGGACTAGTGCAGAATACACAGAGGGTCCAGATTTGCATATTTGGGTCCCGACAAAAACCTTGAATGGACCCACATACCTCGGAGCAAGCTTCCCTTTGGTGTGGAATCTCTTAACACCTCTGAGCGGAGTAACTCGAAGATACACAAAATCCTCTGGTTCAAAGCTGAGGTCACGACGACGATTATCGGCATAACTCTTTTGCTCGGGTGGGCTATCTTTAACCTCTCTCTGACCATAGCAACTTGTTCTTCGGCTTCCTGAATAATATCTGGCCCGAACACTACACGTTCAGCTGTCTCTGACCAATTCAACGGAGTTCTGCAGGCACGACCATACAAAGCTTCAAATGGTGACATCTGCAAACTGGCTTGATAACTGTTGTTGTACGAGAATTCTGCATACGGCAAACTTTTATCCCAACTGGTAGCATTAGCTAAGGCACAGGCTCTTAACATATCTTCTAATATCTGGTTGACTCTTTCGATCATCCATCTCATGCGTGGATGATAAGCAGTACTAAAATTCAGATGAGTCCCCAGGGCTTCATGTAGACTCTGCCAAAAACGAGAGGTGAATTGAGATCCTCGATCTGACACTATCTTCTTGGGCACACCGTGCAGACTGACAATTTTTGTCATATACAATTCCGCCAAGCGGTCTCCTGAGTAAGTGGTTTTGACTGGCAAGAAATGGGCAACCTTAGTCAAACGATCCACTATTACCCAAATTGAATCATAACTGATTGAGTCTTGGGTAGTCCGTAATAAAATCCATACCGATCTCTTCCCACTTCCATTACGGTATCTTCAATGGTTGTAGCAATCCTGCCGCCTCGATGTTCGGCCTTTACTTTCGACACACGCGCATAAGGCAACGAACTCGCGACGCCTCGCTTTAGGTTTGGCCACCAAAACTTATTCTTAACATCTGATACATCTTAGTACTTCGGGGTGAATCGAATACTTAGAGTCATGGGCTTCCTTCGTAATCGATTGTCTTAAACCATCAATATCCGGTACAGATCGTCCATTGATCCACAAGATATCCCGATCATCTATGGTGAAGTCTTTAAATTTTCCTTCCGACATCTTCTTCTTGAGATCGAAGAACTCGTAATCCTTAGGTTGAGCTTCACGAATCTGTTTCTCCGAGTAGACTGTACTTCCAAATTGGCCACAAATCCTTCCTAACAACTTCTAGTCAGAGCTTCGGAATTCCTCCCGAAGTTCCGCAAATCTCTTTTACTTCGAGCATTGCGAGAGCTTTACGACTCGGTGCATCTGCAACTACATTGGCCTTACGGGATGGTAATGGATTCCAAGGTTATAATCCTTTATTAATTCCAACCATCTTCTCTGTCTCATGTTCAAATCGGTGAGTGAATATGTACTTCGTGCTCTTATGATGCTGTGTAGACTTCACAAATGATTCTGGATGAGATAATGACGCCAAATCTTCAAGGCATGCACTACGGCAGCTAGTTCCAAATCATGGGTAGGGTAGTTCTCTTCATGAGGCCTTAATTGCCTTGACGCATAAGCGACAACTCTTCCTTCTTGCATAAGGACACATCCTAATCCTTGACGCGAAGCATCACAGTAGATATCAAAATCCTTACTAATATCCGGCAAAACTAGCACTGGGGCTGAAGTCAAACGTTTCTTCAATTCTTGAAAACTTTCTTCACAAGCTGGGGTCCAAATAAACTTCTTCTCTTTCTTCAACAATTGCGTAAGAGGTTTAGCAATCGTTGAGAACCCTTCAATGAAACGACGATAGTTATCTCGCCATTCCCAGAAACTACGAATTTGAGTAACCGTCTTGGGCCGCTCCCAATTCATTCTGACTTTAACCTTTAAGGTCAATCGCTACTCCTTTACTGTCAAGACATGACCGAGAAAATCAACTTTCTTCTTCCAAAAGTCACACTTGAACTTGGCATACAACCGATGTCCTCTCTCGAGCTTCTCTAGGATTAATCTCAAATGTTCTGTATGTTCTTCTTCTGACTTTGAGTATACCAAAATATCATCAATAAACACTACCACGAACTTATCCAAATATTCCATGAATACTTTGTTCATCATGTTCATGAAATAGGCAGGGGCATTAGTCAATCCAAAAGACATGACTAAAAACTCATAATGTCCATACCGGGTTGAGAAAGCGGTCTTTGGTACATCCTTAGGACAAATCTTTAACTGATGGTAACCTGATCGCAGATCGATCTTAGAGAATACTCCGGCTCCTTTCATCTGGTCGAACAAATCATCTATTCTGGGTAATGGGTACTTATTTTTGATGGTGACTTCATTGAGAGAACGATAATCAATACACATTCTCATACTTCCATCTTTCTTCTTGACAAACAAAACTGGCGCTCCCCATGGCGACGAACTAGGTCTTACAAAACCTTTCTCCAGTAGTTCTTCTATCTGCTTCTTCATTTCCACAAGTTCATCGACTGGCATCCGATAGGGTCTCTTGGAAATTGGTGCTGTTCCTGGCACTAGATCGATGACAAACTCAATGTCACGGTCCGGTGGCATTCCTGGTAATTCTTCTGGAAATACATCTGGGTAATCTCTGACTACAGGTACGTCTTCCAAAGAAATCGCCTTCAAACCGTGACTACCAAATGTCCATCACGTCTTGAGGTGGCTAGAAATTCAACTTTCTTTCTGTGGTATCCTCTATTATTACGGCTCTTGACCACAATCTAGCATCGCTTTATGTTTGGATAACCAATCCATACCAAGGATGACATCTATGGTCTGAGTGTCTAGAACTATTAGGTTGGCTAGAAACTCAACTCCACTATGAGTAGCCTAGCTCCTTAACATCCAACTTTAGAACTTAGCTCTGCTCGGTATCGGACTAACAGAGTATGCTTAAGATGCATAACTTCCAATTTGTTCTTAGTTGCAAAAATTCCGAAACAAGCGAATGCTAAGCTCGTAATCAAACAGGCGATCGATGCAGTATCGAATTTACTAGGAACTTACCCAAGACAACGTCGGTGCTTCTTGGGCTCCTTCTAGAGTGGCGTGGTTGACACGGCCTCTGACCACTGATGGCGGTGCTCCTCCGGATTGACCGGTAGCTTGAGAAGTTCCTTGATGGTTGCCTTGTACTGGTGTCTTGGCTGGTGTGTTTCCAAGGTTGAAGCGTACTGGAGTGATAGTCCCATTCTGCGGACATCGGTTGGCGAAATGCCCCGGCCGACGGCTGTAAAGCAAACTCGTTGTATTCGTGGGTTGCTTCTTGGATTGGGGTTGGTAGTGCGGGGTTGCGAAAATTACGAGCAAGCGGGCGAGGTCTTGAAGTTGGTGCGGTGGTCCGCGAGTGCGTGGTGGAAAGCGGCTAAAGCTGCGGTGGAATCATTCTTGCCCTCGGTGGGGTTGGTGACTTCCTTGTTTGAGCCATTCTGCGCTTACGATGATCTTCCAATTCCTTGCGCTTATCCTCTAGAATCAAAGCCTTGTTGATCAACTCTTGAAAATCAGGAAAGGTGTGGCAATCAAGTTGACTTGAAGTCCAGTGTTCAATCCTTTCAGAAAACGACTCTGACGAGCCTTGTCAGTAGCGACATCTTCTGCAGCATATCGAGCAAGTTGAGAGAACTTGTTGAGGTAGTCGATCACTGACATTCCTCCTTGCTTGAGAGCACGGAATTCATCTTTCTTTAGATCCATGATTCCTTCTGGTACATGATACTGGTGAAAAGCAGTTGTGAACTCTTCCCAAGTAATGTCTTGCGGCGTTCCATGCGCAAGCATGAAGTTTTCCCACCATTCGCGGCAATGCCTTCCATCCGTGAGAGCGTCAGAACTTTTTCATGATCGCTGCATTGAGTGATCAGCAGTTTCCTCTCAATAACACGTAGCTAATCATCAGCTTCTACTGGTGAGACATGTCCAGAAAAGGTTGGTGGACGGGTCCTCATAAACTCCGCCAACTTGGATGATCCATTGTGATCATGAGCAACTTGGGCTCCATTGTGATGCTGATTGTTGTTGTTCTGATTATTCATAGCTTGCATCTGATTCATCATGGTGTACATCACCGGGTCCGAGTGTCATGAATGCCCCAAAATTGCGCAGATCAATCAAGGTGCTTGTGGTGGAATTGCTTCTCAGGGATTTGTTCTGTCCTTCGATCTTCGAGTATCGTAACCACTTGCGCAGACTTGACGAGTCCGAACCATCCGTGAATCTCCAAGGGTTAGATAAGGTAGCAAGCACGAGATAAGTTGTAGAACTAAGCGGGTAGGTAAAACCCATCAACATATTTTAAGAAAGCTCAATGAAACTCTTATATTGATTAAGATAATAGTATGGCTTGCAACAAATGCCTAAGGGCCTTTGCACTCATACTTGCACACAAAAATAAGGACGAACTTAAGCACACCAAACTACCGCCTAAAGGCGACTCAAGACTTAAAGCGGCTAAGCTCAAACAACGCGAACAGACTACTCAATCAAATAGCCTCCGCATGACCTTGACGGTGCTCCCTTTCTTTGTAGACTCGAAGTGGTGGCATCCTCGCAAACCGATCCTCGATGTCCCGAGGTGGTGCAATGGGAGCAGTGTCCACAGTGCAGTCTTCTTGGTGCTTCAGCTCTCACGCCTCTGCTGGCTCTTACGTTCACCGGTCCATCGACTTCTTCTCAGGTCTTCCTCTTGATGTCTTCTTCGTGTCGCGTCCATAAAGAGTTTCTTCTAATATGGCGATCCTTTCTTGACTCTCGAAGAGTCTCATAGGTACACTCCACTCTGTGGCGGCTAACTCCAACGATTCCTCTGAGCGTGGCGAATCGGGCAAGATGCACGACGGTGGCGTTGTCTTCTCCTTTGTAGGCGGAAAGCGTGCGGCAAGATCCACGTCGGAAGTGCGGGGATGATAACGAAAAAGCGTGTCACGAAGCTCGAGAGTAAATGTTGCGGATCCTCGGGATGGCAAGGCGTGAAGACTCTGGATTGCTTCAATCCAAATACTCCTTCGAGTGAGATGTTCAATGGTTTGCTTGCCTTAGTGTTTTGCTGGCGTGAGCGGTCAAATGGCGAGATCACTCCACGATCTCGGCGTTCACAATCCAAGCACCGCCACGGTACAATGGACGATCGAACCCTCCAAGTACTTGTAGCAACTTCCAAAGCTCGTGGGCAAGTCCTCCCTTACGCTCTCCATAACTCAAGGCGAGGCATCCACAAGATGGACAAGGATATGAAAACAACTTTAAAACAGCGGGGAGAGAAAGAATTTCAGCAATAGTTGAGTCAAGAGAGACATGAGATGAGTTAAAGAGTTCAATTAATCTTGCAAGTTAATATTTGCTTTAGAAAATAGTTTTGGACTCACTAAGAACGGCCAATCTAACTAGGGTCAAGACCTACAACAAGATGGCTCTTATACCACCTCTGTCGGGACCCAAATATGCAAATCTGGACCCTCTGTATTCTCGCACTAGTCCAGATCACGCTAGTGCACACAAAGTGTCAACATTGATGAAATATCACATCCATACAACGAATATAAGAATAAACGAGTACATTTAAGTAACAAATAACTGTTGGGACCTTACGGTCGAGTTTTACATTTATTAAGCCATGCAAGGCTGACAATAAATAAATAAACTGCAGCGGAAACGAAATAAACTCCGGTGGCTCCCATCAATTTACCACAGCAACCGATCGATCAAGACCCTAACGTTCAACCTTCGAGAACTCTTCTTCAAAAGCGGTGACGACTCCTCCACTTCGCTGATTTGATTAGCAAGAGTGAGTACACACCGTACTCGCAAGTCATACCACATAATGCAATTTATAGATGATGGCTTATTCCAAAGGAATGGCTTCTGTGGTTATTTTGCGAAATGCAACATTTGCAATTGAATACAAATAATAGATTGAAAGCATAATTCAAAACAAATAGACAATAATAAGTTAACAATTGATTTCACAAAGGACACACAGTCTAATCAAGTTCTTTCACACAACTGAACAAGTTATCTCACACAGCTGACCCTTCCCAATTGTTTTATGAAAAACTACCCTCGTGTGAAATTCCGAGCATGTCCATAACCGAGGACGCGCTATTCGAATAGATTGGTTTAAACACTCTGCAGAGGTTGTACACTTTACCCACACGATGAAACCAACCGGATCAGAGTTGATCACAACAAAACCTTTCAGAGACTTCATCTCAAACAATGACACTCCTGGTGTGCTTTACTGCCGTCCAATTTGTACACACAGCCCTTGGAACGACACACACCATTGGACGAGGATGCAAATGAACCGTCCCGCGATGTGACATATCACACCTCCACCCATCACACGCCTTAAATACAACCCGAGTTGTCAATGTCAAGACTCCATAACTTACTAAGTCGGGCCCACCCATACTAGGCATGTGGTCGCATGCAGTAAGGCCCAGTTCAATGGCGCACAAAGTTAAGTCCTTAATTGACTAAGGCAAGACTTCAGCTTTTCCCAAATCACAAAGTTTATATCACACAGATCCACCATTCACACAGAATCCACCACTTGCCTCAGTCTAAATCTTTTCCCACCCTGTTGATTAAGTGCAACACATGCCATCAACGAGTAATAGCACACAACACACACAGATTCATCACACGCCCATAATCACTTAGTCAAGTTTATAATTGCAACTCTCATGAAATGATGACTCGTGGCATGGCTAAGCAGTCTAATCGTATCTAACCAACCCACGTTGGTGCTACAATAATACCAACTAATAATTAATCAACCTAGGGTGACAAAAGATCATGGCATACAATAGACAAGGTGGCATAACAATTTGGATTAATAACTACACCCAAAAGCATTTAAATAAATACTTGAAATAGAATGCAATACATTGAAACAAAGTATTTTGAAAATCGGGTTCAAAATGATCAAAGGTATAACTTGCCTTGGAATAGATCTAGATATTGGTCTTGGTCTTGAGGTGCTCCTTCTTCTCGCAAAATTCCCAAAGTATCGACGTCTACTCAAAAGCGAGACAAAAGAAACAAAACAAATAAATAACAGAGGCAAAACAAACTCTAAAAATTAAATAAAATTCACCATTAAATAGATCTTAATTTTATATGAATTTACAAATTTGAATGGGCTCAATTGGACTTCGGATGCAAAAGATATGGGCTTTGGAAGATTTGAAAATCAATTAAACCCTAATTTGGATTTTCTTGAATTTCCCGAATTATTTTTATAAAGGAAAATCGAATTATTGCGCAATGCTTGCGTCAGCCGAGAATTTCCGAAAAAAGAAATAATTAAAAATCCGTACTGACAAGTGGGACCCACTGTCAGCCTCTCGGCTCACGGTGGACTGGGTCCACCGAGCCGAGGCAAAGCCGGGCGCGTGAGTGGACCACGCAGTGAGCCGCCATTGCCGGTGCGATCTGGCGCCACGCGTTACACACGTAGGCGGCAGAGAGGCGCGAGAGGTCGACGCGGCACGACGAGTCATGGCCGATACGGGCGCTGGGGACCAAGGGTGTCACCGGCGATCGGCGGCGAGTCGCCGGTGACCAAGGGTACGAGCACTCCTTGCGCTATGCGCACCTAGTGCCGACCTTACCAAGAATGAGAGACGGCGGCGACCGGCGGTGGAGAAGAAGCGGAGGCGAAGTCACGGCTATTGTCGGACGGCGGCGACGATGGGACTCTGGCGACGAAGCGCGCCGAGGTGGCTGGCGACACCGAGCCCAAGGAGGCGATCGACGACGGCGGACGGCGGCAGCGGTGGTGCAATCGTTGGCGGCGACACACGGCCGAGAACCTTTGACGAACAATTACGGCGCTACAAGGGCTTGGGAGGGCAATTGGGTGAGGGTTTTGGAGAGAAGTCGCGGCGATTCTCGGGGACCTACTTATAGGTGTGGGGCGGCCTCGAGGTGACGTGTTGGCGGCGGAGATCAAACCGCCGAAATGAGCGCGAGAAGCGGGATAAAACGGATTCAAGTTTGAATTTGAGCGAGTCGGTGCGGACGAGATAAGCGGAAGTTTGGTTAGGAAATCCGGGGTTTTAGTTAGCGAAGCAGACGCGGCGCGGAGCTTCTAGAAGCTCAATGGCGGACACTGGCCGCGAGCCACGCGAGAAGGAGACCGTGTCGAGACGACGACCTCGGCGGGCCCACACGACAGCAGAGAAAGGCGGCGCGCGCGGCGGCGGCAACCGGACGACGGGATCCAAGGGCGGGAGCGAGCGAGGCGCGGCGTCGCATCGATGCGAAGCGAAGGGATCGCGATCCAGGACACGCGGGCGAGATGGGTGCGGGGTGGGCGGGCGAGGAATAGTCTTGGAATAGGCCTTGGCCCAAGATCGTTTCAAGGATTTAAAATAGGTTTTTCTTTTAAATAAATCCAGAAAATGCAAATAGCAATTAGAAAATAGCAAATGACTTTGGAAAAATTCCAGAAAATTCTATAAAATATATCCAAACATATAGAATCTAAATAAAATAGCTTTGACAATTGTTGATGTTGGGATTAAGCACATTAAATCAATTTGCCCTTAAAGTCCAATTTAAGCTTTTTAAATTAATATTCAAATAATCCAAAAGGTAAATTCTCTTGCTATCAATATTTAAAAGATTTTTAAAGCTCTGAATTTTGGGATGTTACAGTATATCAATTTAATATTTCAATTACCATGGACCTAATGCCCGTTCTGATACCAACTGTAACACCCCAGCTCAACACTGAGCCTAGGAGGCTACTAAATGAACCTAACAAATCAATTTACTTCTAATCCCTATCAAATCGCGGCAATGTTTTCAACATCTAAATAACAAGCATTATCCAACCTACACTGAATAACAAGATGCTAGACAAAAATAAACTTGTTCTAATCATCAAGTAACAAACCATATGAAAACATTAGGGTACTTCAAGGGTCTACTTGGGTGACAGACTAAGCAGGTCACATGAAGAATTCTAACAGGTAGGCGTAAATAAATCAAGTTCTAGAATATTAAAGTAAAACAGTAACATCCACAAGACATTCTTGACTACTCCAATTACAAATAACAAAATCATCACGAAGGATGAATCTAGTCCTAGAGTAGGAGTAATGATAGTATCACTTAAATTCAAGTAAAAGAACTATATTTATTTGTTATGGATGATCGTGAGTGAAGTGTACCAAAATTACCCCTTCCCACACATGTCGCCTCCTCGAGAAGTACCTAAAGAAAACATCAACAACAAGCGTGAGTTCGCGACCCAGCAAAGTACAACAATGAAGGAATCAAGGCATACTCAAGCATGGAACATAACAGAATTCTCATATTGCCATCGGAAATTGATCCAAACTCATGCAATGCAAATGACAAGAATGCATCTTTCTTCCTTCTTTGCAATTACCGTTAATGCGGAGTAGTACATCCGTCGATGCATACTCAAGCATGTGCCTTTAGGCACAGGGACCTCAAGCCCACACTCTACGAGTGTGGGCACCCATGCTCGTCCAATACATGACGGGGATTTCATGCCCGTCCAATGTATGACGGGGATCTCAAAAGAAACAATACTTGGCTACCACGTAGTTCAAGGTCCAAATATGAATGCCATGATGCAAGTGATCTCCATATGCTCAATCCAACATGAAAGAATATTATCACATAAAATTTCATATATAGAACATGGCAATCATAATGAATATAGCATCACAATTCACTCTACACTACTTGCACTTGCCTCAACCGAGAGGCGGATGACGACGACAGAAGGACTCTTATCCCCGGTTCACACCACTACCTAGAAATCGTAAAGTATTCTAAGAACACCATTCAAAAGTGCACAGCAGAGAAATAAAACAAATAATGGAATCGTTCGCTCCTATTCGCAACCCGCACTTTTACCGATATCTCATCGCATTCAAGTCTGTCCAAAACAGACAACCATCAAAGGAAAAACCATAATTTTTTTATAAAAAGCTCTAAAAATCATGAATCCAAGACCTCTAGGACCTAAACACACATCTACAACTTATCAGGTGACCGAAAGTTTAAATTATTTCATCTAAGCCTTTGTTTTATCCCTGAAGATAGTCCTGACACCTTCGATAATATCAACATAGCAATTTCGTATCTTTTAATTGGTAAATCCAAATCCAATGATCTAAGTAATTATAGAAACTACATAGAACCAGCTTCCTTAATAAATTTATCATAATTTTCTTATTGTGCAACAAATGTTATTAACAGAGAAATCTTTCCCTACTGTCCCCAACCGAAGGACAGATCTACAACAACAACTTCAAAAATCCATAACTTTTGTTTTAACTATCCAAAAAAAATGAACTTGAACTTTATGGAATCATCGTAAAGTTATCTACAACATTCATGCAGATTAACAGACCAGATTCGTCCATCTCCAGACCCTACTTCATAGAACTATACTCGCTGCCCGAATCCTGAGACTGAACAGGCACACAGACTTGCAAAAATCATAACTAAATAATTATCCAACCAAAAATTATGAATTAACACTTCCCAGAAAGCTATCGCGATTACCCACATAACTCTAGGAGACCCCAAATACTGAATCTGCATAAAATTATTCCAAACTTACGAATTAACAGAGCTACCGAAATACCAATCTACACCAATAGGAGACCAGTTTGACTATCGGTGACAGATCACATAAGAAAAATTCACAAAATCTAGTGAAGAACACGAATATACCCATAAATTCTCTGATGGACCTTGCTGAAGCCCTCGCGAAGACCTCCCTTCTTCTACCTCCTCCTCTCCCTCCCTTCCTCTTTACATTCCCCCTCCTTCTTCTCCCCAGTGGCCGGCCAACTATAGGGAGATGGCGGCTCTAGGGGGCAGCAATGGGGAAGGTGAGGCAGCAGAAGGGTTTGGGGAGAGGGGAGGGGCGGCCAGGGTAAGGGGAGAAGGGCGCCCCCCTCTTGCTCCACTAGTGGTCGGGCCCCACAAGGGCTTGGTTGCCTTGGGCCAAGGGTCCAAGGCCCAATTCCCCATAATATTCTAAAATGTTATTTAAATTCCTTCTCTAAACATTAATGCTTTCACTGCTGAATAGACGAGATATTACAGTCTTAGTCTTCAACCAGTCGAAGCTGACTTCGACTGCCCTAAAGCGGAGGCAGCATGACTGATCGAAGAAGTGCAGCCGGTTGGCAAGAAGGTCTCGGAGGAGGTGCAAATCAGATCTCCTTCGTCAAAGTAGTTTGTAATAGGAATTATATTGTAAAAACAATTTCTTGCTTTTGAATGTAAATCTTCATTTTTCCTAAAATTTTCTTTTCGAGTAGTCAGTAACTCATAAGACAAAAAATAGATATGAGAATTGAATTTTAAGACTAAGAATTCAAGTCATATTTATAACTTTATCCTAGCCCCGACTATTTGCTTAGTTTAATTATATAAACCAAGTAAATAGTGGAAAAACAGTGCGTTTAAAAATTCGTTCGATCTTTCTTATTGAACTTGATCTTTCTTATACTGGTAGCAAAAGTTAGAAACAACTCGATGCTAGGAAGTTCCTTCTAGTGGGCAGAACAACATGCAGAGAGGAAAGACTTTGACTAGGTGGAGTTAATTCCTCTGACTAGGTTAATCAAATTGAATGTATTAAGAGTTATCAAACAAACTATGAAAGCTTAACTCACTTAGAAAATTCTTTGTATAATGAAGAAGTAAACTAACTTAAAGATTCAAAAGAGCTTGCTTTAGAATTATTTTGACCATATTTTTTTGAATCTAGTTTCTTTGTATTGGCAGCAAAAGTTAGGAAAAGATCGACACTAGGAAGTTCCTTCTAGTGGGCAGGACCACATACAGATAGGAAAGACTTCGACTAGGTGATGTTACCCTCCTTCGACCAGTATAAAGAATACCAAGTGTTTAAAAACTGATCAAAAAATTATCGAAGCGTCACTCGATGAAAATTTTAAGACAATAAAGATTGGAGAAAGCACAAACTTTATTAAGAATGTAAGAGGTTACACATAGAACTTGCGTAGCTGATAAATGTTCCATGAATTAGAAAGAACTCTATCATCTTACATTGCTAGTCGTACTGAGCCTGGCCACGTGACTTCGACCACTGTGTAAGGACCTTCCCACTTAGAGGAAAGTTTGTTCTGATTATACTGGGGTTGAATCTTTTTCAATACCAAGTCACTTACAGCAAGGCTGCGATGTTGGGCCTTACGATCGTAGTATTTGCGTAGGGCTTGTTAGTAGACTACATAATGGATTAAGGCTTTATTTCTCTTTTCTTCGAGTCGGTTGATGTCATTACCTTGAAGTTGTTCTTGGCCAGAGTCGTTGTAATTTTTGACCCTTGTTGACCGAATCTTTAGTTCAGGTGAAAGTATGGATTCAGCACCAAAAACTAAGAAAAATGGTGTTTCGCTTGTAGCCGGACGAGTAGTCGTGCAAATTGCCCATAATATTGAGGGTAATTCTTTTACCTAAGCCCCCGAGCGCTTTATAAGCTAGTCAAAAAATTGTGTTTTAATTTTGTGCATAATTTGACCATTTGCCCTTTTAACTTCCCCATTACTTTGTGAATGGGCGAATAAGGCATAACATAGCTTGGTATCCAACTCTTCGTAAAATTCCTGGAATTTTGAGCTCGAAAATTGTGTATCATCATCTGTAATAATTCGACTTGTAACCCCAAATTGAGTGATCACATTTTTCATCAAAAATTTCTTAGCTGCTTACGTTGTTATCCCAGCAGCAAGTTGGGCTTCAATCCATTTTGTGAACGTATCAATAGCCACAAAAAGAAACTCAAAACCTCTTGGTACTTTTGGGAACGGTCCTAGGATATCGAGACCCTATGTTGCAAAAGGCCAAGAAAGAGGTATGGTTTGTAATGCTTGAGCCGGTTGGTATATTTGTCTGCTATGAAACTGACATTGTACATATTTCTTAACAAGATCTTTAGCATCATGGAGGACCGTTGACCAGTAAAAACCTTACCGAAAGGTTTTTTTCGACCAACGTTCTGTAAGAAGCATGTGTTCGTATTTCTTAAAGGAGATTTAATCATTCTTTCTACGATATACATCGCATAAGAACCCCTTGAGTACTTCACTTGTAGAGGACTCCTTCGACCAAAGTAAATATTTTGGCCTTACGGGATAAACGATTAGCCTCAAGATCATCATTGGGTATTGTGCCCTTTTGAAGATACTCGTAGATGGGACTCATCCAGGTATTCTCGTATTCTAGGGAGACTGTCTCAATAGGAGATGTCTCCGGTGTTTCGATCAAAGACGACTTCTGGAGCTATTCCAAAAAGACTCCTTGTGGTACTTGTAATCGTGAAGAAGTCATTCGAGCTAACTGGTCAGTGAGGAAATTATCCTTTCGATGGTTATATTGTACCTCGAAACTAAAAAAACATTTCAAGCTTCCTGACTTTCGATAAGTATTGAGACATTGTCGTATTAGAGCATTGGTACTCTTTTTTGACCTGATTCACGACCAGTTGAGAGTATCCTCTCACAAGTAGTCGGTGAATCCCAAGTTCTTTCGTTGCTCATATGCCAGCCAATAAACTTTTATATTCTGCCACAATGTTAGTAGCAGGGAAGTTTAATTTAATAACATACTTTAAGGTTTCTTTTGTAGGAGACACCAAGACCACCCCAGCCTCGAGCCACTTAGCGTAAGTGACCCATTAAAGTACATTGTCCACTGGTCGTGGGATTCGTACTGGGGTCCCTGAACAGGTTCAGGATTTATCTATTCGGCGACAAAGTCTGCCAAGATCTAGGATTTAATGGTCGTTGGGGACACAAAATAGAGGTCGAACTCCCCAAGTTCAACCGACCATTTTGCCATGCACTCCGCTGCTTCCCTATTCTAGAGGACCTCTCCTAAATGAAACTCAAATAACACAATTAACTTGTGCGCCTGAAAATAATGTCTTAGTTTCCTCGAAGACATGAGGAGGGCATATAAAAGATTTTGGACCTGAGAGTAATGCTCCTTAGGCCTGTGTAAAACTTCACTAACATAGTAAACTCGTCGTTGAATATTTTAACATTCTGCAACCAGCACTGCGCTCACTACTTGTGCCGTAGCAGCTAGATATATAAAGAGTGTCTTTTCTGATATTGGAGAAACTAGAACAGGAGCACTCGTAAGATACATTTTCACATCCTCGAAAGCATTATTTGCCTCCTCTTAAAACTCGAAACCCTCATGTTTCCTCAGAAGTTTAAAGGAAGGAAGACATTTTTCTCCCAGTCGTGCGATGAAACGACTTAAAGCCACCATGCATCATGTGAGTTTCTGGACTTCTTTCTTTGTGGTCAGAGGGCGCATTTGATTAATGGCATTTACCTTTTCCAGAGTTTGCTTCGATTCCTCGTGCAGAGACAATGAATCCAAGCAACTTTTCTGAAGAGACTCCGAACACACACTTCTCAGGATTGAGTTTCAAATGGTGTTATATGAGGTTGTCGAATGTTTCCTACAAATCAGAAATATTATTAAGGCACTTGATGATTTTTACGACCAGATCGTCAACATAGTATTCTAAATTTCAGCCTAGTTGAGGAAAGAAGGTATGTTGCATCAAGTGTTGAAAAGAAGAGCCCGCATTTTTAGACCAAATGATATTTTGATATAGCAAAATATTCCCAATAGTGCAATAAATATAGTCTTTTCTTCATCATCTAGGTACATACTTATTTGATGATAATCAAAATATGCATCTTTGAAACATAATATTTCACAACCAACAGTAGAATCAACCGACTGATCAATACGAGGGAGGGGAAAATCATCTTTCCAGCAAGCTTTAAGCCCTGTTTGGTACAGCTTCAGATTCTCATTTTTCATATTCTGCTCCTGATTCTTTGAGAATCCACTTCTCTGAGAATCTGAAGCTGTCTGTTGAAACTGTTTGGCTAGTAGGTTGGCTCCAAAAACCATACGAGGGAGGATTAGAGGCAAATAGACCATGTCACCCCTGGGTGTAACACTTCAATTGTGTTTGTGTAACTTAGTGGCATTTGCGGGTAAAAACCTTCAACTTCAAAGGGTATTTTCGTTTCTGAAGGTTGAATTCTCACAAGAATCTGCTGGGAGGGTGCTTCTCGTTGCTAGTTCATTTTCGAGACAGCTACTCGCGAGAAGCAGAATCTAGTGGTTTTGAGAATATGGGTGTTTAGTACGGCTCCACGAGAATCGATTGAGAAGCTGGGAGTGGAAGCTGTACCAAACAGGGCCTTATTAAGATCAGTAGAGTCTACACTCATACGTCACTTACCATTAGAATTTCTAACCATTACAGGGTTAGCCAACTACTCTGGGTGGTCGACTTCTCTTATAAAGCCTGCTTTAAGTAGCTTGTCCAACTCAGATCTGATGGCATCTCGTCGATCAGGTATGAATCTCCATAACTTTTATTTTACAGGTTTATTGTCAAGTCGTAGAGCTAGCCTGTACTCGATTACCTCCCTAGGGACTCTGGGCATGTCGGGTGCTTGCCACGCGAAGACATCTATGTTTGCTCAGAGGAAGGTGACAAGGGTGTCTTCCTATGAAGGGTCGAAAGTGACCCCGATGCGAACGGTCTTTGACAGCTGCTCTGAGTTCAGTGGAACTTCTTTGACTTGATCATTCAGCATTGGTGCAATATTAGGCTTCAACTGCTTGGTTGAAGGTTGCACCTTGCATGCTTCTCAAGTGGGTATTTGACCAACCATCTTGAGGGATTTGAGGTCGCTTGTAAGCACCACCTTTTTATCACAACGGATTGTGATTACTGCTTTGGGACTTAGCATCTTAAGATATTGATAACCGTAATGAGCGGCCATTAGAAATCGTGTTAGAGTTGGTCGACCGAATATGGCATTGTATGCCGTGTCGAAATCGACCACATCAAAAGAGATTTTTTCTGTCCTAAAATTGTTTAGTGAACCAAACGTTACAGGAACAGATTCCTGACCAATGGGTTTGGACTAAGACCCTGGTACGATCCCATGAAATGAATATCGTACAAGTCTGATTTTTGTCCTGGGAACTTACATCTCGTCCAGGGCACTCGTAAAGAGTATGTTCAACGAACTCCCATCATCAACTAACATACGATTTACTCGATAGTTTTTGATGGTGGGCTTGACCACGATCGGAAATCGGCCAAGTCGAGTAGAAGGAATCGGACAGTCACCTTTCTCGAAAGAGATGATGATTTTTGACCACTTCAGTACTTTATTGAGAAGAGGAGAGTCAATAGAATTTACCTCACGTTCAACAGCTTTGAGCTATCGTTTCGACTCATATGCTGGGGATCCTCCATAGATGTGATCGATGGTGTGTTCTGGATCTTAAAACGGCATCTCCTCATCATCATCCGACTATTTTCGACCACTTGTTTGCCCCACCTCTTTAAGTGTAGGAAGCGGCCCATTGCTGGAGTAGTAATCCTCGAGTTTCCATTAAAAAAAACTCAGCAATTGCGAAGATCGTGTCCTTCCTTTTTGTGGAAACAACATCACCTAGGCTTGTCGTTCTTCTGTTTGGGGCATTTACCTTTGCTCTGGTCTGGATATGGTTTGGAATTCTTAGGCTCCTTGTCACTCATGACTAAGATTTACTTAGAGCTTTTGACCTTAGGATTTTTTCCTTTAGGTTTTCTCTTTGATTTCCTAGCCTTTTATCATTTGTCTTGCTGCCTTCACCTACTCCTCGAGTGTCATTATCGTCATGATCAATCGTGCGATTCCATTCGATCACTTCTACAGCAGTTGCATAATGGTCAACCATTTCAAAGAGCTCGGCGACGGTAGCCGGAAGATTTATAGCGACGTCCTATGTGATCCTTCGATTGCGAATTCCTTGCTTGAATGCTCTAATGATAGAAGAGTCAGAAACTTGATGAATTGAATTGTGAACCTGTCTGAAACGTCTTATAAATTGGTGCAGGGTCTCGTGATAATCCTGCCGCATTCTGTGCAGGTCATCCTCCTTTCCTGGACAATTGTAGGTGCCCTGGAAGTTGGCTAATAGTAGATCACAGAGGTGCTGCCATGAGTAGATCGACTCCTGTGGTTGATTTAACAACCACGACCGAGCATATACTTCGAGCACAGTAGGAAGGTAGTTGGTCATTACATGCTCTCCTCCTCTTGCTGCTCGAACAGCGGTGGTATAGATTTGAAAAAACTCAATGGAATTTTGTGACCCATCAAACTTCTCCATGTTCCCTGGTTGAACCATGCCGGCCAGCAAACTGCTCAAAGGTAAGACAAAAACGTCCGACATCCAGTAATAATATTATGGATATCATGGGGATATACTCATGATCTTAGAATGATGTTACAATTGGCAATATCGTTGAAGGTTTGTAGATTCATGCGTTTTCGGTAATATTTTAGTTCTGCTCAAGCGGTGATCCGACCGGCGAAGCGGTATCGGACCGCCAGAGGCGATCTCGACCGCCACCTCGGCGGTCGGACCGGCAGTCCGACCGGCCATGGCGGCGGTCGGACCAACCAAATGCAAAAAGTGGATCTTAGAGCTGGGCCAAAAATAGAGGGTGTAGGCAAGAGAGGGGATTCTATTGCACTTGGTCTCATAATTTTTGGAGTTTCCAATCAAAAGTTATATTGGTTTGAAAATTCCAGTAGGTTTCGGATTTTCAGGGAGGAAATTTGGCTAAGTCCCAACTAGCCGGTCAGACCGGCCAATAGGTGGCGGTCAGACCGGCCTTGGTGGCGATCTGACCGGTGTTGACTTGTTTTGTCGTCCTTCGTGGCGGCGATGTTTGGTTGTTAGGTCAAAGTCATGAGTTTCAGTGCATATGTGTTGCATGATGCATGTTTTGACTAACGTGGGTCAAGTTGTGAAGAACTTGTTCCCGGATTCGATTTGCTTGTCTATTGTTGTGCAGGTTGCTTGGTGATCAACGACTGTCAACGGCGAGGATGATCAGGACTAGGCTTGGAGAGCTAAGGTCCAGAACGATCGACGATGCCGGGTGAGGTCAGTGAACTAAAGCGTGGTGCAGAATGGACAAAGGTGACCGAACGAACAGTTCAGTACGACTGGTTTGATCAAGCGGCGCGGGGGTCAGTGCAAGTGGCTTGGTGGTTTCAGTGGGAGCCGGATGGGAGAGACTTGCCGACATGGAGAGAGTCGTTGATCAACCAACACGTGGCGAAGCAGTCGACTGCTTCGCGCAGATGGACTTGGTCTTCGGAGAAGGATCGAGATGGGGTATTTTGGTAGTATCACTAAAATACCACCTTGTTTGCTTTTGGCTAAACCGCGGCGCAAGACGACGCAAGGAGAAGCGGTTTAGGTCAAGAGACGATGAAGACGACGCTTTAAAATGCTTGCGTGTGTGTCCCGTTTGTGATGGGACTTAACGGGAGCTCATTTGGGTCAATCTTCTAGAAGTTCTAAGCCTCCACTATAACTAGAGGAGGGAGGTGGCTGCACCCCCTTAACCCTTTCTTTGTGTTTGAAACCATAGTTTGCTTAGGGAGAGGATTAGTGGAGGTTAGCGTTCTAGAGAGTTTTGATTTGATTTCGTGCTCACGGATTGAGCTTTGTCCTCCATTGATGGAGTGGCTGTAAATCCAAACCATATCAAATCAATCCAAGGAAAGTTTGCTCAAAGATGTGTATCTTTGCTTTCTTTCTCTCTATTTAATGATTTTGAGTCTTTCTTTGATTCATGAGTTTTTGCTTGATTCCTTCATGTGATCTAGCTTGCTGTGACATGTGGGAACACATCTAGGATTATCTTGATCATCAATCACCCACAAGCAAGTCTCTAGATCATATTTCGTATTTGACTCGGTTTTAGAGCACTCTTCGTTAAAATGGAAAAAGGTCATAACTTTTCCAAGGATCTTCACGATCTTCGATTGAAATAGGTTCCTGATATCCTAGAGAAGGTGTGTGCTAAGTTTCATCAAATTTGGAGTTGTAGATCAAAAGTTACATCTATTTACAACTTCGTTTTTTGGGCTGATTTCACTGTTCATCAGGCTAGAGGTCAGACCGCCATTAACATAGAGGTCAGACCGCCCATGGACCGGTCAAACCGCCATTCACATAGAGGTTAGACCGCCCAACACTTAGAATTTTAGCATGTGTTGATTTTGTTGATTTGCTTCAGGGTTTAGATTGGATTCAATACTAGTCTTCCGTTGTACTGGTATATTGATCTTCATAGCTTCCATAGCTATTGGAGTGAAATTTATGTTGAATTCGATCTTGGTTGAAAAAGTGAGCGTGCTCCTATTCACCCTCCCCCCCCCTCTAGTCGCCGCTTCGGTCCCACAAATATCAAGACGCCTTCTTTGCAAAAAAAAAATAATGGTTGATACCACCAGGCGACTGTACTCGATGATACCAAGTGGTAAGTGGAGCTGGCCTATCATAGATCTCAGCTCTACGAGGGTAATACTCCTCGTACACCATCTGCTATTGCATATTTCTCGGAAGAAGTGGTGAACGACCACCTCCCCTAGAAGTTTGTCGATCACCGGTTGTTCCAGGGACTCTTCTCTGACTAGAGTTGTTGTTAGGAGACCGACCAAACCAATTGTCTTGTCGTTCTCCACGCGGAGAGTCATTTGAATGACTAGCGTTCGATGGAGTTATCCCGGTACGACTACCAGAACGGTCTCGTCGACTCCACTCAAGCTTGACCATCGTGTCCCGAAGTCTTCATGCGATCTCTTGAGTGAAGAGGTCATAGCATGGCGCTTGTCCAGGCTCTTGAGTTAGGTTTTCGATCAGGTCATTGATTCATTAAAGTTCTTAAGCTTAAGTTCTTAAGCTTCCTTTTACCGGTATTGGATGCGCCCAAGTAAAGTCCTCTGAGTTGCAATTCTTCTTCTCTGGATGGTTTCAGGATCATCAACATCTGAATCGGTCGGAGCATGCCTTTGTGGAGAGAGATTATTTCTAGGATTTCAGCCACGCTCATTAAGGTGGTGATCTTGTTCATCACTGGAGGTGTCCTCGCCATCACCGCGAAAGCCCGAAGTGAGTGTGCGATGGGAAGCAACCCTAGCCCCTTCTTGGAGAGAGATTAGGATCTGATGGGAGGACAAAGACATCTTGGATGCTATTATCTCCACTTTGTCCTGAGTCCTCCTGCCTCGAGGAGTAATCGAAAGACAACGTCTCACAACTTGGAGTAATCCCCTTCATGAAGGGGAATTCCGGGTTATAACCGTCTCTAATTGAAGGTGAACCTTGCAAGGGTGTGGTCGAATCCACATGAGAAGCGAGCTCAACAATGCACCTCATCAGGGTAACCGAGCGGTGACGGTTATCAGGTGTTGGTTAAGTCCTGGAATGATGGATTCTATGACTTTTTATGCTAGATCGAACGGCCTCAAATGAGGTTGAACATTTGGAGGGGGAACCCTCGTTGTGCTTTGTACTCGCCGTGTCGCAATCCTGACCCTGGTCGGATGGACCCTTGCCCTTTGAGGAGTCCGGTTCCTCATCTAGGCGTAATGTTGTGGGGGTAGAAAGATCCCTTATCAACCTTGTCTATGGCATGGCCTCCTGGGTCTGGTGAAAAATCCCTAGAAATGGTATTGTCATCGGACGAAATGACGCTCTGCTCATACTCGTAGCAGGCATCCATGTCCAGTTCTGCGTAGTCTGCCAAATCGAACATATTCTCTTTATTCCATTCTCCTACCATGAAAGCATCCAAGTTGAAAAATAAAAATAATTTGTCGAAAATAAAAAAAATCAGAAGATCCCCACGGACGGCGCCAACTATCGATGGTTTAGTATCAATCTTACGAATGAATGATGTGGACTTTCCTTGAATATTATCTACACAGAAAAAGACACATGGATTTCATACAGGTTCGGGCCTTCTCCTGAGAGAATAATAACCCTACTCATGTGTTGTTTTATTGACTATGCTTTACAACAGTAAAGAAATCACTAGAACTAGAACTTAATTAGTTTTGTCTGTTGATTGTGTGTCTGGTCTATTTGCTTCTCCCCCTCTATCCACTGACTTTACCCCTTATATAGCGCATGAAGAGGTGTTAGTTATTCATACCAAGAGACACCTTGTTATCTGATGTAATACACACGTTTAAGGGTAGTTATTGTCAGAGACTAACCCTCCCACATCACCTTGCAGTAATGTCAGAGACAGAGGCTTAATACGTGCAGTTATCCTGGAGAATAACAACACATATTAACTACTGTGTGTATTAAATACAGCGCAAAAGTATCCCTATTTGACCGGGCCTACATATCTGTAGTCTTTGTTGACTATATGGTTGTCGTAGCTAACATGATCATAGTAGAGCTTACAGCCATAATGTGGTTATAGTAAGGCTTACGACCATGAGGTGGTCGTAGTAAATCTTACGACCATTAGGTAATCATAAAAGTACTTATGATTATATAGGATAGTCATAAAATAATTTACGACCACTCGGCTAAGCTTCTCCTTTATCAACGATAAGGGTTATCATTACGAATAACATGAAGGTACTACTATCTATAATAGCAATTACAGATAAATAATTTAATTAATTAAAAATTATTAAATCCTCGTTGTGCACGATAAAATATTTTTCAACGGTAGTTGTACCTTTCTTGTTTCGACGCTAAGCAGTGCAGTAGAATCTTACTGCCTGTGGTTGAAGGTAGACTCTGAAGTTTCGAACCGCAAGATCACAACAGATCAAGCTCGATCCGTTGCTGATTGCTAGATGTGACATTCTCTACGAGATACTCCTCATCCCATGTGCTAGCATCAAGGCTGTCCACCTTGTGTTTTTTCCTCTCATTTGGTACCTTTTTAAAATGATACAGTAAAAATAGCTTTTCCGTGAATAAAATAGCAAAACTAGCATTTATACCATACGAAAACGCTGCAACAGGGGTCTACCGTTAACCCAGTGCACGATAGGCCGCCTGCCGCCGGCTGAGAGCTTGTCACGTGTCCTATCGCACTCTGGATCAACGGCAGATAACCTGCCGTAACATATTTGCACAGTAATGGTATCGTTTTTGTCATTCCATTCGCGAGAGACTAAGCCAAAAACTCGTCTTTCTTTTGCCGTACATTCTGTACACTTGCTATCTCGGGAAACTAGGACCGCTCCTGTATCCAAAGACCTCCCTGCATAAACAAAATCCAAATGCAACAGCTCGTGTCCAGTTTACACGGTTTATCAAATACTCCCTACCGCAATCTTAGCAGCTCCCGGCTCCTGAACTCTTACCACCATCTCACAGATTATCAGGCGATCAACAACTCCAGATCTAAAATAGATTGGTTGACAAATCTGCGCCACAACCTCAGAGGATCAGGTAAAGAACGCGCGCATACACACGAGAGGCTTTTGTAAGAGTTGACTTGGACCGTTGATGGGTCAATCGACGGTTCTGATTGTGCCAGCACGGCTCCAGTGAGCTCACAGATCACACCTACCCAGTAGTGTCAGATTTGCGTCATCGACATAGACTAACAAAGCACGCGCAATGCGGGCGTACTTCAGAATTGTCTTCAGGATTCAGAAAAAGAAGAAACTTGAAGACGGCACAGGAAAATACCTCCTAGCTTGGTCCATGAAAATGAGGACGATAACGCGATGAGAAGAAAATATCCCAACCAAAAGAGAGCTGCGATTCGGTCCGTAATCGGTCCAAGGAATTGAAAACGACGACGATGGATGATGATGATGCTGCATCTTAATGACAAACAGATAGTCGTAATGTATCCGCAACAATAGCATAATAAAAGGAGCCACGTGGAGTGAAGAACAAGATGCGTCCCAAATAGCCTAATAAAAGGACCCATGCTGGCAACGTGTGCCTAATGGTAGTTAGTCAACACACGGCAGGTGGGTGGCACGAGGAATTCGCCCCTAAAAAGGGTGGTGAGTGGCGACCCAGACTGCGAGAGATCAACTATTTTGTCACAGGAAATGCAAAGTTGGGCTGGAAAATGAGGAATTTTTAAATAATATATGTTTAATAAATAATTACAAAAATAAATAATTATTTTTTTTACAAAACAGGTTCTTATCGCCATTTCAATCGATGATGTTCTTCAAGCGATGATCACGAGCTGACGGTTGAAATGGCGACAGAGCTCTGCCGCCATTGAAACGATTCTATTGCCATTTCAATCGACGGCGAAGTTTCATCGCTAATTCAAATGACGACAACATGTCATTTTTTAAATTAAATTAAATTTATAATATTGGTAATATCTTTTAAGTGTCCGTACAATCGATAATTTTCAAAAGATTAGGAAATACGAAGTAAAGAACAATTTAGGAGTTTCAGTGTGACCAAATATATTTGGAATACGATTTTGTCGACGCAATAACAAAAATAGTCCCCTTCGGCAGCGCAATATAAAAAAATAACCCCCTTTAGCGGCACGATAACAAAAATTGCCCCCTTCGACGACGCAATAACAAAAGTATTGAAGTGTTATTTTCTAATTCAATTGTCCCTTTGTTGGACCAATTTATTTGAGAGTATCGAATGAAATCTTAAAAATAATGACTTAGGAACGAGAGTGTAATCATTCCGTGTACGAAAAGGCTAGAAGTAGAGTGGTGTGGGGTGTCGCGATGCTGACTCCCTGACATAGTTACTTGTATACACAACAAGGACAAATAATATCATAGAGACGAAACTAGCATAATGTAAGTCGTATACAAAATAATATTTACATAACACTACTGATACATCTACTCTTGGGCCTTCTTGGGGTGTACCCCATGTGTGACCCTTGACCTCGTCCGGGGCGGCTGCGAGCGCTGGTGCAAGTGCATCAAAAGCTCTGGCAGCCGAGGTACCCTACCGACATGAGTAGCCTGCATGGGTGTCGCGAGAGGGGGCTACATCGGTTGGCTCGCTCCGGGCGCACCATGCATCTGAGAAGCACTAACGGAGACCTGGCTAGGAGTGGTATCGCCGTGTGAAGGCCCACCACCCTCTCTCTATAGCGCTCACTCTTCGTCGAACTCGTAGTCCCCGGAGTGTGCTCCCACCTATGACACCAGTTCCTCATCCCAAAGGGGCGTACGACCTGTGGAACAATACGTTATGCATGTAAACAAGAAGGAAATGCTGAAATAGTACGTTATACGTGTAAACAAGATAGACATACCTGGTCGTTGCATCGCAGCGGACAACTCCGCATAGTCCTGCCACAAGTACGGGTGTAAGTGAGGACCTGTCAGAAGAAATTGGCGTTAGTAAATAGTGGAGTTCGAAATAAGCAAGCAGACATGGTTGTTTCTGGTGTACCTACGAACTGTGTTGGTGTACTCCCGGCATGGTGTCACGAGGAGCCATGGGCGCGTGACGCACTATGGCTCACCCTATCCACGCACTGGCGAGTCCATCACGTCTCTCGGCCTTCGACATGACGTAAGATCGATGCCTCGTCTCGCCTTCTTCATGATCCGGTCCATGGCGTGTTTGAGGTCATGCTGATGCCCCCGAGTGACAAGTTACGCACGAGAGGTCGCTAACTTGTACATCTCCCATTGTAGATCGTCCTATACACAAAATAACAAGTTAGAAACCGAAAACATGAGAAGTAAATAAGAAGTATGGGTGGGGTATGTGTCGGTCGTGATGGCCTCGTGTACTGGTGGATTGTCCATGACCCTAACGTAATGGACCCTCGTTTGAGCGGAGTACCACTCGATGTACTCCTCGTACGTCCCGTGGTCGTAGGGAGCATACTCCTAGGCTACGTCCTCTGAGGCGTGGAACCACCGCTCGACCCAAGGGGGCAGCCAGGCAGCCCAGGACGTCCTACTGGAAACTCCCTTCCTAGTGTACCTATGGAAGGCAAAATGATAAATTCATAAGTACGTAAGGAAAAGGCTACGGCAGAAATAAAACGTTAACTTACCCATGGACGTTCGGCGGCAACCGCTCCTCCCAGGGCACTTGGACCTGCTGTCGTAGTCTGAATTGCCTCATCACTCGATGCATGTGGTACTCCTCCACGAAGACGTCGTGCACCAATGTCCTCCGCGTGAGCTAGTACCCTGTGCACCAAGTACCTGGAGTATCATGTGCACAAGCTCGACAGGCCTCGGGTGCGCGCGCATCAACGTCCAGGTCAAGTAACTAGTATGACCACTACGCAGCATCTCCTAAGGCCGTTATATCTAAAAATTCAATGCTTACATTATAATTGTTATTAAACATACACAAAAAGTAATAACAAGTGATATATATAATCGATTCAATAATTGCACCCAAAAAATATTGCACGATTAGCGACATATCTAGAACTTATCTACACACAACTATAATGATGTACTACATGGCACTAAATGATATAGCAATACATTCCATCTAAAGTATCTAATTAACTCAATAATTGCAACAAAAAAATTCTACACGATTAACGACATATCCAAAACAGACCTACACACAACAAAAAAATGATGTACTACACGACACTACACCACAAAGCAATACATTTCATCCAAAAGTGTCTAATCAACTCAATTATTGCACCATAAATAATTTAATTGTATTTCAAAAATAAAAACTAAAATATTTTAACTACTTTAGAATTTTAATAGAATTTTTAGAGCTATCTTACTATTTTTTAGTTTAAAAACTATTTTCAACATTTAAAAATTATTTACTGTGTATAATTTAAGACCAAATTTAAGTTGAGAATATTTTAATTAAGCCATAAATACCCTATTTAACAACACTAAAATTTATATACATTTTTTAGAGCTCTCTTGCTATTTTCATAGTTTAAAAATTATTTTCGTATTTAAATTTTTTACTGTCTATAAATGAGAACAAATTTTAATTTAGAATATTTTAATTAATATCTAAATACCCTATTTAATTACTCTGGATTTTCATAGAATTTTTAAAGCTATCTTGCTATTTTCCTAATTAAAAAGTATTTCCAGTATTTAAAAATTATTTATGTATAATTTAAAACCAAATTTAAGTTGAGAATATATTAATTAAGCTACAAATACCCTATTTAGATACTTCAAAATTTTAAAGCTATCTTGCTATTTTCTAGTTTAAAAAGCATTTTCATCATTTAAAAAGTATTTACTGTGTATAAATAAGAACCAAATTTAAGCTGAGAATATGTTAATTAAGCCCTAAATACCCTATTTAACTACTCTGTATTTTTTTAAATAGAATTGTTAGAGCTATCTTGGTAGTTTCCTAGTTTAAAAATTATTTATTGTGTATAATTTAAAACCAAATTTAAGTTGCGAATATTTTAATTAATCTCTAAATGACCTATTTAACTACTCTGAATTTTTTTATAAAATTTTTATAACTATCTTGCTATTTTTCTACTTTAAAAAGTATTTTTAGCATTTAAAAATTATTTATTGTGTAAAAATAAAAGAACCAAATTTAAGTTGAGAATATTTTAATTAGTCTCTAAATTCCCTATTTAACTACTCTGGAGTTTTTTTAAATAGAATGTTTAGATCTATCTTAATACTTTCCAAGCTTAAAAATTATTTTCAGCATTTAAAAATTGTTTACTCTATATAATTTAAAATCAAATTTAAATTTAGAATATTTTAATTAATCTCTAAATACCCTATTTAACTACTCTGGATTTTTTAGAATTTTTATAGCAATCTTGCTATTTTTGTAGTTTAAAAAGTATTTTCAACATTTAAAATTATTTATTTTGTATAATTTAAAAACAAATTTAAGATGAAAATATTTTAATTAAGCTCTAAATATTTAACTTCTCTGGATTTTTTTTTATAGAATTGTTAGAGCTATCTTTCTATTTTTCTAGTTTAAAAAGTATTTTGAGCGTTTAAAAATGATTTACTGTGTAAAAATGAAAACCAAATTTAAGTTAAGAATATTTTTAATTAATATCTAAATACCCTATTTAACTACTTTTGATTTTTTAAATAAAATTTTTAGAGCTATCTTGCTTTTTTTCTAGTTTATAGAAATTTCACCATTTACATACTATTTACTGTGTAAAAATGAAAACCTAGATTTTTTTGCTTTATTTGGTATTTTTTGTAAATTTAATATAAATCATTCACGTATTGCATCATAAAATAATGTCTATACCATAAACTAAACTATACATAGCTAAAATGATGTGCTACTGCAAACTATACAACTAAATTATCTAATCCATTCAATTCTATGTTGCTAGTTTTATTTGCTAACCCACGAGGGTTTCGAATTTATATACAAAGTTGCAATAACATTTACCTGCAAAGTGAGTGACCGGATCTGCTTCTCTCTCCTCCTCCGCTACGATCCGACATCGCTTCGCTAGGTCACTTTTCCCCTCTCCACCCTCTTCTCTTTTTCTCCAAATAAAATTATCTTTTCGATCAATTTTTGGTGGTTTAATAGTGTCTCCCTGGAGTGGCGACAGGAAGGTGTGGGTTCCTATCGTCATTCTAACTGGTGATTCATTCTAACTGGCGATTGGCACACAATTTAAAATCAATCGCCAGTTGAAATAACAACCGGAAGTGAAACCGGCGATTGGGCAGTAAATGCTCTATTTGTGGGCGACAGGGCTACTGTCGTTATTTCAACCGGTGACAAGTCTTTTTTTTTGTTTTAAAAAATTGACTATTTATTTTTGTAACTATTTTATTAAAATAATATTATTTTAAAAAATCCACATATGCATGAACACATAATAGAAAAGGATCGTAACAAGAAAGTGAACAGCGATTGTTAACCAAAATATCCACATAATTCCAATAAGATTATTCACAATTCCCATTTGTGCGTATAAAGGTTAGGATTAGCTGAACCGTACAAAATACAGACCAACAAATAGCCTACCACAAAGTAATAACTAATAAGAAACACTCTCATCATTACAGGTGGTGGTGGTGGTGGTGGTGGTGTTGGCGGCGGCGGCGGCAGCGGGCGTGAAGCAAAGAGGCGGCTGCATATTTGTGAAGACAAATAAAGGGAAGGAAGTGAAGAATGGATGTGGGTTGGGCCTAACCTAGCTGACCAAACTGAACTATTTAACCTCTCACCAATACAGCTAAATAGAGAGCAGAGGAAGGGAAGAGGCGTCATATCCGGCGGCGTCTACAATGCACAAGCTCCACAGGAAGCACAAAGGCACAAGCGGCTCATCACAATGGAGTTGTGATGTGACGGGGACGATGATGGGGTGGCGCCGGGAGGCAGCGACAAAGCTACCGACGGCGGCGACGAGCCTGTCTGTGATAGGGTTCCTTTACCTCCCAGTTGGTCCCTCTACCGACGGCGGCGGCGAGCCTGTCTGTGATAGGGTTCCTTTACCTCCCAGTTGGTCCCTCCTCTTCACTTTCCTCTTTGAACCTTCTCCATTTCTCTTCTATCATTCCTTCTCCATGTCTTGCTGCTCTGTGCTACATCTAGATGTAATAGTAGGAGACTAGCGGCAGCAGCAGGTGGTAGACCGACTAGTCAAGTAGTAGGTAGCATGGAGAATCGACTCGACTTTAACCTTAAAGATAATACGAATGAGAGAAGATTCCAGAGCCCAGTTTCCAAGTCCTAATTCAGAATAAATTATCCTTCTAACGATACAACTAACCAACCAAGCCAATATACAACTAACCAGGCTCTAATACATAAACATCTAGCTTTTTAAAAAAGAAGCACATTCAGAAAAATAAAGGGAAATTCCTTGGACAGGATATTGACAAAAAGCACATCGAAAGATTGACGAAATCTACCACCAAGTTACTTTAAAGCAAAATACAGCAAAAAAAATTACGGAGATGATTACTCGGTTCTCTAAGTAGTCAAACTGTAACTGTCATCAGAAACAGATAGTGCGATGTAGAGAAATCACAAAGGTTCTGTAGCACAAATATTCACCAGGCAAGTGGTCGAACAGTAAGATAAGCTACGTGAAAGAAGACAACCGAAAATACAACAAAGTGAAAGCACAGATAAGCATGAGCAGTAAAAGTCGAACAAACAGCTAACGCCCTCGGTAGAAACCCCAGATAGCACCCAGCCAACAGTTGACTGCTAGAACCTTTACATGCTGTGGAATAAAAGGGCAGAAATTAGAAACTGAACAGAAATAGAAGGAAATTAATTCAACAGTGTATAGCAAACACGATCTTTGAAGGTTGTCAAATCAGATGCTAGGACGTTGTAAAATCCTGCTTAAATAGTGCAGATCCCAAAAAAGTTCCAGTTTACCATCTATGGGAAAAGTTCCAGTTTACCATCTATGCAACTACTAACAGGTTGGAGGTGGGGATTCTTCAGAAGCAGTATCTTACTCAGTGTTCTAAAACGGATCTACTAGGCCGTATACAAGTAACAGGTGCCCCTATCTGTTACCATCTCATTGTCGGTTATGCCGCATAAATCGGGCTGATTATGCCGTGTAATCACTACTAGGTGGGTGACCTGTCGAGTACCGGTTACCAATTTTTAGAACCTTGATCATACCGGAGAGATAGTCAGATGGGATGAAAATTATAAAATACAAGGGCGCTAAGGTCTTTCAGAAGTATCAAAGGCTGGGACCACTGGGCTCTTCAGCAACAATTTTAACCTTAAAAGAATATGACAATGTTCAGGCCCATCTGGGGTTCTCCGATGTAGCCATGGAGCATGAAATAATCATGTGGTCCAGACCCACGATTGATCACTCGGGAACAATCAAGCATTTTAAGCTCCCACAATCTATCTCATCATGATTATTAGGCACCCGCAAGATTCAGAAATTAATGTTGATACTTCATTTAAACTGTATAACGTGGCATACACTTGTAGTTGCATTACCACAAGATACAAACATACCATAGTTTTTATCATATTTAAGGTGATATTCTACATATACTAAAAAATGTACAGCTTTGGTGCCTTAACAAAAAAGATAGAACTTTAGACCCCAACAGGTACAGGAATTTCTCCTAAGAAAACATTTCGAGGTTGTAAACTATCAGACAGCGACAATAAAAACTAAATGCAGAAATTTAATTCTATGCTCACCTGGAACCAAGAGGACATCATGATGCATCAACCCGTCAAGTATCTGCAGAAATAACACCAATTCAAGATATCATCTTCATTTATAACTTAGAATCATTGACATGATGCACACAAATGATTCTCATAATTCAACCCATCACAAACATTGCTAATAAGGAAGGAAGCAAGTTCAAGACAAATAGAACTCGAAGTACAGTTTTCAGTTTTTCATACTAACGTGAAACTGGGATTAAACAGTCCACATATAACCCATCAACTTTTAAGTATCCATTTCCCATGGTGTCCTTGATTAATAAGCATGTCTAGGGGGTTTCTCTACCTGTTAATTTCCTAAAAACTGGCCATTTTTTAAAAGCAGGTTTCTTGCATTATTTTGATTAATACAACCTAGTAGTTAATTCCGCAGCATCTCCCTATTCTCTTCCCCTCCCGTCCTCATGCCAGTATATTTTAAAACGAGACAGAAGAACTAATGGATTACTAACCCATACAGGCATGCTGTGCTGCAGCTGCAGCATATCTCTATTTCAGCTGAAGCCAGTACTGAGCAGGAGAGCTGATTTGGGGCATAAGTTGCAGCCTCATACAAAGGATAACCCGCAACTGAGTTGGGGCAGCATCAGACCATGTAGGGTGGGCTTACCTAATGGATAAAGGGAAGATGAATTTCTCTGCTCAAAACATCTTTGATGATCGATTTGTCACAAAAGCCAAACCAACCATGCTGTGTTGTGGTCGGGGTCTGATCACCTCCATCCCCAACAAAAGCGACATTGGGTATGTGGCATTGCTGGTCAAGTAAAAGCTGACCTCCAGGTTGCGCTGTGCACATGAGACTCATAGTTGTGCCAATACAGGAGACCAAGGAAAAAGATATGCTTGATCACCACAAGGCATAGACCCAGTCTTCATTCACAAAAGTAGGGAGTCTAAGAGAGAGGGCCATGTCTTGGTTCATTACTAAGCAGTAGATTAGAGGAGTCAAGGTTCCAAAATACTAGAAAAGGTTTGCTACATGCAACTACATCATTGTAACCACAGATTGGAAGAAGAAGAAGGATAAGCAGTACGATAATAAGGATTCCCACCAGACAGACTTTTAGGTTTATCTAAGCTCAATAAGCTGGACAAACAGGCTCTGATGTGAAAACACCAAAGAATTACAGAAAATTGCAAGTACAAGCCCAAGCTAAATGCGTCCACCAAATGCCCAATCAGGTAAAGAACAAACATGAAGTAGTAGCAACAGACAATACCCTTTCCTCCCATGCTGACGATAAGATTGCACTTATTGAATTACTTGCTTTCGGACATAAGACCACATCAACAAGAGGAAAGAGCACCCAAGATGGGGGCTAAGATGGGGTTAGATAGGAATATGATATGTTTATCTCTGTACTTTACTGCCATGCCTATGGCTGAATAGTGTATCCTTATACCTAACACCCTGTGATTACACATAGCAACTACTCATGTCATGGGTTACACAACATGCAAGGATGACCATCCACAAGCATTAAAACAACAGCAAGCAGGTGCACTACATGTCAGCATTCCTGCATTCGTTGTAGATATTTACCAAAGGAAGTTAAAGTAGCAAATAGAAGTGAAAATAGCCAAAATTTCGTCAACTCCCCAACTGATCCATAAAATGTCTGGGTAATAACAAAACAGCTAAAATATTCATGATCTACCTCATTATGACCTTACACACAAAACAGCTGGCCTACCTCATTACGACCTAACATATAGGCAAATGTGACACAAAACCACCAGCCATCAAATCGAAAACAAATAACTAAACGAACACCATTGCCATAGATCCTCGAGATGAGGTGCCATGGAGCAAACTTGCTGAATCCTTCACTCATATACCACGTACCAGCTTGTTTCACCAAGCTATCCAAGTTCCACAACTAATCCTACGTTACCAAGTGTAGCAGACCTAAGCACCTAGCAAAAACTAACACTAATGAAATTCAATTCAAATTGAAAAAAATGTGTAAATGCTATCAACCCTTAAAAATTCTCTAGTAAGTTTGGTATAACTACTTAGCAAGATATAAAATATCCGATAGTTTGCAACTACAATTAACTGATTGTGAATTGTGATGCACAACATCTCATTTTGAATTGAATTTGTGGTACAAAGCTTTGTATAGCTAACCAAAGCAGGCACATGTAGAGGCAATTACGTACCCTTGTGTTCCTCAGTGGCATCATGGTACTCGCCCTCCTCCTCTGGCACAGGGTGCAGCACTTCCTCTGCACCCACCGCAGATTCTGTTGCAGTACCGGCCTCCCCACCCTCTGCCACACCGTCATCAGGGGTACGCACCACCACCACGGGGCAAACACAGTGGTGCACGCAGTAATCGCTCACGCTCCCGAGCCTCCCCTTGCTGTTCCGCCGCGCCGCACCAAATCCCTTGCTCCCCATGATCACAGCGCTAAGCCCAAGCCTCTCCACCTCGAGGCAGAGCCTCTCCTTCATGTCGTGATCCTTGACGATGTGGATCTTGTAGGGGATCTCCGCGTCCTTGAGTGGCTTCGCCAGGTCCTCGACCTTGGAGGCGGTGAACGCGTCGAATTCGTCCTCCATCTTGCGGGCCGCGGCCTCGGCGTCGTCCTCGGCGGAGGGGGGGTCGCTAGGGTTAGGGTTAGCGGGGAGGACGGAGCCCCAGTCGGCGCCGTAGAGGACGGAGGTGGGGCGGACGTGGAGGAGGATGACGGCGTCCCAGGGGCGGAGGTAGTTGGCGACGGCCCAACGCACGGCGTAGGCGGACTCGTCGGAGAGGTCGACGGCGATGGCGATGCGGCGGTGGGAGGAGCCGGAGGGGGCGGCCGCGGCGGCGGCGGTGAAGAAGACGCCCGGGGACTCGGGCTGCAGGGAGGCCGGCGGAGGGGGCTGCGGGGTCGGCGCCTTCACCGGCGGCAGCGGCGCCACCAGTGGCAGGTCAACGGAGGGATTCGCCGGAGTCTGCATCGCAGGCCGGGATCTCGTGAGGCTTGGGGGAGAGCTCGCCTTGGTTGCTTCGGTGTAGTGGTTTAGTGGGGAGAGAATAGTTGGAGATTGCAAGGGGAATAAACCAATGGAAGAAATGGAAGACTTTTTTTTTTGAAAGAAATGGAAGACTTCGAAGAAGCGAAGAACGGAACGGAAGCCGTCAAGCGGAAGTCGAAGGAGATAAACACCGTTTGGAAAAGACAAAAAAAGTCGGAGGGGATAAACATGTCAGCGAGCGAGGGACGGCACGTCGGCAACATATGGAAGTCCCGTAACATATGGAAGTCCCGTCTGTATAAAAGTGGGCTCGATTGGGAGCTAGCCAGGCCGCCACGTCGTTTTTTTTGGTTGACCGTTCGATGGTGCTCTGTAGTCCTGGCTGTCGTTCGATGGTTGACCGCTCCTGGCCGTCTGTGCCGCTCGATTGTGTTTTTTTGGGTTGGCCCTGCTCCGAGCGTGGGTTGCGCTGCGTCTGCGAGTTCCAACCAGACATGGCCAAACGGACGGTCCGGTTCAGCACGGTACAGATTTGAGTAGGTACAACTTGTTTAGACAAGATTTATTCTAGTCTGATTACTATTTGCATTGTACCGGACAGATTCACGGGCCGTTTAGCCTGTCAGGTCAATGTGGCCCGTTTGGCCCGTTATAATAAAAAAATTTAGAAAAACTAGAAAAATATGTAGAATTCAGAAGTAGACATAAAAATTAAAAAAATGAGACAATCATATTGAAAATGTAATAAAGAGTTTTATTAATGTCTAACTGGTTGTCTTGTTAAAACTTTCGCCAAGTAAAAACTCAAAATGAGAAAACTTTAGCAAACAAAAAAGAGTACAGCCTATAACTCTACAATTCTACATACATGATACATCATTGTTCTATGTGTCGGTGTCATTATCTAAGTACAGATTTTCAAACACCTCCAACAACTCTGGATTTTTCACAGAGTGTTGTGTTCGTGAATCAGCTTATTCCAAGTCCTTCACAGTTAGAAGGATCTCCACCATCTCACTTGTGAGACTTATTCTTCTCTCCTCCAATATTCTTTCGAAAAAATGAAAAACAGTCTCGGAGGAAACAATAGAGACAGGAACAGTTAATACATCACATGCAAGTATGGATAGCACGAGATATGTTAACTTATGAGCTTGCCACCATTGCAAGATGTCGATGCCTTCTGAGTTGAAATCCACCGTATCGCTATCCAGATATGTGGATAGTTATCCGCTCCTTGTGGGTCTTGGCTGAGCAGACGTTGGTGTAGAAGAAGAAGACCTGAATTTAGACCTGGAGGAAGAGGCACCGAAGATCACGCCCCACATATTTGTCTTCCCACTTGAGGTGTGCTACTGGAGGTCGTTGCGAACGGACTCCCCGAAACTTATTTTCATACCTTTGGTAAACCTCGTATAACCGAGAACGAACTTCTGCAAAATAGTTAGTATAGTCTAGCCTCGTAGCATCACTAAGAAGATCAAGTGCAGTACCAAATGCATCAAGTTTAGCCCTAGGATCTAAAAGAAATGCAAGTGCATATAGGTAAGGGATTTCTCTCCAATATTTAGGGTATTTAGATTTCATGGAAACAGCAGCATCGCGTAAAACTAAGTCATTTTCATACATTTTTATATGAGTAGCAATCCGTAAAATAGTATGCACAATGATAGGAGATGTTGGATAGTAAACAGTGGACAAAGCAACAGTTGCCTCATAATTTTTTTCTAAAAACGACAATATCGCCTCAGCAACGAACCAATGTTGCTCAGTTAATAGTATACTACTGTTAGTGCTATGATAGTGCGTTTGAATAAAAACAGAAAAAGTGCTCTTGTATGGTAAAAGATTCTTAAGCATGAGGTAAGTAGAGTTTCACCTTACCTCCATGTCCAAACCGAACTTTATTGGACGTACACCCGTCACCCTGCAGAAGTTCTTATATTGTGCTATTCTTACGTTAGAATTATTCAAGAAAGAAATCGCATCGCGAAAAGCTTTAATATACAGACTCAACCTCTTCAAACCACATTTGACTATAAGGTTCATAATATGACAAGTACATCGTTGATATAGCAAGAAGGAATAGGCATATGTACTCAACACTGGAGTGAGAATGTCCATGGCTCTAGAGTTTGAAGCGGCGTTGTCTAAAGTAATTGCGAATATTTTGTCAGTAAGACCAAAGACTTCCGCAACTTTGATAAATACAGTTTGTAATATTCTCCCCCGTGTGTGCTACATCAATCAATTTGAAAGCTATAATCCTTTTCTCTATTACCTAGTTGTCATTAACATAATGCACAACTACACTAAGATAATCCTCCCTAGCCCAACCACAACATAGATCTGAGGTCAGGGTCACCGAAAATATGCACGTACTAAATAGTTCCTTTATTTTATTATGACGTTCATTATAATATTTCACTAGATCCTTAGTTGTTGTCTGTCTAGAAATGGAAGAAAATCTAGGATTATGCGCAGTCCTAATGTAATTTTGAAAAGAAGCAGACTCGCCAAAACCTAACGGTAAATCCTCATAAGCAATTAAACGACAGAGAGATTGGCGGGCTACCTAAGGATCATAGTCCCAGCTAGATACCATACCATCGGGGTTGTATTGCAGCTGTGTTTGCCTCATCACCATTCCTTGCTTGGTTCGACATCTTGTAACATGTCTAAGAAAGTGACCCGCTCCACCTGTAGACTTTGCAGACAATTCATGGAGACAAATTTTACAAATAGCATATGGTACCTCATTTCCTGCTGCGTCTTGCTTGGTTGTCCTGTCAAAATTCTCCCACACAACCGATGTAGGCGGTCTCGACCTCTTTGCCCTTGTTGTCGTGGAACCTGATGACGGAACTCCACCTTGCTCCTCCGGCCAAACCTCTGGTTAGTTTGAGGCAGCCGCAACCGCCTCCATGGATGCAATTTTCTCCAGTGAAAGTCTGTAATCACCAAGGGCAAAGCTGTCGTTAGGATTGTCCATAACAAACACTTCAAAATCGAAACTAACACTATTACGACTTTCATCTTAAAATAACACTAACTAACAATAAAAATATTACAAAAATAGTATTATACCTCTTTCATTGACTTGCTACCGAAAATTGAAATTTCCAAATTTTAGCACTTTTTTTTAAATTTTGCCAAATTAGCTCAACACGTATTTGAATTTGCACAACACAATTTCAAAGAGAGAATGGAGAATGAGGGGGTGCTGAATGGGTATGAAGGCTATTTATAGAATAATGTGGGATTTTTTTATTTTGTTTTGCTATTTTTCAAGACCCCAGCGGTCAAAAACGGCTAAAATCGACAACAGCTAGATTTTTTTGGGTCGTGTCGTGCCTAGGCACGGCCTGGCTGCCCCTCCCCTGCCCGCGCCCCGTCCCTTCTTCTCCTCCTCCTTGGCCATGGCCCCTGCCTCGCCCGCGCGTGTGCGTGCGGTAGTGCCACACGGCTTGCCGTCCCACAACCTCCTTGCCTCCTCATCGCCCACCGCCCCCTCACCTCCTCACCCCTCGGCTCCTCGCCTCCTCGCCGCCCGCCGTCGTCGACCGCGTCAGCGTCTGACTCCTCGCCACCTCGTCCGCAACGCCGCCGCGCCGCCCCTCTCGCCAGATCGCCAGAGCCCCGCCCTCGCCTCCTCATCGCCGCGCCCCTCCTCCTCCTCACCCTCGCCTCGCCTCCTCGCCTGCCGCCTCGAGTCGTCGGCCGCGTCGGCTCGACTCCTCGCCACCTCGTCCGCAACGCCGCCGCCGAGCCGCCTCCTCGCCAGATCGCCGCGATCCCCGCCGCCTCCGCCTCCTCGCAGCCTTGCCTCCTCGTCCGCATTGGCCCTTCTTCCTCCACGCCAGCGTGGGCACGGGGCGCTGCTGGCTCTCCAGGTTACTCGGGCCGTGTTGTGCCTGCCTAGGTCGTGGCGTGCCTAGCACTGTTCATACCATGTCGGGCCGACCACCCTACCGACGTGGCGGCCTGTGCACGGCACAGGCTCTCGTCTTCAGGCGGCAAGACGGCCCATGAACAAGATCGGGCCGTGCCGTGCTTGGCCTCATCCAATGATGTCATGCCTCGTGCCAGTCCTAGTAGGCCCGGTCCATTTGGCCAGCTCTAGTTCCAACATCGACTGCGCGCCGTTGGATTGTTCTTTCTTTTTACCTCACCGTCTGATCGACGCGTATGTTGCATTTGCACTGCCTTTCCGCGGGTTCACACATCTTCCGCGAGAATCGATTTCTGTGTTGCTTTATTTCCCACCGTGAGCTGCGAGACTGCCATATCGCTATAGCTTCTGCCTCCCTCTGGTCTGTTGTTCGTTCTCCCCTCGATTTTGCACCGATCCCTTTGGCTCTGGTTTCTTCTGTTGGGTGCACAGTGTGTCTTCCTCTTTGCACTTATCGCAGACATTTTGGCTTCATTTAGGTCGCTGCGATTCTCTCGATGCTTGCTCTTTTGTTGTCGCCGTTTGGTATCCTTCGTTTGCCTTTCCTCTAGGATGGTTCTCTTTTTGGCGCTCGGCCTTTCTGTTAGTAGATCTCGATTCTTTCCGTCAACGGTTTGTCACGCTTTTGTTTTTTACCTCTTTGTTCTTTTCTTTGCCAACCGCTACTTCAGATTCCATGTATTTCTACCTGTTCATGTCTTTACGTATTCTAACACTTGCTTTGTTTGGGGGTTTCCGCTGTTGTGCTGTTCTTTGTGTTTTCCTTTCCTTCTTCAGGGTGGTCGTGTGTTTTTTTAACTAGTCGTTAGAGCACGCTCTAGTTTCTTGTGCGTCATTGGTTTGTCAGTATTCTTGTCGTCTGTTGCCTCGGCTTGGTTGTGTTGTTCGATTTTCTTTGGCTTTCATCGGCCGTGTGTGGTGCTCGGTCTTGCCTCCACGAATCTTTGGACGCGCTGCCCGATGCCTTTTGCTCTAGTTTTCTTTGCTTGGGTGCATCGTGTGTGTCTTTGCTGTTGTTGTAGACGTTTCTGCTTCGTTTGGGTCGCTACAATTCCCTTCGCACTCGCTCTTGCTCTCTCCGTTTGTGCTTCTTCATTTGCCTTTTCTCTGGGAACAGTTCTCTTTTTTGCACTCGGCCTTTCTGTTCGCCGATCTCGATTCTTGGTGTCAATGGTTTTACATAATTTAGGGAAAAAATTCCATTCCTTGTTCTTTCCTTTGCTAGCCGCTAGTTCAGATTCCATGGATTTGCAGCCTCTTCATGTCTTTACGGGTTTTCCCACCTACTTTGTTTGGGGGTTTCCGTCGTTGTGTTGTTCTTTGTGTTTCCCTTTCCTTCTTCAGGGTAGCCCCGTGTGTGTATGTTTGTTTAACAACTGTTAGAATGCGCTTTGGTTTCTTGTGCGTCATTGGATTGCCGGACTTCTTGTCGTTAGTCGCCTCGGCTTGGCTGTGCTGTCCGATTTTCTTTGGCTTTTGTCGGTCGTCGGATTGAGCCGTGCGTTGCACTCGGGCCTACCTCTGCGAATTTCTGCACGCGTCGTTGCTTCGGCTGCTATGCAGTGTTTTTATTGTGCGTCGTGTGCTTTGTACCATTTTTTCTGTCCGGTTTTCTTTGTGCTCCTTCATTTGCTTTTCCTTTGGGGTTGGTTATCTTTTTTGCGCTCGGCCTATCTGTTCGTCGATTTTGATTCTTGTTGTCACTGGTTTGTCGTTCTTTTGGTTTTTTTTCATTCGTTGTTCTTTTCTTTGACAGTCGTTGGTTCAGGCTCTATGGATTTCTGTCTGTTCATGTCTTTATGGGTTTTCCCACCTGCTTTGTTGGGGGTTTTCACTGTTGGGTTGTTCTTTGTGTTTGGCTTTCCATCTTCAGGGTGCCATGTGTTTGTTTTTGTACCGGCCGTTAGAGTACGCTCGCTTTCTTGCGCGTCGTTGGCTTGCTGATCTTCTTGTCGTCTATCGTCTCGGCTTGGTTGTGTCGTCCGATTTTCTTTGGTTTGTGTCACTCTTCAGATTGGGCTATGTGTTGCGCTCAGTCCTGCCTCTGCGGATTTTTACACGTGCCATCGCTTTGGTTGCTATGCTTTTATTATGCGTCGTTTGTTGTGTGTCGTCCGATTTCCTCCGCTTTTCGTCCAAAGTCAAATTGGATCGTGTGTTGCACTCGTTGTCTGCCTCCACGAGTTCCCAGATGACCTATCACTTCAGTTGCTGTGTGGTGCTTTAATTGCGCGTCGTTTCGTTGCCAGCTCGTACGCGTGTTTTTGGCTAGGTCCTGGCGTTCGATTTCCGTGGCCTATTTTCCACTGTCAGATTGGCCTTGTGCATTGAGCTTGGGGTTTGTCTCCGAATTTTGGACAATGTTGGCCCTCCAGACCACCACAATTCCAAATGTAGTCTCTTTACCTCCAAAATTCCATTTTAGCCCCCTCACCACTTTCACAGCACCACTGCACCACAAAGAACCCACCTTCTACTACCAGAGTGCAACAAAGAACTTTCTTTGCTGCCAGATACCGTAGCAAGGCGGGCACTGTAGTACTCTAACAGCTTTTCTCTAAAATCTATTTAAGTGTATTTTTTTAGGAATTTTTACATATAGAAAATGGGCTCAAATAATTCTGATTTTTTTGTGGATCCTCCTGACACAGTGTACTTCCTTGTGTAATTTTTTCAAAATTTTATCCATTATAATTTTTTTATAAAAAATTCATTTAATTATACAATTTGTAGGAATTCTCTAATATAGAAAATGAGGTCCAAACATTATGGAAAAAAAAATTACAGGCTCCTTACATAGTGGATTTAATTGTGTAATTTTTACATAATTTTATATGCTCTGAAATTATCTCAAAAATTAAGGGTTTAGGTCTCGAAAATTAGGACAAAAGGTTTCAGAAATTAGAGTTTTATGATTTCATGTGACTTGGAATGTAGGAAGTTTAGTGTCACATGACTACTTTAGGTAAGAGATACTCCCTCCTCCGCACATCTGTTGCCCGTCGCTGGTTTCCCCCCTTGCCCGCAATGCTCGCTTTTATAGCGTGCCGAATCTCTGGACCCGACTCCGATTGATTTGCCCGCACGCCTCCACCGACAAGGGTATTGTGTGACGCTTCCCAACGCCACACCGGTGTTAAACCGAATATATTTGGAACCCTTCCTGCAAACATGTCCGGTCCATTTAAATACATATAAATACATACTTCAAGTGCATATAGATACATACTTACTGCATATTTACGACCCCTTCCTGCAAATTATAAGTTATTAACCAGACAGACAATTGGATCAGACATATTATGAACCCTTTTTTAAGATCAGGCATAAGTTTTAGCAGGTGTCACAACACTATAGCTAAACTCTGCACCGCCAAGCCAAACCTATAAAAAGCTTACTATTGTAAGTAGAAGTTGATTACGGTACGATACGTTGTTATATGATCTACATACCATGAAGGAGATAGTAATGCAGCAAGACAGAGATGGAGAAGTTACAAAAGAATATGCATAATTTGAGCACTCACCTGGAAGCAATGGGTGTTGTTGATGGCAATGTGCAAGAATTAAAGAACAATGTGCAAGAGGTAAGGTAAAATGTGCAAGAATTGAAGAGCGGTGTAGACAATGTGAAACTGATATGCAACATTTTGCTTTGTTTCTGCCTTTTGTCTGTTCTCCCAAATTCAAAGTAACTAGTTTGTAATAAATGCCTCTAGCATGAGTAAGTGCAATGTAGCAATACTACTATCTGCAATTTAATTGAGTGGAATCTATGTTGCCAATAATCTTAGCCAATGATTTTCAAGTTTTCTGGGAGAAGACTACATATAGCAGTTCACATATTACTTCATTACAAACTCTAATTTATGAAAACCTAATTAGGACGTGACCTCGCTCTGCAAAGTAGGATGTGACCATACTCTGCAAAGGAGGATGTGACCCAACAAGGCAGTTTTGCGTAGTGATGTGACACAATGAGGTAGCTATTCGTAGCGACGTGACCTGACGAGGCATCTTTGCGTAGTGACATGACGCAACGAGGCAGCTTTGTCCAGCGACATGACCTGACGAGGCAGCTTTACGTAGCGACGTGACACAACGAGTATGCTTCGAATGGCGCATCGCAGGACATGACTTCTCTCTGCAAAGCAGGACGTGACCACCCTCTGCAAAGCAGGACGTGTCACACGAACGTGAAACACATCCATGTCTCATTGCAATGGAGCCGCTACAGCTGCATATTCTCCCGCTATAAATATAGCGCTACTCGGCCAGAAATTCCACACCAACAACACTACCTATACACTACCTCTTCATCCATATGTCCCATGTATTTCTAATTTCCTAAAGGCATGTGTGTATCGTCCTTAGTTCATTAGCCTGCATGCCATGCAACCCTCTTGTCAGATCAATTGTCGTGTATGAATTCCCTGGCGCATCGTAATATCACTCACCTTCCTACTTACGAATCATTGCTACCTTAATCGTCCTCACAAAATTCTTCAGAAATTTAACGTACTACAACAACATACGACGATCATAAAATGTTATTTTGTACCCTTGAGAATCTACGAAAATCACAAATGCTATTCAGTTCCTTTATACCTCCCTATGCTATTACCTTATTTGTTAAGTGTTGGAAATATGCCCTAGAGGCAATCATAAAGATGATTATATTTCATTATGTTTATAACATTAGATAATATGTTATCTTATTCCTAAAATAATATCAATAATATTTATTATCATGTATGCGACTTGATTGTGAAACTCTATATTTCTGCGATGATTATTCTTAATCGTTCCCTCGTCGGAAACATATGAGAACACATATGAATAGACTAGCATATGTAGTGGTTGATGACTATGTTTCACAAGTCATGGATATGGAGATATCAAACCAATAATATGGACACATGTTAGAGAACATGGTGTTGGAAAAGACCCACCTTGAGACACTGTTGAGATTGTTATGATTCTATATATTATTAGTTGGTCTCAAGTAATGATGATGTATAATTCTTAGACCTGATATTAGCATGGTTTCCTACATATGTAGTCGCACTCTTAGGGGTTGTCAAACGCTACTCGTAACTGGGTAGTTATAAAGGTAGCTTTCAGGTATGCTATGAAATATGCTGAGGGATGTGACTGGTCGGATATGAGATTTGCCCCTCCTAACATAACAGGAGAGATGTCTCTGGGCCCCTCATTGTGGTCGGATAAAGAAAGTGCATGGCCATGCCACTAGTGGTCGAAGTGTCGACCACATGAAGTTATTCGACACTTGATAGAGAAAGTATTGAACAGTCCATGGATGATAAAACCTCTCACCTGGAGTTCAACCAGACATCGTAAGGCAAAGGGAGAATATACGAGAAGGTCTTTCAGTTCGATCAGATACAGACTAGTTGTATGGAGATACGAGCTAGTCATAGGTTGGTCGAACATGGACACTAAGTGGTTGAAACCTGGTCGTAAGGAGTTACGAATTAGTCGATACCAAATATGAACTGGTCGTATAGAGATACGAGCTGGTCGTTAGTGATATGGACCTGATCATAGATCATATTGGATTAAGGTTCGTCCGATATATTCTATGTGTGTTTGGGAATCATTATGTGCTGCTAGGTACCGCTGACGACTAGTGGTCGGGGAAGAGTTTCCGAGTCACAACCGATTAAACATAAATCTATAGGGTTGCACACTTAAAGGGCTAGTATTTGATTTGGATGGTGATGCGAATTCTTGTAGGCCACAAGTTCCTAATGGGCTTCAAGTTCGAGACTTATTATGGATGCCTATAAATAGAGGGGCGGTGGCAAGGGGTGTGACGATCTTTTGAAGAACTTCCTGAAACCCTAATAGCCACGCCTTCTTCAACCACGCTGCCAGTGCTAGCACTCTAGCGCGTGGTGTCCCTACCCCGTACGTGTGGATACTTTGGATGTGTTGTTACGAAGCATCAGCACTAGGACGATCCGCAACTCAGTACATCTACTCGGAAGAGTAAGCGTGCGGCGAGTACGACTACATGTAGGAGAAGACGCACGGCGAGTATGACCACTCGGAGGAGAAGACGTGCAGCGTGTACAACTACGACCGCATCATCTCGCTACATCGATTCTACTTCCGCTACGAGTCGGCGCGTCTAGTGGTAATCTCGTGATCTATTACTAGCGGAGGTTCCTTCGTTGCGCGGTAAAATTTTTGTTTTGTGCTATCATAAAATTCTCGCGATCCTTCAGTGGTATCAGAGCCATCCCATCTAGTTTTATATTCGGATTAGATGCATATTGTGATATGTGGAAGTCATAGATCGTTTTTGGCGATGGTCGATGTGATCGTCCATACGCGGTGGTCGCAAGATGGGTTCATGTTCGTTATTTCGTGATCTTGCTTTCATGGTCGTATCACGACTTGCCTCTACCGGTCGGTTTCCGCCATCGGGGCAGACAGTGATCGTAAAACTATTGGAACACGCGAAGATCAATCTGGTTGATCGAATCGGAGTTGTGATCGAATAGAACCAGATGGTTTATTGCGCTTGTTCATGATCACACTTCATGACACTCCTACCGGTCGGAATTCTACCATCGGAGTATGCTGCAGTGTGTGGTCGCATCAAGGCAATGATTAGATAGGTTCAAATAGGATTAATATGATTAATTTGATGATTTCCAAGGCTCGGTTACGTAAATAAGATTCATGTCGTGATTTTTTTTTCGAGCGCACTACCCTCGACCAGCGAGGGGCGCTGCCCCTTCGAACCCCGCCCGCTAACCGGCTAGCGAGACCATCGTGCTGGGTATTCGTACCGCGCATTATAGGTAGTACGTGTTCTTGTTGCCCGATAGAATGCGATTCTACGCCTAACTTGTTTTTGCTTGTTTTTGTTAATAGTATGACCTATGATGTATGAGATGCATGTATGTGTGTAATGCTCATGACCTGCGTGTCATGTTTATTGTAGTCTAAGGCTGTCTATATTTGTATAACGGCCTGCGTGTTGACTTGTGGTGCTTATTCTCTCCTTGTAATTTATTACTAGTGCTATTAGGAGTAATGGCTTAGTGGGAGTTCTTGGAGGATTTGGCCACTTGGAGACATGGTGAATAGAAAGCTCGGCGATAGAGATCACCATGTGGAAGGGTCATACTATATCACAATGCAATTTGATTGTCTGTGAATGCCTTTATATTCCTGTTCATTTATTTCTATGCATGTTATTTAATTACTTTAAATGCTTTTAACATGGTAGAAGTAAAATTCCCTCACATAATACTAAGTTAAGTTGATACCCTCCCAATTAGCTGCACTATCTAAAGTCATGTATTTTAATGGTAGCTCTTGCTAAAGCAGAGTGCCATTAATATTTCTTGACTAGATGGGTTTGTGTCGGACACTTACACGTAAAGCATTGGTTTAACTTGACAAGGTCATCATAACGGTTATGGACTTTGGGGCATCGGGTTGGGTGCCAGAGCATAGAGATGCTGCCCAACAACAAGAGTCATATAGAGATATGATTAGCAAAGGGTTGCTTACCAAATTCACTAATCTTCTCTGCGGTGCTGCTTCTTGCTCTGCGCTTCTTCTTCTGCGTTGTTTCTCCCTCCTTTCTTCTTCCCCTTTTGCTCTCTGCGCTGTTGCTGCTGCCTCTTCTCTGCTCTCTGCGCTGCTGCTGCTGCCTCTTCTCTGCTCTCTGCACTGATATTGCTTCTTATCATCTGCATTGTAGCTACTTCTTCTCTGAGCTGTTGTTGCTTCTTCTCCTCTACGCTGTTGTTTCTTCCCCTCTGCGTTGTTGCTCTGCTTTGCTTCTCCCTCCTTTCTTCTGCTTGTTGCTCTAAGCCTCTGATTTTCTCTTTTGTGCTAAGCTGAGTTATTATTTGGAGAAATTTGGGTATGCTTACTTAATCCTCTAACATACGAGGTCATATATGAAGTATATTTATTTAATTTCCTGTCATACGAGGTATTATATGATGTATATTTATTTAATTTTTATTCATATGAGGTATTATTTGTTATTTTTATTACTACCGTCTAACTTTTGCCACGACTTGCTAGAGCGCTACGTGAACCTTGCTTATTGGTTCTATTTTGTCGGCGAGCTTGTACCACAACAAACTAAACAAGTGCTTACTTAAACGAAAAACTAAACAATGAATGTGAGGAAGACAGCCCAAAGGGATAAGGGCAGCAAGAAGACAATGTCAAACAGAACATAATCTCTAGCTCCTAATGACAAAAATAATGCACCATGTTACTACATTACAATTTACATGTCGGTATTTTTGGAAAATCTTGTGGCTCTCGTCTCCAAAAGACTGTCGAGAATATATTAGCCATTCAATCTGGTAGCATCGCGAGCATGAAAAGTTGCGTAAAACCAAGGTTTGAAGAAAAAAATTAGCCGGAGAAAGCTTGAAATTGAGCAAGTAATGGTTCTTGCAGAATACTTGGAAAAACATATTACGAAGTCAAGCACATTTAAATTTTGAAGCGGTTCGTCCCAACGGTCGATTGGAACAAGAAACTTGAGTTAAAAAATAGTCAGCACGGAGTTGTTGCAGTTGGTCCAATGGGCAATTGGGCATTGTACACACTTGTATATGTTTTTGAAATAATGAGCAGCTCTATATTACTCTTTTAAGTCATTACAAAGGATACCTCGGATAAACTCCGGGGCCTCAAGGCGCCAGGAGGAACCCCAATAAGAGTTCAGCCAATTTAGCTAAGGAACGAGCTACTGCATTACAATATCTCTTAACATGTAAGAAATCGTAAGAAAAGGGGGGAGAAACACAAGCAATTTAATGTCGCTAGTGATGGCTCCTGTCTGCGATCTATCAGGCTTCAATTCCTTCACCTTCTGAACAACTGATAAGCAATCAGAAGCAAATATTACTCGATTGAAACTCTGTTCCTTGGCAAAAAAGGATCGCCACTGCTGCTTCAGCAATTGCTGGGACACTTTACAGAGAGAGATAAAAGTGATTGTATGCCTATAGGTCCAACACGCTACCGTTTATCTATTAGGATAATCGGCCACATATGTAACAACTTACTTATACTTTCGTCCTCCACCGCCGTATATCCACCTATTCGACGCTAACATTTTCCAAGGTCGGACTAAACACAATCCTGTGTGAATGGGCCATTTGGGCCAGTCCCACGTCGCTGTTACCTCTGTAGTCTGTAACTCTGTACCCGGCACGGAGCTCGTCCACTCACTCGCGGGCAAGGCACTGCGATCGGAACGGTGGTTGGGAGAAACTTATAATCTTGGGGAGATTTGAAAGCTAGAATTTTCAACAGAAGATACGTATACGTTTGGACTAAGGAGTTGTTTGCAAAAATCAAGGAAGAAGGAAGAGACTGGACGTGGGGGGTAGGGGTGCTTGGAGAATATAATGCACGGGCAATTAAACTGTAGACTATTATAGCATTCGAGTCCTTGTTTTCTCCTTTTGCTTTATTATTCTAATAGACAGTCCTTATGCATGTTTCAAACGGCGCCACCCGACCGACCAAGCAGGAACGGCACGGAGCCGTCGAGCGCGACATACACCGACGCGATGGCGGCAAGCGCGACCACGAGCAGGGCGAAGAGGGCGTAGGGCCTCTTGCTCCAGCGCCCCATGACCCCGAGCGCGAACGGGTAGAGCAGCAGCAGGATCCACACGTTGAACAGCAGCCCCGTGAACGCGCCGGCGGCCTGCGCGGCCGACCACCCCCCGGCGACCGCCTTCCCCACCGCCGCGCCGATGGCGGCCACGTTTACGGCCAACACCACCACGGTCGGGGCCAGCAGCGGCGCCCACTGTACGTCGTACAGCTCTGCGAACCTCTCCCTCGCGCCGCTCGCCAGCTGCTTCGCCGTCAGCTTGAAGGCCACGCCCTTCAGGCCGAAGAGCCGCCTGAGCACGATGTGCAGCACCGCCGTTGGGTACACGCCCGTCGCGCCGATCATGTAGAACTGTTCGTTGCGGATCCAGTCGAGTAATGTGAGGCCCGCCCACTGGATCTCGACCATGCCGATCACCTCGATCATGGCAATGACGACGACGACGCACATCACGTACGTCGGGAACGGCTTCTGGATGTAGAACTGGCCACGGAAGAGCCACATCACCGGGAAGAGGTCGTAGACGAAGATGAAGAGCGCCGAGGTCGGGTAGGTCGTCGTGTTGGTGTAGGCGACGCGCTGCATGGGGTGGAGCCGGCGGCCGGCGAGGAGCGGGCAGAAGCGGGAGAAGAACATCTCCAGGGAGCCCCCCGACCAGCGCAGGATCTGGTACAGCCGCTCCGTGAGGTTGATCGGCGCCGTGCCGCGGAACGCGTCGGGCTCCATGGCGCAGTACATGGACCGCCACCCTGTCCGGTGCAGCCGGAAGCCGGTCACCACGTCCTCCGTCGCGATGTTGTACACCCACCCCACGCCGTTGCCCCACTCAGTCCCATCCTCGTACGCGCCCGTCATGATGTCGGCCAGCTCCGCCATGACCGGCTCGTCGAGCGACGCCGGAGACGCCATGGACCGCTCTTGATTCGCGGCCAACGGTATCGAGCTGATGAATGGCATCGACTTTCCGAACTTGTTGGGCTTGTCCAGGACCTTGGCGTCGTCGGGCCGCCACCGGGGCGGGTCGGCGCCGTAGAGCGCGACGCGGCGGAACATGCAGCCGGTGCCGACGTAGGAGGGCCCCTGGATGCCGTTGAGGCCGAGCTGGGTGGCGTCGAAGAAGGCGCGGTTGTGGTTGCAGTACCGATCCGTCGGGTCGACGTCGTCGAAGCGCTGCGGGAACTGGACGAAGGCAGTGTTGTCGCCGTCGCGCCGGTCGAGCATGAAGCACATGGCAGCTCGGAAGGCCTGAGAGTTGTTGATGTAGTGGTCGCCGTCGAAGTTGATGATGAAGGGCGCGTTGGAGAGCAGGGCGGAGACGCGGAGCTGCACGTTCATGGCGCCCGCCTTCTTCTGGTGGTCGTAGCCCGGCCGCTTCTCGCGGGCGATGTAGACCAGCATCGGGAGGCGCACGTCGACGGCGCTCAAGTCTAGAGGGTTGTCAGAGTTTGCTGGCATACCGAGCTTAGGCTCATTGCTCGGATGGTTCAGCATAATCTAATGAACAATCATGTTAGTGACCAAAAAATAAAGGGAAAATTGGTTCGTCGCTTTCATTCGTATGTAGAGAAATGACGTCGCTTTGACGATGCATGGCAAAATGACATCACGAACAACCGAAAATCTTAAAAATAACACTATCGTCACATTTTCCGTCCGTCTTCATTGACAAGCACGCATGATGTGAGAGAATACAATTTTAATACTGTTTTACCCCTCTTCTCTCGTCCCTTTCCCCTCTCTCTGGTTTGATGGCAGCTCTTCTGCCTCTCTCCCGCTCGACGGCAGCGTGGGTGGTGGAACGACGACGAGGAAGTGAGCACGGCGTGTTCCCGATCTTGGGGGTCTTGTTTTCGAGGTTGAGGAGGGAGGAGGAGATGCCGAGGAAGTTGACGGTAGCGGCGGCCATGGTTGCACGGAGGGGCTTGGCGGTGGTGGTCCGGCTTGGGCGCGTCCACGGTGAGCATCAGTGTAGAGGTTTGGAGCTCATGACGTAGACAGCGTGGCACGGGGAGGTCGGAGGCGCTGGGTCGGTGTGCAAGGCAGCGAGGCGGGTGACGCGACGAGCCGACAGCATTGTCCCGGTGAGGAGGCTGGTGAAAGGGCGGTCGGGTGAGTTCAATAGGAAGAGGGGAAGACGAGAGGGAGCTCAATTTCAAATGAGGAGAGAAAGGGCAACGAATTTGGGCAGTTTGGCGATGGTGATTCGAGAAACAAGATAATGACTCACAGGGTCCCAAAATAGTGAGGAGAGCATCCACCGTTGTTGGATCCAACGGCCTCCGCCTCCATGGCCACCACAGAAGCGAGCTCTACGAAGCCATGACGCCGCCTAGCCGAGCATGAGGAAGATGCGTGCTCAACCGCCACCGTGGGAGCAAGCTAGAGGAGGTCGTGCCGTCGTCGAAGTAGCCAGCCGAGGTCGAGGACGATGATGAGAAAGCCGACCGAGGTTGAGGTCGACAACAAGGAAGCCGCGCCGCTGCTGGCCGAGGTCGACGACGAGGAAGTTGTGCCACCATCGGTCGAGTTCGATGACGAGGCGGTTGTCTTCACCGCCTGATCTTGGACGGGCAGGTGGAGTGGGGCGGCGGGGGCAGGGGCGGATGGAGAAAGCATTGAGTGGGTGGGGCGAAGAAGGAGGGAGGGGACGAAGAGCGGGGAGAAGGGTGACGGAGGGGGATCGCGGAGGAGGAAGCGGGCGATGGGGTGGTGGTGCAGGTGGGAGGCGAGGAGGCAGAGGAGGGCTAGGGAGGACAACGGCGAGGATGTGGCACAGAGCGGAAGAAGGCGCGGGACGGTAGAGGACATCAGCGAGGAGGTGAAGGTGGGGTTGGAAGGAGGGCATACACGCCGTTTTACCCATCCTCAGTCTCCTAACGGCTGAAAATGTGACGACAATGTTATTTTCAAATTTTCAGGTTGTTCACGGTGTTATTTTGCGGTGCGTCTCCAAAGCGATATCATTTCTCTTAATACGTTCGAAAGCGGTGTTACTAAACTAATTTTCCCAAAATTCAGTACATTTTGTTTCTGTCACGTGTAACTCTACACTACTACAAACATTTGAAACCGTCTGTGATACATAACTATTACAGACGGTTCATGAATAGAACCGTCTGTGATAATTCAAAGACAGTTCTTAAGAAGAACCATGTGTGATAATTATCACACATGGTTCTTCTTAAGAACCGTCTGTGATAATATAATCGATACATCATAGACGGTTCTTAAGAACCGTCTGTGAATTATCACAGACGGTTCTATTCACGAACCGTCTGTGGTTATAATCATATCTGTGGATATCATGGGGATATGCTCCAGATCTTAGGATGATGTGACAATTGACAATGGCGTTAACGGTTTGTCGTTTCATGAGTTTTCGACAAAGTTCATGCTTTCTGGACAGGGGCGGTCCGACCGGCCATAGCATGGCGGTCCGACCGGTCCCAAATCGGTTGGACCGGCCATGTGCGGCGGTCGGACCAGCCGTGACCAAAATTGGTCAGAACAGGCTGGGCCAAAAATAGAGGGTGTAGGCAAGTGAGGGGATCTCAATGCACTTGGTCTCATGATTTTTGGAGTCCCCAGTAAAAAGTTATTCGAGATATAAAATTCTAGTATGGTCTGGGATTTGAGAGGCCAAAATTTGGCTAAGTCCCATTGGCCGGTTTGACCGGCCTGTAGCTGGCGGTCAGACCGGCAGGGTGGGCGGTCAGATCGATCCTAAGGGGCGGTCTGACCGGTTGTCACTTGAACGTCGGCCTTCGTGGCGGCGTTATTCGTTGGTTAGTTCAAAGTCATGAGTTTCGGTGCATGTGTTGCATGATGCATATTTTGACTAACGTGGGTCAAGTTGTGAAGAACTTGTTCCCAGAGTCGATTTGCTTTGTCTATTGTTGTGCAGGTTACTTGGTGGTCAACGACGGTCAACGGCGAGGATGATCGGGACTAGGCTTGGAGAGCTGAGGTCCAGAACGATCGACGATGCCGGGTGAGGTCAATGAACTTAAGTGTGGTGCAGAATAGACAAGGGTGACCGAACGGACAGTTCGGTGCGACTGGTTTGATCAAGCGGCGCGGGAGTCGGTGCAAGTGCCATGGTGGTTTTGGTGGGAGCCGGATGGGAGAGACTTGCCGACATGGAGAGAGTCGTTGATCAACCTACACGTGGCGGAGCAGGATCGAGAAGGGGTATTGTGGTAATCTTACCAAATACCACCTTGGTGACCTTTTGCCAACCCGCGGCGCAAGACAACGCAAAGAGAAGCGGTTTAGGTCAAGAGGTGTTGAAGACGGCGCTTTAAAATACGTGCGTGTGTGACCCGTTTGTGTTGGGCCTTAACGGGAGCTCATTTAAGTTAAAACTTCTAGAATGTCTAAGTCTCCACTATAAATAGAGGAGGGAGGTGGCTGCACCCCCTCCAACCCTTTCATTATTGTTGAAACCCTAGTTTGGCTTAGGGAGAGGATTAGTGGAGATTAGGGTTCTAGAGAGTTTTGATTTGATTTTGTGCTCTTGGATTGAGTTTTGTCCTCCATTGATGGAGTGGCTGTAAACCCAAACCCTATCAAATCAATACAAAGAAAGTTTGATCAAAGATGTGTCTCTTTGCCTTTCTTCTCTCTATTTGGTGATTTTGAGTTTTTCTTTGATTCACATATTTTTGATTGATTTCTTTACATGATCTAGCTTGTTGTGACATGTGGGAACACATCTAGGATCATCTTGATCATCAATCACCCACGAGCAAGTTTTTGGATCTAGTTTTCGTTTTGACTCGGTTGTGAACCATCCACCTCTCAAACTGAAAAATATCGTAACTTTTCCAAGGATCTTCATGATCTTCGATTGGAATAGGTTCCTGATATCCTAGAGAAGGTGTGTACCAAGTTTCATCAAGTTTGGAGTTGTAGATCAAAAATTACATCTATTTGCAACTTTATTTTTCGTACTGATTTCACTGTTCATCAAGCTGGAGGTCAGACCGCTATTAACATAGAGGTCAGACAGCCCATGGACCGGTCAGACTGCCATTAACATAGAGGTCAGACCGCCCTTCACTTGGAAATCAAGTTTTGGTTGATTTTGGTTGTTTTGCTTCGGGGTTTAGATTGGATTCAATACTAGTCTTCCGCTGTACTAGTATATTGATCTCCATAGCTTCCATAGCTATTGGAGTGAAATTTGTATTGGATTTGATCTTGGTTGAAAAAGTTAGCGTGCTCCTATTCACCCCCTCTAGTCGCCTTTTCGGTCCAACAATATCACATACGGTTTTGTAGATAAAATCGTCTATGGTACTTTGTTTTGTTGGGCGGAAAATAAAAATTTGTACTTAATGGGTGGGCTACCGAAACTCTATTTATATTAACAGAGTCTCCTTATACCACCATCTCCTCCTCTGCCATCTCTCCTCCAACCTAGTGCCGCCGTCTCGCACTAACCTTGCGCTCCGGCCTCCCCCGAGCTCGCCGCCAGCGGCCTCCTCCACCCCATCCCAGCCTCGTCGTCGCCGGCCTCCCACGACCTCATCGGCCCCGGCCTCCTCCACTTCGTCGCCCCCTCCTCCCCCGAGCTCGTCGTTGCCGGCCTCCCACGATCTTGTCGCCCCGGCCTCCCACGACCTCACTCTCTCTACTCTCCCCTTTTACTATGTGATGTGGATTACTAAGAGCTAGTGTTAGTGCTATGTGAATGGATATAGTTGATGCTACTGTGATGTGGGTGATGCTGTGGTTATTGTGGAAAGCTCTCTATGCATGTGTAGTTCATGCTAAGTTATTTGGTTTCGAAAAAAATATAGATGGCAAATAGCGCACTGTCCAGTAAAACAACCATAACTTTTGCATACGAACTCAGATTGCGACATTCTTTAGCTCGTTGAAAAACTAACGAAAAATTCAATCTAAAAATCAATATATCAAATTTGTTCGTGAGACTCTAGAAGAAGTGAAAACCCCAAAAAAGGTCGTTTAGGGCCTCAAAAAGCCTCTGAAGTTTCAGCACCTGTTTTTATTTTTATTTTTTTGCAATAGAACAAGCTATCACAGATGGTTCTTGTTTAGAACCGTCTGTGAAAAAAGCTGTCACAGACGGTTATGAACAAGAACCGTTTATGGTAATTAATTATCACATATAGTTCTTGTTCAGAACCGTCTGTGATAGTTTTTTTTCACAGACGGTTCTTATTTGGAATCGTCTGTGATAGCTTTTTCACAGACGGTTCAAAAATCGTTTGTGATAACAAGGTCATCACAGACATATAAAGTCAGGTGGTTCCAAAATCGTCTGTGATGACGGTTCCGAACCGTCTGTGATGACCCTTTGTGTAATAGTGTTAATCTGTTTAATTAGGTTGTGTGAAATGATTAGAATGAATATAAGTTTGTGTACTAAATTACAAATCAAAACTGCAGTGCATTAGAATGGTAGGATTCGGAAACATGCCATGAACAAATCTTTTGCTATTATGATCATTTTGTTTTTCATAATCGATTATGATTTTTAAAGACGAATTAAGATGCTGAAATTATGCAAACCAGCACCACTTATATGAATCAAAAATAAATTTATTATATGCTAAACTAACCGGATTTCCCGTGTGGTTTGCGCGGCTAGATACTTACGAGCGAGACATGCCTTTGTAATTTATATATTTTGAAGATTATGCATTTGCAAATTTAATTTTTACCTGAACGATTCCGGCGTGATGTCCCTTGCTATGGTTCTCAGCCGGCTCAATCCATGTGCCCGGCCAATGCGTCCCATCTGCCATCCAAGTTGCCTTTGCACCTTTGGTATTTGCACGGCTGTATGCTTCTGATCGTTGCGGAATGACGGTAAAAAGCGCGTCTAAACGCGCCTTAAACTCCTCATACTCCCTACGCATGCGCCTGTGGTCATTGAGAAACTCCTCGGCCGCTTTCCCGGCGTACGGGCGCGTCTTCATCCCAAAGTAGCTCTCCGGGGCCCTCGGCTCGACGCAGTGCTTCCGGCAGAACGGCACCCACAACGCGGCGAACTTCGCGGTCTCGAGCAACCCCTCGTAGTGGACCAGCGATCCGCCGTCGTCGGAGAGGTAGGTGGCGTGCCTCTCAACCGGGTAGTAGGTGGCGAGGATGGACAGGACGGAGTTCATGGTGTAGAGCATGGGCTCGTCCACGGGGTCGACGGTGTTGATGAACACGTCGAGGCCGGGGAGGGTGGAGCCGCCGTCGGGGAGGTCGAAGTGTTCTCTCAGGAGGGAGAGGTTGGGGACGGTTTTGATGGGGTTGAACTTGCAGGCCTGGTTTAGCAGCCAGCTGACGCCGAACCAGAAGTCCCCGACGACCGATAACCACCAGAGCCACATGGCGTCGGAGTCCTGGTGCCTCATGCGCCAGATGAAAAATAGGATGATTGCGATCAGTCTGATCAAGGTTAGTAACCTGTTACACATGTGTAAAAAGGAAGATTAGGAGATGTGCACGTCAGAATAAACTGTGAATCTTACTGTACTACTATAGTTGTACGACTAGCAGTGTACAAAATGAAAGGATATTTTCTGTAGATTAATTGTAGCAAGTGTTTTTTTTTTTTGCATAGTACTTCTCTGGTCACCAAAGATGATATTTTTGACTTTTTAGAGTCAACAAGAGACTCTTTGACCATTAAATTCTCTTTTTCCAGAAATTTAGTGCGGAATATTTTTCCCAGGGAAGGGACTTTTGTGCTTCAACTAAGAGCGGTAGTACCGCAAGTAATTCGCGGTACTTCCGATTATCGGAACTACCGAATTTTAGTTGACGGTAGTTCCGCACTATAAATCCAACGGCTATGTCAGAGCATTTAATACATCTGTAATAGCCGTTAGTGTGCACTCGATGGAGGTGCGGTAGTTCCGGCCGATACACGGTGGAACTACCGTTTTCTCTGAAAGCTTCTGACTTCTTCCTCCAACGGCAATATTTAGTTGTGGAGGGTATAAATACATCAACACCAGCTCAAGGACAGGTAGTTGAGCATTCTTTGAGCACACTTGAGCTAAGAGCACACTTTTCACTACTCATTTACTCTCATTGCATTAATTGTGAGGTTGTGAGCAAAACCAAGTGCATTGCATTCTAGTTTGATCCAATTGCTCTTGGTTGCCGTCAAGCGAAGGTCAAGGTCTATTCTCTTGGTGTTTGTCGACACCTAGGCGGCTTGACGGAGGTTTGCATGGTGATCTCTTCAAGGAAATTGTGAAGAGGCCCGACGTCAATTGTGATTGGTTCGATGTTCACCAACTTTGAAGAGGAGAAAGAACAACCAAGCAAAAATCGAGGGAATGCTTAATTAGTGGAGCCGGCTTAATTGGGTCAAGCTTCCTCAATGTGGACTAGTGAAGATCCACAAATCTTCGATACCACGGGAAAAACCTTACTGTCTCTATTGCGGTTATTTCTTATCTTTACTTATTGAAATTAATTTAGTAACATATATTTTGTGATAGATAATATTGCTTAGTTCATCTTGCTTAATTGCATAATTTGGTCTAGAATTTTTAGAAATCTCATATTCACTCCCTTCTAGTCGGTTATCTTTGATCCTACAAACACTTTGAAAAATAACACACTAAAATATGAAATTAAAATTTTGTCACTCCAAATATTTTTGCTACTCCGCTTGAACACTTTTACCCTTGCTCCTCACTTCTTCTTCCTCGTCGGTCGTAGCCGTTTTCAGCAAGCTCCAGCCAAGTCCTTCTCTGACATCCTGTCTTATTCCACCCTCTCGTGCACCGACAGCGACGCCACCACACCTGCTCGTGCAGTGGCACCACCGTCACATCGATGTCCTCGTCGTCCACATATAGTTCAAGGCGGAGTAGCGACCTCGCAGCGGACCTCAGCGGCGTTGAGCTCAAGAAGGTAGCAGTTGTCTCGGAGTGGAGCTTGAGGACCGTGGGCGTGCAGCCTTTTGGTTTGTTTTTAAGCTGACTCACGTGCGCCACCAGGGTTCTCGAGTAGTATAAACACTATTTTGCGTACTTTCGTTCTGTCATGTCAATCTTGTCTCTGAATGTGCAAGCCGCCCAAGCTAGCTATTGCCTTTTAGCGTTAATAACAACTGTCGTTATATAACACTGCCTTTCGAAGGTTGATGACACTATTAATTAGTGGGACAAAAGCTATCAGTGTACGGACGGACCCAACGGCCCATCTGCATCTACAAGAGGGCGTCCTGATGTTCCGTTCCTATCCGTTTTGGGAATTTTTGAAGTTGAGAACGTGAGAAGCCAATGCTTGCAAACAGGAGCGGAACTTGCTACCGATCAAGCCTCGGACCGGTCCACTTGCTTTTGGCTCAATACTTTACCGAGTTTTTAAATAGAAATTTGTATAGTGTTTTGATCTTATACCTCAAACAGTTGTTCAAAGGTGCCTAGCTCCGCCCTACTTGCAAAATGCTACTACTTGTCTTTTTCTTTTATATGAGGGAGATTAACCATACAATCTTCGGCCTCCTCCGACGAGCATCCAATAACCAAAGTCACCACACAACCCGAGAGAGGCACATGCAGAGTAGGAAACAGAAAGGGTTAAGGCTCTCTTTGTTTGGGCTTATGTTTTTTTTTTGTTTAAAGTTTAAAGCTAGTTTTTTTAGTTTAAACACCTTATAAGCGGTCTGCTTTTAAGTCAAATCAATATGTTTGATATTCAGACTTTTTCTCATGTTACTTTATTGGCTTTAACGATGAATGTATAAAATACCCTGTTACAAATGAGCTCAGAAGAGTTTTATATCAACATTTTTGAATTTTTCTTATACAGAAAATACATACAATTTTCATGAACACACAACAATCAACAATAATTTATAGAATATTGAGTACTAATTTGAACTTGAATTCATGACCATTCCCATGATGACAACGGTCTGTGACCATTTCTGTAAACACAACAATCAACCACAATCACAGTTCAATTTAGAACAAGGAAAAAAATCATCGTCTTCGCACCGATCGCCATCATGGTGCCGCTGCTGCCGCGCGGGACGTTGTCGCCCTCACTATCAAGATCTAGAGATGATCTGTTGCCGCCTAGCCTCCCTTCTTCCATATCTGAACATTGGAGAGCAAATCCGTCTAGGGCTGCAGAGGAAATCGGCGGAGGGAGAGGTAGACGAGGCCGGTGGGAGAGAGTGTCGGAGGAGGCCAGCAGTGGCGGAGGGAGTAGATCCGCCCCAGACGAAGGAGGTCGGGGCGACGAGAGGGAGGGGGATGAGGCCGGCAGTAGCGAGGGGAGGAGGAGGCCGGCGGTGGCAGAGAAAGAAGGCAGATGACGGTGCCCACGCGAGGCCAGCGAGAGGGAGGGAGGAGGCCGGCTGCGGTGCCCACACATGTTGCACGGGAGGGGGAGGGAGAGAACTTTCAATGGTTAAAAAGCTCTACTCAGCTAGTTGTTGGCTTTTAGTTACAGGGGCTTAGGCTTAAGTCACCTTTTTAAATGAAAACAAATCTAAACAAACAGAGCATAATAGAGTGAGCACTAAAGGAGGCAGCCACTAAAAGTAGAAGACTTACTGCTACTTCTCTTGACAAGAAAGTATTACACGCACACGTAAAGACGACTCAATTCTTCGAAATAAATTTGGTTGCAGGCAAACTCTTACGCGCATGCATCTGATAAATGTCCTTCAGCAACACGAGAAAAAGCACACTGCACAAAGGAACTAGCATCTGTTCTAACTTCTAAAAGCAGCATGTATATGCTGCGTGCACGCCACAAAAAGAAAAAAAAAGGTACTAAGCGGACGCACCTGTAGGGGTGCAGGAGGATGCCCTTGACCTTGAACGTCCGGTACAGCAGCGGCCGGCCGTCCTCGCCGCCGCACTCGTGCGCCGCCAGCATCTCCTTCTCGTCGGCGGGCATCCAGTACTTGTCCTTCGCGCCGACCTCCCCCGCGCCGTCGCGGTTGACCAGCAGCGGTTCGGCGAGGCCGACATTGCAGCCACGAGCACCGCCGGTCGCCGGCGAAGGCATGCCTTTGCCTTCCAAATCCTAGCTAGCCCACCTTACTCTCTCAAGACTGGAGGAAGTAGTAGCTAGCAGCGCGTATTGGCAAACGAGGAGCAAGGGAGATACGCCGTTTATAGAGAGAGACGACGGGAATGCTAACTACTAGCTAGCGTCTAGCGATCAAGGATGCAAAGTACCACGTGCTTCCCCACCCGATGCCTGGCGGATTGGGATTCCTCAAAGGATCGAGCGCAACAGTACTAGGAAAACGCAACAGCGAAAATATACTACGCTTACTACTATTGATACAGTATATTTCTATAGTGCGAACACTGTTCATCCAGTGGACAGGATCCGGATCCATACCCTGATCGTCGGGCGAGTCACGGCTCACGAGAGCGCATGGTGGGCTAATCGACAAACGCATCGAGATCCGCGTGGCTAGCTTGATCGGCACTGCTGCTGCTACCGATAACCCTCCATGCACAAAACGTGTGCTAGAGTCCATGTGCCACGGCGCATCTGACCAAGACACTGTTTGGCCGGGAAGGCACGGCATACGGTAGTGTTTTGTGAATTTTGGGTACATACAACACCTTTTCAGCGTATATTTGTAGAAATATCTATCGTGGAGATGCATTTGCGAAATGACACTATTACCACACGGATACCGTACGGAGGTCTTTCCTCGCCCGCCAAGTCACCCATTGTCGCACAACCGTCGTGCGGCAACACTCCCCAAGCCGTCACTCGGCCCCCTCTCTCCCCACCCACACCACCTCAGCCGTTCCTCTCTCCCCGCCCGCGGCAACGGCTGAGAGCCCGCCACGTGTCGCCGTTAGGTTTATGGTAAGGTTTAGTTAGGGTTTAGTGGTTAGATTCTACGAATTTTAAAATACAACAAATAAGTTCAAAAAATCATAAAATTTTATGTGGAGTCTCCCGACACAGTGTACTTGCTTGTGTAAATTTGCCATAATTTTATTCGTTCGAATTTTTCTCGCTATTTCGATCAAGTGTTATGTTTGTACGAGAACAAAAAAAATCAACAGAAAACCGCGCCATGTGTTGTTTGCCCAAACATCTAAATGAGGTCATCCTTCCATCTATCTTTCTTTTCCACTAAAAGTATCAATCACTTGTATATCCCATCATCTCCTTGTCTCATCCATCAAATCTTTGTCTACCCTCGAAATGCATAACTTAATTAGCGTGTGTGGGATAAATATTCCCTCCCGCAGTAGCTATAAATTAGAGCGAGCGAGCATGATTTCATTTCGCAGTCGCTCACTCTTTCGCTCGTTCATTCAATTTCGTAGTCACTCGCTCTTTCGCTGTGTCAATTATATTTTGGGGGATATTTCAGCGTTATTAACCGCCGTCGTTCGCAGGTAGTTTGGTCGTAATTTTTAATTTACAGTGTTAACTAGTTACGAAATAATTAGTAGTAATTAATTAGTAAATTAGTGTACATTAATTTATAGTGTTAGTTTGGTCGTAAAGCGAAATCAGACAATAAGAACTGCATTCACCGAAGAGCAGAGGAGCATAATCTAATTAAGCTAGCTTATAATGTAGCTTATCACCCAAGAAAAACTACTATGCTATTAAAAAGTCAGCCTGTTTAATTTACAATCTTTTATTGTCATTAGCCACTTTCTCAGTAATATTCCCTCTATTCCATGTGTTGCAAGTCATGTCTCTACCGGTGCTTCTGGAATACTTCTACAATGAGGACCACCGGTGCAAGCTGTGGATCACCGCTGACGCGGATGGCCCTCCGCCCCTGGTGCTTCGGGCAGGGAGGGATTACTAGGCGCTGGACGATCGCTACATCCTGATCCTCTGGGACACGGGCTTGTTGCCCCTTGTGAGGCTGGTGTCCATAGGACGTCGATTCGTCCAAGACGTCAGTCTGCTTTCGTCACTTGTAGACAGGTGGATGCTTGAGATGCACACATTCCACTTTCGATGGGGTGAGATGACGGTCACCCCACAGGACGTCTCACTCTTGACCGGTCTCCCAATCTGGGGCGAGTCGCTTGTTCTGGGCTCTCCGGGTGCGGGCTGGAAGGTCGAGCTGGAGCAGCGGTTTGGCCAATATCTCCCGAAGCTTATACGTGGTATACCCCGAACTTGGCTGAGGTAGTTTAGTTAGTACCCGCAGGTCATTAGGACGAACCTTGTTGTTTACCTTCTCCACATTTTTGGCTGGGTCCTGTTTCCAACCACATAGGGCAATTTTTGCTACCCCAGCAACATCCACCTCACCGATTCGTTGGTTGACGCAGAGGCTGGGGCGATGCCTCAGTATAGCTGGGGATCAACCGTCCTTTACGCCACATACATGGGGTTGTGTGACTCTTCGCGGTGCAGTACCGGTGGTACATCCAGCTTGGTCGTCTGCTACGTCCTCCTGCAGCTCTTGAGTTGGGAGCACTTTCCTGTTGGCCGGCCGGCTATCGAGATAGCGGCGCACCCATACCCCGCTTTGCATGACCAGATAGACGTCCCCACCCTAGGCTTACGGTGGACTATTGGCCGTCTGCGCTGGGCCAACGCAAGACCGGCGAGGTGCTACTCGTTGTATCACAATGAGTTCGAGTCATTGTACGAGAACGACATCATATGGAATTTATGGTATTCATAGTTCATGCACACGGTAGCGCCGCACGGACTGTGCCGTGCAATGCATCCGGAACATAGTACTGTGGACGACGAACTGCCACCTGGTGTTCCGATGGGATTCGGACGGGAGAGACTTGCCGACATGATGAGAGCCGCTGATCAACCTACACGTGGCGAAGCAGGCGATTGCTTCAACTGTAATGTGTATTTGTGTCCCGTGTGTTTTGGGCCTTAACGGGAGCTCGTTAAGTGAACCCTTTCTAAAACCCTAGGCCTCACTATAAATAGAGGGGGTGGTTGGAGATGAGCCCCTAAGCATTTCATTTGTAAAACCCTAGTTTGGGTTAGGGTTTGGAGAGGAGAGGAGAGGCTAGGTTCTAGAGAGGAGATTTGTTTGTGTGCTCTTGGATTGAGCTCTTGTCCTCCTTGGGGGAGTGGCTTTGTCAAGCTACATCTTGAATCAATCAATGGATGTTTGTTCAAAGATGAGGTCTCATGTGTTTTCCTCTCTCTTTTGATGATTTTGATGCTTTCTTGATCCGGCTGTTTTTTGTTGGTCTCTTGACCTCTTTTACCTTGCTATGATGTGTGGGAATACTCCTAGGACCATCTAAATCATAAATCCCTCACGAGCAAGATTTTGATCAAGTTTTTCTTTCTGCTAGGTTTTGGACACTCCTTTGGTAAAACCTAAAAAGATCAAATTTTTGACTTGGATCTGGACGATCGTCACTAGGAATAGGTTCCAGATATCCTTAGGGAGGTGTGTTCCAAATTTGATCAAGTTTCATCGGTTGAATTAAAAGTTGGACCAATTTTTATTTTGGTTTCGGGTGGTCTGCAGTGGTTCTGGACTAAATCGATCAGACCGATTTCACAACGACGGTCAGATCGCCGACTATTCAGACAGCCAGTTGGCCGTCGGTCAAACCGCCAGTTGGCCGTCGGTCAAACCGGTCCAGTGAGATCAAATCTCCATCCCTTGAGTCTTGTGTTAAAGGGGGTAATCGGATTCAGCACAGGGCTTCCTTTGTGCATTTACTGATCTTCTTAGCTTTCATAGCTATTGGAGAAAAGTGCGTGTTGAATTTGATTAAAGTCAAAAATTAAGAAAGCGTCTATTCACCCCCCTCTAGTCGCCTTTCCGGTCCTACATGATCCTACCATTTTACTTATTGTATTTCTTTTTGCCAAGTCTATTATTGCATGCGTGTATGTTTGATATGAAATTGCTATATTTGGGAAGTCGGTAGTTGTAAATCCTATTTGTTGCATATGTCTCCTTGAAATGTTGATTTCTTGCTATTGTAGTCATCAGATTATGGGTTAGACAATATGTAATATCATTTGGGAATATTTGAGTGCGATTATCGCACTGCTACTAACCAGAGCGCAAGATCATTCTGAAAATATATAAAAGGACCATATGATAAATGTGAATTTGGGAGATTTATGAAAAATATACAGAGGAGGTATCTCTATTATTTTGTATGAAAAATAAAATAAAAAATCTAGCTTTAGACGTGGGAGTTATATTATATTCTGAAAAAGTAATATATAAAGTAAGAATAAGAGCATGTAGCTACATGATCTATGCATGATAGAGAGTGGTTAGTTTATAAGAACCCGAACAATTTATTACACTCAATAATTTTATCTCATCAAAGTTCATACTTCAGTTACGTTTCTCACGTTGTATTTTCTTTCAAGATTCTATTGTTTTTTCTCTAATATTTAGGGTATCTTAAAAATCTAAATAGTCTACAAGGTATGTAAATATATTCTTAAGTATTTATACAAACAACAAAATAAATCTAGCCGGACAAATACCTGCTAGTTCTAATAATTGAAGTATTGAACAACGAAATCCGCGGAGCCTTCTTCTTCCTCGCGCCCGCGCTTCGCCCGCCATTGCTGGAGCTTCGAGCTCCGTCCGACAAAACCGATTCGGTTGCTGATTCTTCGCGCCGACCCCACCAAATCGTAGCTCGGTTGATTTCTTATCCGTTCCAAACCGAATCAAACCCCGGATCGGTTTAAATCTCCCTGAATCTCGGAAATTCAAATCACAGCCGTTTCGGACCCGATTTGGGGGTTTCCAAATCTCGGCGTCTCCGGGCCTATAAATGCCCCCTTAGCACCGCCCGGACCTCCGCAACCCAAAGCCGCCACCCTCGTTGCCCCGATCGCCCTAGCGCCGCCGCATTTTGAGTTTTAGGGTTATCGGTCGAGCTTCTTCTCCGGTGAATTGCGCCGCCGTCTTCGCCGCCCTTGCCTCGCCGACTCCACCACCGTGATCAGCAAGACCCAGGCTACCTTAGGCGCGCCTCCTCGTTGCCGGAGCATCGCCGGAGCATCGCCAGAGCACTCTCCCGACAAAACCCGAGCCTTCACCGCCGCTTCTTCCTCGCCGCTGGTCGCCACCGTCGTTGCCAGCTATCGGTAAGGGCACCCCTGAGTGCGCAATAGCACGGGGAACAATCTGGTACCCTCCATTGCCGGCGAGTCGCCGCCGTTCGCCGGTGACCATCGGGTCCGAGCGCCACCGCCAAGTTATCGCCGGCTCGGCGCCAGCGTCGCCTTTTCTTTGGTTTAGCGGCAGCGTGGCGCCAGATCGCGCCAAGACACGCGCGGCGTGGCTTTCGATCCATCGCGCGATCTCCTCGGTTCGGTGCACTCGGCCCACCGTGAATCATGAGACCCGACATGTGGGGCCCACATGTCAGATTTTATTTTAAATCTATTTTCTTTTCCGGAAATTCTCGGCTGACGCAAGCATTGCGGAATAATCCGATTTTCCTTTATAAAAATAATTCGGGAAATTCAATAAAATCCAAATTAGGGTTTTATTTGATTTTCAAACTTCCAAAGCCCATATCTTTTGCATCCGAACTCCGATTGAGCCCATTCAAATTTGTAAATTTATATAAAATTAATATCTATTTAATGGTGAATTTTATTTGAATTTTTGGAGTTGTTTTGCCTCTGTTATTTATTTGTTTTTGTTTCTCTTGTCTCGTTTGCGAGTAGACGTCGATACTTCGGGAAATTTTTCAGAAGAAGGAGCACCTCAAGACCAAGACCAATATCTAGACCTATTCCAAGGCAAGTTATACCTTTGATCATGTTGAACCCAGTTTTCAAAATATTTTGGTTCAATGTATTGCATTCTATTTCAAGTATTTATTTAAATGCTTTTGGGTGTAGTTATTAATCCAAATTATTATGCCACCTTGTCTATTGTATGCCATGATCTTTTGTCACCCTATGTTGGTTAATTATTAGTTGGTATTATCGTAGCACCAACGTGGGTTGGTTAGAGACGATTAGACTGCTTAGCCATGCCACGAGTCATCATTTCATATGAGAGTTGCAATTATAAACTTGACTAAGCAATTATGGAACTGTGTGATGAAACTGTGTGTGCTGTGTGCTGTTACTCGTTGATGGCATGTGTTACACTTAATCAACTGGGTGGTAAAAGATTTGGACTGAGGCAAGTGGTGGATCTGTGTGAATGGTGGAACTGTGTGCTATAAACTTTGTGATTTGGGTTAAAACTGGAAGTCTTACCTTGGTCAATTAAGGACTTAACTTTGTGCGCCATTGAACTGGGCCTTACTGTACGACCACATGCGTAGTATGGATTGGGCCTGACTTAGTAAGTTATGGAGTCTTGACATTGACAACTCAGGTTGTATTTAAACTGTGTGATGGGCTGGAGGTGTGATATGTCACATCGCGGGACGGTTCGATGCATCCCTGTCCAACGGTGTGTGTCGTTCCAAGGGCTGTGTGTACAAATTGGACGGCAGGAAAGCACATCGGGAGTGTCATTGTTTGAGATGAAGTCTCTGAAAGGTTTTGTTATGGTCAGTGCTAGCTACACTGATTATATCGTGTGGGTAAAGTGTACAACCTCTGCAGAGTGTTAAACCAATCTATTCGAATAGCCGCATCCTCGGATATGGACATGCTCGGGAATTTCACACGAGGGGTAGATTTTCATAAAACAAATGGGAAGTGTCAGCTGTGTGAGATAACTTGTACAGCTGTGTGAATAACTTGATTAGACTGTGTGTCCTTTGTGAAATCAATTGTAACTTATTATTGTCTAATTGTTTTGAATTATGCTTTCAATCTATTATTTGTATTCAATTGCAAATGTTGCATTTCTGCAATAATAACCACAGAAGCCATTCCTTTGGAATAAGCCATCATCTATAAATTGCATTCTGTGGTATGACTTGCGAGTACGGTGTGTACTCACTCTTGCTAAACAAATCAACAGAAGTGGAGGAGTCGTCGCCTGCTTTTGAAGAAGAGTTCCACGAAGGTTGATCGTTAGGGTCTTGATCCCAGTCAGTTGCCTGTGGTAAATTGATGGGAGCCAACTGGAGTTTATTTCGTTTCCGCTGTAGTTTATTTCTTTATTGTCAGCCTTGCATGACTTAATAAATGTAAAACTCGACCGTAAGGTCCCAACAGTTATTTGTTATTTAAAGGTACTCGTTTATTCTTATATTCGTTGTATGGATGTGATATTTCATCGATGTTGACACTGTGTGCACTAGCGTGATCCTGGACTAGTGCAGAATACACAGAGGGTCCAGATTTGCATATTTGGGTCCCGACAGAGGTGGTATCAGAGCCATACTGACTGTAGGTCTTGACCTTAGTTAGATCGGCCGTTGTAGTGTGTCCAAAACTATTTTCTAAAAGCAAATGTTAACTTGCAAGATTAATTGAACTCTTTAGCTCATCTCATGTCTCTCTTGACTCAACTATTGCTGAAATTCTTTCTTTCCCCACTGTTTTAAAGTTGTTTTTATCTCCTTGTCCATCTTGACAGATGCCTCGTCTTCAGAGCTATGGAGAGCGCAAGGGAGGACTTGCCGCTGAGCTTTGGAAGCTGTTACAAGTACTTGGAGGATTTGTTCGTCCATTGTACCGTGGCATTGCTTGGATCGTGAACGGCCGAGATTGTGGAGTGATCTGCCATTTGACCGTCTACGTCAGGAAGAACACCAAGGCAAGCAAACCACTGAACATCTCAGCTCGAATGAGTGTTTGGATTGAAGCAATCCAGGAGTCTTCGCGCCTTGCCATCTTGAGGATCTGCAACATCTACTCTCAAGAGCTTCGTAACACAGTTTTTCGTTACCATCCCCGCACTTCCGACGTGGATCTTGCTGCACGTTTTCCGTCTACGGAAGGAGAAGGCAACACCACCGTTGTGCATCTCTCCCGATTCGCGCGCCAAGAGGAATCGTTGGAGTTAGCCGCCACGTAGCCGAGGTGTGCCTACGAGACTCTTCAGAGAGTCAAGAAAGGATCGCCATACCGAAGAAACTCTTTATGGACGGCAGACGATCACGAAGAAGACATCAAGAAGAAGACCCGAAGAAGTCGATGATCCCGCCGAACCAGAGAGAGCAGCAGAGGCGTGAGAGCCGAGGAACCAAGAAAGACTGCACTGAGACACTGCTCCTATTGCACCACCCGGGACATCAAGATCGGTTTGCAAGGATGCCACCACTTTCGTGTCAACAAAGAAAGGGGAGCACCGCCAAGGCTACGGAGGCTATTTAATCGAGTAGTCTGTTCGAGTTGTTTCAGGCTTAGCCAGTATCGAGTCTTGAGTCGCCCTTCAGGCGGTAGTTTGTGTGCTTAGGTTCGTCCTTATTTTCTTGTGTGTAAGTATGAGCTGCTGTGGATATCGTGAGGATATGTGCACGATCTCAGGATGATGAGTCAATTGGCAATGGCGTTGTTGGTTTGCAAAATCTCGCGTTTCGGGTTTGTCCAAGGTCGCCGGACCACAAAGCGGTCCGACCGGTTGTGTCGGGCGGTCGATCGCCGGAGAGGTCCGACCGGCCGTGGTGGCCGGTCCGACCGATATTTCGAAAAGTGGTTTTTGGAGCTGAGCCAAAAATAGGTTATGTAGGCAAGTGAGGGAGTCTCCGGATGTGGTCACATCATTTTGGAGCTCCCAACAAAAGTTCTATTCATTGAAATTTTCGTAAGGTTTCGGATTTTCACGCTGAAAATTTGGCTAAGTCCTTTCGGCGGTCCGACCGCCGTTGGGATCGGTCCGACCGCCCAAATCGGTTCTGACGGCCTTGTGGGGCGATCGGACCACCGATGACTTGGAGGTTAGCCAAGTTTGCATTGAGTTGATTTGAATGTGTTTTATGTATGGAGTTCAATGCTTTATTGATACATATTGCATTGCGAAACTAACGTGGGTCAAGTTGTGAAGAACTTGTTCCCTGAAACGGTTTGTTTGTCTATTGTCGTGCGGTGGCTTGCAGTTCACGACGCCAACGGTGAGGTGGATCGAGTACGCTGGAGAGCCGAGGTCCGAACGATCATGGATACCGGTGAGGTCGTGTGACTCAAGCATGGTGCGAAATGGGCAAGATGGATCGAACGGGTAGTTCGGTACAAACCGTTGGATCAGCGGTGCGGAAGTCGGTGCGAAGTCTCGGGAGGTTCCGGCGGGATTCGGACAAGAGAGGCTTGGCGACGTGATGAGAACCGCTGATCAACCTACACGTGGTGAAGCAGGCGATTGCTTCAATAGTTGTGTGTGTGGGTCCCATGTGTGAGTGGGTCCCAAAAGAGAAACCCTAGACCTCTAGTATAAATAGAAAGGGGGGAGATGTAAAACCCCCTAAGCATTCATTTAGCACCCTTCATCCTTTTTCTAGGGTTTGGAGGAGAGGAGAGGAGGAACTAGGGTTTGGAGATTGTGTGTGTGCTCCTTGTGTGAGCTCTTGTCCTCCTTGTTGGAGAGGCTTTGTAAGCATCAATTGTGATCAATCAATCTTGTGATGCTTGCTTGAGAGTTCACTTATCTCCCTTTGTGTTCTTCTCTCTTTTGGATGAATTTGGTGCTTCCTTGATTCAAGCGTTTAAGCTTGGTCTCTTGACCCATTTTGTCTTGCTTTGATGTGTGGGAATACTCCTAGAATCATCTAGATCATCAACCCCCACAAGCAAGTCTTGAATCAAAGATTTTCATATTTCTAGGGTTTGTGCACTTCTTTGGTAAAACCTTGAGAGATCGATTTTACGAAGTGGATCTGAAGGATCGTCGCTAGAAATAGGTCTCTAATATCTTTAGGGAGGTGTGCTCGAAATTTGGTCAAGTTTCATTGGTTGAATCAAAAGTTGGATCAAATTTCGTGTTGGACTTGGGTTCAGTTTTTCAGTACTGGACTGAATCGGTCTGACCGGTTGTGTAATGGCGGTCCGACCGCCCGCGTTCGTATCGCTTCGATCGCCGGTCGAACCGATATCCACCGGTCCGACCGCCAGTTAGTAGCCGGCCTCGACCGCTTCGTTGAACGTCGGTCCGACCGCCGCCTCCAAATGGCCTCGACCGCTGTGCCTAGTCGAGAACAGTGAGTTCAATTCTCCACTTGTGTGTCGTGCGGTTGAGCGGGGTCATCGAATTCAGCACAAGGCTTCCACTGTGCGCTTACTGATCTTCTTAGCTTTCATAGCTAAAGGAGTAAAGTTCGTGTTGAATTTGATTTAGGCGAAAAAGTTGAGAAAGTGCCTATTCACCCCCCCTAGTCGCCTTTACGGTCCTACAGCTGCAGAGGCCATTAGGCATTTGTTTCAAGCCATACTATTATCTTAATCAATATAAGAGTTTCAGTTGAGCTTTCTTAAAATATGTTGTTGGGTTTTACCTACCCCGCTTAGTTCTGCAACTCATCTTGTGCTTGCTACCTTATCTAACCCCTGGAGATTCACCAGATGGTTCAGACTCGTCAAGCTGCTGCAAGTGGTTCCGATATTTCGTATCGTAAGGACAGAATGCACTCCGGAGAAGCAGCCCACCACAAGCACCTTCAATTGATCTCAGAGAATTTTGGAGCATTCATGGCGGCTGCACTCGGTGATGTATACCATGATGAACCAGATGCAAGCTATGAATAACCAGAACCACAACAATCAGCATCACAATGGAGCCCCAGTTGCTCATGGTCACAATGGATCATCCAAGTTGACCGAGTTTATGAGAACCCGTCCACCAACTTTCTCTGTACATGTCTCGCCAGTAGAAGCTGATGATTGGCTTCGTGTCATTGAGAGGAAACTGCTGATCACTCAATGCAGCGATAATGAGAAAGTTCTGTACGCCACTCACCAGATGGAAGATATTGCTGCTGAATGGTGGGAAAACTTTTGTGCAGCGCATGGAACGCCACAAGACATTACTTGGGAAGAGTTCACAACTGCCTTTCGCCAGTATCATGTGCCAGAAGGAATTATGGATCTGAAGAATGATGAATTCCGTGCTCTCAAGCAAGGAGGAATGTCAGTGACTGATTACCTCAACAAATTCTCTCAACTTGCTCGATATGCTGCAGAAGATGTCGCCACCGACAAGGCTCGCCAGAGTCGTTTTTTGAAAGGATTAAATACTGGACTTCAAGTCAACTTGATCGCCCACACCTTTCCTGATTTCCAAGAATTGATAAACAAGGCTTTGATTCTTGAGGATAAGCGCAAGGAATTGGAAGATCATCGTAAGCGTAGAATGGCTCAGCAAGGAAGTCACCAACCCCAGCTGAAGGCAAGAATGATTCCCCGCAGCTTTAGTCGCTTTCGCCACGAGTGCGCACCACTCGCACCAACTTCAAGACTCGTCCAGCTTGCTCGTAACTTCCGCAACCCCGCACTACCAACCCCAATCCAAAGAAGCAACCCACGAATTTACCTGTAGTTTGCTTTACATCGTCGGCCGTGGCACTTCGCCAACCGATGTCCGCAGAATGAGACTATCACTCCAGTACGCTTCAACCTTGGGAACACACCAGCCAAGACGCCAGTACAAGGCAACCATCAAGGAACTCCTCAAGCTACCGGTCAATCCGAAGGAGCACCGCAATCGGTGGTCAGAGGCCGTGTCAACCACATCACTCTGGAAGGAGCCCAAGAAGCACCCGACGTTGTACTGGGTAAGTTTCGTAAATTCAAGACTGCATCGATTGCTTTGATTCGAGCTTGCGATTCGCTTGTTTCAAAATTTTTACAACTAAGAACAAATTGGAAGTTATGCATCTTAAGCATACTCTGTTAGTCCAGTCACCTGGAGCAGAGCTAAGTTCTAAAGTTGGATGTTTAGGAGCTAGGCTACTCATAGCTGGAGTTGAGTTTCTAGCCAATCTAATAGTTCTAGACACTCAGACCATAGATGTAAACCTTGGTATGGATTGGTTATCCAAACATAAAGCAGTGCTAGATTGTGGCCGAAGAGCCGTAACAATAGAAGATACCATAGGAAAGAAAGTGGAATTTCTAGCCACCTCAGTACGTGATGGATATTTGGTAGTCAACAGTCTGAAGATAGTTTCTTTGGAAGATGTACCTGTAGTCAAGGATTACCCGGATGTGTTTCCAGAAGAATTACCAGGAATGTCACCGGACCGTGACATTGAGTTTGTCATCGATCTAGTGCCAGGAACAGCACCAATTTCCAAGAGACCCTATCGGATGCCAGTCGATGAACTTGTGGAAATGAAGAAGCGATAGAAGAACCATCGAGAAAGGTTTTGTAAGACCTAGTTCGTCGCCATGGGGAGCGCCAGTTTTGTTCGTCAAGAAGAAAGATGGAAGCATGAGGATGTGCATCGATTATCGTTCTCTCAATGAAGTCACCATCAAGAACAAATACCCTTTGCCCAGAATTGATGATTTGTTCGACCAGATGAAAGGAGCCGGAGTATTTTCCAAGATCGACCTGCGATTAGGTTACCATCAGTTGAAGATTTGTCCTAAGGATGTACCAAAGATCGCCTTCTCAACCCGGTATGGACATTATGAGTTTTTAGTCATGTCGTTTGGTCTGACTAATGCCCCTGCCTATTTCAGGAACATGATGAACAAAGTATTCATGGAATATTTGGATAAGTTCGTAGTAGTGTTTATTGATGATATTTTAGTTTACTCAAAGTCAGAGGAGGAGCATGCAGAACATTTGAGATTAATCCTAGAGAAGCTCAGAGAACATCAGTTGTATGCCAAGTGTAACATACCAAATTTGGAATTGAGTTTCAAGTGTAAGAAAATCAGGAGGAATTAAAACTTTTCTTGCATCTTGAAACCCCTGGTCGTTTTTGTAATTCTTTTAAAAAGAATTGTGGAAGATCAAATTCAAATCCTCATTTAACTCCAACCAAAAACCTCCTTGGCAAGGATCCGTGCCAAACCCGTAAACATTTTCCTCGAGTCTAGGGTTGATGTTTGACACCTCGTAATTATTTCATAATTTGTAGAAATTATTTGATAATTTTGAGGCCAATCAAACCTTGGTCAAACCCTAATTCATCACCTTCAAATTTCGGAGAAAAATACCCTACATAAAAACCTCTGGAAAATTTATTTAGGTTAATCATCTAGTAAGCAACCTCCGCTTAAAATTTCATGATTTTTGGAGCTTGTTTGCTACCTTAAATAAATTCTTCAAAATCAGCCTTTAATTCAAACCCTTGCCGATTTCACTTGTTCCTTGGGTCCGAAGTCGGGCTCGGGCTTAAGCCAATTGGCTCACCTAACCAACTAACCGCACCGCTCGGCCGCTTGGGCGCGGCGTTGCGTCGTTGATCAAGATCGAACGGCTCACGATCGCGTGAACGTCGGACCATCCGAGCGCCGATCCATGTGAACCGCTGGATTCTAAATCAAGGGCTCAGATTCGCGGAACGTTCGGACCGTCCAACACCTCGCGCAATGTGAACCGTAGGATCCAAATCAACGGCTCAAAGCTAAATGGACGCCAAACCGCTCTAATCACCCGTTGCTTTTGGACCGTCCGATTTCAATCCGACGGTGGATGAGTCGCTCCTTCCTGCCTGAGGGCGCGTCCCAGAGTCAAGCAATGGCGTGAGCAGAGGAGAAGTGCTCGGTGTCACCACCTCTGTGGTCACCTTTAAACGGCTAGCTCTGCGCGCATTTAATGCACGCCGTGCTCCTCCTCGAAGTCCATGGTTCAACCGCTCCGCCGCTCTCAAAGGCTCTCATGGCGAGTTTGACCCGAAAGGGTATTGCCGCTGCTCACCGCCATTCCCGCTATATAAGCCCCTCTGGTCCTTCCATTGAAGCCTTTCAAACACCTCGCAAGCTCCAAAGAACCTCTCGTGTTTGCTTGAGCTCAAAACTTGAAACCTTCATTGTCGCCATTCCGAGCTTCATTCCTTTCAGCCTTGCTCCTCTCGATTCCTCTCACCTCGGTGATCCTTAACCCTCACTCAATTTGGGTTTTGCAGGAGCGAATTTTAATTTTGATTTCCCTTTCTACCGAAAAGCCCTATTTTTCTTCATCGTGAGGCTCAGTCCTCTCTGTGCTTTCTCCGTGCTCGTAACTCCTCTTAGTCCCTAGTTGCTTGGCACTCGCTCAATTGGACCGCAGCAGAGCTCATTTGCCATTTTCGTTTTTGACCGGTTTGGTCATCTCATCATCTCGGCTTGCTTTGCGTTCTAGAACGCCGCAGTGAAATTTTTGGTTTCTTTGGGTGCGCAAGATTGTTAGCAACCCATTTTGGGCATTTGCTCGCACCGCCGCGCCGAGTCACGGCGATGATCCTCCTTCACCGCTGCTTTGTCGGATGAAAATGGGGCGAAGCGTTTGAACGACGTTCATCGTGGGACCGTTGGATCCAAGATCAACGGCCCATGTCCGAATGAACGTTCGACCGCCCGAGCGGTTCGATCCGCGTGGACCGTTGGATCCAAGATCAACGGTCCCTATTCGAGTGAACGTTCGGACCGTCCGAAAGGTTCGATTCGTGTGGACCGTTGGATCCAAGATCAACGGCTCCTATGCGTGTGAACGTTCTGACCGCCTCAACGCTCGATCACGTGAACCGTTGGATCCAGATCCAACGGTGAGCGTTTAGGGTTTGTGAATCGCGCGTGCGCGCGTTATCCCGTGGACCTAGACCGTTGGATCCAAGATCAACGATCCAAGTTCGTCCACGTTGTTTTAATTTCGGTTTTTCCCGAAGGATTTATTGGTCAATCAAAATGTAGTTAACTTGTAAAATGCATAACTATTTCATTTTAATTCCTTTTCGGTTGATTCAAATTTTGTTAGTTATATTTTTAACTAAACTTTAATCTAAACATATTTCCAACCTCAGTTTAACTCCAGAAAATTGTGCTAATGAACAAGAGCATTTATGATTTATGGGTTTGAGCAAAATTGTTTTGCTCATATCTTTGCATTAAGAATCCAAATCAATTGGTTCTTGTTGCTAAAGTCCTTAGAAATCATGCTCTTGCTATCGTAAAATTTTCAGAACTTTTGGAGAACTTTTTCTGTTGGTTCTTTTTGGTTCTTTCGTAGGTTCCACTCAAAGACATTAACACCGAGAGTGATCCCAAAGAGCGAGCAACTTCAATCGAAAAGCGCTTTGATCATGTTAATCCCATTATTTTTCAAGTCTAATATATTGATTTCAACTTGTATGTATGCATTGCTACTTTGTTGTTAAATTATGGTTAGTATCCTGTAGTTGCATAATCTGTAGGAATTGTTTATCCTCTACTACGATGAGCCTAGGTTATTTGCTGTGGTCAGAGTCCGATGGATGGACTTGGGTCACTTAGTAGTCATTTTGACCGGAGTAACACCCGTAATCCTCTGTGCATTTACAACTAGTCCCATGATCGTGAGCTAGTTCACGCAAAGAAATGTATATGGTAACATCCATAAATCACACAACTTTATTAATAAATACCAGAGTTGATTACAAGAAAGGCTTACAAGCCAACATTAAACAAACACAGCGGAAGACGAAGAAATAGTGGAGTCCAAATTGATTCGCCACAGCAATCGACCGTAGCGGCCTAGTCGTCGAGATCCGAAGTCCTTCTCCTCTGAAATTTATTTGCATGAAGCAAGGGTGAGCACAACTACCGTGCTCGCAAGTTACACCCAATAACAGAGTTAATGCATGTATGGATATATCAAAGGAAGGCTTATTGGTTGATTTTGCATAAAGCAATATTTTCTTTAAATATTTGTACTAAGTTCCAAAGCAGATATTTTATAACTAAAATTCATTTTACAAGTTCTCAAGTTTTATAGTAGGATAACCTCCATATGAAACATGGTGATGGATACCCTCCTATCACATGGCTAACCGCCTAATTTTACTGCAAGGATTAACCATCCTCAAATCATTTGCAAAAATCATTTTAAAACAAAATCAAAGTCTAACTTTGAGTGGCTTTGCTCAAGATGTCCATGACCGTGACACGGCTATTCAATAGTTTTACACTCTGCAGAGGTTGTACAACTTACCCACAAGAGATAATCAACTTTAATGTCCGTCTGACACACTCCGTAGGTGTGCGACTAAGTGATTATCACGAGACCTTTACAATACGTCATTCCAAAGTAGTCATGCCCGCTAAGGTTTCACTTCCTTTGGATTAACCATCCGCTAGAAGCCCCTCTTGCGCCGCTAAGGTTTCACTTCCATCAAGTTAACCACCACGGAACCCCCTCTTGCACCAAGGGAATACTGCCTAACCGACACCCACACACCAAAATGGCACAACTAACAATGCAACGTTGTAAATTATTCACCAAGCTCGTCCCATTCCGCATTTGTGGTAGTACGGTGGAGCTTTGCAAGATGCGGCTCGAAGACCGGTCCTTAACTGACTTGGGCGACTTTCAAAATAACCCCTGGGCCTCAATCCTACCCAGATTGAGCCCGTGCATAAACCTGCACCCACCAAGCATCCATTCCGCCCAAGTACAAACCAACTTTTCATTTTTGCTTTTCAAAGACATTTGCAAAATCTTCCATGACAAACCAATGCCATAGGGTTTTAAACAATAGTTGATTATTTGGCTAAAATTTCCCAATCTAAATATTTTTGGTCTAAGCATGTCTTTGCATAATTTTTCTCAAAATGTTCTAGTCATACTATTGCATAAACTAGATTTTCATCTAAGGTGTCAAGGTATGTTTGATTCAATAATAAAGTGGGCTATACAATGGTAATGGGAATAACTATAATTGAAAAACAGGTAATTAAATTACTTGAATATAAATAAGCATGCAATAATAGTTTAAAACAGAATTTAAATAAATTTTAAATAGTGGGATCAAATATGATCAAAGGTATAACTTGCCTTGCTTGGTTATATGTTGTTCTCAAACGGCGTCGAAATCTGACTCTCTGAAGTCGTCGAAATCTATACGCGTACATAAGACAAATTCAAACAAAATTCAAATAAAATCCAAAAATTATAAAATAAATACTATAAGGAATATATCTACTTTATATGAATATAGGAATTTGAATCGATGGAATCGGAGTTCGTATGAAGAAGAACGAATTTCCGGAAGGTTGAAAGTCACATGAAAAGATTAAAGTCCGAATTTCAGAATTTAAGATATTGATTTTTCCAAAGATAAAGAGGAAATATACACATGGTATGATGTGGCTATTGATTTGGAGAGAGAAAGTGAGGTGGCGTTTGGGTGGCAGCCATGTAGACTATGTGGCTGATGTGACGGTGACAATGATGATTACGCCACACATGGTACGACATACGGTCTTTGAATTATTACGAAATTCAAAATTTTGTTTGAATAGAAAGGTAGATAATATTGAAAGGAATATGTAGGTAAAAGGGCTCACGAATTACCCAACAGATGAAGAGATCTGCTCGACGGATTTCTCACGGACTTGGGGAAGAAGATGTGACCTGGTGAAAAAGTTAGTGAATCAAAATTCCACTTGAATAGAAATATGGAGAATCTCAATAGAACTCACCAATAAATTTTGGTACATAGTAGATCAACGGATGAGGAGATCGGGCTCACGGAGTTGGAGACGAAGACCGCTTGCTTTTGTGGCCGAGGTGAAACAATATGTATATCAAAATTTGGCTTGAATAGAAATGTAGAGAATATATATAGGAACGCACCGTAAAATTTGGTGCACAACGGAGCTACAGATGGAGAGATCGGGTTCACGGAGTTGTCACCGAGTTGGTAAGAAGGCATCGCTTGATTTTTGTGATCGAGGTGAAACATTAGGTAAATCAAAATTCGGTTTGAATAGAAATGTAGAGAATCTCGAGATGAACTCATCGTAAAATTTGACGACAACGGAGCACCGGATGGGGAGATCGGCTCACGGAGTTGTCGCCGAGTGGAGAAGAAGAGCTAGCAGAGGAGGCTCAGGGAGTCTCTATGCCGCGAATCGGCGAGTGGGATGTGGGAATGAGGAGGAGGCTACTGCTCAATTTATAAAGACAACGAAGAACGGTTTGGCGGAATTGCTCATGAAGTTACGACCGGATTTTTAAATTTGAATTTTTGCGTGTCAGATGGCAGAAATTGGAATATTCCGAGGAATATTCTTTTTTTCAAAATTTGAAAAGCTTTAATTAATTCCGAAAAAATAGCAAATAAATTCCGAAAAATCCGAAACAAATCACAGGTATTAAACACCAGATTCTGAACGTAAATAAAATAATAAAAGTAAAAACAGTAATTTTATTATTATACAGTAATTATTTTTATATTACTGAAAATTATTTTTAAACTTGAAAAATAGTAATATTGGTCTAAAAATTCTATAACTTTTTAGAGTAGTTCAATAGGGTATTTTTATCTTAAATAAAATATTTTTAACAAAAATTTATCTTTTACTTGCGAACGGCAATTTATTTTTAACTGCTAGATATTACAAAAATCAAATAAGGATTTTTAGAAAATAACAGATAGTGTTCAAAAATTTAGAAAAATTTAGAGAAATTACTCTATTTATTTTTAACTTAATAAAAATAATTAAAAAATAAATTTCTATATTATTTTTGTACAGTAATTAAACTTATTTTCTAAAATATAGGAAAAGCATTTTTAAATACCAGAAAATTCCAGAAATTAATTAAAACTTTATTTTTCAATTTAAATCCAGTAAAATTCCAGAAATTTAATAAAACTCAATAAAATTTCTTTTTGACTTTAAAACCAATAAATTAAATAATTATTTTTCTTCTTCCTTTAAATAAATAAAACTCTTTTTAGGTTACGTAAAATCAAGAAAATTCTTTGGCAACTGTAAAGTCCAATAAAATAATAAATTTATTTATTTATATTTTGCAACATAACTTTGGGATGTTACAAGAGCTTCGATTTGAAATTGCTTAGAAATGCTTAGTTTTAGAGAATGGGGCGATCATCGGCTTTAGTCGATGATCTTGATCACACATCTAAATATTATTCCATTATGTCTAGCACTTGTGCTTTGTTATTTTGTAAAGTCAAAACCTGAAAATGAAAAATTGATTTGGACTTGGGCAAGTGGTCGGATGGTGGGTTATTGGGTTTGTGGTTGTCTTGCCTAAGTCAACAAGGACCGAACATCTTGTGTCACACTCTCCAAGCATTTTTGCGTGCTAACCACGCGAGAGGGATATGGGACCTCTCTTGACTTAGTACTTTAGGCGTGGGTTATCTCCGAGTCGCAGGAGGGGTTGTGTGTGTTGTGTGAAACATGATATGTGTTCTCTGTTCTTGTGTTAGTGTGCTGTGGTGGAGATTCCTGTAGGCTCTCCACCTCGAGGAGCATTGTAGTTGTCCAAGGCTTTACTCGCGACGGGTAGATGACCGAGGCTTTACAATGACTCGACACAACGTATGGGTTTCTATCCATACGCGCTCGTGAATAATTCACAATATTGGAAATGTCTCAGAGGACTTAGCCGCGCAGATACCTAAGGAAGTGTGCTTAATAGCTTGGCAAAAGGCGGTCATGTGTGGGTACATTGGTACACCCATGCAGGATAAAACTATTCGAATAGCCTCGCCCTAGGTTATGGACACGCTTGGTTAGGTTTTGCAAGAGTTAGACTACAACCTTTAAATTAAAATTTGACATGGGTGGTATGAATGGGTAATTCATGCTATTGTTGTGGTGGCTAACGGTTTAGTCACTTCCAGATCGTTGTTGTTCTCTACCTCATCAAGTTATATTGTTGTCTCATGCGATTATTTGAACATTAAAAACAGATTTGTTAAATTGCTTTCAATCTATTACATTATTGCAAATGAAAACTTGCTTTATGCTAAATGAAACGTGATAAACTTACTTTTTGATTAAGCTTGCATGTAGTATATGTAATGTGTTTGTTACTCCACATGTAAGTCTTATGCAGTACATTCAGTACTCACCGGCTTTTGCTTACCGCTTTTGTTTGTAGGGAGGAAGGTGAGCCCCAAGGGCCTCACTTTTGTGAGATGTGCTTGGGTTTGACGACTAGCTTGGCGGTCCTACGGTTGCCTTGTGGGGTAAAGGCACACCGATTGGCTCTTTTGTTGTAGCCATCTTATGGCACTTTGCTTCACTGCTTAATTATTGTTGTCTCTTTTATTGTTGGCCTGCCATTCTCTTTGTAATGACTCGGTTTAATATTATTAATACTGCTCGCTACGTGTTTCGGTTCTATGTGGAGGAATGGAATTGATACATAAATTTTGTGATGAGGTGTGTATACTGCACTGGGAAGTATACATGTCTCGAAGTCTCGGATTATCCGCTTTGTGATGCTAGGACCGAATGGATGGTTAAGCATTATGCCGATAAACCGGTCTCACAAGGTTTGGTATCGAGCCATCTTGACCGTAGTAACCCAAGTTGGTCGCCTTTAGGATATTTTGAAAACCCTATTTTCAAAGTATCAAATGATTTATGAAAGCTTAGGTCATTCTCGATTTTATTCCTTACCTATCTTAGCCTTCTCCTCTCATCCTACTCTAATTTGAGTTTTGAAAGTTGTTTTCCTCTCATCTCCTTTTCAAAGATAGTGTTATCGATTAAGTGGGTTTTGGGAACCACTGAGTTTGGCAAATTGAAGCGCTTAGGGTTTTGAAGTTTCGGATCAAGATTTCGCTAGAGGCTTGGATGCGAATCGACAAAGACGCCTCAATTTCTAGACAAAGGAGCTCAATGGTTTCGATAGGACCACTGAGCTTGGCAAATTGAAGTGTGCCAGATTTTGAAGTTTCTAGAATGGGAGACTTCGACTGGGAGCTTGGATGCAAAATCGCTACAGCAACTTCAATTTCCGGACAGCAAGCTCGATGGTTTCTAATGGGGTAGAAAATGAGAGTTTAATCAACTAAAACTTGTGGGAATAGAAGGGTAAGATGTGATACTAGTTAGCTATGTATCTAACACTATTTTCGCTGATTGAACCTTGCTCTTAAATAGTATTAGATCTTACCTTAATCTTCTGGTTTTTATCTTCTCAATCAATTACTCGTTCATTCAATACGGGTTAGTTGCATTGGGAAGTTGAGCTTTGGTTTTATGAATCCTTGCTGTTTTTGGAGTCTTTTTATAAGCCTTTCTAAAGTTATGTACTGGCTATTTTTGGCTTTCGGTTAGGGTGATATTCCATTCCCCTAGTCGTTAGCTTTTTGCTTTCTTCCAGCTTTGTCCTTGAATCTAAGTCTTAACCCAAGTTTCTTGTAACAGGATGGCCGGACGCACTCAGAGCGCCAAGGCCGGCCACCGTCCGACGAGATCTTCCTCCTCCTCCCACCATGGCCGAGGTCCTTCTTGAGATCGAGCGCAACTGCAGAGAGGATGGAGGGTTCTTCTCGACGCCATCACGCGCAACACTTCCGCCTACCGGCTTCGTGATCCGGCAAGGGAGTGGACACCACCGCTGGGGACTTGCGGAATTTCTTCGCACTCACCTCCCACGCTCTCCGTGTCCGAGGACTCGCTGACGCATTTCATTGGCTTCGTTCGTTGAGCGCAAGCCGCGATAGCGCAGCGCTGTGAGCACGAGAAGGCGTTGTTCGTGATCGCACCACCGGAGGGTGCGCCTTTGTCTTGGTGGGAGAGCTTTCGCCATGAAGCCCGACGGCCACACCGCCACTTGGGAGGAGTTCCGCATCGCCTTCCGCCGAGTCACATTCCTTCCTACCGATGAGATCAAGAAGGAGTTCTTGTCGCCGTATAAGGGCGCCTCTCGCCACGGAGTACCTATACGAAGTTCACCATTTGGCTCGCATGATCCGAGGAGGTGGCCACCGATGAGGCCAAGCAGAGAAGTTCAAGGATGGTTTGTCCGAGGAGCCGCAGGACAAGCCGTCTCGCCGCCGACTTCCGATTTCCGTGCCTTGGTGGACAAGGCCATTGTCGCCGAAAGCACTCAGTGGAGAGCACTTGCGATTCCCGCAAGCGCAAGTGGGAGGCCCGCAAGTCATCCGGGGCCGCCTATTCCCGCTTCAAATTGCCTCAAGGGTTGCGCCCACAGCTTCAAGACTTCGAGGCCACAAGACTGCTTCTTCGCCCTTCGCAGGTCGTGCCCCAATCACGCACTGCAAATCGCCAGGTGGCCCCCGCAACCCGGCCGCAGGGTCACATGCTTTGCTCGCAATCGGCGGGGCATTATGCGAACCAATGCCCTAAGAAGACAGAGCACCGCCCCAATGGAGGACGCGGCCGAGGTGGTTCTTCTCAGACTCAAGATCGCCCCCGCTACCCAAGGTGTTGGTAGTGGTCGCACAACCTCATCTCAAAGACAGAGGCACCGACGCTGTGTTGGGTACGCTCGTTAACTCTCATTCTGCCATCGCTTTGTTTGATTCAGAGCATCTCATTCTTTATTTCAATCATTTGTCGCTATTAGTGAGCTCCTTTACTCCTTTGTTGGTCCCGTTGCTCATTCGCCTCCGGTTCGGAGTTGAGAGCCGAATTTGAGTGTAGGGATGTCCCAATTGAAATTGAGGGAGTGAGATTCCGCGAATCTCATTCTCCTCCATTCAAAGAAGTTTAGATGTAACTCTTGGTATGGATTGGTTGTCTCAAAGATAAGGGACAAATCGATTGTGCCAAGAAGTGTGTCTCTATCTAGTCCTTCCCATGAGCGGTGTTCGCCACCGGTCGCTAGGTCCGCATCTCTTCGCTTGAAGCGAAGCCCGCCTCAGATATTAGTGAGGTCCCAACAAAGGCGTGACTTCGCTGATATCTTTCCTTAAGCTCTTCCAGGGATGCCACCAGTTCGAGACCTAGAGTTTGTCATTGAGTTGGTTCCCTGCATCACCCGATTTCAAAGAGGCACTATCGGATGCCACCGAACGAGTTGGTGGAATTGAAGAAGCAACCGAGCGAGCTGCAAGAAAAGGTTTCATCCGCCTAGCTCATCTCCGTGGGGTTGTCCACCATCTTCGTAAAGAAGAAGGACAATACTTTACGATGTGCGTGATTACCGTCCGCTTAATGAGGTGACTCGTAAAGAACAAGTATCCATTGCCCCGCATTGATGATCTCTTTGATCGCTTGATCGAGCTCGAGTATTCTCCAAGATTGATTTGAGAATGGGATATCATCAAGTTCGATACGACCGAGGATATTCCAAAGACGGCTTTCTACTCGCTACGGCTTGTATGAGTATACCGTCATGTCATTTGGCTTAACCAATGCTCCCACCTTGTTCATGAACCTCATGAATTCGGTATTCATGGAGTATTTGGATAAGTTTGTCGTGGTCTTCATCGATGATATTCTCATCTATTCCAAGGACGATGAGGAACATGTCGAGCATCCGAGGCTTGTGTTGGGCAGCTCGTGAGCACCACCGTATGCAAAGTTCGCCAAGCGCGATTCGTTGAAGGAAGTGGCCTTCCGGGCCATGTTCTTTCAAATAGAGGCGTGGCCGCTGACCCTAGCAAGGTCACGATGTTCTTTCATGGGTTCACCTTACTTTGAATCGGCGCGGAGTTTTCTCGCTTAGCGGATATTATCGCCGCTTTATCGAGAATTTCTCCAAGATAGCGGCCGATGACTGAGTTGCTCAAGAAGGACAAGAAGTTCTTGTGGTCCGATGCTTGTGAGGAAAGCTTCCAAGTACTTAAGAAGCGCTGACCACCGCCCCGCCCTCGTTCTTCCCGATATCCATCGAGGCTTCGATATCTTTCGCGATGCTTCTACGAGGACTCCTTGTGTCCTTATGCAAGAAGGCAAGGTAGTGGCCTATGCATCAAGGCAATTGAGGACTCATGAACTCAACTATCCTACCTATGACTTGGAATTGGTCACGTGGATTCATGCACTTAAGATTTGGCGACATTACCTAATCCAGAATCGCTATGGGCGTATTCGGATCACAAGAGCCTAAAGTATTTGTTCACCCAACCGATCCAACCTCGTGTAAGAGATGGTTGGAGTTGGTCAAGGATTATGACATGGGTATCCACTACCATCCGCAAGGCTAATGTCGCTGTCGATGCGCTTAGTCGCAGCGCATTGCAATGCCTTGTTGCTCCAGGCGCCAACCCACCCTCCCGAAGGAATTCCAATGCCTCAACTTAGGTTTGGTTGAGCATGGTTCCTCACGCCTTGGTTGTGCAACCAACCTTGGTGGATCTGGATTAAGGTCGCCAAAGAATCGGATGTCGGGTGAGCCGCATAAAGGAAAATGTCGTACTAAATCGGTCCGACCTCCGTGTGGGGCGGTCGGACCGACACCAAATCGGTCCGACTCGTGTGGGGCGGTCCGAATCGATGTGCCCGTAACAAGAAAAACACTTGATGACGGTTGCAATTAGGTCTAACTTTTGATTCTCAACTCCAAACTTCACGTAAACTTTGCACACACCTTCTCTATGATATTAAGGACCTATTCCAATCAACAATTATGATAATTCTTGGACGAACAAAGATCTTTATGATCTGATTGAAGAAGGGTGCAAACCGCAAAAGTGAAAACTAAATCCAATCGCTGCTCGTGGGTGATTGATGATCAAATTGATCCTAGATGGGTTCCCACACATCACAGCAAGCTAATCCACGTGAAAGAATCAATCACAAACTCGCGGATCAAAGAAAGCCCTAAAATCATGAAATTGAAAGCAAGAACGAAAAGAGACTTATCTCAAGCAAACCTTGCATAGATTAAGAACGTGATCGTTGCTGGATTACATCCACACCATCATGGATCAGTGGTCAATCCAAGATAACAAAATTCTCCTCAAACCATGAAAAGCCCTAGCCTCCACCTCAACTCCCCCTAAGCCAATTAGGGTTTAAAAGCGACAAAAGAGGTGAAAAACAGCGAGAGCGAGAGGTGCAGCCACCACCTCCTCCTATTTATAGTGGAGGCCTAGAACTCTCTATGGTTTGACTTAATTGGGCTCCCGTTAAGGCCCACTAACAAACGGGTCACACACGCACGCTTCGCAGCACCGCCTTTAACTTTTTACCTAAACCGCTTCACCATGCGCCATGGATTTGCCAATAGGTCACCCTTGTCCATCTTGTGTCACGCTTGAGTCGTTGACTCACCCGCATCGCCGATCGCTCGACCTCAACTCTCCAAGTCTAGTCCCGATTCTCCTCGCTGCTGACCGTCGTGACCACCAAGCAACCTGCATAACTATAGACAAGCAAACACGAATTCGGGAACAAGTTCTTCACAACTTGACCCATGTTAGTCAAAACATGCATCATGCAAAATATATGCCATGAAACCAATGACTTTGACCTAACAAAACAATATCGCCACGGTTGGCCGACGCTCAAGTCAATACCGGCCCGACCGCTTCCATGTGAGCCGGCCTGACCGCCCTCGTGGAGCGGCCGACTGGCCTCGTGAGCTTGGCTCGGACCGCCTTAGGACTTAGCCAAATTCATGCCCCAAATTCAAACCTTCTAGAAATTAAAACGAATAGAACTTCTTATCGAGACTCCAAAAATCATGAGACCAAGTGCATTGGGATCCCTCACTTGCCTACAACACCTATTTTTGGCCCACTGCTTTGACCACTTTAGGTCACACCGTCCGATCACGACATGGCTTGGTCCGACCGATTTGGGACCTGGCCGATCATTGCATAGGACCGGCGGACCGCCTCGCCTGCAATACCGTAGCTTTGTTTAAAACTCGTGAAACGACAAACCGTAAACACCATTGCCAATTGTCACATCATCCTAAGATTTGGAGCATATTCCCATGATATCCACAATATCTATTGTGATACTTCGCGTCAAGTATTAGGGTGTGTCCTTATGCAAGAAGGAGAGTGCCGCTATGCGCCAAGGCAATTAAGACCTCACGAAGAGAATTATCCTACCCATAATTTGGAATTAGCCAGAATGCATGCTTTGAAGATTTGGCGCCATTATCTCATCGGTAATCGCGTGAAGTCTACATGATCATAAGAGTCTCAAGTACATATTCACCCACCGATTTGAACATGAGACAGTAGAAGATGGTCGGAATTAATAAAGGATTATAATCTTGGAATCCATTACCATCCCGGTAAGGTCAATGTAGCTGCGATGCACCGAGTCGTAAGAGCTACCGCAATGCTCGAAGTAAAAGAGTTGTGTCGTAACTTCGTGAGAAATTCCGGCTACAAATAGAACTTGTTTCAAGGATTTGTGGCCACCGAAGTGCACTACTATGGAGAAACAGATTCGTGAAGCTCAACCCAAGGATTCTCGAGTTTGTCGATCTCAAGAAGAAGATAGCCAAGGAAAATTTAAAGACTTCACCATGGATGATCGATATATTGTGGATCAATAGACGATTCAGGTACCGTATATTGATGGATTAAGACAATGATTCAAGGAAGCCCATGACTCAAAGTATTCGATTCACCTCGAAGTACTAAGATGTATCAGATGTTAAGAATAAGTTTTGTGGCCAAACTTAAAGCGAGACGTCGCAGAGTTCGTTGCCTTATGCGACGGTGTCGTAAAGTAAAGGCAGAGATCGTGAGACCAAAGCAGGTTTGCTACAACCACCAAGATACCGTAATGGAAGTGGAAGAGATCGGTATGGATTTTATTACCGGTTTACCCAAGACTCAATCAGTTATGATTCGATTTAGGTAATAGTGGATCGCTTGACTAAGGTTGCCCATTTCTTGCCACCAAAACCACTTATTCGTGAGACCGCTTGGCGGAATTGTATATGTCAAAATCGTCACCGCATGGTGTGCCTAAGAAGATAGTGTCGATCGAGGATCTCGCCCACCTCTCGCTTCGCGCGAGTCTACATGAAGCACTCTGAACTCATCTCAATTTCAAGATCGCTTATCATCCACGCATGCATGGACAGATCGAAAGAGTCAACCAGATATTAGAAGATATGTTGAGAGCTTGTGCCTTAGCAAATGCTACCAGCTTGGGATAAGAGTTTGCCGATGCGTAATTCTCGTACAACAACAGCTTATCAAGCCGCTTGCGAGATGTCACCATTTGAAGCTTTGTATGGTCGTGCTCGCAGAACTCCATTAAATTGGTCGAGACACCGAACGTAGTGTTCGGGCCGATATTATTCAAGGTCAAGAACAAGTTGCTATGATCGAGAAAGACTAAAGATAGCCCACCCAGTAAAAGAGTTATGCCGATAATCGTTGCCATGACCTCACTTTGAACCGTAAGATTTTGTGTATCTTCGAGTTACTCCGCCGAGAGTGTTAAGAGATTCCACACCAAAGGGAAGCTTGCTCCAAGGTATGTGGGTCCATTCAAGATTTTGGAACGCCGAGGAGAAGTTGCGTATCAGCTTGAGCTACCGCAAATCGTTAGCGTGGAGTGCATGATGTCTTTCATGTCTCTCACCAAGAAGTGTCTTCGTGTGCTGTAAGAGCGACTCCATTGGAGTCAATTGAATCAAGGAAGATCTCACGCACAAAGAACAACCTGTCAGGATTTTAGATGTCGCAGAGCGCCGCACCAGAAGCAAGACCGTTCGTTTCTGCAAAGTCCAGTGGAGTAACCACTTAGAAGGAGAAGCAACGTGGGAACGTGAAGAAGAGTTAAAAGCCGAGTTCCCAAATTATTTCTCTAGCTAGCCTAATCTCGGGTCGAGATTCGCTTAAGGGGAGGTTTGTAACATCCCAATTTTCAGAGCTTTAAAAATCTTTTAAATAGTGGTAGTGAGAAAATTCACCATTTGGATTTATTTGAATATTAATTTAAAAAGCTTAACATGGACTTTAAGGACAAACTGATTTAATGTGCTAAATCCCAACATCAACAATTGTCAAAACTATTTTATTTAGATTATTTATGCTTGGTTATATTTTATAGAATTTTCTGGAATTTTTCCAAAGTCATTTGCTATTTTCTATTGGCTAATTGTATTTTCTGGATTTATTTAAAAGAAAAATCAAAAGAAAATCCTTTGGAACAGTGTTGGGCCGAAGCCCAACACTATTCCAGTAGAGCGCCACCATCTCGCCCCGCCGCTTTCGTCCGTTGGATGCTTGACGCGTGCCCTCGTTTCCGATCGGACGCACGCGCTCAACCCCGCCTTCCTCCGTTGGATGATCGCCGCGTGGCTTCGCCCACTGATCTCGCTCGCTCGCTCGCCCGCGCCTCGCTGCCGCTGCCAGGTGGGACCACCGCCGAGTCATCATCTCCGCGGAGCCTTCTTCTTCCTCGCGCCCGCGCTTCCGCCATTGCTGGAGCTTCGAGCTCCGTCCGACAAAACCGATTCGGTTGCTGATTCTTCGCGCCGACCCCACCAAATCGTAGCTCGGTTGATTTCTTATCCGTTCCAAACCGAATCAAACCCCGGATCGGTTTCAATCTCCCCGAATCTCGGAAATTCAAATCACGGCCATTTCGGACCCGATTTGGGGGTTTCCAAATCTCGACGTCTCCGGGCCTATAAATTCCCCCTTAGCACCGCCCGGACCTCCGCAACCCAAAGCCGCCACCCTCGTCGCCCCGATCGCCCTAGCGCCGAAGCATTTCGAGTTTTAGGGTTTTCGGTCGAGCTTCTTCTCCGGTGAATTGCGCCGCCGTCTTCGCCGCCCTTGCCTCGCCGACTCCACCACCGTGATCAGCAAGACCCAGGCTACCTCAGGCGCACCTCCTCGTCGCCGGAGCATCGCCGGAGCACTCTCCCGAAAAAACCCGAGCCTTCACCGCCGCTTCTTCCTCGCCGCCGGTCGCGACCGTCGTTGCCAACTATCGGTAAGGGCACCCCGAGCGCAATAGCACGGGAACAATCTGTACCTCCATTGCGGCGAAGTCGCCGCTGTCACGGTGACCATCGGTCCCGAGCGCCACCGCCGTTGTCGCCAAATCGGCCCACACGCCGACGTCTTTGGTGTGGCGGCCGCGTGGCGCCAGATCGCGCCAAGACACGCGCGTGGTTCGATGCACCGCGCCAGATCTCCCTCGGTTCGGTGCACTCGGTCCACCGTGAACCCCGAGACTGACATGTGGGATTTTATTTTAAATCTATTTTCTTTTCTGGAAATTCTCGGTTGATGCAAGCATTGCGCAATAATCCAATTTTCCTTTATAAAAATAATTCGGGAAATTCAATAAAATCCAAATTAGGGTTTTATTTGATTTTCAAACTTCCAAAGCCCATATCTTTTGCATCCGAACTCCGATTGAGCCCATTCAAATTTGCAAATTCATATAAAATTAAGATCTATTTAATGGTGAATTTTATTTGAATTTTTGGAGTTGTTTTGCCTCTGTTATTTATTTGTTTTTGTTTCTTTTGTCTCGTTTGCGAGTAGACGTCGATACTTCGGGGAATTTTTCAGAAGAAGGAGCACCTCAAGACCAAGACCAATATCTAGACCTATTCCAAGGCAAGTTATACCTTTGATCATGTTGAACCCAGTTTTCAAAATATTTTGGTTCAATGTATTGCATTCTATTTCAAGTATTTATTTAAATGCTTTTGGGTGTAGTTATTAATCCAAATTGTTATGCCACCTTGTCTATTGTATGCCATGATCTTTTGTCACCCTAGGTTGGTTAATTATTAGTTGGTATTATCGTAGCACCAACGTGGGTTGGTTAGAGATGATTAGACTGCTTAGCCATGCCACGAGTCATCATTTCATGTGAGAGTTGCAATTATAAACTTGACTAAGCAATTATGGAACTGTGTGATGAAACTGTGTGTGCTGTGTGCTGTTACTCGTTGATGGCATGTGTTACACTTAATCAACTGGGTGGTAAAAGATTTGGACTGAGGCAAGTGGTGGATCTGTGTGAATGGTGGAACTGTGTGCTATAAACTTTGTGATTTGGGTTAAAACTGGAAGTCTTACCTTGGTCAATTAAGGACTTAACTTTGTGCGCCATTGAACTGGGCCTTACTGTACGACCACATGCGTAGTATGGATTGGGCCTAACTTAGTAAGTTATGGAGTCTTGACATTGACAACTCAGTTGTATTTAAACCGTGATGGGTCGGAGGTGTGATATGTCACATCGCGGATTCGCTCGATGCATCCTCGTCCAACGGTGTGTGTCGCTCCAAGGGTCGTGTGTACAAATTGGACTACAGAAAGCACATCGGGAGTGTCATTGTTTGAGATGAAGTCTCTGAAAGGTTTTGTTATGGTCAGTGCTAGCTACACTGATTATATCGTGTGGGTAAAGTGTACAACCTCTGCAGAGTGTTAAACCAATCTATTCGAATAGCCGCATCCTCGGATATGGACATGCTCGGGAATTTCACACGAGGGGTAGATTTTCATAAAACAAATGGGAAGGGTCAGCTGTGTGAGATAACTTGTACAGCTGTGTGAATAACTTGATTAGACTGTGTGTCCTTTGTGAAATCAATTGTAACTTATTATTGTCTAATTGTTTTGAATTATGCTTTCAATCTATTATTTGTATTCAATTGCAAATGTTGCATTTCTGCAATAATAACCACAGAAGCCATTCCTTTGGAATAAGCCATCATCTATAAATTGCATTCTGTGGTATGACTTGCGAGTACGGTGTGTACTCACTTTTGCTAAAAAAAATCAACAGAAGTGGAGGAGTCGTCGCCTGCTTTTGAAGAAGAGTTCCACAAAGGTTGATCGTTAGTGTCTTGATCCCAGTCAGTTGCCTGTGGTAAATTGATGGGAGCCAACTGGAGTTTATTTCGTTTCCGCTGCAGTTTATTTCTTTATTGTCAGCCTTGCATGGCTTAATAAATGTAAAACTCGACCGTAAGGTCCCAACAGTTATTTGTTATTTAAAGGTACTCGTTTATTCTTATATTCGTTGTATGGATGTGATATTTCATCGATGTTGACACTGTGTGCACTAGCGTGATCCTGGACTAGTGCAGAATACACAGAGGGTCCAGATTTGCATATTTGGGTCCCGACAAGTTTGGGGCTAGCCAAAATAGATTGTGTAGGCAAGTGAGGGGAGTCTCCTGGATGTGGTCACATAATTTTTGGAGCTACCAGTCAAAAGTTCTATTCATTTGAAAATTCCAGAAGGTTTCAGATTTTCGAGATGAAAATTTGGCTAAGTCTTTTCGGGCGGTTCGACCGCCGTTGTGGAATCGGTCCGACCGGCCTGAAATCGGTCGGACCGGCCATGTGGGGCGGTCAAACCGCCAATCACTTGGTCTTTGATCTTTTTGGCATTGTTGTGATTTGTATGTGTTTAATGTATGAATTTCAATGCCTTATTGTTGCATATTGCATTGTTGAACTAACGTGGGTCAAGTTGTGAAGAACTTGTTCCCGGAGACGATTTGTTTGTCTATTGCTGTGCAGGTGGCTTGCAGGTCAACGACGTCAACGGTGAGGTGGATCGGGACTACGCTTGGAGAGCTAAGATCCAGAACGATCTTGGATGCCGGGTGAGGTCGTGTGACTCAAGCATGGTGCAGAATGGGCAAGATAGATCGAATGGGCAGTTCGTAGCAGCTGGTTGGATCAGGCGGTGTGGAAGTCGGTGCAAGTCCCTGGGAGGTTCCGATGGGATTCGGACGGGAGAGACTTGCCGACATGATGAGAGCCGCTGATCAACCTACACGTGGTGAAGCGTGCGATTGCTTCAACAGATGTGTGTGAGTGGGTCCCATGTGTGTGGGGCCTTCATGGGAGCCTGTATGAAACCCTAGGCCCTCCATATAAATAGAAAGGGGGAGGAGGAAAAACCCCTTGAAGCATTCATTTGGACTCCTCCACCTTTTTTTAGGGTTTGGAGAGGAGAGGAGAGGAGAGGAGAAGCTAGGGTTTGGAGAGATTTGTATGTGTGCTCTTTGATTGAGCTCTTGTCCTCCTTGAGGGAGTGGCTTTGACAAGCATCACATTGAATCAATCAATTCATGAATGCTTGTTCTTTGGTGAAATCTCATTTGCTTTCTACTCTCTTTTGATAATTGTGGTGCTTCCTTGATCCGGTTGATTTTGGTTGGTCTCTTGACCTCATTTACCTTGCTTTGATGCGTGCGAATACTCCTAGAACCATCTAGATCTTCAATGCCCCACAAGCAAGTTGTGGATCAAGTTTTTCATATTTCTAGGGTTTGAGCACTTCTTTGGTAAAACTTAAAGAGATCGGTTATTTGAAGTGGATCTGAACGATCGTCACTAGAAATAGGTCTCAGATATCCTCAGGGAGGTGTGCTCCAAATTTGGTCAAGTTTCATTGGTTGAATCAAAAGTTCGACCAATTTTCATCTTGGATTTGGGCTTGGTATTTCGGTTCTGGACTAAATCGGTCTGACCGATTTAGCAATGGCGGTCAGACCGCCAGCATTCGGACCGCCCGTTAACGGCCGGTCGAACCGATTTCAATCGGTCGGACCGCCTTTGGCGCCAATGGTCAGACCGCGATGTCCGCACTCACCAAATGAGATCAATTCTCCTTTTGGGTCTTGTGGTTAAGGGTATCGAATTCAAGACAAGGCTTCCTCTGTAAGTGTCAGATCGATCTTCTTAGCTTTCATAGCTAAAGGAGAAAAGTTCGTGTTGAATTTGATTAAGGCGAAAAATCGAGAAAGCGCCTATTCACCCCCCCTCTAGTCGCTTTTACGGTCCTACATGATAGGAAAATATTATTTGATCTTTGCATGTGCAGGTTGATCTCGGAGACGGCCATGGTCGATGACGAGGAACCTGTAATAGCCTAAATTTCAAATTTTAGCTTAAAAAAACTTTAATTATTTTTGTGAATTTTCTAAAAAAATTAAAAACTTTACCTTAATTACTTTGAAACTAAAATAATTTATTTGCAAAATCTATAATCAATTGTAAGTTGGGATTATTTTATTTAAATTTAGAATGCCCTTGAGAATTTCTGTGAATTTTTCAAAATTTTGGATTTTATTTGCCATTTTCTAAAGCCTTTTTGAATTTCTGGAATTCATTTAATTAGAAAAGGATTTAAAATTCGCCAAGACAATGTGAGGTCAATCCTCCCGACCCAAAGATTGTTCTCGGCCCGCTTCCACCGCAGCTCTCACTATGGGCCGTCCGATTTTTATCGGACGCCATCGCTTCTCTCTCTCGCCCTTTTCGCCGACACGTGGGCCCGCATGCGCATCGTCTCCCTCCCCGCCTTCTTCTCCGCCCACCCGTACCCCTCCGTCGCCATTAACGCTCGCGGGAGCTCCATCTTCGCCACGATTCCCTCCCCATTCCTTCGCAGGACCGCGCGCATTGAAATCGCCATTTACTCCCGCGCCCGTTTCCGGTCGTTTCTCATCTTAATCACGCGCATTTGCTTCCGACGCCCGCCGCCGCCGCCGCCATGGCTCCCGCACATGATCTCCGCCTCCCGACCTCCCCTCACCCTATAAAAGCCAGCCCCAGCTGCGCCTCTTTCTACTCAACCCAACGCCCCAACTCTCCGCACCCCGATCGCTCCCACACGCTCACAATCCGAGTTTTATTCGCCGGCAGTCGAAGCTCCTTCAATCTCCAATTCCGCCGCCGTCAAAGCCGCCGCCCCCTTCGTCTACGCCATCGGCTTCACGACGCCACCGCAAACCTCGTGCGCCCACTCACTGCACCAAGGAACCTCTGGAGCCTCTTCTCCGCCGTCGACCCAAAATCGCCGCCGAAAAACCTCGTCGCCGGCAGTCAAAACCTTGCACTCCGCCGCTGTTTTGGTAAGCACCAGATTCGCCACGACCTCCTTGTTCTGTTGCGCCCACTCCCATGCCTCGCCGCCAGAAGCGCCAAAGAAGGCCATCATCTGAGCGCCGCCGCTCGGCCGACGTGGGTCTTACCACGTCGACGCCACCTCAGCGCCCCGTGGACCCTAGATGCTGAGTCAGCACCCACGTGGCTGCCCACGTAGCACTCACACCAGCACACTCGGACGACCACACTGTAGCAAACACCAAGTCCACGGTGGACTATGATCGGGCTTTGGACCCAGTCCATTGTACCCGGGCCCACATGTCAGTGACTCAAAGCCTTTTCCTTTAGAAAAATAATTCGACTAAAAATTGGAATTTCTGTACGGCTGACGTCATCTTGCGCAATATCTCGATTTTCCTTCAGAAAAATAATTCAGGAAATTCAGAATTTCTGATTTTAGGATTTAATTTAGGTTTAAAACTTCCAGGGGCTCATATTTCTTCATACGAACTCCGATTTAGGTGATTCAAATTGCTAAATTTGTATAAAATATAGATCTAGATAACTAAACCAAAATTATATTATTTGGAGTTAATTTGAATGATCATTTAAATTTACTTGTATTTATTTTGATGACTCTGGAGAGCTTGACCCTATTGAAGAAGTAGAATACCAAGATTTTGAGCAAGACAAGTTACGCCATTGATCATTTTGATCCCAGCATTTTAAATTTATTTAATTCTATTTTTAAATTACCATTGCATGCATAATTTTATATAGTTATTTGAAATTCCTGTTTTAAATTCTTAGTTAATCCCATTTCCTTTGTATTGCCAATTTTGAATATTGGATCATTATTCCCTTGTTACCTTAGTCAAATAAAAGTTAAAAATAAAGATATGCTTAGAAACTACTTAGACCACAAACATTTAATTTTGGGAGAATTTAGCCAAAATAGCAAAAATGTGATTAAAAGCCTATGACATTGTTTTGTCATGGTGGACTTTTGCAAATGTCTTTGAAAAATAAAAATGTTTTTGTACTTGGGCAAGATGGATCGTTGGTGGGTGCAGGTTTATGCACAGGCTCAATCTAGTTAGGGTTGAGGCCCAGGGTTTGTTATTGAAAAGTTGCCCAAGTCAGTTAAGAACCGGTCTTTGAGCCGCATCTTGCAAAGCTCCAACGTACTACCACATGTTCTGTATGGGCAGAACTAGGCTTATTAACTTGTCATACCTCACTAATATATATGTCATATTTGTTGTGTGGGTGTTGGTTAAACGTTATTCCCACTTGGCGCAAGAGGGGATTTACGGTAGGTGGTTAGCCTAATGGAAGTGAAACCTCAGCGGGCATATTAGTAGTGAGGTAGAACATTGGAAACGTCTTGTGATAATTGCCTAGTCACACGCCTAAGGAAGCATGTATTGGCCGACATAACGGGTAAATTATCACGTGTGGGTAAAGTTGTACCCCCTCTGCAGAGTGTAAAACAATTCGAATAGCCGTGTCCACGGTCATGGACATGTTGAGCAAAGCCACACTAAGTTAGACTTTGTTTTTGGTTTTAAAAATAATTCTTGTACATGATTTCAGGATGGTTAATCCTTGTGGTAAAATGTGACGGTTAGCCATATGATAGGAGGGTATCCATCACCATGTTTCATATGGAGGATATCCACTATAAAATTGTTAATTTAAAATCTAATTTTAAGTTAAAGTTTAAAAATATGCCTTGAAACTTAGTATGATTATTTAAACTTGAAAATGCTGATTTATGCAAATAAACCCTTACAACCTTCCTTTGTTTACTTATGCATGCATTCTAAATTCTGTATTGGGTGCAATTTGCGAGCACGGTAGTTGTGCTCATCCTTGTTGAATATTATTATTCAGGAGAATACTACTATCTAGACGGTGAGGATCCAGACGTTTAGGCTACGCCTCAAGACGATTGCCTGTGGCGCATCGTGTGGCCTACTACCTTTTTGCTTCTGCTATGATTTGTTATTTGGCCTCAGGCCCATTTTGTAATAAATTCTATTTCTTATTAATAAAGCGCTTGATATGATTGTGATAACACTATTTGTGATACTGTGTACACTAGAAATCCTGGACTAGTGTGTAAACGCAGTGAATTCGGATCCTTCGTTCCCGAGTTCGACAGAGCCGGAACTAGGAGGGGGAAATCCAAGGTTCAGGTGGTCGTGGATGTCATGGGGTGGTCGTGCTCATGCTAGGGCACATGGAGATCAAAGGATAATACATGATGCGTGGTTGAAGCTACAGGAGGTGATGTCCTGGAGGCTTCGACGCGTAAGGGTTATGGAAGGCGTTCATAACTGGAAGGTTTAGAGATATTGGAAAACCCAGGATTTGAGGGGTTTCGGGTCCCCTGTTTTTCGAAAAAGATAGGATTATGTATCCGTGTTGATAAGGACATGGTTTAGGGCCCTAGCATATAAATGCCGAAGAGGTTAAGAGTAAAAATGGCCTTTTGCATGCTTTTTATGGTGGCTTTTAGCAGATAGTTTTTTTGGTGTTTTGTGCTAGAGTTTGAGGGGTGTTGTGAGAGCACTTTGTAGCCACAAAACATGATTGAGTAATAACATATCAGATCTATTCCAAAAAAGAATACTCATCATCGGCGGCTTGTTCTTCTGTCTTCAACCAGCTCTCATGGTGTTCTATCTTCGACCAGCTCTTGTGTCCATCTGTCTTCGACTACAGAAGTAAACTAGTCTCCACACAAATGAAATCCACTGCAGTGTTATACCCTAACGAAGATGGAGAGTCTGTTGGTAAAAAAGAATACAGAAGCATGATTGGTTCACTTCTGTATCTCACTGCTTCAAGGCCAGACATTTACTTTGTTGTATGTTTGTATGCTTGCTTTCCAGCTTCCCCACGTGCTTCACATCGCCAGATAGTTAAGCGCATTTTCAGGTATCTTCAGTCAACTTTAGAATTTGGTCTGTGGTATTCTTCTTCACCATGACTTACCCTTAGAGCTTATTCAGATGCAGATTTCGGGGGTTGTAGAAATGATAGGAAGAGTACTTCTGGCAGACACATCTCTTGTTTCATGGGCTTCTAGGAAAAAGTTGTATGTTGCTCTTTCTACTACTGAAGCTGAATATGTAGCTGCCGCTTCTAGTTGCTCACAATTACTTTGGATGACAGTTACTCTGAGAGATTTTGGCTTAGAATTGGATAATGTACCAATTTTCTTGTATAATACTAGTGCTATTTGTATTGCTAAAAATCATGTGCAGCATTTACAAACTAAACACATTGATATTCGGTACCATTTTCTTAGAGACCATGTGGAAAATGGAGATGTTGTTTTCATTTTATTGATACAGATTCACAAGTTGCTAATATTCTCACAAAACCGCTTGATTCTGCTCGGTTTGCTCTTTTGCGAAGTAAGCACGTCGAGGAGATTTTGGGCCAAAACTGTTGCTACTGCTTGCCATATTGCTAATCGTATCTTTGTGAGACCTTCTTTGGGCAAGACTGCTTATGAGCTTCGATTTTATAGAAAACCCTCTGTCTCGCACTTTCGAGTCTTTGAATCTAAATGTTTTATTCTCAAGACAGGAAATCTAGATAAATTTGAGTCAAAAACTTTTGATGGTTTATTTCTGGGTTATCCTGCACATTCCATGGGTTTTTGGGTTTTTAATGCCGAAACTAACCTTATTCATAGAGGAAGATGATGAAGGATTTGATGTTCTTGCACCTATTGCTGTTGACGCTCCTATTCCAGCACAAGAACCTGTTGTGACTACTTCGCCTTCAGATGAGGCTCCTGCTGCATCTTCATCATCAGCAGTACTTGCGGAGGTTGAAGAGATGCTTTCTTCTCCGAGTGCACTACTTCACATTCAAAGGCAGCACCCTCCGGATCAGATAATTGATAATCTTCATGAGCGAGTCACTTGCTCCAGGTATCATGATCCAAATCTCTACTCATTCTGCATTTGTTGCTTCCTTTGAACCTTACGATATTTCACATGATTTATCGAATTCTAGCTGGGTTAATGCCATGCATGAGGAGTTAGAGAATTTTGAGAGGAATAAGGTTTGGAATCTAGTAGAACCTCCTAGTGGCCATAATGTTATAGGAACCCGCTGGGTTTTCAAAAACAAACAAAATGAGGATGATTCTGTAATTAGAAATAAGACTAGATTGGTAGCTCAGGGTTTTAGCCAAGTTGAGGGGTTGGATTTTGATGAGACATTTGCTCATATTGCTAGACTAGAAACCATTCACATTCTGCATGCATTTGCTGCATCTAAGGGCTTTAGATTATATCAGATGGATGTTAAAAGTGCATTTTTAAATGGTTTCATAGAGGAGAAAGTTTATGTTAAGCAACCCCCAGGCTTTGATAATACCAACTACCCACACCATGTATTCAAGCTATCCAAAGCCTTATATGGTCTTAAACAAGCCCCTAAAGCCTGGTATGATAGGCATAAAACCTTTTTGCTTAAGAATGACTTTGAGATGGGTAAGATAGACAAGACTTTGTTCATTCTTAGGCGTGGTAATGACTTCTTGCTTGCTCAAATTTACGTTGATGATATTATCTTTAGTGGTTCTTCTTATGTTCTTGTTTCTAGCTTTTTTGAGACTATGTCCATAGAATTTGAGATGGGTATGATGGGAGAGCTCAACTACTTTTTGGGACTTCAAATCAAGCAATGCAAGGAAGGGATCTTCATCCATCAGATGAAGTACACTAAGGACTTGCTCAAACGTTTCGACATGGGTGACTGCAAGCCAATTTCCACTCCTATAGCAACTTCAACTGTTTTGTATCTAGATGAGGAAGGAGAAGCCGTGGATCAACGCGAGTACCGCAGCATGATCGGCTCCCTCCTGTACCTGATGGCCTCGAGACCAGACATCCACTTTACGGTCTGCCTCTGTGCGAGGTTTCAGGCGTCTCCGAGAACTTCCCATCGCCAAGTCGTTAATCTCATATTCAGGTATTTACACTCTACCATTCTGTATGGCATTTGGTATTTTTGTTCGTCATCTTTGTCCATTCGGGGGTTTTCTGATTCTGATTTTGCGGGCTGTCGGCTTGATAAGAAGAGTACCTCAGGCACTTGTCACTTCCTAGGCACTTCTCTTGTTTCTTGGTCTTCTAGGAATCAGTCTTCTGTTGCACAATCCACTGTTGAAGCTGAATATGTAGCTGCTGCTAGTTGCTGTAGTCAAATTTTGTAGATGGTAACCACTCTTAAGGATTATGGGTTAAATTTTGATAGTGTTCCTCTTTTCTGTTATAACACTTCTGCTATTAACATTGCTAAAAATCATGTGCAACACTCTAGGACCAAGCACACAGACATTCACTATCACTTTCTTAGAGACCATGTCGAAAAAGGTGATATTGTGCTGCACTTCGTAGAGTTCGAGGCTCAACTGGCTGATATCCTCACCAAGCGTTTAGACCCAACTAGGTTTGCCACCTTGAGAAGCGAGTTAGGTGTAATTTATCCCTATTTGTTGGTTTGAGGGGGAGTTTGATCTTTTCTAATCTTACCTTGTTGTTTTGATCTTTTCTGAACTTATTGATCTTTTTGAACTTTTTAGGTTTTTAGGCATTTATTGCATCTCATTGTATCATATTGCATTCATATGAAAAATCCAACAAGTGGTATCCAAAAGATGAATTGTAATATAAGTTTTTCTGCTTATCTTTTAAAATTGATGAAGTTTTAAAATTGATGAAGTTTTGCCTATTACCCTTTGGAGATTTAGTATTTCAATTCTTGCTCAATACCATGTCTAGTTCTTTGACTTGCTAGAATTATCATACTTTCACATATGTAGCTAAGTCTTTTCTGTACGAGCTAGAACTCTAATGCAACTCGGACTAAAAACTGTAATTTGTGGATGTTTTAGCTAGTTGCACAATTAGTGCTCCTTTTATGACATTGGCCTTGTCAGAATTGCTTTGTTAGCTCTTGAATCTAAAATTGACCATTACTTGAGCTTCTTGTGTTCTTGAGACTCTAAAACTACTCTTGTGAAGGAAGAAAAATCAAGATTGTCTGATGCTTAAATTATGCCAAACTACTCTTACGAGACTGCTTGTCAAAGACATGAACATGGAGATAGTTTGATGATCCAGACGATCTCATTGAGACTGCTTGTCAGAAATGACATGAACCTCAAGATTTTTCGCCCTGATAGAAGCTTAGGAAGAGTTTGTGGATGGCTCCTAGTCCAAGATCTTCTTCACTAAGATATACTTTTAATCAACTTCTGATCGAAGCTTAGGATGAGTTTATGGATGGTTCCTAGTCCAGAATCTTATCACTAAGTTAGATCATTAGTCAACTTCAATATTCAGTGCAAATGAAAGATTGTTGAAAAATGGGCATTTGATAAATTTGAGCAAAATGATTTAATACAGGACCCGATTGACTCTTAATGTGGTCTTTGTTAGCTTTTTGATCTTACTTTGGCATTTTCACATGGACAGTTTCACTTTAGGATCTCTGTTGATGAACTTGCTGAATTTGAAGCTTTGCTTAAATTGATCAAATTTATTGCTTTATATTGAGCCTTCATGCTTAGCTTTGATATATATGTCTTATCATGATCTTACTAGCTCTGTTAGGCTTGATATGTCGTTTGTGTAATATTATAAATGCTGGTTTGTTCTTTTGGGTAATCTCCAAAGCTTCTTGCAATCAAAAATTGAAAAATACAAAAATGAAACCACTCCATTGCACTTCATGCATACGCCCTCTTATGCTTCTTTCTTCATTCTGCATTTGTTATCTACGGATGAGAGGAAGACGTGATTTCTTGATGACTCAATTGTCAAAGGGGGAGAAGATATTTCAATGTTGGGGGAGAAGATATATCATTGTTGTACAAAGGGGGAGAAGATATATAAAAATGATAAAAAGGGGGAGAATTTGAAATTTTCTGTAATGTGTGGATCATAATGAGGGGTAGTTTTTTAATTGCATTCTTATTGTCTTATTGACTTTTCTGAACTTAAATTGCATTTATTTAACCTCACAATGATCATAGGTCAATTGAACAATTGTTCTTTCATATGGACCTTAAGTGAGATTTTTGACTCTTTTCTGGAATTTAAAGTTTTTGTGCTTTCTTTTGCCATATCTCACTTGCCTATGCTATTCTGATGCCAGTTTGGTCATTTCCATTGCTTTCTCTTGCTTATGGACCAAGTTATGTCTTTGTGCGAAAACGAAAGTATTTTACTTTTTAAACCTCCAAATTAGAATTTCTGGATTACTACCAATATGTTCATGAAGGGGGAGATTATGGATATCATGGGGATATGCTGCAGATCTTAGGATGATGTGACAATTGGCAATGACGTTAACGGTTTATCGTTTCATGTGTTTTTGGCAAAGTTTAAGGACTGTCAGGTCTCAGGCGGTCTAACCAGCCAGGGCGGCGGTCAGACCGGTCCAAGATCGGTCCGATCGACCATAGCGACGGTCGGACCGACCAACTTCAGAAAGTGTGGATTGAGCTGGGCCAAAAATAGATGGTGTAGACAAGAGAGGAGATTCTATTGCACTTGGTCCCATAATTTTTGGAGTCTCCAGTCAAAAGTTCTATTGGTTTGAAAATTCAAGCAGGTTTTGGTTTTCCAGAAAGGAAATTTGGCTAAGTCTTTAACTGGCGGTCTGACCGCTGCCACTAGGTGGCGGTATGACCGGCCAGGGTGGGAGGTCAGACCGGCCCTGGGGGCGGTCTGACCGGTTTTCACATGGATCGTCACCCATCGTGGCGGCGATATTCGGTTGTTAGGTCAAAGTCATGAGTTTCAGGGCATATATGTTGCATGATGCATATTTTGACTAACATGGGTCAAGTTGTTAAGAACTTATTCCCAATTTCGGTTTACTTGTCTATTGTTGTGCAGATTGCTTGGTGGTCAACGATGGTCAACGGCGAGGATGATCGGGACTAGACTTGGAGAGCTGAGGTCCAGAACGATCGACGATGCCGGGTGAGGTCAATGTACTCAAGCGTGGTGCAAGATGGACAAGGGTGACCTATTGGCTAATCCGAGGCGCAAGGTGGCGCAAGGTGTAGCTAGTTAGGTCAAGAGGTGTTAAAGACAACGCATTAAAATGCGTGCGTATGTGTCCCGTTCGTTTTGGGCCTTAACGAGAGCTCAATAGAGTTAAACTTCTAGAACGTCTAAGCCTCCACTATAAATAGGGGAGGGAGGTGGCTGCACCTCAGCTTCGTCTCTTTTGCTATTTTGTAAACCCTAATTTTCTTAGGGAGAGCTTTTGTGGAGGCTAGGGTTCTTGATAGTTTGATGTTATTTTCGTGCTCTAGGATTGAGCATTGCCCTCCATTGATGGAGAGGTTGTAAGCCCATATCATATCAATCAATCAAAGGAAAGTTTGATCATGTTTTGTCTCATTGCGTTCTTTCTCTATATTTGATGATTTTGAGTCTTTCTTTGATCCGCGAGCTTTTGATTGAATTCTTCATGTGATCTAGCTTGCTGTGACGTGTGGGAACCAATCTAGGATCATCTTGATCATCAATCACCCATGAGCAAGTTTTTAGATCAAGGTTTTGTTTTGATCCGGGTTTGAACCATTCTTTAATCAAACGGAAAAGGATCCTTATTCTTCCAAGAATTATCACAATACTCGATCGAAATTGGTTCCTGATATCATAGAGAAGGTGTGTTCCAAGTTTCATCAAGTTTGGAGTTGTATATCAAAAGTTTCATCTATTTGCAACTTCGTCATCGAGTAAGCTTCGTTCTATTCTTGAGTGGTGGTCGACCGCCAGAGTCACCGTCGACCCAAGCAGTGAACGGTCCGACCACCAGTGACACAGCGGTCCGACCGCCAGTGCATTGATTTGCTTTAATCTTTGTTGATTTTGTCGTATTGCTTAGGGGTTTATATTGGATTCAATATTAGTTTTCCGCTGTACTGATATACTGATCTTCATAGCTTCCATAGCTACTGGAGTGAAATTTATGTTGAATCCATTATTTGTGAAAAAGTGAGCGTGCTCTATTCACCCCCCAACCCTCTAGTCGCATTTTCGGTCCAATAGTTGCATCCTATGAGATTATTTTGAGAAGGAGTTTGTTGTTTAAACTGTCAGAATCTTTGTTTATCATACTTGTCAAACAATTCAACAAGTTCAAGCCCTTAAAATCAATTGAGGTGTAGAGCATTCTTTATCATATTTACTCATGTGTTGTGTATCTTTGATCATAATTGGTTATAATTACTTTACCACATTTGAACCAAAGCTGAAAAGGCAGAAGACTGTGACTAGATTGATTATAATTATTACTTTGTGATGTTCATTGAAAATGATTAACTTACTTGTGAGTCCTATTTTAAATATTGACTTTGATGCTCATATGTCTCCTATTGCAATCCTTTTATGTTCACTCAATTTGGCATGTTATAAAAAAAGAGGCATGTTATAAAAAAAAGAGAAAGAGAAAATTGAAAAGTTGTATGCTTCAAGCATGCCATACATACAGACACACACACACACACACAAAGATCATAAAATGTGCTCCAATGACAAGAAGTATGTTTTAAGCATGTCACAATTGAAAAGAAGTATGCTACAAGCATGCCATCATTGAAAAGAAGTATGCTCTAAGCATGCCACATGCTTAAGACTTGAGTTGGATTAATAGGTTGTTACATGAGACTGCTAGCTCATTTAGATTTAAAGTTTGCCTCATTTTTTAGTCTTTAACTTTTCTTTATGATATCTCATTGTGCTCTTTATAATCAGTTTGGTCATTGTTGAGATGTCCGTCAGCAATTTAACTTGCTTAATCATTCAAAAGACTTGTTTTGACATTGTTATATGGTATATGACTTTATATGATCTAGATAGCTCTACTAAAAAAGATGACTTGGTCAATCTATTAAATCAATGAGCGGTGACTTGGATAATCTACAAAGCTTCTTGATTTGTACTCTACTTGCGCCTTTCTTGATATTTTTCTTTCTCCGAAGTTCTTGATTATTACATTGTCAAAAGGGTGGGAAATTGGAGAAATCAATATGCTTGTGTTGAGGGGGAGCTTTTCTGTCGTGACTGTGTGTTAAGGATGAGCTTTACGACTACTGCTTTTACGACTGCTGCTTTTTTGAGTCAAAATTCCTTACTTTGTAGTTTTGAAACTTTCTTTGTTTCTTTTATTTCAAAATTCAACTCAAGTTTTTGAAGTGTTGTCAATGTATTCATAAAGGGGGAGATTGTCATACCATGTGGACTGGTCGTAAAAGATCAGATGGACTGGTCGCAGACTTTGTGAAGATGAATAAGTGTCGTTTGGGTTATATTGACTTTGCGACGTGAAAGTTGAAGGATCGCGGGAAGGCTACGATAGCACGAAAAAAATTTGCCGCGTAACCAAGGAACCTCCGCTAGTTATAAATCACGAGATTATCACTAGACGTGTCGACCCATAGCGAAAGTAGAGTCGATGCGGTCGTAGTCGTACTCGCCACGTGTCTTCTCCTCTGAGTAGTTGTACTCGCCGCGCGTCTTATCCTCCGAGTGGTCGTACTCGCCGCACATCTTCTCCTCTGAGTGTTCGTACTCGTCGCACGTCTTCTCCTCCGAGTGGTCATACTCGCCGCGCGTCTTCTCCTCCGAGTGGTCGTAACGAGTTGCGGATCGTCCTACTGCTGATGCGTCGCAACCACACCTCCAAGCTATCCACACGTACGGGGCAGGGATGCCACGCGCTGGAGTGCTAGCGTCGGCAGCGTGGTATGAGAAAGGCGTGGTTGTTAGGGTTTCGGGAGTTCTTCAAAAAAAATCATCATACCACTTGCCACCGCCCCTCTATATATAGGCATCCATAATGGGTCTCGTACTTGAGGCCCATTAGGAACTTGTGGCCTACAAGAATTCGGATCACCATCCAAATCAAATCCTAACCCTTTATGTGTGCGACCCTATAGGTTCATGTGTAATCGGTAGTGACTCGAAAACTCTTTTTCGACCACTAGTAGTTAGCGGTACCTAGTAGCACACAACGATTCCCAAACACACATACAATATATCAGACGAACCTTAATGCAATATGATCTACGACCAGGTCCATATCAGTAATGACCATCTCGTATCTCTATACGATCAGTTCATATTTGGTCTCGACCAATTTGTAACTCCTTACGACCAGGTTTCAACCACTTAGTGACTATATTCGACCAGCCTACGACCAGCTCGTATCTTCATACGACTAGTCTGTATCTGATCAAATTGAAAGACCTTCTCGTGTGTTCTCCCTTTGCCTCACGATGTCAGTTGAACTCCAGGTTAGATATTGTATCATCCATGGACTGTTCAATACTTTCTCGATCAAGTGTCGAATAACTTCATGTGGTCGACACTTCGACCACTAGTGGTATGGCCATGCAATTTCTTTATCCGACCACAACGAGGGCCCCAGAGATCTCTCTCCTGTTATGTTAGGAGGAGCAAATCCTATATCCGACCAGTCAAATACCTCCGCATATTTCATAGCATGCCCGAAAGCTACCTTTATAACTAACCAGTTACGAGTAGCGTTTGGCAACCCCCTACAAGTGCTACTACACATGTAGGAAATCATGCTGATCTCAGGTCTAAGGATTATACATCATCATTGTTAAGACCAACTAATGATACATTAATCATAATAATCTCAACAGTGTCTCAAGGTGGGTCTTTTCCAACACCAAGTTCTCTAACATGTGTCCATATTATTGGTTTGATATCTTCATATCCATGACTTGTGAAATATAGTCATCAACCAATACATATGCTAGTCTATTCATATGTGTTCTCATATATTTCCGATCAGGGAACGTTTAAGAATAATCATCACAAAAATATAGAGTTTCACAATCAAGTCACATACTTAATAATAAATATTATTGATATTATTCTAGGAACAATATAACATATTATCCTATGTTATGAACATAATGAAATATAGTCATATTTATGATTGCCTCTAGGGCATATTTCCAACAAAACTTTCGGTTGTTGAATTTTCAGTGTGAGTGGTCGGATCATGCCTTGTATCCAGTGATCTAATCGGTAATACTTGATGATTCTTTTCGACTGGATTCAAAGCATTGTAGCTTCGAGTGCCGAGTAGGGTAGTTCAGAGTTCTGTTGCTCCAAGTACTATATCTCCGACTACTGTAGCTCCGACTACTGAGTGCTAGTTTTACTTGTATTGTAGATCTGAGTACCGAGTGGCAAAGCTCTGAGTAATGTATTCCATCGTAAGTCGATGTGTGTAACGAATACGAAGGACAGTTGGAGTTGCATGGTCAAAGGTCTGCAAGCTACAGTGCACGGTCGATGGTTGAAACTACAGTGACTGGTCGATGGTCGAAGCTATAGCGACTGGTCCATGGTTGAAACTACAGTGACTCGTCGATGGTCGAAGCTATAGTGACTGGTCCATGGTTGAAGCTACAGTGACTGGTCCATGGTTGAAGCTACAGTGACTGACCGATAGTCGTGGGCTTTGTGGTCGGCAGTTGTAGGCTTTGTGATCGGTAGTTGTGGGCTTCGTGATTGGTGGTCGTACGCTTATAATAAGTAGTCGTAGGCTACGAGTGCTTCCAGCCTTGTTTTCTTTGAGTACCTTGAGTACTCGTGTCTAGTCGGCCAGCGGTATGAACGGCGTATACACAGCGGTAAGATCGGTTTTACAGAGTGATCTCGAGTTGTTTTTTTTGAAAGCTAGAATTTAAGGTCGTAGATGATATGATTCGTGTTTATTGATAAATTAGAGTATGATATACGTGTGTGAACTGATATTGGTCAAGTTGGAGAACTTGTGTCAGGAAAATATTCTTTGATCTTTGCATGTGCAGGTTGAGCGTGGAGACAGTCATGGTCAATGATGTGGAAGTCCGAACTAGGAGGGGAAATCCAAGGTTCAAGTGGTCATGGATGTCACGGGTTGGTCGTGCTCACACTGGGACGCATGGAAATCGAAGGTGAATGCATGATACGTGGTCGAAACTACAGGTGGTGGCGTCTTGGAGGCTTCGACGCGTGAAGAGTTATGGAAGACGTTCATAATTGGAAGGTTTATAGATATTGAAAAATCTGGGATTTAAGGGGTTTCGTGTCCCCTGATTTTCAGAAGAGATAGGATTATGTGTCCGTGTTGATATGGACACGGTTTAGGACCCTACCATATAAAGGTCGAAGAGGTTAAGAGTAACAAGAGTCTTTTTGGAAGCTTTTTGTGGCTGCTTTCGGCAGAGAGTTTTTCGGTGTTTTTGTGCTAGGGTTTAAGAGGTGTCGTGGGAGCACTTTGTACCATAGAACATGATTGAGTAATAACAGATCAGATCTATTCCAAGAAAGATTAGTCATCGCTGGCGGCTTATTCTCTTGTCCTCGACCAGCACTCGTGGTGTTCTCTCTTCGACAGGTTCATCTGTCTTCGACTAGTTCTTGTCAAGAGTGGTTTTCAACTTGTTTTCATTCCAAGTAGTGCCAGACATTACGAAGTCATAGGGCGTAAGAAATCTGATAGTCGAATCCTTTCGACTAGGTGATCGCAACTTCTTGGACCAAATAGACTTCACTTTCTTCGATCACATGTTGTGCCGCTCACCCGGTTGTCGAAAATAGTTGTGACTAGCTGAATAGATTAGAGTTGTTTTGACCACTGCGACTAGGTGACAAACTTGTACGAGTACGTTGTATTTTGTTGCTTGTTGAATTCATAGCAGATACTCTTCGGTAAGTTGAAAAGGAAGGCACTACAATCATTCACCCCCTCTGATTGTCGTATCCGATCCTAGAGGGGAAAAGCCACATCACTGGGCAGAAGGCATAGAGCAGGATAAATAGTGATGTGATTGGGTAGGTTGTATTGTTGAGACGCTCGGTTACATTGATTAGCGCAGTGCCATGAAAAGCATCAGTCTCCAAGGTACAATACATGGAGCACCACCCTTGGAATTTTTTGCTAATTAAGCACATGTTGAGCACATATTTGCATAAATAACTCACTATTACTGCGGGGTGACGGTGCGGCAACACTGGAGCCACCACCATGTGTCTCCGCCAGCCCGCAGCCCGCCACTTGTCGCCTCTTCGGCCGTTGCCGCACCGTGCGGCAACGACCGAGGAGGCGACACGTGTACAGTTAGTTAGTTTAGCCGTTGGGTTAGGGTTAAGTAGGTTAGTCGTTGCGTTAGGGTTAGGGTTAAGGTTAATTAGGGTTAGGCTGAAATTGTTAAGAATTTTGAAATATTGCAAATGAGTTCAAAAAATTATGAAATTTTTTGTGGAGCCTCTCGACATCGTGTACTTGCTTGTGTAAATTTGCAAGAATTTGATCCGTTCAGAATTTTTCTCACTATTTTGTATAATTTTCATGTTTTTACGAATTTGTAAATGTACAAACTTAGCTCCAAAAACTATGAATTTTATTTTGAAGGCTCCTCACGCAGTGGATTTGATTGTGTAATGTTTTGTTATTTTTATATGTCTTCTGGTATTGTCTCGAAATTTTAGGATTTTGGTTGCGAAAATTTCAATTTTAGGTCTCGGAAATTAGGGTTTCATGATTTTATGTTACTTGGAATGTATAGAAAAATTGCATTGCAACTCCATTGGAGATGTCGATATACAATATGGCGTAGGAGTACACACATAACTACCAAAATACGCGTACAAAAAATAGCAAAATAAAATCGCATACATGCGATACTATATGGCTCACTCGTCTGAACCACTACACTCTGCCAGCTGCGGCTACGTCTGCATGCGTGGCCTTGTTTTGCGCCGAGCATGACTCGTGGAATACGTCCCCCAGTCCGGAGAGCGCGTGTTGGTTCGGAGGAGGTACAAAGACCGTTGAGGAGGAGGTGGACCAGTCGGCTGACCCTAGAGCAGAGTCTGGTCCGCGTGCATGTCGTCGTGATGAGCCATGCTGACCTGGGGGACACATCCGATGAATTCATCCACGCGGAGTCCATAAAATCACTCCGAGGGTACGATGCCTGCAACTCTGGTTGGGTGGATGAGCTTTGGCCTTGGACGTCGGGGTTTCCGCGATACCCGGAGGGGCTCTAGCCTTGAACGTACAGTGGGGCAGTGAACCCGGAGGAGTTCTGCCCATGAACGTATGGTGGGGTAGCGAACCCGAAGAGCTATGCCCTGCGTACGCTCCAAACCCTGGTTACCATTATCTGTACCCTGATGTCGTGTACTGCTCCTTGGCAGGAGTTGGGAGGCCCGTATCATCATCATCATCGACGTGAACTAGCCATCACACCCATGGTCGTCACCCCTACGGACAACTGAAGGCTGCAAGACGAAACGATGGTAGTACAAATAAACACTCTAGACGTAAACTGAGAACCTCGTACCTCCCGGATATGCAGTGCAGATGACAGACGGGGAGAGCCAGTCTGTGTACTGAGCATGGATGGCAGAAGTGATTCATCCCGACGGACCTACAGCGGCAGAACGTAAGGCATAACCAAAAAAATTGAACGTGGATTTGTACATACGGATGATCGACGGGGAACGCTACAACGCCTACCGGCTCGCTTGGCCGTGGTGACCTAGCGGGCAACCATGCCCCCCCACTTGGTGCTCAATGCGCAGGATGTCGTCCATCGAACGGCAGCAGCTCAAGTTCTTTATTATCTTCTTCATCTCCGCTGATATGTGCTTTAATTTTTTTTGTATTTCGTCGGGGTTCCATCTGGGTTGCAGAGGCCGGCCACCGATGCGGTATGGACGCGATGCGCCCACTGCAACTATAGTGACATACGTAACATGTTTATTAACAAAGAGTACATATATCATCAACGACCAGACCAGAGGTTGTAAGTGTCTTACAGCATCGTCACGCCGCGAATCGCTGTGACAATCGAATGAGCGGTGGGACAATCGAATGAGCGGTGGAGGCTCTGGTCGTGTGTCTCCTCTGTCACCAGCTCCGGACGCTCCGGTGGAGGAATGGTGAGTCTTACGCATGTCCGTGGCTCGTACCACTCCATGTACGTCCGTACGTCTCGGGGTCATACGGACGTGGGGCATGCAAGACATCCAAGTGCGCCCTCTCTGTCCATGCCGTAGTCCATACGTGCTGGACCGAGCGCTAGTCCTGAGTATGCCCACCCTGTCTCGATCGCCTGTATTTCTAGAAGTATTAGTGTTACAAAAGAAGATGTAAGAACAGTAAGTATTACTCGGATGAAGTTTGACTCACAGGTGTACGACTCGTGGCAGGAGCCTGTCGTCCGGGGGGCACGACCTGGTGCGCACCAATCTGTCACATTACACGCTGCACCACGTAAGGCTCCACCATATGTGTGAACACCAAGTGGCAGTTCATCGTCTACAGCAGAGGGATCTCCTCCTCCTTGTCCTCCTCGCTCCCGGAGTCCACATCGCTTAAGGATTGATCCCCAAAAGCCGCAAGAACCCGGTGAGCGGCTTTCGTCAGCTTGACAGCATCATACCTTGATTTGTTCCACTGAGGCTTCTTCCAAGCTGGCTTTCCCTCCTTACGGTTGCTCTTACCTTTCAGTTTGGGGCAATTTGCCCGGATATGATTAAGCTCACCACACTCATAACAAGTTAGGGATCTCCTCTATTTCTGTTTCTCATATTATTATAGACTCGTGTGACCTTTTTGACTATGAGGGCCAACTCAGCCTCACGAAGACTTTCAAACTACTCTTCATGAATTGCAGATAAGCCAGGAAGCGAAAATCCAGAAGAAGACTCAGAAGACCCATCAGAAGATCTCTTGAGCAGCTCTGCTACCAAAGCCATGTTTTCCCTCTTAGATTGATCAATCCTCTTAATCTCATAAGTCTTGAGCTTGCTATAGAGCATCTCCAAAGTCAGATCAGAGAGGTTGACGTTCTCCTCAATGGTGGTAGCATTTATCTCCCACTCCTTGGTGTTTATAGCAGCCAAAAGGTGGGTGGCATTTTCAGACTGGGAATATTCAATACCAACAGCTTTCATCTGATTAATCACTTCATTAAAGCAACTAAAAATGTCATCGATGCTCTCTCCAGGACGCATCTCGAATTTGTTATATTCACGCTTATAGACTATTTGGCGTACTTTCTTAATTTAGGACGAACCCTCATGGTAGGTTTCGAGGGTGTTCCAAATCTCGTGCACAGTCTCAAGATTACAAATCCGATCATACTCCTGTCAACCAAGCCCACCATATAAGAGATTTTTTGCCCGTAGTTGTTAGCCAAGAGGGCTGCTGAAGCCGACGTAGCAACTTCGGGAACAACGAGCGGGGCTCGAACAACCTCCCATATAGCTTGTCCTTCGCTCTCAAAGAAGACTCGCATGTGATATTCCAATAGGCATAGTCATGCCGATCGAAGATATGCGGCTTGGTGGAGTATTTATCCATCGCCAAGTTCAGTGACCAGTTAAGATCAAGATTGAACTAACCGGGCTCTGATACCACTTGTTGGACCGAAAAGGCGACTAAAGGGGGGGTGAATAGGAGCACGCTCACTTTTTCATAAATCTTTTATTCAATAAGATTTTACTCCAATAGATATAGAAGCCATGAAGATCAATATACCAGTACAGCGGAAGACTAATATGAATCCAATTTAACCCCCGAAGCAAAACAACGAAAATCAACACAAGCTAAAACAAAACTCAGTATTGGGCGGTTCGACCGCTAGGTCAATGGCGGTCGGACCGAGGACCTTGGGCGGTCTGACCGCCGGCCTGAAGAACAGATCAAACAGCCCGACAAGCGAAGTTGCAAATAGATGTAACTTTTGATCTACAACTCCAAACTCGATGAAACTTGGAACACACCTCCTCTAAGATGTCAGGAACCTATTCCAATTGAAGATTATGAAAATTCTTGGAAGAATTACGATCCTTTTTCGTTTGAGAGGAGGAAGGTTCAAAACCGAGTCAAAATGAAAACTAGATCCAAAATCTTGCTCGTGGGTGATTGATGATCAAGATGATCCTAGATATGTTCCCACATATCACAGCAAGCTAGATCATGTGAAGAAATCAAGCAAAAACTCACGGATCAAAGAAATACTCAAAATCATAAAATAGAGAGAAGGAAAGTAAAGAGACAAAACTTTGATCAAACTTTCCTTGGATTGATTTGATATGATTTTGGTTTGCAGCCACTCCATCAATGGAGGACAATGCTCAATCCAAGAGCACGAAATCAAATCAAAACTCTCTAGAACCCTAACCTCCACATGTCCTCTCCCTAAGCAAAATTAGGTTTTCAAAACAATAAAAAGAGACGAAGAGGGGTGCAGCCACCTCCCTCCTCTATTTATAGTGGAGGCTTAGACCTTCTAGAAGTTTCACTCAATTGGGCTCCCGTTAAGGCCCAAAACAAACGGGTCACACACGCACGCATTTTAAAGCGTCGTCTTTATCGCCTCTTAACCTAATTAGCTTCCCCTTGCGCCATCTCGTGCCGCGGATTGGCCAATAGGTCACCCTTGTCCATCTTTCACCACGCTTGAGTTCATTGACCTCACCCGGCCTCATTAATCGTTCTGGACCTCAGCTCTCCAAGCCTAGTCCTGATCATCCTCGCCGTTGACTGTCGTTGACTACCAAGCAACCTGCACAACAATAGACAAGCAAACCGAATTCGGGAATAATTTCTTCACAACTTGACCCTTGTTAGTCAAAACATGCATCATGCAACACATATGCACTGAAACTCATGACTTTGACCTAACAACCAAACATCGCCGCCACGAAGAACGACGATCCAAGTGAAAACCGGTCAGACCGCCACCATGGCCGTTCTGACCGCCACCTATTGGCCGGTCTGACCGCCAGTTGGGACTTAGCCAATTTCAGCCCCTGAAATTCCGAAACCTACTAGAATGTTTAAACCAATAGAACTTTTGACTGGAGACTCCAAAAATTACGGGACCAAGTGCAATAGAATATCCTCTCTTGCCTACACCCTCTATTTTTGGCCCAACTCAAAACACACCTTTTTAGATTTGGTCGGTCCGACCTCCGCTATGGCGGCCGGATCGCCACCGGTCGGTCCGATCGCTAGGTGGCGGTCGAACCGCCTATGGTCGGTCGATCGCCGCTTGCCGGCTCGATCACCGAGGCTAGAAACGACCGATTCTTTGCCGAAAACACGTGAAACAATAAACCTTTAACGCCATTGCCAATTGTCACATCATCCTAAGATCAGGAGTATATTCCCATGATATCCACAATCTTCCCTTGATGAACACATTGGCAATAATCCAGAAAATGTAATTTGAAGGTTTGAAAAGTAAAATACTTTCTTTTTCGCATAAAGGCACAACTTGGTCCATAAGCAAGAGAAAGCAATGGAAATGACCAAGCTAGCATCATAATAGCATAGGCAAGTGAGATAAGGCAAAAGAAAGCATAAAAACTTTAAATTCCATAAAAGAGTCAAAAATCTCACTTAAGGTCCATATGAAAGAACAATTGTTCAATTGACCTTTGATCATCGTGAGGATTAAGAAATGCATTGTTCAGAAAAGCAATAAGACGATAACAATGCAATTCAAAAGCTCCCCCTCACTTTGATCCTCAAATTTCAAAAAATTCAAATTCTCCTTTTTTCTCCCCCTGTGTGGTTGGAAACAGGACCCAACCAAAGTGCTGGAGAAGGTAAGCAACGAGGTGTGTCCTAACGACCTCGTGAGGTGCACCCTGCGAGCACTGACTGAACTGCCTCAGCCAAGCCTGGCGGGACACCACGTATACGCTCCAGGAGAGGTCGGCCGAACCACTGCTCCAGCTCGGCTTTCCAATCCGCACCCGGAGTGCCCGGAACAAGTGGCTCATCCTGAATTGGGAGACCGGTCAAGAGAGAGATGTCCTGCAGGGTGACCGTCATCTCACCCCATCGAAAGTGGATGGTGTGCGCCTTGGACCTCCACCTGTCGACAAGTGCCAACAGCAGGCTGCCGTCTACGGTGAACTGGCATCCGACGGAGACCAACCTCGCAAGGGGAAACAAGCCCGTGTCCCGAAGGAACGGGACGTAGCGATCGTCTAGCTCCCAGTAATCCCTCCTGGCCCGAAGCAGCAGGGGTGAAGGGCCATCGGCGTCACCGGCGATCCACAGTTTGCACCGGTCTCCTGGGTAAGAGCCATTCGCATTCTACTTTCATTTACTGCGTCTAAGGGTTTTAGGTTGCACCAGATTGATGTCAAGAGTGCATTTCTAAATGGTTACATAGAGGGGGAAGTATATGTTAGGCAACCCCCAGGTTTTGAGAACCCCAAGCATCCACATCACGTGTTCAAGCTGTCCAAAGTCTTATATGGTCTTAAGTAAGCCCCCATAGCCTGGTATGATAGACTTAAGACCTTCTTGCTTAAGAATAATTTTGAGATGGGCAAGGTAGACAAGACTTTATTCATTCTTATGCATGGCAATGACTTTCTGCTTGTTCAGATTTACGTTGATGATATTATCTTCGGTGGTTCTTCTCATGCACTTGTTTCCAGCTTTTCTGAGACCATGTTCAGGAATTTGAGATGAGTATGATGGGAGAGCTCAACTAATTTCTGGGGCTCCAAATCAAGCATTGCAAGGAAGGGATCTTCATCCATCAGATGAAGTACACTAAGGATCTGCTCAAGCGATTTAAGATGGGTGACTGCAAGCTGATCGCCACTCCCACGGCGACTTCGACTGTTTGGATCCAGATGAGGAAGGAGAAGCCGTGGACCAACGCGAGTACCACAGCATGATCGGCTCCCTCCAGTATCTGACGGCCTCAAGACTGGACATCCACTTCACGGTCTGCCTCTGTGCGAGGTTTCAAGCATCTCCGAGTACTTCACATCGCCAAGCCGTCAAGCATATTTTCAGATACCTTCACTCTACCCTCCAGTATGGTATTTGGTAATCCTACTCTTCTTCCTTGTCCATTCGGGAGTTTTCTTATTCTGATTTTGCTGGCTGTCGGCTAGATAAGAAGAGTACCTCACGCACTTGTCACCTCTTAGGCACTTCTCTTGTCTCTTGGTCTTCTAGGAAGCAGTCCTCTGTTGTACAATCCACTGCAGAAGCTGAGTATGTAGCTACTGCTAGTTGTTGTAGTCAGATTTTGTGGATGATGTCCACTCTTAAGGGCTATGTGTTATCTTTTGCTTGTGTTCCTCTTCTCTGTGAAAACACTTCTGCCATTAATATTGCTAAGAACCCTATGCAACACTCTAGGATCAAGCACATAGACATTCGTTATCACTTCCTTAGAGACCATGTCGAGAAGGGTGATATTGTGCTACATTTGTGGAGTCCGAGGCTCAGTTAGCCGATATCATCACCAAGCCTTTAGACCCAACTAGGTTTGCCACCTTGAGGAGGGAGTTAAGGGTAATTTATCCCTATGGGTTGGTTTGAGGGGGAGTTGGTTCTTTTCTGAGTTTACCTTGTTCATCTGATCTTTTCTTGATCTTTTTATGCATCTCATTGTATCATATAGCATTCATATGAAAATTACAAAAAGATGCATTTTAATATAAACTTTACTACTTGTCTTTTAAACTGATGAAGTTTTGCTTATTACCCTCTTGAGCTTCAGTATTATAATTCTTGCTCAACACCATGTCTAGTTCTTTGACTTGCTATAACTATCATGCTTTCACACAAGTAGCTAAGTCTTTGCTAAATGGACAAGAACTTTAAGACAACTTGAACTAAAAAAATATAATTTGTGAATCTTTTAGCTAGTTGCACAATTAATGATTCTTTTGTGACATTGGCCCTGTCAGAATTGATTTGTTAGCTCTTGAATCTAGGATCGAACGTCTCTTGAGCTTCTTGTTCTTTTGTGAATCTAGAAAGTTCTTGTTTAAAATTTTAAAAATATATCAAATTTTGAGTTTCTCATGTGATTAAATTGTGCCAAACTATTCTCACTACACTGCTTGTCAAAGACATGGACTTGGAGATAGTTTGATGATCCAGATGATCTCATTGGAACTGCTTGTCAAAATTGACATGAACCTCGAGATTTGTCGCCCTGGTTGAAGATTAGGAAGAGATGTGGATGGATCCTAGTCCAAGATCTTTTTCACTAAGATAGGTCGTTAATTATCTTGATTGAAGCTTAGGAAGAGTTTGTGGATGGCTCATAGTCTAGGATCTTCTTCACTAAGATAGATCTTTAATTAACATTAATATTCATTGCAAATGAAAACTGTTATAAAAAATGAGTGACTAAAGAACTATGAGCAAAATGATTTAATTTAGGACTTTTTATCTCTTGGATGGTCATTGTTAGCTTCATGATCTCACATTGACATTCTGATATGGCTATTATCACTTTAAGATCTCTGTTGATGAACTTGCTAATTTTGAAGTTTTGTTTAAATTGTTACAATTCATCGTTTTTTCTTGAGCCTTCTAGCTTAGCTTTGATATATATGTCTTAACATGATCTTGCTAGCGTCATCAGGCTTGATATGTATTGAGTAATAGTAGAAATACTAGCATGTTCTTTTAGGTAATCTCCAAAGTTCCTTGTACTAAAATTTGAAAAACAAAAAAATGAAGCCACTCCATTGCATTTCATGCATGCTCCTTCTAATGCTTCTTCCTCATTTCCACATTTATTATCTCTAGATGAGAGGAAGGCATGATTCCTTAATAATTCCATTGTCAAAGGAGGAGAAGGTATATCAAAAATATTAAATGAGGGAGCTATTTGGAGAAAATGCGAGGAAATGAAATTTTTGAAAAGTGATGATCATAGTGAGGGGGAGTATGTATTTCGTATTCTTGTGACCTTATTGCCATTTCTGAACTTGAGTTGCAATTCTTGGAACCTCACAATGATCAAAGGTCAATTTGAACAATTGTTCTTTCATATGGACCTTAAGTGAGATTTTTTACTCTTCTTTGGAAATTGAAGCTTTCTCGCTTTGTTTAGCCTTATCTCGCTTGCCTATACTAATCTGAACTTGGTCATTTCCATTGCACTCTCTTGCTCTTGGACCAAGTTGTGCATTTGCGCGAAAACATGAGTATTTCTACTTTTCAAACCTCAAACTTACATTTTTGGAAAATTGCTAATGTATTCATCAAGGGGGAGATTGTGGATATCATGGGGATATGCTCATGATCTTATGATGATGTTACAATTGGTAATGGCATTGAAGGTGTTGTCAGGTCACTGGCGGTCAGACCGGCTAAGAGTAAGCGGTTCGACCAGACAGTGGCGGTCGGACCGACCAGGAGCGGCGGTCCGACCGGTCTGGAGCAGTCCGACCGGTCTGGAGCGGTCGGACCGGCCATTGTGAAACTTTGATTTTGGAGCTAGACCAAAAATAGAGGGTGTAGGCAAGAGAGGGATTCTCCTACACTTGGTCTCATAATTTTTGGAGCTTCTAGTCAAAAGATCTGTTCGTTTGAAATTTCCAGAGAGGTCTCGGATTTTCAGGGTGGAAATTTCGCTAAGTCCCTAGATGGGCGGTCAGACCGGCTCATGAGTAGCGGTCAGACCGGCCAGAGCGGTCAGATCGGCCCATGGGTGGCGGTCTGACCAGTTTTTACTTATTTGTCGACCATCTTGGTGGCGATCTTTGTTTGTTAGGTCAGGTTCATGGTTTTCAGTGCATATATGTTGCATGATGCATGTTTTCACTAACGTGGGTCAAGTTGCGAAGAACTTATTCCCATAATCGATTTTTTCGTCTATTGTTGTGCAGGTGGCTTGGAGGTCAACGACAGTCAATGACGAGGATGATCGGGACTAAGCTTAGAGAGCTGAGGTTCAGAACGATTGAGGATGCCGGGTGAAGTCGATGGACTTAAGCATGGCGCAAAATGGACAAGTATGACCGAACGAGAAGTTCGGTGCGACTGGTTGCATCAAGCGGCGCGGGGGTCGGTGCAAGTGCCATGGTCGTTTCGGTGGGAGCCTGAAGTGAGAGACTTGCCGACATGAAGAGAGTCGTTGATCAACCTACACGTGGCGAAGCATGGGAGTGCTTCATGAAGATTAGACTCGGTCTTCGGAGAAGAATCGAGAAAGTGTATTTTGTAACTTCACCAAGATACCGCTTTGATTGCTTTTGGCTAAACCGCAGCGCAAGACGACGTAAGGAGAAGTGGTTTAGGTCAAGAGAAGATGAAGACGACGCTTTGAAATGCGTACGTAAGTGAAATCCGTTTGTGTGTGGGCTTAACGGGTGCTCATTAGGGAATACCTTCTAGAAGCTAGCCTCCACTATAAATAGAGGAGGGTGATGATTGTGCACCTCCCACCTCTTGTGTTTTTGTTGAAACCCTAGTTTTGGTGTTTAGGGAGAATAGTGGAGAGGTTAGGTTTTTAGAGTTTTGATTGATTGTGTGCTCATGCGTTGAGTATTCGTCTTCCATGATGGAGTGGTTGTAAACCAATATCTATCTCAAATCAATCCAAAGAAGATTCCTCAAAGTTGAGTCGCTTTATATTCTTGCTCTCTATTTTGTAATTTTGGGGCTTTCTTTAATCCACGTCTTTTCTTTTAGTTTCTGGCCTGGATTTTGCTTATTGTGACATGTGAAAATCCATCTAGAATCATCTTGATCATCTATAATCCATGAGCAAGTTTTTTATCATGTTTTCATTTTGAATCGGTTTTGAAGCAATCTTCACTCAAACAGAAAAAGGTTGGAACTTTTGCTAAGATCTTCACGATCTTTGATTGGAATATGTTACTAACATCCTAGAGAATGTGTGTTTCAAATTTAGCGGAGTTTGGAGTTATAGATCAAAAGTTAGACTAATTTGTGATTTTGAGTTCGGCTGATTTTATTGTTCATTGGACTGGAGGTCAGACCGCCACATATAAAAGTCGACCCGCCAATCTGAGAGGTCAGACTGCCCAATTTATTTCAGATTGAGTTTTCATGATTTTTTTTTTGTTTTGCTTCGGGGTTTTGATTAGATTCAATATAAGTCTTCCGCTATGCTTGTACATTGAACTCCATAGCTCTCATAGCTATTGGAGTGAAATTCTTGTTGAGTCCGATCTTAATGAAAAAAAGATTGTACTTCTATGCTCTCTCTGATCACTATTTTGGTCCAACAGATCACGTTGTCTTTGGGCCTCCGACGAGGTGGGCCGATACCGTAGAGCGCCGTGCGACGAAACACGCAACCGGTCCCGAGGTATGTGGGTCCCTGGTTGCCGTGGAGGGAGAGCATGGTGCCATCGAAGAAAACGCGGCTGAGGTTGCCGTAACGGTCAGTTGGGTCAACATTGCCGAAGCTCTGCGGGAACTGAACGAAGCCGATGCTGTCGCCTTCGCGTCGGTCCAGCACTCCAGCACGAAGCAGATGGCAGCACGGAGAGCCTGTGAGCCGTTGATGCAGCGGTCGCAATCGAAGTTCATGACGAAGGGTGCATTGGATAGCAATGCGGAGACGCGCGGTTGAGCATTCAAGGCGCCGGGCGCCTTCTTATCGACAGGGTAGTCAGCAGCGAGGATAGAGAGGATGGAATTCATGGTGTACAATGTTGGCTCGTCGACGGGATCAGCGGTGGTGACGAAGATGTCGATGCCGGGGAGTTTGGAGTTGCTATCTGGGAGGTCACATTGTTGCCTGAGGGCACCAAGGTTGGGTACGGTTTTGATGGGGTTGAACTTTGGGAGCTGGTTGAGTAGCCACGAGAAGCCAAACCAGATGTCCCCAGCCACGGTCATCACCCAAAACCACACCACGTCAGAATTGTTATGCTCGATGCGCCATGCGAAGAATAGGATGACTCCAATTAATCGTATGAAGATCAATGCCCTGTTTATACATGAGAGGGAAAATTTTGCCATCAGGTCTAGTCATGGAAACGGATGCAAACGCAAACCAGAGATCAAAAAAAATCAGCCAATTCGATTGATCTTATATGCATACGGAGGCCTTATCTGTTTTTAATACGTTTTGAACATGTCCTGCGATCACAATTTCTAAGCATGGCCACTCTTTTGCATTCAAACTGGAGACTGGAGTTCAGGGCGCTAAGTTGAGAATTAGTACATGCCTGTCGCGTGCTGCGTGGCGCGTGCACACAGAAAATGGATTACTAAGCTGTACGCACTTACGCACCTGTACGCGTGCAGGAGGGCGCCCTTGACCTTGAACGATCGGAACAGCAGCGGCCGGCCGTCCTCGCCGCCGCTCTCTTTCACGGCCCGCATCTCTTCCTCGTCGGCAGCCACCCAGTACTTGTCGTTGGCGCTGATCTTCCTCGCACCGTTGCCGCCGTTCGCCAGCAGCGGGTCGGCGAGGCCTGCATTGCCCCCACGAGCACCTGCGGCCGCCGGCAGCGAAGGCAAGCCTGCTACCAAGTCCGAGCTAGGCTTAGGCCGGCGCTTAGGTCTCGGACGGCAGAGGAATAGTAAAGCTAGTGCAGCGGCACACGAACAGTGCTACACTATGTATATACAGCTAGACACGGCGGCCGGCCGGAATCGATCGAGTGAACTAGTGAAGACGACATGCGAGGTGCTGCCACATGCCTTCAAAACTGTATATTACAACAGTAATTGGCGATCAAAACTGTATTTCCCAAAACAATTTATTTATGTGAATCTAACAGAGTAATACGAATTAATGAAACTTCCATGCGTGCAAACGTGCACGCAGCACACTGCACTCACTAGCTAGAATCCATGTGGGCGAGAGCTGATCAAGCAAGACGGCTTCCAATACAATTGGGACCATACAGACAAGACATACAAGCTCGCGGTTCTGTAATGGTCTTTATGTCTTTATTTCAGTGCTAAGCTATAGTCAACAAGCTGATTGTCATCTTGAAGTTGCTTGACAGTCTTCATTGTTAGTTACTTCCTGATGGCCTCATTGTTTAATCAGGTGTGATGCTACGATCGGATCTGTTAGTAAGCCAAACGAGATCTGAACGTTATCCCTTCTTTTGAGTTCTACTCATCTGGCACTATTTTGAAGTCCACTCACCTTGAATTAACCACTCTGATACGTGACCATTGGATCTTGGAAAGCAAATTATTATAAATTTATTGATTTATAATACAGCAGTCTGTCAAAACAATTATATTTGAAACGCATCTTAAGCGCTACGAATTAAAATACTGAACTAAAATCACCATGTTGGGCGATACAATCTTTGTACTGGAGAGTACTATGTTTTGTAGTATAGCAGGGATCAGGGGATCCTTCCTACAGGATTTAACAAATCTCTCAGTTGGACGTGATTAATACAGCTACAGTCGTGCCAGCTAGTGCCCCCGAAAGTTTGTGGCCTAATAACGTTGAGATTACTCCTTCAGTTTTGTCGGACCCAAATTTCTTGTTTGGGATTTACTATATCAATTTGTGTTATTCTTTATATCAGTAGATAGCATATATAAATACATATTTAAAATATTCATATACATCGCATTCATAGCCAATATATTACATAACTGGTCGTACGACCACTGTTATACAAAAAGGCACAAGAGCTACCATAGATCCGAGTACAGAGTAGAGGTAAGTGTGGAAGCAAAACAGGTAATGGTGGATCCATTCACTCTGCTCACAGACAAGCGACTGGGGGTCCTGGCCTAGGCTTCATCTTCATCTCCACCGACTGGTTCATCCGCCCAGTAGTGGTCGTAGGGGTCCTGGTCGATCATCTTCAAGGGAAGGCTCAAAGTTCTTTTATTGGCATAAAGCCAAGTTTGAAATAGATCAAGTAGTAGAACATCCCGCGACCTACCATTTTTAAGAACATGTTTTATAAATTGAATTTTATTTGTAAAGTACTAGTGGAAATCTCATCTCCTATACCATCGAGTGGCTCCATCCACTCGATGCTCGGGCTAACCTGTAATTACCATTGGTCCCCGACCAGGCTTTCACAAATCCCTAGGGTTCCACCCTAGTTTTTCATTCCACAAACACACACAAATGGTTTTATAAAAATGAAAGCTACTTCAAGTGAGTTCCCGGCACCGCTCTTGACTGTGAGCACGACTATCTAGATAGTTTTCTTACTCTGCAGAATTTGTACACTTTACCCACAAGAGATAATCACCGGATATATACATATATTTCTTTAGACATGTGAATCAGGAGAGATCATCACAAAGCCTTTACAATGCCCAACCTCGACGCAACCCCACCCATTAAGGTTTCCATTGCCAGAGCCACGCTCCCAAGTGGCCCCCTCACGCACCGTGTGGTTTTCTGTAGCTTCTACCCATACACACGCCACACACCATCTAGTGGCGAAGCCACGCCGATGCGAACAAATTAGTTAGCCAAGTCATACCCATTATAGACTTGTGGTCGTACTATTTTTACACCAGAGGTCATCACAAGAACTCGGTCCTTTATTGACTTGGGCGGTGCGACCACATACCCCACCGACGTTCATCACCAGCACCAGCCACTCTTTCCATCCGCCCAAGTCGAGTAGAGAGTTTCAGGTTTTGGTTGGTTTTGGAAATAACCTTTAGACCAACAAACCAGCTGGGCTCCCAACCACGACTGTCCAAATCCAGCTTTTCATGTTTGGGGAGATTGTTATGCACTTTAATGCCCGCACGACCACGTATCTAAGCAAGGCTAAGCATGATACTTAGATACATACTTATTATCTAGCATGTAAACCATTAGTTCTATGGTGACAAATAATAATGTCCAAGTTCAAGGAGTGAAAAGTTATACTCGGTTATCATTAAGGTATTAACTACGACTAGACCAAGATAGTTATTTAAATTATAACAATGCAATTTTATAGTTTAAAGCAACATAATTTGCAAAGACTGGGTGCAATATGATCAAATCATTGACTTGCCTTAGTCGTGGTACTATTACTCCTGCTCGTGGTCTGGTAGCGGGTCCTCTGAAGCCTCAGGTTCTATACGCGAAAACCAACCAAAATCCAAATAAGTCCAAATGAATTTGACTTGCACTCAAAATCCAAATAAAATCAAAATGAAACTCAAATGGGGGTGTTCTCGGTTGGGTTGGGCGGTTTTAATTGGTCTCAGGTCCCTATTGTCGTGTTCGACGTTAGATACAGTACTTGAACAGGTATCGTAGGTTGTTTCCAAGATAGTGTTTAGTTTTCATACGAGTTATCGGCTTCGACTACTGTTTAGTGTTTCGACCTCCTAGTCGGAGGGGCTCGCCTTCCTGGAAGAAAGGGTTTTCGAGTACTCTTCATAGTTTCGACCACTTGATCAGGATAGGTCTCGAATACTTGGTCGAGAAAGTTTTTGAGTTCTGCGTATAGTTTCAACCATTTGGTCGAGATGGGTTTCAAGTACTTGGTCGAGGAGGTTTTCGAGTTCTGCTCATGGTTTCGAACACTAGGTCAGGATGTGTTTCGAATACTAGGTAGGGAAGGTTTCGAGCATTGTTCACGGCTTCGACTACTGTTCATTGCTTCGACCACTGGTCAACAGTGTTTCAACTAGTTAGTCAAAGGAGATTTGACCATTAGTTGGAAAAGTTTGGATATGTTGGTCGAAGGAAGGTTTTGACTAACTGGTCAAAGAAGTTTCACGAGTTGGTCGAATAAGGGTTTCGACTAACTAGTCGAAGAAGTCTTCGACGGGCTAGTCAAAGGAGGGTTTCGACTAACTGGTCGAAGAAGTTCCGACAATTTGGTCAAAGAAGGGTTTTGAATAACTGGTCGAAGAAGTCTTCGACAGGCTGGTCGAATGAGAGTTTTGACTGACTGGTGGGGACAAGTTTCAACTATAAGGTCGGAGTGGGGTTTGACTATCTGGTCGAAGAGAGTTTCGACCATCCGGTCGTGAGGGGTTTCGACCATTCAGTCGAAGAGAGTTTCGACCACCTGGTCGAGAAAAGTTTCGACCATCTGGTCGGTAGGGGTTTCGACCACCTGATCGAGAGGAGTTTCGACCATTGGGTCGATGGGGTTTTTGTCCATCTGGTCGAAAGTATAGATTCGATCACAGTCTTAGGCGGGAAGGAGTTTGATTATCTAGAGATTCGGCTATACTTCAAGTTGGGGAAGGTTCGACCACCTAGTCTGGTTCAACTACAACATGGGTCTACAGTGCGTTCTTCGCTCTCACAATGTTTTCACATAACAAGAGTGGAAAGAAGCCTTTAGTGGCCATTAGGAACGTATTGGTAGGAAGCGGTAGAAGTGAGCTAACCGGAGAGGGTCTGACGATGACGATTTGCAACAGCGGGAGAGCTCCAAGTAGCGGTGATGACAGTCGAAGTCGATCCAACTGCTGGGGCTACTCTGGGCGGAGGGAAGGGAGAACGGAGTCGGCAGTTCCTGCGAGTACAGAGTGGAATCCATGAGGGGAGCCACCTCTAGGTCAGGAAGAAAGGGTGGGGGTGTTCAAGAGGGAGAAAGCTCTACTGAAGGTGCCAAAGCTTGCTGGCGACGTCGCGGAGGCACCGGCATAGGTGAGCACTCAAGCCTTACCTGGAGCTCGAGCTCTCCTGAGGAATGGCGGAAGAGAGGAAGGGAAGAACTGGCTCTTGGGTTGCGGAACAGCAGTGGGAAGGGTCTGGAGCTGCTATTTATAGGTGAAAGGGGGAGTGGAGGTCGCCCGGGGTGTTCGCTGCATCTGGCTCCTTGAGGTACTACGAGTGGTTTGCAATGGCGACTAAGGTAGCACAGTGCAGCGACGTGACATACTGAGCGTCGGCTTTAATGGATGAGAGACGGCTTGTAATGGGGGAGTGATGGCGGCTGCCAGCGCACACACCACGTCGTATCGGGGCGTCCTGACTTGGCAGATGTCTACGCCCATATGGAAGAGGATGCACTGACCTGGGCCCACATAGACAACCACGACCAGAGGCGGTCTTTGGGCACACCGACTTGATCAAGGCGTCCGACGAGGATCTCGTAGGTGCCACGACCGAGTTGCGCTTCGACCGCGGGTCGGTGGACCATCGTTGGATGAACAATGCGCAGGGTTGCACCCAGGTGGTACTACGGTGCACTGAGAAAAACATGCGGTCACGACCAGGGTGTGGTCTCGACTGCATCGAGTTGCTGGACCACTAGTCGGAGGAACAGTGCACCGGGAGGGAGAAAGTTGGCTGCCACGACCAGCCGAAGGGGCTCAGTGGCTTGTAGATTTACGCCGGCTGACAGAGGGGCCAGGTAAAATTTCTCCCGAGGGAATAGACTCCAACCTGGTATTTTGCTAAACAGCTCTAACCAATCCTTGAGCACCATTTTAGTCCTAGGGTTTGTGAGTTAGGGATCACTTGTGTCAACAAGAGAAGCAAATACAGATCAAGTAAATCTCAAGATGAGGGTAAAAAGCATGAAAACGGAGGACACATGCAAAGTTTTAAAAATATCCTATTTTTGTATTCTGGAATTTTTTGGGGTGTTACAAGTTTCACAATATCTGTGCATGGCTCGAGAGTATAAGTTTCCAAATATTTATCTATTGTAACAATAATCAAGAGTATAGTTATTGTAAAGTTTTCACTATCTATCGTTATTTAAATGCTTTGGAGCTTGGTAGAGGTTAAGTAGTTGTAGTGTGTCATTTAATAGGAATATGTATGGTCATTTCCCAGTAATTTTTTCTTAGATTTAGTTCTTTCCTGACCTGCACACGGTGTGTTGTGGACAAACATTATGGAACGAATGGAGTAGTCAATCAGGGGAAGATCCAATGCAACAACTCCCATCGCTCCATCCTTATACAATAGAGAGCCCATCAACGCCTTAACATTGCAGCCTTCGCGTGGCACGTCGTCTTGCTCTTTCCCTTGAAATGAGAGCCAACACTGCTGTGTGCACCACGTGTTCTTTCCCCCAAGTTGCCTCCATTGATGGGGGAGAGCCCGATTTTGTGGATTTCCAACCAACTTGAGTTTAATTCCTTCACTTTGCAATGGTTCAACTCAAAACCCACTCATATAGCCATGGGAACTCGCCTTCTCGCCAAAAAAGTGAAAGGGGCAGAGGCAAATTGCCATGGGGACTAACATTCTCGTTGTGGGATGAGGTCGCCGAGGGGAAGAAATTGTTGTGGGAGGGAAACACCGAGGCTGGGGAAGAAGCCGCGTGCACCGGGGAAGGAGTAGACGAGGGTGGGGAAGAAGTTGCGTGCACCGGGGAGAGGACAAGGACGCCAAAGACGCCGAGGTTGGGGAAGAAGCCGTGGAGGCCAAGGTCAGGGAGAGGACGAGGATGTCGGGGACGCCAGGGACGGAGAAGAGGTCGTAGAGAATGGGGAGATAACTAGGACGATGGGGAAGAAGAAGTCACCACTGGGGAGGGAGTTGTCGCCCCTTGTCGCCGCCACCTCTCCTCTCCTCTCTAGGGTTTTCTATGGGACAGGGATTTGAAAATCGAGAGAAACGCATGTGAGGGGATCTAGGGTGTGGTGCCAATTGTGTAGGGGTGTAGTGGAGAGGGAGGAGGCATTTTGCGGGTAATTTCTCTCAACTCCTAGGAACATTTCACTTTGTTGCCCCACAACTCCCCGCTTGAAGCAAGGTTTCACCCACTCTCGAAAAATTGCACTAAGGGTTGCTCCGCACCTGGTTACTCCAACTCTGAAAATTTTGTGGAGTTACGCTGTTTGGCATGACCCCACCTAATCTAACTAAGAAGTTGAGAGTATGAGCCATGCCAAACAGACCCTATATTTATTTCAAAGTTTATAATATCAAGGAATAAGTTCGCTTTTGCCATCTGAACTTTTGCCCCGAGTCTGAATAACATCCTCAACTACGAAAAAATTCGCTTTGCTCCTTGAACTAGCCAAATCGGGTCACTTAACCCCCCTCGTCCTAAACCACCATGGTTTTAGCTGACATGGCATCCAAGTGCTTAATTTTTACTGACTTGGATGCCACATAGACGCCATCAGCGCCCTTATCCAAGCCTCTGCTCGTCTTATCTTACGACCAATGCCCTACTCCTCTCCATGTCCTCCTCCTTCCTCTTTCTTCTTGCCCTCACTCTCATGCATCTAACTGTGACCACCACCTCGCCACTCCATCCATGGTTTACTCCTCTTCGCCTCAAATTAGAGTGTGCATAAACATCCTCTTTCCTCACCACGTTCCCAATTCATTCTCAAGAAGACCACCAGCAATCACCACCATCCACCTCAGTCTTCTTCTCTAGATCTGGTTCACCATCGATGAAAACACTGTTGATGATCTTCGCCCGGGAGCAAGCGCACGAGCTAGAACATGATGGCGTGCACCTAGTGGTGGTGGTGGTGGTGGTTTGTGCTAAGAAGAACTAGAAGAGCAAGAAGAGCATAGCGACGATGGTGGCGAATTGTGACGTCTGAAACAGGGCACTCGCCAGCGGTGAGATCTGACGGTGTCCTCCATCACGCTCACAAGATGAGATGAGGAGATGAGCCAATGATGAACTCTGATGGCCCCATCCTAGCTGATGGGCGCACAACCACAAAATGACCCATGCGACCCATCTTGTGGCGGCATCTTAGTCCAAGGCAACCCGAGCGAGGCCCGCCATGGCGCGGTGGTGGAGCTCCGTGGTGACGAGGTGCAGAGGCGATGGTGACGGGAGGGCAGCACAGTGAGGATCATGAGGTTGAGATCGTCGTCATGACACACTCGATGCGAACGAAGACAACCTGGAGCAACAGATCGCCTGTAGTGGCTAGGAGGAAGGGTGGGCACGGGAGCATAAGCGAGGAACACCACAACGATGGGATCCGATGTCGTCGTAGAGAGGGTAGCTGCGGCGTCTACATAGCATCCAAGTCGGAAAAATTGAACACATAGGTGCCACATCATCTAAAACCAGGGTGGTTTTGGACGAGGGGGGTTAAGTGACCCAGTTTAGCTAGTTTAGAGGGGGGGGGCAAAGCGAACAGTTTCGTACTTGAGGGTGTTATTCGGACCCAGGGCATAAGTTAGGGGGGGGAGTGGACTTCTTCCTAATATCAAATAATACAACTTAGATGCTTGAGGATATTTTTATGTATATTTTAGGCTATTTAGATTTTTAAGATATTACAAACATTGGAAATGATATATACAAGCTTGAAGGAAAATACAACTCGAGGAACATAATTTAAGTATGAGCTTTGATTGAAGAAAAATCATTAACCATAATATATTGTTAGGGGTTCTTAGAAACATAACCACTCTCTATCGTATATGGATCATGGAGGTGCATGCCCTATTCTCCCCCATTAGTTACTTTTTTTCTCCAAAATGTATGCATGCACATCTCCCTCTATTTAATCTCAAGCAATATATTCATTGTGTGTGCGACAAATTATCTTATTAGTTTATATGGTATTAGAGTACTTTATTCACACATACACCGATACACTATGGGTGACCTACCTTCCATCCCCAACCGATTTAACCTTCAAATCTCGCTCTATCTCCTAAAACCCTGAAGATCCGGCGTGACCGAGACGGACTCAATTAGGGTTTCCATCTCGGTCGCTCCCGAGCCCTATAAATACACCCTAGGGTTCCCCTCGTCCTCCGCATCCCATAGCAACGCCTGCCGTCGATCTCTCGCTCGAGCCCCACATTAGCCCAAAATCCAAACTTTCGCGCCTCTGGTTTTTCGCTGCTTGCACCACGCCACATAAGGATTTCTCTGGTACCCTTGGTCGCCGCGACTCATCGCCGATCACGGTGATACCTTGGTCCCCATGCGCCGGGCCATTGCCATGCCTCGTCATGCCGCGTCGACCTCTCGCGCCTCTCTTCCGCCTCGTTACGCATCGCGTGGCGCCAGATCAAGACCAACAAGATGCACACATGGCCTTCACCACGCCTGCTTTGTTTCTACGGAGGACCCATCCACCATGAGTCGAGAGGATGACAAATGGGTCCCACTGCCGCTTTTAATTTAAATTTAATTCTTTTCCGAAATTCTCGGTGACGCAAGCATTGCGCAATAATCCGAATTTCCTTTATAAAAATAATTCAGGAAATTCAAGAAAATCCAAATTAGGGTTTAATTGATTTTCAAATCTTCCAAAGCCCATATCTTTTGCATCCGAAGTCCAATTGAGCCCATTCAAATTTGTAAATTCATATAAAATTAAGATCTATTTAATGGTCAATTTTATTTGAATTTTTGGAGTTGTTTTGCCTCTGTTATTTATTTATTTTGTTTCTTTTGTCTCGTTTATGAGTAGACGTCGATACTTGGGAATTTTGCGTAAGAAGGAGCACCTCAAGACCAAGACCAATATCTAGATCTATTCCAAGGCAAGTTATACCTTTGATCATTTTGAACCCAGTTTTCAAAATACTTTGTTTCAATGTATTGCATTCTATTTCAAGTATTTATTTAAATGCTTTTGGGATAGTTATTAATCCAATTTGTTATATCCACCTTGTCTATTGTATGCCATGATCTTTTGTCACCCTAGGTTGGTTCATTATTAGTTGGTATTATCGTAGCACCAACATGGGTTGGTTAGATACGATTAGACTGCTTAGCCATGCCACGAGTCATCATTTCATCTGAGTCGCAATTATAAACTTGACTAAGTGATTATGAAACTGTGTGATGAAACTGTGTGTGATGTGTGCTGTTACTCGTTGATGGCATGTGTTGCACTTAATCAACAGGGTGGGAAAAGATTTAGACTGAGGCAAGTGGTGGATCTGTGTGAACGGTGGAGCTGTGTGCTATAAACTTTGTGATTTGGGTTAAAATTGGAAGTCTTGCCTTGGTCAATTAAGGACTTAACTTTGTGCGTCATTGAACTGGGCCTTACTGTACGACCACATGCCTAGTATGGGCTGGGCCTGACTTAGTAAGTTATGGAGTCTTGACATTGACAACTCAAAGTTGTATTTAAGGCGTGATGGGTTTGGTTCCATCACACGTCAGTTGCTTCACCGAACTGTGTGTCTTTTATCTCTTCTTGCCGTCATAGCTTTTCCGCTTTAACCTCCTGCAGCAAGCACAATTCTTAATCAATCCATCCCAACTGCATCCCCCTCCAATGTATTACTCTACCACTTAGTTATCTTCTACTTCTTTCCAATTACTGGTTACATCTAATCGTTGTGACATCAACACGCATACACGTACAACCTTAATAGTGATTAAGACCGTTCTAGTATGGATCCACCACGATCAATTGTGTAGATCTTTTTTTCTTTTTTCTTCTAATTAATATGGTAATTTCTAACCCTTCGAGCGAACGGACTTTTTTTGGCTTTTACTGTAATAATATAGTAGATATATTTTTCTTTCTTTAGAGATAGTTGATCGCAAATAGGTGTATCTTTTCTACCATTGAATTTTATCAATGAATCTATCAACCATATATACTTCTCGCCCTCTTCTAATCTGTACCTTTTATTTAGTTTGAATACATACCGAGCTCACTTGTTAGTTGTTACACACGACATCAAGTCAGCGCTTATCAACACACAATTTTCCATGTATAGTTGTGTACAACAACTTGTATAGATGCACAATATTGGCATACAGGGGTTGTTTGGTTCAAGGCCAAAACTAGCTAAACAAAAATTTTAGTATTATTTTAAAATTTTGACTAGTGTTTGGTTTGATTCCAACGTTTAGCGTTACTCTCAAAATTTTAGTAACCCCTGTTATTTTCTTCCCAATTTACTCGCTCCGCGAGGGCACCAAAAACGTTGGCCAAAACAAGCGGTTGAGTTTGATACGTGACCTATTTTGGTTGGTTGTGGTTTATGGTATTAATTGTATGGTTAGGTTGATTAACAAGTTTGGAATGATCATAATTCATAAACTAAGTATCCGATCTGTGATCTGTTTAAACCGTTGGGTTTCTTGTCATTTAATCAACAAAACAAGACTCATGATGGTATATTTTGATGAAAAAAAAGATGTCATGCGAAACTTACATGCCACTCACAATTGTAACAAATTTTGGCATTATTGCAATCCAAATACATCAATTTTGGCATTTGCTGTGAAATGATATAGCTACGTTCTAGACACCATTTTTTTTCTCTCCAGTTTTTGATATTACCTGGATTTTAGCAATACTAACATTTTGATATAGCTATCTAAGGTGAGAAACCAAAGATGCCCATAGTATCTGTTTGTGCTGTAAAGTGTAAACTATTCTTGGCCTCTTATTTTTTTTACAATCGCAGGCGGTGGAGTACCCGAGGACTATTTCGAAAAGCGGCCTTCAACCGCTACGAAAAACGTTTGGGCGGGAGACGGAGGTACCGTGGGCGCGAAACCGAAGATTTGGAAGTCGCTTCTATCTCTTCACTAATCGGGAGGTTTTCATGGAATCCTATGTTAATTCTACGAGACGAAAAATCTATAAATTATTATGTTAATCGAAGGAAAAAGGAAAAATTTACAAATTCGCACATTAATGGTAGAAAACAATAAAAAGATCCTAGCGGCCGTATATAGTTGGTCTACTATTTATATGGCTAAGATTTATTAATTGGTCGAATCAAATAGATTATATTCGGAAGGAAACAGAAAAGCACTTCAAATTGGGCTCATCACTTAGATACATAACTCGTACACATGTGCGAGTTTCCTTTTGATCGACCCGATTAAAAAAAAGAGGGAAATGGTATCATGCGTTCCACTCATAAGTCACTAAGGTATCTTAAATAATGTATTTATTATCGTATCTTAGCTATGTCAGTCCAATAAAATCATACGTGGAGAAGAGAGAAAAGAAGAGAAAGTGTATATCGTTTCTTACTGAAAAGACTGTTGTGCACATGAAACAAGATAAGATACATTAATTTATTCTAGTTGACATGTAAGTTCGTTTCTTTTAAAAAAATCTAAAATATAGATATTAAAAAGTGTGATAAAAAATATATATTAAAAATATTGTCTCTCATAACTATCAGATAAATACAAATATTAATCGCCCCCTCCGCGCAGCATCAGCTCCAAGCCTCCAACCCGAGCCCCGTAGGGAACGAACTCCTCGTTCGCCTCGCGCATACTCCCACGCCCCCAGATGCTCCCCACCCAACGCCTCGAGCACCAATGTGCCACCACCAGTCCACAACCCGCATAGCTCCTCTCGGTCAGCCGTCTGCGCTTCTTCTCCCGTTCCTGCGGCTCCCTCGTCGATTCCCCGCACCAGCATGTATAACGCACGGATTGCCCGGATCCGGCCCCCTTGACTCCGGCGGCCAGCAGCGAGCAGCCCATGGTACAACTACCCCCTCCCTTGACATGCACACAGACTGTCTGTTGTTTTGCCTCTAACGCTGAGATGAACAAAAATCATATTTGTGAAGGAGGAGCTCTCGAGGAGTATGAATTGTAAAGCTGGCGATGCGACGGCGAAGCGGGCTCAGATGGCAGCAAGCGCAGGGCTCCGCTTAATTTTTGGAGCCATCAAGGACAAGGAGACGAGGGCTTCAGACGCACCCTCCTCTCTGTCCCAATACTTTGGTAAGTGGAAACTCTTGCTCCAGCTTTACTTTGCATTGATATGCAGTAAATTTATTTCGTCGAAGACCTTGTTTGCGGATCTCATGTAGATAGTCTACCCTGGAACGATAAGCATGTTCTCCTGAAGGACTGAAACCACCATCACCTTGTGTACTTAACCTTTCTCGCATGCAAAGATGGCAATAAGTTTAATAAATTCACATTTTTACGACGCAGAACCGACTAAAAATATACTAGAAACCAGATGTATAGAAGGTCGAATGTTGTAGATATGGAGTGAAATCGTTATATTGTTTTATCAAACGACACGGCAGAAGCTTTGCCTTTTCGTTAAAAAGGAATAACAGAGAAAGTTCACGACAAAATGCAGAATAAGCCGGGGAAGTGCTATTGATGTCAATAAAAACTGCTATTGATGTCAATAAAAACTAAGGACCGGCTAGCTTCGTATTTGAGGTTTCCACTCTATTTCCATAGTCCATACTAAAATGGTATGAGAAAGTGCCTGTATTTACCCTATAATTATGTAATTATCTTTGCCACTATGTTCGTTTCATGCTTGCTGCTTTCATTAGGTCATATTTTTTTTCTTTTGCAAAAGCCTCCAAACAGATCTACTCAACCTAACGAAAACTTTCTGAAGATCACTTCCTCGCAGAGGCTACTGAACGAATAGTGCGTTCAGTTCAACTAAGACTAACCATGTAATCGTGAGATTGGCCATAGGATTAGTTAGTTGAGCACTTGGGCTTGACACGCAAACACCACGGCTTCAGGCAGCTGATCTACCGCCTGCCGGGTCAGGTGCGCACATTCATTGTGTTACAGTAAGAAAGAAACGCCAAAAGAAATATTGAGAAATTTTCATGTCAACATCTCACACTGAAAAAATACAACTCTTACCTGAGTAGAGTGCTAGAATAGCACATAATGACCAGTCATCATGCTATAATGACATAGCTAAAATCACCCAAATTATTGCACTGAGTGGCATTATCAAAATCGAACTAAAAGTTTAGGCTTCATGCAAAGAGACTGCTCACTCTTTAATTCTTTCTTTTTGTAACTTGTACAAAAATATGTTTTGATGAAAATCATCGATCAAAGTTGTACATCAAAGATTGTGTTCAAAATTAAAGACTTTTTTTAGAGTTCTCCCCATTATGAAAAGAACTGATTTTCCCCTTTTAAGGGAGCAACAAGAATATGGATTTCTGGTCTGACCATGCACCTATTTGTGGGTGCGTCCTTCGGGCTCACCTGCTGACCCGACCCACCAGCCCAATGTACGTTTGCTTAGGCTTCTAACCCTCCCTGCCAGGCCGTCCGGACGGTTAGGCTTAGCTTCATTGGAGCTTGTGCTTGGGTTTTGATTTAACATCGGGCCGTGTCAGGTTTGATACGACCACACACTGGGTTAAGAGTTACAAACAAAGACAGGCCGAAACACATACACATGAGAAATTTCATTCCAACATCTCGCATTGGAGTGTTAATTCGACGAATACAAGTTTTAGCACTTGACTAGCAAGCAGTACACGAAGATCAGCTCTCATGCTATGACAACACTACTCATGAACACCCAAATAATTGCACCAATTGGCATTACCGGAGTAGAACTGCATCTAACCAGGTGGCCCGGCCAGCGGTTCTGCATTACCGGTTGCAATCTCTGACCACCCCTCTTGGTACGGGCTGTGAAAGGCGACGAGATACATGATCACGACGGCACCAATGGCCATCACAAACACGAGGGAAAGGACGATGGGCTTCTTCCCCCACCGTCCCATGATCCCAAGCGCGAAAGGATAGAGGAGCACAAGGACGCACACGTTGAACACCATCCCGAGCACCTCCAACAGCGCCTGCTCCGTGAACAATCCCCAGCTCACCGTCTTGCCTGTCGCCACGCCGACGGCCCCAACGTCGACGACCAGAACTACGATTGTCGGGATAAGCAACGTCACCCACCACCGCACGACGTATAAGTCGGCGAACTTGTCGTGGGAGCTGGCGGCCGTCTGCTTCGACGTGAGCCTGAAGGATATACTAGGGAAAAATTCGACGTATAGCACTCATGTTTGCCTATTTTTGAAATATGGTACAGACGTGCTAAGCCTTAGAAATGTACCGTAGATGCTTTCTAAACTTGAGAAATATTTTCTTTCCGAAAAGAAAGCAAAACTTTACAAGTATAATGTTTTAGAAAAGCATCTAGAAAAACAATGTTGCAGAAAAGAGAAAAATAAGTTTACCCCTTCTGGATATAAGTTGCTGCCACAGTGGAACTTTTGAAACTCTACACTTTTTATAACTTTTATAAACATGTTCTGACAGAAAATAATAATCAAATTTTCATACCGAGGATTGCGGAAAGTCAATAGTAGGTATCCCATTTTTTTAGAAGATTTTTAACGAGGAAAACTCAACGCGCCAATCTCTTTCTGCTTGAGCCAAACCATACTTAGGCCTGGTTGTCTATAGCCATTATCCAGGCCGGGCCTCTAAATACTCAGCCCACTAATGTACTCGGTCCTATCTTGCTTCCGACGCAGGAGGGGCTTCCGGCGTCCGTCCCCGGCAACCTCGTCGCCGCCGTGCGCTTCCCCGGCTCCCTCGTCTCCGGCGACCTCGTCTGCCCCTGCCACACGTAAGCTTCCGTTTACCCTGCATCTAAGCTGTTTGAGCTGCTCACCGGTGAGCCTAAATTTGCATTCAGAAGCTTATTTTACACTTTAGTTAGTGTGGATGATGCATTCTTGGTATTCCTAGTGGTTAATACAATGGAAGGCATAAGCATTTTTTTCCATTTGCATAAACATCATAACTTAAAGATTGCATCATCTAGAACGCCCTGAATGAAGGAGCTAAAATTTTATTTTGATTTCCAGTGCATCACTGCTACTCAATGTATTTTCAGAGTCACTGAGTTAGCAGATGAATTAAATCTACTTCAAAGCATACGGTGGCTAACATTAGCCGTCAAAGGTCTAAATTTATAACCATTCTTTATTATTACCAAGTAAAAAATACAATGTTTGATTCGAAACAAGGGAGCAGAATTGGCTCCCAGCTTACTACAGATCAAGCTAAAATTACAATATATATATTTTTAACTATATCACCTAGAAGGGAAGAAAATTAGCAAGTAAGATATGAATAGCAACATATACAAAGGCAACAAATACAAAGGCAACCGGCAACAAGACGACAAGGATGACCGGTCTCTTCGCCCACCGCCCCATGATGGCCAGTGCAAACGGGTAAAGCAGCACCATAATCCACACATTGAATAGCAGGCCCAGTGCCGCATGCCTCTTCTGCGCCACTGTCCATGCTCCCATGTATACCACCGTTTTGCCGATGGCTACACCGATGGCTCCAACATTAGCGACCAGAACCACCACGGTTGGGATCAACATAGGCACCCATCGCATCTCGTACAAGTCGGCGAACTTGTCGTTGGTGTCGGCGGTGGTTTGCTTTGAAGTGACTCTGAAGTGTATACCCTTCTTCGTGAGGAGATTCACCACCATGTGTAGCACCGCGGTTGGGTACGCGCTCGTCGAGCCGATCATGAAGAACTGCTCGTTCCTCCAGTAATCCAACCACGTGACCCCCGCCCATTTGATCTCCAGCCACCCGATCATATGAATCATGACAATGATCACGATGAGGTACACGACGTACCTGGTGAATGGCCTCTGGATGTACACTTCGTCGGGGATAAGCCACATCACCGGGCTGAGAGCGTAGAGCAGGATAAAGAGCGATGTGACCGGGTAGACCGTCATGTTGAGGTACGAGACGCGCTGGAGGGTCTGGAGCCGCCGGCCGCCGACGAGCGGGTTGTTGCGGGAGAAGAACATCTCCAGGGACCCACCTGACCAGCGCACGATCTGGTGAAGGCGCTCGGTTAGGTTGATCGGTGCAGTGCCGCGGAAAGCGTCGCGCTCCAGCGTACAGTACACGGAGCGCCAACCTTGCCCGTGGATGCGAAAGCCGGTCACTATGTCCTCCGTGGCTATGTCGTATATGTACCCAACGCCCTTGCCCCAGTCGGTCCCTTTGTCGTGCGAGGCCGACACGACCGTCTCCATCTCGGTGACAAACGCGTCATCGAGTGGCGGTGGTGCGGTGGACCGTTCTTGCCTGACGGCTCTCGACACCGAGCCTAGGAAGGGCGCGGAGTTACCGAACCTGCTGCCTTCGGCTTTGATGTCGTCCGGCCTCCAGTGAGGCGGGTCGACGCCGTAGAGCGCTACGCGGCGGAACATGCAGCCGGTGCCGAGGTAGGAGGGCCCCTGGAGGCCATTGAGGGCGAGCATTGTGCCATCGAAAAAGACACGATTGTGGTTGCCATACCGGTCCGTGGGGTCGACATTGTCGAAGCGCTGCGGGAACTGAACGAAGGCGGTGCGGTCGCCTTCCCGTTCATCCAGCATGAAGCAGACAGCCGCACGCAGGGCCTGAGAATTGTTGATGTAGTGGTCGCAGTCGAAGTTGATGATGAACTGGGCATTGGAGAGCAGAGCAGAGACGCGCAGCTGTGCGTTCAACGCACCCGCCTTCTTATTGTGGTCGTTGCCTGGGTTCTTTTCACGGGCGACGTAGACAAGCGTCGGGAGCCGTACATCGGTGTCGCCCAGGTTGAGAGGGCTGTCCGTGCTTGCTTGCGGACCAAGATGACGCCCCCGGCTTGGATGGTCCAACACAACCTGTTAAAGTAACGAACCTATGTATCAGTTCCAAATGTCTGGTTGATCTCCTAACAAAGTTAAGTTTGGATCACGGAAGTTTCGTTATTATCTACTTCCCCCCGGTCACAAAAGAAAAAAAAATTGTTTTGGACATCGACACGGTCTCTAAAATAGAAATATCACCATTTATTTCCATTTCTACTGTAATATGCTTATAAAACACATTAATATTATAATATCATAAAAGTGCTATTCGAGACAAATCTACGCTGCTTCTCGCTTTCATGTGTTTGTTTTAAATATTCAAAAAGATATCGGTAGTCAAAATTTATGAAGTTTGACCGACCTAAAACGACTTTATTTTCTGACCGGAGAGTACTTGTTAAGACATGAATAACTACTATGGTGAACTTGGATACCTTAACAATCCCGGCATGGTGTCCTTTCCTATGGTGTTCTGCTGGGTCAACCCAGGTTCCCGGCCATTGTGTCCCATTAGCCATCCAAGTCGCCTTTGCATCTCCTTCCTCGGTTTTCATGCTGTTGTAAACATCCGATCGTTTGCTAATAGCACTAGAAAGTGCGTCTAACCGCTCCTTGAACTCATCGTACTCCCTATGCACGCTCCCGTAATCATTCTTGAACTCCTCCGGCGATCTTCCGGTGTACAGCGGCACCTCCAGCTCAAAGTAGCTTTCCGGGGCTCTTGGCTCGACGCAATGCTTTCGGCAGAATGGAACCCACAAAGCCGCAAACTTTGCAGTCTCAACCAAGGCCTCGTAGAGGATCAATGCTCCGCTATCATCTGAGAGATAGCAGGCATACCTATCAACAGGGTAGTCTGCAGCAAGGATAGAGAGGACACAGTTCATGGTGTACAGAATCGGCTCGTCGATGGGGTCGGCAGTGGTGACGAAGACGTCAATGCCGGGGAGTCTAGAGGTTCCGTCTGGGGGGTCGTAGTGTCGCTTGAGGGCAGCAAGGTCGGGTATGCTTTTGACAGGGTTGAACTTTGGGAGCTGGTTGAGCAGCCACGAGAAGCCGAACCAGACATCCCCGACGACGGACATGGTCCAAAACCACATGACGTCTGATTTGTTGTGCTTGATGCGCCATGCGAAGAATAGGAGGACGGCAATTAGGCGTGCGAAGATCAGTAACCTGTAAGAGGAAAATATGGCATCAGACCCTATCATAGAAGTGCAGGTAAACGCATATGCCCATGTGAACAAAAGGGGATAAATTTCCTCGATATGATCCAATCGATGACATTATCGTCATGAATATCATTTTTTTTTTGGAACATGAGCAGGTCAACGGATGTTCATCATTAGGTAGCTAGGAGCTCCTATACATCATTCACTAGCAATTCGAGAAAGATGCACATTTGCAGAGCAAATTCAGTTAAGCTGGGCGTACCTGTAGGGGTGCAGGAGGGCGCCCTTGACCTTGTACGTCCGGAACAGCAGCGGCCGTCCGTCCTCGCCGCCGCTCTCTTTCGCCGCCCGCCTCTCTGCCTTGTCGGCGGCCACCCAGTACTTGCCCTTCGCGCCGGCCTGTTTCGCTGCGCCGTTGCGGCTCTCTAGGAGCGGGTCGGTGAGACCGGCATTGCCCCCGCCAGCACCGGCGGCCGACGCCGGCGATGCCATGCCTCCCAAGCCCCAAGTCCCAGCTAGCCTCTAGCTCTTAACACTGTCTAGCAAGACCAGAGGAAGCGAGGAGATCACCAACTTTCGCCAGTGCAGTGGTACACACGAAGTGAGCCTGTGAGATGCACCCACATTTATAGAGAGAGACACGACCGGACCGGAAGGAAGGAAGGAATCACGAAGTACGAGATGCCTCGGGATCGGGCGAGTCAGGAGTGCATCTACAGGTTGTACGCCTGCATAGATGCCGGATGGCATCCAGATCTGCGTGTTTGGGCGATCGATCGTCACTTGTGTTCTCATTAATCAACCATCCGTGCAGAAAACGTGGACGAGACAGCGTCCATGTGCCACAGGCTGACCCGAGAACGCAAGGGACGGGATCCACGGGGAAGGCACGCCGTAGCGCAAGCTCTGCATTCTTTTACACTTTGTCAGGCATATTCGTTAGCTGCGCTAACCAACCGGATTAACTAGCTCGTTGTAAATTCAGGTCGACAGATGGGGCATTAGGTGCGGAAGTCAGGCTTTGCATTTATCTCGCCGATCACCAGTTGGAGATCATAGAATCGGGCAGATGGCTTCGTCTTTCGTTTTTATCGGCCCGGTACATGCATGCATGTGCGTATATGGGTGCAACGATCTGATCTATCTTATGAGGATGCATGCTGAGATCGATCGATGGCAGGAGATCGATCGATGGCAGGGGAGGAGACGACGAAAACTAGGCGCTATACATTTGTTTGATTCTCTTTCTAGATCTGAGATGCTGTCAATTGGAGCAAGTTGATGCACGCATCAGTTTTATACTCCATGGGTTGCATGTTCTTGTTTGCCGATCGATCGATCAAGTTTTCTGTTCTACGCGATAGCTTGTTGTTAAAGAGATATATCGATCTCTTCCATGTACTGAGATCTGGCGCTGTCCACTTATATATCTGAGTACCAGTAGTAGTCTCCATAAATTCCCACGTTGACCAAACGCGATTAGAGGAGCCTTTTTTCTTGTTTTGGAATTCTACTCATTTTTCAATCTAACAACTCTGTAAAACTACAAAGATCAAGGTCTCGAAATCATAACAGAAGAATTGAGCCGAAACCAAGAAACACAGCTTTCAACCACCCTCAGTCGGTCTGATCGCTAGGTAAATGACGGTATGACTGCTTGGCGGGGTCTGACCGCTCCCTCGGGCTGACAACAAATTCAACACGATTTTGGATCCTTAAAAAAACATAACTTTTGATGTACAAGTTCAAATCATTTGAGATTTCAGACGCGACTCAACAACAAGGTTAGAAACATATTCTAATCAAATATCGTGACAATCCTAGCCAAGGTTCCATCAATTTCTTATTTGAGAGTAAGAGAGCTCAAAACTGGATGAAAACCTAAACTTGATCCAAATATTTGCTTGTGGATGAAAGATGCACAACATGACCTTAAATCAACTTTCACAAGTCCTAACAAGCTAGATCATAGCTAAAGATGAAGACCCCCTGTAACACAAGAGCCCAAAATCACTAAGAAAGAGAGCAAGAACAAGTGACAATTCATATTTGCACGAGTTTGACTGGATTGATATTGAGGAATTAAAGGTTTACGGCCAAAACATCATGGAGGACAGAAACTCACTCATGAGCACACAATCTCACAAATTTTCCCTCAATACATCTCTCAAACCCTAGCCTCCTCTATTCTCTCTACTTTCCCTATATCTCAAATTAGGGTTTCCAAGGCTTGATAGGTGTGCAAATCCTGTGTCACTCCTTTTATAGTGGAGGCTAGGTCTTACGAGAAAACTCTAACAGGCACCCGTTAATCCTACACACAAACGGCCGGTCTCACTTTCATGCATGCTTCTCAAATCGGATGACGATCCAGCACTCCCGAAGCCGTCTCTTCGTGATTTTGTCATTCTCATGACCTAAACCTCTTCTCCTTTGCGCTGTCATGCGCGACGGTTTCTCTAAGGTCGCCAACTCGGTATTTTGGTGTAGATGCCGAAATCCCCTTTCTCTATCCTTCCATCCTTGACCGAGTCCAAACTCGTGAAGCAATCCCATACTTCGTCATACGTAGGTTCATCGATAGCTTTCCTTATGCCAACAAGTCTCTCCTATTCGGCTCCCACCGGACTGCCCGAACACTTGCACTGGCTCAACCCACTTGATGCAACTAATTGCACCAAACTTGTCATTGATGTCCATCTTGTGCTTTGCCTGAGACCAACCACATTACCCGGCATTCTCGATCGTCCTGAACCTTAATTTCACCAAACTAAGTCCCGATTATCCTCACCGTTGACTCCAAGCGTCCTTGCACAACAATATACTAAGAAATCGATTCCGGGCACAAATTATTTGCAACTTATCCCACGTTAGCCAAAATATGCATCATGCAAAACATGAATCAATTCCACGACTTTTGACTAATTCCCAAAATTCAGCACATCTTTCTGTGCAATGAACCATTATGGCTGGTCAGACCGCCAACCAACGGTTGGTATGACCGCGCCCCACCGGTAACAGAGGACCAGTTTGACTGCCATGTAGTGGCCAATTCGACCACTCGCCAAACCAGAAAACACCTCTATCTGGACTTTTCCAGTTAATCTCTATCTAGTTTCGTATACATTTATCATTTTCAAAGGTATCTGGTGCAAACATATCCCCAAACACTACGTGTTTGGTGTCCGTTGACACAACTTTGAACTACTGGTCTGACCGCCCCCGTGACCGGTCGGCCGCTTGCACCTTGACAGCATGTCAATTTTTGCAAAATTGAGAGTTCACTCTCCAAACTCCTCGATAACAATACCAATTGTTCATCACCTAAACTACAACCAAATCACATGGTCTCTGTGGCGGTGAAAAAACCCAAGAAAGTTCCAGATTAATCGCATAAAAATGGCTAAAGGCCCACGTGCTAATCGGAGGGGAGAAAAGAAATCTAATGCGTCTATTAGTTAATGGACCCAATTATTTCAGCTGCATTTGTACTTGCATTGTAGTATTTCACAAGTCACAACAACCACTTGCGGTACGAATGACTTGAGACAACTCGCACATGCTGATGGCCAGTGGAAGTCATTGTGAAACTGTGCTAATCTAATGCATCTCGATTAATTGGTTTATACCAAAATACCACCGTCTTTTTCAAACCGATTGATTCTTGTTTGCAGTGTAATGCTACACCAATTTGGTTCTTCAACTGACAGCCTAACACAGGACGGGTAGGAGCAAGGATACCCCACAATTTCTCCGTCAATCCATGCATCTACGTAGGCCTCGAATAGACTAGCTGATGCATCACATGCATTTAGTCACCCATGTGATCGGCCGAAATCGACGTGCTGATCTAGACCAGAAGTCCCTGTTTTCTTATATTTTTCTTCATGTCAATAGGCAAGACAAATAGTCATACGCATACTGTTATTCTTCATGTGAATAGGCAAGACGAACTTTCTTGGTATAAAGTTTGATGAGACATTTTTGCAAGTTTAGACATTTTTGCAAGTTTAGGCACCTGATGTGGAGATTTTATAGTTCGGATTTGCTAATTTTTAGTTGTTTGAATTTTTCTTATCTATCAGTTACCTATAATTGCATATTATTAAATTTAAAATTACAGTATTAATTGATGTGCAATTTTAGTATAACTCTACTGTAGTTCTATTTGTTTGTTTGTTTGTTTTTTTGTATTTGCAGGGTTTACCTATACTTACTTTTGTCTAGTTTAATTTTTTTTTTGTATTTACAGGGTTCACTTATATTTATGTTTGTCTAGTTTAGCTCAATACAGAAACTCATGGTATTCATTAGATTAAAATCCTATAATTTTAATTTCAGTCATCTCAACCAGCATAAACGCTCACTTTATAGTTTGTAGACTTTAGTTAGTGAGGTACAGCGCTACACGTAGGTACAAGTAAGCATCCCTCTTAAAAGCGGGGCAAGCATCGCCCAGATTGTCGCTTAGTTGCTCATAAACGAGCAGTTAGCGGCTGAGTTCTAAGCGCCAATTGGCGCTTGGTTGTAGCAACCAGCGACCCCGGAGGTTCTGCGGTGGTCTCTTAGCCATGGCAAGTTCTTGGAGGCTAGTAGGCTAGCTAAGAGGACACATATATGACTTCGGGTTCGTCAAGCTCACGGCCTTCAATCATTCATCCTTGCTGTTTGAACACAAGAAGAGCCGTGATACCGTCGCTCGTTGTTCAGTCAACAATGGCGGCCTAAAGCTAAATGACAGAGGCCCTTCCACCCCAGCAGCCGGCTGGCCACCCCGGCCTCCGGCACCACCCCGCAGCCCCGCCACCGGGTTCTAGCCTACCTCTGACGCCAAGAGGCAGCGGCGGCGTGGGGAGGCCGACGAGCAGGTGGAACGGTCTCTCCCGAGGATGGGGACCCCACTGAAGGCAGCGGCAGCGCCGAAGAAGGGCGAACGCGGTGACGACGAGGCAAGGAGGCGACGGTGGATCCCACGGGCTGGAGGTGCATGGTGGCGGAGTGGCGCGGCCGTGACGAGGGCGCACGCACGAGCTGCGCGCGGCTAAGGGGAAGATGCGGAGCCGGGCGGTGAAGCTAGAGGCGGTCTGAGGTGGTGTGGCGGCGGTGGCCGGGGAAAGAGAAGAAGAGGGCACGGCGGCGACGTGTCTCGGTGACGGGGAAGAAGAGGGGAGGTGGGGGTCCTCGGCGTTGGGGGCATGTGGTGACGGGGTCGGCCGGGGCGGGGGCTCATCGGAGCGGCGAGGCGGTCCGGGAGGAGGGTGACGGCTTCGGCGAGCTCTAAGGAAGAAGAGAGGCAGGGAAGAGGAAGAGAGGAGGTAACACTGGAGCGTAATGCTTGCTGTGGTGTTGTAAACTAATCGAATGGTGGACTTCTGAAGTACCCTCCAATCGATCTCTTTTCTGATCCCCCCTCTCCACCTTCGCTATCCTCCTTATGTAGTTGATGAAGTGTTGACAGTTATCCTTTGGAGAGATGTTTGTTGGGAAGTGGCGTGTCTGGACGGAGAGAGGTGTTAGTTGACAATGTATCACTGTTGTACGGTTATATGTCAGTGAGTCATTTAACCGTACTTCAGTGTCTTAGAGTTATGTAAAGTCGCGTGGTATGGAATATACAACACATGTTCTATTAGTCACACGGTAAAGGATATACCTGGTCTTAGACCCAGATACCAGTTCAAAGCCTTATGAGCATTCGACTGGTCGGAGACTAGGTTAGGAACCTTGTCCGACTAGAGTATATATTATGTAACCTCTGGAATCCTTACGACCAGTGAGGTCGTTAGCCTTAGGGGTTACGACTATGAAGACGTATGATCTTTTCTTATGTATTAAATAATATATACAGGTTTCAATCCTCGTCATGTAGTCTGCCAAGTCGAACCAGTTCTCCTCATCCTATGATCATGCAATAATCATATAAGCGACAACAGAACAGAATGGAAATAAGGATTGCTGAGTAGAGAAATCTTCAAGAACTCAATGCCTTCTTCCCCACGGTCGACGCCAGCTGTCGACGATCGAGTCGCCGATCTTACGAAATAAAAAGAGAAAAGTGGCAAAGAGTTCTTGGAAAAGAATAGAACTGCTCTTTATTGCAATGAACTGGCTATTAGGGGGGGTGCCTTCGACAAGGCAATGGATTAGCCCTAATTACACTTGGTGTATTGCTTGAATCTAATTGCCTTATGAAGGATCAGATGTATTTCGGTTGTTCTCATGTTGTTTTGGGCTTGATTGCTCAGATCGTCCTTCCTGCCATTTGTATTCTCCTTTAAATAACTGGCGAAGTGGTGACAGTTACTCCTGAAAGAGGCGCCCTTTAGAAGTATCATGTCCGGTCGGAGAAACAGTTGTAGTTAGGGAAATGTCAACTGATCAGCGATTGATATCAATAGAGATAATAACTACATGGTGGTATTTGTCAATGACTTATGGTCAAAAACGTGTGTAGTTTGGAGCAATTGAGACACATGTTCCATTCGTCACACGGAAGGGATGTACTTGGAACCGGGTCCAAGTACCAGTTCAAAGCTTCTACGAGCAGTCATCTGGTCGTGCAATGGGTACATGATCCCATCTGACCAGGTAACCCATTGGGTGAATCCCTAAGATTCTAACGACCATAGGGTCGTTAGCTTTGAGGCTTACGACCACATAAGTTATGTAGCTTTTAATTGATATTTAGACATTTAATCATCGTCAACCTCACACTTCTCAGTTTATAATATAACACGCCCGCGTCACAAACTAATTTTTCATTTTTATTTTTATAAAAAATAACAGAGGTAAACCCCTTTGGGCCATCATTTCAAAACCTCCCAAATTCAAGTTCAACATTTCATCCATTTTTCTAATTTAGAATATCTAGAGCCCGACTAAGCATTTGTGCAATATTCACACTCGAAATACCCAAATCAACATCATCTATTGCCTAAACCATAACCTATTGGATGCAACAGTAAGGATACCAATATTTCAAGGATGATAATGCATTGAATAGGAATATAACTACCGTTATCCACAAATATAGTAATTTTAAGCAAACATACACGCATGCATAATAGATTTTGCAAATAGAAGTACAATAATTAAAGTAATAGGATCAATATGGTCAAAGGGGGTGTTTGACTTGCGCTGGTATCTCAGTGTATGAGGATGGAGGATTGTCGTAAATTTCGTTCGAAGTATCGACGTCTATTAAAAAAGAGTTGATAGCAAATTAATTATTGAAAAATATTTTAAACAGCAAAAAAATCCAAATATTTTTGTATACTCAGATACAACATGATTTGAGATGAATTTATAAAAATATTCATTCAATTTGTAGTTAGTATACAAAAGTTATTAACGTTTTAATTTGCTTCGGTTTGAAAATCACATAAAATAAGAAAAGGGTGACATCGAAAGCGTATTTTCTACAGTTTACGCTTTCTAACAGAGAAAGCGTTTTTTCCTCTGAGTTCTTCTGAGTTTAACGTTTTTCAACAGAGAAAACATATTTTCCTTTTATGTGAAAGCGGTTTTTCTTTTTCTTTTGAATTTTATTAACTTACATGTGTGGCCTACTTGTCAGCGATTCATAATTTTATTTTCATAATTTTATTTGTAAAATAGAGACGGTCCCACATGTCATAGACTTAGTGTGTTTAAGTGTCGTCATTTAGCGCTAATTAATTCGTAATCACTTGGGGCCACCGGCCAGTGAAAGACGGAGAGTGGAACAGAGCTGCGTGTGGCTGAATGGCATGGCGCGCTCGCCGCTGGCGAACGACGCGATGAGCTGCGACATTGAGCGGCGGAATTGAAAGAGGGAAGCATGATGAAGCTATGGGTTGTGGTGGTGGTGACAGAGATGGTCGGAGGTGGTGTTACCACGGCGAGGAGCGGAGGAAGCTCTCGGGTCAACATGGTATTTGCACTAGGGGCAAAGACAAGGCGGGCTTGAAGCTCAAATCGGCTCAGGGTGCTACCGACTATGGCTCGGGGCCCTAAGGTCATCTGAGGCGAGCCGACGGCGATGTCCCGTGGCGGCGGCGTGAGCTTCACTAGTGATTACGGCGCAAGCACATGAAACTACTCAAATTAAAAGATGCTTATGCTCTAGTAGCTCACCACAATCACGAGGTAGCTCATTGTGTGGCCGGAGAAGGGCTGAGACAGCTTGACGGTGATGATCAGTGGCGACGATGGCAAGCTTCACGGTGATAGGTCGTCTCGGTGGAAATCAGCTGAAATGAAGCGCATGCATAGCTTCAGGAGGACTCATAGATGCAGGAATTGACCTTGGTAGGGTCAAGAACTTACCGTAGAAAGGTTGGCATCAATGGCGGCAGCAGAGCGAGAGAGGTTCATGGTGACAATGGTGTCATAAGTGATGGATCGCATGAGAAGGTTCGGTGAGGTGAGGCATTGCTCAAATCGACACGTGGGTGAAGCTGCCCACGGTATGAAAACGGCACAATTCCTTACCCATCGGGTAACGGTAACCCATACCCGCTTCACCATGACGCATCTACCCACATGAGAAGGTTTTGTATTTTATTTGTTAAACTTGATTAGTTGTCTTGTCGAACATGATATGTGAGGCATTGCTCACCATTGATGTGTGAATTATGATGAACTTGATGTATACATTGCTCGAGTGGCTAGGGGCTCGTCCTTCAAGGGTATACCGTGAGGGGAATTCGAGATCACGGAGTGGAGATCCATCCCTACTAGGGGCTCACCGGGTGTGGAGATCACCCACGGCTACCGTAGCGCCGGAGTGAGGAAGAAGGCTTGATTGAGGAGCTACACTGCAATAGAAGAACAGGGAAGTGATGAGGTGAATGAGTGAGCCAAATGACGTATGTTGATGCGCACGTCGATGATCGAAGGGATACGGGTAGGCTACACTAGCTGGCAATTCAGAAAACTACCACGTAAACCAGGATGTCATGCAAGAAAGAGATCATACATCGTTACCACTAGACGCGCAGTGCAGCGAAAGAAGAGTTAGAGCAGTCTGAACCAACGTAGAGCGCGTCGATGAAGTGGTCGAAGTCGATCGTCCAGCGCAGTCGGTCGTCCCCAGTGGCGATCGTCTCCTCCAGCAACCAATTGAGTTCTTTGCCAAGATCGTGGATCATCCTCTAGCGCAACAGCAACCGCAGTAGCGCATATACGGTATCCACACGTCCAGGGAAGGAACACCATACGCCAGTGTGCTAGCATCAACTCGCGCGGTAGGACTCTTAGAAAGATGGCGGCTAGGGTTTCGGTAGAGCGACTCATGTCACATCTATCTCCTTATATAGAGCTCATGACAAATCCTATTCGAACACGTTTGTTCTAACCCATTAAGTGTGTGACCCTTTTGGTTTATACATAGTCGGTTGTGACTCGGAAACTTTTTTCGATCACGAGTCGTTAGTGGTTCTTAGCAGGACATAACGATTCCTGAATAGACACAAAAAAATATATTAGATGAACCTTAACGTAATGTGATCTACGACCAGGTTCTTGTCACTAATGACCAGCTCGTATCTCTATACGACCAGATCATATTTAGTCTCGACCGGTTCGTAACTCCTTACAACCAGGTTACAACTAGTCAGTGATCATGTTCGATCAGCCTACGACCAGCTCGTATCTCCATACGACTAGTTTGTATCTATTCGAACTGAACGACCTGCTTGTATTTTCCCTTTGTCTCGTGATATCTGGTTGAACTCTAGACGAGATATCACGTTATTCATGGACTGTTCAACACTTTCTCGATCAAGTGTCGTATAACTTCACATGGTCGAACTCTTCAACCACTAGTGGCATGTCCACACACTTTCTTTATCCGACCACATCGAGGGGCCCAGAGATATCTCTCTTGTTATGTTAGGAGGGGTAAATCTCATATCCGACTAGTCATATTCCTCCGCATGTTTCATAGCATACCTGAAAGCTACATTTATAACTATCTAGTTACAGAGTAGCATTTGGTAACCCTAAAGTATACTCTTACACATGTAGGAAACCATACTGATCTCAGGTCTAAGGTTTATACATCATCATTGCTTGAGACCAACTGATGACACATTAAAATCATAACAATCTCAGCAGTATCTCAAGGTGGGTCAATCCAACACTATGTTCTATAACATGTGTTCATATTATTGATTTCATATCCATATATCCATAGCCGGTGAAACATGATCATCAATCAATACGTGTGCTGGTCGATAGATTCACTAGTGTTCCAACCAGTGACATCCGACTAGGGATACATTTTGAACGGCATCATATAAGTTAAAGAGCTTCACCAATAAGTACATACTTGTTAATCTTTATCAATGATGATCCATTCAAGGAACTGAATAATATTTATTAAATAACTCATAAACTACAATCATCTTTTGGATTGCCTCCAGAGCATATCCCCAACAATAGCTTGGCTCATCGGGGCACGCTCAAGCTCCGGCGGAGCGTGCGCACCGGAGCTCGGGACGACGAGGTGTTCCGGCTGATATAGTGGATGAAAATTACCGGGAAGAGGGGAAATGGAAATGGTGTTGAAGGTTTAGGTTTTCTGCACAGAAAGAGGGGCATCAAATAGCTAGATGAGGGCAAGAACGACGACGGGAAAATGGCAGGTGTCTCGGGCTTTCGCGACTTTCTCGCTCGGTGATGAGACCCAGGTGGAGCAAATCGGTGGGCAGAGTAGGTGAGACCGGACGACCTTGATCCTCTCCCGTGGGCGCTCGAGGATGACGGTAGCGACAACATGGGTGTGGAGCTCTGGCACACTACAGGGTGGAGGTGATGGCTGTGCAAGGTGGAAGAAGGCTGCTGACACGCGGCGTGTCAGCGAGCGCTGCAGCGGAGCGCTAGAGTGGGCTGGAGTAGGCGCGAAGAAGTTGGGCCGACGCAGATTCGGCCCATTCGCCCGGCGGGACATTCAAATGAGATTCGGATCCCCCAGAAAAGTATGAGAACTTGGTGAATTTTCAAAACATATCAAACGTAATCCAAAAATTGTGAAACTTTTTGTGGAGGCTCCTGACACAGTATTTTTTCTTGAGTAAAATTTTAAGGATTTTGTCTGTTTTGTGATTTTCTCGAAAATGCTTCCAAGTTTCTGCTTTCGTATGAATGCATTGTTGCTTTTGATGAAAATTTTCAAAACATGCCACTACTACAAAACATGCTATACTAGACATGGAACCGTCTGTGATAAAAATATCACAGACGATTCTTCGTTAACTGTCTGTGATACTTCACAGACGGTTCGTATAAAGAACCGTCTGTGATTACGAACCGTCTGTGAAGTATCATAGACGGTTCTATAAAGAACTGTCTGTGATATACAAGCACTATAAATAGATGCTCCCGACAGACCCCTTTTCCATTCCATTTGAGGCGCCGCCACCCTGCTGCTGCTGCTGCCTTCTCCCCATTGGCCACCCTGTTGCTGCTGCTGCCTCCTCCCCCGTTGCGCCACCCTGCTGCTGCTGCCTCCTTCCATGCACATTGCTGCCCATTCCATTTTGAGCTGTTACCCCTGCCTCCTCTCCCCCATTGCGGTACCTCTGCTGCCTCCTCCCACATTGCGCCACCTTGGAGAGAAGGGTAACGATCTGTAACCCTTTATTTTTACTCTAGACTAATCACTAATGTGTAACGATTTGTAACCCTTTATATTTGCTCTAGACTAATCACTAATGTGTTTGGTCATTATGAAGGGTACTTGCGGTTTATTAATATAATTTAACACAAATTAATTTGTTACGTGCGTATACGTGTAGATGGACCGAAACTGGATGTACATTGAGAACCGTGTGAGTGAAGAGTATATTAATGGCATGTTTGCTTTTAGAAGAGCCGCCGAGCAGGATATATTGAAGAAGGAGATAAAATTTATGTACTGTCCACGCATTGATTGCGGTAATATGAAAATGTTTAACAACCCGGCGCAGATCGAAGCTCACTTAATACGAAGGGGTTTCAAAAAAGGATATATATGTTGGAGCAGTCACGGTGAAGAGTAGATTATACCGGAAGTCAGTAATGATGACATCGCCGAGGAAGTCAACGATATGTAGGGTATGGAATGTGCTTTTGATGAGGATAGGTCGCATGATGACAATCTGGATCAGATGCTACGCGATGCAGAAGGGAACTACGGTGAGAGAGAGTTTTGTAAATTCGAGGGCTTAATGGTGGACTCGGGGAAACCTTTGTTCCCTGGCTGCAAGCCGGAATACACAAGGTTGTCAACCGTGCTTGAACTGCTGAAATTGAAGGCAAGCAATTGTTGGTCCAACAAGAGTTTTACGGCGTTGTTAGGTCTCTTAGCTGACATCCTTTCGGAGAAAACGTGTTGCCCAACATGACCTACCAAGCTAAGAAGGTTATTTGTCCATTGGGAATGGAAGTAGAAAGAATACATGTATGCCCGAACGATTGTATCCTCTACCGTAAAGAGTATGCAGACATGCATGTATGTTCCGTGTGCAAAGCATTCCGATACAAGCGTAAGAATACTGCTAAGGCGAAGCAAGGACCTCCTGCTAAGATTTGTGGTATCTGCCTGTGATCCCACGTTTGAAGCGTTTATTTGCGAACCGAAAGGAGGCAAGATTGATGCGTTAGCACTCGGAGGAGTGTAAGAAAGATGGGAAGCTCAGACACCCTGCTGATTCTGCCCAGTGGAGAAACTTCGATCGGAGCTTCGAAGAGTTCGGCGTGGAACCGAGGAACATAAGGTTAGGGTTGAGTACGGACGGAATGAATCCTTTCGGTAACATGAGCAGCCGACATAGCACCTGGCCTGTGAATTTATGTATGTACAACCTTCCTCTTTGGCTGTGTATGAAGTGAAAATACATTTTGATGTCACTACTTATCCAAGGGCCGAAGCAACCTGGGAACGATATTGATGTGTACCTAGCACCATTGCTGGAAGATCTTGTGACACTTTGGAACGAATGGGTACAAGTATGGGATGCGTACAAACGAGAGAACTTCACTTTACGTGCCATGTTATTCTGCACCATCAATGTTCTATGTACGGAATCGATCTCGGCCGGAGGGCAGTATCATCGATGGTTATGCAACCGAAGAGGTCATTGAGTTCTGCGTCGACTACATGGCTCAGGTGGAACCGATAGGTGTGCCTCTATCTCGTCACGAGGGGAGACTGGAGGGTATCGGGACCATCGGGAGGAAAGCAATCACTCCCGATCTAGATACATATGCGTAGGCCCATTTCACGGTCTTGCAACACATGACCCAAGTATCCCCGTACATCGACGAGCACAAAGACATGGTACGCCAACAGAATCCAGACCGGTCGGAGGTTTGGATAACGAGAGAGCATAACCGTCGGTTCAACGAATGGTTAAAGATGCGATTCACTTGGAGGTCATCAAGTGATGAAAGCCGCTATGGTTGGCCAAAGGACCAAAATTTACAATTGTGACATGGCAAGGATACGACATAAATGGGTACACGTTTTATCGGCACTCGTGGATAGGAAGAGCACGATCCGAGCAATGGTGTCGCATAGATGCATTTCACGAGAGGTTCAATACCGCGGGGGCACGCGGGTTGAACTCGTACTATGGGTTCGTAGAGGAGATTTGGGAGCTCGACTATGTACTTTTCAAGATCCCCTTGTTTTGATGTCATTGGGTTAAACTTCCGCATGGCGTGAAGGTCGACAAGTACGGCGTCACTACTGTGGACCTCAAACGTGTCGAATACAAGGACGAACCATTCGTACTCGCTAAGCAAGTTGTTCAAGTTTTTTATATAACAGACCCAGCAAATAAGAACCGCCACGTAGTTCTTCATGGGAAAAGAAGGATTGTCGGAGTTGAGAATGTCGTGGATGAGGAAGAGTACAATCAATTTGACGAGTTGCCTCCTTTCGGAGACGGCATCAGACTGGAGGAAGAACCCAGTGAGGAAGCTAGCTATATGTGTGTCGATCATCATGAAGGACTATATTTCAATTAAACATGTATTCCATTGTAATTTGATGTTAACATGTGTTATGGACTTGTCATCTCTAATGTTGATGTCAATGCGGACTTGTTAGATTTATCAACTTGTTGAGAATATCATCTTTGAAACCTTGTTGGAAATGCACACAAATGGGCAAATGTGTTTTATCATTTGAGCAAAGTTAAAAGTACATTGCTTCTGTGGCCTGGCGGTCTGACCGGCAATTAGTTGTGTTTCAAATGTATGAAAATAAGGATAAATTAAAACTTTTGGATGCATCCTTGTTGTCATTTGAATTCTCTAGAATTTATCTCCTTGAAATGTGGACTTCAAATTCAATTAAGGTTATTGACTCGAAGTGTTGCAATTTAAGGTCTTCTAGTCAAACCTTGTGATCATCCTCGGAAAATATTTTTCCTAAATTCTTGATCATCTGGGTAACCTCCCTGAGAAATTTCATAATTTTTAGAAATTATTTGCTATTTCTTAAAGGCTAGTCAAACCTGTTGTCTTCCTGGTCAAACCTCCTGTCCAGCAGCTTGTGAATTTTCTAGCGGGCAATGACTGCATGATAAATTTTGGAAAATTCATACACGGTTGATCTTGAAGTCAGGATCACTCAGTAAAAATTTCAGAATTTTTGGAGCTACCTCTGGAAATTCCCAAATCATCTCAACCTTTCAATTGATCAAAATTTGGAATCACTGTTCCTCGGGCTCGAACCCGAGTCAGACTCCGACCCGAGTCTCGCGGTTCAGCTCAACCGCCTAACCGCGTTGTGTGTGAGCCGTCCGATGGAGATCCTCCGGTCCAGATCTCGTACTCGTTCGGACCACTCGAGCCTTCCCGCTCCTGGATCCGAGCCGTCCGATTTGGAGATCACGGCCTGGATTGAGTGGCCGATCGGACCGGCCGATCGCCCCTTTCACTTGAACTGTCCGATTTGGAAATCAACGGCCTGGATTGAGTTGCCGATCGGAACGGCTGATCGCCCCGTTCACTTGAACTGTCCGATTTGGATATCAACGGCCTGGATTGATCACTCACATCACAGACGGCTCCATTAAAGAACCGTCTGTGATGTTATAGTTGTCACAGACGGTTCTTTAATAGAACCGTCTGTGATAAATCACTGTTCCTCAGGCTCGAACTCGAGTCAGACTCGGACCCGAGTCTTGTGGTTCAGCTCAACCGCCTAACCGCGTCGTGTGCGAGCCGTCCGATGGAGATCCTCTGGTCCAGATCTTGTACCCGTTCGGACCACTCGGTCCTTCCCGCTCCTGGATCCGAGCCGTCTAATTTGGAGATCACGGCCTAGATTTAGTGGCCGATCGTACCGGCCGATCGCCCCTTTCACTTGAACTGTTCGATTTGGATATCAACGACCTGGATTGAGTGGCCGATCGGACCGGCCGATCGCCCCGTTCACTTGAACTGTCTGATTTGGATATCAACGGCCTGGATTGATTACTCACATCACAGACGGTTCTATTAAAGAACCGTCTGTGATGTTAGTCTATATAAGTGGTCTGGCACTTGCCCTAGTTCTTAACACTAGCCCTAGTTCTTCCCAGAATCGCCCAACACCGACTCCCCCGATCCGGCGCCACCCAACGCTGCCTCCCCATTCGGCGCCACCTAACGCCGCCTCCCCCGATCCTGCGCCACCAAACGCCGCCTCCCTCGTTCCGGCGCCACCCAACGTCGTCTCCCCCATTCCGGCGCCACCCAACGCAGCCTCCCTCGATTCGGCACCACCCAACACCGCCTCCCCCGTTCCGGCGCCACCCAACGCCGCCTCCCCCGATCCGGCGCCACCCTACGGTTCTTCTCTCCTTGCTTTGCTCCATGTAGTGTGCAGGCATGTAGTAGGGAAATGGGTCTGAAATCCTTAATTTGCATCGGCATCTTAGTTTTTGGTATCAAAGTGACATAAGAGTTATTTATCCCTAACATGTCTAGTTTATTGGCATGCAAGTCCGCATAAACGTGTACGAGATCTTGTAAAACTCATTGGTGAATCCGTCTGGTCCTAGACTTTTGTTGTTCGGGGAGTGTCAAATTGCCTTTGCTATCTCTTCCCAAGTGAAGCAATCAGAGAGAGCATGCATATTTTCATATTGTTGGTAAAGATATGCAAGGTTAATTGTTGGAGACCAATGACCTTCTATACCGAGGAGATCTCTAAAATAATATGTCGTAATTTTCAATTTGGAGGCATTGTCGTAATGCTCAATTCCATTCTCCACAAGGACCTCTATGTTGTTCCTTCTGTGGTTGATAGATGAAGTCACATGGAAGAATTGTGTGTTCTCATCCCCCAACTTGCACCATTTAACTTTCGCCCGACACTTCCACTTTAGGGTCCAGAACTAGATTAATTCTTGAAGATGTTTTCTGACATTTTTCTGAAAATAAATTCTAGTGATGTGAGTGGTCTCCATTCCTCCATACTATCAAAGTACTCTAAAGTGATCTTAGTATTGTCAAGTTGAGTTGGCAGGCTGTGATTTCTGCTGTAGTAGTCTCAGCTTGATATTGGCTATGGAGACACTAGCCAAGTTTCTAGTCCCTCGTGTCCAGCTTTGAATTACTAAATTTTTAAAGTCTGGCATATGAAGCCAGTAATTTTCCATGCTCTAACCATGCTCTGATTTGTGATACTTTAGCTCTGTTAGTCATTTACTTTTCTGTTGACTGAAATGCTATAGTTTTGATTATGACATCCTCTGCACATAACTCTATTGTAGTCTTCCTTCGTTTGAAATGGACAAGGATAACTTTTTTGAATCATGTAGGGCGTTCATCGGCTATGTTGCCGAGGGAGGTTTATACAAGGGAACGAGCGCCACACCGACTCACGGGATGAGATTTTGATGCGCGCTACAACACAATAATCATATATCATACTCCGTAATATTGCGTCTCGAACTGACTGTACACATATATATATAATTCTATTTTTGCAGTGCCGCCAGCAAAAACAAGATCACCTAGCATTCTACGTATGCTATCATATGCAGCTATTGATTGCTTCTAGGACGCACGATCCTTAGGTTTGTCAATCTCGTAATAATTATTTCCTAATTATAAATTTAAATATATATGCTTACTACTTTACTCCTGCTAGCGACAGGGCTTGAACATAGAGTTAAATGCACTCGAGATGGACCAGGTCACGCACGTTCGAGGGGAGCTCTGCGTCTTCATCAAGGCAGACATGGTTAACACCACTGGAGAGTTTCACGCTGTCGACACCGATGAACGACCTCGAAACAATTGATTCAATATTGTAATTCACTTTGATTGGTTGTAATTCAATTTGTAACTCTAGCGACAATATATACTTGAAACATTCTTTTGTAATTGATTTTGAGTTAAATGATCACTTTGAGTTGTCAACAATTATCTGTGATATGTTTCTGCTTGCTAGTTTTCAGAGGGCATGGCTAGCAATTCCCGAGGCTAGCTGAAAATACGATAAAAATTAATTAGGTCTAAAGACTTAGAATCACCGACGGTTCCAACCACGAACCGTTGTAAGATGTCTAGCTGCGCAAATGTGACTTAGAATCAAAGACTTAGAATTTTTGGGATGTTACAAAATATCCTATGAAATTTATTAAATCCAATAGAGCCACAAGCCGTTGTAAGATGTCTAGCTGCGCAAATGTGCGGACCGCCTGCTGGTTATATATACTTGATCACATCATATACGAAATGATCTTTATATATATGCATCCGCTGGCAAAAACAATTGTGTGTTATTATAAAGTAAAAACACAATGATTTTGCTATATCACCATGAAAGGAAAGAAATGGACAAGGAACGCATGGATGCCAATGTACAGCAGCCCAATGACCACAAAGGCAATGGGCAACAAGATGAAGAGGATCCCGGGTCTCTTGCCCCACCGTCCTATGACCGCCAGTGCAAACGGGTGAAGGAGCACCATAATCCACACGTTGAACAGCAGACCCAGCGCCGCATGCCTCCTCTTCGCTGCAGACCATGTCGCCACGTATAAAATCGCTTTACCCATCGCCACACCGATAGCCATGACGTTGGCGAACAGCACCACTGCCGCCGGGATCAGCATGGGCGCCCATCGCATTTCATACAAGTCGGCGAACTTGTCGTCGGTATCAGCCGCCGTTTGCTTTGAAGTGACTCTGAAGTATATACCCTTGTTCGTCAGAAGCTTCACCGTCATGTGCAGCACCGCCGTCGGGTACGCACTCGTCGAGCCGATCATGAAGAACTGCTCGTTGCGCCACCAATCCAGCCATGTGATCCCCGCCCACTTTATCTCAAACACGCCGATCGTATGGATCATCAGGAGGATCACGACAAGGTACGCGACGTACCTGGCGAACGGCCTCTGCATGAATATCTCCTCCGGGAGAAGCCACATCACTGGACAGAGGGCGTAGATTAGGATGAAGAGTGACGTGACTGGGTAGACGGTGAAATTGATGTACGAGACCCGCTGCATCGGCCGGAGTCGACGGCCAGCGAACAGCGGGTTGTTATGGGAGAAGAACATCTCTAACGAGCCGCCGGACCATCGCACGATTTGGTGGAGGCGCTCGGTTAGGTTGATCGGCGCGGTGCCACGGAACGCGTCAGGTTCCATGGTGCAGTACATGGAGCGCCACCCTTTCCCATGGATGCGAAAGCCGGTCACTATGTCCTCGGTTGCTATTCTGTATATGTACCCAACACCCCTGCCCCAGTCAGTCCCCTTGTCATAAGAAGCTGACACAACCGCCGTCGTCTCAGCAAGGAATGACTCGTCCGGTGGCGGCGGCGGCGGCGTGACACATCGTTCCTGTTTCATGGCTGCTAACGCCGAGCTCAGGAAGGGCACAGAGTTACCAAACTTGTCAGAGTCGGCTACGCTGTCGTCAGCTCCCCGACGAGGCGGGCCGACACCGTAGAGCGCAACGCGACGGAACATGCAACCGGTGCCGAGGTAGGTAGGTCCCTGGAGGCCGTTGAGGCCGTACATGGCGCAGTCAAAGAAAACCCGATTGTGGTTGCCGTACCGGTCCGTCGGGTCGACATTATCGAAGCGTTGCGGGAACTGGACGAAGGCGGTGGTATCCCCTTCTCGCCGGTCCAGCATGAAGCACATGGCTCCACGCAGGGCTTGTGAATTGCTGACGTAGTGGTCGCAGTCGAAGTTGATGACGAATGGCGCGTTGGAGAGCAGAGCGGAGACGCGTAGCTGCGCATTCAGGGCACCCGCCTTCTTGTTGTGGTCGTAGCATGCGCTCTTTTCACGAGCCACATAGACGAGCATCGGGAGGCGCGCGTCAACACCATCAAAGTTGAGAGGGTTGCCATTGCTCACTTGGGGGCCTAGTTGGGCCGTACGGCTAGGATGGGCTTGCACAATCTGTCCAAGGAAGAAACATGTCAGTCACTGGAGAAATTTTCGTAGTGGCGTCACCTACGTCTACGTGTGCGGCTAAATCTTCCGAAATGTAAAGTTGTGTGCCAATTCAATGCCTTTGGATTATACAAGTGTACTGATTATCTATTATTATTATTATTAAAAACATCAATAACAATCATGGAGGAACCTTTGTACCTGAACATTTCCCGCGTGATTCCCTTTCCGATGGTTTTCAGTTGGGTCAATCCATGTGCCTGGCCATTGCGTTCCGTCAGACATCCAAGTCGCTTTTGCATCCCCTTCCTTTGTCTCCATGCTATTATAAACCTCCGACCTTCGGCGAATAGTATCCGAAAGCGTGTCCAAGCGCACCTTGAACTCCTCGTACTCTGCACGCACATGGTTATAATCATTCAAGAACTCATCTGCTGATCTTCCTGCGCACATCGATCCTTCTGTTTCAAAGTAGCTTTCTGGGGCTCCTGTCTCTATGCAATGCTTTCGGCAGAAGGGAACCCACAGAGTAGCAAAGTTTGCTGCCTCAACCAACGCCTCGTAGAGGATCAATTCTCCACTATCATCCGATAGATAGCAAGCGTACCTATCAACAGGGTAGTCAGCTGCAAGGATGGAGAGGACGCAGTTCATGGTGTACAGTATCGGCTCATCGGTAGGATTTGCAGTGGTGACGAAGACGTCAATGCCTGGGAGTTTAGAGCTGCCATCTGGTAGGTCGTAATGTTGCCGAAGTGCTGCAAGGTCGGGTATCCTTTTGATTGGGTTGAACTTTGGGAGCTGGTAGCACAGCCACGACAAACCAAACCATACGTCTCCGACGATGGACGTCGCCCAAAACCACATGACGTCGGAGTTATTGTTCTTAATGCGCCATGCGATGAATAAGATTACGGCAATTAGTCGTATCAAAATCAATGTCCTGTTCATCATAAAGGGGAAAAATGTCATCAGGGTAATGATTGAAATGTCGGGTACGTGCACGTCTCGGCAACTGTAGCTATTTTATCCCTTCCATTTTATACAGCATTGATGAAATTCGTATGCTGTAATTGGAGCCAAGACACAACATTCACTAGAGCTAAAACATACCCACTTTGAAGGGATTTTGATGCAATTGTTACTGAGAAGACGACCTTGTTGAGACGGAGAAAAAAGTACAGCTAGCTAGCAGCTGAGCATGCTGCAAGCAGTTGTAGAGCTTGTTAATATATGAGATCTCAGAGCTAGTTATGGCTTCTAGAAGATCAGAGGTTAAGAACATGTATGAAAAACTACCAGCTGTACATTTCGATTTCAGAAGATGCGTTGCAGACAGATTGAGAGGGAGAACTCTGGTTTTCACATACGAGGTTGGGTTTGCAGACTGAGACTGTGAGCCAGCCCAGGTCTGCTCACATGAGCATGATGCAAGTCGAGACACAGTCTCACGTTCTATTCCAGAAAATCTACCTCTCAAAATTTGAATTGGACTGGTTGTGTAGGGAAGGATTTAGGGAGATGGTGAATGATGTGTGGAAAAGAAAATTAGAGGTCGTACTGCCTTGCAAATTTAGCAATGGAAAGTCAAATCTCTTAGACAATATCTCCGTGGTTGGGCTCAAAATTGCAGTGGAACTTACAAAAGGAAAGATACCACTTAACTTAATAATTGATGAGCTGGATAAAAAAAGCTGAGATTTTGAGTTTATCTAATGAAGACCTTAATTTTAAAAGATTTGCTAATGAGAGACTGACATAACTTTTAAGAGAAGAAGAAATCAAGTGGTACCAAAGGTCCAAATCGAAATTCCTTTTGGAGGGAGACGGAAATACACAATTATATCACTTGATTGCGAATGGTTAGCATAGAAGACAAATAATTTTTCAGCTCGAATAGAAAGAGGGGATAATTCGGGGTGATGTACAGTTAAAAGACTATATCACCAATTATTACAAAGGTCTTTTTGGACCATCCAAAATTAATCATTTATCCATGATTGATGGTTTCAGGAATGATATACCTCAAGTTTCTGATATTGAAAACAACTTACAACGCCATTCACTGAGAAGGAGGTGAAATAAGCAATTTTTCAAATGGAGCATAACAAAGCACCCGGGCTAGATGGCTTCCCTGCTGAGTTTTATCAGGTGTTTTAGGAAGTTATTAAAAATGATATGATGACCATGTTCCATGATTTTCATAGTTGCTCTATGCCTCTTTTTAGCTTGAATTTTGGGATTATTACACTGCTTCCCAAAAAGCGGAAGCTACACAAATACAACAGTATAGACCTATTTGTCTTCTAAATGTTAGTTTTAAAGTGTTTACTAAAGTAGCCACTAATATAATTGCTAATGTAGTGCAGAAGGTGGTTAGAAAATCTTAGACATCATTTATGCAAGGTAGATACATTCTTGATGGAGTTGTTATCCTTCATGAAACCATTCATGAATTACATAAACAAAAGTTGGATGGGATTGTATTCAAGTTTGATTTTGAAAAAGCTTACGACAAAGTAAAATGATTGTTTTTACTTCAAACTTTGAAGATGAAAGGCTTTTTAGCTATGTGGTATTCTTGGGTGAAAAGTTTCGTTAAGGGATGGAGTGTTGGAATAAAAGTTAATGATGATTTAGGTTTGTTTTTCCAAACTTAGAAAGGTCTTAGACAAGGCGACTCTATGTCCCCAATTCTTTTAAATTTTTGTGGACATGCTATCCATCTTTATTTCAAGAGCTAAAGAACAAGGTCTTATATCGGGAGTAGTTCCTCATTTGATTGATAATGGGTTGTCAATATTACAATATGTTGATGACACTATCCTTTTCTTGAATAATGACATAGAGCAAGCAAAAATCTCAAACTTCTTCTATGTGTCTTTGAACAATTAATCAGGTTTAAAGATTAAATTCCACAAGAGCGAATTCTTTTGTTTTGACAAAGCCAAAGAAGTTGAACAACAGTATGCTCAATTATTTAGTTGTGAAGTGAGTGTCTTCCCTTTCAGGTACTTAGGTATTCCAATTCATTATAGGAAATTAAGGAATAGTGATTGAAAAGGGGTTGAAGATAGAGTTGAAAAGAAACTCAGCAGTTGGAAAGAAAAAAATATATCTGTTGGTGGACATTTGATACTTATTAACTCGGTGCTAAGTACCTTGCCTGCTTTTGTGTTGTCTGTTTTTGAGATCCCTATAGAGGTTATCAAACGACTAGATTTTTTAGATCTAGATTTTACTGGCAAAGTGATAGTTATAAAATGAAATATAGGCTTGCTAAATGGAAATTAGTGTGTACACCCAAAGTGTAGGGCGGTCTAGGTATTCAGAACTTAGACACAAAAAACAAAAGTTTACTAGGGAAATGGTTTTTTAAGTTGCTTAATGAAGAAGGGGTATAGCAAACTTTCCTAACAAGAAAATATTTGGGTGAGAAAAGCCTTTTGCAAGTGTTTAACAAGCCTGGGACTTCCCACTTTTGGTCGAGTTTAATGAATGTTAAGGATCCTTTTTTCGCTTTGGATCATTCCAGGTTAAAAATGGAATAAAAACTAGATTCTGGGAAGATATTTGGTTAGGAGACTCTCCACTAAAAAGACAATATACAATTCTTTCTAATGTGGTGAGCAAAAAGGATGACACAATAGCAAATATCATGAGATCGATTCCTATAAATATTTCTTTTCGTAGACCTATTATTGGACCTAAGTTACAGGCTTGGAATGAGTTCATTTTGAGAATTGCCGATTTACAATTGAGCTCTCAAAAGATGTTTTTAGATAAAATTTGAATAACTCTAGACTATTTATGGTACAGTCTTTATATGCGACACTTATTGGAAATTATCGAGCCCCGGTAGGAATATTGTGACCATGGATGGGGAAGTGGAGAATCCTCTTTGGTCACAAAAGGTGCGATCGGAGGTATATTGCAGGACCTTATCATGATGGGTTTGATAGATCCTAAGGCTGAAAGGAGATCGTCAAAACTGAAGCTAGAATTAATGTTGAATGATGTGAAGCTAGAAGGAGCAAGAATTACCTGAGTTGGTCTAGGAGGGTTCAGTTAATTCTGAAGACGAAGGGCATAGAGCACTATCTGCAGGAGACCTGCTGTCCAACCAGCAGATAAGGGGAGTACTGATTGGAGGGTGCATAACACCACCAACTCTATGGTGGTGGCATGGTTGTTGACTTTAGTGCCCCCGTCCATTGCTAGGATGGTGGATGCGGTCTTGAGTGCAACGGTGATGTGGAAGATGTTGAGTAACATGTACTCTAGAGCTGGCAATGTGATGATGGTGGTGGAGGTTAAGGGCAAGGTGATACTTTGAAACATGGAGAGAAGACCGTTCAAGAATATGCTAGTGAGCTGCAGCTGTTGTGAGCAGATTTGGATCAATATGATCCACTATATCTAACGTGTGCTAGTGATATTGAGTTTGGTAGGGCTGGCTACAATGTAGGAGGGTTACTCATTTCTTGAAAGGTTTGAACCCTGAGTTTGAGAGCAGGAGGGTTTCAATATATCATTAGGTGGCATTACCAACTATGGAGGAGACTATTTCAGCTATGGTTATTGAGGAAACTCGACAGAGTGATGGTGGGTAGCAACCCTATAAGGTCAGCATAAGTCATAGCTGATGACAATGAGTGTTATAACTATAAGAAAAATAGGGCACCTAAGTTGGGTGTGTCCTCTCTCATGAACTGGAGGTCGCGATGGTGATTGGATTTGCCATCATGCAAAATACGACAACTCGAACTTTGAAAGGAGTACCGAGTGTTACAATTGTGGGGCATCTCGCCCTAGTAGAGGTGGTGGTGGAAATAATAGATCTGCTGAAGGAGGTTAAGGTGGAGGTAGAGGAAGAGGCGTCCCTAAGGCCAATGCAGCCATGACAGAGGAGAAGACCGCACAATCGAAGAAATAGCAGAAGAGAGAAGAGGATTGGGACTAGAGTCAAGCGTAATGGTCTGTGGCAGAAGTAGATGTGGTAGAGGCTGAGACTAGGGGCGTGTGGGTAGAGGTGGTAGAGGCTGAGACTAGGGGCGTGTGGGTAGAGGTGGTGGGGGCTGGCGATGGCTGGAGACATGAGGGTAGAGGAAGGGGAGGTTGAGGTCGGGGTAAATGGTGGAGATGGATTTGGTAATGTCCTGATAGTATTGGTGGTGAGCAAGTTTATGGTATTTGCTAGAGTCGATAGATGGTAGTATTGCAATATGTAACAAGATGGATCTGATTGGTATTTTCGGTCCATTTTGAGGGAGAGTGTTGGTAAGTTGGTATTAGAATCGAATTAAGAGCGTGTTAGAGTCGGATTCAATCTTGCGTTAGAATCAGATTCAATCTTTAGACTATAAATAAAAGATGTAGAGGTCACGTGAAACAACACGCAGTTATTCCTGAAATTCTACTCAATCTAAAATTCGTGATAGTAGCAGTGTACGCATTTGCTTTGCACCCAATGCAAAGATTAACATGGTGAGTATGCATGCAACTGCAAGCTATGTGTGCACGCACCTGTACGGGTACAGGAGGGTGTTCTTGACCTTCCTGTTCCGGAAGAGCAGCGGCCGGCCGTCGCCGCCACTCTCCAGATCCGCGGATTCCGGCTGGGCGACGTCCTCCCAGTGCCTGTCCTTCGCATTCAGGGCGCCCTTCTTCTTGGCGTCAGGCTCGTCGCCGCCGTGGCCATTCGCCGTGGCCAGCGCTCCAGCGTGGACACCGCCGGTGCCACCATTGCCGTTCACGAGCAGCGGCTCGCTGAGGCCCGCGGCATCTCCCTCGCGAGCAGCGCCGGAGCCGGTCACCGGCGAAGACATGGCCTGCCTCTGCGTGGACACAGAAGCGAGGTTACGTGCCCTGGGAGTGTCAGGCAATTAATTAGTAAGCGCTATACCATCTTCACATGCATGCCAATGGAATTGAACGTCCTTGTAATTACGTACGTACGAGAGGATAATGCTAATGCTAGCCACCAATCAGAGAGAGGAGAGGTTTTGTACAATACGCTACAACAGGAGGAGCTCACGGGTGCAATTATATATATATATATATACACGCCCGTCTAAGCTACTACAGCTGGGACGACACGGGTGCAATCGCATGCATGGATTTCAGGTTTTAACTATCAACTACGGCGAGCAGTAACATATCTAACGACTTTACGTCCGTACGCACGTCGAAAGGAGCTAGGGGAACGAAAAACGGGCCGTGATGAGGGTCAATTACTCACCATGTTGTCTCGACCCGCTTGTCGTGACGAACGTGTGCATACGTAGGGCCCAATCCGCTGTGAAGAACGTGTGCGCCGTGTCGTCATTCGTTCCTCGACCATATGCGCCGGGCTTGACGAATCTTGCTGCGCACGCGCACACGTAACATCCTAATTTTCTTCTTCTTTGTAAACACTTATTTTAAATTAATTAATTCAGAGCATTTGAATTTTATTTGAAGTTTTGCAAAAAAAAATCCCAATCCGAAGTTCAAATTCCAAATCTCAATCTAAAATCAAATTCAAATTCGAATTCGAATTTGAATTTTTTTCACCATCAATTCTTGGGTCGAATCCCATCTCCTTCTCTCTTCAGCCTGCCTCTCTTTTTTCCCTTCTCCATGGCCCAACCGACCCATCTCCCTCTCACCCACCTGCTTGTGTTGCCTTCGCCAAATCGACATGCATCACCCCGAATGGAAACCGTCGAGTTCAAATTCCGTTGTTACCACACATATTCAAGCCTCGACCGTTTCCTTCCACGTCAAGACGAATCAAATCTCACTCCAAACCGGCACCATTGATTGTGCCTGCGCGCATGTCCTTCGCCCCTTCATGCTATAAATCAAACAATTGATAACCCCTTCCACCCCTTGATGCCCCTAAGCCCAACTCCCGATGCCCCACTGTTGTCGTGCGCAACGTCTTCCTCGACGTTGGCCGCAGCTCCGCCTCACCGTTCTGTCATCTCCGGTGGGTTCCCAAAGAAAATACTCGCGTCGTATCGTCTTCAGTGTATTCCGTTGTCTCCGGTGAGTTCCTGAGCCGTATAAATCTTTCATCTTAATCAATTTCGTCTTTGTGTAACCGTTCTTTGCAATCGGTGAGTATCCCTTCTATTCCTTCAACCCTTAGCACCACCTCCCCTTCTCTATCTTTCCCGCGCACCGATTCGACCGTTGCACCATCGTGGAGTGCCGCCATCATCACCACCTTCTTCCCAACGCGGCCACTGTCGCCACGAACAACCTTGGGCTATGATGTTCATCCCGGAGGACTCCTCTCAACGTTGTTGTGCTCATTCGTGCGCCATTTCCTGAATACCGCCGGTGGAACACCGTCGCCACCGTCCACCCGCTCCTCGGCTGCTACCCGCCGCCGCCAGCGTCGCCGCTGTCCAGAACCGTCGGGGTTGCGCCAACCCATTTTGGCCTCCGCCTGACCTTCCCGCACAACCACTCGTCATCGCCAATGCCGCCCAGAACCATCGACCTCTCTCTCTCTCTCTCTCTCTCTCTTTCTTTGTCTCTCAGTCAGATGGGTCCGCCTATCAGGCATGTCTAAAAAATGAACAAAACCGACCGACCTGTACAGTGTATGACCAGTGGACCTATGCAGTCTATTCTGATCACCCTCTGTCATTTTAATAAAAATATTCCCAAGAAAATATTATCATTTTTCTCTCTTTCTTTTTTCAGAATTTCCCTTCCCGTGAGCTCGATCTCCACCGTCTGAACTCCAAATCGAGTGATTCAAATTTCTAAATTTATCTAAAATCAGGATGTAACTTCATGTGCCTATTTTATTTTTTATTTGATTTATCTGGTTATTTATTTGCTCTCATTTTGGGTGTCTAGTCATCGACACCATTGAGGATGACCCCGAGCAGCAGGAAAAGGTACCAACTAGCACCAGCGAAGGTAAATCATCCTTTACCATGTTGATCCTAATGTTTCAAAAAAATTTTTATATTGTTTGAAAATTATTATGCACTTTTATTACATAAAATAATGAATTCAATTCTTAGGAATGTTAGTTAATCATACTCTGAATTTTACCTTCGTTCGACGTTGTTATACATGTACCATTGTCACCTTAGAATAGCAAATCCACAGTAATAGATACATTATTGATGGATTAGTCTAGTACAATAAAATTGCTTAGACATGCTATATCGGTTATTATCGTCCTATGGGAGAGAATTATGATAAAACCTTCATGAAAATCTATTTGATAAAAGTATGGCAATAGGTATTGACGATTGGTTTATCAAAATAAAATAGAAAGGAAAAATATTTTCAGAGTTAGGCGGATGGTAAGTTGAGGCGGGTGAGGATTGAGCAAGAGAACTTGTAATGTGATAACGCCCAAATTAAATAAGAACCGACACTTGTGTTATCCAAACCGAGCATTACAGTATGACCACAAGTCTAAATAGTTGTGACCTGGCTGATTAATTTGCATCGGCCTAGCTTTATTTCGTGAGATGGGTGAACGTGGGTGTCGGGTAGGTAGGTTTTTTTCCACACGACGCAAGAGTGGGCTTCTAACTGGGTAGCCAGAACCCTTCAGCGGTGAAACCTTAATTAGCAGGCGGAGCCGAGTTAGGTTGGCGCATTGTAAAAACATTGTTACGATCACTCAATCGCATATAGTTGTATGGCTAGTCATGGTAGACATGGTGAGTTAATTGTATCTTGTTGGTAAAGTTTACAACCTCTATAGAGTGTAAAACTATTCGAATATATGTGCACATGGTCAAAGACGGGTAAGGTGTGTTCTCACATAGTAGATTTTTTGTTTTGGTTTCATAACAAACAATTTGTTTGGAATCTGGGAGTAGTTAGAACTCTCTGGTATTTTGTTTGGCGGTTAGAGCCAGCTGGGTAGATCGAACCCAAGTCATTCAAACCTTGGCGAGGGTAGAGCCTTGCTAGTGATTGGTAGATAAAACCTTCACTAGAAAAACAATTGCTTCTATCAAATGAATGCTTTGTGAAAACCGTTGAAACTTAAACTATTGTTTTGTGCTAAAAAACATATAAACCATACTTGTAAGCCTTGTATCTATATAAATTGCATTATTTCCCAAGACTTGTGGAGTACTCGATGTACTCATCTTGCAATACACAAACAATCTCAGAGTTCTACGAAGACACTGATGGAGATTACGACATCTACACATGTGCCTTTGACAAAGGACATCCAGAGTACTTGGATGCGCTCTCCAATCAATTGCCGGTGGGCAAAATGACGGGATATTTTTGGAGTTTATCTTATTTTGTTTCCTCTACTTGTAAGACTTGAGGTCAAGTGATCATTATTGTAATAAGTTGCCATAAGACCGGTACTCTGTTACTTTTTTTTGTTATGAATTGTGGGTCATACTTGTTATCATCGTTGTATCCACTACGTGCAATAACTTGATACAAAACTGATGCAAAAATACACGTAGATTTCGAATTCAGAAATCTGGTCCGTGCCAAAAACCACTGTCCACAAAGCACAGGCACAAGCGCGCGGGCACACGCAGAGAGAGGGGTGGATATTACAGTAGCGCATCAATATATGTGATGGTTTTTTTCACGTGTGAACAGGCAAGGCTGTGAAACGGTGCTATCTCTGTACGTAGTAGCTAGCCTAGCGAGGGGGTGGCCACGCAGCAGAATTTCTAATATTTAAGCCAGGAGAAAGGGGCTCACCAACGGGTACTAGGCCGACAGAAAAACAGCCGCCGTTGGATCGCTCCGCGCTCGGCTCCGCACTGTCCGATCCTGCCGCTGCGCGCGCTGGAAAGCCGCGGCGCTCACGTGTCCACGTCGCTCGGCCGTTCGAGCACGCGTTCACGCACTCGCGCCCGCCCGATTCCCTCGCGCGCTCAAGGTGTAAACCCGCCAGAACGGCACGCGCCCACGTCGGCGCGGGTACTATTTTGGTTAGCCTTAATTTTGGGTGTGTCCGTTGTATCAATAGTACGTGTATATGAATTTGTTCAAAAAAAAGTTATTTATGTATTTGGTTGTTTGAATAGAATCATCATATTTTAGATGGTGTGATACGAATTTGTGGAATTTTCTCTTTAGATGCTGAATCATATTATTTACCCAAAACAATAAAGCCATATGGAACACCATCACATAACATTCAATCATGTCCCATTCTTAATTTGGAACTTCGCAGGACAAAACTGGTACGTACGTAGCTGTTCTTCCTGCTTGTGAAACAGTGCAACTAGTCCGTTTTCTCCTCTTTTGCATTGTGGGGTGTGTTTGTGTCATTTTTATTCTTTAGCATGAATTGAACTGCAGTTACTCCAGCTAGTTAGGTTTTTTTGGAGGTAAGCTAACTAGTTGATTAATTGGCTGGAATCCAAGACAAGAGCCATGTGGAAATTAAAGGGCAACAAACAAAGGAGCTAAAACCAAAGCAAGCATACATGGCACACAGATATAGCTGTAGAATGGTCATGCACACCACATGTGCTGAATGAAGCTAGGGTTAGGTCAGAGACAATGACTTCACTGTACCATCAGGTTAACCCTTGGATGTATATGTTGTGCTAGCTTGCACCAAAGTGCCAAATATATGCTGCAAGTAAGTATCTTGTTATTGGAGAAACCAGGCCAAACATGCATCTGGGTTCGCTAGCTAGGTATCAAGATTTCTCTTACATCTGCAATAGATCGCTCAGCCTACCCGGTGCATGGTCCATGCCTGCAAATCCTGTGGGATCTTCCGAGCCTCCCTTGCTCTTGTGCGTTAGCAACTTGGCATCACTTCCCAACAAGTTTCTCATGCAAGACCAAAGGAGTCGCATTCGCGACAGCTGAACAGCAAGTGGCATTTGAGAGTTGAAATGGTTTAATTGGTTGCTTGGATCCAATGATCTTATCCCGGTCAGGGTTCGCAATTTCAGCGAAATTTCGGACCTTTCGCTATATATACCCTCCCAAAGAAAAGCAAGTTGTTCATTTTTTTTGTTTGAATTTGGAGGGTTAAAGAGAGTAAAAAAGCAAAAGACTAAAGACACCCAGTGGCAAGGCGCTGTCAGTGTTTTTCCTTTTGCAAATATTTAAATTTTAAATTCAAATTTGATCCGAACCGTTTGAACGAAATTATTTCCAAAAAAAATTAAAACGAAATATTTCTCCCTGATCCCGATAAGCTTTTGGCGACTTGCATAGGAGAACGAATGTTTGCGCGAGCGAATGGCTAAATGGCTTCCGTGTATATACGTTGCTGTCGGTTTTACGGTGGTATACTTAAAAGTACACGTTAGTTGGCTGATGTCATCTGCACCACGTAATCCACGAGAAAGAACAAAACGGTAGAAAACAACAAAGTCGCTGAAAGCCTATAAAACCACTTGAATTCCATTCATCCTTTGCAACTAACACCAGAGACATATATCCAAGGCATGCAATGGCCAAAAGGGTAGAAAACAAAACAAAGGAGCTAAAGCCAATCGAATTCCATTCATCCTTTGCAACACATACCACAGTATAGTACATCCAAGGCATGCAAATTCAATGGCCAAAAAGGTAGAAAACAACAAAGGAGCTAAACCCAATCGAAGTCCATTCATCCTTTGCAATGGAAACCACATATATGCATCAAAGACATGCAATGGCCAAAAGGGTAGAAAACAACAGAGGAGATCGATAGAGCTAATCGGAGGCAATTCGTCGGTCCATCCATCTGCAAATTGCAAGGAATCCACATACATATGTATCGATGGAAGACATTAGAGTATTAGACAAGCAAAGTGTCATTTGGAAGGACCATTAGGGTTTGTTTGGGTAGGGAGGGATTAAAACCAATTCCTTCAGATTGAAAGGGATTTTAATTCAAATTCTGAGTTAATCCGAAACCCTTCGGATTGAAAGAGATTTTAGATCAAATTCTGAGTCAATTCGATCGGATTGACTCGGATCATAACGTATTCAAATAAACATCGAATTGACTCGGATCACAACATATCCAAACATACTCTTAATTAGCCACGCAGTCCACTCCTACAAGTGTCCGTTAGCATTCTGGATGCCACGTAGTTCACTGCCAAAAGCCACAGGAAAGTAGCAGCAGCGTATGTCAACTTCTGCCCTCTCCGATGACGTACTGCAATTTTTTTCGTGTCATATTCTCCCTGCGTTATTTGGTAGCTGTAGGTATCTCCTTTTGGAGCAAAAGGGACGGCCGTCCTTGGATCCGTCTATCCGTCCGACTGCGATCTAGGCACACGTAGCTGTGTGTCCCTGTGTCCTACGTGCGTTAATAACTACGTCTGTGGTTTGCGATGCTCGCCGGCCGGCCGGCCGATAAGCTAGCCAGCTTTGCCGCACGAAAAGAATCCTGGACATAAGGATGAAAGTGGGACGTGTTGCGGGTTAGCCGCACTTTGCCCATTTGGTCGTAAGCGTTTATACGGGCCAATGTGGTAGCTTACAAAACTTTTATGTGGGCAATACGATGCCCATGAAGCCCGCAACTTCACGGGCAATTGCTTTGCTCATTGAGACCATAAATCAATTAGCTATTGACTATTGTTGTATCAGTATTTCTCCGCTTTATGTATATGAAAAATGAAACATTCATATTGAACTTCACGTATCTAATTAGTTGTAGAGTCTGAAGGTGCACGCCACCACCTGCGGAGAGCCCTATTAGCTTCCCAGCGAGGCCGGTCGTACCCAACGATAAACTCTCGCCATCCGACATGCCGCATTAGATGCTAGGGTTTTGAGAGACGTAAGAATTAAGAAGGAATAGGATGCCCCCAATGCGTGGCTTCACCAACCTTGCTTCGTCGCGCCACTTCTCTCTAGCTGACCCCAACGCCATTGCCAAATCTACTGTCGCCGCAGCCGCACACCCCTGTTGTTGAAGAGACGAAGACGTCAAGTCGAAGGGGATGAGGATTGTGTAATCACCGAATCGGGCTTGTGAAGATCATGTGACCTCTTAGTGGGCCAAGTGAAGTAGTGGGATATGTGGCCACGTGGTGGGATATATGGATGTCGGCAAGCAAACACTTTATTTTTTAGTTGGCCCACCAGCACCCACTTAATGTTTTATGTGGTGCGGGTTTAGTGGATTCGTGGACGGCCCACATCCACTTATACCCCTAAATGCACGTGCATTGACGAGGAGCGTGTTTGAACACTCCATGCAATCGAGTCCCCCATGTATGCTGGCTGTTTGCGGTCTACCGTGATGAACCTCAGCTAGGCACCGTCGAGCCTCCCTACACTGTCGGCGGCCAGCTAGCGTGCATTTGTTTGTCAGCGTGCGCGGTCGCATAAGTTGTTCAAGTTTTGCCCCGTTCGCCTCCGCCCCAACCCTGACGCGGCCGCCCTGACCGGATCTGCGCACCCCAAGCCCCCGTCGCTGCCGCGGCCCATTCCCATCCCCTTAGCCATCGTCGCCCGCCCGCACATCTGGCCACCTCCAGCCGACCGGATCTGCGCTCCTCCCCAACCTCGAGCCAACGCCGCCGGCCCTGACGCCAGCCTCCTCCCCCGATGTCGCCAGCGGCGACGGCCCAAAGCTTAACCGTCGTCGGCCCGAACCCTACCTCTTTTATTTTCTTTTTATTTATTCCTGTTGTAAATAAATTATGTAGGTAATATTTATTTATTGTAATAATTATCATTAAATATCGTTAATTATGGTTAATTACGTTAATTGTCAGTAATTGTGGTGGTTGTCATTAATTGTTGCCAAATGTGTTAACTATTGTTAAATGTCTTTAATTACCATCAATTGCGTTACTTGCCATTAAATGGTATCAAACAAGCCATCATTTGATACGAGGGTATTTCAGACATTTCTCATCTCAGAAGCTGTAGTCAACCTACCTAAGGGCATGTTTGGCACGGGTGTGACTTTCGTGAAAAGCGGCTTTTGGCTGGGTTGCAGAGCTGAACGGTTGGCCTGAAGAGGTTTGGTGTTTGGTTGTCTGGCTTTTAGGTAGGCTGGCTGCAGTTTCAGAGCTAGGAAATGTCTGAAATGCCCATGAGGGTAGTAATAGCTTGTTTGATACCGTTTAACACAATTAACAAGAACTAACAAGAACTAACAACAATTGACGCTAATTAATGACGCTAAACACAATTTGTTGGACCGAAAAGGCGACTAGAGTGGGGTGAATAAGAGCACTCTCACTTTTTCACAAATAATGGATTCAACACAAATTTTATTCCAGTAGCTATGGAAGCTATCAAGATCAGTATATCAGTACAGCGGAAAGCTAATACTGAATCCAATATAAACCCCTAAGCAATACGACAAAATCAACAAAGATTAAAACAAATCAATGCAATGGCGGTCGGACCTTTGTGTCAACGATCGGCCGGTGACTCGCCGATCGGCCATGGCGTGAAGAATGAATAGAAACAACCTGATGACGAAGTTGCAAATAGATGAAACTTTCGATCTACAACTCCAAACTTGATGAGACTTGGAACACACCTTCTCTATGATATCAGGAACCTATTCCAATCGAAGATTATGATAATTCTCGGAAGAATAGCGATCATTTTCCATTTGATTGAAGAAGGGTTCAAAACCGGGTCAAAATGAAAACTTGATCCAAAATCTTGCTCGTGGGTGATTGATGATCAAGATGATCCTAGGTATGTTCCCACATATCACAGCAAGCTATATCACGTGGAGAATTCAATCAAAAACTCGCGGATCAAAGAAAGACTCAAAATTATCAAATATAGAGAAAGAACGCAATAAGACAAAACATGATCAAACTTTTCTTTGATTGATTTGATATGATATGGGCTTATAGCCTCTCCATCAATGGAGGACAATGCTCAATCCAAGAGCACGAAAATCATATCAAACTATTAAGAACCCTAGCCTCCACAAAAGCTCTCCCTAAGAAAATTAGGGTTTACAAAAATAGCAAAAGGGACAAAGCGAAGGTGCAGCCACCTCTCTCCCCTATTTATAGTGGAGGCTTAGACCTTCTAGAAGTTTGACTCAATTGGGCTCCCGTTAAGGTCCAAAACAAATGGGACACATACGCACGCATTTTAATACACCGTCTTTAACACCCCTTGACCTAACTAGCTACACCTTGCGCCATCTTGCGCCTCGGATTAGCCAATAGGTCACTCTTGTACATCTTGCACCACGCTTGAGTACATTGACCTCACCCGCCATCGTCGATCGTTCTAGACCTCAGCTCTCCAAGCCTAGTCCCGATCATCCTCGCCGTTGACCGTCGTTGACCACCAAGCAACCTGCACAACAATAGACAAGTAAACCGAATTTGGAAACAAGTTCTTCACAACTTGACCCATGTTAGTCAAAACATGCATCATGCAACATATATGCCCTGAAACTCATGACTTTGACCTAACAACCGAATATCACCGCCACGACGGGCGACGATCCAAGTGAAAATCGGTCAGATCGCTCCTAGGGCTGGTCTGACCGCCCACCCTGGTCGGTCTGACCGCCACCTATTGGCTGGTCAGACCGCCAGTAAAGACTTAGCCGAATTTCCTCTATGGAAAATCGAAACCTACTGGAATTTTCAAACCAATAGAACTTTTGACTGGAGACTCCAAAAATTATGGGACCAAGTGCAATAGAATCTCCTCTCTTGCCTACACCCTCTATTTTTGGCCTAGCTCAATCCACACTTTCTGAAGTTGGCCGGTCCGACCGCCGCTATGGCCGACCGGACCGATCTTAGACCGGTCTGACCGCCGCCCTGACCGGTCAGACCGCCTGAGACCTGACAGTCCTGAAACTTTGCTGAAAACACGTGAAATGACAAACCGTTAACGCCATTGCCAATTGTCACATCATCATAAGATCTGGAGTATATCCCCATGATATCCACACAATTGACGACAATTAATGCAATTGATGTCAACTACCGTAATTAACGACGATTAATAGAATTGACTACAATGAACGATGACTATCGTAATTGATCGCATGTAACGACGATTAACGACAACATACCCTAATTAACGCAATATACCACCATAAATGACAATGAACACAATTAACGTAATTAAAGACTATTATTACAATAAACATATATTACATAAATAACTATTACAACAAATAATTATTATAATAATTATGACAATAATAATTATTAAAAACAATTATTATAATAAGTAATTATTAAAAACAATTATTATGATTAATAATTAATAATATAAATAATTATTACAAAAATAATGTATTTACAACATAAAAAAGGGGGAAAGAGGCGACGACAGCTGGGGTTTGGGCCGCCGCTTGTAGGAGAGGGGTTCATCGGCGAGGTCGATGGAGGAGACTAGTGGCGTGGTCGAGGCCGATGGTGCGGTCGAGGCCGACGACGGGGTCGATGGAAAGAGCTGGTGGAGGAGGAAGGAGCTGGGGAGGAGGGAGGCGGCAGCGCGGGTGGAGGAGGGAGGAGAGGGGTGGTGTGCGTGTGGGAAGGAGGAGGAGCAAGCGACGACACGTGGGGAGGAGGAGGAGGAGGCGGCGACGCTTGCGCAGGAGAAGGAGGGGCCAGCGCGGGAGGGGGAGGAAGGGCGCTGGTGCCACTCGGGAGGAAGGGGGAGAGGGAGCACCACGAGCGAAAGGAAGAGGAGGAGGGCTCGGGGGCTCGTGGAGCGAGGATTAGGGTTAGGGTTTGGCTAGTAAGGGGGAGATTGTGGATATCATGGGGATATACTCCAGATCTTAGGATGATGTGGCAATTGTCAATGGCGTTAACGGTTTGTCATTTCACGTGTTTTCGGCAAAGTTACAATCTTTGTCGAGCCATAACCTGGCCGAGACCGGCCAGGCGGCGGTCGAGACCAGGTCATGGCGGTCAGACCGACCATAGCGTGATCGGACCGCCAACTTCAGAAATAATATTTTGAGCTGGGCCAAAAATAGAGAGTGTAGGCAAGAAAGGAGATTCTATTGCACTTGGTCCCATAATTTTGGAGTCTCCAGTCAAAAAGTTCTATTGGTTTGAAAATTCCAAGAGGTTTGAATTTGGAGGTCAAATTGGCTAAGTCCCAGCGGCGGTCGACCGCCACGAGGCGATCGACCGTTTCCACTGGTTCGTCAGCCTTCGTGGCGGCGATAGTCGGTTGTTAGTCAAAGTCATGAGTTTCAGGGCATATATGTTGCATGATGCATGTTTTGACTAACATGGGTCAAGTTGTGAATAACTTGTTCCCAAATTCGGTTTACTTGTCTATTATTGTGCAGGTTGCTTGGTGGTCAATGACGGTCAACGAGGATGATCGGGACTAGGCTTGGAGAGCTGAGGTCCAGAACGATCGACGATGCCGGGTGAGGTCAATGTACTCAAGCGTGGTGCAAGATGGACAAGGGTGACCTATTGGCTAATCCGAGGCGCAAGATGGCACAAGGTGTAGCTAATTAGGTCAAGAGGTGTTAAAAACGGCGCATTAAAATACGTGCATATGTGACTAGTTTGTTTTGGGCCTTAACGGGAGCCCAATTGAGTCAAATTTCTAGAAGGTCTAAGCCTCCACTATAAATAGGGGAGGGGGTGGCTGCACCTCCGATTCGTCTCTTTTGCTATTTGAAACCCTAATGTTTTTAGGGAGAGCTTTTGTGGAGGCTAGAGTTCTAGATATTTTGATGTGATTTTGTGCTCTTGGATTAAGTATTATCCTCCATTGATGGAGTGGCTGTAATCCTATATCATATCAAATCAATCTAGAGAAAGTTTTTGATCATGTCTTGTCACTTTGCGTTCTTTCTCTATATTTGATGATTTTGAGTCTTTCTTTGATCCGCGAGTTTTTGATTGAATTCTTCACGTGATCTAACTTGTTGTGACATGTGGGAACCTATCTAGGATTTTGGATCAAGTTTTTGTTTTGACCCGGTTTTGAACCCTTCTTCAATCAAACGGAAAATGATCGTTATTCTTCCAAGAACTATCATAATCTTCGATTGGAATAGGTTCCTGATATCATAGAGAAGGTGTGTTCCAAGTTTTATCAAATTTGGAGTTGTAGATCAAAAGTTTCATCTATTTGCAACTTCGTCATCGGGGCTTTACATTTTCAGTCTTGATGCGTGATCGATCCGGCCGAGTCACCGGTCAGACCGGCAGGTCATCGGTCAGACCGCCATTGACCTAGCGGTCCGACCGCCCAGCACTGAGAGTTGTTTTAGCTTGTGTTGATCTTTTGTTGTTTTGCTTCGGGGGTTATGTTGGATTCAATACTAGTCTTCCGCTGTACTAGCATATTGATCTTCATAGCTTCCATAGGTACTGAAGTGAAATTTGTGTTGAATTTATTATTTGTGAAAAAGTGGGCGTGCTCTATTCACCCCCCTAGTCGCATTTTGGTCCAACATTATGCGATGGCAAAAGCGGGTAATTGCGTATGAACTTGAGGGGTAAATTCAGAATGGGGCTGCAGAAAGCCGCGGGAAGCTACGGTGCGACGGCTTTCGGTTTTTTCCACGTATAACGCGGCTTCCGGCTTGCGAGAAAGCCGGTGGGAAAAGCCCCCCGTTTGGGACGGCTTCAGGCTTTTTCAGACGAAAAGCCGAAGCCGTCCCGTCCCAAACACCCCCTAAAAGTCAGACAGCCAAATCCCGAACCTCTTCAATTTAGTCGTTCCGCCCTACAATCTAGTCGAGAGCCACTTTTCAAAAAGTTATAGACATACCAAACAAACCATTAACCATTCCGACCAGAACTGGATGGAATCGATCGGCACGCATGCTTGTTGGCAGGCAGCTAAAAATTTGACGATATATGTAAGCACGCTTGTATGACCTTTGTGATGAAAAAGAAGTATGTGCATGATTGAATTTCGAGAAACTTTAATCCTTCTTTTAGAAGATGGTTGTCCCGAGATGCAACAAACTCGGGATGGATTGATAAATGAACTGAGTTCACTTAAGTTATGGAAAATCCTGATCATGTAATTTGGTTTGGCGAAAATCTGGATTACTCAGTAAAATCTATGTACAAGATCATGTGCAAATCTGAGGTTGTCCCTAATTTTGCTTTATTTAGAAAGCTTCGCTACCATTGAAGATCAAAATCTTTGTCTGGTTACTATTTCAAAATGTTGTTCTGACTAAGGACAACATGATTAGAAGAAATTGGTTGGGGGACCCTTGCTGCTATTTATGTGATCAACCTGAAAACATTCAGCATTTATTCTTTACTTGTAATTAAGGTTGCAAAAGTTATTTGGGGGATTGCAGGTAGATGTGTTCGGGCTAATTGCCGACCTCTGATACATTGCAATATTTTAGCTAGATGCATTCATTTGTCCCTGATACTCAGAAAATATATGTCGTCATTTTGGATGCTTTAGTTGGGCAATCTGGAAATGTAGAAATAAGGTCTGCTTTGAGAAGAAAGTAATTCGATCTCCTTTGGTTGGACTGAAAAGATGACCAGAGAGCGGGGTGAATAGGAGCATCTGTTCTTTTTCAATCCCAACGATATTCTACTTCTTCTCACTTTAGTAGCTATGAAGATCAGATAAACAAACACAACGAAAGTCTTGCGTTGAAATCAGAAATCCCCGAGGCAAAAACCTCCTGGCTGGTCTAACCGCCGACGACCAGTCTAACTGCTACAGGGCAAACAACTCAAACTGATCTCAAATCATCCTAACTTTTGATTATGATATCCAAATCCCCTGAGATTTCAACCATAGCTCATCAAGATGGTCATGAACCTATTCCAATCGACGATCAGGATGATCGAAGCCAAAGTTCCATAAATTTTTGGATCGATGTCAAGGAGGCCCAACAATAGAGGAAATTCAAACTTTGATACAAAAACTTGATCATGGGTGAAAGATGGTCAAGATAACCCTAAATCAATTCCCACATGTCCTATCAAACTAAATCACATCAAAAGACCTAAGCAAAACCAAAGGAACACAAAAATCTCAAATGCATCGAAGAGAAAGCAAGAATAAGATAGAACTCATCTTGGGGCAAACCTTACTTGGATTGATGCAAGAGATTATTAGTTTACAGCCACTCTACCATAGAAGACAAAATATCAATACTTGAGCGCTCAATCAATCAATCTCCTCAAACCCTAGCCTCTTCTATCCCCACTTTCCTCAAATCACAAATTAGGGTTCTTCACATCAAAGGGTTGAGTGCAAATCCTGTACTCTAGCCTTTTACAGTGGAGGCTAAGTCTAGATAGAAAATATTATCGGGCGCACGTTAAGCCCACACACAAATGTGTCTGCACTCACGCACGCTTCTCAAAGCGGATAACAAATCGGGTCTCCCAAATCCGTGTCTTCGTGATATTCGTCTTCTCTTAACCTAAACTGTCTCTCCTTGCACCGTCTTGCACCGCGGTTTCTCCAAGATCATCACCTGTATTTTGACGAAGATATCAAAATACTCCTTTTCGATCCTTCTTTAAAGGCCAAGTCCAATCGTCGTGAAGCAATCCGATGCTTTTTCGCGTCTAGGTTGATCAATGGCTCTCTTCGTATCGGCATGTCTATCCCATCTGGCTCCCACCGGAACCACCATGGCACTTGCACCGACCCTAAACCACTTGATGCAACACGTCGCACTGAGCTTTTTATTTGGTCGTTTTTGTCCATATTGTGTCATGCCTGAGTCCATCCACTTCACCCATTATCCTTGATCGTTCTAGGCCTCGGCTCTCCTAGCCTAGTCTCGATCATGCTCATCGTTGACCATCGTTGACTCCAAGCCACCTGCAGAACAATTGACCAAGAAAATGATTCCAAGCCAAGTTCTTCATAACTTGACACACGTTAGTCAAAACATGCATCATGCAATAGCTATGCACTGAATCTCATGACTTTGGCCTAACCCAATAAATTCACCGCTTTCCCAGCACATGAACACTCACTGGCCGGTCAGATCGCCACCCCATAGCTTGATCTAACCGCCAGCTCGGCCGACCCCTAGCGATCAGCGCACCACCGATCGACCAGCGACAAACGCCACCAAACCGCTGGGACTTTGGAATGTTTTCCAGGTCTGAAAACTGCACTCTCTCAAGAAATTTCAAATTTTATCTAATGTTTCCTCGAAACTCCATTTTCAATGAGACCAAGTCCAAACGCATCCTCTCACCTTTCTACATACGTGATTTTTGGTTGATTCGAAAAATTCAACTTTTCAACTTCGACAGATCTGACCGTCGCATGTGCCTGTCTGACTGCTGTGCCCCGGCCGGTCTGACCGCCCCATGGTCGGTCACACCGCCAATGACTTGGTAGCAAGAACTATCCTTAAACGATGGTTTCTCTAAACACCTCGGCACCATTGTCACCTATTTGATCACACTAAAATTAGAACCAATCTACCCATGATCTACACACCTTTTTGATGTTATTTATGGGATATGTGCAAATCTTCGTCTTTGGGCAGGGCTCAGCAAGGAAGAATTCCAGGAGCTGCTAGGGGAAGGAGCCGATGGCCTGCTTCAGACAACCCTCCAACTGGCGCTCTTGTCTCTCTTTCCCATCTAATATTGTACTAATTGAGCTCTTGGAAACTTCCAACCTCAGCAAAACCATCTCGGTTAGCTTGATACTATGAGGTATAGTGTCAGGTGGCCATATGCTAGGTAATCTCTCTTTTTCTCGCCAGCATGTAAGTACTTCGTTTCCGTTTCAGAAATGGAAAATGGGGTCTCCATCGGTGTGAAAGTACTACACTAGCGAGAGGCCGAGTACACAGTACGACACTTACATGTTAGGTACAGTGTTCACTGACTAATTAAGGGATACATTCAATAGATTCTCGTTTGCTATCACAGCGAGTGAATCTCATCGATAATTTTGTTTCACTATATATAAAATGCACTCATGTATAAACCCAAATATAGGTGTACTATACAGCTATAACGTTGTTGTCATCTCAACGACCTGTGGAATTTCTAGTTGTTGTATTATATTATATTTGTTATATAACTATGTTTTTTAGTTGTAATAGATACCGTATTTATATGTGATTAATCTGCACTGTTATAATCTAGCTCTGCCAGAATAAGTGGTGTAAATCTTCTTTTCTTTTCTGTCGATTAATCAGAGAATTTCTAGGATTTTTATTTTGTTTCTGATTTAAGTATTATAATGAAAAAATTAGAACTTCAAAAGAGTAGAAGATACCTGAATATATATCGCCAGCTAGATCCTTGGAGCTCTAGTCCATTAGCGTCACCGCCTCACCGGGGGCGTATTTGCACCGACCCTGCCTAGCATAACGGCGAGAGTATCGCCTTCGCCGATGCGCGCTGTACCCAGCCCAGGCTGGAATGTAGCAACGTACTTCCTTTTCGGGGGACAGATCAAATGAGAACCATTCGTTTCAGTGTTTATCCGTAAATATACCTGTAGGTCGAACGCATGAATTTCATAATAATAAAGCTCGCGTCGGCCTGTCAGGCAAGCTCATGAGTCATGCCCATGGAAGTTCTTGCCCTAACTCTACTTTGAACTAACTGAGTTGATTTTTCTTAAAATCAAGTTGAAATTCCTCATAATTGAGTTGATTTTTTTGTGAAATCTAATTGAAAATTTTCGGAACAGGGCTAGTTTTTTAAGGTGAAATCTAATCTAATCTAATCTAATTCCCAGGAATAGATGTAACACGTGCCTTTTGTATAGGGTTGTATGCTTTTCCGGCAGTCAATGTTTGATTGGACGAAAACACATGTATGCCCTATCTGTAACATATAAAATTTCCTCCTACAAGAAATAAATTGTTTGCTGTGAAATAAACTGTGTATTTCACAGCAAACTGTTTGAAATAAACATGTATGGGGCATACTCCACAAAAAAAAAAACACACACACGTTACTATTGGGCTTGAAGTCTTCAACGAGAAGGCCCATTATCGGACGCTACCACAACCCATCTCAGGCCCAAATGACTAGCCCGCAGCTGGCAGCGAGGCCTACCTCTTCCGATGGCCTTCTCACTTCGCAAATCGCACCTTGACCTCTCGCCTGAGCCCTGAGTCTCGCCTCTCGCCGCCGTCGCCGTCTCTATCACTCCGCGGTTACATCACCGGCGATAAAGCCGATTGCATCCTAGGTTTGGCTTTCGAAACAATGTCAGTGTTTTTATTATTTCTAGGGTAGATCAGTTTTTTGTGTTAATGTCGGTAGGTTAGCCTGTGTTTGCACCCTAGAATGCGCTGGAACTTGGGATTTTTTTTTTGTCGTGCATTTCCCAACGTGAGGCTTTGATTAACTCACAGTAGCAACCCTTAGGTAAAGATTGATTTTTTCTAACTGAAATTTATTTCTAAAACTACAGGAAATTTCCCTTGGATCATACTCTTCATAATTAGTCAGTTGGAGATGAATCCTCGCCCTCCATCTGATGTTGAATAGATCTTGGAAGCGGTGGCACGTTCACATCAAAGGACCCCTCCATCATCTTCACCACAAGCCCCATGGATGGCCGATGTGCCTCAAAGTCTTGGATGCACCAACATGCTAACCTCGAGATCCTCATCAGTTCTTCCCTATCAGCGGCTCCTTGTAATATTGGATCCAAAATGTTCTGTTCATTGCCATTTGTCACCTGCATTGCTGCCCAACATGGAAGGAAAGCGTTGCTTCCAAGTTCAGACTCTTGGAAGTGGGCCAAGTTCCTCCTTCCAGATATCAGCTCAAAAAGCATCATGCCAAAGCTATAGACGTCTATTTTGGGTGTGATCGGCAAACCTGAGAGCCACTCAGGTGCAAGGTACCCAATTGTACCTCTCATTGTCGTCAAGACACGGCTGTGGTCACGCCCAAGAAGCTTAGCCATGCCAAAATCTGCGACCTTTGCATGGAAGTTTGCATCAAGGAGTATGTTCTCTGGCTTGAGGTCACAATGGATGATGCATTCTCTGCACTCCTCATGAAGGTATGCTAGTCCTTTAGCGACACCTAGTGCAATCTTATACCTTGTGTTCCAGTCAAGAAATGTGGTTCCTTTTCTAAACAGATGGAAGTCCAAAGAACCACCTTGCATGTACTCATACACAAGAAGCCTCCTAGTCTCTTTTGCGCAGAATCCAAGCAGGTGCACCAAATTGACATGATTGATCATACCGATGGTGCTCACCTCTGCACGGAATTGCTTCTCCCCGTGGTGAAGCCTTTCCAGCCTCTTCACAGCAATGAATGTTGAATCTGGTAGTTGCCCTTTGAACACCGAGCCAAAGGCACCTCCCCCCAACTTTTCTGCAAAGTTCTTGGTGACATGTTTCAGATCACTGTATTGGAAGGAGATCAATGTGTCCCTATTTGATATCCGTAGAGCGCTCTCTCTGCAGCATCTCTGAATTAGCATGTACAATACAATAGCAAAGATTGTCAAAACAACAATTCCTCCAATGACAAGGGCACAAATGGTCACCACCTTGCTCTTTCGAGTCTTTTCAGATACTGGTATCTCCGATGCAGCGAGTCTTAGGAATAGGGTACTTCCATTCCCGTAGTATTGTTCCTGGAGGTTAACCAGGTCAACATGCCAAACAAAGCAACCAATGCTATTGTAAGCATAAGCATTACAACTGCAATTATTTAGACAAACCACTTGACAGTCCTGAGAGCTCCTGGCCTCTGCATTCTGAGCATTATCTGGTAGCCTCACACCTTCTATGGTATAGAACTTATCAGCTTCCGTCTTCACCATGGTCGAATCCATCTGGCACTGCAGCGGTACATTCCTCTTGCACCCACCACGATAGTCCCCAAGGTCCCAATCCCTTTGAACCTTCTGACTGAATCCCTTGATGCAGTTGCAGACAGACGAGAGGCTGTTGAGGTTGCAGCTGCCATATGCCCCACAGAGCGCATGCACCTCACACTGCGTCCGCGGCTGGGACCAGAACATAAACCACTGCTGTGTGGCGTTCACCCATGTCCACTGCTTGATCTGCCCATTCACATCAATGGTGAACCGTGAGATGCTTGAGTCGTCGTTCATTGAGTAGATGAAGTAGCTTTCGCTACCATTGTTGACGAAATGGAAGTCGTAATTGTAACTGGCTGTCATCTCAGGCACAAGGCCAAATATATTGCCGTTCCAAGGACCACTGTTCCAGTAACTTATGGAATTGTTCCACTGGATGAAGTACTGTGTTGTTCCGTTTGGGTCAAGCTCCAGCGAGAACAACCCTGGGGATGGGTCCACGTTGTTCTTCCATGCGACAAGCCTCTGGCTCACACGTGTGATCTTGTTCAGCCGAAGTTTGCCCCCCGGAAGCCATGTGTTTGTTGGATGCTCTATGCTTCGCCAATAAACTATCGATGAATTGGAGGCATCAGTAAGCTCGAGGCTGCCTTCGTCCCTGATAATGGCGACGGTGGAGTTGGAGGCTATGCTTACGTTGGTTGACCATAGTTGCCGGTTCTTGGATTGATCTAGAAGGACGAGGTTGCCATCACTGCCGATGGCTAAGGAGGCGGTGTATGGATCAGACACCGGCACGTCGTTGTTTGCCGTCCACACAGTCGTCAGAAGAGGTATATTGCTGTACCATATGGCTATGTAGTAGTTTCTGGAGCTGGAAGAGGTGGTGTTACCTTGTTGTGGGGAGTAGAAGCCCAAGGCGAATTTGTTTCCCTTGGACACAATCGTCTGCGTCCAGGACAACGGTGTGGTGGAGTTGATGGTGTCGGAGGCTGTGCAGACAAGGATTTGGCTGAAGAGGAGGAGGAGGAAGAAGAAGGGAGCCATGGATGGCAGCTTGGAGGAATAGCCAGGGCTGCCTGGGAGGAAGGTAACTTGGACTTTCGGAGTAATTGGTGGTGGTTGTTGGATAACAGAGGTTTTAGCTTGAGGGACAACAAGGCTCCACTTTATGGACAAATTACAAAAGGAACCTTCTTTGACCTGGTATAGTATCAGTACCTACATCCGTTGAAAGGTACATGCTCAACGCCCCTCTGGTGTTGAATGATAGGTCATAGATCAATTTACAGAAATGCAATCATTTTTCTTTAAAATTAAGACAGGATGAAAACAGTGAGATTATTTTTCTTGCTAAGGGAACTTAGGAAATAAAGGTGTCATACAATTTGGCTAAAATAGCAATGTTCATGTTGATTGCTAATTTTGCTGCCCCAACTCATTCTACAATTGAAGGTAGCATATTCCCTTCTTTATTTCTTTATTATTATTTGCTTTTCATTGATTCATATTTGTAAACAGTGCTGGGGGAAAAAGAATGGTGTGAAGCCAGAAAATTGTGTTGCGGGCTTGCGGCACCAAAAGCTCCAGAGTTTAGTGTTGACTTGGACTAGTTTAACGCAAATCTTGTAAGACTTCTTGTCATCTTGCAAGCATATTTTGGTAAGGCTTCAGAATTTTAATGCTAATTATTTCAAAATCTTTTATCTGGACCAGATTGTCTCCTCCTGAAGATGACCAGATCTTGAGGTTGGCTGTTTTCCTCTCATGAGGGCTTCTAGAATAGAATGGCTCGGGTAAGAAATGTTGCTGTAAGAAGAGTAAGCTGGTCAAGGTGAATATCAGAATTCTAGAATTGTCTGTTGATCTGTTGAGTTCTACTGCTCATTTGGCACGTCAGTTTTCTTGCTTGATAATTGTCTTGTTCTCAATGAAGAAGTAATTGCATTTCTATTGAAGGTGGCTCGGCTTTTCCAACAGTCATAAGGAATATACTTAGTGTTAGGAATATACCTGTACCTGTATAATTGGAGCACAGACGGATTGGTTGACCAGTCCACAATTCGAGGGCTAATCTGGTAATACAGAGCCCAAACTTGGGGCAAGGACTTGTTGGAGAAAATGAACAGAATGGCTGAGCCTGAGTTTCCCAATCATCCTTAATTCCTCTGCCAAAGCATGTTTGCACCGAGTGTTCTGTTCTGCTCGATGTTCATTCTTTCAAGAGCCGTTCTGATATTATATGGACCCAGCATTAAGTAGCACTGAAAGGAAGCGGGTGGATGGACACAGAATAGACGGAACACATAAAATCCCCAGCAGGCGAAGCGAGGAGGAAGGAGGGTGCCCATGGTTAGAGATACGTTAGAGATAATATTTTTATTTATTTTTTATCCATCTTTTGTATTAACTTATATGTATATAGCATACACCTCTTATATACTTTATATATTGCTCATTGGGTCTCTGAATACATAAACACAATATTCATAACATGCTATGAGAACAAAACTTAGGGTTAGAGTTTACTGTTTCCGTCGCCGCTTAGCCTCTACTCGTCCTCCGCTGTTGTTGCCCCCGGGAGGAGCGATCTTCACTCTGGGCGGCCACATCCGAATCTAGCTCCGCACGCACCACTCGTGCTCTCTCCTACTGGGTCTCCCCAGCCGTCGCTCGTCGTCAGCCACAAGCAAGCGGTAGCATTGTGTCGTCGTCGACCTCCACCGACGCGGCGTTGCTGGTGCTAGAAGGACGGCCTCCACCCGAGCTGGATCTGTGCTCGCTGCGATGGATCCCACCCCTCCTGTGCTGGATTCCACGCCGTTTGAGCGGATCTCGCTCCTCTACGCCAGCTCTCGTCCTTCCCGCGCTCCATCCTGCCGCCCGGATTTCCCCGCCACTCATTGCTCATTCGTCTTCATGAATCGTCACAGCCGCCGCCATCCAGATCCGCCCTAGATCGGGCCGCCGCCAGGCAACAGGAATAGGAAGAGTTGCGCTTGTTTGAGCCCTTTCCAGTGGTGCTCTCTGCGCTCTCATGTTCTCTTCTTCCTGGCGACGAGGGGGGGGGGAGGCATCGATTTGGTTTTCTGGTTTGGGAAGGAGAGGAAAGCAACACATTCGGGCTCACTGGGAGCACATACAAGTCCCATCTCTCTACTCTCACGTTCGTGTGGATTTGACGATGATTGATGGAAAGCTGGATGGGTGCCTATCTTGCTTGGTTACAGTGCCTAGGGGCTTCCAAGTTTTTGGCTTCTACGGGTTCTTTAATTTAGTTTCAGCTCTTTCCAAATTCAATGTTATTACATACGCCTTGCATTTGAAGGGAGTGTTAGAAATATGTTAGAGATAGGAGCTCTTTTGTATTCTTTATCTGCATTGTGTATTGTCTTATCTGTATATAGCATACATCTCTTGTACACCCTATATATATTGCTCATTGAGCCTCTGAATACATACACACAATATTTATAACAACAATCAGGGCATTCATGTCTCCGCTGTGCCAGTGTCCATGTGCATTGCACAAAGAAAGTGACTTGAGAATTGCAAGATGGAGTACAATATTCATTTTGAATTCTGGACTAGCTCTGGTTCTACTCTAGGGGTATTGTCCAAGTTTGATTTGAAATGAGTTTGCTAAACTCATCTTATATGCAGCGTTAATTTCTCGTCCAATGGTTTACAACTTGTTTAGAACATAGGAATTTGTCGGACCCGGATTTTCTAATCCCGAATCCTCTGCGAATACACTGTGCTATTCCCTGGATCAGTAGATAGCACTCACAGATACATCACTGAATCATTTCATACATGGCTTAAAACCATACCATTCATTAATTTAACACATCGAGTTTACATAGACCGCGTCGGGTCAAGTTTTACAATAAGGGCGAGCAGGCCAAATAATTACATCACAAAAGTAGCGAGGCGACAACGGAAGCAAAAGGGTGAGGCACATCTCTCCACGAGCAAGTGGTCGGGAAACACATGTACATCCGATATTACCCAAAACTCGGATAATATAGGACGCACCTAGGTACCAAATAGTCGGCTAGGCTCAAGCGAGACCTACACTCTGAGAATCTACGCTACTCTTGAGGTTCCGTGGCCATCGTCCTCGGGCTCCTCGTGAGTACGCGTAGTCTCCTTGCTCCGCATCATCCGGAGGGTTTGGGGAGGAGCGAGAGTGAGCACAACTCACCGTGCTCATGAGCCAACACACAAGATGCAATAGTATACATGCAAGGCTTAACAAGGATGGCTCAGGTTCTTTTATTTGCTAAAGCGGCATTTTCAATTATCATAATTACAAATCTCTATGACTTAGCATTTTAAACAGATTGCATTTTCATTAAAGAGAATAAGTGCAATATTTAAATAACAGCGAATGTTACCTCCACCTTATGCTTAATTTTGATAACGGTTACGTCCACCGATTATCAACACTGGGTAAGGCTACCCAGGAAAATCCAAAACAAGGGCTGGATGAGCCCAACACATTTTCATTCCACCCACAAAGATTTTTTAAATAGAACTAACTCAGGTTAAGTTTCCATGTCTGCCTTTGATCGAAGGCGTGGCTGTTTAAACAGTTTAGACTCTGCAGAGGTTGTACACTGTACCCACAAGAGATAATCATACTCGTTACTCCACATGATTCCTTAGTAATGTAGTTGAGCGATCGTCACAGTAACGTTTCAAACTACCTTGCCCCTTCCGTCATCTCACCCGTATGGCCAATTCCATAAGTTGTGCGGGATGCTTACCACAACGACTAGCAAAGCCGCCCAGCCACGATGACTAGCGTGGTGATAACTTCACCGTTTTGGTGTCCCATTCAAGCCAAAGATACGTCCCGCCGCTTGCACACTTCTAAACACCAGTTGTGGGATGACATTCAGGGTTCAATAATTTTACTAAGCCAAGTTGCAATTTGCAGACTTGCGGTTGTACTTGTTTTACACAGGAGGTTATGACAAGATTAAGTTATTAATTCATCTGGACGGTTCATACCACATACCAACCATTCTCGTGCTACGTCCGCACCCACCACTCTTTCCATCCGTCCAGATGTGGTACTAGCAAGTTGTTTAGGGTTTTGGGAAGGAAAACCAATTAACGCAACACACCAGTCATCTACATCCAATGACTGCCCAAAACCATTTTTTATGTTTAAAGGATGATGATCGGGACATTTATTGTCCCGGTACTTAAGCAAGACTAGCATGTCGCTTAAGTACAACATAGACTAGTATTTATCATATATTTACTAGGGTGACAAAGAATACTGGATTCAATTTATCAAAGGATGGCTTAATAAGTAATTAATCAGCAAATGAGTATTTAACTACCTTAAGCTTTAACATATCATTGATTACAAAATTAAAGCATGCAACTTTGCTATTTTAAATAAACATAGTTTGCATAAAATGTAGGTTCGGAATGATCAAAGTATTGACTCGCCTGGGTCAGATTATCGCGGCCTTGATCTTGCTCAGGGCCTTCTCTGCCAGGGGTTTTGAATTCCGGGTCGGCGTCTTTATCCAAATCTTGATCCTGCTTGAGTCGATGCTTCTTCTGGACTCCGACTCCTAATTACACGATACAAGCAAGAACAACAAATAAATTCAAAGAACTTCAAAAAGACCAAATATAAACAAAGCACTTTAAATAAATTTTGCGATGAACGAGCTGAAGAGACAAGATTCAGCGAGGCGGGGATGTTTGACAAGGTCAAACGATCAGCTGAGTACACGAGACAAGGGCGGAGATACTCTGCCGAGGGAAACAAGGGGGAAACAAAGTCGAAGAAGTACTGCAGGGATACTCCACTTCGGATACCGCTGAACGGGCAAGATTAGGATACACGATAAATTTTTCGGGCTTTAAAACGACGGTAACACATTTTAATGAAGAAGACTTTTGAACGGGGATAAAATGAGATAAATAATATTTAGACCAAGGAATATTGGATAGGATTACAAGATTAATATACAGGTTTACAAAGTAAGCTGTCGAGATTAACATGTTAATCCCAAATAGCCTTCCAAAATATTTTGAGAAAATGCCAGTTTATTTTAAAGCATTTTACACAACGCGGAAAATTTGAATAAATATGTTTTAACAAAAATAGACACGATTGCGGAGACGATTACGAAGGTTATTTGCATAACTTCGATTTCCCGATATTTTACAAATTACGCTCTTAATCGATAGCTCTCAACTAAAATCGAAATGGATAATTCTACTAGTACTTGTCAATCGACGAGTTAACCACTAACAACGGTTAATCGATTCAACGAAAGTCGTAGTACAATCACGGAGAATATTTATTTTGGAAACATTTTCGCCAAAATGGAAAGCTACTAGTCGACCGAGTAATACAAAACGATACATACAACATTGCCATACAAACACAATTGCTATACAACAACTTCCAATACACAACTCAAAATTATCGCTCCATGGCTACCCTGCACACACTCACAAAATATTCGCAATACAAAAGCAATACACACATCGACAATACACAAATCTTCAATACCGATTATCCAAAAGCCAAACTCCGCGACGATTCAACTGCATACACAAATATTCATACATTCCAATTTGCAAAACACAAAACAAAAACCACTGCTGCTGCTACTCTACCGATTACGCTCTGCTACTCTGCTGGGGAGGACCCACTGTCCAAAGAGAGACAGAGAGAGAGAGAGAGAGAGACAGAGAGAGAGAGAGCGGCGGTGTTGGCCGGGGAAGAGAGAAGGGGGCACAGGCGCGATCAGCAGCGGTGGCGGCACCGGCGGCAATGGAGACGGCCGGAGGAGCCGCGGGAGGCGGCGGACGGCGGCGGGCTGCAGCAGAGGGAGATGGCGGCGGGCCGGGCGCACGCAAGACAGAGGCCGAACGGCGGCAACGGCGACCGAAGGAGGAGAGGAGGGGAGAAGAGAGAAGGCGCGCGGGAGGCTCACCGTGAGGTCACCGAGGCGGGAAGCGGTGGAGGCGGCCAATGACGGCCGAGGGCATCGCCACGGCGCTCAAGCGCCGGCGACGGAGGGAGGCGCTCGGGCGCGAACCGGTGGCGGGAAGCGAGCCGTCGGGCGGAGGAAGGGGCTTCGGTGGAGCTCCGGTGGCGGATCGGGAGGAGAGGCGCGGAGGAGGGAGAAGGCGGCGGATCCGAAGAGGGGAAGAAGGAAAAGGGGCGGAAGCTCGGCTTTATAGCCGGAGAGAGAGAGAGGAGGTGGAAAAGCCGTGGTGGCGGCGGGACGCGGAGAAGAAAAGCCGTCTGGCGTGAGGGAGTGCAAAAGCCATGGGCGCGCGCGTCAAGCGCACGGAACGAGGAGCGGCGGCGGCGGGCGCGGGACGGAGAGCCCGAGGCGGTGGGGAGAGGAGAGGGGGTGGGCCCGGGTGGAGGAGTCAGGAGAGGGGAGAGAAGAGAGAGGCGGCGCGTGCGGGAGGGGACGGGGGGACGAGCCGAAGAAGAAAAGGGGAGGGGAGGAAGAGAGAGGTGGGTCGGGCGTGGGCCGGCCAGGAAAACGGTCGGGTTGGGAGAAAATGATGGGCCGGAGAAAACCGGCCCAAAAAAGAAAAGAAAGAAAATAGGTTTTGATATTTATTCTTATATTTGTTTTTTTTGAAAATGAAGAATTCAAAGCAAATTTTTGAAATCTGAATTTGAAAGAATATTTGAAACACAAACCCGAGCTTAACGAAAGCTAGGAGATTTTGAAATTCAAACCAAAATTTAAAAAGTCGAATGAAAATCAAAAATCGATATAATTACTATTTACTAACTGAAAAATAGGATGTTACAGAATTTTACTGAAATCGAGAAAATTCTCGTTTTACTTATGGGACCTTACACACGTTTGTAGCTGTAACAAGAAAATAGATTTGAGTTCTATTGGAACACACAAGTTGCCACATGGCAGTAGCTATAATGAGTACCGACTACTAAAGTCATGGACTTCCATATTGGGCGCACCACAAGTCATGGCCACTATGAAAATGAAGCATGCGCTACGCGTAGGGTCGAAACGAGCCGAGCCAGGCTCGGTCAGGCTGGTTTGAACAAGCGGCTCGACTCGTTTCGAGCACGAGCCAGGAACAGGCAGTCTTCGAGTGGCTTGGGGAGTGGGGGAGTCAGAACCCAGAAACATCAGAGGATGCCATGCCTTTGTGGCTCTGTTCTAGTCTCAGGAACCAGAAGCCGAGCTGAACTCTCGAGAGCTAGCCAGGAACATTTAATATTTAACATCAAAACTCTCGAGAGCTAGCCAAAAACATCAGAAGAAATGAATTTAGTATTTAACAGTCCAACCGGTCTCAGGAACTCAGAGCCACAAGTTTACTGTAACACCCTGGCTATTCGGAAGCCAAGATGCCACCTAAGGATACAACAAATGAACAATTTACGGAATAAGATTCAATATGCATCTATCCAAATATCAATAACAGGATAACGAGGTGAAAGCAGCCAATACATCAGTGGCGAATAATCAAGAAACTAATCATGGAATGACATGATATGAAGTTTAAACATTACTTAATACAGTCCACCTCTCATCAAGGAATATCAAAGTTGAAACCATTATTGAAATTATCAAGTAATGTTATGTGTGCAACGTGATGGTCTACTCCCTTCCCAAAATCATCAACATCAGGGTGGATCACCTAAATAACATTGAAAGCAAGGGTGAGTCGAAACTCAGCAAGTACCATATTAGAATAATCAATCAAATAGTGGACAAATCAATTCAATTGAATTATGAACAAATCTTGCATCACATACATGATTGAATGGAATGAATACATGAATGGATGGAATGAAAGAATGCACTGAAGGAATGGACTAATCACGACTTATACCAGTATATGCGAGTGTAACATCCGTTGGTGTTCACTTAAAGTTACCGTATGAAGAGCGTTTCATACGGTGTCCAACGTGGCCCACATTGGAATGGTGGATCACACGTACCCATTCGGAATTGATGGATTTTCAAATGCCCATCTTGGAATTGATGGGTCTTTCAAATGCCCATCTTGGAATTGATGGGTCTTTCAAAATTCCACTCCGTGACGGAAATTAAAACATGTATGAATGGAATGAAGCAAGTAATATGAATGTCATCATCTTTTCTCAATTATCAATTTGAAACATATCAACATCTTGAACAAGTGCAAAAACATACATGTATACATCACATTATCATGCATTCAATTGAAAACACCACAAGTTAATATGCAAGACTTGCTCAGATTGGAATATGAATGTTGAGTAACCGTTGATTGAAAACATGAATCATAGAAACATTAGCATGAACACAAACACATCATTTATCAATGTAAAGGATTCAATGTACTTGCCTTTCGCGTTGCGACACGCTAGCAAGCAATGAAGGTGTCCCCACACGCGATGCCTCACCGCCTACACAAGTGTTCTGAAATAAGAACAACGTGGAAATACATTGCTACGGTGTTCTACAATATCTCGACTACCCAATATACCGCATGCACCGAATTGAAAATAAACTATACAGCCAGATTTCACCCCTTCTGATCAGTGGTACGAGAAAAAGCATATTTAATTATCTGGAATTCGAAATGACCCGAAACTAGTGCTCAATGAATCTTAACGCACGACACTACGAAACTCTAGTTGGCGGGGTTCTCTGATTCGGCTAAAACAGAGGACTAAGCGATCATCGAAAACATCGATGTAAATCTGTCCAGATTACGAAACAGTGGTAAAGAAAATAACGTAACTTTTAATCTACTGATCCAATTTAGGTGATATTTATCAACTTGGAAAAATAATTTAAAGGGCTACAATAACCTATTTGGGTGAGAGTTCTGAATCTCACTGTAACTAGATCAAAACCGACGAGCAACCGACAGTCTCCAAAATCTCTGACAGACAGAGTAGTGTGCGGTTAAAAATTCATATCTCCTAAACCACAGGGTGGAATCTCGTGATCTCGGTGCCAAAAGAAAGCTAAGAAAACCAGGAACATACCTCTAGGAAACGAAAACCCGATATTCGGCCTCTAAATAATTCATAATGCCCCGACAAGAAAATCTGCCAAAACACATCAGCTGTCCTGGACAGTCGCGGTAAAACTACCATATCTCCTAAACCATAACTTCAAATCAGATGATCTCGGTGCCTAAAGAAATCTAAGATCAAGGGCTACAACTTTCTAAGAGGTGGGAAGATCAGAAAACGTACGGAACTTACCCAAATCTGACGAACAAGTCTGGCGTACGACAAGGAGGAGGGTGGCGGCCGGTTGGAGAGGGGGAGGAGGGGGTGGCGGCTTGGGGAGGGGAGTGGGGAGAGAGAGGGCATAGGCTAGGGTTTGAGGATGAGGAAAAAACCCTTCCTTGGCTGGCCCCTCTCATGGGCCCCTCCTGGGCTGCGGCCCAGGCCCAGGTTGTCGGAAGATCGCTGAAAACCCCCCGCCGATTCTGGAAATTTCAGTTCTTGTTTGCATTTTCCCTCCCCAGCTGCTTTTCTAATTACCCGATCCGAATCCGGGGTATTACATTTACATTTAGTCATTCAACATAATCCATTTAATCAATAAGAAGGGTGAAAGACTAACAATTAATATTTTACCATCCGTATCAACATGACAGTTAATGATAAAAAGTAATATACAACTTAATATACACCAGTCCAAAATAATCGTCTAAACTCCAAAGCACATGAGTACAATACATGACCAAACAAAACAAAAGGCCCTCTCCTCTTGTGAACATGTCATGGCTTCTTTTTTTCATCTAGTGAGCCTACAATGTCTGACAAACATCCATGATTAGCCCTGATTTGAATTCTAGATGTTTTATTGGTGATAAATCAGATGTTTTATTGTTGATAAATCTTTAATTACACATATGTACCTGGTCAACCCATACCAAAATGTTCACCAGATTTGCTTTGATCAGGGGCGAATCTAGCGGGGGCTTCATTAGGCTGAAGCCTACCCTCCGTCGGCGCCAGACCTCCCCCCATCAAAACCAACCTTGACCGCCATCTTTGGTCGCCATGGTCGCATGCCTACATCAAGAAGAAGAAGAAGAAAGAAGAAGCAGGAGCAAATAGGTCTTTGCACGGTTGCACCCTCGCCGAAGAAATGAAGCCCAGCCCAGCTCGCATCCACCCATGTCCCCACTGGGCACTGGACACCGGTCCCACACGGGACACGTCCACACTCTGAAGATCGAGGTGGCCGACTAGAGCCGGGTGAATAGGCGGTTTTTAAAAAAAATCGGGCTAAAACCAATATATAATGCGGAAGCTAATAACAAATTAGTTTTGCACAATTAAAACCTAAATCAACTAGGCTTCCCTAAGTGCACCAACAAAATGAACACAAAACAAAGATAGCAATCACATAATGATATATAAACAATTAAAGCATGTAATGTAAATTGCTCAAAATAAATCACAAGACAAATAAAGATGACACGATTATGTTTTACCCTGGTATTCGGAGACTTACCGGTCTCCTCTAATCCACGTTGAGGTAAGCCCAACCACGTTAGACCGGCTTCACTAATTAAGCCAACACATCCGAGGTAAGTCCAACCACTTGGATCGGTTCCAACACGAACCAACACCTCGCTCCACTAGGGTTGCTCTTCCTCTACTCCGGAGATGGCGAGCACCAAACCACTCACAACACGTCGGGCCTTCTCACAAGCTTCTTGAGAAGATCACCGGGCACGACGCCTCCACGCCGTCTAGGTGTTGGCAAACACCAAGAGAAACAAATCTCAACATTCACTTGAACTAATCAAGTGTCAACGCTCAAGTGGATACACAATCCACTACCTAAGGCAACACATGCACTTAGGGTTTGCTCTCTAATCTCACCAAGTGCAACACATGCACAAAAGAGAATAGAGACTTACTCTTAGCTCAAAGAATGAGTATGGAACTCAACAATAACATCAGCAACCATCCCCAACCGGCCAAGGTGAGTATTTATAGTCCACACATAAAAACTAGCCGTTGGGGGAAAGATTCCATCGAATCTGCACAAGGCCGGTCTGACCACCAACTAATGGCAGGTCGGACCGCCCGTGCCCCCAACGGCTATAAAACTAGCCGTTGGGACTTCGGCCGGTCGGACCGCCGACAAATCGGTCAGACCGCCAAGGCTGGCCAGTCCAACTGCCCGAGGCAAAATCGATTAAGTCCCAAAAAGGGTGCTCTCTGGAATAAACGTTCTGCACGAACCCCGGAACTTCCGCACACCGGTAGTTCCATTTTCTCAACGGTGGAACTACCGCACAGAGAATTAACACAAGAGTAAATCGGTCGGACTGCCCAACACATGGTGATTCGACCGATTGGCCACCGGTCAGATCGGTGACCCCTGGCGGTCAGACCGCTAGGCTCCAGAGACCAAACCCTTTGACCTCACTTCAAATGGCAAAACACATTCGCCCATTTGAGTGCAACTTCAACAAGGTTTCAATATGATATTCTCAACAGGATGCAAAACACATTTGCCAACCTTTAGAATACTCATCACAAGATATAAGGTACATGGACTTACACCATTTGTAAAACACATTTACAAACTTAAGTCACATGCTACAAGGAGTCAAACATGAGCTTCAACTATTTGCAAAACACATTCGCAAATAACAGTATCATACCACAAGGCTAAGGTGCATGGACTTCTAACCATTTGCAAACTATAGTCCCATGCCACAAGGATTAAATGCATGAGAATCAATCATTTGCAAAACACATTCGTAAATAATAGCTCCATGCATGGATGAGCTAGAGCAAACACAATGAGCTATTAACATCATGAGTATGCGAGAACTACACAAGTTCTACATACTCAAAACTTGAATATACAAAACTACACAAGTTTTATATATTCGAAGTATGAGTATACACGAACTACATAAGTTCTATATACTCAAAACATAAGTATACAAAAACTACACAAGTTTTGTATACTCAACCGAATATGTTTCAAAGTAAAGATCCCAACTATATGTGGTAAAGGAAATATGGATCAATACTAATGAAACCACAAAATATAGAATGAGCTCCCCCTAAATGTGTGCATACACATATGTGTAAAGAAAGCATATGCACATATTCAAGATATACTTATGGTGGAGTTCAACCTATGTTTTGGATCCGAGTAATGCAACATTATATAAGAGTGTAAGTCGAATGCATACCTCGTTGAATTTCACCTTTATATCCAAATGAGACTACACGTTAGATATAACAATAGAATTGTTAGTCTCACAATTAGATTTATCATTAATCACCAAAACACTCCATTAACTCATAATGACGGGTCTAGATCCTTCACACTCCCACCTCACGTTCCCAATTCGGTGTTCCCTGAATCCCCTCCAAAATTCCCCAATCTCAATCTGGCAATCAGTTGAGCGAGGAGAAGCGCACCGGAGGAGGCCGAGGCAGGAAGCCGGGTGAGGGACCCGGAGGCGGCGATGAGATGAGATCTGGGCGGCCGGTGGGCCTCTGGACTGGGGTCACGGAGCACCTGAGGGCAGCCAGTGGGGCGGCCGGCCGTGGGAGCCGGTCCAGGCGTCCAAAGGGGGGCATCCAGTCCAGACTCCAGAGGTGTCCAGAGGAGGGAGCCCAGAGGCTGGGAGCCGCCGATGCCGAGGCGGTGAGACATGAAGGGGGCGAAACCGCGGAGGAGTGGCCGCCGCCCGCCGGTAGCTGGCCTGGAGCCCGTCTGCCGAGGAGGTGCTAGGAGGCAGTCCCGTCTCCATCCTGAGGAGGAGTGGAGGCTGGAAGGAGGCGAGGCGAAGAGGGCCGAGCCGCCGAGACGATCGGCTGAGGGGCGAGGAAGGAGGCTCTAGCGACCAACGTGACGCATGATGAACAGATGAAGCAAAGATCAAATGCAAAGCCACGGTTGTTACTATGTTGACTAACATATTCTTATCTATTTGTTCATGGGTATTCTAGTAATTTTGCTTTAGCCTTTGGTCTTTGAGATAACATCAAACACGCCATGTAATTATCAACGAGAGGAGTACTTTGTTTGTCCACTTGTCATCTTTTACATTTTTATCACCAATGCAATTATCCATCTTCCTAATTTTTCTGTACATCCAGGTTATTGCTAAGCGTCTTTCAGAAGAGATTGCTGGGTTAAGAGAAATGTTCAAATCAATGGACACTAAAAACAGAGGTGTGGTTACTTTTGGTGAGCTTAAAGGATTGAGAAGATATGATTCAATGTTTAAGGATACTGAGATTAGTGATTTAATACGAAAAGAAGGTAAATAGAATGTATCATAGAAGCAATACTTATTGTGTTTTCAAATTGCCTATTAAATTAATCTTGTTTTGTGCTACTTCTGTCTTTTTCCATTTTATTTTCGTAATGAAATGCCGAAACCATATGTATCATAGAAGAAGGTATGGTTTTGGTCAAAACAATAAAATGTCTTTTTGGAAGAAGAAAAAAATGCTGATGAAAATCTAGTGTGCATTCTTCTTTTCCTAAATTTTTAGGATGGCCAAATCGATTATGCTGAATTTGTGACAATGATGCAATGCAACAACTTTGGAATTGGATGGCAAACAATCGATTATGCTTCCAAGGCATGAAATATCACAGAATGAATTTGCCTCGTGAAAGTCATAGTTCAAGCTAGCATGTTAGTGGTATGGTTCATTTACTTTAAATATTTATGATCATTTAATTACAATTTACTATTGTATCACTAATTTTGCTAATTTTGAAGTACAGATCGTTAACCACTGGAACCATATTTATAAGTTTTGAAGATGCACTTTTCATTAACGAGGTACCTTCATTGTATTTCTTTTTTTTTCTTTGCTTTGCTTTTATTCATGTACGAATTTGATTGCACAAGAATACGAAACTATGTTCGTCGGAAATTAGCTTAGTTATCCGAGGCTTCAAGCCCACCCTCTATTTTTATCCTGGCTTCACCACTGGCTTTGATAGTGATATGAAAGAGTAAGTGGAATATGAGTAAGTGGAATATGGACTCATAAGAATTTGGCTCTTAGACTATCAATTAACAAATTGAGTTTTATACACACTTAGAAGTAGTAGCACTTACTAGTTGCTCTCTACTATGCTTTGAGGAAATAGAATAGTTTCAATATCATCCTCATCATCATCTTCCTTAAAACAACAATAATAATCGAGTTAGCCATGATATGATAAAAAAAGATTAGAAAAAAACATATTATGGTATACCACAAATATAGGAGGTCTCATGTCATCATGTACACCTCTTATCCAGCTAGAGGCACACACCTAATACTGAACCATAGCCGGACGTAGAGAACTTCGATAGTCATCTAGTACTCTACCTCTAGTACTAAAAGTAGATTATGATGATACACTTCTAGCTGATATAGTCAAGACATTCTTAGCCATCTTTGACACTACCGAGAATATATGTGCATTCAAATTCGACCACTCAAGTAATTTGAAGTTCTTGTTATCTAAACTCTCATTTGCTTCATTTAGATAGATGAGCAACTCTGACTTTGAATGCTCGGTAGAAGTGGAATGCAATAATGACTAAAACTGATATGAGACTAAGGATAATGAGCTGCTTGTACCCATAGTTGAAGATGAGGTTACATCACCTCTACTAGCCATCTTGTTGTGCTGATGATTCATCTCGAACTGTGAATACAAATCTTCCAACTCGACTTTCACATCATCAAGCTCTTTTGCAGCTTTTGAGGGCTCATACATTTGGTTAAAGCACCAACCAATGAATCTCATCTTAAACCTAGGATCAAGAATAGTAGCAAGGACCATGACTTTGTTCTTTTCTTCCCAATACTTGTCAAACTTTTCCAACATTGCAGCAACCATTTTCTTCGAATGATCATCTCCAGAAGTAATTGTGGGTCTTAATGTGACCTTCACATTAACTATGTAAGGATAAAAAATATTTTCGATTGGATAAGTTGATCTAGAAAATGCACTAGTCACTCTAGCCAAGGACTTCAATATTTGTGCAATTTTCTCATACAATGCTCAATCTTCGCCCGATGGCTGCCATTGGTGATTTGCATCCGTGCTAGCATGACACACTAAAGCATCCTTATAGGAAATGCAGACTGACAACATTTTGTATGTGGAATTTCATCGTGTGGACACATCAAAGGCTCAACCAGGACCAATTTGCAAAGCAAGTGATGAACAAATTTGTAATAATTTGTGCATACAAGATGAAGACTTCTTTATATACTTGACTGTTTCCCAGAGCTTGTTTTATCAAAGGTGCTAATGGTAGTAGGCCATCATTTACGACCAAGTTCACTATATGATAACAACATCGAACATGAAAATACTTGGCAATGAAACGTGCTGATCCTCTAGTAGCAAACTTGGCCATTAAACTACATACAACAGTAGTATTTGAAGAAGCATTATCAAGAGTAAGTGTGATAATCTTATCCTCTATCTTCCATTCAGCAATGCAATCAAAGATAGCATGTGCTATGACAACCCATCTGTGTGGAGGATCCAATTCAATAAAGTTCAGCACACAACATTGCATAACCCAATTTTTATCTATATAATGTGCTACCAAACTCATGTAGCAAAGGTTTTGGTTAGAGGTCCACAAATCATAAGTTAAACTTATATAGGAGATAATTCTAAGACTCTTCCTAAGGGCATCCCTCCTCGAGTTATAAATCTTGATGCATTCACTTCTTATCGTCTTTCTACCAATGAATTGATATGATGGATTTACGTAACTCATCAAAACATTAAACCAAGTGTGCTCGACCATCCTAAAAGGATACCCATGGACAATTATCTCGCCATTTCTTTTCGCCCGCTCTCCTTTCTTCTCCGCCGTTGGATCGCGATCCGACGCTATCGCCGCGCCTTGCGCCTTCTTCCGCTTCCGTCCGTCCGAATCGGATGGACGCCTCGTCTCCCTCGCTTGCGCGCCTCTTCTCCCCACCGTCCGTCGGAATCGACGGCCTTCGTCGCCGCGTCTCCTTCCCACCGTCCGTCGGATCGGACGGCGTCGTCGTCGTCTCTCGCCGCTTTCTCTCTCTCCGTCGCCGTCCGCGCGAATCCCGTTCGCCCTTGAATCTCGCTGCCGCGCCGTTCGCCCGCCGAATCCAGCGCCCTTGCCAATCTCGCCTCCGCCTGCGCCCGCCTTACGCCGCGCGCCGTCCATCGCCCGCTCATTGTTTTTTCGCGCCAAAGCTCTATAAAAGCCGCCGCGCCTTTTCCTCTCTCTCTCTCTTCTTCTCTCTCTCTCTCGGCGATTCTCCGCCCGCTTTCCGTTCTTCCCGCCTCCGGCCGTCTCGCGCCACCGCCTTCTCCCCGCCGCCAGCGCCCGTCTTCCAGCTCGACGCGCCCGCTCTCCCGTCTCTCTCTCTCTCTCTCTCTCTCTCTCCGGCGTCATACTCAGACCGTGGCCACCCACGTGGCGCCACATCGGCCTTGTCGGCGTTTCGCCAGCGTGGTTAAATCGAAAATCTGAAAACCCTAAATCTATCATTTCATGTGATTTTCCAACTTCTTTTATCTATAACTCACATCAGAACTCCGATTTGGGTGATCCAAATTTCTAAATTCATATAAATTCACCCTCTTTCATTTGGTACTGGTTTTGTAATTTTTGGAGTTTATTTGGTGCTGTTTTATTTATTGTTGCTATTCTATGCGTGTAGATTCCGCTTCTGGAAGATTTCTTCAACCCGACGATAGAAGAACCTCTCCTCGTCAACGAAGGCAAGTCGTAGGCCTTTGACCATGTTGAACCCATTTTATAAATGTATATCGTATTAAATTATCATGCATCTTAGCAATAATTCGACGAGCTTCATCTTGATTATATTCCCTAGGAGTGGCAATAAAAGGTAAACTAGTCTCACTTGCCATGGTAGGACCAATGTTGAGCTTAGCTTGAGCCTTCATCTTAGCCACCTTGTTCATATATGGCGTGCACTTTGGTATGTGCCTCATCAGATGTGAAGTACGCCCCCCCCCCTTACTTGTAAGATATGAGTTTGTAACAAAACCTACACTTTACCCTTGTATCGATCTCCCCTTTTTTTTGTCTTGGATGAAACAGTGACCACCTTGAAAATCTTCCAACAATATGATCTTTGTTTTTGTCTCCCAGTTGCCTTCGGAGACCCCTTCCGCCTTTTTGTGCCCCTCTCTGATCTTCCTTGAGACACGATACCATCTTTTGTCAAAGTCACAACTGCTTGTTCATCACCATTCGAACTTGAAGAATGCACCGAAATATGTCCTTGTTCTCCCTCCTCATCAGTTGGTAGACCATCGTGGTCATCATCAGCCATATCCTCCCAATCTGCATCCTCGCTCGACGACTGTAAACAGTCAATATATGAATATATTAGTTATAACTTATGAACATATGAGAGCAAAATTACAAAACAAAGCACACTTGCTGAAAAGAGAGGATTTGATCGGCTGGTGCTTCTCTGGGATTGCTATTGTTAGTTGTTCCCTTGCTAATTGGTTTGAGCTGGTGGTTAAGGCTTGCTTAAACAACGATAATGTTATGGGGTAAGAAAAATGGCCTCACTCTCAATGGTTTGTAAGAAAAATGGAGAATCTTCCCCTCTCATGACTCATCTGACTCATTTGACGAGATATAGATGCCTCACTCTCAATGGTTTGTAATACAAATGGAGAAGCTTCCCCTCTCGTGACTCATCTCATCATGCCTATAAATAACTCAGATTCAGACTGCTTGCATATTCGTTCCTAAAAGGCAAAAATGGCTGCTACTCCAAAACCATAGTAACAACCAAAGGAAACCTATCAGCCAACCTATCACATGACAAATCACAGTGCTAATTTGCATGGCAATGTCTACCAATGTCTACGTGGGAACATAAAGGAAACTAGGAACACTGAAATCTGCAGTGCGCTCAGATTTTTCCCATTATCAACACATCAATTGCATGTTGAGAGACACTAAACTACAAAATATCAACAAAAATTCTTAACTTTTTTATGCTAACTCGCTGAGTTTGCCGGTTTGCCAAGTTTAGGAGGCGACTGGGAGCTGAGGAGGCGTCCACCGGTGGCATGCTCGTCTGCTAGTACCGAGGCAGAAGCCCGGCGTCGGCTGACTTCTTCCCTCGCGCACGAGACTCCACGCTCTATTAGCGATCCATGGGAGTCGCGTTGAGTGTGGAGGAGTAGGGGGAGCACGGGGTGAGGTGGAGCACCGGCAACGACGCGGAGGCACAAGGAAGCACGAGGGGAGTGGTGTGGTGCGGTGGATGGGACGGTGACTCGGAGGACAGAGGGAGCACAGGGGGTGGGGTGGAGCACGGGGCCAGGGAGGAGGACGAGGGGAGTAGGGGACCACGTGGCTAGGGGGAGCACGCGGGTAGTCGGTTGAATGGCACGGCGGATGGAGAGGGCGGCAATGCGGAGGGGATCGAGAGGATTGGGGATCAAGACTCGGGAGGAAGGGGATCGGGTGGGGAACGGGAATCAAGACTCAAGAGGACTGGCTAGGGCAAGGCCGCAAGGGGCAAGGGCGCTAGACAGACTGGGCCTTCATGGGCCGCACGAGCCAAATGAGCCACCGAGTGGTTCGAGCTCGACTCGTTTTTTTGGTGAGCTGGGCACATGCTCAGCTCGGCTCAAAAAATCACGAGCCGAGCTGGCTTGGGAGCCACGAGCCGAGCTGGCTTGGGAGCCACAAGTATTTTTTCCATCCCTAGCTGCACGTGATGTGTGATGCGAGTGTGTATGTATCTTTCAGTTCCCACTAAACAACGTATCGTTTTGGCATCTAATCACAGACCTATGGTCCAAATCACATGCTACGGTCATAGTCATGAGATATCGGACCCCACCAACGGAGCCGGTCACCGGATATTTGAGCAAAATTTTGGATGAAATTTTTTTGAATTGAAATATGAATTTTTCAGATGTAAAAATTTATCTAAATTTTGAATTGAAATTTGAATATAGATGAAAATTAGATAATTTTGATTTTTTTTGCCTGATATAAAATTTTATCAAACGCACCGGTACCGCCAGTTAACAATTTCGCCAATAGAGTTTTCCTTTGGTCGTGAGTGCCCCCTGGCCATCGGAGTTGCCTCAAGCTAGGCTAACTCATGAGCTTATGATGCACAGGTGTTTCTCCACAACGGAAGTGAATACTTAGGCCACCACTCGGTAACCGCCTTCTTTCATTCTTTTGCATGAACAAGTTTGCTGCGAACTTTTTTTTGTTGTTACTTAGCATTCATAATATTGCCTCATTATATTACTTTTTTTAGATAAAAGGAAACATTAATAATCCGGTCTTGACTCTGATATCGTTTCAGAGTTACGAGATATGACACGAGCGTGCACGATATCAAGAACGAAGTAGATGAATCTCGAAGAGAGAACTAAATAACAATAACAAAATAATCACGATGAAAGAGAGATTCCTTATGCACAACCGCAAAAGAGTACATTGGATTGTCGCTCTCTTATAACCCTCTCCAACCTTTTAGAATTCTTGGATCCTTACCCTGTACACAAATTTAGTGCTAAAAAATAACATCATATCCAATCCTCTCGTGCACCTCTTGTTTTGGATAAGTTGGTTTGTAACTCGTGTTCTCCATAATCACCCCTCGTGCTTTTATATAACACCCTTAATTCTCCTCTAAAAGTAGGAAATAGGATTAGGATAGGAATCTTTGTAGAACACCCCCAATGTTAAAGTAGCTTATACGGGGAATATGGAGTATAAACTAATTCTAATCTCTGCCATTACTATGGGCAAACTAACTAGTCCTAAAAATCAACATGTGTAGAAGTGGCAAACTAACTAGTCGTAAAAATCGACATGTGTGACTCTTCTACATCTTGATACCACTCCACATCAGTTAAAATTAGCGAAGAACATGTATGCTAATTCCAAGCTAATGTTAACACAGGTAAATATGACATTTCTAACATTGATTATATGTATTTATATTACAACGGTAATATGTGTGAACAAAGTTTTAGGTCGAATTCATTTTAGTCACTGTAACTACTCGGCATGCAATATACCGATTTGCCCTGGATGCGTGTTCTATAGCAGCAGGTCCTTACTGATGAGAAGCGAGAGCACCTAGGCGATGTGCTGTGGGAGCCATCAGACTTTGATCGCCATCATTTGAGGCAGGTGAAGATGTACCATTTCAGGATGGGGCAGCGTGAGATTGCATTGCAAGATTGTTGCTGGCAAGAGCCCCGTTGCTCCAGACCATGACATTTATCCGCGTGATGTTCTTCGGTATGCAGATTGGACAGCTGAGTGCCTGAAGACCGACAAAGAGTGGACTGCAGAGCAGCAGTCTGCTATTATGGGGCGGCTTGCAGGATGTAGCACTTCTGGTGCCCACTTGGAATTTATGTCATAAACACATAATGTGTGTATCTATCCTTATGTTAATTTAGTTGTTTAATGTGTATTTATGTTTGTGTTCGTCATGACGGACTCGTAGTTCCGGCTGTGCAATTGTCATATTGATGCTAGCAGTGCATTGGTGCCCACTGCCTAGACTGAAATTTAAGCATAATTTCTGTTAAGAAAGCCTTGCAATTAAGATCAATTTAGTTGATGCTATTGGCTGAATGAGCTTAGTTTGGAAGTTTTTTAGTAAATTACATGGCTGGTAATTAAACTTGTAGCGTTGGTTCATTTAGGTCACTATACTTAGAAATTGCACGGACCACCAAAGTGGTTTAAGTAGGTAATTGGCAGGTCCTTACTGCTCAGACTGGAAAGTCATGCTGGTATGACACTCCATGTGGCGCAACATGCTGACTCAATAGTTTGGACCCAGTTGTCACTAACTCAAACATTGTTTCCCTTGTTAAAAAAACAAATACGTGAGGGTGGGGCCAATCTGTCATTGAGAGAAGGAAAAGGTACACAGGATTGTTTCATTCCTCTCGGTCCTCTCGTTGGAACGGGGGACGTCGGGGAGCAAGAAAAGGCACATGGCACGAGGAATCCAATGGTGGTGGTGGTGGTTCGGTTGATGGTTGCGGCGGTGCTACAGTTGGTGAGAGCGGAATGACTCACCATGTAATTTGTCGCATCCCTCAACCAAACAAATGTATTACTTAAAACTAGTTTTAGCCTATGTGATCCAAACAAAGTGATCTATAACCCATCTCAACAAAATAACAACTTAAAACCCGATTTTTTCTAAAAATCCTAATAAAACATGTTTTTTGAAAACTTATTTCTAATTCACGTGATCCAAATAACCGTTGAATGAAGTAATAAAAGCTTGAACTAGGTGGGGGATCCAAACAAGTGTTGAACCTTATTTGGATCTTCGTCCTCGCTTAGCAAATAGGGTTAACACGAAAGTGCTGTAATTTAGATCAACATATATTATATACTAGTAAAATTAAATATAGACTGTCAAATATGGCACTAAAGTGCGGAGTGTTACCCTTAATCTCCCACCGCTGATGCCGAGAGCGACGGTGCGCCTGCGACCTGGATACGCGCGTGGCTCCAAGGGCGAGGCAAGGGCTGGTCATGGGCCTCACGGCTACTGCCTACGCCTACGGTCTCACACTTGCATCAGTAGGTATTTTTGGGCCCAATCCCAAACAAATCGGGGCCGGCCGGCAGGGCCGCCCATGAACTGGCCTATCGGGGCAAGGGCCAACGGAGGTACAGACCGTCCTGCCCGGCCATACTAAAATCCCTCGCAGGCCCGCGAAGCAGCCCACGCCGTCTGCCGCGTTGGGGTTTCACAGCCCAAACTGCACGCTTCCCACGGTCTCCACGGGGACGGTGGTCTCGCGTTCTCCGCCGTCGTTTCTGTCGAGTCTCCGACGCTAGGCCGGCCAATTTGTTTGTCCGTCCCTTGCAGTGAAGGCATATCACCCGCCCAGCGGCATTCGCGCTGCGCAGCGCAGCAGGCAGAGCGTCTTGGTTTGGTTGGGGCTTGTCAGTTCGTCGTCTCATCCGCCTCCTTCCCCTCGCCACTCCAACCCCAGGTTCGCCTTCCTTCACCAGCCCCATGTGTACTCCCATTCTTTCCGTCTAATCTATGTCTTGCCGCTGCTGCCTTTGCCTAACCAGTGTCCAGTAGTGGTTGTACCTCTAGGCATTGCATCGTGTTCGATTTCATGTGGCCATGTGGAGCAATGGGGGCGTGTGTATCAATGTGGGTATTGCAAGTTCCCAGTTCTGTTTACAAATATGGATATTGCAAGTGCCAAGTTGGGTGGGTCTAGCGACTCTCCTAGTGAATTTGACATTGATAGAGGGGATGCAATTTGGCCGTCGCCTTGCCATAATGCCATATGAACTAGGGGTAACTGCATTACAAAGCAGTAGTACATTGGTAGATAGGCTATGGATATCCCACAAAGTCGAGAACTAGGCAATTAGTAATTTTAGGTGGTACTTCAAGGCACTCGGGAACTGCATTAGTTTTGGAACATTTGGGTTAACCATTCTGTTAGCCGATGTTCTTAACATAGCATTTTCAACCGTAGATACACTGGTTCTGTACAGGTTGGATACTGAATGCATCTTCTTCCTCTGTCTGATGTTTGAGGTTTGGCTGTCATTCTAATGGTACTTGTCCTTGCTGAAATTACAATTAATTCACTGCCTCTAGGAATATAACTGCTGCTCTATTATGGAAAATTTATTATTTCAAATAACATAACGGAAGTGAATTACATATTTGTAGATGAACACAATAATTGCTGAGCGGTACTCTAGTATATATTCACCCCAGCTTAAATCGTCAACAGTTACAATGCATTTTGCTATAATCTTACCCCTCCACAAGTTATTGTAGAATTATCGGTACCGGGGCAAGCCGACATCTTGAATGCCCTGCAAGATTTGAACTATTTGCCGCATTGTTGGTCTATGAGCCTCATTGTCCTGATTTCTGAATGCACCAAGATGCAACCTTGCATGCTCTCTCCAGATCTTGAAATTTTGCATTATGCAGTCTGTTATCCAAGACTTCAGAAATGTCACCTCTGCTTATCCTCGCTGCAGCTCAGACTGGAAAGTACCTTATGGTTCTCTTCTCCATCAATTCTGTTTTGTTCTCCATCAATTCTTTATTCCTTCTGCCTGAAATTATCTCGAACAGCATCATTCCGTAGCTGTACACATCTGCTTTTGTTGTTATTGGAAGGCCTTCAATCCATTCTGGTGCAAGATACCCTATTGTTCCTCTCACAGTTGTCAGTGCCCTGATAAAATATCGATCCATAAGCTTTTCCAGACCGAAGTCTGCCACTTTTGGGCTGGAGTCTGCATCAAGAAATACATTTTGAGGCTTTACATCACAATGTATGATGCATTCGTGGCATTCCTCATGGAGATAATTTAATCCTTTTGCAACACCTACAACTTGGAATCTTGTGTTCCAATCCAATAGCTTCACATTCTTAAAGAGATGAGAATCTAGAGACCCATTTTCCATAAAGTCATATACCAGCAGTCTTTCGGCTCCTCTCAAGCAGAACCCGCTGAGGCGAGCCAGATTGGTGTGGTGAATTCTTCCCAAGGCCCTCACCTCAGCTTGGACTTGCTTCTCTCCTTGCCTCATACCTTGAAGCTTCTTGACAGCTATTCATTTTTAGCTTGGAAGTAGTCCTTTGAACACTGAACCAAAGCTACCTTGTCCCAGTTTATCTGAGAAATTCTTTGTGCAGTGCTGTTAAAAGGAATAGTCATATAGGACAAGAGAATCATCATTTGAGAAAGCCTTTTAAGTTAAATTCCTTTTTTGAAACATCCGAACTATCATGCCAAGAGCACATAGTGCCATAAAAATACTACCCAGCATTGCAATTAGCACAGTAAGCATCACATGATGTGTCTTTTTTTCATTGTCTTGAACTAGAAGATCAGATGCTGCAAGACGTATATAAATATCAACACCATCAATATTACCATCAGATAATTGTTTAAGATCCCGGAGTTCACTATTCCAGATAATGCATTCATGTTCATGTGCATATGCAGTACACGTGCAATTGCTCAGGCATATAGATCTGCATTCCTCCTTGCTTCGAACTTCCAGTGGTATTGGATTACCTGAAACTTTGATGTTGGCGATCTTGAGAAATGTGTCCTGCTCTCTTTGGTCATTTGGTTTACTAGAGTCAGCACATGGGATATCTGTTTGCCTGACACATCCTTGACTCCATGCTCCAAGACCCCAACTCCTTAAGGAAGCTGGCCTAGATCCTGGCTAGCAGTAGCATTGCTCGACAGCACCTGTCTTGCAGACTCCAAAAGGCCCTCATACCGAATACACGTCACACAGAGATGCAGGTAGAGACCATTGTACTATCCATTCCTCTGATTCGTGGGACCATGTATGATGTTGGAGTTGACCGTTAACATTAAGAATTATTCTTGTGATTATGGACACATCCTTTGTGGTGTATATAAACTTGAGCTGACGACTATTATTAATGAAAACATAGCTGTAGTTACTAGTTAGTATTTAGTGGCATTCCAGGGATCGATGTGAATGCTTGTCCTGTCCAATTCCGGGATTGCCAATAAACTGTAGATTGGTTCCAGAGTGAAACATATTGGCTCAATCTAATTAGGTCTACATGATTGGAGAAGAAACCTGGTGCAGGATCTTCTGGTCCTTCCAAGAAACACGATTCTGGTATTCACCTGTGATCTTGTTCATCCTGAACCCCTGCCCACTCAGTACCGTGTCTGTTGGGTGATCAAAGCTCTGCCAAATTACATCAGAAGAGTTGTCTCGATCTCTCAAGATAAGGTTTCTGTTGTCAAGGAGAACTGCAACGGTAGAGCTTCTTAATTTCCTTGTGTTGTTTGATGACCACTTCTGTAGCATTCCATTTTCGTTTGTGTATAGTAATTCTCAGTTTGTCATTCTGGTTCAAGAGCGTATTTCAAATTAATTTGTATTTGCAAAAATATCTCAAATTCAAAATTTCACTTCAATTCTCCCTAGGCTTAGCCCATTCTTCCCCGCCTTTTTCCCCCTAGCCCGGCCCAAGTGGCCTTGCCCCTCACCTGCCACCCTGGCCTCCTACCCATGTCGCACTATGGCGTGCGCGCACGCGCTGCCTTCGCGACGCGCGCCTTTGCGCCGCACTGCTCCCACCGGTCCGTCGCCGGCTCGCCTCTGCGCGCTGCTCGGCTCGCCCGTGGCGCCAACACCGAAGCTGCCGGTCGCGCCTGCTCTAGCGCGTTGCGCTTGCGCACGCGCACGTGCGCCCACATGCGCCCACCTGCCACTGCCTTGTGCCGTCGCGGAGCTGCTCTCAGCGCCTCACCTGCCCTGGCCTTCCAAGGTCACCGCTGTAACGCCATCGCCAATCCCAGCATCCTCGGCCGCCTTGGGACCGTGTGCCATCTCTAGCCCTCCAACGGCTGTCCCCTCCTCTCCTTCGGCTATAAAGAGCCCAGAGCCTTCCCCTTGCTCTCCCTGCTTCACCTCCCTCGCCATTGGTAAGTCCCACCAAAGAGAACGCCAGAGCTCCCGATTGAACCGCTGCGCCCTCATTGCCATTTCGCCGCTTTGGTGAGCTCCCCTCCCGGCCATCCCCGTCACATCGCGTTCCAGGACCCCTTGAATCTTTCCCCACCCCTAATTTTGGATTTGTGCTTCAGGAATGCCGGATTCGGTTTTCCTCCCCACCTCCGGCCGAATGGCCCCCGTCCGTCGCCAATCGAGTTTCTCGCCACCTCAGTTCAATTGCTGACACCCGGAGCATCGCACAGTCATCCCGAAGCATCCCCAAGCTTCTCCAAGCATCTCCCTCCTCTCCGGCACCCTTACCGTGCAAGCCTCCTGCCGTCGCACTGGGCCCTCGTCGACAGCCCTTCTCAAGCTCCCCCGAGCTCCGCTCTCGTTTCAGGTGAACTCCTTGGGCCTCCCTAATGCTCGTGCCCCCCTTCCCCGGCTAAATGCGCCATCAAGTCACCTGAACTGCTGTGGTCGTGCCCTCGCCGCCGCTCCCTACCGCCGCACTGTTGTTCCGGCGTGCCGCCAGCTCCGCCACTGGAATCCATGTGTCCGCTGTACTCTGGACTACCAATTTTTGCCCTTAGTCACCGTCGCCGTGGTCGCCTCCGCCAGCGACGAGCTGCGCCAGTTCGCGCTCTAGGGCTCCTCTACTGTCGGGAGCCCAGACAACAATTGTGCGGGCGCTATTAATCACCAAATCCCTGTCTTAAGGGTTAAGCAATGATTAGCCAGGTTAATGACGCTTTAAATGACACAATGAGTTATTGCCGAGTGGGACCTGAGGAGCAGTAATGGCAGTGAGTTTAATTCCCCCGGTTGGCTGACACATAGAAGCAAATGTGATGGGGAGGGCCGATGCCCTCCCATCAGCCGTTGGATCGGTTTGAGGGGAGAGGATCAAACGGCTGATGGAGAGGGTCTCAAGGTGAGGCTCTCTCCCAGCAAATTTTCTTTCACCTCACTGATCTCTAATTACGTGGACATCTGCCTAAACGTCCCCAGTGGTTTGGCAACCTTTTTTAGGAAATGGTTAATCACCTTTTAATCAGTATTGCTAAGGGGTTGAGGTGAAAGGGGACCAGTTATGATATCTCTAGTGGTTTAGCACCTTTTAATCCAACATTGCTAAGGCATGAGGCTAGTCTTGGCTTCTCATTCGCCTCCCCCCATCCCCACCACACACATACACACATTTCTTATCTTAACTAATAAAAGAAGGGGTTTATCCCTGCGCAACGGAGAGAATCATCCCACCTCCACTACGTAAGAAAGCTACGAATCCACGCAGTGGGACCATCGTGTCATTCACGCCTCGCCCCACACGACTGCACGCACCTCTACTCCTCGCATCCCATCCACCTCTGTTGGGACCACCGTGTCAGTCACGCCCCGAACCGCTCGACCCAACCACGCGCATCTCGCCTCCTCCTCGCATCCACCTCCGCTCCTCGCATCCCCTTCTCTATCTCTCTCTCTATCTTCCCCTACCCACACACAACGACGACGGGCGGCGGCGGCGCGGTGTCTATCCATGGCGGGCGACGGTAGTGTGGTGACTAGCCATAGAGGGCGACTGAGGGAGGCGCCGCTTCTCCACCGACGACGAGTCTGATGAGAGCACAACAACCATCTTCACCGACGAAGCCCTGCCCTTCTCTACCCTGGTGACTCCGGATCTTGGCACGGCGGATCCGAGCTGATTCAAAGGAGTGGTGACTTCAATTTTGGCATCTATTCCTTGTCATGCTTTCTTACTGCCCACCATCTCGTGCCAGCCCCCACCAAGCGAAACCGACCTTCGACACCTCTGCTGCCTCCCCAAGGCTCGCACCGCCGCGAGTGCCACGCCGCCCCACATCTATTGATGTCGATAACGCGTTTCCAACTACCAAGCTCACGATGATGCATCTAGCTTCCTCGACAACCGCCCAGCTCCACTACACAGCACGTTCCTTGGGAAACCGCCTAGGTTATGTGCACGACAATTGAAAGCAATGACAAGCGTGCGAGCTGAGTGGTTGCATCCTTCCACACTACAAAGGGTGTAGTTCTTCTTCCGCTTCTCTTTCTTTGGCCACTTCCCCTTCTCCTTCTCCACACAGAAGAGTGAGGTAATACTTCCCTTTGTTCCCCTCTATTCCTTGTCATGCTTTCTTACTTGGGTTTTCTTGCTCTTGATGTTTTGCTTTCTTGACAGTTGATTGTGGCTCGAGGTCGAACTGATTAATATAAGCCAAGAGTCTGTTTTTAAGAAACAAATATGTAAAAGGGTCTAGATTCATGTCCTATCATCCATGATATCTTTCTTCCACATGTTAACTCTTCACTTCTTAACCATTGAAAACACACCAGATTATTAATGCACTAAACTTTCAATTACAGCATCAATTTTTTTTAATAGTTTTTTTAAAATCATTATTCAAGTGTTGAAAGGCAGAAGCCTGAAACAGTGCATTTTCGAAGTGGCATAAAACTATTCATCACCATAAGTGTCGATAATTAATTCAGTAATTTTTTTTTCATTTATTTACCTTTTTTAGAAAACAGAAGGAGCAAAGATTTATTTATACAGCCTGCTTTGTAGAGTGCATTTTTACGTCTCTCCTAATATCAGCTATTGCTTCTAGATTGCTTCATGTCATTCATATATGGACTAGAGATACATGAAATTATCATTTCAAACTTCTGGAATGAAATTAGGTACAGATGGATGAGGACTGTAGTTTCCACAGTGACCAGCATGACAACCTTGAAACCCTCCCTCGTCTGTTGCTCCATGTCAGTACCTTCTAATCTTGGGGTCCAAAATGACACGCCAAAATCTGCAACCTTTCCAAGTTCTGCATAGCTCCTTGAATGATCCCAAGGCACAATATATATCTCAACAGGGCACCAACGATGACAGGTAGTTACAGACTTTTAGCATAATAATGCTGAAATCAGTCAGTATAATGCAAGAGTGTTTGATTTAGAAATTTATTGATACCATCAGTACAACTGTGCCCAGGTCAATACTATAATATAGGAGAAAACACAACTGTCAATGCGCCATGTTCAAGGGTAACATGGTTAATCAGCTCCTTGCCCCCTTATGAATTAGAAAACCTCCATCCTCTAGATGCATGTCTAAGTCCTGATGTTAAACAGAATAGCTGCTTTTGTCAATTAGCCCAATTTTTTCGTTCTACTATCCTAGTGACATAACATGCAGAGTATCTTTCCTTGTAACTGAATGAGTTTTGTTCTACTAAGAAAAATAGACTACGAATAATGCAAGGAAAATCTATAAACCCAGTGTGTTGAATAGAAGTCGTTATGTTATTTTGAATTGAGTAGAACATATCATAAGAAAAAAAAATGGGGAAGCATAAATTTGTAAATATAACAGCAATCTTGCCTATCATATCAGTTATTACATATTTCAGCAAGCCTGCGATATTGAACTACAGAACTACACAAAACCAGAGAATATTAGGTGCTACATATGTACAACTTCAGTCACTTGTAGTACTACTCAAACATACAAATGCCTTGGCCTCATGATTTGCAGGAGTCTGATTTATGAGCTTCGGATTTGTGAACCGCCTGAAGTAGCACTGTATGACTGAGATGTTGTTGTGCTGTTCTGCGTCTTGGAAGTCTGGCTTGAAGACAGATCTGAGAAGAAGTTTATGACATCAGGGCTTTCACCAAGAACTCTCAATGACCTAGGAACAGGAGGCATGTTCACATCGAGGAATCCCTCTAGGATTTGGACAATCTGACCCGTTGTGGGTCTGGCACTTTCATCGTCTTGGATGCACCAACAAGCAACCTTACAAGCTCTTGTGAGCTCATCAGCATCTGCATCTCCATTGAGCCTGGGGTCCAACAAGGTCTGCACGTCACCTTCATGGAGCTTGCTTGCAGCCAAGGTTGGGAAGAAAGAGGACTTGCCGTCCTCTCCATGATCAGCATTCCTCCTGCCTGATATGAGTTCGAAGAGCATCATTCCGTAGCTGAAGACATCTGCCTTCGCTGTTATCGGCACACCACTGATCCATTCAGGTGCAAGGTAACCCCTTGTTCCTCTCATTGTCGTCAAAACACGGCTGAAGTCTCGGCCTAAGAGCTTTGCTAGACCAAAATCAGATACTTTTGGTACAAATGACTCGTCCAAGAGTATGTTCTCTGGTTTGACATCACAGTGTATGATGCAATCCCTACATTTTTCATGCAGGTAATTTAGGCCTCTTGCTGTTCCAAGTGCAATTTGATATCTAGTGACCCAGCTGAATGCTGTTGTCTCACCAGGGAACAGCTGCAATTCTAGGGAGCCATTTGCCATGAATTCATACACAAGCAGCCTCCTTGATCCTTCAGAGCAGAATCCAAGTAAGCGGACCAAATTGACATGCTGGATTGTCCCAATGGTGCTTACCTCAGCGCGGAATTGCTTCTCGCCCTGGTGAAGCCCATCAAGTCTCTTCACAGCAATGGCAGTGGAATCCGGGAGCTTACCTTTGAACACTAAGCCGAAGGCACCTCCCCCCAACTTCTCTGAGAAGTTGTTGGTCACATGCTGAAGATCACTGTACCTGAAGGCAATCAGTGTTCCCCCAGTAGTCTTGGATATCCGAAGGGTCCTGTCTCGGCGGCATTTCTGAAATATGAGGAAAAATATAATAGTAAGGATGATCAGAGCTGCAGCAACTGCACCAACAACTGCACCAACGATCACCGTCTTGCTCTTTTTAGAGTCTGGCAGCTCGGACGCCGCAAGCCTGAGGAAGAGTGTGCCTCCCCCATTTCCACTGTATTGTTCTTGGAGGTTAACCATGTCTCCATGCCAAACAAAGCAGCCACTACTATTGTAGGTGTAAGCATTACAGGAGCAATTGTTCAGACAAGCCACCTGACAGTCTTGAGAACTTGTGGCCAGTGCGTTCTGAGCATTATCAGGTAGCCTCACACCTGCCATGGTATAGAACTTATCAGGCCGAGTCTGTGCAGAGCTCAAGCTGGTCTGGCACAGCAATGGTACGTTCCTCTTGCACCCACCACTGTAATCCAGGAGGTCCCAATCACTCTGAACCTTCTGGCTGAACCCCTTGATGCAATTGCAGGATGGCAGGGCATTGAGGTTGCAGCTGCCATATGCCCCACAGAGCGCATACACCTCACACTGCGTCCGCGGCTGGGACCAGAACAGAATCCACTGCTGTGTGGCCTTCACCCATGTCCACTGCTTGATCTGCCCATTCACATCAATGGTGAACCGTGAGATGATTGAGTTGTCCTTCATTGAGTAGATGAAGTAGCTCTCGCTACCATTGTTGACGAAATGGAAGTCGTAATTGTAACCGGCTGTCATCTCAGGCACAAGGCTAAATATATTGCCGTTCCAAGGACCACTGGTCCAGTAACTTATGGAATTGTTCCACTGGATGAAGTACTGTGTTGTTCCGTTTGGGTCCAGCTCCAGCGAGAACAACCCTGGGGATGGGTCCACGTTGTTCTTCCATGCGACAAGCCTCTGGCTCACACGTGTGGTCTTGTTCAGCCCAAGTTTGCCCCCCGGAAGCCATGTGTTTGTTGGATGCTCTATGCTTCGCCAATAAACTATCGATGAATTGGAGGCATCAGTAAGGTCGAGGCTACCTTCGTCCGTGATAATGGCGACGGTGGAGTTGGAGGCTATGCTTACGTTGGTTGACCATAGTTGCCGGTTCTTGGATTGATCTAGAAGGACGAGGTTACCATCACTGCCGATGGCTAAGGAGGCGGTGGTTGGGTCAGACACCGGCACGTCGTTGTTTGCCGTCCACACAGTCGTCAGAAGCGGTATGTTGCTGTACCATATGGCTATGTAGTAGTTGCTGGACCTGGAAGAGGTGGTGTTACCTTGTTGTGGGGCGTAGAAGCCCAAGGCGAATTTGTTTCCCTTGGACACAATCGTCTGCGTCCCGGACAACGGTGTGGTGGAGTTGATGGTGTCGGAGGCTGTGCAGACAAGGATTTGGCTGAAGAGGAGGAGGAGGAAGAAGAAGGGAGCCATGGATGGCGGCTTGGAGGAATAGAGGAGGAGGAAGAAGAAGGGAGCCATGGATGGCGGCTTGGAGGAATAGCCAGGGCTGCCTGGGAGGAAGGTAACTTAGACTTTAGGAGTAATTGGTGCTGGTTGTTGGATACAGAGGTTTTAGCTTGAGGGACAACAAGGCTCCACTTTATGGACAAATTACAAAAGGAACCTTCTTTGACCTGGTATAGTATCAGTACCTACATCCGTTGAAAGGTACATGCTCAACGCCCTTCTGGTGTTGAATGATAGGTCATAGATCAATTTACAGAAATGCAATCATTTTTGTTTAAAATTAAGACATGATGAAAACAGTGGGATTATTTTTCTTGCTAAGGGGACTTAGGAAATAAAGGTGTCATACAATTTTGCTAAAATAGCGATGTTCGTGTTGATTACTAATTTTGCTGCCCCAACTCATTCTACAATTGAAGGTAGCATATTCCCTTCTTTATTTCTTTATTATTATTTGCTTTTCATTGATTCATATTTGTAAACAGAAACGCCCATATCTGCTTTGATGCTGACTGTTGCTGGGGGGAAAAAGAATGGTGTGAAGCTAGAAAAGTATGTTGCGGGCTTGCGGCACCAAAAGCTCCAGAGTTTAGTGTTGACTTGGACTAGTTTAACGCAAATCTTTTAAGACTTCTTGTCATCGCAAGCATACTTTTGTAAGGCTTCAGAATTTTAATGCTAATTATTTCAAAATCTTTGATCTGGATCAGATTGTCTCCTCCCGAAGATGACCAGATCCTGAGGTTGGCTGTTTTCCTCTCACGAGAGCTTCTAGAATAGAATGGCTCGGGTAAGAAAAGTTGCTGTAAGAAGAGTATGCTGGTCGAGGTGAATATCAGAATTCTAGAGTTGTCTGTTGATCTGTTGAGTTCTGCTACTCATTTGGCACATCAGTTTTCTTGCTTGATAATTGTCTTGTTCTCAATGAAGAAGTAATTTCATTTCTATTGAAGGTTTAAATGCGTGTACGTATACGTCTCGTCTTTTCCAACAATCATAAGGAATATATTTAGTGTTAGGAATATACCTGTACCTGTATAATTGGAGCACAGAGACGGATTGGTTGACCAGTCCACAATTCGAGGGCTAATATGGTAATACAGAGCCCAAACTTGGGGCAAGGACTCGTTGGAGAAAAGGAACAGAATGGCTGAGCCTGAGTTTGACGATGAACAGACTAGTCTCAGTCATCCTTAATTCCCGTGCCAAAGCATGTTTGCACCGAGTGTTCTGTTCTGCTCGATGTTCATTCATTCAAGAGCCGTTCTGATATTATATGGACCCAGCATTAAGTAGCATTGAAAGGAAGAAGCGGGTGGATGGACACAGAGTAGACAGAACACCTAAAATCTCCAGCACGCCAAGGGGGGAGGAAGGAGGGTGGGTGCCTTGGCCTTTTGCAATCAGGGCATTCATGTCTCCGCTGTTCCAGTGTCCATGTGCATTGCACAAAGAAAGGAACTTGAGAATTGCAAGTTGGAGTACAATATTCATCTTGAATTCTGGATTGGCTCTGGCTCTACTCTAGTGGGGAAGTGGTCCAAGTTTGATTTGAGATGAGTTTGCTAAACTCGTCTTTTATGTAGCGTTAATTCCTCGGCCAATGGTTTAGTACTTATTCAGAACATAGGAATTTTACTGAAATTGAGAAAATTCTAGTTTTCCAAATGGGCCTCGCACACGTTTGTAGCTGCAACAAGAAAATAGATTTGAGTTCTACTGGAACACACAAATTGCCACATGGCACCCGCTACAATTGAGTACCGACTACTAAAGTCATGGACTTCCGTATTGGGTGCACCACAGACCATGGCCATCATGAAAATGAAGCATGCGCTTGGCGTGGTGTGTGATGTGAGTGTGTATGTATCTTTCAGTTCCCACTAACAGCGTATCGTTTTGGCATTTAATCACGGGTCTATGGTCCAAATCACATGCTGCGGTCGCAGTCATGAGTTTGCAGGGAAAACTATTGAATATTTTATTGACTCACCAATATAACCAGTAACCAGATATTTATGCAAAATTTTGAACGAACTTTTTTAATTGAAATATGAATTTTTCAGTTGTAAAAACGAAATTTATATAAATTTTGATTTGAAATATGAATTTGGATGAAAATTACATAAATTTATTTTTTCGATATAAAATTTTATCGAATCCCTCCGCCGGTTACAATGTCGCCCATAGAGTTTTCCACGGTCGTGCGTGCATCCTGGCCATCGGAGTTGCCCTCAAGCCAAGGCTAACTCATGATGCACAGGTGTTTCTCTACAGCGGAAATGAATGCTTAGGGCCACCACCTTTCATTCTTCGACATGAACAAGTTTGCTGCAAACTTTTTTGTTTTGTTTTGTTTGTACTTAACATTCATCAGATTTTCTCGTTATATTACTTTTTTTAGATAAAGGAAACATTAATAAATCTGGTGCACTTTTACGGCAACTTCAAAGCAATACGAGCCATCCAATGTTTTTAATTAAATAGATTAGATTAGTTAGAATTAAATTATACTTCTATTGATATACTACCAGTACAAATTCCGTGAGGGGTAAAATTGTAATAGTCAAATTGAGTTTGAAATGAACAAACATGGGCATGATAGTAAACTCCACTGGCGCTTGCTTCTAAAAATCGGGATGGCCAGATTTATAGAGAAAAGTCTATTATGCTATCAACAAATCAATTGGCAAATTTAATATCTACTTACTACTCCCTTACTACCAGTAAAAGGTACCGTAATAAAAATCTCTAATATTATTGTGTACATGTAATGGGCTCTTTCCTAAAATACTATCCAATGCTTTATACGCCTTAGGCAATCGCTGAGAACATATATAAAGCCCAATATCTCTTAAAAGTGACGAAGGTAACTTCCAGCGTACTTTCATTTCTATTATACTGATACTCTTTCTTATGCGCAACAGCTTCAGATCGGATTAGAGTTGTGAAATACAGTATAAGCGTGCACGATATCAAGAACGGAGTAGATGAATCTCATAGAGATAATCTAATAACAACAACGAAATAATCAAGACAAGAGAAAGATTTGGCGAAATTGACCGTAAATTTCTTAAAAAGGTACAAGAGATTATCACTCTCTCATAACCCTTTCAGACTTTTTAGGAACCTCAGATTCTTACTCTATACAAAAATATAGTGCTAAAGAATAACATAGCATCCAATCCTCTTTTGCGTCTCTTGTTTTGAATGAGTTGATTTGTGGCTTATGTTCTCTATGACCACATCTCATAGCTTTATATAGTATTCGCTAGTTCTTCTCCAAAGGGAAGTAAGAATCATAATCCTATTAGGATTAGGAAAGGAATCCATGTAGAACACCTCTGCAAGTCTTAGTATGATAGGATATGAGTTACATGTACTCAACAATATCTACCTAACGCTTTGTCGACCTTCGCATAAATATGATTAATCTGGTCTTGACTCTGGTACCACTTGTTACATTCTGATACGACTTCTTATGCGCAACAGCCCCCAGATCGGATCAGAGTTGCGAGATACGGTACGAGCATGCACGGTATCAAGAGCGAAGTAGATGAATCCTGTAGAGAGAACCAAATAACAGTGACAAAATAATCACGACGAAAGAGAAAGTTTTGACAAAACTGGACGCAAAATTCCTTATGCACAACCGCAAAAGAGTACATTGGATTGTCGCTCTCTCATAACCCTCTCGAACTTTATAAGACTTTCGGATCCTTACCCTATACACGAATTTAATGCTAAAGAATAAATCAGCATCTAATCCTCCCGTGCACTCCTTGCTTTGGATAAGTTGAGGTTTGTTGCTTGTGTTCTCCATTATCACCCCTCGTGGTTTTATACCGTTCCCTTAGTTCTCCTCTAAAAGGAGGATGTATGAAATAGAATTATGATAGGTATCCTTGTATAACACATATCTAAATCCTATTATGTTATAATATAAATCACTCATACTCAATAATTTCATTTGTCCAAGCCCCCAGTGTTAAAATAGCTTATACGGGAAATATGGAGTATAAGCTAATTGTAATCTCTGCCATTACTATGGGCAAACTAACTAGCCGTGAAATCAACATGTGTGACCCTTCTCTTGAGGCTGGTGAAGATGTACTATTTCAGGATGGGGGCAGCGTGAGATTGCATTGGCAAGATTGTTGCTCCAGACCATGACATTTATCCGCGTGATGTTCTTCGGTATGCAGATTGGACAGCTGAGTGCCTGAAGACCGACAAAGAGTGGACTGCAGAGCAGCAGTCTGCTATTATGGGGCGGCTTGCAGGATGTAGCACTTCTGGTGCTCGCTTGGAATTTATGCCATAAACACATAATGTGTGTATCTATCCTTATGTTAATTAAGTTGTTTAATGTGTATTTATGTTTGTGTTCATCATGACGGACTCGTGGTTCCGGCTGTGCAATTGTCATATTGATGCTAGCAGTGCATTGGTGAAAAAAATAGTCGGCTCAAAAAATAGTAAAGATAGGTTCATGTCGCTGGTTCAACTGGCGACAGGTACCTGCCCCTTTCTGTCGCTAGTTGAATTGACAACAGTAAATGAACAGTCACTATCGCCAGTTCAACTAACGACAGCAACCTGTCGCTAGTTCATCTGGCGATAGCAATCCAGCTATAAAAACTCAAAAAAAATCAGCCCAAACATATTTTAATTCAGAAAAAAACAGAAAGAGAGGAGGAGATGGAGAGAAGAAAGGTAGTGAAGCTCTGCTAGTTTGTCGCAGAGGAGAGATAGACGGAGCATCGAATCCGATCGGCCATCTTGCGAGTATATTTTTTGAAACTTTGTACATTATGTAAAAACATTATCGGCTAGCAAACAAACAATAGCGACATAGAATTTAGTAGATTAGATAAATGTAGTCTAATTATACAGTACATCTTTTGAGCTGTGTACGATGTAGGTAGAGGGTAATGTAAATAATACCAGTTTTTTTTAGCTCTCCATTTGTGCGCGGTAATTATATTGTTAATACCAAAAATTATTTTGTAAGTAGGAAAGTAGCATGACACGTTTAAAATTGAAAGGAAAATCCGTAGCAGCTAATTAGGGTAGTTATAGCATAATCGAATTAATCGCAGCTTTATTTAGCTCCCTATTTGTGTGCGGTAATTATATTTTTAATATCGGGAATTAATTTATAGCCAGAAAAATAACATGACACGTTTTAAAATTACAAAGAAAATCTGGAGCAGCTAATTAGGGTAGGTAGAGCCTAATCGAAAAAATTCTAGCTTTATTTAGCTCTATAGGTTAGGTAGAGCACAATCGCAGTTGTATGACTTGTCGCATAAATTTGGTTTATATTCATAGTTGATAATTAGTTTGCTAATGTCGCTTCGTATTATCTTTTTACATATTTTGTAGTCTTTACCATGTATGCACTGAATTTTCAAGTATGGCAGACCCAGACCACGTTGCCGAGTGGTCGTACGAGTTGCTTGACCTACATCACCGTAGCCGCCTCAGTACCATCCTCCCCTAGGAGGGTGAGGAGCCGATTGAGCTTGGCACATTGCGGCTGCGCACGCCCATCAGGGCCTGGAGGTTGCACCCCAACTGGGTGCCGAGATACGTGCTATTGTGATCTTTGTGTACTCATTTGTGGCATGACTACTACTTGTGAACTAACTTTCGTTCGTAACCTAACCCGACGCGGATTGAGAGTGGCAAGCCTCCTTCTGCTGGCACGGATGGTGGAGGCGATGTGGGAGGAGGACCAAGACATCGGTCCTGGTCGTATGTTCAAGCGTTTTCCATATGACCGGGCCCTACTGACGGCGTTGGTCGACCGCTGGAGGTCAAAGACACACACGTTTCACCTCTCGTGCGGGGAGATGACGCCGACACTGCAGGACGTGAGCTTCCTCACTGCTTGCCCTACGTAGGCTTCCCCATGGCGGCGTATGAGATCTTACCCACGTGGCGCACGAAGTTCCTGGCGAGGTTCCAGGATGTGCTGCCGCCAAACAGTGATTACCATGAGTTCAGCAGTCCGCATGGGCTGACCTGAGGTGGATCTGCCAGTTCTACATAAGTCTTCGTAACTACTGTCATCTCGCATCAATTCATTTATGAACCTTGCTGACGTGTATATGTCTTCTTTGCAACTCGAGCGTATGGCGGAGGACGCACCCGACAAGACGGTGAGGAGGCATTTCGAGACCTACCTGCTGTGTCTGTTTGGGTGGGTCATGTTCCTAGGGTCCCACGACGATAGCGTCGATAAGCACTACATCCGCTACGCACGTGCGCTCGCAGACTAGCCAGTGGAGGAGATCCAACCCTACGCCTAGGGTCCCGCCGTGCTGTGCGTGATGTACTGCGCACTATGCGACCTGTGCCGCCAGTCTCAGAACAGCTCCATGCTCTCCGGATGCCCACTACTTCTGCAGCTTTGGTCATTCGAGCGCTTCCAGATCGGACGTCCACAGCTGGACTTGGGAGCGTACACGGTTAGCCTGTACGTCGAGGACGACAACGTGGACCGACCTACTATGGGAATGGTGTGGTGTCGCCGATGAGTTAGTTTCATGAATATTATTATTTTCTCGTAATATAATCATAATTTCTTGTGCTAAGTGTTCCTTCGGTCTATTTCACAGGTGACCTACACACCGATCACCACGCAGGGGTCGTACCCATCCTATGTCGTAATGTTCGGCCAGTTGATAGATGACCGCATCATCTGGAGACCGTACACGAAGGAGAGGGTGTTCGCGCGCGCTCGAATGACTGTCCAGTCTATGCACGCGAGACCACATGTACTGGTACACGAGGAGGGACTTGGTGCACGATGATGAGGACATCCCAACCTTCAGTGACCACGCTGAAGATGATCATCTCCGCGACCAAGATATTCTCAAGGACTAAAAATATCAAGGATCAATCACGAGAAGACGTGCTAAGCAAATACATGATCAGGTGAATGCTAACATAAGCTACATTTTCAATTCTTGTGACTTGGTCGTGCCCTCCACCTTTTCTTCTTTGATTGGACTTAGGTGCCTCGGTGTGGAATGAGAAGAAGGACTATATTCTACCAGTATGGCTTACATAAAAACAAAGTAGTTCACTACCTTGTGACAGATGCATCACTTCCCAAGGGCACGGCGCACCAACCTGTCACGTTTCACTGTGCATAACCTATATGGATGGAAAGATAATCAAACATATTTTCACCTCCAACAAACGGCTCGTCATTTAGACTTCCGAGGAGAAAGTTATTGTTGTTTTACTGAAAACTGCGCAGAAGTTGAGCAGACACGCGAGAATTCGAGAAGACGCCTTAAATACTTCAACCAGTTGGCCTTCCACCTTCCAACAAGGTGACTTATGTTCATACCCAGCCAGGAGGGTTTTTCCTAGTATATATACCCCTCTACCCCCATCCGTGGAGGTACCTTTGAGTTTTCGACAAACCGATATATAAAAATTGCAGCAAGACTGCTGAGTGTCTTGCTCCTTTGCTCTTGTGAGTTCTCTTGGATTTGCAAGAAGATTCCTCTGGGATCCCCTAATTCGTGCTCTATGCTTCTGGGTGTTTTGTATAGATTAGTTCTGGATTGTGGTTTTGTGATTGTTCAGATAGCGGGTCGGAGTCCAGAAGGCTTTGGATCGTCTCTCCTCAGCGCTTGGTCGCATCCAACCTTGGCAGGTTAAACCTAGTTACCCTTTTCCGCCGCTCACAACTAGTTATCCCCGTTGTCCACAGCAAAATTCGCTTTGTTTTTTAACCTACACCGTGAAGATCAGGCCACCCCTAGCGAGTACGCATCACACGAGGTCTTCGTGGAGGAGTACCAGGTGGCGCGAGTCATGCGCCAGTTCGGTCTACGACAACAGGTCCCAGCCCCCTGGGCGCAGCGGCTGCCGGCCCACATCCACGGGTTAGTTTACGCTTTAATTTTTTAGTACAATCTGCGTTACATACGTACCAAATGATTGTCCCGTCCATAGGTATACTAGGAAGGGAGTACGTAGTACTACCACCTGGACAGAGAGGATGTTCCCTTGGGTTGAGGGCTGGCTCAGCGCCTACGCCGACATCGTCTTAGAGGATGCTCCCTACGACCCCAGGGAGTATGAGGAGTACATGGAGTGGTATGTCAGTCGGACGAGGCTTCACTGCATCAAGTCGTGGTCGACCCCCCATGACATAAGGCTGCGACATCCGACACGTACCCCACACAGTCGGACTCCGCATTCCACTGCGTGGTACGTATTCAACGATCGGTACTTCATATTTAATTAGCTATATTTAGGTTTCGAACTTGTTGACTACGTGTGCAGGTGGATCTACACCGAGAGATTCTCGAGTTGACAGGCCGAGCGCAATAGTTATCGCTTGGGGGAGGCCAGAGGGATCTTACAGCATATCGCGGAGAAGGCAAGGCGAGGGATCCAAATCGTGACTTGTCACGGGCCAAGGACACATTCACATTCACTAGTGCGTGGACGAGGGGGCAGCCAAGGTGGCTCACGACCACAGGCTCCTCCCCTGGACGTGGTGGGCGAGTCCTCGTGGCACTGTGGTGGGAGCTCATCGGGATAGTTTGCAAGTGAGCATGACACATTCACTTCCGCTACTTTATTTCAAACCCCGCTGGTTACTAACATCAATCTTCTCTTGCAGGTCCTTAGTTCCACCAATACATGGGGCAGGAGTACACGTCGTCGTCCGCGGCTGCCTTCGTGCCCCCAGGTATGACTACCTTGTTTGATTTCGTAGTTTTCCTATAATTGCATATGTAACGTAATATTTCACAGGTCGTGCATCGAGTTGGGACAAATCGGACTTGTCGTACGACGAGATATTCACCGAGGACTTCCACTTCCCCCTAGACCAGGCCTCTCAGCTGCCAGGTGCACTAGAGCCACCCTACCGACCCCGAACCTCGACGTCGCCACACCTCCTTCGGCTCCTCGCACCGGTCGAGTACGTCGTTTGCCTGATCCTTTGATGTACTCGCACCAGCATCGGGCGCGGCCGGGAGTGACACACGGGGTACACCTGAAGAGGGACCGCCAGTAGATGTCATGTGAATATTAAATTTTGTACAACTATAGTAATGGTAATATAGTGCTTCATTATCTCTTTTTGGTGTGCACACTTTTCGAGTACTGTTCGATTCGAGTATTGAAGGGTTTGAGAACTGTTCATTTCGAGTACTGTAGGGTTCGAGAACTGTTCACTTCGAGTACTATGGGATTCGAGAACTGTTCGTTTTGGGTACCGCTGGGACGTGACCCAACGACATGAACTTGGAAATTGTGCCAAACTATTCTTACGAGACTGTTTGTCAAATGACATGAACTTGGAGATAGTTTGATGAACCAGACGATCTCATGGAGACTGCTTGTCAGAAATGACATGAACCTCAACATTTGTCGGCCCGGTAGAAGCTTAGAAAGAGTTTGTGGATGGCTCCTAGTCCAGGATCTTCTTTACTAAGATATACCTTTAATCAACTTTTGGTCGAAGCTTAGGATGAGTTTGTGGATGGCTCCTAGTCCAGGATCTTGTCACTAAGTTAGATCATTAGTCAACTTCAATATCAATGCAAATGAGAAAAATGTTGACAAATGGGCGTTTACAAAATATTGAGCAAAATGATTCAATACGGGACTTGATTGACTCTTAATGTGGTCTTTGTTAGATTTTGATCTCACTTTGACATTTTGACATGGCCAATTTCACTTTAGGATCTCTGTTGATGAACTCTTTGAATTTGAAGCGTTGTTAACTTGATCAAATCTCTTGTTTTACTTTTGAGCCTTTGTGCTTAGCTTTGATATATATGTCTTACCATGATCTTGCTAAGCATTTATCGGGCTTGATATCTTTGTTTGTGCAATATTAGAGATACTAGCTTGTTCTTTTGGGTAATCTCCAAAGCTTCTTGTAATCAAAATTGAAAAATACAAAAATTAAGCCACTCCATTGCACTTCATGCATACTCTGCTTATGCTTCTTTTATTTACGCTTCTTTCTTTATCATCTATTGGTTATCTCGGATGAGAGGAAGGCGTGATTCCTTGATGAATCCATTGTCAAAGGGGAGAAGATGTGTTAATTAATGAGAAGATATTTCTTTGGGAGAAGATGTGTTATATTTCTTTGCTATTTTTATTTGGAGAAGATGTGTTAATGAGAAGATATTTCTTTGTTGGGGGAGAAGATTAAACAAAGGGGAGAAATTTTGAGATATATATATATATATATATATATTTGTTTTACAAAGGGGGAGTAAATGCTTCAAAAGTTGAAAGTTTTTGAAAATCGAGGATCATAGTGAGGGGAGTTCTTGAGTTGCATTCTTATTGTTTTATTGAATATTCGAACTTGAATTGCATTCTTTTATCCTCACAATGATCATAGGTCAATTGAACAATTGTTCTTTCATATGGACCTCATGTGAGAATTTTGACCCTTTTCGAAATCAAAGTTTTATGCTTACTTTTGCCTTGTCTCACATGCCTATACTATTCGATGCCGCTTGGTCATTTTCATTGCTTTTTCTTGCTTATGGACCAAGTTGTGCCTTTGTCTGCTGCGAGTAAACTTCGTTTTCAAACCTCTTACTTACATTTTACGGATAATTGTCAATGTGTTCATCAAGGGAGATTGTGGATTTCATGGGGATATGTTCCGGATCTTAGGATGATGTGACAATTGGCAATGGCGTTTACGGTTTGTCGTTTCACGTGTTTTCGACAAAGTTCTGAGCTTCTTGGGCGAAGCGGTCCGACCGGTCCTTGCAATGATCGGCCGGTCCCAAATCGGTCGGACCGGCCATGTGAAGCGATCGGACCGGCGATGACCAAAGTGGTCAAAGCAGTGGGCCAAAAATAGGTGTTGTAGGCAAGTGAGGATCTCAATGCACTTGGTCTCATGATTTTGGAGTCTCGAGTAAAAGTTCTATTGGTTTAAAGTTTCCGATGGGTTTGGATTTTCGGGGTTGAAATTCGGCTAAGTCCCAAAGGCGGTCCGACCGCTCACGAGGAGCGGTCCGGCCGGCGGAGGCGATCCGGCCGACTCACGAGGAGCGGTCGGGCGGTATTGACGAGCGTCGGCCAACCGTGGCGATGTTGATTGGTTAGGTCAAAGTCATTGGTATCATGGCATATGGTTTTCATGATGCATGTTTTGACTAACATGGGTCAAGTTGTGAAGAACTTATTCCCGAATTCGTGTTTGCTTATGCGTGGTTGTGCGAGGTTGCTTGGTGGTCAACGACGGTCAGCGGCGAGGAGGATCGGGACTAGACTTGGAGAGTTGAGGTCGAGCGATCGGCGATGCGGGTGAGTCAACGACTCAAGCGTGACACAAGATGGACAAGGGTGACCTATTGGCGAATCCATGGCGCATGGTGAAGCGGTTTAGGTCAAAGGTTAAAGACGGCGCTTTGCGAGCGTGCGTGTGTGACCCGTTTGTTAGTGGGCCTTAACGGAGCCCAATGGAGTCAAACCCTAGGAGTCTAGGCCTCCACTATAAATAGGGGAGGTGGTGGTTGCACCACTAGCTCTTTTTCCTCTCGCCTTTTATGTTTCAAAACCCTAATTGTCTTTAGGGAGTTGAGGTGGAGGCTAGGGCTCTTGATGGTTTGTGGTGAATTTCGTGATCTTTGATTGTCCAGCGATCCATGATGGTGTGGAGGTAATCCAAATCAATCACGAAATCAATCTATGCAAGGTTTGCTTGAGATAGGTCTCTTTTCATTCTTGCTTTCAATTTCGTGTTTTTAGGGCTTTCTTTGATCCGCGAGTTTGTGATTGATTCTTTCACATGAATTAGCTTGCTGTGATATGTGTGAATCTATCTAGCATCATCTTGATCATCAATCCTCACGAACAAGCTTTAGGATCAAGTTTTCGTTCTTGCTTTTAGACCTTCATTAATCAATTGGCAATTGCTCAAGATCGTCCCAAGAATTATCATAATATTCGATTGGAATAGGTCCTCAATAGCATATAGAAGGTGTGTGCAAAGTTTCATAAAGATTGGAGTTGAGAATCAAAAGTTTCACCTAATTGCATCTTCGTCATCGGTGATTTATCTTGTTTGGATCGGTTCAGTAGGCTGCGGTCCGACCGCCCGTCACCACCGGTCCGACCGATTCGAGCGGTCCGACCGCCAAGATAACGTCGGTCGATCGCCCGCAATCGGTCCGACCGGTTCGATCTGAGAGGTCGACCGCCAAGATTTGTGTTGTTTTGATTCTTGCTGATTTTTGTAGCATTGCTTAGGGGTTTAATTGGATTCAATACTAGTCTTCCGCTGTACTGGTATATTGATCTTCATAGCTTTCTAATAGCTACTGGAGTGAAATTGTATTGAGTTCATAATTTGTGAAAAAGTGAGCGTGCTCCTATTCACCCCCCCTCTAGTCGCCTTTACGGTCCAACACAGCTGCTCCACATCATCCTCGTCGTTGGATTCTTCATCTTCTGACAATGCATTGTAGTCCTGGGATCCTGGTCTATCCTTTGCACAATGGCTTCCAGCTCCTCACCCTCATCAGCAATCCCACTGGCAAGCCAAATCCCACCCTCCCTCTCCACGCGTAGATATGACTGCCATGACTTTGTCCCTTTCAGCTGCACTAACTCCAAATATGTGGGCTGTATTGCTCGAGGGGCAAGACAACTCAATCTGAGATTATACACATCACGGTTCACTTGGAATGTCTGAAACAATCACCACATCACAGCGCCCCATGTATACCCCTTTGCTCTCGGTAGGGGCATAGTCGTCGATTGGAAATAACGTATATCAATCCCCTCGGCACCCTCCAGAATAATCACCGGACTGTAGTAAATTTTGAAATTAGTGACGTCCGACATAATTGACGCACTGCACCATGAAGAATATTTTCACGATTAACCACATATCTAAAACAAGACTACCCACTGAAAAAAAAATTGTGTACAACATACTGCACTACGCAACTATACATCCAAAACTATAAAATCCATTCGGTTCAAAAAACTACCTCACAGGTGGGCAACCAGACGGGCAGCGCTTCGCTAGTTTCTCTCCTCCCCTCTACTCCTCTCCCTTCCATCCTCCTATTTTTTTTTGAATACAAACGAATCATGTGCCGAATTTTAGGGTTTCATCGAGTTTTTATAGGTGTGGAAGTTCATGTCGCGGTTCAACTGGCGACAGGAAGTCAGACTGGCGATAGAAGGGGGGCGAGCGACAGTAACCTGTCGCCAGTTAAACTGGCAATAGTAACATATTTTTGTTATTTTTCAGGTTAACTATTTTTTTGTAATTTTTTAAAATATTATTTAAAAAAATCGTGCATTGGTGCCCACCGCCCAGACAGAAATTTAAGCGTAATTTCTGTTAAGAAAGCCTTGCAATTAAGTTCAATTTAGTTGATGCTATTGTCTGAATGAACTTAGTTTGGAACTTTTTTTTTTAGTGAATGACATGGCGAGTCACTGAACTTGTAATGTTGATTCATTTAGGTCACTATACTTAGAAATTGCATGGACCACTAAAGTGGTTTAAGTAGTCATTGGCAGGTCCTTACTGCTCAGACTGGAAAGTCATGCTGGCAAGGCACGTAGCACGAGGAATCCAATGGTGGTGGTGGATCGGATGATGGTTGCGGCGGTGCTACCGTTGGTGGGAGCGGGATGACCCACCACGTAATTTACTCTCTTTTTTGTCATAACATTTTACTTGGTGGAGGGGCATGATGTAAGGGTAGTAAAATCAATCAAACCGAAGAAAATCTACCGAAATGATCGGTTCATTTGGTATTTGGTATGTGGTTTTTACTTTCCAGAGCCGGAATTTTAGTAAAATATATGCCAAACTATTCTTATAACATCATGTAGTCTATATAGATAGGCTCATACTATATATTCTAATTCTTAATAATAAAAAATCAATATATATCTGAATTTCTAGTGTCATAGAATCGATGTGCCTAAATTTAATCATGAAAAAAGCCGAGGATGCAAAATTCCAACTAAAGTACAAATGTAAAATAGAGTGCATTTCAAGTTTCAACCATCCCAACACAAGTTAGAGCTATTTTTTACACAGAAGTTAGAAGTTAGTGTTGGAATATGCGACTTGTATTATCAGAGTTCAATTGGTCAGAATATATACACAATACATGTTACAGATAAGGAAACCAAATCAAATCATATCTCTAACTATATCTCTAACACCCCCCTCAAACTCATGGTAGATCAACAACACTGAGTTTGGAGAGGTAGAAGCCGTGCTGTGCTCGAGTCTGGGCCTTCGTGAAGAAATCCGCTATCTGAAGCTCTGAAGGCACATACTGAAGAGCAATCACCTGATCATGCACACAAGACCTCACGAAAGAAGCATCAACACCAATATACTTAGTGAGCTCATGCTTCACAGGGTCACGGCAACATCTTGATAGCTTTGTCTTGTCGACAAGAGAGGAGTCGGTGTAATGTGAAACATCAAAATCCTCAAGTAACCACCGTAGCCAAGTAATCTCTGCTGTCAAGAGAGCCATAGCTCGTAACTCAGCCTCTGCACTCGAACGAGACACTGCAGTCTGTTTCTTCGTCTTCCAGGCAATAAGCGAACCACCAAGAAAAACACGATGGAGAGATAGGCCGTGATCGGAGGATCGCTGGCCCAAGTAGCATCCGAATAAGCCTGAAGCTGTAATGAGCTGGAACGTGGAAAGAAGAGACGGCGAGAGATAGTCCCACGAAGGTATCGCAGAACTCGAAGAAGGTGGCTGTAGTGGACCTGAGTGGGAGCAGAAACAAACTGACTCAGAATGTGAACCGGATAAGTGATATCCGGACGAGTAATGACAAGGTAGACAAGACTCCCAACAAGGTGGCGATAGCGAGTCGGATCGAGAAGAGGCTCGCCATCGAGGGTCGGAGGTGAACATTGAGCTCCATAGGAGTCTCAACAGGACGATCGATGAGGGAGGCGCCATCAAGAAGATCCTGAATATACTTCTCTTGGGACATAAAGAAACCATCTGGAGTGGAAGTAACCTCAATCCCAAGGAAGTAATGAAGAGGACCAAGATCCGACATAAGGAACTGCTCACTAAGACGAGCCTTGACAAAGGCAATGTACTCGAGTCATCTCCTGAATGATCATATCATCAACATACGAGAAGAAGAAGAGTCCACCACGAGGCGAAGTGTGGATAAAGCGCGGATCATGATCACTTCTTTGAAAAACCGGCGGCAGTGACCACAGAGGAGAAGCGCTCAAACCAGGCACGAGGGGCTTGCTTAAGGCCATAGAGAGAGCGACGAAGGCGACAGACCATGCCCTCAGGAATAGAATACCCAGGTGGCGGATGCATGTAGACCTCCTCACGTAACTCGCCATTAAGAAAGGCATTCTTGACATCAAGCTGAGAAACAGACCAGTGGCGAACAGACGCCACCGAAAGAAGAGTGCGGACAGTGGTCATGTGGGCCACAGGAGCAAAAGTCTCGTCGTAGTCACGACCATGCTCCTGCTGGAAGCCACGAGCAACAAGACGCGCCTTATAGCGCTCAAGAGAGCCATCAGAGCGAGTCTTAATCTTATAGACCCACTTACATGTGATGGGGCGAGTGAGATGGAAAAGGAACAAGATCCCAAGTACCAATGCGCTCGAGGCGCAATCTCTCGGCCATGGCATGCTGCCACTCAGGATGAGTAACAGCATCCCGGTAGGAGGCAGGCTCACAAGTAGGCTGCGCCAAAGAAAGGCAAAAGCAGGCGGGGCGAATCGATTGCGATCGCGGAGCGTGGCGAGGAGAAGACGGCCCATCGGGGAAGATGAAGCATCGAAGAAGATGAAACATCGGGAGAAGTGGGCTCATCGGAAGATCCTCAATCTGAGGTCGGCGAGTGTAGAGCGAGTGTAGTAGGGGAGCTGAGGAGCCGCGGGAGATGAAACAAAGGCGACAATGGCGGAGAAGTCACAGGAGAAATATGTGGAGACGAGATAGGTGTATCGGAAAGGTTAAAAAGCGAGAGACTCCACAGAGGAAGTCGAAGGAGAGCGGGGCGAGGTAGAAGGGGCAGGACTCGTCGAAAGTCACATCAGAAATCCGCATCCGTCGACCAACGGATCCCAAAGCAAATAGCCCTTGTGCTCGGACTGTACCCCGAAAGACACACTCAATGGGTGGCGATCGGTTTGGTGCGTTCTTGAGGCGAGGAGAACGTGCAAACGCACCAAGCAGACGAAGAGGCGAGTAGTCGGAAGGAGACCACAGAGACGCTCAATAGGGATTGCGCCTTGAAGAGCAGAAGAAGGCTGGATGTTGACGAGATAGGTGGCAGTGGAAACAGCCTCCGCCCAAAAGTGAGATGGAATAGAGGCGGCAATCATTAGTGCACGAGCCGACTCAAGGAGGTGACGATGCTTGCGCTCAGCAACACCATTCTGAGCATGAGCACCAGGACAAGAGAACTGAGCGAGAGTGCCCTGCTCGGCAAGGAAACTGCACAGGTGATGAGAGAGGTACTCGCCAGCAGAGTCAGCACGAAAGACACGAATAGGAGTGGAGAATTGTGTGCGAACCATAGTGGAAAACTATTTATAGATAGACAAGACCTCACTACGAGAGGACATAAAATATATCCAAGTGTGGCGAGAGAAATCATCTATAAATATGATATAGTATCAATGACCCCCTTTCGAAACGAAGGGAGCCGGACCCCAAACATCTGAATGAACAAGATCAAATGGACGGTGAGACACTGACTCACTATGAGGATAAGGAAGCTGAAGCTGTTTGCCTAACTTACACCACGACAATGTAGAGACACGTCTCACGAGGCGGACCCGAAGACCACGACGAACTAAAGATGATGACGAGATCCACACGGATGGCCAAGGCGGTGATGCCACTTTGTTGGAAAGAGCCAGAGACGAGTGGCGAAGCGGAGAGACCGGCGACAGCGGTGGCGTGGAAAGTAGATGAAGCCATCAAGCTCCCAAAGGCATTTGGAGTCAAGGCAGAGGCGCGAACCAACGAGCTCCGTGTGACGGTCCCGAACACAACAAGAGTCGAGTCGAGAATGACTCGATAACCAAGATCGATGTCTGCCCGTGAGAAGAAGTCGCATGGTGAGGCGAGGAACATGAGCAACAGAGGAACATGAAAAGATGAGTTACTAAGAGGTCCTCGACCGAGAGACAAAAGAGAGGTACCATCGTGAAGAAGAACAGCGGGAGAATCAAGAGGTGTAATGAAGGACCAGTAGAAGAATCGGGAGTCATATGAAAAGATGTTCGAAATCAAGAATCCACGGGAGGTCTTTGGATGTGGAGTTGGTGGTTTCGCAGATGCCGAATAGTGAGTAGCGTAGCGGCGGAACATCGAAGGAGAACACGAAGTAGCAGCGATCGTCGAAGTCGGCTATCTCACCGCTCGAGAGAGAAAGCTACTGAAGAGTCGATGCAAGCGTCGATGTAGAAGTGCGGTGCTAGTAGAAGAACGACGTGAAAGATGCCGCTGCTTCTTATAGCACTGGAACTCAATGTGGCCGACCTTGTCGCGATGAGGAGCGGCGGGGACGGCCCGTCGGATGGAGGTGACCACCACCACCGTGGCGGCGCTGGAGGAGGTAGTGTCTTTGGCGTGAAGTAGCACCACGTGGCGAACGGAAGCCATCGGTGGCGGCGGACGGCGCGGCGACCAAGGTAACGAAGTCTAACGGTATTGGGCGGCTGCGCGGTTAGATCAACGTTTTTCTCTTTTTTTTCTGCTCCTTTAAAAGGAGCCGACTGGTCCGATTAGGAATCGGCCCGGTGCCGAACGGGGGAAACCCTGTGACTAGGGTTTCCCACCTGTGCGGTAGCCGGCGGCGGCGGCGGATGTCTTTATGCGGCGGCGTCTCGAGTTGTCTGATAGCGTGGCGGCAGCGGCGTGGGTCGTCGGTGGCGGCTCGCGGTGGCGAGCTAGGACTCCGGCGGCGTCGAGCACCGAAGTCGGGTGGAGCTTCGGCTAGGACTCGGCGGCGGCGTCGGCGACAAGCGGCGTCGGGAACCGAAGCGGCGTCGGGCTCCAGCTGTGGCGGGCTTGGCCGCTTGCTTTCGCGGCGTCTCCCGGCTGCAGCTTGCGGCGAGCGGCGGCGGCGAGATCTGAAGACGAGCAGCGGTCGGCGAGGACGTCCCAGGGCTGGGACGAGGCTAGGACGCGGCGGCGGGCGCCGACCGAGGCGGTCGGCAAGGAAGAGGAAGATCGGGTCGACGACGGTGCCCCCTCCTTCTTGGAGCTCTCGTGGACACGATCTCCTGGAGGCGGCGGTGGTGGCCGACTCAAGTCGATTGCGCAAGGCGAGGAAGCTGAAGGCCGACGGAGCGGCGAGGAAGCCGAAGGCCGACGGAGCGGCAGCGGAGTTGCACGAGGAGGTAACCCTAATGCTCTGATACCATGTTGGAATATGCGACTTGTATTATCAGGGGCCAATTGGCCAGAATATATACACAATACATGTTACAGATAAGGAAACCAAATCAAATCATATCTCTAACTATATCTCTAACAGTTAGAACCACCGAATATACGAAGTTACACCAGACTTCTAAGATTAATTCCTTACGTGCCACTAAATATTTGTGAAATACCTCATTGTCTCACTGACAAAGTGGATCCAAGCCCACGTATCAGTGAGACAATGAGCACTAGTACAAAACATGCTATCCTGCATGCTTCATCATAGACTGTTCCTTTGGAACTACGTATCACAGATGGTCTGTAGATAGAACCGTCTGTGATAATTCACAAATTGTTTGTAAATGGAACCGTCTATGATGTTTATCACAGTCGGTTATTAACAAGAACTGTCTCTGGTATAAAAAAAACTACTGTCGTCCACGTAGCATGAAGAGTATGAGACAGCAGTCATGCCAACTTCATCAAGCCTGCAAGTTCTAGAAGTATGGCTGCGAGGAGATCGCATCAAGAGGCTATTTTGCTGGCATTCCTCTAGACACAACTGCAGACCTCGGAAGTGCCCAAGCAGAATGAGGAGGGTCTACATGCTGCGTGGCACATCCGAGACCTGCAGTTATGTATGGAGGAATGCTAGCGAAGTAGCCTCCTCATGCGCTCTCCCAGCAGCCACGCTTCTTGAACTTGCAAGCTCGATCGATGAAGTAGCGTGGCTACTGTCTCATCCTCCTCATGCTACGTGGACGACCGCCGAAAAAAAGCAGTCGCATCAGAGATAAAGGAATATTAACCTTAGATCACCAAGAACAAATAGCAGATCTAGCATATTTGAAAAATCTAAGGTATTTCTTTCATGAACGCACCCCATAGCCGGCCGCCTCCTTCAAAGCAGCCACAAATATATCACATTTCCCACTACAAATAGATCTAGTTTTGAGGGGACGACCAGATATTTAATGGCGCATATCACATACGGTTCTTGTTAAGAACTGTCTGTGATATGTATTATAGATAACGGTTTTGAACCAACAGCCTTGGAATGTCACAAACGGTTCTTGTTAATAACCATCTGTGATACATATACAATTTCACTAAAAAAGTGACACTTCTGATATATGATGCTAGCATAAGAAATATAGAATATTTTTTAGATATAAGGAATTATCACAAGCGGTTTAGTAGGATAAACCATATGTGACAGGTATCACAGTCGGTTATAAACTACAACAGTCCGTGATATATAATTATCACAGACAATTATTAACAAGAACCGTCTGCGATGTTTACTTATCACAAACGATTTGTAATGGGAACTGTCTGTGATGTGTATCACAGACGGTTATTAACAAGAACCGTCTTTGATAAGCATGGCTACTTTGACGAAGACGGCGAGTACGACTAAGAAAGCAACCAAACCAACCATGAAGCATGATCTTTTTTCGGTTGTCGTCCACCCACCATGGCCTACTTCATCGAACCTGACACACTCTACTGGCAGCATGCATGCTTCTTGAACTTGCAGGGGCTAGTCATACCGTGATTGTATTCCGGCTTGGCACACTTTTATTTCATTAGCATTCTCTTGAAATAGATCTTAGTATTGGTCCTGGTCTTGGTGAACTTGCCATGAGAATGTGTCAGGTTCGATGAAGTAGGTCGTGGCTACCGTCTCATCACCTCATACTAGGTGGACGACAACAAAAAAAAGATCATACTTCGTGGTGAGCTTAGTTGCTTTCTTATAAGGTGTACTCGTTATCTTCTTCAAAGCAGTCACATCATGGACAAAAGAATACTAACATTAGATCACCAAGAACAAATAGATCTACTAGTACACTTGAAAATCTACGGTATTTCTTTCACCAAACGCGCCCCAGAGCAGGCCGACACCTCCTTCAAAGCAGTCGCATATATATCAGAGACATTTCTCACTACATATAAATCTAGATCTGAGTGGACGACCAGATATTTAAAGGTGCATATCACATACGGTTTTTTATTAAGAAACGCTTTGTCATACGAATACAGTTTCTGTGAGGCCTATGATTATCATAGATGGTTGTTATTTAAAACCATTTGTGATACTTATCACAAACATTTCTTTTTAAGAATGGTCTGTGATATGTGTAATTAAATATCTGGTCATCTCAATCGACTCCAGACAGATATGTCTATAGTGACTCCAGACAGAATCGTATGCGCGTGCGGCTGCTTTGAAAGAGTCGACCAGCGCTGGAGCGTTCGATGAAAGAATTAAATACAGTAGATGTGCAAGTGTGTGCTGTAGATCTATTTATTCCTAGTGATCTAAAGTTAGTATGTACTTCTAATTATATGCATTATATAATCTAGGTTTATCATCCAAGGAGAGATTATTAATTGGCAGTTAAGATTTACAATATAAAGAACAATGATCGAGCGGGATGTATATATACATTGACTTTCCCTGTATTGTGTAGTTGTATGCATTAATCTATAATTTGTTACGTGCGTAGTGGAGATGGACCGAAGCTGGATGTACGGTGAGAACCGTGTGAGTGAAGAGTACATTGATGACGTGTCTGCTTTTAGAAGAGCTACCGATTAGGATATGTTGAAGAAGGGGATAAAATTTATGTGTTGTCCATGCATTGATTGCGATAATCTGAATATGTTTACCAACCCGGTGTACATCGAATGACATTTAATTCGAAGGGGACTCAAAAAGGAGTATACATATTGGACCAGTCATGGTGAAGAGCAGATTATACCGGAAGATAGTAACATCGTCGAGGGAGACAACGATATGCCGCTGGATGTGGACTGTGCTTTCGATGAGGGTAGGTCGTACGATGACAATCTAGATCAGATGCTACATGTTGCAAAAGGGGACTATAGTGAGAGAGAGTTTGACAAATTTGAGGGCTTAATGGAGGACTCGGTGAAACCTTTTATCCCGGGCTGCAAGCCAAAATACACATGGTTGTCATCCATGCTTGAACTGCTGAAATTGAAGGTAAGCAATGGTTAGTCCGATAAGAGTTTCACAGCGTTACTAGGTCTCCTAGCGGACATCCTTCTAGAGGGAAACGTGTTGCCCAGAACCACCTACGAAGCCAAAAAGGTTCTTTGTCCATTGGGAATGTGTGGATTTCATGGGGATATGTTCCAGATCTTAGGATGATGTGACAATTGGCAATGGCGTTTACGGTTTGTCGTTTCACGCGTTTTCGACAAAGTGTCGCTTCTCGATGCGGCGGTCCGACCGGTCCTTGCACGGCGATCCGACCAGGTCCCAAATCGGTCGGGCCGGCCATATGGGGCGGTCGGACGGCGGTGACCAAAGTGGTCAAAATGAGTGGGCCAAAAATAGGTGTTGTAGGCAAGTGAGGATCCCAATGCACTTGGTCTCATAATTTTGGAGACTCGATAAGAAGTTCTATTCGTTTGTATTTTCCGAAGGTTTGAATTTGAGGGCTTGAATTTGGCTAAGTCCCAAGGCGGTCCGGCCGGCTCCACGGAGCGGTCCGACCGCCAAGGCGGTCCGACCAAGCTCACTGGAGCGGTCGACCGGTTTCTATGAGCGTCGGCCAACCGTGGCGATGTTGTTTTGTTAGGTCAAAGTCATTGGTTTCATGGCATATGATTTGCATGATGCATGTTTTGACTAACATGGGTCAAGTTGTGAAGAACTTGTTCCCGAATACGTGTTTGCTTGTCTATGGTTGTGCGGGTTGCTTGGTGGTCAGCGACGGTCAGCGGCGAGGAAGATCGGGACTAGACTTGGAGAGTTGAGGTCGAGCGATTGGCGATGCGGGTGAGGTCAACGACTCAAGCGTGACACAAGATGGACAAGGGTGACCTATTGGCAAATCCATGGCGCATGGTGAAGCGGTTTAGGTCAAAGGTTAAAAACGGCGCTGCGAAGCGTGCGTGTGTGACCCGTTTGTTAGTGGGCCTTAACGGAGCCCAATGGAGTCAAACCCTAGGAGTCTAGGCCTCCACTATAAATAGGGGAGGTGGTGGTTGCACCACCAAGCTCTCTCTCTCTCGCCTCTTTTGTTGCAAAACCCTAATTGGCTTAGGGAGTTGAGGTGGAGGCTAGGGCTCTTTATGGTTTGAGGAGAATTTCGTGATCTTGGATTGACCAGCGATCCATGATGGCGTGGGTGTAATCCAAATGACGATCACGTTCTTAATCAATGCAAGGTTTGCTTGAGATAAGTCTCTTTTCGTTCTTGCTTTCAATTTCGTGATTTTAGGGCTTTCTTTAATCCACGAGTTTTGATTGATTCTTTCACGTGGATTAGCTTGCTTGTGATGTGTGGGAACCCATCTAGGATCAATTTGATCATCAATCACCCACGAGCAAGCGATTGGATCTAGTTTTCACTTTTGCGGTTTTGCACCCTTCTTCAATCGGATCGTAAAAGATATTTGTTCGTCCAAGAATTATCATAATTGTTGATTGGAATAGGTCCTTAATATCATAGAGAAGGTGTGTGCAAAGTTTCGTGAAGTTTGGAGTGGAGAATCAAAAGTTAGACCTAATTGCAACCGTCATCGGGTGATTTTCTTGTTTGAGATCGGTTACGTATCGCTTGGTCCGATCGCCCATCACCACCGGTCCGACCCGATTTGAGCGGTCCGACCGCCAAGATATAACAGCGGTCCGACCGCCCGACAATCGGTCCAACCGGTTCACTCTGAGGTCGACCGCCATACTTGTGTTGCTTTGATTCTTGCGATTATTGTCGCATTTCTTAGGGGTTTTATTGGATTCAATACTAGTCTTCCATTTGTCTTGGTATATTGATCTTCATAGCTTTCTAATAGCTACTTGAGTGAAATTGTATTGAGTTCATAATTTGTTAAAAAGTGGCGTGCTCCTATTCACCCCCTCTAGTCGCCTTTTACGGTCCAACAAGTGGTATCGAGCCCTGTTAGTTCAATCTTGATCTTAACAGGTCACCGAACTTTAGCGATGGATAGATTCACTACAAAACCGCATATGTTCAATGGACAAGACTATGCCTATTGGAAGAATCGTATGCAGTATTCCTTGAGAGTGAGGACAAGCTTTGTGGGACGTTGTTCGATCCCGCTCATTATTCCCGAAGTTGAAACTCACCTTACGTGGTTCTTTTGGCTAACAACAACAAGGCCAAGAATCTTTTATATGGTGCGCTTGGTAGACAAGAATATGATAGGATTTGCAATTTTGCATTGCATACGAGATTTGGAACACTCTCGAAACATATCATGAGGTTCGTCTCAAATTAAGAAAGTCGCCAAACAATCTATAAGCGTGATTATAACAAATTTGAGATGCGTCTGGAGAGAGCATCGATGACATTTTCGATCGTTTAATAAAGTGATTAATCAAATGAAAGTTGTTGATATTGAATATTCTCAATCTGAAAATGCCACCCACCTCTTGGTTGCAATCAACACCAAGGAGTGGGAGATGAAGGCTCTTGCTATAGAAGAGAATGTTGATCTTTCAAGTCTTACTTTAGAATTGCTTTATAGTAAACTCAAGACTCATGAAATTAAAAGAGTTGATCATCTCAAGAAAGATAATTTAGCTTTGGTAGCGAGATCCTCTCAAAAGGCTTTTGATGACTCTTTTGAATCTTCTTCGGATTTTCATTTGCTTGTTTATCTGCTATTCATGAAGAGGAGCTTGAGAATATCCCTGAGGTTGAGTTAGCCCTTTTAGCTAAAAAATTCACACGGGCTTACAATAATGTGAGAAATAAAAGAGAGGTGGTCTGTTACTTGCTATGAGTGTGGAGAGCTTTACCACATCAAGACCAATTGCCCCAAGCTAAAAGGTAAGGGTAAGCACGGGGAGGAGAAGATGACTTGGAAGAAGCCTCATGAGAACAACTCGAGTATGATCTTTGTCAAGCTCATAAAGGCCGCTCACCGGGTCCTTGCCGCTTTTGGAGAGCAATCCGTTAGTGATGTGGACTCGGGAGCGAAGAGGAAAAGAAAGGGAAGGCCAAGGACTTTCTTGGCATGTGCTTCATGGCTGACAAGCGACATTGATAATGATGAGGTATCTTTTTCTTATGATGAGCTTTCTGCTAAATATAATTCTATAGTTGAGCAAGTGCTTAGTCAAGATGAAGCGCTAGAATTTGTCATGACTAAAAATAAGAAACTAGAGTCAAAAATTGGTAAACTGAAACTAGAACTTGCAAATGTTAAGACTCTTGAACCTGATGAATGTTTATCTTGCCATGCTATGCATTCAGAAATTACCAATTTACAATCTGCTCATAATATTGCTTTACAACAACTTGAAAATGCTAGAACCGAGCTAATTGAAATTAAATCTGCTCCTTGTGAAAAATGCTTAGAGTCTAGCAAGTTGATTGCTTCTGATGTGATTGATTCTAGCCCTTGCACTTCATGCTTAGAAAAGAACGTGAAATCAAAGATATCTTAGAAGTCGCTAGAGTCAAATATGCTAAGCTTAAGGACAATATTGAAAATACTACTTGTGCTTCTTGTTACGCTCTTAAGCTTGAAATTGCTTTATATAAGGAGAAATCTATGGATAAAACTTGTGATGTTTGTGTTAACTTGAGAAAAGAAAATGCTTACCTTCATGATACATTAGAGAAATTTTCTAAAGGTAAGAAACAATTAAACATGATTCTTGACAAGTCTAAAACTCCTTATAAGAAGCAAGGTTTAGGATTCAATTCTTTTCAAGACAATTCAAACCCAAAAGTCATTCAAGTCTTGGAAAAGGTTTAATTGAATTCAAAACCCAACTGCAAAAAACATCTTTTAAATCTGTAGGTTTTGCCCAACCTTGTATTAATTCAAATGGTGCTTCTTCTAGTGGTACCAAGTACCATTGCACTTATTGCAAGAAAGGTGGGCATTTGATTGAATTCTGTTGGCGTGAGGTTGAAAAATGATAGAAACAATCTTGATAGAATTTCATTCAAGCAACCTAGAGCTATTATGAGACATGGTAACACCGAAAGGAATAAACCGGATTAGGATTTTCTCACATGCTAATCATTATGTTTCTACATATTCTAATTCTCATGTTCTTGAGTGCCGGTCGTGCATTGGTGGTCACCGGTCGACCTGATTATCGCCGATCGACCGCCAAGACTGTAGCCGTCGGACCTCCTGATGATTTAATTCCCATGTTAACTTAAACATTGCTCATAATGAATTTTAGATGAAATCAAGGATAACACTACGCTTTGCATACTACTCGCAGACGTGTGTCTCGATCTTCGGGTTCCCAAGTCTTGTTTAACTAACTTGATGTCGAGACACATCGTTCTTCTGTGCCTTGATTTTTCGTGATTGCCGCGAAAGAGGAAGGACACGTGCTTTGTCAACTCCATTGTTCACGTCATATTGCCGGAGACTCAAGATGGTTCACCTCCTTCACGCGATCGACGGGTTTCAAGCATCTCCGAGAACTTCCCATCGCCAGCCGTTAAGCTCTTATTCAGTACTTACACTCTACTCTCTTTGTATGGCATTTGATATTCTGTTCCTTATCCTTGTCCATTCGGGGTTTTTCTTATCCTAATTGTGCGGTGTCGGCTAGATAGGAAGAGTACCTCAGTGCTTGTCACCCACTAGATTCTTCTCTTGTATCTTGTTTTTATCCTCACCAAATCTTTAGACCCAACTAGGTTTGCCACCTTGAGAAGCGAGTTAGGGTTATTTATCCTTATGGGTTGGTTTGAGGGGAGTTTGATCTTTTGATCTTTCCTTGTTCTTTTGATCTTTTATTGTTCTTTTACGAACTTAGTGATCTTTTGAACTCTTTAGGTTTTTAGGCTTTTAATTGCATCTCATTGTGTCATATTGCATTCATATGAAAAATCCAACAAGTGGTTACAACAAGTGGTATGAAAAATCCAAAAGATGCATTGTAATATAAGTCTTTCTCGCTTATCTTTTAAAATTGATGAAGCTTTGCCTATTACCCTTTAGAGCTTTTGTATTTCAATTCTTGCTCAATTTCATGTCTAGTTCTTTGACTTGCTAGAACTATCATGCTTTTACATGTGTAGCTAAGTCTTTGTTATATGAGCTAGAATCTTTTAAACAACTCAAACTAAGAAATTGCAATTTGTGGATGTTTTAGCGAGTTGCAATTAGTGCTCCTCTTGTGACATTGGCCTGTCTGAATTGCTTTGTTAGCTCTTTGATCTAAAATTGACCATTACTTGAGCTTTTGTGTTCTTGAGATTCTAAAATGCTCTTGTGAAAAATGAAAATCAAGATTGTCTTATGCTTAAACTGTGCCAAACTATTCTTACGAGGCCGCTTGTCAAATGACATGAACTTGGAGATAGTTTGATGAACCGACGATCTCATGGGGACCGCTTGTCGAAATGACATGAACCTCAAGATTTGTCGCCTGGTAGAAGCTTAGAAAGAGTTTGTGGATGGCTCCTAGTCCGGGATCTTCTTTACTAAGATATACCTTTAATCAACTTTTGGTCAAGCTTAGGATGAGTTTGTGGATGGCTCCTAGTCCGGGATCTTGTCACTAAGTTAGATCGTTAGTCAACTTCAATATTCAATGCAAATGAGAAAAATGTTGACAATTGGGCGTTTACAAAATATTGAGCAAAATGATTCAATACGGACTTGATTGACTCTTAATGTGGTCTTTGTTAGATTTTTGATCTCACTTTGACATTTTGACATGGCCAATTTCATTTTAGGATCCTGTTGATGAACTTGCTGAATTTGAAGCTTTGCTTAAATTGATCAAATCCATTGCTTTACTTTTGAGCCTTTATGCTTAGCTTTGTTATATATGTCTTACCATGATCTTGCTAGCACTATCAGGCTTGATATGTTGTTTGTGCAATATTAGAAATGCTGACTTGCTCTTTTGGGTAATCTTCAAAGCTTCTTGTAATCAAAAATTGAAAAATACAAAAATGAAGCCACTCCATTGCATTTCATGCATACTTCTTCTTTTTGCTTCTTTCTTCATTCTGCAAATTGCTATCTCTGGATGAGAGGAAGGCGTGATTCCTTGATGAATCCATTGTCAAAGGGGGAGAAGATGTGTTAAATGAAAAGATATTTCTTTGGGAGAAGATGTGTAATATTTCTTTGCTACTCTTATTTGGAGAAGATTGGGGGAGAAGTTTATACAAAGGGGAGAAACTGAAAATTTGAAATTTGATGATCATAGTGAGGGGGAGTTCTTGAGTTGCATTCTTATTGTCTTATTGAATATTCTGAACTTGATCATAGGTCAATTGAACAATTGTTCTTTCATATGGACCTCATGTGAGAATTTTGACCCTTTTCTGGAAATCAAAGTTTTTATGCTTATTTTTGCCTTGTCGCACATGCCTATACTATTCTGATGCCAGCTTGGTCATTTTCATTGCTTTTTCTTGCTTATGGACCAAGTTGTGCCTTTGTCGAAACTGCGAGTAAACTCGTTTTCAAACCTCTTACTTACATTTTACGGATAATTGCCAATGTGTTCATCAAGGGGAGATTGTGGATTTCATGGGGATATGTTCGGATCTTAGGATGATGTGACAATTGGCAATGGCGTTTACGGTTTGTCGTTTCACGCGTTTCGACAAAGTGTCGGGCTTCTTGATAGGGCGGTCCGACCGGTCCTTGCACGGCGGCCCGATCGGTCCCAAATCGGTCGGACCGAAGCCATATGGGGCGGTCGGACCGGCGTGACCAAAGTGGTCAAAATGAGTGGGCCAAAAATAGGTGTTGTAGGCAAGTGAGGGATCCCAATGCACTTGGTCTCATAATTTTGGAGACTCGATAAGAAGTTCTATTCGTTTGTATTTTCCGAAGGTTTGAATTTGGGGCTTGAATTTCGGCTAAGTCCCAAGGGCGGTCCGACGGCTCACGAGGGAGCGGTCCGACCGCCAAGAGGCGTCCGACCGCTCACTGGAGCGGTCGACCGGTTTCTACTTGAACGTCGGCCAACCGTGGCGATGTTGTTTTGTTAGGTCAAAGTCATTGGTTTCATGGCATATGATTTGCATGATGCATGTTTTGACTAACATGGGTCAAGTTGTGAAGAACTTGTTCCGAATCGTGTTTGCTTGTCTATGGTTGTGCAGGTTGCTTGGTGGTCAACGACGGTCAGCGGCGAGGAAGATCGGACTAGACTTGGAGAGTTGAGGTCCGAGCGATTGACGATGCTTGGGTGAGTCAACGACTCAAGCGTGACACAAGATGGACAAGGGTGACCTATTGGCAAATCCATGGCGCATGGTGAAGCGGTTTAGGTCAAAAGGTTAAAGACGGCGCTTTGCGCGTGCGTGTGTGACCCGTTTGTTAGTGGGCCTTAACGGGAGCCCAATGGAGTCAAACCCTAGGAGTCTAGGCCTCCACTATAAATAGGGGGAGGTGGTGGCTGCACCACCAAGCTCTCTCTCTCTCGCCTCTTTTGTTGCAAAACCCTAATTGGCTTAGGGGAGTTGAGGTGGAGGCTAGGGCTCTTTATGGTTTGAGGAGAATTTCGTGATCTTGGATTGACCACTGATCCATGATGGCGTGGGTGTAATCCAGCGACGATCACGTTCTTAATCAATGCAAGGTTTGCTTGAGATAAGTCTCTTTTCGTTCTTGCTTTCAATTTCGTGATTTTAGGGCTTTCTTTGATCCACGAGTTTTGATTGATTCTTTCACGTGGATTAGCTTGCTGTGATGTGTGGGAACCCATCTAGGATCAATTTGATCATCAATCACCCACGAGCAAGCGATTGGATCTAGTTTTCACTTTTGCGGTTTTGCACCTTCTTCAATCAGATCGTAAAAGATATTTGTTCGTACAAGAATTATCATAATTGTTGATTGGAATAGGTCCTTAATATCATAGAAGGTGTGTGCAAAGTTTCGTGAAGTTTGGAGTGGAGAATCAAAAGTTAGATCTAATTGCAACCGTCATCGGCCGATTTCTTGTTTGGATCGGTTACAGTAGATCGCCGGTCCGACCGCCCATCACCACCGGTCCGACCGATTTGGAGCGGTCCGACCGCCAAGATAATAATGGTCCGATCGCCCGCAATCGGTCCAACCGGTTCACTCTGAGGTCGACCACCAATACTTGTGTTGCTTTGATTCTTCCGATTATTGTCGCATTTCTTAGGGGTTTTTATTGGATTCAATACTAGTCTTCCGCTGTACTGGTATATTGATCTTCATAGCTTTCTAATAGCTACTGGAGTGAAATTGTATTGAGTTCATAATTTGTTAAAAAGTGAGCGTGCTCCTATTCACCCCCCCCCCCTCTAGTCGCCTTTACGGTCCAACAGAATGGAAGTAAAAAAGAATACATGCATGTCTGAACGGTTGTATCCTTTACCGTAAAGAGTATGCAGAAATGCATGTATGTTCAGTGTGCAAAGCATCCCGATACAAGCGTAAGAATCACTCCGATGGCGGCGAGGGCATCGCAATGCAGTAAGGACCTCCTGCTAAGGTGTTGTGGTATATGCCTATAATTTCCCGTTTGAAGCATTTATTTGCGAACCGAAAGGACGCAATATTACTGTGTTGGCACTCACAGGAGCGTAAGAAAGATGGAAAGATAAGACACCTTACTGATTCTGCTCAATGGAGAAACTTTGATAGGAGCTTTGAAGACTTTAGTGCGAAACGGAGGAATATAAGTTTTGGATTGAGTACAGATAGAATGAATTCTTTCGATAACATGAGCAGCCGACATAGTTTTGGATTGAGTACAGATAGAATGAATTCTTTCGATAACATGAGCAGCCGACATAGCACTTGGTCCGTGAATCTATGTATGTACAACCTTCCTCCTTGGCAGTGTGTGAAGCGGAAGTACATTTTGATGTCACTACTTATCCAAGGGCCGAAGCAACCTGGGAACGATATTGATGTGTACCTAGCACAATTGCTAGAAGGTCTTGTGACACTATGGAACGAAGGGGTACATGTATGAGATGAGTATAAACGATAGAACCTCACTTTACGCGCTATGTTGTTCTGCCCCATCAATGATTTTTTCTACCCTTGTTAACCTGTCAGGGTTCAGTACAAAAGGAATCAAAATATGCCCGCACTGCTTACATGATACCGAGAGTGTGTGGCTAAACAACTCGCGTAAAACTATGTACATGCATCACCGTAGGTTCCTTCCCAGGTATCACCCATACCGCAAGATGAAGAAATAATTCGACAAAAATAAGGAGAACGGTTCACCTCCAAGGGCTTTTAAAGGGAAAGAGGTTTATGATATGGTTAAGGATATCGATGTTATGCTTGGAAAGGGGCGTAAATTGAGGATCCGTCAGAAGAACATCTAGAAAAAGCGATGAGTTTTTTGGGACTTGCCTTATTGGGAGCACTTAGAAGTTCGCCACTGCATCGATGTCATGCACGTGAAGAAAAATATATGTGATAGCTTGATTGGTCTTTTGCTGAACATTCATGACAAAATATAGGATGGTGTCAATGCACGACGTGACTTGGTTGATATAAACATAAGGACCGAGTTAGCATCGAAAGAGACCGATAAAGGATGAACGTACCTTCTTCCAAGTTACTACACTCTGTCCAAGGCTGGGATAAAAGAATTGTGCTAGAGCTTACATGATGTGAAAGTTTCGTTCGGTTACTCCGCTAGCATGAAGAAACTTGTTTCTATGGAATATTTGAAATTAATTGGTATGAAGTCTCATGATCGTCATATGCTGATGACACAAATACTTCCTGTTGCAATTAGAAGTATTTTGCTGAACAATGTCCGAGTGGCAATCATAAGGTTTTGTTATTTCTTTAACTCAATCGCTCAAAAGGTCATCGATCCCGAAGGACTAGATGGTCTGCAGGCCGAGGTGGTGACGACTCTATGTCATCTTGAGATGTATTTTTCTCTATCATTTTTTGATATTATGGTCCATCTCATTGTTCACCTTGTGAAAGAGATAAAGATATGCGGCCCTCTGTTCCTATGTCATATGTACCCGTTCGAGAGGTACATGGGAATTCTCAAGTCCTATGTACAGAATTGATCTCGGCCCGAGGGCAGCATCATCGATGATTATGCAACCGAAGAGGTCATTGAGTTCTGTGTCGACTACATAGCTCAGGTGGAACCAATAGGTCTGCCTCTATCTCGTCATGAGGGGAGGCTGAAGGGTATCGGGACCATCGGAAGGGAAGCAATCACTCCCGATTTTGACGCGTACGCTCAAGCCTATTTCACGGTCTTGTAACATATGACCCAAGTGTTCCCCTACATCGACGAGCACAAAGACATGCTACACCAACAGAATCCAGGCTGGTCGAAGGTTTGGATCACGAGAGAGCACAACCACCGGTTCAATGAATGGTTAAAGGTGCGATTCACTGGAAGGCCGTCATCAAGTGATGATATGCTGCCATGGTTGGCAAAATGTTCAAAATTTACAATTGTGATATGGCAAGGATACGACATAAATGAGTACATATTTTATATGACAACTCAAGATAGGAAGAGCACAATCCAAAACAACGGTATCCGCATAGATGCATTTCACGAGCAGTTCAATACAGCTGGGTTGAGCTCCTACTATGGGTTCGTAGAGGAGATTTGGGAGCTCAATTATGTACTTTTCAAGACCCTCCTGTTTCGGTGTCATCAGGTCAAACTTTCACATGGTGTGAAGGTCGATAAGTACGGTGTCACTACTATGGACCTCGAATGTGTCAGACACAAGGACAAACCATTCATACTCGCTAAGCAAGTTGTTCAAGTTTTTTATGTAAAGGACCCGTAAATAAAAACTGCCACGTAGTTCTTCATGAAAAAAGAAGGATTGTTGGAGTTTAGAATGTCGTGGATGAGGAAGAGTACAATAAATTTAACGAGTTGCCTCCTTTCAAAAATGGCATCAGGCTCGAGGAAGAACTGAGTGAGGAAGCTAGCTATTTGCGGTTCAATCATCGTGAAGGGTTGTTTTAAAAAAGAAATAGCCAAGTGTAACGAACACCTATTTGAAAAATTGTTCCATTGTAATTAAGAAACTCGACGCATGCAATTAAAGAATTATTCCCTTGCAATTGATTCACTAATTAAGAAATTATTCCATATGTGATTGTATCTGCTTTCTTGTTTTCAGAGAGCATGGCTAGCATTTCCTGAAGCTAGCCAAAAATAGAATAGTAATTTTCGGATATAGAAGGAACTATCACAGGCGGTTTAGTGTAACACATCGTCAGTGATATATGTAGCACATCAATTCCTAATTAAGTAGCCAAATTTTTTGCCTCCTGTGCTGGGCATGACAGATGGTTCTGTAATAGAACTGTCTGTGATGCTTATCACACACGGTTCTTAAACATAACCATCTGGAATATGCTCGCTTATCGCAGACGGTCCTGGAATAGAACTGTATGTGATATGCCTACGACCAGGGGGTGGTCGTAGCTTGCCTACGACCATAGAGCTTATCACAGATGGTTCTATTATAATAGAACCGTCTGTGATAAGCTGGGGGTGGTTGTAGCTTGCCTACGACCATAGAGCTTATTACAGACGATTCTATAATAGAGCCGTCTGTGATAAGCTACTTTACAATGACCACCCACCACTGCTCGCAAGTATATCACAGACGGTTCTTTAATATAACCATCTGTGATATATGATATCACAAACGTTTCTTTTAGATAACCGTCTGTGATATACATTTATAAATAGAGGGGCCCGCTAGAGTTTATGTCCTTACTCCTCAGAGCTACTCTCTGGGTTTGCGTCATTACTCCTTAGAGCTACTTTGCGACCTCCGATTGACCTCCTCCCTGTGCCGGTGTCATCCCTCTGCGACCCTCGACCTCCTCCCCTAACCGGCGTCATTCCTCCGCGACCTCAACAATGCCGCCCCTGACCTCGATGAAGCCTCGCTCCCCCGACCTCGACTACCTCTTCGTCCACTACTCCCATCAAGGTATGATCACCACTTTGGATTATTCTAGAAGAAGTTTTAAATTGTGCTGTTTTGATTGACCCTAATAAGATATTGCTTTGTTAATCTTGCGAGATAGCAAGTAAATGAAATGGCGTCTGCACTGTCTTCCCCGCCATCATCAACGTCGCCGAATGCGTCAGGATATCCGAGGAAAGTGGTACCAAAACGACGTACCAGAGGAATATAAAAAATGCATGTGGGTCGAATGACCATCATGTCTGTCGGTCCCTCTGGGGTCCCTCTGCTTCCCCATAAAGCAGAGGCAGCATTCCGGACCACCTACGGTATACTTGCAAGGGAACAAGTCTCCATCACCACACATAAATGGAAGGATGTGACGAACGAAGAGAAAGCGCTGTTGTGGACAGAAATTACAAATTCGTTCGAGCTCCCACCAGAATTCTCCAAACTCATGCGACGGCATGCGTTCCTCACGATGGCACACGCTGGGAAGACCTTCAAGAGCAAACTTGTCATGGAGCACGTGAACAAGGATCAGACGCCCTGCGCGAAGTATAGTTTCGTGTCATCGGATACATGGGTGCAAAGTGCAGATGAAGATGAAGACAACGAACGAATTTTAGCAGCAAAGTGATGCGCACAAGGCTATCCAGGCACAAAACATTCACCCCAAAGACTTAGCACCGCTGGGTATGCGGGTAAAATTCCAGAGTGGTTGCGTGAGGACGATCTAGCAATCTAATCGGAGGTCTCCCTGCCATTTATTGAGATCACATACGAGCGCGCCTAAAACTGGTTAAGAGCGAACAAGGGAGTGTGCCAGCGCATGGTAAGATATATCGAACTACCTAGTTTTTAATAAGTCCATAACTTTGTAGGGTCTAATATAATATGATGGCATCTTGCAGCAAATAGTGAGTACCAAATCATCCCAAGGCTCCTTCGAACTAGTCAGGGAGAAGGATATCCATAGCCCTGGGAAACAAGGAGCGCTCGAGTCACACTCGGGGCCTTGGGGTTTATGTACCTTGGAAGCATGGATTCTCACACGACTCCGAGACGTATAGAAGTCAGAAGAGATCCAAGGCCGAGCGCGAAGAATAGTGAAAAATGGAGTTTAAAGAATAAATTACTGCACAATTTCAAGCATAAATAACAGCATTACAGGAACAAATGAATCAAATCCTTAACCGGTCACAAGACACCCCTGTGATTTTGGTAGATAGTCCCCCTCAACATCGGAGTAGCATCGCGTCCACGCCTGCACTTCCTGAACTTGGCGACGTCCAATTACCTATCAACCTCATCAGGTAATGTACATCTCTGGGATGCTCCGAAGATAGACCTGTAGAACGCCTTAGCTAATTGTGTATCATTTTGTAGGTGCCCACACCCTGCAGGCTCCAAGTGCTGGTTGGATCCATTCATGTTTAGTCTGGACAGGGGGGGTTCCATGCTACGAAGAGATAGTGGTGCATGATGCCCAACTGGCGCAGGGTTATGCCAAGGTCCAGGTGGACATGGTACATGATAATTTGATATCCATCCAGTTGGAGAAGCGCCCGAACGAAGACATCATAACACTAGGGGATACCGTGCACACTTTTGTCCAGTGGCATAAGAGGGATATCGCCCTGGACCCTACAGTGCCGCTTCAGAAGGCCTCCGTATCTCGTACCGTGGAGATGGCGCCAAAGAAATAAGAAAAGGTTGTCGAGTCATCTTTCAGAAAGACAACTAGCACGCGAGGCGCTAAGGCTAAATCAAAGAAGATTAAGGCACCTCACAAGCCCGGGACGTTCTCCCTCAGAATGTCATTGGTCTCCCACACAACATTACACAATATTGGTTTGGCTTGCCATACTTTGCATGACTGGTATATGCGGCAGACCGACGAGGCGAAGGAAGACTAGCCTACCGGATTGACTATCAGCTACAATGGGAACCATTTCCACCACAAGCCGGGCTACATCGTCGTGTCCTTTGAAGATTTATTTTATCTACTCAACCTCGACGCCCTCGACGCCTCACTGTTACGATGCTGGACACTGTAAGTTTGTACAATCAAGTTTTATATTCATGCAATACCGATAAATGTCATAACTCATTACTTATGTATAGATACATGATGCAACAATGTCGGTGATGGCGACAACCGATGGGTTTCCTCGATCACATTTGATCTCAGAGCAATGAATCCGCGAAGACGCAAACTACATCGAGAAGTACATAACGAATGGATTGCCTACTCATAGAGACAAGGACTAGATACTAGTGCCCTAGAACTAGGGGTAAGTGTTTCACTACTTGCTATACAAATTTTATTTGTTCTTTATATGCAACACGAACTTAGGTTTAATGACTAAAGTGACATACATGAGTGGATGGCACTGGGTCCTTCTAGTCATTGTACCAAAGTGGAACAAGGTAATATACCTTGATTCTCTAGTCAATAACAAGCACGACTTCACCCTTGTGCAAAAAGTACTCGATAGGTAAGCACATTCTCTCCATACGTAACTCCATTGTAGTCTTCGTTTGTTTGAAATGTCCGATGGTAACTTTTTGGAATGACGTAGGTTGTTTAGCGCCTATATTGCCGAGTGAGGGACATACAATAAACTGGGCGTCAAACTGCGACACAGGATGTGATTTCCGTTACCTGCTCACACTTCGTAACCTGGCCTCTCGAACTGACTATACCTATATCCTATACCACACTTCTATTTTTGCAGTGCCACAAGCAACTGCGCCAAGGTAACATATATGCATTATATGTTTGTCGTCATATACTGGAAATCACAAGTGCTAAACCAAATGTCAATCTCTTAATAATTGTTTCATAATTATGAATTTATATATATATATATATACTTACTACTTTACTCTTGCTAACGACAGGGCATGGAAATACCAAAAAGTAGTTTCGATCTGGACTTACTCGTAGAAGTTCGAGGACGGCTCGCCACCTTGATAACGAGGGAGATCATTAAAGAGAGTGGAGAGTTTTACCCCGGCGACTCTGATTTATTGTAATTCGCTTTGAGTAGTTGTAATCAAATCACTGTGTAATTAGTTCATTAAACTGACTTTGTAATTGATATTGAGTTTGTAAATCACTTTGAGGTGTTATATATCAAATCAATTGTGATATATCTATTTTCTGCTTGCTTGTTTTCAGAGGACATGACTAGCATTACCTGAGGCTAGCTGAAAATTAAAATATATTTAGGTATAGAACGAACTATCACAGACGATTTTGTGAAATAAACCGTCTGTGAATGATACACTCATCTGTTATATGTATCCGATCACAGACGGCTACTACCAATAATCGTCTGTGATATGTCGCATATTACAGACGGCTACTATCAAAAACCGTCTATGATATCCTTCTTATCACATACGATTTTTTGTGAAAACCGTCCCTGATAGTTGGACTTCACAGACGGTTTTAACAAATAACCGTCTGTGATATCCCACATATCACAGATGGTTTTTGGTGAAAACCGTTTGTGATATAACTTTTCACAAACGGCTCACAAACCGTCTGTGATAACTGCATGTCATCACATACTCGAAGATTCAGACGATTTAAAAACTGTCTGTGCTGACGGTTTGAAGCCGTCTGTGATGACTCTCTCTGTAGTAGTGGAGTGACATATAAGGAATGATGCAAACTTTCGATGGCACATATATAAGGACATTCAAAAAGAGTTGGAAGAAAATGGATACATCTCGGGTGACAAAATGGACCAACTAATTAATAACAAGTTGCTCCTCCTAATTCCAATGACAAATGGGCATATCTCCCGTCGTAGCCAGGTAGCTAGTGCAAGAGAATTAACGTGTGTTCTACTCGTCCTCGTCCTCGTCCTCATCCTTAATAGCTGCTCATGGAGGGTTTGTGGTAAATGTTGTCTTTGTGTGTTGTGACTGATGAGACGAAGTCTTGCATTCTACCTTATCTCCAAAAATGATGGAATAATTAGATAAAACTGAATATGTGAAATAGTAATATAGAGACTGAATATGACGGTATATGATATGAGTATAGAACCATATATGAGATAATATAGACTATAGTCTATATGTGAGATAGTAGTATAAAGACTGAATATGGTGGTGTATGATATGAGAGAAATAATGAGAACCGTATATGAGATAATATAGACTATCTATATGTAGAGTACAAAGATAGATACGGAGAAGAAGACCATGGTCGTGGCTTCCAATTTCACAAATATAGCTTATGAATTGCTTAATTACCTTCTATAGCTTTTAATCTATTATCCCAATAACATGTCACTTGCTTATGGAACATTTAATTATGATGCCACTTGCTTTTTTTAGATAGCTAAAAAGCCCCCACAGGGTTGTCATAATTGTGTCATTGCCTGATGCGAAATGGGTGTTCTGATCTTTCGGTGAGAATGATAACTTGATTTTGGTGGAGACGACTTGTACGATTCGGCTATCAATCGCACACGACCAATATGCCCGGTAATCGCTGAACCAACTCCAAGATCGTTATCGACCTTGCTAGAAGCGCTATCGACCTGACCATGAAGGTCTATTCCTGCATGCAATAGAAGAACACGCAAGAATAAGATAATAAGCAATCTGAAATTACAAATAAGATTGAAATATTTCATAAAGTTAGAATTCTGTAGCGGTATTATGGTTGGTCTAATCGACACAAGCCAATACACGAAGTTGCAATAAACTTAACTTTTAACTAAATAAAATCCAAGTAAACTAGAGGGGCGCGACCTCTTTATATAGGGAAGTGGAAGCCACACATAGCTAACAAAATAGGAGGTGATACTATTCATAGTATTGTTCACATATAAATAGTGCCTCATGAACAGTACATGCCGCCTAGGGTGGTGCCTTCCCTTGGGCCCAAGCATTACAAGACCCAATTTGACCCAAACAGATGATGTAGCACCTTCTTTTAGTGATCACGGTGCCTATAGAAGGAATTTGAAGGTGAGGCTAGATCCGTTGGAAGAGGACGAGATAAACTTTCTATCAAGTACTTGTGGAGCTCAAACGGACCTCGTATGTGAAAGTTATGCACGTTTGAAGTCAAGAATTAATTAATTAGTATACTATATATGATCTAAAGTACCTATATGTAGCAAGAATTAATTAAATTGAATTAAGTAGAAATAGACTATGAATTGCTAAACCCTAAACCATGCTAGATGTAAATAATCTTCTCTCTACATCAAGTTAGATTTAAACTATCTTCAATTCTCCTTTTACCAAGCTAGATCTAGAATGTAATGCCTTCAAATTTCATCAAACTTTGAGTAAACGTGATCACAAGCCATACATAATTTATACTTTGGCATAAAAAAAACTAAATAGATATCCTCATTTGATGAAAATACAATGTTATGATAAACAATAAAAAATAGTAAATTGTAATGATGTTACTACCCCAGAAATTTTTCCAAACTAAGTTAACAATAATGTCCTATCCACAGTGGCAACGATGGGAACAGTGGTCATGGGCACATGGCAATAATCGACCAGTTTCGAATGTAGGGGAGAAAACAGGATTGCAAGAGTAAGAGTCAAGTTGTATCGAAATTATTTAAATCAATGAATACCTGTAAAAGTGTACTTTTCAATGAAGTTAAATATTTACAAGAACTATTACCGACCATTGGAAATTAACTTTTCATCGAGATGCACTCACCATCATGTAGTGCCACCCAAATCAGCGGTCACCAAATGACCTAAAAGCCCCACATCCTTAAAGCAGCAGCTTGTGAGAACAGATCTGGAATTCAAAACAGATCTGTGAGAGTCGGGTCTGCAATAAGTGGAATTACCATTGACAGTTTTTAATACAAACCGTCTGTGATGAGTTAATTATCACAGACAAGAAGTACCACAGACAGTTTAAATAAAAAAAACCATATGTGATATTTAGTAATATCACATATGGTTCTTGTTCAGAACCATCTGTGATAGTACACAGATAATTTTCTACATGAACTGTATGGGATATTACCTCTTCACGCATGGTTTTAGCACAACCAAGAAATATCACGAGCGCTTTTTAGCGCGACGAATACGCATGATTTGGTCGCTAAACCAAAATCGTCTGTGATTGTATTTAATACTGACGATTTTGGTCAACCGTCTGTGATGAGGCGTCCAGTATTAGCCTTTTTGTAGAAGTGATCTTTGAGCTCTAAATTTTAATTTCGGGTAGTAGTAGCAGAAGGTGATGCAATAGACGGAGTTAATGTTTATGTTTAATGCATGATGTCTAATTTATCAGTTGGTTTGTAGTTATTTTACATGATGGTCTGACAGTTATTTATGTATTGAAGTATACTATAGAAAAATATTGTTTGATATCGTTCATTTACATAATTGTTGCATGGAGTATTTGTTCTATCATGTTGCACTAATATGATGCTTGTAAATATATGTATCACTATCTTTTGATTGGTTGATGAAAAATATTATTTATATAAAATTTAGAGTTCTGTTGTAATACATAAACACCCTACTAGTTACAGTAAAAAGTGACAGCAGGCACACGCTACTAACTGGTAATGGCCATGCCGCCAATTCCAAACTCTACAAACTGTAGCCCAAGACCAGAATCGCAGGGCATGTCAGTATCACTTATGATACAAATGGGCCGGGCCGGGCCGATAGATCGGGGTGGTTGTTCGGGTGCTGTCGTCGACTACTCAGGCGTGAGTCATTCGACAAACACCAAATCCATACACCCGAGCCTCATCGCTGCCGTCCGCATCCCTACGGCCGGTGTACGATTTCCCTAGTCTCCGTGGACCAGCTCCCAGCGGTCTATGCGCTTGTCGTCGCACGCCTCTAACCTGTGAGGCTGTGAGATTGGAAACCACTCCAGGGAAAACACCACACTCCCATCTGTCCCCCCCCCCCATCCCGTCTTCTCGTCGGCTTCCTCGGCTCCGGCGACCGGCGGCGGTTGTCTCAGGTGATCGATCTATCCCCACTCCTTCGCCGTAAAATCCGTGGGTTTTGGGTGGTTCTCGTTTCGTCTGCGTTAGATCTGTTTTTTAGGAGACTTCCCGTTAGTTGGGCCGCGAGCTTTGCAACGGCGGCGCCAGGTTAGGCCGGCTCCGTCCCCCTTCACCCTACTCCTCGCCGACAAGGCTCGGCTTTGAGCACCCTCTAGAGGCGGGCGTGCCTTTCTCTTGCGGCGACGGCTACCCTAGTTTCAGGACGAGCCGCTACAGGTTCGGCCGCAATTAGCTGCGACACCTCCGTTGTCCTGTCAGCCCTGAAAAATCCTTGAATCGTGCCAGCACTCGAAACCCTGACACAGTCAGCTATGTCCATTCCACGGCCCTCTTGCCCCTCTAATTCTCAATCCCGTCGACTTCTCCATAGCCCTTATCTGAATTAATTCTTTTTTAAAAAAAGTTTTCAGTTTGAAATATCTTTTGCACAAACCTATGTTTTTGGCTTCATATGCCCCAGATTATTGAGGTTAGTTTTGTTCTGGATGGAACTCCACAGATTCTTGCCCAAACTTATGTTCTCGCCTCTGTTTCTGTGGATTTTAATTATTTACATAGCCTATGCAGTATCAAGTTTGTGATAGAATCTATGACTGAGATCGTTATAACAAGGTTTAACTGTGTAGAGATTGCATTCACTCTGTCCAATGTTGATGGGAATTATTGGATTGTGATTTGTTTTGGTGTATTTTGGGTTCTTGTATCCTGAAATAGGGCTGTCGTATAGTATTCAACGAACTTGGTCTCCTTACATCAATAATTTATCCCTATTACATCCAAATTGCTGCAATTGCATATTCTAGCTGAGTTTTATTGTTTTATTATTTTTATTTAGGCCCTGTAGTTAAAGGCCACTAATGGAACGCTGGAAAAACTTCCTGATTCCTGCGGGAATTGAACTTCTTCCTTTGAAATTCCTGCGTTTCAAACAGGCCTAAATAGGCTTTCAGAGATGCATTCACCCTCTTTTATGGCGTTTGTGATATCTTGATTATGGGGGACTTACAGACATGATTTTCTATTTTCTGCTTGTAGGGGCACAGGACAACAATTAAGTGGGTGAAAACTGGTTCTGCAAAAGGACAGGAAAGCGTGTGTTAGTTTGAATGGCTTCTTCAAAGCTTCAAGCCTTTTTGAACCATCCTGCTGGCCCCAAAACCAGTTAGTGACATTCTTATTCGCATTAATTTTCCTGTGTCATTTCTGTCTTGGTTGTCACCTTTGCTTTGTTTATTGTGCACACTGACATCCTATATAATTATTCCCATAGACATCAGGATAGCTTGAGCATGTTCTTTTTAGACAATAAGATGCTTCCCAGCTTCATTAGAAAGCAATTACCGGGCTACAATATTTAGGGAGGAGGGAGACGCTGAGGATTCCATCTTACAGAACAAAACAGTATCAGAAAACAGGCAACCACGCTGCCTTGTCGACCACAAACCCATGTTGGAACAACCAACATCAAAACTAGGAGAAAACAAACCACCAGAGAGAATACAAAAATAACAGTAAGATTGGTGGCATCACACGATAAAATCTGAAACCAACAGAACCTAGAGCCAGCAATTTTTCAGACCCCTCCTGCAGGCAGTCGCTGTATTTCACGCCTAAATTTTCTGATGGTCCATTTGATTCTGGTAGTAGCCAGTTCCACCTTCTCCTTCTCCCCTTCGTGAAGTAGGCACCGCCATTTCTGCATCAAAGTCAAAAAAATTACAATGCATCAGTTGGGTTACCCAAGAACTTCTTCCTCAATCCCCGCTTTGTTCCTGATTAGCCAGAGGCCGGCAAATAACCCCCAAGCCAGATATTTTTAACAATTTGACACTTTGACTTACACCCAGGGATAAAAAAACCGTTACCGGACCGAATCCCGGCCGGGGGGCGGGAACAGTAACCGGCCGGTTACCGGTTTTCCCGGGAAAAACCTGGTTGAACTTCGTTTGAATTTGCTTAAAAACCAACCGAAATTTGATATTTGATATTTGAAAATGCAAAACCCGGAAAAACCGGCCGGGATTTTGGATCCCAGACCCCGGCCGGTAACCGGTAACCAGCCGGTTACCGGTCGGGAATTTTATCTCTACTTACACCCCCCCCTTTTGTAACTGCCCCTCAACAAAGTGCAATAATGGGTAAGGAACTTCCTCATACCAAGGCATCTCTCATACAGGTCCAAACAAACCTAGCAATGGGGCACCTAATGAGTATATGGTCAGTGTCCCTTGAGCTCACCACAGAGCTGACAATGTTCATGCCCTTGCCAATTGCACCTTTTCAGCTGGCACTAGTCTTGACTTTTTAATGAAAGCTTAGACTTGCGAAGATCTTGCATTCTTGTGCTAATAACCCCTTCAAATGTTAGGTATTTGTAAAGTGATATAGTGCTAAACACCACAGTTTTCTCAAGCCCTGAAGTGTTTACATCTTCTCCCTTGGAAAGCTGAATGGCCTCCAGTTTTTCCATCAGCTCTTTCCAACTTTACACATGTTCTTGACATGCCTAAGCCGCATTCTTGGGTATTTGTATTGAACTTCATGTTACACTAGTCTGTATTGTGGAAAATGTTATTGTGAATCATGGACTAATTCAGATGGCCCATACTTTGTGGTTCATTTGTACTTACATGTGATGTACATCTATTGGATGGCACATTTAACAAGTTATCACTATCACCTGAGAGGCTGAGACAATATCTGACCTTCATTGCAGTTCATTTTTGGGCTCCAACATTTAAATGGGGCATCAGCATTGCTAATGTTGCCGACTTTGCGAAGCCACCTGAAAAGATATCCTATCCTCAGCAAGTTGGTATGTAACGTGTGTTTAAGTTACCTGTCAATTTTATGCCTGCATTGCAGACAACATGGCCATTAGTTTACCATTCATTCTTGTGCACTTCTCACATGCTTATTCTGTTATATGGTGTGCAGCTGTTGCTTGCACTGGAATCATCTGGTCACGCTACAGCTTGGTTATCACACCGGTAAGCCATCGATACTTGCCCATACGTACTACCATTCTTCATTATTATGTACTGAAACTTATAAGGTGATGTGGGTTATATTTTTCTGAAATGTATATTTAAAACTTTAACCTTTCTTGCTGCAAAGATATTGGTTTAGTTGCATCAGTCTTCTGATACTGTTTTTTTTACCTACTCCCTGTATTGGACTGTTTATGTTCAGTTGCTTGTTGAATTTATGCTTCATACTCCTGAGCCTTCTCCTTCCACTTGTTGAGTACCCCTGAAATCCTGATCTCAGAAAAGAACAATCAGTTTTTTGTTCTTAACAGGCAGTCAAAAACTTTTCTCCATACTGATTTCTTATATACCTTGCTCTGACACTTCCTGAATTGAAACGAGCTGATATATCTGCAGTGAAATAACTTGGATATTAATTCTGCATGCTTCTTGTGTTTTGTTGAAAGAGGGTTTTTTAGCACACGTTCTCATTCCGTATTTCCCTTTTTTATTTTTTTCCTCATCTCGTTGCTTTGTGATGTTATATTGTTTCAGAAAAACTGGAATCTATTCAGTGTTAACGTTGCAATGGCTGGTACAGGCTTGTATCAGCTTTCCCGTAAAATAAGGTTTGTTACGAAGCTAAGCCATGTTTCCCCATTTATTGTTTGATGTTTCACTGAGTGAGATGACATGGTTTGTGTTGATCTCCTATGCAGGAAAGATTACTTTTCTGATGAGAAGGATGTTGCTACGTCACTGGAAGGATGATGTTCCACGGATTGGAATCGGTCTCAATTTCACTCTGGGCTGCAGAGATATGCCAGTCTAATCCATGACTGGAACCCGTTGTTTGTTTCCATGTTCCTTCTGCACCCATGAGCGGAGCAATGTGAAAATTTTACCCAAAAATCAAATGATCTTTTATGCATTTTGCGCAAAAGAAATCATGCAAATACATCATCCTTTTTTATGTTTTGCTGCTGTTCAGTCAAATATGTATTTGGGAACTCTTGGCTAACTCTTGTAACCCACCGTCAATGTTCTCGCTGTTTGCAAAATCTGAAGCTACTCCTTTCATTGTGGTCATAGATAAGCTACAGCTTACCTCTGGAATGTAAGGCCACCCATCAATGCAGAGGAGGAACTTTTTTGCTTGTAGATAGCGATTTTAGATGTTGACCTACGTACATATAACCTGCCAGTATTTCTTTATTGTTTTTTCTGCACATCTTGGTGGTGGGTGCGGTGGTGCCACTCAATCTGCACGGTCCGTCGGTCATGTCAGTTGCTGTAGTAGTTGTAGACCCAACAGCGACTGTTAGGAAAGGCTTTAGAACCTGATCTTTCAGGGAGAGGGACAGCTATTAACGCAGAGATACTACTGATCAAAAAGCGAAAAACACGATCAATCGCCATAGCGTTGCTCAAGGAGAAAAAAACCGGTGGTTACCGAAAAACCCGGTGGAAATCGGGAGAAGAAAACCGTCTAAATTTTTTTAAAACTAAATTTAAATTTATAATTACATAATGCACTTTTTAGGTTGTTTTAGGTTTTTTTTTTTGCTAGATTACCTGTTGTACGAGTTAAACATACTTGAATTATTGTACTCTTAAATTCTAACATTTTGTTAGATATTTTTCTTTGTTTTGGTAGTGGTTTTTCTAGTTTTTTGAAGCGGTTTTGGCGGTAACCGGTCCGGTTACTGGTTTTAAAATTTTGCCAATTTGAATTCTAGTTTTTGAATTTTGACTGATTTTTCTGGTAACCGACCGGTTACCGTTACCAACTGACGGACGATTTTTCCTCCGGTTCTGAGATTTTGATCCCTTGCTTTGCTACAGCATTACATGTAACAATAGAATCGATACGCTACTTTTCGCTATGTTACTATGTTATAGTACTGTTTGCATAGTATAAAACACTATTCATAGTCTCCTATGCATTTACGGTGGATAATCCGAATCTTCTGTGCACATAAAAGGTTTGTTATGTAAACAGTACCCTACAGTGGTATTGTATAAGCATCGAGATATTTACCACAGTTATTGTTGTAGTGAACTGTAGCTGTGCCCTCGCTCTTTTTTTAAATCGGGCAGCGAAAATCGTTTCAATGCCACGCATTGACGATCCTTTTCCTTCGATGCAGAGGGTCAATTCCCATGTTTCAGAGGTAGAAATCGTGCAAAGAACCTTCTGCGAATAATTTCACCTTTGGTAACCGTACTACTCTTTGTCCGCACGTTATCTTTGTATGGTACGGACATAACGTGTGTTGCTGCCTGCTGGTAGTAGGCGAGTAAAGTGTGCTTTGTTGGAGTTTTAAAAAAAAGTGTGATTTGTTTCAAAACAGACACAGCTAGTTATTCGCAGTACATGCCTGACAACTAAAAGAGCTCAATGGACTATGTACATTGGTGATTGGAGGCCTCGTCCTCCAGGCGCTTAGCAGCAGAGAGGGCTTCATCGCGGAGCTTGGCCGCGGTAACCACTGTGGAGGAGCCGAGGCGCCATGGCGCGTGAAGAGAAGAAGCGCTAGGCACACGGCAGGGATCGGGGTGGGATGGGAGCGAAGCGGATGGATCGTTGTTTAGTCCGATACCATGTTAGACAATAACCTAACGAGCTTAGATTACTTCATGATAAGATTACAGAGGTGTTACATATAAATAGATTGGAGGAGGGTAGCCCAAGGGCCACCGAGTCCAAAGAGGCCACCTGGTATTAATTGGAGGAGGGTAGCCCAAGGGGCCACCGAGTCCCAAGAGGCCACTGGTATTAACCCGACACAGCTAGCAAGGGGATTACACAAGTAACTAGGGATTACAAGAAATAGCAATTAATTCTAACAGTATTGAACTTCGTGTTACACTAGTCTGTATTGTGGAAAATGTTATTGTGAATCATGGACTAATTCAGATGGCCCATACTTTGTGGTTCATTTGTACTAACATGTGATGTACATCTATTGGATGGCACATTTAACAAGTTATCACTATCACCTGAGAGGCTGAGACAATATCTGACCTTCATTGCAGTTCATTTTTGGGCTCCAACATTTAAATGGGGCATCAGCATTGCTAATGTTGCCGACTTTGCGAAGCCACCTGAAAAGATATCCTATCCTCAGCAAGTTGGTATGTAACGTGTGTTTAAGTTACCTGTCAATTTTATGCCTGCATTGCAGACAACATGGCCATTAGTTTACCATTCATTCTTGTGCACTTCTCACATGCTTATTCTGTTTTATGGTGTGCAGCTGTTGCTTGCACTGGAATCATCTGGTCACGCTACAGCTTGGTTATCACACCGGTAAGCCATCGATACTTGCCCATACGTACTACCATTCTTCATTATTATGTACTGAAACTTATAAGGTGATGTGGGTTATATTTTTCTGAAATGTATATTTAAAACTTTAACCTTTCTTGCTGCAAAGATATTGGTTTAGTTGCATCAGTCTTCTGATACTGTTTTTTTTACCTACTCCCTGTATTGGACTGTTTATGTTCAGTTGCTTGTTGAATTTATGCTTCATACTCCTGAGCCTTCTCCTTCCACTTGTTGAGTACCCCTGAAATCCTGATCTCAGAAAAGAACAATCAGTTTCTTGTTCTTAACAGGCAGTCAAAAACTTTTCTCCATACTGATTTCTTATATACCTTGCTCTGACACTTCCTGAATTGAAACGAGCTGATATATCTGCAGTGAAATAACTTGGATATTAATTCTGCATGCTTCTTGTGTTTTGTTGAAAGAGGGTTTTTTAGCACACGTTCTCATTCCGTGTTTCCCATTTTTATTTTTTTTCCTCATCTCGTTGCTTTGTGATGTTATATTGTTTCAGAAAAACTGGAATCTATTCAGTGTTAACGTTGCAATGGCTGGTACAGGCTTGTATCAGCTTTCCCGTAAAATAAGGTTTGTTACGAAGCTAAGCCATGTTTCCCCATTTATTGTTTGATGTCTCACTGAGTGAGATGACATGGTTTGTGTTGATCTCCTATGCAGGAAAGATTACTTTTCTGATGAGAAGGATGTTGCTACGTCACTGGAAGGATAATGACGACGGACTGGAATAATCGATTGAAAACCCCCACAGCCTTGGAATCGGTCTCAATTTCACTCTGGGCTGCAGAGATATGCCAGTCTAATCCATGACTGGAACCCGTTGTTTGTTTCCATGTTCCTTCTGCACCCATGAGCGGAGCAATGTGAAAATTTTACCCAAAAATCAAATTATCTTTTATGCATTTTGCGCAAAAGAAATAATGCAAATACATCATCCTTTTTTATGTTTTGCTGCTGTTCAGTCAAATATGTATTTGGGAACTCTTGGCTAACTCTTGTAACCCACCGTCAAGGATCTCGCTGTTTGCAAAATCTGAAGCTACTCCTTTCATTGTGGTCATAGATAAGCTACAGCTTACCTCTGGAAAGTAAGGCCACCCATCAATGCAGAGGAGGAACTTTTTTGCTTGTAGATAGCGATTTTAGATGTTGACCTACGTACATATAACCTGCCAGTATTTCTTTATTGTTTTTTCTGCACATCTTGGTGGTGGGTGCGGTGGTGCCACTCAATCTGCACGGTCCGTCGGTCATGTCAGTTGCTGTAGTAGTTGTAGACCCAACAGCGACTGTTAGGAAAGGCTTTAGAACCTGATCTTTCAGGGAGGGACAGCTATTAACGCAGAGATACTACTGATCAAAAAGCGAAAAACACGATCAATCGCCATAGCGTTGCTCAAGGAGAAAAAACCGGTGGTTACCGAAAAACCGGGTGGAAATCGGGAGAAGAAAACCGTCTAAATTTTTAAAAAACTAAATTTAAATTTATAATTGCATAATGCACTTTTTAGGTTGGTTTAGATTTTTTTTTTTGCTAGATTACCTATTGTACGAGCTAAATATACTTGAATTATTATACTCTTAAATTCTAACATTTTGTTAGATATTTTTCTCTGTTTTGGTAGTGGTTTTTCTGGTTTTTTGAAGCGGTTTTTCCGGTTTTAGCGGTAACAGATCCGGTTACTGGTTTTAAAATTTTGCCAATTCAAATTTCAGTTTTTGAATTTTGACTAGTTTTTCTGGTAACAATAGAATCGATGCGCTACTTTTCGCTATATTACTATGTTAGAATACTGTTTGTATAGTATGAAACACTATTCATATACTCCTATGCATTTAGGGTGGATGATTCGAATCTTTTGTGCATAGAAAAGGTTTGTTACGTAAACAGTACTCTACAGTGGTATTGTATAAGCATCGAGATATTTACCACAGTTTGCTGTAGTGAACTGTAGCTGTGCCCTCGCTCGTTTTTTTAAATCGGGCAGCGAAAATCGTTTCAATGCCACGCATTGACGATCCTTTTCCTTCCATGCAGAGGGTCAATTCCCATGTTTCAGAGGTAGAAATCGTGCAAAGAACCTTCTGCGAATAATTTCACCTTTGGATAACCGTACTACTCTTTGTCCGCACGTTATCTTTGTATGGTACGGACATAACGTGTGTTGCTGCCTGCTGGTAGTAGGCGAGTAAAGTGTGCTTTGTTGGAGTTTAAAAAAAAAGTGTGATTTGTTTCAAAACAGACACAGCTAGTTATTCGCAGTGCATGCCTACCAACTAAAAGAGCTCAATGGACTATGTACATTGGTGATTGGTTGGGCATAACACATTAGATGAATTCCAATATGTTTTAAAACAGTCAGCCATGCATGTAGAGCGCAAGCGCAAAGAGGTGCAGAATAAAATCCTAGCTAGAGCATGTTACCATGTGAATGTAGCACAGAATTGTGACTCTATAAACTGCAACTGATAGGTTGAGACTTTCAAGTTCCAACACATATACTTTCTTCCCCTGCGGAATTTCACCGGGCATGACAACCGGAAGCTAACCTGATATGCGCTAACCTGAGTATATCAGTATATGTACTAGGCATAATAGAAACTAATAACAGTAGCATGATTGCATAGTATATATTACACATAAGCGCTAACATGATAGGACAAATAGCAGAAATACTACTAACCAAGAATTGGATCACACCTAGTATTTCTAACATGATAATACTATCTATATGAAATGTGACTTAAAAGATGGTTCACTCCAACGAAGTTCGTGACGGAGTCTGGTGCGAAAAGGACACACAGCAGTTGAAGAAGGAGGTCGTGAGCAGTCGCGCGAACGCTTTTTAAAACTTTGATTTGCCTCAACATGTGCAGGGTCACGAAGGACGTTGGCTTCGGAGACATTGCTCTCCCTGCGACGGTGCACGCCGGCACAAGGATGGAGTAGCCGAGGTAGCGCAACACAGAGGAATTCAAGCGAAAGGTAGAGAGATTGATGGCAATGGCCGCTTGCTTGCCCGGCCGGAGGGCGGTCCGGACTTTATTCCGTGCAGACCCGGTGCGTCCGGGCATATGTGCGTTCGCGTGAACTTTTGACCGTGTCCCCGCGGCGTGCAACCTGACATGCATGCCTACGCTTGGTGGTGACACTACTGTACCGCGTGTTACATGGTGATCACCACGTCGCCGGTACGTCCGGGCATACGTGCGTTCGCGTGAACTTTTGACCGTCACATGCCCACGCTTGGTGGTTACACTACTATACCGCGTGTACATGGTGATCACCACGTCGCCGGCCGCCTTGCCCCCGTGCGGCACAGGAACGTACGGGGGGAGAAGAAGGCCGCACCCTCGCGCACGGCACGGCCGTGGCTGCATGCGAGTAGGGGGCGTTTCGGTCATTCGACGGCTCGGCGGCAACTCGCTCGTGCAATTGCGAGTCCCAACGACAGCCGGACGATGGACACGTCCCGTCGCGAAAAGACGCCACTGCCCCCGCATCAGCTTCCATCAGTTCTCTCGTTGTATCCTCCTGCCCTTTTGCTTTTCCTAACTAACCTGGTAAAGCACTTGCATGGCAATGATTAATTAACATGAGGGTTGAGACGTTTTTTCTACAAAGAGACCACCTTTAACTAACTCTCGAATTAAATTGTGGCCGAATCAAGAAGAAGCTGAAAAAGGCTTGGAAACTTAATTAGAATACTACAGTGACCTTGAAAGACACGGTTCTTGTGTTTCTACTCCTACCATATTCCACTCAACACCGTCAAACACGAAATGAGTGCAGTCGACTCTTCCCCGTAGACCATAGCACTTTAACGCACTACGTACAGGGAAGATGCTATAGACTCCATCTCATGATGCACTGGCCACTACTCCCCTCTACCCCAAAATGTATATCTCATCGGGTTTTTTTTTTGGAAATAAAATGTAGATCGTTTTAGGCATAGATACAATCACGGGTATATTATAATTAAGGAAGTACTCGTACATGAAATGACTAAATATTGCCCTTCTCTTATTCCTAGGTGCAACAAAGTGAAGGAGAGATACCTGAAAGAACATGTCTCTTAATGAAACAATGCGTACGGTTTCAAAAACTTCCATCATTTCAACTGAAAGTGTCTATTCAAAGCATGTCTTAAGTATTTAAGATCCGAGGGTCGATAGTTTAATTGAGATTGATTTGATGGCTATAGTTTTCAACGCAACATGGTAAGACAGCGACCAACAATTAGAGTTAAAGGTTCTGTTTGTTTAAATTTAAGTTTTTTTTACTTATAGTATAAAGTCAGTTTTTTTTTGACTTAATCATCTTATAAGTCTCTTAGCTTTTAAGTCAAGTTTTGGTGTTTGGTAATCTGGTTTTTTATAGGATGTTGGCTTGTTAAGTTGTGTGTGAAGAATAAAAACTCGGAATTGCTCTTGAGGGTTCGAATGATGTTTTTAAGGATGAATTTAAACTTATTTTTACATGGAATTTGTAAATATGACGATACGTGCAAGTTGTAAATATAAAACAAAAAAGATTTTGCTCGTTCGTGCATGTATTAATTTGGACATTGCGTAATAAAAAAAATAATATAGAAAGATATATATTAGCCAACCAAACAAAATAATATTCGATCATATCATATTAATGGGAGTGGAGGTATCGGAGGAAAATAATGGAAGCTAGTGTAAGAAAACAAAAGAGTATGCACTTATATACGGGTGGCATTTTGAGGGTAATTTCAACGAAGTTTAGTGGCAAAGGGGTATTTCATTCCGCAAAAGCCAAAAAAAAGCACATCTATCATGGCTTATGGCTTTTAGGCTTAAAATAGCTTAAACTTTTTAAAAGCCACCCCTTTGTTTAGTCTTAGATTTTTTGCTTATAAGCCACACAAAAAAATCCTAAACAAACAGGGCCAAAGCCAGAAATCTGATAGCAGTATAAGGAGTATATGGGGTGTTTGGAACGGCTTGGTTTTTCTAAAAAGCGGCTTCCGGCTGGGCTTTCTAGCTGCGGGCTAAACGGCTTGCCTTTTCTGATTTGTTGTTTGACAATCTGACTTTTAGGTAGGCTAGTTGCAGCTTTTGAGATAGAAAATATCTAAAATACCCCCGATGACAGTAATGACTTGTTTGATGTCGTTTAACGCAATTAACAACATTTAAGGACATTTGACGACATTAGACAACATTTAACGATCCATTGTCGTGGCACAAGGTAAAATCACATCACAGACGGTTCTTAATACAAACCACATGTGATGAGATACATATCACAGACGGTTCGTAATAAGAACCGTCTGTGATGACTTAGAGTATCACAGACGTTTCTTGCGCAGAACCGTCTATAAAGTATCACAGACGGTTCTTGCTCAGAACCGTCTGTGATACTCTAAGTCATCACAGACATTTCGTGGTTAGAACCGTCTGTGATACTTCACGGACGGTTGTATTTACAAACCGTCTATGATAGGTTCATATCATAGACGGTTCTAAGAGAACCGTCTATGATAGGTCCATATCACAGACGGTTTGTTTTGGAACCGTTTGTGATTATTTTATCACTTCTATAGCTTGTTTTGTAGTAGTGACCGCAATAAACGACAACTACCGATATTGAACGTGATTAACGACAATATACTGTAAACAGCGCAATTAATCACAATTAATGTATTTAATGATAATTATTACAATAAATATTTATTGCAACAAATAATTATTACAATGAATGAAATATTACAATAAATAATACTAAAAATAATTATTACATAAATAATTCATGCCCCTCCACTTTTTCCGTGCTTGGGACCGGCATCGGCAATGTTAGGTAGTGCCAGAAAAATGATAATCAATGTCATAAATAAAACTCAACCTTGCACCTAGCAAACAAATGAAAGAATATATGGACAAGGGGCAAAACTTTGTGTATGTCCTTAGTTTACATATATACAACATTTAATTGCCCTTGTATAAAATTGCACTCTTGAATATATGGAGAAAATTTTCTTTACTTGCACTCTTGAAACAATTTACAGAGGCTAAACACCTACAGCAATGGTGGTAATCAAGGTAAAATGCGATGTTGAGCCCAGTCCGTGCATTCATCAACAATTCAACAAGCTTATGACATGGCTTCTTGCACATTTTGCAAGTAGGCAATGCCAAAGCAAAGTCAGATATGCAAGGTATAGCTCACAGAAAACATGATAAATAGACAATATTCCTACAAATCCATGCTAGCTAGCATAATTAAAATTTTGATCATGCTCAATCAGTCAGCAATTCCATGGCATACATGAGTAGCAGCAATTTTAACATCATGAACACTAAAAAAAATTAACCACTGCAATCATTATTCTAAAATTCATCTGACCGAGAAGAGACATACCAAAAGATCCGCCCATGATGCAGTGAACAATGTTCTGCCGAGCACAATTTGATCAAGGTACAAACCCTATCCTACTAGTAACTAGCACAAAGCATAATCATCCAAAACACACTAATGTTCTTAGAATTGGGATTAACACATGACATGACAAGCAAAAGGACTACTAGATTAGAATATATCCCAACAAATGTTGCCAATTCAAAATGAGATCACAATATCACCAGTTCAATAGAATGAAACAGCATTTTCAACAATGGTAATCAAACAATGGCAAGGCCAAGTGATAAACAAACATCAAACATAGAATTATTATCAGCACTAATGTTATTCATGAATTGGGCGCTCAATGCCCAATTGTTCCAGTGTGCAATCATATGCATGAATTGAAGACTGAATGGATGAACAAGTCAGAGCTAAAGCAAAACCAGCCAGTTCCAAATGGATGAACAGAGCATGGAAGAACTCACTTCTTTTATTCATTTGGATAATTTGACACAAAATAATATGCATGAGGACTGAGGGCCTCGGGCCATAACAGTCGGTAACAGCGCACAAGGAAGGAGGCGCTAATGAAATAAGGAACAAAACTCTAGAAGACGTCGACCTGAGATTCGGCCTCTAAAGGCCTTCAATCCCACGCACAAACTACTGCACTAATCTGGACAGATCTGGATTCGCAGACCAAACCAATCCAAATGAACAAAAGTGCAACAAAACTAATACAAGCAATGAATCGGGACTTTCGTTACCCTTGAAGACCCAAGAACGACGATGAACTGTTCCCTAAGGCCTCCTCCTTCTCCTCTCCTCCTCTCCAAAGGGCCGCCACAAAGATGCGAAGGATGGCGGTGGCGGCGGGGAAAGGAGATGTCGGAGGATCTTGGGAGAAGCACCGGGATCACCGGAGACAACACCACAAAGAGCGAGGACACCAGGGAGCAGCAAGGAGCCGCCATGGGAGAGGAGAGTGGCGGCTCAAGGGTGGGAGGAGAGGAGGGAATGGGGAGGCGACTAGGGTTGGGGCGCCTCCCCTTCCTTGGCCGGCCCCTTGGGCCGCCTCCCTCTGGGCCTCTGGGTGGTGGCCCGCGGCCCAGGATGGCGAATAAAAATAGAAACCCCCCCCGTTGAACTGGAAATTCTGAATTTGCAATTGTCTTTTACCCCTCCAGCTTCATTCTATTAACCGAATTCTATTCCGGAGTATTACAAATATATTTATTTAAGTGGTATATTCGAAGCGGGAGTATGTACTCCCGGGAGTACGAACTCCCGGGAGTACGAAACGGGCGTCATATATATATATATATATAAATTCAGAACATATGACACATTCTCATATACATAAATGCAAATTCAGAACATATGACACATAAACATTTCATTCATCATTCCACTTGCTTATTTACTTTAAAAATTAGCCCTTCATGATGGTCGATGCGTATGTAGCTAGTTTCGTCACATTGTTCTTCCTCGACCCTTATGTTGTTTTCGAAAGGAGGTAACTCGTCAAATTGATTGTATTCTTTCTCATCCACTACATTCTCAAATCTGACAATCCTGCTTTTTCCATGAAGAACTACGTGTCGCTTCATATTTGCCTGGTTTGTTACATAGAATACTTGAACAACTTAGTTAGCGAGTACGAATGGTTCGTCTTTGTATCTAACACGTCCGAGGTCCACGGTAGTGATGTCGTACTTGTCGACCTTCACCTGTGGGAGATGGACCCAACGACACTGAAACAGGGGGGTCTTAAAAAGCATGTAGTCGAGCTCCCAATTCTCCTCTATGAACCCATAGTACGAGCTCCTCAACCCATCGGTATTGAACGCATTTATGCGGACACCGCTGTTCTGGTTAATGCTCTTTATATCCTGAGCCTGTGTATAGAATGTGTACCCATTTATGTCGTATCCTTATCGTGTCACAACTGTAAATATTGGCCCTTTTGCCAACCATATCAGTATATCACTTGACGAGCTCCTAGCGAGTCGCTCCTTCAACCATTGGTTGAACCAACTGTTGTGTTGTCTCGTGATCCAAACATTCTACCGCCGGATTCATTCTGTGAAGCATGTCCTTGTCTTTAGTCAATATCTGAGGATACTTCACCATGTCTTGCAAGACCGTGAAATAGGCTTGAGAATACGCATCCATATTTGGAGTGATTGCTTTCACTCTGATAGTCCCGATACCCTCGAGCCTCCCCTCATGGCGAGATCGAGGCACGCCTATCGGTTCGACCTGAGCCATGTAATCGATGCAGAACTCAATGACCTCTTCGGTTGCATAACCTTCGACGATGCTGCCCTCCTGCCAATATTGATTCCATACATAGGACTTGAGAATTCCCATGAACCTATTGAATGGGTACATGCTACGTAGGAACACAGGCCCGCGCATCTTTATCTCTCTCACAATATGAACAATGAGATGGACTATCATATCAAAAAATGATGGAGGTAATACATCTCAAAATGACATAGAGTTGTCCCCATCTCGTCCTGCAGAGCATCTAGTACTTCGGGATCGATAACCTTCTGAGCAATTATGTTAAAGAAATAACACAACATCATGATTGTCTCTCAGACCTTGATCGGTAAAATATTTCTAATTACAACAGGGAGCATCTATGCCATAAGCACATGACAATCATGAGACTTTATGCCAATTAACTTCAAATATTTCATCGAAACAAGTTTCTTTATGTTGGTGGAGTAACCGAATGAAACTTTCACACCATGCAAGCATTAGCATAGTTTAGTTCTCTCGGTCTTAGACAGAATGTAACAAGCACGAGGAAGGTACGTTCATCCTGTATCGGTCTTTGTCGGTGCTAACTCAGGTCTGATGTCCATATCAACCAAGTCAAGCCGTGCGTTGACACCATCCTTTGTTTTGTCACGAATGTTCAGTAAGAGACCAATCAAACTGACACATGCACTCTTCTCTACGTGCATGACGTCGATACAGTAGCGAACTTCTAGGTGCCCCAATAAGGTAAGTCCCGAAATATTGATCTCTTCTTCCAGATATTCTTATCATGGGTCCTCAATTTACATCCCTTTCTAAGCACAACATCTAAATCCTTAACCATATCATAGACCTCTCTTTCCCTTAAATACTTTGGAGCTAAACTGTCCTCCTTCTCTCCGTCAAATTATTTCTTCATCTTGTAGTATAGGTGAGCCCTACGAAGGAACCTATGGTGATGTATGTACACGCTCTTGCATGAGTCCTTCAGCCACACACTCTCGGTATCATTTAAACAGCGAGTACAGGCTTTGGCCTCTTTTGTACTCTACCCCGACAGGTTAGCAAGGGCGAGACAATCATTTATGGTATAGAACAACAAGGAGCGTAAATTGAAGTTCTCTCGTTTTTACACATCCTATATTTGTACCCCTTCGATTTAAAGTATTTTTAGATCTTCCATCAATGGTGCTAGGTACACACCAATATCGTTCTCAGGTTACTTCAGCCCTTGGATAAGTATCGATAGTAAAATATACTTCCGCTTCATACACAACAAAGGAGGAAGGTTGTAGATACAGAGAGTCACGGGCTAAGTGCTATTTCGGCTGCTGATATTACCAAAAGGATTTATTCCATCTGTACTCAATCCAAACCTTAAATTCCTCGGTTCCGCACCGAAGTCTGCAAACCTCCTATCCATGTTTCTCCACTGAGCGGAATCAGCATGGTGTCTTAGCTTTCCATCCTTCTTACGCTCTTCCGAGTACCAACGCAATAGTTTTGCATCATTTGGGTTCGTAAAAAACCACATCAAACGAAAAATTACAGGAAGATACCATGCCACCGTAGCAGGAGATCATTTCTTTACCTCGATTCCCTCGCCGTCATCTAATTGATTATTACGCTTGTATCGGGATATATTACACACCGGACATACATGCATGTTTGCATACTCTTTACGGTAGAGGATACAGTCGTTCGGACATGCATGTATTTTTTTCTACTTCCATTCCCAATAGACAAATAACCTTCTTGGCTTTGTAGGTGCTTTTTGACAACTTGTTTCCCTCCGAAAGCGTGTCCGCTAAGAGACCTAACAGCGCCGTGAAACTCTTGTCGGACCAACCATTGCTTGCTTTCAATTTCAGCAGTTCAAGCACGGATGACAACCTTGTGTACTTCGACTTGTAGCACGTGAACAAAGGTTTCTCTGAGTCCTCCATCAAGCCCCAGAATTTAACGTACTCTCTCTCATCACAGTTTCCTTCTACATCGCGAAGAATCTGATCCAGATTGTCATCGTGCAACCTATCTGAATAGGAACCACAATCGACATCATCCAGCGGCATATTGTTGACTTTGTCAGCGATGTTGTTATTACTACCTTCCTGTATAATCTGCTCTTCATCGTGGCTGGTCCAGCATGTATACCCTTTTTTGAAACCCCTTCGAATCAAGTGTGATTCGATCTGCGCTTGGTTCTTTAACATCTTCAGATTCTCGCAATCAATACATGGACAGTACATATATTTCACCCTCTTATTCAACATATCCTCCTCGGCAGCTCTTGTAAAAGCAGACACGTCATTAATGTACTCTTCACTCACACAGTTCTCAGCGTACATCCAGCTTCGGTCCAACTACGCTACGCATATAACAATATAGTGTTACATATTGAATTAATTAATTAGTATACTATATATGATCTAAAGTACCTATATGTAGCAAGAATTAATTAAATTGAATTAAGTAGAAATAGACTATGAATTGCTAAACCCTAAACCATGCTAGATGTAAATAATCTTCTCTCTACATCAAGTTAGATTTAAACTATCTTCAATTCTCCCTTTACCAAGCTAGATCTAGAATGTAATGCCTTCAAATTTCATCAAACTTTGAGTAAACGTGATCACAAGCCATACATAATTTATACTTTGGCATTAAAAAAACTAAATATATATCCTCATTTGATGAAAATACAATGTTATGATAAACAATAAAAAACAGTAAATTGTAATGATGTTACTACCCCAGGAATTTTTCCAAACTAAGTTAATAATAATGTCCTATCCACAGTGGCAACGATGGGAACAGTGGTCATGGGCTCATGGCAATAATCGACCAGTTTCGAATGTAGGGGAGAAAACAGGATTGCAAGAGTAAGGGTCAAGTTGTATTGAAATTATTTAAATCAATGAATACCTGTAAAAGTGTACTTTTCAATGAAGTGAAATATTTACAAGAACTATTAAAACCAAGATACGATATAACTTGAAAACCGACCATTGGAAATTAACTTTTCATCGAGATGCACTCACCATCATGCAGTGCCACCCAAATCAGCGGTCACCAAATGACCTAAAAGCCCCACATCCTTAAAGCAGCAGCCTGTGAGAACAGATCTGGAATTCAAAACAGATCTGTGAGAGTCGGGTCTGCAATAAGTGAAATTACCATTGACGGTTTTTAATACAAACCGTCTTTGATGAGTTAATTATCACAGACAGGAAGTACCACAGACGGTTTAAATAAAAAAAAACTATATGTGATATTTAGTAATATCACATATGGTTCTTGTTCAGAACCGTCTGTGATAGTTCACAGATGATTTTCTACATGAACTGTATGTGATATTACCTCTTCACATACGATTTTTAGCACATCTAGTAAATATCACATGCAGTTTTTAGCGCAGCCAGTAACACAGACGGTCGCTAAACCAAAACCGTCTGTGATTGTATTTAATACTGACAATTTTGGTCAACCGTCTGTGATGAGGCGCCCAGTATTAGCCTTTTTGTAGAAGTGATCTATGAGCTCTAAATTTTAATTCCCGGGTAGTAGTAGCAGAAGGTGATGCAATAGACGGGGTTAATGTTTATGTTTAATGCATGATGTCTAATTTATCAGTTGGTTTGTAGTTATTTTACATGATGGTCTGACAGTTATTTATGTATTAAAGTATACTATAGAAAAATATTATTTGATATCGTTCATTTTCATAATTGTTGCATGGAGTGTTTGTTCTGTCATGTTGCACTAATGTGATACTTGTAAATATATGTATCACTATTTTTTGATTGGTTGATGAAAAATATTATTTATATAAAATTTAGAGTCCTATTGTAATACACCAACACCCTACTAGTTACAGTAAAAATTGACAGCACGCACACCCTACTAACTGGTAATGGCCATGCCGCCAATTCCAAACTATACAAACTGTAGCCCAAGACCAGAATCGCAGGGCATGTCAGTATCACTTATGATGCAAATGGGCCGGGCCGGGCCGGGCCGGGCCGATAGATCGGCGAGGGTGGTTGTTCGGGTGCTGTCGTCGACTACTCAGGCGCGAGTCATTCGACAAACACCAAATCCATACACCCGAGCCTCATCGCTGCCGTCCGCATCCCTACGGCCGGCGTACGATTTCCCTAGTCTCCGTGGACCAGCTCCCACCGGTCTATGCGCTTGTCGTCGCACGCCTCTAACCTGTGAGATTGGAAGCCACTCCAGGGAAAACACCACACTCCCATCTGTCCCCCATCCCGTCTTCTCGTCGGCTTCCTCGGCTCCGGCGACCGGCGGCGGTAGTCTCAGGTGATCGGTCTATCCCCACTCCTTCGCCGTAAAATCCGTTGGTTTTGGGTGGTTCTCGTTTCGTCTGCGTTAGATCTGTTTTTGAGGAGGCTTCCCGTTAGTTGGGCCGCGAGCTTTGCAACGGCGGCGCCAGGTTAGGCCGGCTCCGTCCCCCTTCCCCCTACTCCTCGCCGACAAGGCTCGGCTTTGAGCACCCTCTAGAGGCGGGCGTGCCTTTCTCTTGCGGCGACGGCTACCCTAGTTTCAGGACGAGCCGCTACAGGTTCGGCCGCAATTAGCTGCGACACCTCCGTTGTCCTGTCAGCCCTGAAAAATCCTTGAATCGTGCCAGCACTCGAAACCCTGACACAGTCAGCTATGTCCATTCCACGGCCCTCTTGCCCCTCTAATTCTCAATCCCGTCGACTTCTCCACAGCCCTTATCTGAATTAATTCTTTTTTAAAAAAAGTTTTCAGTTTGAAATATCTTTTGCACAAGCCTATGTTTTTGGCTTCATATGCCCCAGATTATTGAGGTTAGTTTTGTTCTGGATGGAACTCCACAGATTCTTGCCCAAACTTATGTTCTCGCCTCTGTTTCTGTGGATTTTAATTATTTACATAGCCTATGCAGTATCAAGTTTGTGATAGAATCTATGACTGAGATCGTTATAACAAGGTTTAACTGTGTAGAGATTGCATTCACTCTGTCCAATGTTGATGGGAATTATTGGATTGTGATTTGTTTTGGTGTATTTTGGGTTCTTGTATCCTGAAATAGGGCTGTCGTATAGTATTCAACGAACTTGGTCTCCTTACATCAATAATTTATCCCTATTACATCCAAATTGCTGCAATTGCATATTCTAGCTGAGTTTTATTGTTTTATTATTTTTATTTAGGCCCTGTAGTTAAAGGCCCCGAATGGAACGCTGGAAAAACTTCCTGATTCCTGCAGGAATTGAACTTCTTCCTTTGAAATTCCTGCGTTTCAAACAGGCCTAAATAGGCTTTCAGAGATGCATTCACCCTCTTTTATGGCGTTTGTGATATCTTGATTATGGGGGACTTACAGACATGATTTTCTATTTTCTGCTTGTAGGGGCACAGGACAACAATTAAGTGGGTGAAAACTGGTTCTGCAAAAGGACAGGAAAGCGTGTGTTAGTTTGAATGGCTTCTTCAAAGCTTCAAGCCTTTTTGAACCATCCTGCTGGCCCCAAAACCAGTTAGTGACATTCTTATTCGCATTAATTTTCCTGTGTCATTTCTGTCTTGGTTGTCACCTTTGCTTTGTTTATATTGCACACTGACAACCTATATAATTATTCCCATAGACATCAGGATAGCTTGAGCATGTTCTTTTTAGACAATAAGATGCTTCCCAGCTTCATTAGAAAGCAATTACCGGGTTACAATATTTAGGGAGGAGGGAGACGCTGAGGATTCCATCTTACAGAACAAAACAGTATCAGAAAACAGGCAACCACGCTGCCTTGTCGACCACAAACCCATGTTGGAACAACCAACATCAAAACTAGGAGAAAACAAACCACCAGAGAGAATACAAAAATAACAGTAAGATTGGTGGCATCACACGATAAAACCTGAAACCAACAGAACCTAGAGCCAGCAATTTTTCAGACCCCTCCTGCAGGCAGTCGCTGTATTTCACGCCTAAATTTTCTGATGGCCCATTTGATTCTGGTAGTAGCCAGTTCCACCTTCTCCTTCTCCCCTTCGTGAAGTAGGCACCGCCATTTCTGCATCAAAGTCAAAAAAATTACAATGCATCAGTTGGGTTACCCAAGAACTTCTTCCTCAATCCCCGCTTTGTTCCTGATTAGCCACAGAGGCCGGCAAATAATCCCCAGGCCAGATATTTTTAACAATTTGACACTTTGACTTACACCCAGGGATAAAAAAACCGTTACCGGACCGAATCCCGGCTCGGGGGGGGGGGGGACAGTAACCTGGTTTTCCCGGGAAAAACCTGGTTGAACTTCGTTTGAATTTACTTAGAAACCAACCGAAATTTGATATTTGATATTTGAAAATACAAAACCCGGAAAAACCGGCCGGGATTTTGGATCCCAGACCCCGGCCGGTAACCGGTAACCAGCCGGTTACCGGTCGGGAATTTTATCTCTACTTACACCCCCCCCCCTACCCCTTTTGTAACTGCCCCTCAACAAAGTGCAATAATGGGTAAGGAACTTCCTCATACCAAGGCATCTCTCATACAGGTCCAAACAAACCTAGCAATGGGGCACCTAATGAGTATATGGTCAGTGTCCCTTGAGCTCACCACAGAGCTGACAATGTTCATGCCCTTGCCAATTGCACCTTTTCAGCTGGCACTAGTCTTGACTTTTTAATGAAAGCTTAGACTTGCGAAGATCTTGCATTCTTGTGCTAATAACCCCTTCAAATGTTAGGTATTTGTAAAGTGATCTAGTGCTAAACACCACAGTTTTCTCAAGCCCCGAAGTGTTTACATCTTCTCCCTTGGAATGCTGAATGGCCTCCAGTTTTTCCATCAGCTCTTTCCAACTTTACACATGTTCTTGACATGCCTAAGCCGCATTCTTGGGTATTTGTATTTGTTAGACAATAACCTAACAGGCTTAGATTACTTCATGATAAGATTACAGAGGTGTTACATATAAATAGATTGGAGGAGGGTAGCCCAAGGGCGGTAGAGTCCCAAGAGGCCACCGGGTATTAATTGGAGGAGGGTAGCCCAAGGGCCACCGAGTCCCAAGAGGCCAGATGGGTATTAACCCGGCACAGCTAGCAAGGGGATTACACAAGTAACTAGGGGATTACAGTAAATAGCAATTAATTCTAACACCACATGATCGGATCGTCGGTGGAGCGAACGTTGATGGGCGAAAATCCATGAAGACACAGAAGGGAGCCCTTGGTGAAGACATCGCGAATGCGGCGTGGTGGGCACATGAAGAACCCAGACGGCGCCCATGGCGACTTCGTTCACGGGACGGCTTAAGATCGATTTCCACGTGCTTGGTGCGCACGATGTTGAATGGGGTTGGTGGAGAGGTAGACGGCGACATTGTCGCATAGATGAGACAGCAGAGTCCGGGGATGGAGAAGTTCTGGAGCGATTCTGCATGACAAGAGGCTTCGCCGCTGCTGGCAACAACCCCGATTCTCCTTAACCTGGGCCGACCGGAGACAAATGGCCGCTTGGATGACCAGAGATCAGTGCCCGAGGAAGACGGCGTGGCGGAGGTGGAGCGGCGGGTGTCCGGACAACCGGCCAATCGGCGTCGGTGTACACACGAGGCGTGTCGGCCGTTTCGGGAATGACCGACCCATGACCGAGGGTACCACGAAGGTAGCGAAGGATCCTCTTGGCGGCGACAAGATGAGTTTCTCGAGGATCATGCATATGAAGGCACACTTGTTGGACAAAGATAAGCAATGTCGGGCCTAGTGAAGGTGAGGTCTTGGAGGCACCCACAAGGTGCGATAAGCGGTGGGATCGACAACGACGGTGGCATCGGTGGTACTTTTGCACAAGTGTCAATGGAGTGGAGCAAGGCTTGCGATCCCTCATGCCATGGCGAGCAAGTATATCCAGTGTCTTGTGTTTGTGAAAGGAGAATAGAATCCTGGCGCCAATCGCAATGCCGAGAAAGTGATGCAGGGGTCCAAGATCCTTCATGGAGAACTCCTTTTAATGCAAAGAATGACACGGTGAAGGAGTCACGAGACGGCCGTAAGGACAATGTCATCCACATATAAGAGCAAGTAGATCGTCTCGGTCCGCATGGTAGATATGAAGAGAGATGTGTCCGACTTGGCTTCGATGAATCAGTGAGATCGAAAGGAGGCAAACCGGTACATTGCGGACCGCGGGGCTTGCTTCAAGCCGTCTGAGGATTTGTTGAGTCTGCGGACATGATCGGGAGAGCGAGGATCGGCCGAACCCGAGAGGTGAGAGCGATATCTTGTCTCAAAGTGTTCCGTAGAAAGCGTTCTTCACATCTAGGCGATGTATCGGCCAATCCACGGAGTGTGCCACCGTGATGATCTTGAGCGAACAGGGTGGCTTGACAACCGGTGAAGGTTTCATCATAATCAACACCGGCGTTGAGTGAACCCCAAGAACCCAACGAGCCTTGTATCTCTCCAATGAGCCATCGGCATGGAACTTGTGTTTGAAAATCCATTTGCCAAGAACCACGTTGGCCTTGGCGAGGCGGAGGACGAGGTCCCAGTGTGGTTGTCTGAAGAGTCGCATATTCGTCTTCCATGGCTCGGCGCCAATGAGGATCGGCAAGAGCATCACAAAGATGACCGCGGTAGTGGAGACAATGCCTCTGTATGCAAGGCGGCGAGGTGCCGCAGACTGTCTTTCCACGGGTCGCCATGCCATGGGAGTTGGCGGCCGCGAATGGAAACAACACCAAAGAGACCGGAGGATCGCTCTTGACATAGCGAGTGGAGAGGGACCATCTTTGGAGCGTCGAGGAGGGCCTGCACGGGCGCGGGAGGCGGGAGGCGAGCAGGCGAGGCGAGAGCACGCCCAGAGCGTGAATGATGGGGGCGGAGCGGAAGACCGTACAGGGGCGCTGTTGGAGGACGTGGGGACCTTGACACTGCCGGCGGCTGGAGTGGAGGGGGCGGCAGACCGGAGGCGCTGTGGCGACGCCGGAGGTGGGAAGCCGGGAGGAGCCTTGACGCCGGCGTGCCCACATGGGCAATGATGGTACCAGAGGCACCTACCGGGAGGAGCACGCGTCGGGGAGGTGGTGGCAAGGGCCAATGACTCGGGTGTACTGCGGGAAGAGGGACACCGGAATAGTGTCGTCGTCGCTTAGAAAATCAAGTTCTGCGGGGTGGGATGGCCGTTTGTGGGAGAAAGGGAACGTTGTCTCGTCGAAGACAACGTGGCGGGAAATGATGACGCAGCTTGGTGTGGAGGTCGAGGCACCGGTAGCCCTTGTGATCCAAATGAATAACCAAGAAACGCAGAGAGTGGAGCGGGGCAAGCTTGTGAGGAGTGGTGGCAGAGAGGTTGGGATAGCAGGTGCACCCGAAAGCTCGAAGATCATGATAGGAAGGGAGGGTGCCATGGAGGGCGAAGAAAGGAGTGCTCATGTTTAGTGTTTTGGTAGGGAGGCGATTGATGAGATAGGTGGCGGTGGCTAGAGCATCACCCGAGAAGAGGGGGCATGGAAGCTCGGAAGAGGAGGGTTCGTGTGGCGTTGTTGACGGTGCGGATCATGCGTTCGGCTTTCCCATTTTGTCGGAGGTATAGGGGCACGACATGCGGAGGGGTCGCGTGAGCAAGAAAGAAAGCACGAGAGGTGGAGTTGTCAAACTCTCGACCGTTGTCACATTGGACTGATTTGATGGTGCAGCCGAATTGAGTAGACACATGAGCGAAGAAATTAGAAATTGTGGGGAAAGCATCGGACTTAACGCAAAGGGGAAAAGTCCAGAGAAAATGGGAGCAATCGTCAAGAATAACTAAATAATATTGGAAACCGAGACACCGACAATGGAGATGTCCACAGTCACAATGGATTAAATCAAAATTCTTGGATGCTCTAGTCGGGAAGTAGTAAAGGGAGACGAATATGATGCCCAAGGCGACAGCGTGGCGAGGGAGTCAACTTCAGCTTCTTTGCAGACAATGGAGGAAGACGAGCGAGGTTCTCAAGAGTGGCCTTAAAGTGACCAAGGCGCCTATGCCAGGTAGTCGGGGAAGGAGTGGCGACAAGGGCGCAGGAGCCAGTGGTGGATGAAGGCAGCTGTAGGGTGTAAAGTGGCCCCGTCTTTGTTACATCCGAGGAGGTGTTCCGCACGAAGATCCTTCTGAAACACCAAGAGGTCAAACTCAGTGAAACGAAATTGTCGGTAGTAAATTTTCTAACGAAGGAGATTTGATGATGTCGGGGCGACAAGGACATTATCGAGGCGAAAGGGTCCAGGAAGGACGAGTAACCGTGCAATGACAGAAGGGTGGCACCGTTGCCTACGACAATGGAGGAAGGAAATGAAGAGGATGGCGATGCGGTGACCATACCAGGGTTGGCGGTGATGTGGGAGGAGGCACCCGAGTCGATCACCCAGTCCGAGGAACTCGGTGGTGGGGTGAGAGAGGCAGTCTTGAAAGCCGGCAAGGCCCTCGGCGCCCATGGCGCCTGCAGAGGTGCCTGAGGTGGTCTGCGGTAGTAGGTCCCGGCGGCGGTGGAGCGAGTCTGCAGTGGCACGCCGCCACCGAGCTCTTCGCGGAGATGTAGGTCGGATCGCGCGTGGTGGGAACCACGAGCTCGCCGGCGGTGGATCCCGCCACATGTGGATAGAGCCGGTCCACGGTTGAGTAGTGACGGCCATCGTGGTGTGGCCGTGCGGACCGGAGTGCGGCTCTGCGGACGCCATGGGAGCCGCCAGAGCCGCGCCGCCGGTTGCAGCTGCATCGAAGGTCAGCCCAAGATGGCGGCGAGCAAGAACTGACGAGGGCGTAGGCGCGGCGAGTGATGACGAGTAGGCGGCTTGGTGGACGGCGCGGCGACAAGAGCCGAAGAGAGGCGAGGGCGTCCCATGTTGAGCTCGGCCAAGCGGAGGTCGCGACGAACATCGCGAAGGGCGGAACGGCCTCGGCGGGTGACAAGTCGACATGAACCGAAACGCTCATTGAGACCCGCGAACGTTCAGCACGAGTTCGGTCTGGATGGGCTCGCCGAGGTCGGCAAGGGCATCCGCCATGCTCTTCATCTTGCGGCGATGAGTCGCCGATGGAGAGTCGCGAACTTCGGCGTCGAGGAGCATGGCGCGGACTCGCGATTGTTGAGGAACTTCTGCTCGATTCCGAGCCATCTTTGCCGGGCGGTGAGGCCGCCGTGCTCGTGGATGACATCCGTGAGGTCGGCGGAGATGGTGTTGAAAAGCCGAGAGGGCGACACGGTCCATGCGCGACCACGCCGGATCGTAGGGCGGGAGTCGTTGCGAGGACGTGATCCTTCAAGCGCGGCGGCCGAGGATGAGGAGGACGTGGCCGCGCCACTTGGAGTAGTTGGAGGATTGAAGATCAAGAACTATTGGAATTAAGTTCTTGATGTTCGGGCGGCAGCAGCTTGATCGTGGAGGTGGGCGATGGCGCGCTTCGAGAGGAAGCGAGCGGGCGTCGTCATCCTCGTGAACGCCGGCATCGTCCCGAAACTTCGGTGCGGAGGTGATCCCGAGGCCAGCGCTCGCCGCTCGAGGCATCGGCTGGCGCGCTCTTGTCAAGAGCGTCGCAGCCGCGCGGACACGCTCCCGGCGGCGGCGCAGACTTGAGAAGAGCTTCCTCCGCTGAGCCGGCCGCGCTCTGTGTTGGTGGTGCGCAGAGAGGAGGCCTCGTCCTCCAGGCGCTTAGCAGCAGAGAGGGCTTCATCGCGGAGCTTGGCCGCGGTAACCACCGTGGAGGAGCCGAGGCGGCCATGGCGCGCGCGGCAAGAAGCGTAGCGCACGCGGGGGATCGGGTGGGATGGGAGCGGAAGCAGATGGATCGTTGTTTAGTCTGATACCATGTTAGACAATAACCTAACAGGCTTAGATTACTTCATGATAAGATTACAGAGGTGTTACATATAAATAGATTGGAGGAGGGTAGCCCAAGGGGCCAGCCGAGTCCAAAGAGGCCAGCTGGGTATTAATTGGAGGAGGGTAGCCCAAGGGGCCAGCCGAGTCCCAAGAGGCCAGCTGGGTATTAACCCGGCACAGCTAGCAAGGGGATTACACAAGTAACTAGGGGATTACAGTAAATAGCAATTAATTCTAACAGTATTGAACTTCGTGTTACACTAGTCTGTATTGTGGAAAATGTTATTGTGAATCATGGACTAATTCAGATGGCCCATACTTTGTGGTTCATTTGTACTAACATGTGATGTACATCTATTGGATGGCACATTTAACAAGTTATCACTATCACCTGAGAGGCTGAGACAATATCTGACCTTCATTGCAGTTCATTTTTGGGCTCCAACATTTAAATGGGGCATCAGCATTGCTAATGTTGCCGACTTTGCGAAGCCACCTGAAAAGATATCCTATCCTCAGCAAGTTGGTATGTAACGTGTGTTTAAGTTACCTGTCAATTTTATGCCTGCATTGCAGACAACATGGCCATTAGTTTACCATTCATTCTTGTGCACTTCTCACATGCTTATTCTGTTTTATGGTGTGCAGCTGTTGCTTGCACTGGAATCATCTGGTCACGCTACAGCTTGGTTATCACACCGGTAAGCCATCGATACTTGCCCATACGTACTACCATTCTTCATTATTATGTACTGAAACTTATAAGGTGATGTGGGTTATATTTTTCTGAAATGTATATTTAAAACTTTAACCTTTCTTGCTGCAAAGATATTGGTTTAGTTGCATCAGTCTTCTGATATTGTTTTTTTTTTTACCTACTCCCTGTATTGGACTGTTTATGTTCAGTTGCTTGTTGAATTTATGCTTCATACTCCTGAGCCTTCTCCTTCCACTTGTTGAGTACCCCTGAAATCCTGATCTCAGAAAAGAACAATCAGTTTCTTGTTCTTAACAGGCAGTCAAAAACTTTTCTCCATACTGATTTCTTATATACCTTGCTCTGACACTTCCTGAATTGAAACGAGCCGATATATCTGCAGTGAAATAACTTGGATATTAATTCTGCATGCTTCTTGTGTTTTGTTGAAAGAGGGTTTTTTAGCACACGTTCTCATTCCGTGTTTCCCATTTTTATTTTTTTTCCTCATCTCGTTGCTTTGTGATGTTATATTGTTTCAGAAAAACTGGAATCTATTCAGTGTTAACGTTGCAATGGCTGGTACAGGCTTGTATCAGCTTTCCCGTAAAATAAGGTTTGTTACGAAGCTAAGCCATGTTTCCCCATTTATTGTTTGATGTCTCACTGAGTGAGATGACATGGTTTGTGTTGATCTCCTATGCAGGAAAGATTACTTTTCTGATGAGAAGGATGTTGCTACGTCACTGGAAGGATAATGACGACGGACTGGAATAATCGATTGAAAACCCCCACAGCCTTGGAATCGGTCTCAATTTCACTCTGGGCTGCAGAGATATGCCAGTCTAATCCATGACTGGAACCCGTTGTTTGTTTCCATGTTCCTTCTGCACCCATGAGCGGAGCAATGTGAAAATTTTACCCAAAAATCAAATTATCTTTTATGCATTTTGCGCAAAAGAAATAATGCAAATACATCATCCTTTTTTATGTTTTGCTGCTGTTCAGTCAAATATGTATTTGGGAACTCTTGGCTAACTCTTGTAACCCACCGTCAAGGATCTCGCTGTTTGCAAAATCTGAAGCTACTCCTTTCATTGTGGTCATAGATAAGCTACAGCTTACCTCTGGAAAGTAAGGCCACCCATCAATGCAGAGGAGGAACTTTTTTGCTTGTAGATAGCGATTTTAGATGTTGACCTACGTACATATAACCTGCCAGTATTTCTTTATTGTTTTTTCTGCACATCTTGGTGGTGGGTGCGGTGGTGCCACTCAATCTGCACGGTCCGTCGGTCATGTCAGTTGCTGTAGTAGTTGTAGACCCAACAGCGACTGTTAGGAAAGGCTTTAGAACCTGATCTTTCAGGGAGGGACAGCTATTAACGCAGAGATACTACTGATCAAAAAGCGAAAAACACGATCAATCGCCATAGCGTTGCTCAAGGAGAAAAAACCGGTGGTTACCGAAAAACCGGGTGGAAATCGGGAGAAGAAAACCGTCTAAATTTTTAAAAAACTAAATTTAAATTTATAATTGCATAATGCACTTTTTAGGTTGGTTTAGATTTTTTTTTTTGCTAGATTACCTATTGTACGAGCTAAATATACTTGAATTATTATACTCTTAAATTCTAACATTTTGTTAGATATTTTTCTCTGTTTTGGTAGTGGTTTTTCCGGTTTTTGAAGCGGTTTTCCGGTTTTAGCGTATGATCCGATTCTTGGTTTTAAAATTTTGCCAATTCAAATTTCAGTTTTTGAATTTTGACTAGTTTTTCTGGTAACAATAGAATCGATGCGCTACTTTTCGCTATATTACTATGTTAGAATACTGTTTGTATAGTATGAAACACTATTCATATACTCCTATGCATTTAGGGTGGATGATTCAATCTTTTGTGCATAGAAAAGGTTTGTTACGTAAATGATGACTCTACAAGTGGTATTGTATAAGCATCGAGATATTTACCACAGTTTGCTGTAGTGAACTGTAGCTGTGCCCTCGCTCGTTTTTTTAAATCGGGCAGCGAAATCGTTTCAATGCCACGCATTGACGATCCTTTTCCTTCCATGCAGAGGGTCAATTCCCATGTTTCAGAGGTAGAAATCGTGCAAAGAACCTTCTGCGAATAATTTCACCTTTGGATAACCGTACTACTCTTTGTCCGCACGTTATCTTTGTATGGTACGGACATAACGTGTGTTGCTGCCTGCTGGTAGTAGGCGAGTAAAGTGTGCTTTGTTGGAGTTTAAAAAAAAAGTGTGATTTGTTTCAAAACAGACACAGCTAGTTATTCGCAGTGCATGCCTACCAACTAAAAGAGCTCAATGGACTATGTACATTGGTGATTGGTTGGGCATAACACATTAGATGAATTCCAATATGTTTTAAAACAGTCAGCCATGCATGTAGAGCGCAAGCGCAAAGAGGTGCAGAATAAAATCCTAGCTAGAGCATGTTACCATGTGAATGTAGCACAGAATTGTAACTCTATAAACTGCAACTGATAGGTTGAGACTTTCAAGTTCCAACACATATACTTTCTTCCCCTGCGGAATTTCACCGGGCATGACAACCGGAAGCTAACCTGATATGCGCTAACCTGAGTATATGTACTAGGCATAATAGAAACTAATAACAGTAGCATGATTGCATAGTATATATTACACATAAGCGCTAACATGATAGGACAAATAGCAGAAATACTACTGACCAAGAATTGGATCACACCTAGTATTTCTAACATGATAATACTATCTATATGAAATGTGACTTAAAAAGATGGTTCACTCCAACGAAGTTCGTGACAGTGTCTGGTGCGAAAAGGACACACAGCAGTTGAAGAAGGAGGTCGTGAGCAGTCGCGCGAACGCTTTCTAAAACCTTGATTTGCCTCAACATGTGCAGGGTCACGAAGGACGTTGGTTTCAGAGACACTGCTCTCCCTGCGACGGTGCACGCCGGCACAAGGATAGAGTAACCGAGGTAGCGCAGCACAGAGGAATTCAAGCGAAAGGTCGAGAGATTGATGGCAATGGCCGCTTGCTTGCCCGGCCGGAGGGCGGAGGGCGGTCAGGATTTTATTCCGTGCAGACCCGGTGCGTCCGGGCATATGCGCGTTCGCGTGAACTTTTGACCGTGTCCCCGCGGCGTGCAACCTGACATGCATGCCTACGCTTGGTGGTGACACTACTGTACCGCGTGTTACATGGTGATCACCACGTCGCCGGCCGCCTTGCTCCCCGTGCGGCACAGGAACGGGGGGGGAAGAAGGCCGCACCCTCGCGCACGGCACGGCCGTGGCTGCATGCGAGTAGGGGGCGTTTCGGTCATTCGGCGGCTCGGCGCGCACTCGCTCGTGCAATCGCGAGTCCGAACGACAGCCGGACGATGGACACGTCCCGTCGCGAAAAGACGCCACTGCCCCCGCATCAGCTTCCATCAGTTCTCTCGTTGTATCCTCCTGCCCTTTTGCTTTTCCTAACTAACCTGGTAAAGCACTTGCATGGCAATGATTAATTAACATGAGGGTTGAGACGTTTTTCTACAAAGAGACCACCTTTAACTAACTCTCGAATTAAATTGTGGCCGAATCAAGAAGAAGCTGAAAAAGGCTTGGAAACTTAATTAGAATACTACAGTGACCTTGAAAGACACGGTTCTTGTGTTTCTACTCCTACCATATTCCACTCAACACCGTCAAACACGAAATGAGTGCAGTCGACTCTTCCCCGTAGACCATAGCACTTTAACGCACTACGTACAGGGAAGATGCTATAGACTCCATCTCATGATGCACTGGCCACTACTCCCCTCTACCCCAAAATGTATATCTCATCGGGTTTTTTTTTTTGGAAATAAAATGTAGATCGTTTTAGGCATAGATACAATCACGGGTATATTATAATTAAGGAAGTACTCGTACATGAAATGACTAAATATTGCCCTTCTCTTATTCCTAGGTGCAACAAAGTGAAGGAGAGATACCTGAAAGAACATGTCTCTTAATGAAACAATGCGTACGGTTTCAAAAACTTCCATCATTTCAACTGAAAGTGTCTATTCAAAGCATGTCTTAAGTATTTAAGATCCGAGGGTCGATAGTTTAATTGAGATTGATTTGATGGCTATAGTTTTCAACGCAACATGGTAAGACAGCGACCAACAATTAGAGATAAAGATTATGTTTGTTTAGATTTAAGTTTTTTTTGACTTATAGCATAAAGTCAGTTTTTTTTTTGACTTAATCAGCTTATAAGTCACTCGGTTTTTAAGTCAAGTTTTGGTGTTTGGTAATCTGGTTTTTTATAGGATGTTGGCTTATTGAGTTGTGTGTGAAGGATAAAAAGTCTGAATTGCCTTTGAGGGTTTGAAGGATGTTTTTAAGGATGAATTTAAACTTATTTTTGCATGAAATTTGTAAGTATGACGATACGTGCAAGTTGTAAATATAAAACAAAAAAGATTTTGCTCGTTCGTGCATGTATTAATTTGGACATTGCGTAATAAAAAAATAATATAGAAAGATATATATTAGCCAACCAAACAAAATAATATTCGATCATATCATATTAATGGGAGTGGAGGCATCGGAGGAAAATAATGGAAGCTAGTGGGAAAAAAACAAAAGAGTATGCACTTATATACGGGTGGCATTTTAAGGGTAATTTCAACGAAGTTTAGTGACAAAGGGGTATTTCATTCCACAAAAGCCAAAAAAAGCACATCTATCATGGCTTATGGCTTTTAGGCTTAAAATAGCTTAAACTTTTTATAAGTTGGATGGAAAAGCCACCCCTTTGTTTAGTCTTAGACTTTTTTGCTTATAAGCCACACAAAAAAAAATCCTAAACAAACAGGGACAAAGCCAGAAATCTGAAAGCAGTATAAGGAGTATATGGGGTGTTTGGAACGGCTTGGTTTTTCTGAAAAGCGGTTTCCGGCTAGGCTGCTGGGCTTTCTAGCTGCAGGCTAAATGGCTGGGCTTTTCTGATTTGTTGTTTGACAATCTGACTTTTAGGTAGGCTAGTTGCAGCTTTTGAGATAGGAAATGTCTAAAATACCCCCGATGACAGTAATGGCTTGTTTGATGTCGTTTAACGCAATTAACAACATTTAAGGACATTTGACGACATTAGACAACATTTAACGATCCACTGTCGTGGCACAAGGTAAAACCACATCACAGACGATTCTTAATACAAACCACATGTGATGAGATACATATCACAGACGGTTCGTAATAAGAACCGTCCATGATGACTTAGAGTATCACAGACGTTTCTTGCGCAGAACCGTCTGTGATACTCTAAGTCATCACAGACAGTTCGTGGTTAGAACCGTCTGTGATACTTCATAGACGGTTCTGCGCAAGAACCGTCTGTGATACTCTAAGTCATCACAGGCGGTTCGTGGTCAGAACCGTCTGTGATACTTCACGGACGGTTGTATTTACAAACCGTCTGTGATAGGTTCATATCATAGACGGTTCTAAGAGAACCGTCTATGATAGGTCCATATCACAGACGATTTGTCTTGGAACCGTCTGTGATTATTTTATCACTTCTATGGCTTATTTTGTAGTAGTGACCGCAATAAACGACAACTACCGATATTGAACGTGATTAACGATAATATACTGTAAACAACGCAATTAATCACAATTAATGTATTTAATGATAATTATTATAATAAACATTTATTGCAACAAATAATTATTACAATGAATGAAATATTACAATAAATAATACTAAAAATAATTATTACATAAATAATTCATGCCCCTCCACTTTTTCCGTGCTTGGGACCGGCATCGGCAATGTTAGGTAGTGCCAGAAAAATGATAATCAATGTCATAAATAAAACTCAACCTTGCACCTAGCAAACAAATGAAAGAATATATGGACAAGTGGCAAAACTTTGTGTATGTCCTTAGTTTACATATATACAACAATTAATTTCCCTTGTATAAAATTGCACTCTTGAATATATGGAGAAAATTTTCTTTACTTGCACTCTTGAAACAATTTACAGTAGCCCAGAAACACCTACAGGCAACAGGTGGTAACTGGGCAGAAAATGCAGTGTTGAGCCCAGGTCCAGGCATTCATCAACAATTCAACAAGCTTATGACATGGCTTCTTGCACATTTTGCAAGTAGGCAATGCCAAAGCAAAGTCAGATATGCAAGGTATAGCTCACAGAAAACATGACAAATAGACGATATTCCTACAAATCCATGCTAGCATAATTAAATTTTTGATCATGCTCAATCAGTCAGCAATTCCATGGCATACATGAGTAGCAGCAATTTTAACAGCATGAACACTAAAAAAATTAACCACTGCAATCATTATTCTAAAATTCATCTGACCGAGAAGAGACATACCAAAAGATCCACCCATGATGCAGTGAACAATGTTCTGCCAAGCACAATTTGATCAAGGTACAAACCATATCCTACTAGTAACTAGCACAAAGCATAATCATCCAAAACACACTAGTGTTCTTCGAATTGGGATTAACACATGACATGACAAGCAAAAGGACTACTAGATTAGAATATATCCCAACAAATGCTGCCAATTCAAAATGAGATCACAATATCACCAGTTCAATAGAATGAAACAGCATTTTCAACAATGGTAATCAAACAATGGCAAGGCCAAGTGATAAACAAACATCAAACATAGAATTATTATCAGCACTGTCGGTGTATTAGAACCGATCTTACGTAAAGATTATTTGATTCGGGGGGTCTCCTAGAGATGAAATCACGCAGAGTAGTTGACACGGGATGTTTAGACAGGTTCAGGCCTTCTCCGGAGAGAATAATAACCCTAATCCTGTGTGGTGTGGTATTCTTGATGATCAAGTAAAAGACTAAGACTATTACAGAGAATAGCACTTGTGTTTCTACTTGACTAGCTCTTGTTCGCTGTCTCCCTCTATCCCTCTGATTGATGCCCTTATATAGTCGTGAAGAAGTAGCCGTTTTGTCCTGCGGGAGATGCGCCTAATTAATCCAGTAACGGGCGCATGATGGCAGTAATTACCGACGCCTCGGCTTCTTCACGCCGTCTGGCAATTATCTTCCAGAGATAATGGGGTAATTACACACCATTAATAAGCGGAATAATAGTGCGTGTAGACCATTCGGATTCCTTAATCAATTGGACCCACTCGCCTGTAGGTTTGATTATAAGGTGGTCGAAGTTTACCTGGTCGTAGAAGAACTTACGACCAGGTGGCAGTCGTAAAAGGACTTACGACCAGGTAACAGTCGTAAAAGGACTTACGACTATGTAGTGGTCGTAGAAGGACTTACGACCATGATATAGTCGTAGCAAGACTTACGACTATGGGGGTGATTGTAGAAGAACTTACAATCACTTGTTGGGCTTCTCCCTTATAGATATAAGGGGTACTTCTGGGGACTATGTGACATCATATTTACCCATAATAAGAATTATAGATAAAAGATAAAATGAGGATTATTAGATCCTCGTTAAGCACTAATGTTATTCATGAATTGGGCGCTCAATGCCCAATTGTTCCAGTGTGCAATCATATGCATGAATTGAAGATTGAATGGATGAACAAGTCAGAGCTAAAGCAAAACCAGCCAGTTCCAAATGGATGAACAGAGCATGGAAGAACTCACTTCTTTTATTCATTTGGATAATTTGACACAAAATAATATGCATGAGGATTGAGGGCCTCGGGCCATAACAGTCGGTAACAACGCACAAGGGAGGAGGAGGGGGAGGGCGTCGGTGGCTTGGGGGGTGGAGGGAGGAGGCAGCGGTGGCTTGGGAGGAGGGAGCCGGAGGAGGAGGAGGTGGTTGCCTGGGAGGAGGGCACCGAGGAGGAGGCGCTGCAGCATCGGGGGAGGACGGAGTCGGAGAAGGAGGCGCCGCATCGAGGGATGACGGGGTCGGGGGAGGAGGCGCGCCGTGGAGGACATGTGCCGGGAGGACGGAGGTGCAGGAGGGCGGCGCGGAGGAGGGAGGTGGAGGAGGCCGACAGCCGCGGACGAGATCCATATCCCGATCTAGATCTGGATCCAAGTGAGGCTGGGAGGAGGAGGCATGCGGGCGAGCGGGGGAGGAGAAGGGGGCGGGCGAGCGTGGGAGGAGGGAGACGGCGAGTAGGGGGGCGTTGTCGAGCGGGGCAGGGGGTTGAGGCTGGTTCTGTTGAGGTCGGTCAACCGCACAGACGTTCAAACCAAACATCACAACACAACCACACCGCTCGCGGGAAATAAATTTTACGGGTGAGACCCTCTGATACTCTTTTTCACACACATATGCTACAGTAATATCTAACGAGATATCCTCCCCACAGCCGTCGGATACCTTTTCCCATATGCCACAGTAATACCTGACGAGATGGACGGTTACAAAGAGAGGACTCACGAATGCCCTCCCTATTGAATTTATTTATTTCCCCGCGTGCGCGCGGGCGATGGTGAACCGTCTCGGCGTCTCCCCACCTCTCGACTCGAATCGCGCGTCTCTCTCCGTTTAACTCATCAGAGCGCTTGTACGACGCGTGAGCTTAACATCATCTGGCTCATCTGTTCCCACGCAGCAGACGTAGTCCACGTCACGTTTGTCGAGGCTGGCGAGTTTGTTTCGTCGTAAGAGCATCGTACTGCTTCTATAGTACACGAAGCAATTTCCTTAATTCATTTCCGTTTCCACTCGCGCGCACTGCCGCGCACGTATATATTCACACAAGCGCCCACGCTCCGAGATGGGCACGGCCGCGCGCTTGAACCGACGCGACGCGAGAAGACACGACAATCCTGTACTGACCCGATCATCGTCCACCCACGAAATCTTCTGCGACTTCCCAATCCGATCCAGATCCACAGGCGCGTTATAGCCATGAAGTTCGTGTGCTTCGGCGGCGCGGTGGCCGTCGCCGATGACGCGGGCGACGACGAGGCGGTGGTAGCTCGCCACCGGAGTCGTCGCCGGGGGCTGTCGACGTTCCAGGGTAAGTTCTTGTCCGGTAACAAGAGCAAGAAGCCGTCGTCTGCGTCGGTGCTGTTGCCGCCGGGGACGAAGAGGTCGCCGGGCCGGGAGGTAGAGGATGTTTACGACATGATTGTTGGGGCGGGGAAGTCATCGTCGGTGCCGTCCTCGTCGGCGCTGAGCTCCTCGGCGTCTCTGGACTCGTCCTGCACGTCATCTTCCTGCTCCTCCTCCCTGTCGTCCTCCTCCTCCTCGTCGTTCTTGGAAGTGCTGCCCCCGCCGATGAATCGACCGGAGAAGAGGTCGCCCGCGGCGGGGGCGGCGGCGGTAGTGGTGTGCCTCGTGATGATGCTGCTCTGCGGACGGGTCGGGGCCACCCTGCTCACCTTGACGGCGCTCTACTTTTTCCCGCTGCTGTGGCCGGTGAGTGCCAAGGCCGGGGGGAGCGAGGTGGAGCACGACGTGGCGTCGGTGAGGAGGGAGGAGACGATGAAGAGGAAGGTGGTTATGCAGGGGTTCTTCTTGGTGAGGAACCGCAACAAGTGATTCATGTTTTTCTCCTTTTTCTTTCTTTTTTTTTTGTGAAGAGAAGCACAAGAGTACCCCCCCCCCTCCGGTCAGAGAGGTTATGTAGTTATAAATTACGGACTCCGTGTAATCAAACCTATACCAGAATTGCTTGTAGAATGATAATTTTGCGAAGAAAAAGTTACTAAGATAAAAGTAAAAAATCTTGTCTGTTGCAACTTTGAGTTCCCTTCATGTACCGGAACAAACTCCCATCGTATTCATGCGTAAGCGCTGCAGCCATCCATTTTGTGAGTGAATAAACAGTACTCTACAGTGATGTTATAGTAAGTAACAGTAAGTATTTACTGTAGCAGTGAAACCACTGTTCGCCTCGTCGTAGGACCCCAATCCGCTTCATGCGTAGCTAGTGGAGACAAACTTTAGCCAACTTTGCAATAATGCAAGTATTTCTATACTCGCGTGCGAGTAGCTTTTAAGGAACTTACAGATGATTGGCCCTTTGCGCTCGTATTCTTTGTGCTTCTCTTGTCATTCATGCATGGCTAGCTGATGATAGCATAGATTGGCCGAAACTGATATCTCTTTGTGCTTCTCCTGTCATTCATGCATGGAGTGAAAATGATGTGGACACAAACAAAATCAGGCAAATATCTCGTGTTCTAGAAATCGGTATAGTTTTGCACACATTTTCTAGGTATATTTAAAATCTAGATTGACTCCTTTTATTTCTGCAAGAACTGATTTAGGCCTTTCGGGAGAATGATGAGCCAGTTATCACATTTCCGACTGAAAGAAAATGGTTTTTCGCGTGGTATTGAGCCATTGGTGCGTCCAGAAATTGAAGGGGTGAGGAAAAGTGAAACAATCGGCCCCTCAACACCTTAGAATATGATACGCAGGATTATTAATTTAATCGAGTTCTTATGTTAATGTGTCGCCCGCTGACTAGCCAAAAGGAATTAGTGATGTCATGGTGTATAGTATTTCATATGCTTTGGCACTGTTCTATTTCGGCTATCAGATCGAATATACCAGCCAGTGGCAGGAGTATCTATATAATTTTGCCGTTTTCGCTATCCGTAAGTTGATCGGTTTTTTTATTAACTCTTAGTCGATTTTTATGGTTTTTTTATTAGCTTTGAGTTGTATTCTGATTTTGATACAATGGTTAGTTTTTAAAATGTAGCTTATACGCACAAGTAATCTTATGTATAGATATCCCACTATTCAGGGGCGGACAGTCGGGGCTAGCGCCCCCAGGCAAACTACTGTTGGCCGGTAACTTGGTGTTCAGCAAGTCACAAGCATGTAAGTCCCATTAACACCCCTTAAATTTTTGATCGGGATTCGCCACTGCTCGTATTTTACAATGAAAACAAGGGAAACATGAACATTCTTGCTAATATGATCTACTGTAGCAATATGGAGTAGCATTTTGGTTTTCTTGAGAGAAAAAATGTATAGTTCCTTTTTTTGTTGGAATGTATGGTGATGAGGACATCCCTACGATGGATACAGCCGCGCCTACATATACCACTCATCCACTACAAGGATCTCTTACTCGAGCTCGTGCTCGCCAACTTAATTATCAGGTGAATTCGTTCCTATGTTTATATATTACTGAGAATAAACTGCTACCTAATGCAAGTGATTTAATTGTGCTTAGGAACATGGGAACGGATCAAGGAGAGGCTTGTGGAGTTATGGACATGCATGGAAGACATAATGAAGGTCACCACGTCACTTTGGGTCCATGTCAAGCAAGAGTTCGAGTTGGGCTCGTTCTGGATTCGAATTCGGACTGCTGCGATAGTACTAAGTTCAAACAGTCGTAACTTCTTCATACAGACTCCGTTTGGGGTGATTCTGGACTTCATGGGAAGCTTATCAAGTCTACTTTCCAACGGATCCAAGATCATCATCAAACTCCATCCGAGCCGGCCACAATCATCAAAAGTGTCCACGTCTATTTCTAAGTCCGAGTCCAACGGGTGTTGTGCCACCTCCACTTGGGCCCATGGGCCTTGTAACCCTAGGGGCGTGCGTCCACTTCGCTGGCCGCCACCCCCTGGCCGTCTCCCTATATAGGAGCCACCATCTCCTTTTTCTAGAACTGGGATTTTGTTTGATTAGTTTCTCCATTGCGAAAACTCTCGTTCTTCACTTGTGTCGACTAGACCAACCGTAAAGGACCTCTGCGGAATCCCACATTCTGAACTCAATCATATATTTACAATTCAGATTGCTTTTTACCTCGTTCTTGCTTGTTCTTCGATTGCTTGCAGGAATTGATCCTCGTGATCAGGTCAACCGGGTCTTTGGCACGGTTGATAATGACTTGGTGGTTAGTTCAGCGATTGCTTGGTTCGTGCGTGCTGCGTTCGTAGCCTGGATCGTGAGAGTTGACCATCATTCAATTGGAATTTACCCCTCTCACCGAAAGATCGGGACAACAGAGTATATCAAGTGGTATCAGATCTACAGTTCATCGATGAGTCTCTAGTTTTTTATACCTAGAGTCTAGAAAATTGCCAAAAAATCGCATCTACCATCCATACCAAGCCCTTTGAGCCTCGCAATTTTTCTTTTCAGTGCATTACATTGTTGAACTTTCGGTTGCATCGTTGTGTCCTTTGCTGGTCTTAGTGTCTAGTTCCTTTAGAGTTTCGAGTTCTGTTCACGTTTGGTCTCACCGCTGCGGTTGAGTTCGACACACCATCTAGGGAGGCTTTGCCCTAGCTGATCTCGGAAAAGGAAACCTTGCCCAATTTGGAGACAGCAAAAACAGCGTGGTGTTCGCATAAAAAAATAGAGAGAAAAAAACAGAGAGAGAAAAAAACAAAAAAAACAGAGAGAAGACAAAAAAAAAAGAAACGCATATAACTTTTGCATACGACCTCCGATTGGGGTGATTTTCGATCCGTTGGAAACGGAACGAGATGATACATCCGAAAAAGCTTAAGTCAGGTGCATCCGAGTATTTTTATCAAATGCGTACACTCCCGAACGTGCGTGTGAAAAACTTCGACCCCAAAAACCGTCGTTTAGGGACTCAAAACGGGCCCGCAAACAGCCGCAAACCGATAAAAATTCAAGTTTCTCGGAATTTGCTCAAAATTGACAGAGCTCTTTTACAAGTGATTCTAAGGTTCCCCGCGAAGACGGCATCCTTTTTCGATCTTCCAAACTCCGTGTGCGACGTTCTCTAGTTTTGCAGCGCCGCGTCTCTAGTACGGTCTAGCCTAGGACCAGCAACTAACTGGCATTGAACGATTTTTCAGCTTGCATTCACTGAGTCGATTATTGCTGATCCTTGCTACCATATTGAAGCCTTCCGAGCTCCACTTTCTACTAACCCAGCAGGTTCTGTTCCTTGCGATCGTTGTGCTAATCGCAAGTGAGAGTATCACGAACCAGCCACCGGTTGTGCCACCTCCTTGTTGCGTTGGTAAGAGCTTGTAAGAACCTGGTAAGGCATTGTGAGAGAGTGACTTGTGAAACTCCAAAAACCTAGTAGTTTATAGAGATACACTGTGATTTGTTCTTTTCTTTGATACTAACAATGGCAGGTTCATGGTCACAAGGGGAGAATGCAGGCCCAATGTTGAGGATGCGCCTCTCATGCCTCGCACGAAAGACATCATGCAGCAATTTTCACACTTATTGAGTCAACATTCAAAGCGTCTTGAGGCGGTTCTAGATCGCACCAATGACGGTCTTGCTGCGATTGTTACACGTGTGGAGCAGCTAGAGAGAGCTCCACCTCCTGCTGCTGCTGTCGGTGTTGCACCACCGCGCCGTAACACATCCGTTGCTAGCTCATTGGCCGATGAGATAGAAGATGAAGTGAACCCATATGTTGCTGATACGGAGTCCGATGGTGGTTTCAATCCCAACAATGGCTGTGATCATCAGCAACGACGCGTCAATCGACAAGGTATACGAAGAGACCCACCACGTGAGGTACATGATCGTAATGATGCACTTGGTAAAATTAAATTCACTATGCCTCCTTTTGCTAGAAAATATGATCCTGGTGCTTACCTCCATGGGAGTTAGTCGTAGACTAAAAATTTGCATGCCATGAATTTTCTGAAAATAAAAAGGTTAGGGCTACTACTAGTGAGTTCACTGACTTTGCATCTATATGGTGGAATGAATTGTGATGTAATGAACAAAACATACCTAGAACATGGAATGCTATGAAGAGAGCTATGAGAGCTAGATTTGTGCCTTCATATTATTCTCGTGATTTGCTGAATAAATTACAACGTTTAAGACAAGGTAGTAATACAGTAGAAGATTACTATCAAGAATTGCAAACTGATATGTTACGTTGTGGTTTAGAAGAAATCGAAGATGCTAGAATGGCTAGATTTTTAGGAGGACTTAACCAGGACATTCTAGATTATAAGGAGTATAATTCTATCACTCGTCTGTTCCATCTTGCTTGTAAAGCTGAACGTGAAGTGCAGGGAAAACAGTCTCGCTCCCGAGGCTCTTTTGGAGTTTCTTTGCGGGTAGGCAAAATCAAAGCGATCAGTGGGCGGCGCCATCCCCTGCTGTCCCTGCAGGTAGCCGTCCTCCCCTCCCCTCTGGTCATAGGCGACTAGCAAGCACCACTCCCCGAGCCTCCGACGCAAGGAAATCAACTTCGGTTCAGCAAACTCAGGTCTCTACCTCGGTTGCTTCCACCGGGCGAACGCGAGACATACAATGCCATCGCTGCAAAGGCTTCGGGCACATAATGAGAGATTGCCCAAATCAGCGGACACTTCTTGTTAGAGATGATTGTGAGTATACTTCATCTAGTGATATTGATGAAGAACATTAATTGCTTGTAACTGACCCCGCAGGTGAGCAATTTGAAACTGAACATGACGAAGAACGTTTTGGAGCTGAAACAAGTGATAAATTTTTTTAGCATAATTGTGAAGTGTGTCCTCAGTGCTCAAATGGAGCGTGCTGAACAGAATCAACGCCACAATCTGTTTCAAACAAAATTTATGGTCAATGAGCGTTCTTGTCGTGTGATTATTGATGGAAGAAGTTGCAATAATTTGACTAGCATTGATATGGTTGACAAGCTTGCCTTGATCACACAACAGCACCCTCGTCCTTACCACATTCAATGGTTTAATTCATGTGGTAAGTTGAAGGTAACTCACATTGTCAGAGTACACTTTTCTATTGGCTCATATCGTGATTTTGCTAATTGCGATGTCGTACCTATGCAAGCATGTTCATTACTGCTAGGTAGACCATGGCAATATGATAAAGACATTGTGCATCATGGTAGGACTAATCAATATACTCTCATGTCTAAAGGAAAGCGAATCACTTTGCTACCCATGTCTCCAGAAGTAATTTTAAAAGATGAATTAGAAAGAGTGGATAGAGATAAAGAGAGTAGCAAAACTAAAAATCAGATTGTAGCTAAGGAACTTGCACTGCATAAGAAGAAGCAACCTAGTGCTAAGGAAGGTGAAATTAGATTGAATGGTTCTGTTTTGTTAGCTACCAAGTCTGATATGAGTGAGGTAGAAGCTGGTAATTCTGGTTGCTATGCTTTAGTGTGCAAAGCAACTTTATTTTCATTTGAGGATATGCCCCCTCTTTGTCTCCTCATTGTTACTCACCTTTGCGTGAATATGACGATGTATTTCCAAGTGAGGTACCACCGGGCTACCTCCAATTAGGGGCATTGAACATCGATTGACTTGATCCCGTGAGCTTCACTACCCAATCAGGCGCCATACCGCATAAACCCGGAGGAGACTAAGGAGATTGAGCGTCAAGTGCAAGACTTGCTTGACAAAGGGTACGTACGCGAGAGCCTTAGTCCATGTGTTGTTCCTGTACTTTTGGTTTCAAAGAAAGATGGGTCATGGCGTATGTGTGTTGATTGTAGAGCTATCAATAACATTACAATTAGATATCGTCATCCTATTCCTACGTTAGACGACATGCTTGATGAATTAAGTGGCTCTATTTTATTTTCTAAAGTTGACTTGCGTAGTGGATATCACCAAATTCGCATGAAATTAGGAGATGAATGGAAAACAGCGTTCAAAACTAAGTTCGGTTTGTATGAGTGGTTAGTGATGCCTTTCGGTTTAACTAATGCACCTAGTACTTTCATGAGATTGATGAACGAAGTATTGCGTACTTTCATTGGTAAATTTGTGTTGGTTTATTTTGATGATATATTGATATATAGCAAATCGTTAGAGCAACATCATGACCATTTACATGCTGTTTTTAATGCTTTACGTGATGCACGTTTATTCGGTAACCTTGAGAAGTGCACCTTTTGCACCGATCGAGTTGCGTTTCTTGGCTATGTTGTTACTCCACAGGGAATTGAAGTTGATCAAGCTAAGGTTGAAGCAATACAGAGTTGGCCGACTCCTAACACGGTCACACAGGTGCGAAGCTTTTTAGGACTGGCTGAATTTTATCGCCGCTTCGTGAAGGATTTTAGCACAATCGCTGCCCCATTGAATGAGCTCACTAAGAAGGGCGTGCTATTTGTGTGGAGCGCCGCACAGGAGAACGCATTCACCACACTAAAAGATAAGTTAACTCATGCAACCCTACTCCAACTCCCTGATTTTAATAAAACTTTTGAACTAGAATGTGATGCTAGCGGAATTGGTTTAGGTGGCGTGTTGTTACAAGAAGGTAAACCGATAGCATACTTCATTGAGAAATTGAGTGGGCCTAGTCTGAACTATTCTACTTATGATAAGGAATTTTATGCACTATTTTGAACTTTAGAAACTTGGCAACACTATTTATGGCCCAAAGAATTTGTTACACATTCTGATCATGAATCTTTAAAGTATATTCGAAGTCAAAGTAAACTAAATCGTAGACATGCAAGGTGGGTTGAGTTTATTGAGTCTTTTCCTTATGTCATAAAACACAAGAAGGGAAAGGAGAATGTTATTGCTGATGCTTTGTCTAGGAGATATACCATGCTTTCACAACTTAACTTTAAAATTTTTGGATTAGAGACCATTAAAGAGCAATATGTGCATGATGCTGATTTTACAGATGCCTTGTTGAATTGTAAAGAAGGGAAAACGTGGAACAAATTTGCTATTAATGATGGGTTTGTGTTTCGAGCTAACAAGCTATGCATTCCAGCTAGCTCTGTTCGTTTGTTGTTACAGAAAGCGTATGGAGGCAGGCTGATGGGACACTTTGGCGTGAAGAAAACAGAGGATATACTTGTTGATCATTTCTTTTGGCCGAAGATGAGACGGGACGTCGAGCGCTATGTTGCTCGCTGCACTACATGTCAAAGAGCTAAGTTACGACTTAATCCTCATGGTTTATACATGCCTCTACCTGCTCCTAGCGCCCATGGGAAGATATTTCATGGACTTTGTTTTAGGATTGCCTAGAACACGTAGGGAGAGATAGCATATTCGTGGTTGTTGATCGATTTTTCAAGATGGCTCATTTTATACCATGTCATAAGAGCAATGATGTCGCCCATATTGTCGATTTATTCTTTCGTGAAGTTGTTCGATTACATGGTGTACCTAATACTATAGTTTCGGATCGTGATGCTAAATTTTTAGCCATTTTTACGAACTTTATGGGCTAAATTGGGGACTAAATGTTATTTTCTACTACTTGTCATCCCCAAACCGATGGACAAATTGAAGTTGTGAATAGAACATTATCTACAATGCTTAGGGTGTGTTGAAAAGAATTTAAAATGTGGGAAGAATGCTTGCCTCATATTGAGTTTGCTTATAATCGCTTCATGCATTCTACTACCAAGATGTGCCCTTTGAGGTTGTTTATGGTTTTATGCCTCGTGCTCCTATTGATTTAATGTCGCTTCCATCTTCTGAGAAATTGAATTTTGATGCTAAACAACGTGCTGAATTGATTTTAAAAATGCATGAGACAACCAAGGAGAATATAGAGTGCATGAATGCTAAATATAAACTTGCTGGTAGTCAGGGGAGGAAACATCTAACTTTTGAACCAGGTGATCTTGTTTGGTTGCACTTGAGAAAAGATAGGTTCCCTGAATTGAGAAAGTCAAAATTGATGCCTAGAGATGATGGCCCTTTCAAAGTGTTAAAAAAGATTAATGATAATGCATACAAGCTTGAACTGCCTGCAGATTTTGGGGTTAATCCCACATTTAACATTGCAGATTTGAAGCCATACTTGGGAGAAGAGGACGTGCTTGAGTCGAGGGCGACTCAAATGCAAGAAGGAGAGGATGATGAGGACATCTCTACTATGGATACAGCCGCGCCTACATATACTACTCATCCACTACAAGGATCTCTTACCCGAGCTCGTGCTCGCCAACTTAATTATCAGGTGAATTCGTTCCTATGTTTATATATTACTGAGAATAAACCGCTACCTAATGCAAGTGATTTAATTGTGCTTAGGAACATGGGAACGGATCAAGGAGAGGCTTGTGGAGTCATGGACATGCATGGAAGACATAATGAAGGTCACCACGTCACTTTGGGTCCATGTCAAGCAAGAGTTCGAGTTGGGCTCGCTCGATTCGAATTGGATCCGCGATAGTACTAAGTTCGAATAGTCGTAACTTCTTTATACAGACTCCGTTTGGGGTGATTCTGGACTTCATGGGAAGCTTATCAAGTCTACTTTCCAACGAATCCAAGATCATCATCAAACTCCATCTGAGCCGGCCACAATCATCAAAAGAGTTCACGTCTATTTCTAAATCCGAGTCCAACGGGTGCTGTGCCACCTCCACTTGGGCCCATGGGCCTTGTAACCCTAGGGGCGTGCGCCCACTTCACTGGCCGCCACCCCCTGGCCGTCTCCCTATATAGGAGCCGCCATCTCCTTTTTCTAGAACTGGGATTTCGTTTGATTAGTTTCTCCATTGTGAAAACTCGTTCTTCGCTTGTGTCGACTAGACTAATCAGAAGGACCTCTGTGGAATCCTACATTCGAACTCAATCATATATTTGCAATTCGATTGCTTTTACCTCGTTCTTGCTTTTCTTCGATTGCTTGCGGGAATTGATCCTCGTGATCAGTCAACTGGGTCTTTGCACGGTTGATAACGACTTGTGGTTAGTTCAACATTGCTTGGTTCGCGCGTCTTCGCGTTCGTAGCCTGGATCGTGAGAGTTGACCATCATCCAATCGGAATTTACCACTCTCACCGAAAGATCGGGACAACAGAGTATATCAAGTGGTATCAGATCTACATTCCATGACAATGTATCATGCATGGCATTTTGATACATTACACCGACACAACCAGTCCAAATTAAGCAAAGATGTGGGTTCCTACCCATGGGCCTTTGCTGATAGCTAATGAGGTTTCAGAAAGTGGTCATCAGTCATCACCTTCTACATAGTGGAGAAGATGCTTTATGGGCTATCTAGTGATACCAAGAGGCCTACACTGCTACTAGCCGTAGCTTCGTTACTAAGAAATGGAACATAAGTTGTAGACGTGTTAAACCCTAAAAGCCCTGGGCCTCACAAGATTAAACTAAGATGGCTTTTCCTGCTTTAGTATAGCATCCATTGTGATTAACTATATAGAACGCTTAGGATTAATTAACTAAAAGCGGAATACACCTGAGCATGATTAACCTAATATGGTTTGGGCTCGTGGAACGCATGCACACTCTAAACATGGTTTGATTATACATGGTGGTTGCTGTTTACTTCATAGCTCTGAACATGTTTTTCACATGTTCAGAATCTTGCAGGTTAGTCAGGCCAGACCTGTCATGTGTGTGGTAAAAAAATGTAACCTACTAAGCTAGGCATTTGCAGATGTAGTCTGATGCAAAGTACTGGACTGGACTAGGTCAATTTTGTTCTAGTCCTAGCCCATGATGCAAAATAAATAACATGTTATCAGCTCTGATTTTAGTTGCAAGTCAACTAAAAACTCCAAAATTTGCACTTCAGACTCAGTTTGGGATGTATAAATTTTAGGGAATCATGGTGGAACTGGTGAATTGCTGTGTATCGATGTTTCTTGTAAAGTTTCTGTGTTCCAAACAAGCACTGTTACGTAAAGTTTTTTTGCGAAACTTACTGAAGATATTTTCCACGATATAATTATTAGAATGTACCACTGTCGAAGAAAGGAAAAGCGAGGCTAAAATTAGGCCGATCGTGAGAAAGTAGGAAGAATGATTGGCATTTGACAGGGAAAAAAAGTGCCTCCAAGAACTAAAGATATCAATCCGTGCACACACGCAGGCAAGCACACTGATACGCATTCAAGTGCGAGCAGCAAATGGTTTGGTAAAGGGTGAACCCTAGGGCAAAGTCCTATAGTGAGCTGTCCTTCAATCCTTATCCCACATGGAGGAAAGAAGCAAAATGAAAAGAAAAACATCCTGCAATAGCCAGGAGGCAGCAGCCTTTTATTATTGAAACTTTGCAAGCTTTAGTCGGCTTAATCCTTTTCAATGATTGTACTAATACATCTGCTTATCCTGACGAAGTCATGGGTATTCTGAAACCTCCAGCATGTGTACACTGAATGGGAATCATATCTCAGTTCTCAGATTGGGTCGTCCGCAATTACACACATATTTGTGGCAGCTGAGCGTAGAGATTTGATCCCATAAGTTATTTATGCATGCAATGCAAATATGTAATTTTTAATCTTTTGTGCATGTACAGATGTACTTAGTTAACTAATTATCTCTTCTTAAAGGGGGAAAAAAGGAAAATGGTGTTAACCAAGAGTAGTGGAGAGCAAATTTTACAGGAAACAGCATTAGCCAAAGAAGGAACACCACCAGGGGAGAACATTCCATTTCATTCATGTCAATATGTCATTGGAACTCTATGTTACATCGAGAAATTTACACTTGGATTCAGACAAGCCTTGAGCATCATGGCATAACGTAGATACCGGCCTTGAATCTAAATAAATCCAATACATCATAAAAGCTATCACTGAAGAATTGCACCCAACATCCAGATAAGGTTGCTGCCAATCAAGTTCTTCAGACTGGATACAGCAAACAGGCAGAGAATTGCAGTACAGATGATTTCCTCGCAGGACAATCCACGAATTCTTCTTTTCGAGAACACGCAGAAGAGATCCACCAATTCTTTTAGGATTTGTGCAAACGTTAAGGAGATATGGACTAGACTGCTATTATTCACTAGTCCTGCTCCGGTTGGGCTGATGGGACGAGCGGCTCATGTTCATCAGCACCATTTGATGTTCTGTCCATGCCACACAACTCTGGGGATTTTATAGGCACAAATGAGGACTTGTGTAGAGAAGCGAAAGCCTTGTTTCCTTCACCGTTGCTTCCTAAACAAATGGTATCACCTCGCCCATGCCAGACACCACACTGGACATTATTCATCTCCAAAGTTCTAGCCTCCTGCTCATTGAAATGCTAGCAACTGTGAGGTTAAGAGACCAATAACAAACAAATTTGGTGAACTGGGGCTTCAAAGGGGTTTATATATATAACCTGGCACAGCGTACAGCAAGGGCAGATGAGATGGAGAACACAGTCATCTAGACTGCTATCAGTACCCTGTAAGCACAAAAAAAGGTAAACAATCAGCTTGATTACAATAAAGACTTCCAGCCAATGAGATGACTGACTTTTCTTCAGGCTTCATGTTTGGTAATTCATGAATTAAAGTACATACACCAATATGTACTAAGAAGTTGACATCATAGTTTTATCGTCATAGCCCATAGATATAAGTAACCTGGCACAGAGTATGCCAAACTATAGATAAACCTCAAGGTTTCAGTTATTGTTTATTTGAGTAAAGCAAAATGATATAACAAGATTCAGAAAAGTCCAAGGTTGTGAATTGGGGTGCTAAAATTTGTTAGAGATGGTGCGATGCAAGAGAAGACAAGCGGCATAATCAACTTCATTAAGCACTACTACTAGGCTCTAGCACACTAGCAACTTGTTTCAAAACTTTATTTGAAAATGGTAATGCCAAGAAATACTTACACGGATATTGAACTGCTTCCTGATTCTTCTTCGGGAGTAACCGGTATAGATTGCTATCACGAGAACAGAGCCAAGTCCCATATACAAATATATATGATTCCTTGTTACAGAAAAGGCAACTAGGCTGACCAGAACAGCTACTAACAAAACGAAGTAAAACATTCCCTGAAATAATTTCATCTTGAATCAGCAGGGTGAATAAGAGTTAAAGAAACCAACATAAGCTTATGAGCAGACCTCCATTCAGGGAAGCTTACTATAAACTTGGAAACGCCAAAATCAATGGGAACAAGAATGTGGCACAGAGCACAACAATGATTGTATTTCAATAAAGACTTGGCAAGTGAGCAGGAAAATAAAGAAAATGCTGATAAAATTTTCCTTTGCAGAAAGGAGGATAAAACTGTCGAGTTTAAGGGAATAAGCGACCTAATCTATAATAGATATAACAGGAGCTACTTTGAACAGGAATATAATCTCTTTTTGTCATATTGTCTGAGCCTCTGAGGTGAACAAACTGGCGATATAATTTAAGAAAATAAATGGACATATTTAATGTTGAATGAGACGAGAAATTCCAAGAATATTTTTTATATAAGAAGCACCGACTGAGATAAAGATATATTAAGTTGGTATTTCAAGACCAAGCGAGTGGTTAAAATAAGTAACAAATACTAGTGATCCATCTGGCAAGTCCAATGTGCAGTTTGATTCTCTCCAACATATAATATAACTAGAGAACATTTTACTAGAACTTATCCTTTACGGGATGAATAACAAGCTTGAAATAAAGAGAGGCGAGATGCTGTTCAGGTTGACCAGGTCTAAGACATACCACAGGAATACAGAATTATCTAAGCAAATGCTGTTCACATTGCCAAGTCAAAGATCTTATGCAGCAGCCACTCCGTTGTATAAGCATGGAGCTAGGGAAAAGACAGCTTTGCTATATTTGTATAGATAGCTAACATGATATCGGCTGGCAGTTAAAAAATTGTCAATTATAAAAAATATAAGAGCAATTCTATCAAATTTGTCCACCTCTCTGGCATGAAGAGGAAATCAGGAGCAATAAAGAACTAAAATAAAGTATGCAAACAAAAATACGCACTCAAAATACAAAAAGCTTTTTATCAACACTAACTTGGCAGTACCTTGGTGGTGAAATAAGCAAAAGCACATACACACTCTTCATCTCTTCCTGACCACTATATTTTTATTATATACTCGATGTAAAAAAAAGTGCACCAATAAGATACATTCTATAATGGACTCAGCCTATTCCCAACAGAAGGTTTTCCTACTTCCTACCAACAGCAGTATCAAATAGCCTCATGCGGCTTTACATGCTTAACTCCACAGCAATGTGACTAAACTTTTTGCATAGGAAAATGACAAGCAGGAAATGGACGACATAGTCGTATTCTGATGACAGGATTATCTGTACCTGAAGGAAGCAAGATCCAAGATTGGCTCTCCGCATGTTCTTGCCAAACCTATAGCATGGACAACTGCAAACAGTTGCAAGCAAACAAATACTTTAAAATAAAGCACAGCAAAGTTTAATCACAGTTGAACATTAAAATGTAGTATACATAAGAAAATGGATTTTTTTTTTTTTGGCAAAGACGCTCTAGAATAGAGCCAAAGCAGAAGGGGAAATACAGCACTTTGGGGAATGTTCCCTGGTAACTTAATCATCTTAAATATGTCGAATTTTCTTCCACGATTGTAGCTAGGAGAATTTTCAAGAAGTGAAACTCAGAAGCCCTCACAAAATTCTGATGGGTGTTCATTATTAAATTTAACCAACCTAAAATCCGAGAGAAAATAAGACGGCGTTATTTTATCATTTATCTCCATAAACCTTGCTAATCTGAATGAAAATCTCACTGAATTAGAGAACAAAGGATGGCATTTCAAGCAGTATTCCATCAGAGATTTCAGCCTTCTCTATGGACTCCGCATAAAGACAGCCCCGTTTGTTCCCAAATCCGCACAAAATCAATCATCCGTTTGGATAAATCGACTTAAAACACTGAAATGACCAAGCTTTCCCCTCGCAACCAACAGAACCAGATCCTTCCAAACACGAATCCAACCAATACAGCTTGATGAAACGAGGAAGAGTTAGTTCCACCTACCACGCGGCCTCGAGCGCGATTCGCCTGTCCTCCAAGCAATCCAGCACCACGTCCCCCTCCCACATCCTCTGCACCCCTCCTCCTCCACCACCACCTTCCGCCGCCACCGCCGACGTCGCCGCCCCGGAGGCGCCCTTCCTCCTCTCCGCCGCCAGCGCCACGGACGCGCACAGCATGTCGAAGTCCAGCACCGCCATCGCTTCCTCCTCCCCCTCGCTCTCCCCCTCCTCCTTCTCCGGCCTGCTCCTCGCCGCCGTCGACACCTCCTCCCCCCGCCCCGCCGCCTCCTCCGCCGCCGCCATTCAGCCTCTCTCTCTCTCTCTCTCTCTCTCTCTGCTCTGAAGCTTTCTGTTTCGTATTGCGTTACTGGATTCCGTATTGCGCCGGGTTTTTAACGTCTTAATCCTGGGGGCGCATTAAGTTTAACTAACAGTTCGCGCTAACTTCGAAAACCAACCACCCCCACAGACAGGTGGGTCCAACAGAGAGCCGTGGCACGAGGTTGCTGCCACGGGCCCACGTGACAGTGAATTAAGTTGGATAACACGTGAGTACAGCTGTACAGGCAGGGACGGGCGGCCTTAATTATTGGTGGTTAAATTGGGTAATTAACCCGTGGGGTTGCTGCTAATACTAATGCGCGTGACTGGAGTGAGTAGTTTAGTGGTGGTTGAGTTGGGTTGAGAGACGCCGCCCTCCTCCTCCATACTGGTGGTGGTGGGCCCGTGGGTCCCGGGTGTCAGTGGGAGTAGGTGGCTGCGTTCCTATCTCCTGCTCTGATCAGGTCCCGAGTCGGTAAGGCAGCCGCCGCTTGGGGGCACCGAACGTGCACCTGAAATTTAGCATCATCGAAGGCACGTTTGGCCTCGCTGACGCTAAAAATTCGGTGGCCATGCTTTGCATTGCATCTGCAGAAGCATAAATTAGTTTTACCAAACCGAACAGAATGCCATTCTTTTTATCTTCCATTTTCTTTCTTATGGAAAAGCGGGCTAGAGATATTCGTTTGTAGGAAAAGTGTTCCGATCTTATATAAATGTTGGAAACTTGTCTTCTGTGTCTATGATGTTAATTTTTACTATATACATTTGTCTATTTACTGAAAGGAATATATGTAGACTGTAGTTGTTCTTTTTTCTATATTTTACTTTGTCTTCATGAATTATGTAGGAGTTGAACTTGCAATTATTGTGATCATTAGTTTACAAATAGTTTGCTTGAGTTTTGATCTTCAGTTTACAAACAGCTTGCTTGAGTCTAATTATTTTGGAATATGATAATCTTGTTTTAATGTTTCATTGTTCACGTGCTACCACTGAATTATGATATAGTTGGTATATAGTTTCATAACTTTATTTTTTTGTGTACATTGCATACCCTAACTAACTATTTGTAAAAAATAGTGTTAGGGTAACGGTAAAAGAAGTGTAAGCCGTCTTTAAAAATAAACGAACAGTAAGCAAGAGTTTCCTTCTCATCTGCAACTAAAGTAGTGCACCCATGATTTGTAGTGGCAAAAATGTACAAATCTCAAGTACACATAGCTATGCCTAAGAATGAAGCAGCACACACAGTGAGTGCCTGTTTATTTAGTAGTTTTTTAGACGCAGTGTTGTTTGCTTTCACACGGTAATGGTCGGCAAGCAGGCACGAGCACAATTGATTGGGTAAAGCAAGGGATGTCGTGCCGCCACAAGGAGATGTGGGGGGAAAGGGACGGCATCCGAGCCGTGAGCTGTGGACCATTGGTGGTGCAGCGGCAAGTGGGCCGTGTCTGCATTATTGCAATTGGTTGCTTGTGTTTCACTTTAAATCCTACACGTACCTGGGAACGCGTCACACGAGCCGTTCAAGCCAAGCAGTTGCAAGGTTTTTTTTAAGACAGCCAAGCAGTTGCAACTAGCAAATCGTAGTTATGTGTTTTTGTTTCCTCGGGTGCTCGCATATTCTGATTATTTTTTAGCTTAGATCGGCCCAAGAAAGCATATTAGTTTTGTGTAAGGGTTGAGACTGTATGGGCCAAAAATTAAGGCTTAGTTGGGCCAAAATATCATGTTTGCCTAACCGCCCACTGTTGCATTCAGCTGTAAACTGTTTCACTAACGTTGACTTTGGTAACGAAGCGTGCGAACTTTGGCTTTTCATACCAACCCACTATTTGACCCGAACTCCTCTCTAGTCATCTCCCTCCTCCACATCCTCTCCCACCTCCACAGGTGGCCGACCGCCACCGCTCCCGCCCCACCCCTCTGTGCCACCAACTTCTCCTTCCTCCCCACCCCGGCCGCTGGATCGTCCGGCACTTCCGCGTCCCCTAGGGCGACAGTGACGAGGAGACACCGATCTTCACGGAACTCAAGGTGTGCGACCCCTTGCACTAGCAGTTCCTCTTGCTTCCCCCGATCCCTGATGACTTGGCCACCTCGGTGGAGCACCCACTCTTTGTGGCATTCGCGCGCTGGTGCGAGCCCTTTCTCGCTCCCCACGGCGAGGAGGCGGCGGCGGTGGAAGAGACGTCATTTAGAGTGATCTAGATGGTGCAATGCAAAGCTAAGCTGGTCACCTTCATTTTCTCTTTGAGCACTGGATAGTGGCGAGCCGTTGCATCCTTGGGTTGGGCGATCTGAAAACAGGCACGGGCGTCTCGTCGCAGAGCCCTGTGTTCTCCGGGTGCCAATATGCATGTCGCTGCTTCTACTAGGTGATGGATTGGAGGGACAAGTTGCTCGTGCTTACACCCGGAGGATGGAGCTCTCCATTGCTGACCTCCCACCCGGTTGCCACATGCTACAGATCGTTGTTGTGGAGGCAGGGGAAGGTAGGCCTGCAATTTTGGCTCTCCACGATCAAATTGCGGGTAGCACATTTGATCTGCATTATACCATTAAGCGAGACCATGGTGAAGCGAATGGGTCTCCCCTCATGAATCAATAAGTAATATGGGACTAAAGTCACTAAACTAGACAACCATACATCATAGGCTTTAACCGTACCTCATTTAAATAAAGTGTCTACATGGCTGGGTCTAACATGCCAATATTATAATATGATTAAGCCAATATCCTAATGAGCCGGTTTAGGTAAAATGTTCACACACGTGGGCCTTCGAACGGGAATGTCATGACACTGCAAATCATTTTACAATTTCATAACCCCTTTTTCTTACTACTAATTTTAGACCGTTTGAGGCTGAGCGCATGAACTTCCAATTTTCACCATTATGACACTCGAACAGTCGAGCCCATTCAGTGCAAACACTCCAAAAGGCCCAAGCTGCTAGATCCATCAATCCCCTTTCTCCCTTTGCCGGAGGCGGGTGGTCGGCCAGCAATGGCGTCGACGTCCTACCGCTGCCGATGCCATGATGTCCCGACGCCGGTGCAGCAGCTGCCGATCCTCACCGACGACCTCCTCACGGAGATCTTGATCCTACTCCCCACCCTCGCCGATCTCCTTGTCGACCTCAGCCGTGCCTGCAAAGTCTACATCTCTTTCCGCCGCCTATCACTGACCCCTCCTTCCTCCGCTACTACCGCTCCCTCCACTCACCGCTCCTCGTCAGATTCATCCACCTCGACGGCTTAGAACCTGCCCAGGCGCCCCACCCTTCCGCGCCGCTCGCCTGTGCCTTTGCTCACGCCGCTGACTTCTCTTTCGACTGCCTCCCCACCGGCAGATGGTGCAGCAGCTGGTACCCCTGCAACGCCCGTGATGGCCGCGATCTCCTCGAGTGCATCTCAGAGGAAGGGGAAGGTGGTTGCTTCTTCACAGGCCTCGCGGTGTGCGACCCCTTGTTCCGTCGATACCTGCTGCCACCTCCCATACCTGACGATCTACTAGCATCCGTCGTGGTCCAGGAACATAATCTCTACATTTTCACCGCCTTCCTCGCTCCTTCTAGCATCGACGAGGATACACCATTCAAAGTTATCGACATAACGCACGGGGTGCATCTACTAGCTGAGATGCTTTAAGCGTACTACCTGAAGATCTCATATTGTATTGGTGTCACTTTGTATATGGCTATTTTTATGAAAATGATTGTATCACGTCTATATTTATAAAATAAAAGTTATTATATTCCTTGAATAAATTAACATTTATAAATATTAGTAAGTATGTGATTTGTTGGTAGAGCTCTTTAATTTATGTATGATATCATTCTAGAATGTCTTTGGTTGGGAACTAGTGACTTATAGATCAGTACATGTATTGATTGATGACTGCGTTTCACTAGTCATAGATAAGGGGGATATCGAATAAATAGTGCGAGCACATGTTAGAGAACATGATGTTAGATTGACCTACTTTGAGACACTATTGAGATTATTATATTTCTATGTGTCATCCGTTGGTCTTAAGCAATGATGGTATATAATCCTTAGACTTGAGATCAGTATGGTTTCATACCTATGTAACATTACTAGAGGTTACCATATGTTACCCCGTAACTGGGTAGTTATAAAAGTAACTTCGGGTGTGTTATGCAACATACGGAGAGATATGACTAGTCGGATATGATATTTGCCCCTCTAGATAACCTGAGATGTACTCGGATAAAAAAAAATACATGGTCGTTGATGAGGATATCCCTTCCACTGATACAACCATCCCTACTATTTTTGATGTGCGAGGACCGGTTACTAGAGCACGTGCTCGCCAACTAAATTATCAAGTGACTTCATTTCTCATAGTGCATCTATATTCTATGAACTCTATGATGCTGCTTAAAGCATGTGATATTATTTTACTTAGGAATCAATGATCGGAGGCAAGCTAAATGGAGATGATGGCAGCACCAAGTATGGAGATGATCATACGAGGAATGCATATTTCTATACTAAGGCTTAGCAGAATCTAGCATGAAGACTAGATATCAAGTTGTTTAGGTCAATACTTAGTAATATTTGAGTAAAGAAACTTGGTGTTGCACCACCTATGCTAATGGGCCATGGGCCTTGTAATTCGGGCTGGACACCTAGGGTTTATCACTGTTCATGTGGTACTGTTCCCACAGTCAGCGCCCCTCTCTTCCTCCTTTACATAGTGGCCGCCACCTTATGGTTTGAGGGTTTTGTTTATTGAAGTTTAGCTTTGCTACTTTATACTTTGTCCACTTGTTCGGTGAGAACAACAACGATATTATTTTTGAAACCCCACTTATCAGTACCAATTTCATTCATATTTGCAATACATCAGATTGTGTTTTTACCTTATTCTTGTGTGCTTCTTCGGTGTATACAGGAGTTGATCTTCGTGATCAGGTCATCTGGGTATTCGTGCACGGTTGATAACGACTTGTAGAGTAGTTTAGCGATTGCGTAGTTTCGAGCCTTACGAGTTCGTAGCAAGGATCGTGAGAGTTGAGCGACTTCTACTGAATTTATCTTCCCATTGAAAGATCGGGCCAATTCAGGGCCTCCGTGGTTTGTCAATCGTGCCACAAGTGGTCGAAGGGTCGACCACACGATGTTATCCATCACTAGATCAAGAAAAGATTGAACGGTTCATGGATGATATATATCTTACCTGGAGTTCAATTAGATATTGTGAAGCAAAAGGAGAATACGCAACCAGGTTACTTAGTCCGACCAGATATGAAGAGATCGCATGGGAATACAGACTGCTCGTGAGTTGCTTGTAAATGATCATAAACTAGCCGGCGAACTGGTTGTAAGGTGTTACGAACTGGTCGTGACCAGATGCGAACTGGTCATGACTAGATGTGAACCGGTCATGAGTGATAAGGACTTAGTTGCAAATCATATTGTATAAGGTTCGTCTAATATAATCTTTATGTGTATTCAGGAATCGCTGTGTCCTGCTAGGAACCACTGTTGACTTTTGGATTGAAAATGAGTTTTCAGGTCATAACCGATTACGCATGAATCTACACAGTCACACGCCTAATAGATTGGAACAAATTAGTTTGGATTGGATCCATTAGGTGCTCTTTTATAAGGGGGGACGTATGGCTTTTGGGATCAAAGTTGTACCACTCACCAAAATCCTAGTCGCCACCTCCCCGAAGGCCATGTCGTGTGTGTTGGTGCTAGCATACCGGTGTACGACATTCAACCTCTGGACGTGTGGATACCGTAGAGGTGTTGTTGTGCTAGTCGAGGATGATTCGCGTCATACGCAGGGAACGCGAGAGGCTGCTGGAGGAGACGATCGGTGGTCAAGGACATTGGACGATAAACTACTTCTACTACATCGACACACACAATTTTAGACCAGACTGCTCCAACTTTTTCTCTGTTGTACTGCGCGTCCAATGGTAACAATCTATGATCTATTACTCGTATAGCTTCCTAATTTACGAGATAGAATTTTTAATTATGCATTAGTGTAGCCTACCATATCCCTATTGCTTCTGATGGAAGTCGAATCACAGGAACAAGTTGCTCTGTAGTGTTGACCTCACGCCTGACCACGCTGAAGTATATTCACTGTGAAGGCAGGCTTGTATGTCTAGTGACATTGAACATGGTAGTGGCGCACCTGTGTTGTACTTCTGCTAGGCGTGTCTGGTTATCATCCAAACTTTAGTTGCTCAATATCAAGAGTTGATATATCGAACTCCTGTTATCATTTGGTACGATGTAGTTGTCGAACTTTAGTTGCTCAATATCAATAGACTGTAATTTGCTTAATCTGCATGATACAAAATTTATCGAGCGCTTAATTTGCATGGTACAAATTTTGCGTGGTTGATGTTTTGGAGAACTCGGGTGATGTGATAATATCAACAGAAGACACAGGGCCAAGAGTCACTCGGGTGCGCTGACACCAAGCGTAACGAGAGCAAGAAGATTGGTTGCGCTGGCTACATGCTGTTTGAGACACTGGCGCATCGCATGGTTTTGCCACACGAGGGAGAGGAAGAAATGCAAGCAACTCTGTGTCTCGTGGCCTCTTTGGAACGCAGGAAGGAATTGAGAAAATACAGGGATAGTAAAAATGCAGGAATTAGATGATAAAAATACAGGGATAGTAAAAAAAACGTAGGAATTAGATGTTAGGTCTAGTTAAATCCTATATGATTTAGAAACACAGGTCCGTGTAAAAAATGTTGTTTGGTTGACCATAGAAAAAAAAACACATGAATTTTGGTGATTGTCATGGATGTCCTAGGCCCAAAGAAAATTTTCCAAGAGGTTTGAGTGTATATTTATTTTCCTCAAAAATTCTCATAAAAGTACACCATTCCATAGGAATTTCACAAAGGAATCCTCGGGGCATTTTCTTGGAATCAAATGCACCGCGTAGGAATTTTTCCATAGGAATGGATTCCTCCAAAAATTCCACTGTTTTCCTTCGATCCAAAGAGACCCTGACAGCCTGGGACGACCCGTCAATGGCCCACCGTCCTACTGATGTGCGGGATGGCTGCTCTAGGGTTAGGAATCACACCGACTTAGATTTCAGTTCATTTCGCCAGCCCATTCGGATGGACGGTGTCTAAAATCCACCTATCCATACATACAAACTCTAACGCGGTTTGCGCCGTGCCTTTGCAACGCGGGCGTGTGGTCACGGGACGGAATGCCAAGTAGGGGCGACGAGGAGGGGGACGGCCGCCGTCCGCCGCGCACCACCAGACAAGCGGGTTGGTTCAGGTTCAGCGCTAGGGATCAGATGTCGTGGACTCGTCGTAGTGGGTCGCACCACGACTAGTGGTGGCCAGATGGAGACCCCGATCCGGCATTTTATGGGCACAAACCGGTCCGGCCTATCTCGATATGGCCCATCCTAGTTCGACAAATAGATGGATCGTGTCGTGCCGGCTCACATACCGAGGAGGTGGCACAGGCACGACAGGAAGGATTAACAATACTTTACCTTGGACAAACGTGACTGCCACACGGCCACCTGACCGCCTCTAGCCGCAACTAGGCCTAGCAGAAGCTGTAGCAAGGCGTGTGCGCTCGCGCTCAGACTGCGCCGATCATCTGCCAGTGCTGTCGTGTGGATCAGACTCGTCGCCCAGCAACGCTGGAAGCATTGGGCTGTTACGAAGGAGCAGATTTAGTCTGGCTCGGGATTTGCAATTTATCCCACCCAGTAGTGTGTTGCCTGCGACTCGGCACAGGTGGGAGCAGCGGCGGGATCACCCGTCCGCCACTCCGTGCGCGCGCGGAAATGTCCCGGTGTTGTGTTCCCTCGGCCCACGCGGGGACAGAGACGGCGGAAGCCCAGACTGTTCCCCTTGGGGGAACTAGGGACCCGCCCACCTCTCACTCGTGCGTACGCCTCGATCGTTTCGCCAGAAACCCCAACCCCATTCTCCCTCGAGCAGCCACCGGTTGTCGGCGGCCACACGATCCGCAATGGCCTCGCCGCCGCCTCGAAGCCCCGGCGTCGCCTAGCTGCTGGTGTGGATGGCTGGCTATCGTACTGCACTTCTGTTAGGCTAGTTGGCTGTCCTGTCATCCAATCACTTAATGGCATATCTACCAAGTATCAAGCACCAGCCACCCTTTCGTTCATTTGTGTAGAACCTTGGTGCTTTATATACTCTCAACGCTATTACAACATCACGTCGAAAGTTTGTTCAATGCTCAGCGCACCTGGGTGAATATGTACATATATTATTTTACTTACACTTTTATTCTTGTTTTATGTATAAAAAAAAGTTAACTCAGAGGTGCTACGTTTGAATACAATAGACATTATATACTACTATAACTCACTTTATATAAATAATATGGAACTAATTTTACTATCATAATTCCATATAAACTATATGAGCCACACTGCTATTATACTATGATATTACACTCACCCTCTTAAAAAGTGACACCCACGACAACACGCCGAATACACGGCAAAATTTCAGAACCACTCCCTCAGTGCAATCTTTGTGCTGTGGGTATCTGTCAGTGGGCCCACACGCACATAAAGCGAGAGTTGATGATGTTACAGTATGTATGCAAGGGTGTTGTCAATTAAGCTTTTGTTATGTCGAACACTGATACTTGTGTTGTGTTAGTTCCCAATGTGGCTGCAATGTTGTCATTCTGTTTAAATCGTGATGGGCTTCTATCTAGTGGATAAGAGGAGTACATAACACAGATAGCTCCAAAGGTAGTGGAGCTGGTCCTCGAACTGGTGCAGTGGTAAAAGCTGATTGCTTAGCGTAGCGTAGATACAATCCTGGCAGTTGCTTGGACATACTATGAGCAGGAATCAGTTCCATCGTGTCTGGCATCATTGTCATGACCGTAAAGTATTTCAACTCCTGAGACCATACAGTGTAGTTCTAATCTTAATATTAAATAACTGATATCGGTGTCGAGGTGTTTGAGTATCAAACTCTCGATTTAGCAAATTGTCAGATTTGCTGTCAGATTACCGGACCGGGCCTAGGGGCTCTGATCGGCCGTGGCTGGCGGTATGACCGGCCAAAGGTGACGGTCAGACTGGCCATGGCCGACGATGTGAGCTTCTGAGGATTGCGCATCAAACACCGCGTGAGAGTGTTTGAGGGTGTATTTGCATCAGGTACCATCGAAAATGGAGGCTAAACGGGAAACTAGATAGAGTTTGTTCGAAAAGTTCAGAGACTGTGTTTTTCTGGATTTGAGAAGCAGTCTAACCTGTCGTTGATTGGTAATTAGACCGGCAAGTGGTCCGCCGGTCCTCATACAGGGCTACGGTTTGACCGTGCGGGCGGCCCGACCGGCGAGGGTCGATCGACTGGACAAGGCGCGACCATATACAGTGAGATGTGGTGATTTTGCGGAATTGGTCAAAGTCACGATTTTCAGTGCATAGGTGTTGCATGATGCATATTTTTGCTAATGTGTGTTAAGTTGCGAAAAATTTATGCTCATAATAGATTTTTTTGGTATATTGTTGTGCAGGGACACTTGGAGTCAACTACAGTCAACGGCGGGGATACTCGGGAATAGGCCAGGAGAGCTGAGGTCCAGAACGAACAAGGATTCCATGGTGAAGTGGTTGAACTCAAGCATAACGTAAGATGGACAAGAACGACTGGACTGGAAGTTCGGTGCAATGGATTGCATCAAGCGGCTTTGGGTTGGTGCAAGTGCTAAGGTGGTCCGGTGGGAACAAGATGGGAGAGACTTGTCAGCATGAGGAAAGCTATTAATGAACATATGCGTGACAAACACGGGATTGCTTCACGATGATTGGACTCGGTCTTAGAGAAGAATCGAGATAGGGTATGTTGGTATCTTTGCCAAAATATCGGGTTGGTGACCTTGAAGAAACCGCGGCGCAAAGGAGAAGCGATTTAGGTTAAGAAAGGATAATATCACAAAGTGACGGATTAGAGAGACCCGATTCGTCATCCGCTTTGAGAAGCTTGCGTGACTGTGGACCTATTTGTGTGGGCTTAACGGGTGCCCGTCAGAGTTTTCTCTTTAGACCTAGCCTGCACTATATAAGGGTTGATGAAGGATTTGCACAACCAAGGCTTAGAAACCATAATTTGATAATTGGGAGCATTGGAGAAAATAGAGTAGGCTAGGGTTCGAGAGAGATGGATTGTGAAATTAGGTGCTCATGAGTGAGCTTTTGTTTTTCATAGTGTACTAGTTATAAACCTACAATCACTCTAATCAATCCAGCCAAATTTGCCCCAAGTTGGGTTCTCTCTAGTTCTTATTCTCTCTTTGGTGATTTTGTGTTTTTTGTATTCCAAGGGTTTTTGATTGGGTCTTTTCCTGTGATATAGCTTGCTAGGATTTGTGGGATCTGTTGTAAGGTCATTTTTCACACATGAGCAAGCTTTGTTTCAAGTTTAGGTTTCCCCCATTTTTTAGCTTTCTTGGCCTTAATCAAGAAATTTGTGGAACCTTGACTACAATTGTCTCGATCGTCGATTGAAATAGGTTCTTGACCTTCTTATATGAGTTATGTCTTAAATATCAGAGGATTTGGATCACGAGATCAAAAGTTAAGCCGATTTGTGGATCATTCAGGCTAGTGTTTTTCAGCCGACGGTCATACCGACCTCACCAGCTGTCGGATCGACCAGTGGTCAGACCGGCAGAGGGCGTTGAGGGTCGCTCTTCTTAGTTTCAACTCAATACTTTCGTTGTGATATTGAGCTTTTGATCTTCATGGTTTTTATAGCTATTTGAGTGAAAAAAAATACCACATATGAAAAAGAGGTGGCTCCTATTCACTCCATGCTATTTCGGTCGAGTATCAACTATATCTACAAATTGAGCACCATTAAGGATAACATTGAATTAGTTTATCTTAAGAGATTGGTCATGTGGCAAGGTATATAGCTGTTCATAATCACATGATCTACGAGACTACAAGAAAAGAGAATGGCACTTGAGACAATATGATATATTATAGAAAGTCTGGGGCTCTGGGAGTCTGGGACCGGTAGATACCATACTGACCAACAACACAATACTTTGTGAAAACATATGGAATTTTTTGAAAAGCAATGTCAAACCGGAATATACCGGAAAAAATGGTCTAGCTCCAGTAAATTACCAAAATCCGTTTTTTTTAATGCTTGCCCCACGTTCCACGGCATGAGTCCGGACTATTAGCAGCGGAAGGGACTGAGTGTGAGGTCGCACTTAGAACCGAGCGTAGCTCGGTTGGTACGTGGTATCGTCGAACATCGACCCGCTTGGGTTGGAATCCTAGATTCGGCCAGGTGTTTACGTCTCGGTGTAAATAGGGTGGATAATTTCTATCCGATCGTCTCACTGAAGTCTTACAAAGCGAATATACGGTAGAAAAATAAGTATCCGATATTATTTGTATTTGACTCTGACTTCAAGTAAAAAAATACAAAATATAATAAATGATGAACGATATCTAGTTATATGTGTCCGTATGTCAGGTGGTATGAGAAAAACTGTTGTAACTTCACTTAGGAACAAGATTACACACATATGAGTAGTCAGGTGGTACGAGAAAAACTGTTGTAACTTCACTTAGGAACAAGATAACACACATATGAGTTGTTGCATCTGAGTAGGCAAGGGACTCTGAATGTTTTTCCTTTGATATCTCAGCGATTAGTTTTTTCGTGTTCGCTCCGATTGTATTCCCACTATCGATGCCATGTGTAAGGGTTTAAAAGAAACTGATAATTTCCACCTGACCGACCGACCCAAGGCTCGTGGAGTGAATACGAGATGAAGAAATGAGTACCCGATACTATCTGTGTCTGACTCCGACTTCAAGAAAAAAAAACAAAATAAAATACAAGATGAACAATATTCATCTGTATTTGTTCCCACCCCTACTAGCTCTTCTAAAGTGTGAATATTTTTTTTAAAAAAAAAACTAGTTAAGTGTCCGTGCGTTACTACGAAATATCTTATGAATGTAATAGTTTATCAATTAAAGTTGATATAATATATCTCAATTTATCAAGACGCAGAGCAAAGTATAGCAAAAGAGCAGGGGTGCAGAGGAGGAAATGAGGTTCGTTCAGATCCGGCCGATAGAAGCGGTGGCTGGAGAGGGTGCGAAGGCGCGTGTTGAGCAGAGTAGAAGAGCGGGGGTGGAGATGATGGTGCAAAGGGGGAGGAATCAGATGCAGCGTCGGTGATAATACTGAAAAAGAGGAGTAGAGGACATACAATGAAAAAAAAGTAGTTTAGTGATAATGTGACCTGTATATGAGTAAAGAGAGAAATAAGTGAAAAAGTGGGACGACGGACCACGTACTCCGATTTTTAAGCAGTAGTATTGAAACGTAATGTCGCACCGTCTACCTGACTTCCGCTAGCAGTGCCAACAACATAGAAAGTAGGGAAGATACCCAAAAAACCCCAATCCTTCATCTCGGAAGGGACGACGAGGCCAACACCGGAATGGCCTCGCCGGCGGCGCAGCCAATACCACGCAGCCCCCAAGCCCCTGCATCGCCGCCTACGGCGCCGCGGACCCTCACCGACGACATCCTGAGGGAGATCTTCAACCGCCTCTCCTCCCCCGCCGACCTCGCCCGAGCCTCCGCCGCCCACGCCTCCTTCCGCCGCGTCATCACCGACCCCTCCTTCCTCCGCCGCTTCCGTTCCCTCTACTCCCCGCCCCTCCTCGGCATCCTCGCCGCCGGCTTCCACCCCGCCGAGCCGCCCCACCCCTACGCCCCCGCCGCCCGCGCCGTCGCCCACGCTGTCGACTTCTCCTGCTCCTTCCTCCCCTCCCCGGACCTCTGGCGTCGCCGCGACGTCCGTGACGGACGCGTCCTCCTTTCCCGCGCCACTGAGGGCGGTGACGAAGGCGATGGAGGCGGCGTCGGCGAAACAAACTTCACGGAGCTCGCGGTCTGCGACCCCTTGTCCGCGCGCTACGTGCTACTGCCGGCCGTCCCCCACGATATAGCCGCCTCCGTCCAGCAACAGAACCTCCTGGATTTAAAGCCCTTCCTTGCTCCGGCAGGTGACGACGAGGGTGGCACGTCATTCAGAGTGATCTACATGGCGCGCTGCGAGGATAAGCTAGTTGCATTCCTCTTCTCTTCGGACACCGGGGGATGGAGTGCCTTTTCATTTGAGGGTTGTGTTGGAACACACCCAGGATCCTACACACGCATTTACCCGTGGACACACACTACACGGGGGAGACGAGGAACACGGACACACGGAGAGAATTTTCCCGGCACGAACTCGACTTGCGCCGGCTTTTCTCTTGTCTTTCTATTCCATCGCTCTTCATTTACTCACCAGATTACATGGCTTAAATAGCCTCACTGACAAACACACACCACGTAGCTCTCACTCCACTAACCACTAAACACACATGCACATGCACGGATGAATGCACTAACTCCATACAGCTATTCTCACGCATCCACTAATCAACTAAATGGTTACATGCAGCATTCAATGCGCACCTCCTTTGGACTCGCGCACAGGCCACACATACTCTGCATGCATGCAACTATATGCGAACAAACTAGCGATGCCTAAGACTCGGACTCAACTCACAGCTACATGCAGATACAATAGCAATCAAGATTAATATCCAACATTTCCCCCTAATCTTGATTGCTTCTTCTTTTCAGCGAGACACGGAGATAGCCGCCATTGCCATCTTGTCCCGTTGGTTATTGATGGCACGGCATCGCACCACCATCACCTTGTTGCGGCCTCACACGCCGTCGTTGTTGCAGCCGGACTCACACCGCGGCCGTTGTTGTCGGCATCATATCGACGCTTTCGCGGTGGCATCACACCTCCACCTCCATGAACCCCGGCCTCACACCATGGTTCATGGCCTTCACCGCTAGTGTGCCATCACAGCATCCTCTCGCCGCCACATCTTCGCCCGGTGACGCACTCGACGGTGACGAGATCGGACCTCGACACACGAGCATAAACTTGCGCATGGGTGAGCATTGGGTAATGCAGCCACACCACGGAACTCTCCTTCGTCGGTGCTCTTTGACGTCGTCGCGTCGACGTTCACTTTGCTGCCTCCGCTACCCCGGTGATCACACACGCACCAAGCTCTGATACCAATTGTTGGAACACACCCAGATCCTACACACGCATTTACCCGTGGACACACACTACACGGGAGACGAGGAACACGGACACACGGAGAGAATTTTCCGATAACTCCATACAGCTATTCTCACGCATCCACTAATCAACTAAATGGTTACATGCAGCATTCAATGCGCACCTCCTTTGGACTCGCGCACAGGCCACACATACTCTGCATGCATGCAACTATATGCGAACAAACTAGCGATGCCTAAGACTCGGACTCAACTCACAGCTACATGCAGATACAATAGCAATCAAGATTAATATCCAACAGGTTGGGGTGCTTTGGTTAAGAGAAGGCCGCCTTGGTGCAATGACCTATCCTGGCGCCACTATGCACATGGCCGCATCTGCTGGGTTTTGCATTGGCGGGACAAATTGCTCGTGCTGGACACCGGTAGGATGGAATTCTCCACTCTCAACCTCCCTCTCGGTAACCGAATGGAGCAGATTGCCATTGTGGAGGGAGCTGAAGGCAGGCTGGGGATGTTTTCTCTCGTTGATCACATTCAATATGGCAAATGTGACCTCTGTTCTGCCGTTTATGCTGAGGGTGTGAACCGGTGGCAGTTGCAGAAGATAATCCGGTTGCCCTTTAATTATCTCTATAACATCATGGGAACAGCTGGGGGTTACATGCTCCTACAAGGGTTTCCAGTGTTCTCAGTCCCTTCACCAGGGAGGCAAGACTGTGTGTGTTTTTCAGTGGAGCTCAAGACTTTTCAGCTTGAGAGGTTCTGTGGGACTAAGCATATCATCATAGAAGCTGACTTGTTTGCCAGTTTCCCACCACCCTTGTCTCCACCAAGTATATGAAATGGTAAGCTTTGTCATATTGTTCACGCGAGCTTTTAGTGCTTAAATTTATGTTTTGTTGGATGCATTGTCAAAGTCAGGTAAGTAACAATGATCATGTGTTGTTCAACAATTACATGTGTGTCATCACATTTTGAGGACATCAGAAATATAGACATTTTGAGGACATCAGAAATATAGAATGAGCTTTATAATTTATACTATGACAATCATTTAGCCATCTTTTAAGAGATACCAAGGAAATGTTTTACTACATTCGGCACGTATTTCTGTATTTGGTACTTTTCCTAGGTTTTTATACATGTCTTTTGTTGGAGTTACATGAGTCATGCTTTTTGACGATTATGTTCATGGTCAGAATACCCTCCACCTCTTCTCCAATTGATCATGTTTGGCAATTCCTTTTCTCGTGTGCCAAAGTTCTGATGACGGGCTCCTATCTTGCGTGTCAATGTTATGCATGCAGTTAGTTCTGTATATGCAGTATCCACTATAGATTGCTCCACAGATGAGCACAGAGTACTGGTAGTTCCACTGGTGCTGTAGCTGGTTCTCTAACTGGTGATGTGCTTCAAGATGATTGCTTAGCATGGCATAGATACAGTCCTGGCAGCTTCTTGGACATAGTAGATCCATCATTCCAGCCATTATTGTCATGATTGTAAAGTAGGTTCAACTATATCTGCAATTTGACAAATTCAAGGATAGCATTGAATTAGTTAATCTAAAGAGATTGGTACTAAGGCAAGTTATATGGTTGTGCATAATGACTTGATCCACGAGACTATGAGAAAATGAGATGCCACCTATGCCAATTTGATAGTACAGAATATTTGGATTTGTATTCATAAATCAAATTTGTTGAAGTTATGTTTCATTTCTATTGTCTTGCATAACATGTAAATCGATAGGTGAATAGTTGTGACCATAGTTACCGGATTCGCTATAAAACCCCGCGAATCGCGAACCAGATTCGTTGAACCCGAACCAGTTTAGGGTATGGGGTTTGTGTTCGCAGTGGAAATTTGAAGAAAAAGTAGTAAACTACGAACCCGAATCCTGTACCGCTATTTGGATGAACCGCGTTTCTGGTAACTACAGTTGTGACTTAACATTTATGCATTCGGATGTGATGCAAATTTTTATGCCAAGTGAAATATCTGCTCTTGAACTGCAATTACATGGTTAGAGAACTTCGGAAACGTGTATCTATAGTTTTGCACATTTTAAGACTTTAGCTTTAAGCGTGTGGACCAAACTGTAATCTCAACTTTCAGCGTAATGACTTTTAGCGAGTATCTGAAAGTAAATGTTTGTATTGCATCTAACAAAGGTGCTTTCTCACATCTGATTGCAGAGCGTAATCTGCATTTTGGAGCTTCTTTTGTGTCATGCTACCCGTGTGTGGTTTACAAGGATGGCTATCGTACTGCACTTCTGTTAGGCTAGTTAGCTGGCTGACCAATCATTTGATGACATATATGTCAAGTATTAAGCACCAGCCACCCTTTGGTTGATATGTATAGAAGGAGAATCTTAGTGCTTTTTATATTCTGAACGCTACTACCAGCAGTATGTATGCAAGGATCTTGTTATCAATTAAGCTTTCTCTGCGTCGAACACTGATACTTGTGTTAGTTCTCAATGTGGCTGCAATGTTGTATGGAAGAAAAATAGCATGGTAAAGTAGCGCGAGGACTCGGCAGCCTGTTGCACCACAAGATGTGCAGATGCGCCGCGTGAGGAGTATGTGAAAGCAGTGGCGGAGGGTAGTGGAGGTCAAGGTTTGAATAGATATATCTACCTAGGCAGGATGACCATGCTCATAATATTTCATATTTTTATATATAACCTTGTTGGGGTAGAAAGTACAGCTTTCTTCGTATTTCCGACCGGAATAACAGTTTCTCCAATTTATGTCAATTTGATAGTACATAAAGTCTGGGTTCTTCTCATAAATCAAAATTTGTTGAAGCTACATTTTACTTCTATTATCTTGCATAACATGCAAATCAATAGGTTAATTATTATGATTTAACATTTCTACATTCCGATAGCATGCTAACGCTTATATGCCCGGTAAAACCAAACCAAACTGTCAGCAGGGAGACGACGAGCTCCATGGTGACGAACAAACTCCTGCACTGTACAAAACTGGAAAGGAAACTAGCTAGCTATATTATGGATAGAAATCCCGGCCGGTTACCGTCGGTAACCGGTCTTACCGGTGGGCAGTGGGAAACGAAATCCCGGTCGGTTTTTTCGGAGTTTGTAAATTCAAATTTTGGAATTTCGGTTGATTTTTAAGCAAATTTAAACGAAATTCAACCGGGTTTTTCCCATGAAAACCGGTAATCGGCCGGTTACCGGTCCCGGTCCCCTGCCGGGATTCAATCCGGTAACGGTATTTCAATCCTTGAGCTATATAGCAGGGGGGAAGAAGCTACTCCCTCCAATCACAAAATAAAGTCGTGAGTCCCCTGGGTCACCTCGGGACGCTGAAGGGTATCCGGGGCCCCTCGGCTCGGGGACACCCCCCGCATGTTGCGAAGGGAGAAGAGCGTCAGTGGACCAGTCATACCAACCGGATGGATCGAGACCAAGGAAGTCCATCGTAAACCGAAGGCTACACCTAGGGGGGAAAGGCCCTGCAACCCCTATGGGTGTATGATCTTTTTAGGGGTAGACATGTAATCTCATGTACCCTGTTGGAATGATATAAATAGTCGCCTCCCCATGTAAGAAGGATGGCCTTTTTTGAGATAATTAATACACATTTACTTCTCTTGACAACCGCCCCCTCCTCCGGGGATCCTTTGGTCCCTCTCATAGTTACCGGGGATTCCCTTTTCTAATGTGTAGCCCTCTTTGCTACGACAATTGGCGTCGTCCGTGGGGAACGACGGGAGAGTCATGAAGCACAATTCCGAAGTATCAGCATGGCCCCTCGAAAGAAGCTTACACCCAAGGTCTCAGCGACCAAAGTCGTCGCAGCGGCTGCAGCTCCAAGAACTCCGAGGGCCAAACGAAACAGGACCTCCACGGCAGCGGCCGCCGCGGCCGAAGCCGCAGAGGAGGAAACTCTTTTTCGATCACTAGTCGTTAGCGGTACCTAGCAGCACATAACGATTCCCAGAGACACATAGAATAAATCGAACGAACCTTGATGTAATATGATCTATGATCAGGTCCTCATCACTTACGACCAGTTCGTATATCTATACGACCAGGTTGTAATTGGTCACAACCAGTTCGTAACTCCTTACGACCAGGTTCTTACCGTTCTGTGATTACGTTTGATCAGTCTACGACCAGCACGTATCTTCATACAACTAGTTCGTAACTGATCAAACTAAGCGACCTAGTCATGCATTCTCCCTTTGCCTCATGATGTCTGGTTGAACTCCAGGTAAGATGATGTGTCATCCATGGACTGTTCAATACTTTCTCGATCGAGTGTCGGATAACATCATGTGGTCGACACTTCGACCACTAGTGGCATGTCCATGCATTTTCTTTATCCGATCACCACGAGGGGCCCAGAGACATCTCTCCTGTTATGCAAGGAGGGGCAAATCCCATCTCGACCAGTCACATCCATCCACATGTTTCATAGCATACCCGAAAGCTACCTTTATAACTACTCAGTTACGGAGTAGCGTTTGGTAACCCCTAAGAGAGCTATTACACATGTAGGAAACCATGCTGATCTCAGGTCTAAAGATTATACATCATCATTGCTTGAGACCAACTAATGACACAAAGATTCATAACAATCTCAATAGTGTCTCAATGATGGGTCTATCCAACACCATGTTCTCTAACATATGTTCACATTATTGATTCGATATCTTCATATCTATGACCGGTGAAACCAGGTCATCAATCAATACATGGGCTAGTCACATAGTCACTGGTGTTCCGACCAGTGACCTCCGACCAGGGATACATTTAGAATAACATCATATAAGTTAAAGAGTTCCACCAACAAGTCTCGTACTTATTGATCTATAACAAATGATTCATTCAAGGAACATGATAACATATTATCAAAATCATGAACATAATGAAATATCATCATCTCTATGATTGCCTCTAGGGCATATTTCCAACAGATAGCACCCGAAGGGCAGAGGTCCGAGCGCCAACTGCCCTAGCACCACCACCAAGCGGGCCGCCCAGAAAGGAGGGACCCACGACTATCACCACAGGGATAGCTACCAAGCCACGGGCCAATGACTACCACCAAAAGGCCGAAATGTGTACCATGTTGATAGCGGGCAACCCCCCAAAGGGCGGAGGCGAGGAGGCCGTGGCCGTGGCCGCGGCCATAACGGCGGGTGTCAACTAGACACCCGGGTCGATGCTGGAGGCCCCCTGCTATTTTGTGATCTCCACAGTGAGGGATCACACACAACCAGAGACTGTCGCACCATCGCGGCCATGCAGGACTACATGATTCAAGGTTAGCAGCCGGCCGAGCGCGAAGATGGGTGGGGAACAGGGAACTAGCTGTCCGCTCTGCTACTAAGGCCCCACATCGAGGGAGGCTATGGGGAGCACCATCAAATGATCATAAACATGATTACAAGGGGTCCTCATTCGGCATGACGTCAAAGAGATAGCGGCATGCATACGCCCGAAAGATACACCATGTCGCGACGTACCCTGTGACAAACCCACCTCGTTACGCTGAGATATCGATCACCTTCAGTCTTGAGGACGCCAGGGGCCTGTACTTCCCTCATTAGGATCATCTTGTCATCTTTACCAACATTGTGGATTTCAAGGTCAGACGCACCCTCATAGTGGGAGGAAGCTCCGCGAACACCTTCGACAAGATGATGATCCCCAGAGATTGTCTATCGCCCATAGGAATACCTCTAGTAGGCTTCGGGGGGAGGCTCGTGACGGCCCTGGGCCAAATTGGCCCAACCGTCACGTTCAACGGCGACTTCGCATCATCGACCTCACATTCAACGTCGTTCAGATGCCCTACCAATACAACACCATCATCGGCCGAGCCACGCTAAATACCTTCGACGTGATAGTGCACCACAACCACTTATGCATGAAGATCCCTGTGCCTGAGGGTATAATTAGGTGCGCCGGGACCAAGACCTGGCAAGGCAAATGGAGCTCGAGACAATCGCACCAGCCAGCCACGTCCACGCAGTCGAAATAGATGCAAACACTTAGGCGGACATCCCTTCGATGAAATGGGCACTAAAGGCCAAACCAGAGAGCAGCTCAAAAGAGTCCCTCTGAGCGAAGCCTCCCTGGAGAAGACGATGGCCCTAGGGGCAGAGCTCCAGACGGAGGCGCACGAAGCCATTCTTGAGGTACTTCGCGGCAGCATGAACATCTTTGCATGGGGCCCTGAGGACATCCCCGAGGTAGCCCAAGAGACCATCGAGCACCGTCTAGCCATCAAAAGCGATGCATCCCCCTAGAAGCAGAAACTGCGCCGCATGTCGGTGGAGCGGCTGGAGGTGACCAAGAAAGAAATAGCTAAGCTACTAAAGGTGGGAGTCATTCGGGAGATAAAGCACTCCGAATGGATGGCCAACCCGATTCTGATATAGAAGAACACTGGTAAATGGCCACCAACCTTAACAAAGCATCCCCTAAGGATGATTTCCCTTTACCTCACGTCGACAAACTGGTGGGCGCCACTTCAGGCGGCGAGCTGATGAGCTTCCTGGACGCCTACTCCGGATATCATTAGATATTCATGGCCAAAGAGGACAAACTGAAAACTGCCTTCATCACCCCCATCGGCACCTATTGCTTCACCCGCATGACCTTCAGCCTGAAAAACGCGTGGGCAACCTTCACCTGACTAATCACAAAGGTGCTAGCCGAGCAACTCGGCCGCAACGTCGAGGCATACGTCGACGACATAGTGGTCAAAAGTATGCTCGCAGGCTCCCACACAACAGACTTGCAGGAAACCTTCGCCACTTTCGGGGGGGGGGGTCAAGCTCAACCCAGAAAAATGCACCTTCGCCGTAAAAGCGGGCAATCTCTTGGGATTCCTCATGTTCGAAAGAGGTATCGAGGCCAACCCTGAGAAAATACAAGCCATCTAAGAAATGCCCCCCCCCCCCGCAGCGCCCGAGAGGTGCAAAGACTAACGGGACGTCTCGCATCCCTCAGTCGATTCCTATCCCGCTTCGTGGAGTGGACCTTGCCCTTTTTCAATACACTTCGGGGGTAGAACCGTTCCGATGGACGGAAGATAGTCAGAGGGCGTTCGAAGAACTCAAGCAATACCTCACCCAACTACCAAGTCTAACCAGCCTGAAGCCCAATGCGGAACTGTTGTTGTACCGCGCCACCTCCTCAGCGGTGAGCGCGGTCCTTGTCCAAGAGTACAACGGGCAGTGCCCTGTGTATTACATATCAGAGGCCCTACAAGGAGCCAAGGTCAGATACACAGAGCTAGAAAAGCTCGCATATGCCTTGCTCATGGCTTCACACAAGCTATGGCACTACTTCCTAGTGCACACCATCACGGTCCCAACGTCTTACCCACTCGCACTGATGCTGTGAAATAAGGACGCCTCGGGCCGAATAGGCAAGTGGGCCACCGAGCTGGCGTCCTGCGACCTCACCTTTGCGGCACGCACGACCATCAAGTCAAGCCCTCGTCGACTTCATCGCCGAATGGACCCCCAATTTGGGGGAACAATGCCAAGCCAGACCGAGGTCCCAAGGACAATCTACACCGATGGCTCTAGGTACACTGCGGGGGTTGGCGCGGCGGCCATCCTGGCCACCTCGACTACCCGATAACAAATAACGCCTCCAAATACGAAGCTCTGCTGCTGGGCCTCTGCAAGGCCAAGGCTCTAGGGGCCAAATGCATAGTCATCAAAAGCGACTCCCACCTCATGGCGGGCCACTTCGATAAATCATTCACGGCCAAAGATCCCGAGATGGCCAGGTACCTGGCCACGGTCTGCGAAGCAGCAAAGCATTTCCTCGGCATCACCGTTCAGACCATCCCTAGGAGAAACAATGAGGCAGCAGACAAGCTCACGAAGGTAGCCACCTCGACAGAGCGCCCCCCACCAAACATCTTCTATGAGATATTGCACGCGCCCTCAGTCGCGCCCAAAGCACAAGGGGTTGTGCCCGAAGCACAAGGGTTGTGCCCAGGCCGCCCCGCGCAGGGCCAACCCCGTATTTCTTATCAACGAAGCTGACTGGCGGGACGATATTGCCAAATACCTTTGGGCGAAGAGCCTGAGGACCCCGCCGAAGTCAAACGCCTCCGGCACCACGCCCGAACTAACGTATCATAAATGGAGCGCATTACAAAGGGGGCATCTACGCTCCTCTATTGCGGTGCGTATCATGAGCAGAGGGTCAATCCCTCCCGCAGGACATCCACGAGGGCCCCTGCTGTGCGCACCATGCCCCTAGGAGCCTCGTTGGAAAGGCCTTCCGCCAAGGCCTATACTGGCCAACAACATTACAGGATGCGCAAAACCTCATCCAACGCTGTCAAGGATGCCAATGGGCTAGCCCCAACGCAAAGGCACCGACGGTTCCACTCCAGCTCCTGCCCCCGGCCTGGTCTGGCCCTTTATGTGTTGGGGCCTTGATATCATTGGCCCTTTCCCGGCGGCCAAGGGCAACATTCGCTTCGCCTTTGTCGCCATTGAATACTTCTCGCGGTGGATAGAGGCGGAGCCCGTACCAAAAATCACTGCTGTGGTAGCCCAGCGGTTCATATGGAAAAACATCATATGCACACACGAGGTGCCGACCAACATCGTCGCCGACAACGGCACCTAGTTCGACTCCGCACACTTCAAAACATTATGCGAAGGCCTAGGAACAAACATATGCTTCGCACCGGTAGGACATCCAGAGTCCAACTGGGCGGTCTAGTGAGCCAATGGCAGCATGCTGGAGGGACTAACAAAGCACCTAGTTGGCATGCCAAAGGTCCTTTGGCTCGAAGAGCTACTCAAAGCTTTGTGGGCAATCCGCACCACACCAAGCCGGACCACCATCTTCTCATCATTCAAGTTTCTCTGGCGATGAAACAATTACCCAGGAGAGCTCGCGGTAAAGTCACTCCGCACCAGGACTAAGGGAGAGCCAACATAACAGGAGGTCTCACTGGACCTCCTCGAAGAAAACCGCATACAGGCCATCGCAACCATGGCCAGATATGCAGCAGGCGTCACGGTGACATACAACAAGAAGGTCAGGGCCCGCCCGCTAGCACCAGGCGATATGGTCCTCAAACGCATCGCGAACCCTGCAACTGCAGCCAAGCTGTGGTCCAAATGGGAGGGGCCATAGCAACAAGGGCGGGCTCCTACTACATCGAAACACTGGGAGGGGCCATACATAACCACACATGAAATGCCAAAAGCCTTTGTAAGTTTTATCCTTAAGATCGCCCATGTAAAAACCTGGTTTCGCCCGAAGAATCAGCACCCAATGTGCTTCAACGGTGGAGGCATGTACAAAAGCACGTGTACGTTTCTCGGGCACTTCACCCCCATATAATAAACAAGAACCAGGTGCGCACTAACTTACTCCCACGAGTGTGAAATGTATAAACAGACACCGCACATGGCTCACAGCCCTGGTGCACATCGATGCTCCCCGCAGGCACGAGTGTATAAATGAAGACGCCGTTCATGGCTCACAACCCTGTGCACACCGATGCCCCCCGCGAGCACTAGTGTATAAATGAAGACACCGTGCATGACTCACAGTCCCGGTGCACACCGATGCCCCCCGCGGGCACGAGTGCATAAATGAAGACACCGCGCATGGCTCATAAGCCCCAGTGCACACCGACGCCCCCGCATGCACGGGTGTATAAACGAAGACAGTGCGCATGGCTCACAGCCTCGGTGCACACCAATGCTCCCCACAGGCATGAGTGTATAAATAAAGATGGCTCACAGCCCTGGTGAACACTATTTCCCCCAGCAAGCACGAGTGTATAAATGAAGACACCGCGCATGGCTCACCAGCACATGCACACCGATACCCCCCGTAAGCACGGGTGTATAAACAGAGACAACGCGCATAGCCCAAGCCCCGACGCACCATACCTGGATCCAAGCACCATGATCGGCCGGGGGCGCTAGGCTTCGCTTCCCCCCTCGCAAACAAAAAAAGTTAAGAGTTCCCTCGGAGCCCTATCTAAAAGAGTATAGAGACGGCTCTAGGCTTTGCCCCCCCCCTCGCAAGAAAAGAGGCCCATACATGGGTTTAGATGCGAAGTGAAAAAGAGTCAAACCACGACAAGCGCGCACATGCACCAACAAACTATGCTTTATTCATCACAGCAAGGTGTGGGTACATAGAATACATATAACGGACGGTTGCCCCAATAAAAAAAGTATAAAATCTCAATCAACTACAACATACAAGTACAAGATAAGCGCGACCAACGGCTACGGGGCCTCTGCATATAACACGTCCGGGCACAACAGCCACTCGCGTAGCTCCTCATCGAATGCCCTGGTCTCCATGAACTTCAGGAAGACTCTCTCCGCACAACCGTTGCACCCCAGCCCTAACGAGGCTTCGCAAGTGGTAGCCGGGCTCGGAGCTGCCAACTTGACGCACGAGAACGAGGGGCCTTCTGCCGAGGCCGCATAGCCTTGCTGCTCCCATAAATGGGCCATCTCGTCACGCGCCGTAGAGGCCTTGCGCCGGCGAAACCGCTAGAACTCCTCCATGGTACCCTTCGGGTTCGCCAAGACCCACCGCTGCCACTTTGCGCCATGGTACACCATGCCCTGATAGCATAGCTGCAACGGCAGAAGGAGTGGAGGCAGCGCTCCCCCTTCACCACCGCACCGGCGCTTACATTCGTTATGACGACCTCGACTACGACCCTCGGGGCCATGGGTTCGTAATGTGTAACCGAAGCCCTCGCCCGCCACTTTTTCACAAATTATGAAGGAGCTATTAGAAAGTAGTGGTGCATCGGCGACAATAATCGCAAGAATCAAAGCAATGCAAGTCATGGGTTCAGAATGTGTAACCGCAAAGCACGCCAAACAAGCCACACTGAGCATCACAATCGATTTTGTTAAAATATTTTTCATTCAAAAGAGGAGGTCATTACAAAAAGAGGCAAACCCCCCATCCCAACCCCTTCGGTACATAAGCCTAGCAAAGCAAAAGCAAAAAAAAAGGAGCTTAATAGATAAAGCCTAGTTACAAAAATATAAAGGACTTAGGACCCTTCAAACGAGCGGAGGGTCACACCTTATCTCCATAGGTGCCCCCCACTCGCCACCCTCCTAGTCATCCATTGAAGCCTTGCCCTTCTTCTTCTGGGCTTGCGCCGCACGGAGGGAGTACATCGCCGCATCAAAACCCCGCGGCACCCAAAAGTCTTGGACAAAGACGTTGCTCGCCTTCTGCGTACGACGATGCCCGGGGGCAACCTCTTCTGTGGTCGCCGCCGCCATAGAGCGCATAGCGAGGGCATCCAGGTGATAGCACCTGGCCTTGTCCAGAGAGGCGAAGGTCGTGAAGGCGCGGTGAAGGTGCCCAAGTGTGACGTCTATCTCATAAAAAACGATCATACCGATTTCCACTGAAGTTTTTCTAGAAGCAATGCTAAATGTATTGCATGACTCTTAGTTGATCAAAATAGCACATAAAAACCTAAAAATAGCACATAATTTTCTTTGCATTGCCATTTCTATGTTGTCATCCATAATCCAGGACTAAGCCTTTAAACCTTCTTAGCACACACATTAGTCCCATAACACAATTGCAAATAATTGGATATAAAGCAATGTGAGTATATATATGAACTACACAAGTTTTATATACTCGAAGGATATGTTTCAAAATAGAGACCCCCAATATAAGTGGATAAGGAACAAGGATCAATTCTAATAAAACCTCAAAACATAGAGTGAACTCCTGCTAAATGCCTGCGTACACGAATGTGTAATAAAAACATATGCACATATTCAAGTTAAACTTTTAATGGAGTTCAACCTATATTTTAGATCCGAGGAATGCAACAAGATATAAGAGTATGATATCGAATGTATACCTCTATGATTTTCACTTTTTCATCCAAATAAGACTAAATAATATCATAGTTAATAAACATGTTAGTCTCACATATAGATTTATCATTAATCACCAAAACTAAATTAATAGAGCTTGAACTTACAACTGTGCGCCTAACAAATGGACACCATCGTGCCCTGGGAGCACGGACTCAGCGATGTGTCGCCCGCCGGCGGCTCCGGTCCTCTGGTACATGAACTCGACACCATTTTTGCATTTGATGCAAAGAGAGAGATATAATTGATAATTCGCGCACAAACAATGCTATATTAGCCAAAAACTCCTTATTAGTTGTTACTTATTCCAAACACCAGGATCTGGAAAACTCAAAATTAAAATTTTAAAACCAAAAACCAATTTGTTTGGGCTGAAACGGTTAACTTCCGGGCGTAAACCAAACCCGGTCGCGTAGTCCAGTTTTAGGGCTGATTATGTTTCTTATATGGCTAAGGGTTTGTTTGGCACAGCTGCAGCTTTTCTAAAAAGCAGCTTCCGACTGAGCTGAAGGGTTGAACGACCGCAGGGCTAAACGGTTGAGCTGAAAAGGTTTGATGTTTGGCTATTTGGCTTTAGGTGGGTTGGCTAGAGCTTCTAAGTTGGAAAACATCCTAAATACCCCCGAGGCACACTTGCGTAGAAATGTAATTGCAAACATTAAACATGAATAAGATGAATAATCATTTCCATCTGAACTATCATTCTACCCTCATCATTTTGACATATCTACAAACTACATTTGTAAGAGCATTAACATTAACATTCACTCATTCATCCGTTCAATCAAGTTGATCAAAACCGCATTAACATGCATTCATTCATTCAAGCAAAGATCCATCAATATGCTTGTACTTTGAACTTTTGCCGTGACATTGATGCTAACAAAGAGAACATAGCAAATTTTTGCCATGAATTTGATGCTTGCAGTACTGCCAATTTGGCCTAATCTGACATTACAGATTTATACATCTAGACATGTATACATGCACCACTCCTTCCACAAGAAAAGGCTTACCATCAGAGACCAAATACAAGTATCAAACATTGCAAGTTAGGGATAGTTTTACGTGTACAATGAACTGGTCAAAAACCAACTACAACATATTCAGTACCTCAAATCTACAAGTATGAAATTAACGAGTCCTAGCTCTAAAGATCATAGTTCCACAAGCTCTACCATTTAAGAAATACAATCTTAATTCCCTCATGAAGCATCTATATGCCTAGCTAATTTTGAGGTCACATTACATGATGCTAATCACAAAGTTAACTCCCTTCCCAGCAATCATGACTTGACTCCATGTGCACAAGAAACACCTGCAAGTTCAGATATGCACATAAGAAAATGCACAAGAAATATGATTCTTGATAATTGAATTGTAAATAAAATTACTGAGCTATCTTCATAATCGATTCTATGATTATTTTCTTTAAAAGTCCAAACTTTCTATCAGTGATGCAAATTTATTCCTTCAATGGAGGGCTTGTTATCTATCGAAAGGATTGAGCTTATCAAATAGCAACAACTAAAAAGTAAAATCCATTTTAGTGAGAAAGGTATTAAAGTAGTTTATGCACATCAATGCGCCTCATGGAGCATCAGTTTTTTTTCTTTTATTTGGAGGAGAGGGAAGCTGTCTGCTGTTTAATTGTAGTGCTAACTTATAAATACAACCGAGATATCATATCAGCAACATTGTTGTTGTTGTTAGTAGTAGCACAAGTGGTAACTAGTGAAAGCTTTCCTATTAGTTTTGCCACAGAGAAAACATCGTATTTGTTATGTATGCCTATCTTAATCCTGTCATCCTCACTTCAGTTTGCACCTCTAACATATCTACACTTTGAATCTAGCATAAAGTACATATGCCCACAATGGATGTTTGATGTTTATGCAGTGATATTAAAGCATTTTTGAGTATTTATCGTTCAATTGATGTGCAAAAGAGCTTATACAGAAGCCTACTATCACAGACGATTTCTATAAAAAAACCGTCTGTGATATGTAGATATCACATACAATTTTTGATAGTAGCCGTCTGTGATATGCGACATACCACAAACGGTTGTTGGTAGTAGCCGTCTGTGATTGGATACATATTACAGACGGGTGTTAGTAGTAGTCGTTTGTGATTGTATATATATCTCAGACGGTTGTTAGTAGTAGCCGTCTGTGAGTATCATTCATAGACGGTTTATTCTACAAAACCGTCTGTGATAGTTCATTCTATACCTAAATATATTTTGATTGTTTGGCTAGCCTCAGGTAATGCTAGCCATGCCCTCTGGAAACAAGCAAGAAGAAAACAGATATATCACAATTGATTTGATATAGAACAACTCAAAGTGGTTTACAAACTCAATATCAATTACAAAGTTACTTTAATGATCTAATTTCAAAGTGATTTGATTACAACTCAAAGTGAATTACAATAAATTGGAGTCGTCGTGGTAAAACTCTCCACTCTCTTTAATGATCTCCCCCGTGATGAAGGTGGTGAGCCATCCTCGAACTTTCACGAGTAAGTCCATATGTATGATACTTTCTGGTATTTTTATGCCCTGACGCTAGTAAGAGAAAAGTAGTAAGCATATATATTTAAATTCATAATTATGAAATAATTATTAAGAGATTGACTGACAAACCTCTGGATCCTTCGTCCTAGCACTCGTGATTTCCAGCATATGACAACAAACGTAGAATGCACATATGTTGCCTTGATGTAGCCGTTGGTGGCACTACAAAAATAGAAGTGTTATATATGATTATTGTGTTGTAGCATGTACCAGAAATCGCGTCTTGTGTCGCAGTGTGGCGTCCGATTCATTGTGTGTCCCTCCCTCGTCAACATAGGCGCTAAATGACCTACGTGATTCCAAAAAGTTATCCTCGGACATTTCAAACGAAGGAGGACTACAATAGAGTTATGTACGGAGGAAATGAGCATACCTGTTGAGTACTTTTTGCACAAGGGCGAAGTCGTGGTTGTTATTGATTAGGGAATTAAGGTATATTACCTTGTATCACTTTGGTACAATGACTAAAAGGATCCAGTACCACCTACTCATGTATGTCACTTTAGTCATTAAACCTAAGTTCGTATGTCGTATAAAGAACAAATAAAATTTGTATAGCAAGTGGTGAAGCACTTACCCCTAGTTGTAGGGCACTATTATATAGTCCTTGTCGCGGTGAGTATGCAATTCCTTCGTTATGTACTTCTCGACATAGTTTGCGTCTTTGAGGATGCATTGCTCTGAAATCAAATGTGGGTCGAGGAAACCCACTGGTTATCGCCATCACTGGGCTTGTTGTATCATGCATCTATACATAAGCAATGACTTATGACATTTATCGGTATTGCGTGAATGTATAACTTAATTGTACACACTTACAGTGTCCAGCATCGTAGAAGTAGGGCATCGCGGGCGTCGAGGTTGAATAGATCAAATAAGTTTTAGAAGCACACGACGAAGTAGCCCGACTTGTGATGAAAATAGTTCTCATTGTAGCTGACGGTGAATCCAGTAGGCTGGTCTTCCCTCGCCTCATCGGTCTACCGCATGTACCAGACATGCAATGTGTCGCAAGCCAAACCAATGTGGCGTAATGTTGTGTTAGAGACCAACGGCATTGGAGGGAGAACGCCACGAGGTGCCTTAATCTACTTCGATTTGGCCTTAGCGTCTCGCGTGCTAGTTGTCTTCCTAGAAGACGACTTAACAAGCTTTTCTTATTTTTTGGCTCCGTATCCACAGTACGGGACACAGAGGCCTTCTGAAGTGGGGGTTGAGGTGGAGTCATCGAAACTTGGCCGTGTGGAGATCGCGACACTGCAGGGTTTAGGGCGATGCCCCTCTTGGGCCACAGGACAAACGTGTGCAAGGCATCCCCTAGTGTTATGATGTCTTCGTTCGGGCACTTCTCCAGAGGATGGACATCAAATTATCATGTACCATGTCCACCCGAACCTTGGCGTAACCTTGCGCCAGCTGGGCACCATGCATCACTATCTCTTCCTGGCATGGAAACACCACCCCCGCCCAGCCTCTACAGGAATGGACCCAACCAAAATCACTTGGAGCCTGTAATGTGTGGGCACCTATAAAACGATATACAATTAGCTAAGACGTCTTACAGGTCTATCTTTGGAGCATCCCATATATGTACATTACCTGGATGAGCTCGACAGGTAACTAGGTGTCGCTATGTTTAGGAAGCGCGGGCATGGACACGATGCTACTCCGATGTTGAGGGGGACTAGCTCCCAAAATCACAGGGGTGTCTTTCGACCGGGTGATGAGTTGATTCATTTGTTTCTATAATGTTGTTCTCTGTGCTTGAATTTGTGCAGTAATCTGTGCAGTAACCTCCACTTTCCATTGTTCCTCGCGCTCGGCCTTGGATCTCTTCCGACTCCTATGCGCCTCGGAGTCGTGTGGGAATCCATGCTTCCAAGGTACATAAACCCCCTAGGCCCCGCGTGCGACCTGAGTGCTCCTTGTTTCCCATGGCTGTGGATAGTATATCCTTCTCCCTGACCGCTTCAAAGGAGCCTTGGGAAGATTGGGTACTCAATGTTTGCTGCAAGAGGTCATCATGTTATTTTAGATCCTACGAAGTTATGGACTTACTAACAACTAGGTAGTTCGACATATCTTACCAGGCGTTGGGACACTCCCTTGTCAGTCGGGTTTGTGAAAGAGATGGTGCCTGACTGCGTGGTCTCTCTCACTTAAGCCAAGTCCTCCATTAAGCCCTCAAATTTACGAAACTCTCTCTCACTATAGTCCCCTTCTGTATCGCGTAGCATCTGATCTAGATTGTCATCGGGCGACCTACCCTCATCGAAAGCACAGTCCACATCCAACGGCATATCGTTGTCTCCCTCGATGATGTTACTACCTTCTGGTATAATCTGCTCTTCACTGTGACTGGTCCAACATGTATACTCCTTTTTGAAACCCCTTCGAATCAAGTGTCCTTCGATCTGCATTGGGTTGGTAAACATATTCAGATTATCGCAATCAATGCATGGACAGTACATAAATTTTATCCCCTTCTTCAACATATCCTGCTCGGTAGCTCTTCTAAAAGCAGACACGCCATCAATGTACTTTTCACTCACACTATTCTCAACGTACATCTAGCTTTGGTCCATCTGCGCTACGCACGTAACAAATTAGATTAATGCACACAACTACATACTTTTTCTATTGACCAAACATACTACAAATTAAATAGCGATTAACCCAAAGCAAATATAAAGGATTACAGATCATTACCATTGGAGCTCACCACGAAGATCACAAATATCCCATGAGATATCTTCCTATTGACCAACCTCTCTTTCTTCCTCCTTTTCTTCTCCTCCCTTCCTCCTTCATTTGACATAGTCAGAACTGAGGCTCATTATGATGTAAACAATATTTATTTTACACAATACAGGACAAGTCAATGTATATATACATGCTGCTCATTGTTCTATTATAAATCTTAACTGCTAATAATCTCCTTGGATGATAAATCTAGCTATCATCGATCTCTCTAGATTATAATGCATATTATTAGAAGCAAATACTAACCTTAGATCACCAATAATAAATAGATCTACAAGCACACTTGTAAATCTACGGTATTTAATTATTTCATCAAACGCCCCAGAGTTGGTCGCCTCCTTCAAAGCAGATGCATATCAGAGGCAAATCTCACTATAGACAGATCTGTCTGGAGTCAGGATAGGCAGATATTTAATTGTGCATATCACAGACTATTCTTAAAAAGAACCGTCTATGATACGTATCACAAACGGTTTTAAACAACCACTGTCTGTGATAAGTATCATAGACGGTTCTTGTTATGAACCGTCTATGATAAATATCACAAACGATTCTTAACAAGAACCGTATGTGACACTGTATACATATCACAGACGGTTCTTAAAAATAATAGTCTGTGATATACATCATTAAATATATGGTCGTCCCCTCATATCTAGATCTATCTATACTGAGAAATATCTCTGATATATATGCGGCTGCTTTGAAGGAGGCGGCCGACTCTGGGGCACGTTTGGTGAAAGAAATACTGTAGATTTTCAAGTGTGCTTGTAGATCTGCTATTTGTTCTTGGTGATCTAAGGTTAGTATTCCTGTGTCTCTAATGTGGCTTCTTTGAAGAAGACAGCGAGTACGCCTAAGAAATAAATATGCCCACCACGAAGCATGATCTTTTTTCGGTGGGTCGTCCACGCAGCATGAGGAGGATGAGATAGCAACCACAACCAGTCTCATCGAACCTGACACACTCTCCTGACAGTCATGCTTCTTGAACTTACAGGGGTTGGTTATACCATGATTGTATTCCGGCTTGGCACACTTTTACTTTATTAGCATTCTCTAGCTGATTGGTATGACCAGCCTCTGCGAGTTCAAGAAGCATAACTGCCAGGAGAGTGTGTCAGGTTCGATGAGGTTGCTCGTGGCTGCTGTCTCATCCTCCTCATGCTATGTGGACGACCCCCTGGAAAAAAAATCATACTTCGTGGTGGGCTTAGTTGCTTTTTAGGCGTACTCGTCGTCTTCTTCAAAGCAGACACGCTTATCAGAAATGATTCTTATTAATAACCGCTTGTGATCCACATCACAGACGGTTCCAATTACAAACCTCATGTGATAAATAAACTTCACAGACAGTTCTTGTTAATAACCGTCCGTGATAATTATATATCACAGACGGTTGTAGTTTATAATCGTTTGTCATACATATCATAGACAGTTTATCCCACTAAACCGCCTGTGATAGTTCCTTCTATATCTAAAAAATATTCTATTTTTCTCCTGCTAGCATCAGAAGCATCATTAAAAACCGCTAATTTTACAAGTATCTGGAGCATGCTAGAGTTGAAGATGGACCGTATTCTGGACCATATCAAGTGGCTGGAGAAGAATGTGTGCGTGCATGTATCATTATTGTAATTTATGACATATTTGTTAAGTAGCTGGATAAGCATATCACATACAGTTCTTATTAAGAATCATCTGTGACGTATGCGATTATCACAGACAGTTCTATTTATAGACCGTCTGTGATCATTACATATCACAAACGGTTCCAAATGAACAGTCTGTGATTGTAACCGTCTGTGATTAAGCGTTCAGGATAGTCTGTTTTGTAGCAGTGAACAATTTGCTACAATGTTTTCGCTACAATGCAGTGCCTCGCACAATCTTGGCCTTCGCTTTTTGATCCAACGGTTACGAACCAATGTCATGGTACTGTAGAGACTGACATTGCAATGCTAGAGGATGCGCGTCCGGGTGGAAGGGTTGAGATACTAGTTTTTATATATATGGTAAGAGGCGGTAATTTTGGAAGGCAAACCCGTCGAAGCCGCGGGAAACTGCTCTTGGGCGGCTTTCAACTTCTGCACGTTGTAATTGGCTTTTGATTTTGAAAAAACTGCTCAAGAAAGTCAGCTATTTGGGACGGCTTCTGATGAAAAGCCGAAGCCGTCCCAAATAAGACCTAATCGTTGCCTGTAAGCGCCCCGTTTCTCTCAGCTTGTTCTCATTCTTACTGCGTAGTGCGCAATCCTTGGCATTAGTTATAAAAAACTACTAGTTATCATGTAGTTTGATATGTTCGTATTAAGTGTATGTAAGCCAAACATGATGTTGTGAAGGTGACTACGTTGAACACTGAGGCCTTGTCTGGATGGACCGGTAATTTGGGTTTTTTTAAATAAGTCCTAATATGTAAGTGTTGTACTGATGAATTGTGTTGCACTAAATGTTATGAGATGGGATTGAATTGGAGAATTCGAGTAATGTGGCAGTGGCACTGTCACAGAAGCCACGCTGAGCACAACATACTGGTTTTCATCGAGATGCTAGCGCCAGTTGCTGTTTCGGAGCTGGTCTCGTTCACTATCAAGTTCTATGTGCCACTGCAAAACCTAAGTGTTTGTTCTCTCTCTATCTCAAAAAAAAAACCTTAGTTTGTTGATTCTCCCAAAAAGAAAAGATAAGAGAATAAGAGAAAAAACCTTGGGTATTTGTTCACACAGAAATGCCTATGAATTTCCTTTTTAAAAAAGAAAAGAAATAATAGGCCGAGCAAACGCTGCCAGCGGCAGCAGACGGCCAACCTGGCCCATCTAAGAAGGAAGTATGGCCCGTAGACCGATGTGCCATTATAATTATCTTTTGTTTTAAGTTTAAAACTTTGGCCCCGTCTGCACGTTGGGAATTTTCGCAGAAACTTTGCTGTAATTTACTATAACTTTTTGCTACTACTACCCTATTTTTCACAAAATTCACTAAAATCCCCGCGCTCCTTCTTAAGCTTCCTTAAACGGGGAAAAAAAACCACAAAATAACCCCAGAGTCCTCAGGCAATCACGTCCCCAACTCCATCGCAAGAGGTTAGTTAAAGCGTTTAAACCCAGCCACGTCCCCCCATGGACGAGACGAACAGAGACAGAATCCCTGCATGGAAAAAGGCCAAACGAGACCCCAAAAAAAACTAGCTATGTTACCGAGAGCTTTTGGCTTATTTAGACAAACTTTTTTAGCAAATATGCTTGCGCTCCTGGACCCCGGCGGGTTTCTTCTACACTTTCGGATCGCTGCAAGCGTCTGCCGCATTTCTGCTCCTGCGGAAGTTGCATGCCACCTGCGTATTAAGCGCATGGGTCTGATTTTTTTTCGTCCCTCGGTGATTAGTGGGTTTGGAATATTTCTATCTTCTAGTGATTAGCATATGCATGCGTGGACGATGGGGAGCGCGGTACATGACCACGTGCAATGTTTTCGGACTGCGGCAGCCTCGTCTAACGGTTTGGATTCGCGACAGACACGTGCAACGGTTCGAATGCACAGTAGAATGCGGCTGTGGCCCAAGAGCACGATAGGAGACATGTGCTAAATGGTTTCGAAAAACGGTGAAATGACCCCAAACCTGTTAATGATACTAAGGGTATCTCTAATAGTGTATTTATTGTGGTCTCTTAGCTATACCATGTTAACAAAATCCTACGTGGAGGAGAGAGAGTACATATCGTCTCTTTCTAAAAAAACTGTCGATACACGAAACAAGTTAGGATAACGCGGAACAAAATATGATATATTAATTTACTCTAGTTGACATGTGGGTCCATTTCAAAAAAAAATGTAAAATATAAATGTTAGAAGTGTACTAGAAATTATATATTAGAGTGTTATGTCTAAAAATAAAATAATATATATTAAAAACAAAATTATCTATAATTATTAGAGATACCTTGAGCCGCGCTACCACGAGCCAAGGAGTCTCGAGCGCACAGGACACACATACTAAGGCCCTGATTGGTAGAACTCAAGATTCTCATTTTTCAGATTATGCTCCTCATTCTTCAATAATCTGAAGCTGTCTGTTGAAATCGTTTGGTTGGTAGGTTGGCTCTAAAAACCATATGAGGGAGGATTATAGGCAAATAGACCATGTTACCCCTGGTTGTAATAATTCAATTGTATTTATGTCTTTCTCCTATGTATTTGTAAATAAATTATAGAATCCCCCTAAATTTGTTTAGTCTATGTGAATGTATATACGTTGTATCTATACACAATGCTAGGTTACATTGCATTTACACTTTATGATGGATTACAACTGTGTATAAGTTTTTTTTGTACTATTCACACTGCGACAGATGAAGCTGGAGATATCACATTCATATCGTATAAGTGTTCAAATAATAATTAAATGATATTACGTACAACTATTGAAATGATAAATGAGTCATAACAAAAGATCACAAAAATTCACAAGTAATGCGTCATCATCCTGAATGAGCAATTGCACTTGCAAGGTCATCACGAAAATTATCCATGGATGTAGCACTTATTTGCGACATTGACGCATCCAATGCATCATGAGAAATGACATATTTGGCATATCTTGATGGTATTGTGGGCACATAATTAGGATCCCGATCGAACATACGAAAATGCATGTCCGGCGAAGCATGTTCACGTATGAAGTTGTGAATTCCCGTGGTCGCTGCAACAATCATCTTTTGTTTGGACATTGGAAAACTCGAGTGCTTACACCGGAGGGGACGGAGGAGGTTGCGATGCGAGGCGGCTACTGGGGAGGGGAAGGGTGGAAGGTATAGGGGGAGGCAGCACGGGGAGGGGAGGCGACCGAGGGGGGAAGGGAAGCGAGGTGAGGGAGGCGGCACCGAGGGAAGGGGAAGGGGGGAAGCGGAGGTGAGGGGGAGGCGGCACCGAGGGAAGGGGAAGGGGGAAGCGGAGGTGAGGGGGAGGCGGCACCGAGGGAAGGGGAAGGGGGGAAGCGGAGGTGGGGGGGGGAGCGGAGGCGAGGGTGAGGTGGTAGCGGAGGTGGGGGGGGGGGGAGCGGAGGCGAGGGGGGCGGCGATAAGCGCGTGAGAGCCGAAGGATCGAAGGTGAAAGAAAAAGGGTTTTTGGGGGAATGATAATTTGGGGTAGTTGGATGGTATTTGCAGGTAAAAATTTTAAATTTTTAGGAGTATTTTCATTTGTGCAAGTTAAATTCTCACGAGAATATGCGGGAATACTGCTCCTCGTTGCTAGTTTATTTTCTAGATAGCTCCTAACGAGAATTAAGATCTAGTCGTTTTGAGAAATTAGGTGTTTAACATAACTCCACAAAAATTAATTAAAAATTTAGAAATAGAAGTTGTACCCAACAAAGTCCAAGTTAGCCTGCGACGCCCAAGGCGAGCGAACGACAGCCATCCAGTGGCATCTGATCTCGCCTCCTTTCCGCTCGCTCGCCTCTCTCCCCCTCCCCCCTAGTCGAAATTAAATTAAAATCGGTTCGGATTATTTTCGTGTCGTTTGCTTTCTTTCCCTTCGTATTCGCATCGGCCCCGATTTTGCTGCCCCTGCTGCTACTACTAGTGCCCGACGTCTAGCCCCTTCCCTTTCGCTTTGCTCCCACTTCTCCCCCTCCCCAACCCAAACCCATCAATTCGTTCGTCCCTCTCGTGTCTCGTGCTCGCACTGGCCACGACCAAACCCTAGGCGCGCCGCCCTCCGAGGCCCCCAGGTGCGCGCGCCGCCGCCGAGCCCGTCCGCGCCGGCGAGGGCGGCCCCCGCTCACCGCCGCGCCGCGATTTCGGCTAGGGTTTGTTTGCTTCTTCTTTTTCCGCGGATTTTCCGGTGATTTATTTCTGGGGGATATGTGATTGGATCAGGGGTAGTACAAGGAGGAGGAGGAGGAGATCGGAAGGAGAGGGATATATGTCCCAGCGAGGGGACAGGGGCGAGGGGTACGCGAGGAGACCCGGCCGGTCCAGCAGCTTCGGCGGCCACCGCGGAGGTGGAATCGGCGGCGCGGGCAAGGGCGGCGGGGGACCCTCCGGCGGGCAGCCTCCCTTTTCATCCAACCGCAGGTATGGCTTGTCATCCGACCCGTTCGCTCCTGATTGGCTTGCTGCCGCCGCATGATTTGATCTCGGGACGGGGGGTTTCGGAAAGCTAGGGTTTTGATGAGACTTTTGGATCTCGATTGCAGCTTCAGGAAGCCTAACAATGGCCACGGCGGGCACCAGAGGGTGGTGAGCCAGCCCGACACCACCGGCTTCCAGCCTGCTCCTGCGCCAGGGCCCCTGCAGACCCCTCCGCGCCCGCCCACCCCTCAGAATGTGCCGTTGCATGTTCCGGTCCCCGCATCTCGACCCCAGCACCATGGTGATTAGACGTCCTGTTCTGTTGTGCCGGATTACAGATGGAACGGTGCAAAATTGTGACTTGATGTGTTTATTTTGGTTGTTATGTTTTGACTGGGCAGACTCATCCGGAGTGCAAGCACCCTCGTTGTCACCTGCTAGTGAGAATCCAGCCAATATGCTGCCGCCGAAAAATATTCCTCATGCTGCCCCCAGGGCACCACCAAAGAGCTCCAATACATCGGCTCCTCAGGGAGGAGCATCGAAAGGTTTGGTTCTATTTTCTTCACTTTAGAAGTTGTAAAGTAATGAGTATGTACTGTGACCATCTGTGGTGGTAGTTTTGGACCCTGTAGTAGATATACATGGTGAACTGCCTGGTTTACTTCCTGCTGCTTTGTTTGTTTTGCTTATTTTCAGGTGAATCATCTAAGGGATTTAACTTGCAGTTTGGTAGTATAAACATGAATGGCATTCCGGTATGCTCTGGTTCCCCTTTTTTTGCAGTTGGCATCTCTTAATTCAATTTTGTTTAGTTTCTGGTTCTTTTCCAATTTATCTTTAATTTGCAAATTTTTTTTCATAGCAATTTCCTGCTAGGACAAGCTCAGCTCCTCCTAATTTGGACGAGCAAAAACGTAACCAGGTATCTTCAACTTCCCTTGCACAGTTGTTTCTCTTCTATCTTGGTTATAATTGGTGCTATAGCTCCCCCCCTTCAGTTGTTGTTTTTTCGATGTATCAGTAACAGTTTGTACTCAACAAAAGTAAAAAATAGTCTATGCTCCTACAAATAATATATTTCAGATGTTTTGAACAAGTGACATTTTTTACTTGTATTGTTTATATTATATTGGTAGGCATTCTTAATTTTCAATATTCTAAAAGAATGTATTATCATGTTATCCACGATGTTCAGGCACTCCCAGAGGGACTCAAGGTTGCACCTTCTGTGCCTGTACAACCAGCCCTGAAACAGCAGCAGCCACAGCAGCCGCCGCCGTCGCAGCAGAAGCAACAGCAGCCACAGCAGCAGCAGCAGCAGCAAACAAGAAAGGATGCTGTTGGTTCCAGTCAGCCTAACTCTGCCAACCCTCATGTTCCGTCCCAAGTGAAGAGAGATGTGCATGTTCCTCCATCCATCCCCAATGTTGCACCACCTAGACCTGTTCAGCCTTTATCTGGGATACCCATGCAGATGTCCTTTCACCATCAACAACAAGTCCCCTTGCAGTTTGGTGGTCACAATCCACAAATGCAACCACAGGGTGTTGTGCCTAGTTCACTGCAAATGTCAATGGGATTGCCTGGTGGCAATGCACCCCAGGTTCCGCAGCAGATATATGTCTCTAGCATTCAACACCATCAGTTGCAACAGCAAGCAATGATGCATCAAGGACAAGGTATGCCTTTTGTTCCTTCAGCTGGTCATCAACTCACACCTCAGTTGGGCAACCTCATGGCACCACAGTATCCTCAGCAACAACCAGCTAAGTTTGTTGGTCCTCGCAAGTCCACTGTCAAAATTACTCATCCAGACACTCACGAAGAATTGAAGCTCGAGAATAGGATGGACTCATCTGGGCAGAGGGCTTTACCTAATGTAACACCACAATCCCAGCCAGTCGGTGGTTTTGCACCTCATGTGGGCTTCTATCATTCACAGAACTCCTATAACCAGTCAGCTATGTATTACCCTGGCAACACTGGCATAGGCCAGCTTCCCACTTCATCACAGGGTCCTAGGCTTAGTTATCCTGTCAGTCAAGCTGGGCAACCGATTCCATTTATCAACCCATCCATGGTAAATACAGTTCCTGCTGGTAACAAGGACAACGTAGCAGGGCCTGCAGCATCTGTCCAGTCCCAAATCACAGTTAGACCACACCCAGGTGGTTTGCACACGGAGAAATCTGGGGCTCACACGGTCACAATAAGTGCACCGCCAGGTAAATCAGATGCACCTAAGTTAAGGCCAACTGAGGATGCTGTACGACATAGACAAAAGGATAATGAAGTTGTTTCTGGGGTCACTGTCTGCGATAAATCAGCTAATGAGAAGGAGAGTAAAGCACCATCTGTCACAGAGAAGCATCCCATTTTGGTGAGCCAATCCTTTCCAATTCAGGGTGCAAAACCAGAAACTACAGCACTGGCATCTCCTGTTGCAAATTCAGCCTCATTTTTATCGGGAGCTGATGGAAATAAAAAAGAAGTCATTCAAAGAACTGAATCATTTATGGATAACAAGAAAAATACCACTATAAAGGATACCACGAATTTGTCACAACTACCACAGGTATATCTTTTCCTGTCTGCTTTTCTTAACACTTTGTTTTTGCACTTTGCCTTGGTTTTGCATATGTTTTCTTAACATGCTTGCATACTGTATTCATTCAGTCTGCTTCGGCTGCTGAAGAGTTAAAGGTGCAAACTTATGTGAAGGTTGGAGGTGATGGGGTTGGTCACGTGGAAGCTAAGAGCTTCAATAAAGAGTTAGATTTGAGCAGCTCAGCTTCAGGCATAATAGCTGCACCGTCTGAAAGTAGGATTTCTCCAGGGGTTGGTACAGCCGATGCTGACACCACATCAGTGAATGGTATGTGCTCTATGTGACCAAAATTAATGGAAGAATTATTGCATTGTGTGTGTCTTTTGTTTTTTTCTAACATGTTTGTATTGGCAGCTGCTGATGTTCCTGGCGCGAATAGCAGCTCTGCAAAGTCAGCCTCTGAGAGCACCGTGGAACCTCAAGGAGCAGAAAGCTTAGCCGTTGCTTGTGTTGGATCTGAGGAAAGTGAAATAACTCAAAAAATTTCACCAAATTTTAGCGAGGGTAAAATTTCTCCTGATTCTACTGGAAATGAATCACGTGAAGTATGCACGATGGACTTGGCTGAGCAGGCATCAGTGGGGACTTCTGATCCTGATAATTCAGATGCAACAGCTTGCATAACTTTCCAGCAGCAGGTACGGAAAGAATCCACACCATCTGTTTCTGAGGAACACAGTATAATGAATAGATCACATAGGAATACCGAAACTTCGTCAGATTTTGTTGATAGCAATGCTGCTTCTGCGGCTAATTCTGAAACTTCATCAGAGTCTACTGTTCAAAGTGCCAACGATAAAGGTGACACAAGTAGTAGTCTGGAAACAGTGTTAGCTGTTTCTAGTATTGCTCCCGATGTGTTTCCTGTGACTCATTCAGTTGAATCAGAGGGGTCACAGAAACATGAAAGCATGGTAAAGGATCAATCAAGTGCTGCACCAACTGCTTCTGTTCGACCTGCATCAATGGAAAAACCTAGTGTGGAGATTACCCGAACAAAATTTACTGCTGGGAAAAAGAAGAAAAGAAAGGAAATGCTTTCGAAAGCTGATGCTGCCGGGTCTTCAGATCTTTATAATGCATACAAAAGACCAGAAGAAAAATTAGAGAGTATTAGTACCGCAGAGGGTGCTGATAGTTCAATAGTTGATGCAACACATGTGCTGCCCGATGAATCAGAAAGGGAGGTCAATATGTGTGAGGATGATGGAAGGAAAAAGGTTGAGCCTGATGATTGGGAAGATGCAGCAGACATGTCTACTCCAAAGCTGCAAAGTTCAGATTTTGGAATTCAGGCCAGTGTAGCACGAGTACCTGATTCAGATACAACTGAAGCTAATGGCCGCAAGAGATATTCTCGTGATTTTCTGCTAACTTTTGCACAGCACTATACTGATCTTCCTGTTGGTTTCCAGATGGGAGATGGTACTAGTGTTTTAATCAGTAATTTGGCAGGAAAGTCCTATGTTGTTGATCGGGAACCTCACCCAAGTCCTGGAAGGGGGATTGACAGACCAACATCTCGCGGTGATCGCCGTGGTGCCGCTATGGATGATGATAGGTGGACTAAATCAGGTGTTCCTTTCAGTCCTGGTCGTGATGGCCACATGGACTTGACAAACGGCCCAGCAATTGTGAATTACCGTGGCACCCCAGGAGTTAATCATGGTGTTTTGAGGAATCCACGAGTTGGACTTCTTGTAGGACCAATGCCATCCATTCCACCTCAAGTACCTCGCAGTGGCTCTGATGCAGATAGATGGCAGCAAAAGGGTCTGTTTCCGTCTCCTGTTACACCCATGCAAGTAATGCACAAAGCAGAGAGAAAATACGTCGTTGGCAATGTTTCTGACGAGGAACAGGTGAAGCAGAGGCAGCTGAAAGCCATTCTTAATAAACTGACCCCACAAAACTTTGAAAAGCTTTTTGCACAAGTGAAAGAGGTGAACATTGATAATGTGGCAACTCTTAGCGGGGTCATTTCACAGATATTTGACAAAGCTTTGACGGAACCAACTTTTTGTGAAATGTATGCTAATTTTTGTTCCCATTTGGCTGGTGCACTGCCTGACTTTAGTGAGGACAATGAAAAAATTACATTCAAGAGATTGCTTTTGAACAAATGCCAAGAGGAGTTTGAGAGGGGTGAAAGAGAAGAAGCTGAAGCAGATAAAACAGAGGAGGAAGGTGAGATTAAGCAAACCAAAGAGGAAAGGGATGCAAAAAGACTTAGTGCTCGAAGGCGCATGCTGGGGAACATTAGGTTGATTGGAGAATTGTACAAAAAGAGGATGTTGACAGAACGCATAATGCATGAATGCATTAAAAAATTGTTGGGAAATTATCAGAATCAAGATGAAGAGAATATTGAAGCACTGTGCAAATTGATGAGTACAATTGGAGAGATGATAGACCATCCAAAAGCTAAGGAACATATGGATGCATATTTTGATATAATGCAGAAGCTGTCAACAAGTCAGCAGTTATCTTCCCGTGTTAGATTCATGCTGAGAGATTCAATTGATCTCAGGAAGAATAGATGGCAGCAAAGGCGTAAAGTGGAAGGCCCGAAGAAGATTGAGGAGGTTCACAGGGATGCAGCTCAGGAAAGACATGCTCAGTCGAGTAGGTTAGCTCGTGGTCCTGTTGTTAGTTCTGTTCCAAGAAGAGGAGGGCCACCTATGGATTATGGCCCTCGTAGCTCAGCAGCAGCATTGGCATCTCCAAGTTCTCAGCAAGTCGGTATTCGAGGAATGCCTGCACATTCCCGTGGATTCGGTACTCAAGATATCCGGTTTGAGGAAAGGCATCAGTCTGACAATAGAACTGTTCCTCTCCCCCAGCGTTCTGTCAAGGATGATGCTATCACTCTTGGGCCACAAGGTGGCCTAGCTAGGGTTATGTCTATAAGAGGGCAGCCACCAGTATCAAATGCCGAACTTCCTTCTGTTGTTGACCAGCGCAGGATGGTATCTGGTCCTAACGGGTATAATTCTGTGGCTTCGACTGCAAGAGAGGATCCTAGCTCGAGAATTCAAGATCGTATCTCTGGGAGAACAGCTCCTAGTACGCAATCTGCTGGACCTTCACACAGACCTGCCAGCCAGGAGGGCCGTTCAGGAAATAAATCATTCTCTGAGGTGGATCTGAGAGAGAAGTCTATTGCAGCCATCCGGGAATATTATAGGTAACACTTTTCAACATTTACAATTTTTTATGCGAGACATTTCTTCATTTTGCACCAGACTTAATTGAACTACTGCACATTTCACCCTTTAAAAGTTTGATGCCTGTCTTCTTACTATGTAAGGTTCAAATATTTTTTGGAATAAAATAGATGGTAATAATGTTCTGCTATCTTGTTTTGGCAAGTGCTAATTTTCTGAGGGCTGCTGTTGTGGGATTATACTAGGTACCAGTTCAGTGCATTGCTTGTTTTTTGCTTAATGCTTCCTAGCGATTCTCTCTCTTCTCTGCAAATTTCAAAGTTTATTGCTGTGTAAGTACTCTTGTTTCTGAGGTTTTGGTGGCGATTGGTTGTCAAATGTTGAAATTTAAGAGATATCTTACAAATTTTACAAGAGATATCTGCGAGCCTGTATGTCATTTATGAAGTCCATGGATTGGTTGGGATTTTGTTCTTGGACTATTGGTTTGAGTATTATATTTCTTTACTGTTTACTGCTCATGTTCTCTATCTGTGTCATTCAGAAGAAGTCTGAACAGTGCAACTGTCCTTTATTTCATGTGCTAACATGACACTATTTTGGCAGTGCAAAAGATGAAAAGGAGGTTGCGTTGTGTATTGAGGAGTTGAATGCCCCGAGTTTCTATCCTTCTGTTGTATCATTTTGGGTAAATGATTCCTTTGAGAGAAAAGACATGGAAAGAGAGCTGTTAGCTAAGCTTTTTGTTAGCCTTTGCAATGGCAGAGATAATTTATTGAGCAAGCCACAACTTAACGAGGGGTAAGTGCTTTTCTTCTCTCACCTTTAATTGCTATTTGACAATTCTCGTTTTTTTTAAAATAATATTATTTCAATGCATAATTGCAAAAAAAAAGTCAATTTTTTTAATATAAAAATGGTCCTATGTCATCATCTGTCGCCACCGCTCAACTCAAGGGGCCATCCTCTTAGTCCAGGAAGTCCTACCAGGTACTTCCTGGTGTACCTGTGAAAGTCAAAATGATAAATTCGTAAGTACGTAAGACAAAGGCTGCGATAGGAATAAAACGCTAACTTACGTGTGGACGTTCGGCGGCAACCGCTGCCCCAGGGCGGTGGGACCTACTGTCGTAGTCCGAACTGGCGCATCACCCGGTGCAAGTGGTACTCCACGAAGATGTTGTGCACCAAGCTCCTCTGCGTGAATCAGTACTTGTAGTCTCACATGCACAAGCTTGACAGTCCTCGGGGTGTGCGCGTACAACCTATCAGGAGTGTACAGTGTCTAGATGACGCGGTCATCCGTCAGCTGATCGAACATTGTAACATAGTCCAGGTAGGACGCGTGAACAGTTATCGGAGTGAAGGTGACCTGTAGAATAGAACAAAACCCGAGCACATGCAATTAAATCAAATTACAGAAATGATTAAAGGTTCAAAAACTTACCCGTTGTCAACACCACACCGTACCCATCGTTGGGTGGCCCATGTCCGTCGTCGGTGGCGTACATGGCACCGGTGTAGGCTCTGAGGTCCAGCTGTTGTCGTCCGATCTGGAAACGCTCAAAGGACCACAGCTGAAGAAGCAACGGGCATCCAGAGAAGATGGAGCTATCTCAAACCCGATGATATGTGTCGCACAAGACGCGGTACGTCACGCACAACACCACCGATCCCCAGGTGTACGGTTAGATCGCCCTCGCCTCTAACTCCGCCATCTCCTGCGTGTAGCGGATCATGTGCTTGTTGACGCTGTCGTCGTGAGATTCGAGGAACATGACCAACCCGAACAACCACAAGTAGGCCTTGAAGTGTCTCCTCACTTTGTCCTCGGGTGTGTCCTGTGCCATACGCCCCGGCTGCAAGATGACAGACACATCACTAAGTTGAACAAAGCAACTGAAGTGGAATCACTAGAGTTATAAATACTTACATAGAAGTGGTAGAGCCACTTTAGCGTCGGCTCGTGCGTACTGCTGAACTCCCTGTAACCGGTGTTGGGCGACAACACCCACTGGAACCTCGCGAGGATCGTTGTGCGCCATGTGGCTGGGATGTCGTACGTCGCCAGGGGAAGCCCGCGCACGGCAACCCGGTTAGGAAGCCCACGTCCTGAAACGTCGGCGCCATCTCCCTGCACGGAAGATGGAACGTGTGCGTCTCCATCCTTCAACGGTCAACCAGCGCCGTCAGGATGCACATCGTACGGAAACCGCCTCGACGTACGACCACCGCCTGCCTCGTCCTGGTCATCCTCTCACGCCGCCTCTACCATCCTTGCTAGTGGAAGGAGGTCTGTCGATCTCAACTTGCATCGAAAGGATTAAGAATGTATGTGAGTTCACCCACACAAGTAAGACTGAATTCGTAAGGATTAAGAATGTACGTGAGTTCACCCACACAAGACTGACTGAATTTGAGTACATGAAGGTCACAACTACTTATACCTTAGGACCCAACGTGGGTTGACCTTTTGTGCCCTCATGGGCGCGCACAGCCGCAACGTGCCTAGCTCAATGGGTGTCTCGTCCTCCTGGGGGAAGATGATACTAAAGCAACTCGTACGACCACTGCGGAGCGTCTCCTAGTGCCGCGATACCTGAAAATTGAATGCATACATTTGAAATACTGCACACAATTATAATGATGTACAACACGACACTACTAACACATAGTAATACATTCCATATAAAACTATCTAATTTACTCAATTATTGCACCAAAAAAAATTCTACACGATTAACGACATATTTTAGTTTAAAAAGTACTTCAAGCATTTCAAAATTATTTACGGTGTAAAAATGAGAACCAAATTTAAGCTGACAATATTTTAATTAAGATCTAACAACCCCATTTAACTACTCTGGAAATTTTATAGAATTTTTAGATCTATCTTACTATTCTCCTAGTTTAAAAATTATTCTTGGTGTTTCAAAATTATTTACCATGTAAAAAATGAGAACCAAATTGAACTCGATAATATTTTAATCAAGCTCTGAACGCCCTATTTAACTACCCTGGAATTTTTATTGATTTTTTAGAGCGATCCTGCTATTTTTCTAGTTTAAAAAGTATTCTCAGCGTTTTAAAATTATTTACTATGTCAATTAAACTCTAAACACCCTATTTAACTACTCTGGATTCTTTATAGAATTTTTAGAGCTATCTTGCTATTTTCCTAGTTCAAAAAGTATTCTCAGCGTTTCAAAATTATTTAACGTGTAGAAATGACAACCAAATTGAACCTGCCAGTATTTTAATCAAGCTCTAAACACCATAATTAACTACTCTGTAGTTTTTATTGAATTTTCAGAGCTATCTTGTTATTTTCCTAGTTTTAAAAATATTTTCAGCATTTCAAAATTGTTTACCCTGTAAAAATGAAAACCAAGTTGAAGCTGGCAATATTTTAATCAAGGTCTAAACACCCTATTTAACTAATCTATAGTTTTTATTGAATTTTTTAGAGCTATCTTGTTAATTTTCTAGTTTTAAAGCATTTCGAAGTTATTTACCGTGTAAATACGATCAAATTGAATCAGACAATATTTGAATTAAGCATTTAATTCCTCTGGAAATTTTATATAATTTTTAGAGCTATCTTGCCATTTTCCTATTTTAAAAAGTATTAGCAGCATTTCAAAATTATTTACCGTGTAAAAATAAAAACCTAGATTTAATAAAAAACCTAGATTTTTTTAAACCTTTGTACGGTATTTTTGCAGATTTAATCTAAATCATTCACGTACTGCACCTTAAATAACATCTATATGATACTCTAAACTACACAACTAAAATGATGTACTAAAGCAGATTACACTACATCTAAAATTATCTATTCAATTATATGTCGCTAGTTTTATTTCCTAACCTACCAGGGTTTCGGATTTAATTATAAAGTTGTAAGAACATTTACCTGCAAAGTGGGCGACCAGATCTGCTTCTCCCTCTCTCCTCTGCTACGAATCAGCAGTGCTTCGCTACATCACTTTTCTTCTCTCATTCTCTCCCTTCTCTAGCTCTTCTCTTCTTGGAATTAAAATGACTTTTTGGTCGATTTGAGGGGTTTATATAGCGTGGCCTCTATAGCCAGTTGGAGTGGCGACAGGCCTGTCATTTCAACTTGCGAGCCCGTCATTTCAACTTGCGATTGAAACACTGTTCAAAGCAAATCGTCAGTTGAAATGACGATAATAGGTTAAACTGGCGATTGTGCAGTAAATGCCCTCTTGTTACACAGAGGATAATTTTGTGATTTTTTTTTGTAAATATTTATTAAAGTAATATTTTTTTTAAGAAAATTTAATTCTCGTTCATTTCGTAGTATGTACTGACTATGATTTTTTCCAGCCTTGCATCCGTTCTTGCTTCATTGGAAGATGCTCTAAGTGATGCTCCAAGAGCCTCGGAGTATCTTGGACGACTTTTTGCAAGGTTTGTGATGGAAAACATATTGCCCTTGCAAGAGGTAGGTAGACTGATTGAAGAAGGTGGAGAGGAACCTGGATACCTTGTACGTGATGGCATCGCAGCTGATGTCCTTGGGGCAGTTCTAGAGTCCATCAGAGTAGAAAAAGGGGATTCATTCTTGAATGAGGCCAAGACAAGCTCCAATCTCAAGTTGGAGGATTTCAGACCACAGCATCTTAAGAGATCAAAGTTGGATGCCTTCATGTAAGGCATAAAGAAGCTTGTTATTAGGTAAGTCGTTCTAGACTTCTAGTACATATGTTTTAGAATAGCATATCCTTTATGAGGTGTCCTTTATTTAATCAATGCATTATCGTGATGTAAAATCACAAAGTTCTAACTTACTTTCTTGATTGAACAGCTTACCAATTCATAGGTGTTGGCACCAAGGAGTTTATGTTTTTGCACCCAACCGCCATTTTGATTGACAACTGGGAATATCCATGAGATGCTGCCCCTACTTGCTAAGCAACCATTGTATTCGAGGAGCTCGTACTGTGAAGATGATGTATTGTCCACTCTGTTCAGAGTTGTTCGTTGTAAATTATTGTTGCGGAAGGGCCGTGGTGGTTGTTGCTGAAGCAAGCAGTTAGGCTACATTTCGAGTCGCACTCATGAGTATCAGGGAATATTTTTGCGATCACGGGGGAGAAGTTTGCTAACCAATATTTGTTGGGAGTAGGGGGGACACACTAGGTTCAACTTGATGCCTCCCGCGGCTTCTGACCGTATTTCTTTGTGATCAGACTTTATAGTCGGTTAATTTAGCGGCATTTTCCTGATAGCCAGTGTTTCTCATGACTGCCCTATCATTTTGTTTGAATCTGCTTGCAAGTTGCCGCATTTATTTTCCCCTATCTGCTTGTTAGTTGCTGCTTGTAATCTACGGGGCTGGCACGGGATCGGTGGGGAGCTCGGCGGGAGGTGGCGCCGGTCTCGCTCGGAGCTCGCACGGGACCCTGGCCGCCAAGCCCTGGCCAGTGTCCGCACGGCCGTGGAGATCGGATGGATGAATGTGATCAATCCGATTAGAAGAGACGAGCAAAAGAGGAATTTCACTAGTGAAAGTTAGAGAAAAAAAAGACAATGGGAGAAAAGTGGAGAAAATGATAAATTTCAAAGTGGCATGTTTTTGAGGGTTACATATATCTAATTTTGCCTGTTCTGTTTATTTGGTTAGGCCTCGCTGCTCGGTCCTCACTCAGGGTTGCTGAACTCATCACCTGGCGAGGTCTCTGTAGACTATATCTTGTTTGTCCGACTCGTCCCACAGTTTTCCCGGCTCCCAAGCTCTCGAAGCCTCCCTCCCCGTGTCGGGTAAAATCCCGCTAGATGGCTGGTAACTGAAAAATTTGATTGAAATTTGTTTATAAAAAATTGAATTAAAAATATAATCATCAAGATTTTGAATTTGAATTTAAATTAAAAAAAATTTAACCGATTTTTTTTAATCTTGTACCCACCGGTATTTCTGGTTACTATCTGGGATTTTGATCCATATGCCCAACAATGCCATTCCATCGTTCATCACTATTCATTGATTTCCGTGCATGTCCAAGGTGTCCCATCATCCATAGGATGGGTTTGGTTGTTGTCCTTAGTTCGCGAAACCACCTTCACCAAGCATGTTACTGAAATAACCTCAAAAATCCAATTTTTTTGAATCTTTTGGTTGAAATTTGAAAACTTTCCTTTTTTGGAAAGTCCAGCCCTTTTTCCACTTTCCTTCTCGGGTCTTCTCGTTTTCTTCAGCCGAAAGAGCATTTTCCCCGGGCGCCTCTGTTCTTCTTCCTCTAGTCGTCACCGCCCTTGCGTCACTCGTCCGACGACATCGCTCCTCCTCCGCTGCCGTCAGCTGACACCTCCCGCACCACCGTACTGCCACCAGCTCCTTCTACTACTTTCACCGCACCACCTGGCCCTGCCACCTCTCCCTCCCCCGCACCGTCCAAGCTCCGCCGGCCAACCACGTCGCCGCCACTGCCGCAGCTCGCCATTGCTCCCACCGCCTCTCCAAGTGCTATAAAAGGCCACCCCGGCTCGCTATCTTCATCAACTCCAACTCCCTCACCCCCTTGCCTTTTCATCACTAGCACTGGCTGGATTTTGGAGTTCCGCTGCCGCCTGTGCTTTCTTCTCCGACGAGCTCCAAGGCGAATTCGCATCCGCCATTCCTCCCCTACCCTCCTACCCCCGTCCCTAGCTTCGCCTCACCTCCCTGAGTCTTTCCCCTAAACTCCCCACCACTATCCCCGTCTCCACTTCGCCGGCGCCATGCTCCACCGCCGCGTCATGGCTGCCTTGGTGCACCTCAAGCCACCCCACCACCCCCTCTAAACTCCCCTCCACCCAACGATGCTTCTCCACCACTCACCCTCGCCGGAGCACCGCCGCCTCCTTCCCCTACTCCGGCAGGCCGCCACCTACGCTGCCACCCCATGCCTGAACCCCCTTAACACCACTCAAGCCCAAAAATGGAACCCTATCACCTCAGTAGTGCTCCCCGCAGCACTCGCTCCAGCCGCCGGCCACCGTCGTCGCAGCAATCGCCGCCACCGCCGGCTCGGGCACAACCAAGCGCGCTCTGGCCTTCGGTTGAGCATAGCTCAAGGCCGCCTAGCGCCGCGCCTTTAAGGCCTGGCCAAATGGGCCGTGGATTTCACAGTAAATGGGGCCGACCCATTACTGTTCATTCAATTTAGTCAGTCACTCTTCAAATGCACAATACTCTTTTCACTGTTCATCACCATTTTTGTCCATAAATAGTAAAATTAATACTATTCATTATCAAATACTATTCATCTCCAAAACCCTAATTCGACATAATATGTCCATTTTGTCCATTTCGAGCTCAGGAATCCATTTCTCCACTCTGTTCAGTCCAATCTAGCCCCAGATTAATTTCTACCCTCCCACACCTCCTTCCTTGGTGTTTCTTTTCTGTTTGTTTTTACTTGTATGTTGTTCCCAGCTCATTCCTTGTTGAGCCCAATTTTATTTGGTTTGGTTTGTTTTATTTTGCGCTAGGTCCCGACTTCGACGACCAAGCCCCAGAAGACGCCATACAAGAAGAGCTACTAGAAGAATTTGTGTAAGGAGGCAAGTCGCATTCCTTGATCATTTTGAACTAACATTTTATGGATTTATATTATTACTTTCATTACTGTATTTGCGCCAATTACTTTAAATATTGAAATAATACTTTTGAATGCCATGATGGTTAGAATAATCCTATTACCCCACATACAAGTCCACCTACTCTTGCAGGCCATATTCACTTTGACAAGTTTATGTTACATAAAATAATGACTAAATATTTAGCTCTGTCACAAAAAAAATATGTTGATAAATCCTGAAAAGTAGAATTACCTCAATTAACGACAACTAACTGCAATTAACGACGATAAACTACAATTAACGACGATTAACGTGTAGGACCGGAAAGGCGACTAGAGGGGGGTGAATAGACGCTTTCTTAATTTTTGCATTAATCAAATTCAACACGCACTTTTCTCCAATAGCTATAAAGCTAAGAAGATCAGTAAATGCACAGAGAAAGCCTTGTGCTGAATATGATTACCCCCTTAACCACAAGACTCAAAAATAGAGATTTGATCTCGTGTATGCTTGTCGACTGATGGCCAATCAAGGCGGTCGATCATTGCTAGGAATCGGTCGGACCGATTCAGTCCAGTACCACTGCAGACCACCCGAAACCAAAACGAAAATTGGTCCAACTTTTGATTCAACTGATGAAACTTCACCAAAATTGGAGCACACCTCCATAAGGATATCTGGAACCTATTTCTAGCGACGATCGTCCAGATCCACGTCAAAGAATTGATCTTTTTAGGTTTTACTAGAGGAGTGTCCAAAACCTAGCAAAAAGAAAAACTTAATCCAAATCTTGCTCGTGAGGGATTGATGATTTAGATGGTACTAGGAGTATTCCCACACATCATAGCAAGGTAAAAGAGGTTAAGAGACCAACAAAAAACAACCAGATCAAGGAAGCACCAAAATCATCAAAAGAGAGAGGAAAACACATGAGACCTCATATTTGAACAAACATCCATTGATTGATTCAAGATGTTGCTTGTAAAGCCACTCCCTCAAGGAGGACAAGAGCTCAATCCAAGAGCACACACACAAATCTCCTCTCTAGAGCCTAGTCTCTCATCTCCAAACCCTAACTAGGGTTTTTACAAATGAAATGCTTGGGGGGTTTTCCAACTCCCCTTTTCTATTTATAGTGAGGCCTAGGGTTTAGAGAGAGTTCACTTAATGAGCTCCCGTTAAGACCCACTCACACACATCTGTTGAAGCAATCGCCTACTTCACCACGTGTAGGTTGATCAGTGGCTCTCATCATGTCGGCAAGTCTCTCCCGTCCGAATCCCATCGCAACCTCCAAGGCACTTGCACCGACCCCTGTGCCGCTTGATCCAACCAGCTGCAACGAACTGCCCGTTCGAACCATCTTATCCATTTTGCACCATGCTTGAGTCACACGACTCCACCCGGCATTCATGATCGTTCTGGACCTCAGCTCTCCAAGCTTAGTCCCGATCCTCCTCGCCGTTGACGTCGTTGACCTGCAAGCCACCTGCACAGCAATAGACAAAGAAATCATTTCCGGGAATAAGTTCTTCACAACTTGACCCACGTTAGCTCAACCATGCAATATGCAACATTAAAGCATTGAAACTCATACACTAGACACAATCAAAACACAACGTCGACAAGAAGGCCGACGAACAAGTGGAATCCGGTCTGATCGCCGTACCCTGCCGGTCTGACCGATTTTATAACGCCGGTCAGACTGCCCAAAATGACTTATCCAAAATTCCATCGTGAAAATCCGAAACTATCTGGAATTTTCAATTGAGTAGAACTTTTTACTGGAAGCTCTAAAAAATATGAGACCAAGTGTAGGAGATTTCCCTCTCTTACCTACACACTCTATTTCTGGCCTAGCCCCAAACTCCACAAAAAGTTCTGGCCGGTCGGACCGCCGCACATAGCCGGTCGGACTGCCACACGGCGGCGGACCGCATCGCTCACGGCCGGATCGATCCACGGCGGTCGACCGCCAATGCCGCGGCCTCACCGCCGAGGTCCGAATAAAGACATGAGTTTTCCCAAAAACGCGAGATTCGGTAAACCAACAACGTCATTGCCAATTGACTCATCATCCTAAGATCATACACATATCCCCATGATATCCACATAACGTAATTAACTGCAATGAACGATGCTACCGCAACAATTGATGGCATTTAACGACAATATACCACAATTAATGACAATCAACGCAATAAACCACAATTGGCGTAATTAAAGACAATTATTACAATAAATAATTAATAAAAACAATTATTACAATGAATAATTATTACAAGAAAAATTTATTAAAATAAAAATTATTATATAAATGATTATTACAACAAATAATTATTAAAAACAATTACTACAATGAATAATTATTACAACAAATAATTATTAAAATAAAAATTTATTACAAAACAATTAATTTTCAAAACGAAAAAGGGAAAAAACAGAGGTGACGGCTAGGGTTTGGGTCACCAGCGTCGGTGAAGGATCTAGACCCGCCATTATGAGTTAATGGAGTATTTCAGTGATTAATAACAAATCTATTTGTAACACTAATATTTCTATTGTTATATCTAGTATGTAGTCTCATTTGGATATAAAGGTGAGAATCATAGAGGTATGCATTCGACATCTTATTCTTATATATTGTTGCATTCATCGGATCCAAAATATAGGTTAAACTCTATCATAAGTTTAACTTGAATATGTGCGTATGTTCCTATTACACACTCGTATATGCACACATTTAGGGGAAGTTCACTCTATATGTTGTGGTTTCATTAGTATTGTCTATATTCCATTTTCCACATACATTAAGGATATTTACTTTGAAACATATCCTTGAGTATATAAAACTTGTGTAGTTCATATATACTTAGTTGCTCTCCCATTTATCTACATCAATTATGTGCAATTGAAGTGGTTATCATCAATTACCAAAGAGGGAAAGATTGAAGTATATTGTCCCACCATTATGAGTTAATGGTGTGGTGTGGTAATTAATGATAATCATATTGTGGAACTAACATTCTCCATGAGTTGGATGATTAGGTTATGTTCTAGGATGATGAAGACTTTGGATGACATCATGAGTTGATCATCAAGTCAAGGGAAGACCCATCATGTGTTGACGCATATCAAGACTCGGGACGATTGATATCATCATGAGTTGATGGGCATCAAGTCAAGATCCCGAAGTAAAGGAGATCATCATACGTTGATGATTATCAAATTCAAGGACCCAGTCTTTAAGTAAAGATGTGCGTCATCAAGCTTCAAGAAGATGCTTAAGGCAAATGTATGACTAGTTAGGGCTAAGAATATGTTCCTAGTCTTTTACCAGTCTTGGTGTTTGGCTGAAAGACCCGATTGCTAGTATAGGTTGCCGTAGTATTAAGGGGGGGTTTGACAAATAGCTTGAGTTTGTCATATGTTGATAGCTCGTTGTGCTCGCTCTAGCTCATCTATGCATAGTGCTATTATTTACGAATGTATTTTGCAAATAGTTGAAGCTCATGCGTTAACTCTTTTGTAACATGGGACTATAATTCGCAAATATGTTTTTACAAATGGTTGAAGTACATGCACCCTCGCCTTGTGGCATGATGCTATTATTTACGAATGGGTTTTGCAAATAGTTGATGCTCATGTATCATCCTTGTAGCATGTGATTTTAGTTTGAAAATGTATTTTGTAAATGGTTTAAGTCCTGTACCTTATTCCTCGTGGTGTGATTATAAAAATTGGTAAATGTGTTTTGCAACTTGTTAAGAATCTTGCATTTGATCCTTGTTGGCATGGCTCATCAATTGACAAATGTGTTTTGCAATTGTGGTTGTTGTGAAAGCCATTGCTATTTTCTTAAGAAGATCGGTAGTTCCGACGTTATGTCTGCGGAACTACCACTCAACGATAGTACCAGCGTGTTGGGAGTGGAACTACCGCAACCCGGATGGACCAAAAATCTGACGGTACATATTTTCCAGAGAGACACCCTTCGAGTTTGTTTTGCTTTCTTGGAAGTGCGGTATGACCGACGTGTTGTCGGCGGAACTACCACTTAGCGGTAGTACCGGAGTTCTTGTGGCGGAACTACCGCAACCCGGATGGTCCGAAATCCGGTGCTACGTATTTTCCAGAGAGACACTTTTCAAATTTGATTTGCTATCTTAGAAATGCGGTAGTACCGGCGTGTTGGGAGCGGAACTACCGCAGCTCGGTATTTTTGGAAGATGGTGCTGTACGTTATTTCCCGTAGGTGCCATGTGTTGGACCTAAGTGGAAGAGGTAGTACCGCCCTTCAGAAAACGGAATGACCGGAGTGCGGAACTACCGCGAGATGAACGTGGGTAGTACGACGTCGCATTCTCAACGGCTAGTTTCTTGTCTCAAATAGCAGTTACTGTGCTTGTCGTGTAGGTGCGGTAGTACCGGCCATTGAACGGCGATAGTACCGCTCGTGCTGATTTTTCAGCAGCTTTTCTTTCCAACGGCTAGTTTTTGTGTGTGGGCTATATATACCCACCTTGGCCGGTTGGAAAATAATCTTTGGTACCTCAATTCATTCTCTTGAACAAAGAGCAAGCCCTCTCATCTCTTATGTGCATGTGTTACACTTAGTGAGTTTGGAGAGCAAACTCTAAGTGCATGTGTTGCCTTAGGTAGTGGATTGTGTTTCCATTGAGTTTAGACACTTGATTAGTTCAAGTGAAAGTCGTTGACTTGTTACTCTTGGTGTTTGTTGACACCTAGACGGCATGGAGGCGTTGTGGACCAGTGATCTTCTCAAGAAGCTTGTGAGAAGGCCCGACGTGGTTGAGTGGTTTGGTGCTCACCATCTCCGGAGTGGAGGAAGAACAACCCGAGTGGATCGAGGTGTTTGTTCGTGTTGGAACCGGTCCAAGTGGTTGGACTTACCTCGGAGGTGTTGGCTTAATTTGTGGAGTCGGTCCTATTCGTCTCAACGTGGATTAGGGGAGACCGCAAGTTTTTGAACACCATGGTAAAACATCATTATGTCTATTGTGGTTTATTCTTGTTTGTGCAATTTACATTACTTGCATTAATTGCTTATATATCTTTGTATGCTTACTAGTCTTCATTTGTTGTATATTATTGGTGAACCGAGTAAATTAATATTTGTTGTATATTAATTTAGGCTTTAATTGTGCAAAACCAAATTGTTATTAGCTTCCGCATTATAAGTTGGTTTTAGCCAAATAGTAATTTTTAAAACCACCTATTCACCCCCATCTAGTCGGTTTCCTTGATATTACAGTCGGGAGAGGAGGCCAACGACGGGGTCGAGGGAGGAGGCCTATTGCGGGGCTAGCGTAGATCTGGTTGGGGCAGTGGCACTGGAGGGGCCTGAGGCGAGTGGCGTCGCGGGCGGAGGTGCCAGATCCAGGGAGGAGGTGGGGCGCCGACGCGGGGGAAGGCGGGAGGAGATGGGTGGCCCGCGGGGGGAGGGAGGTGGATGAGGGAGGCCGTGGGTGGAGGCGCTGAGGGGAGGGTGCGACCCGAGAGGAGGAGGAGGGAGCAGCGTGGGGGAAGGAGTGGGAGATCCAGTAATGGTCGGCATCGACGTGGGGGATGAGGGAGGAGGATGCGGCGGTGTGGGAGGAGGAGAGGAGGAGGATGGAGGCGGGGCGCTAGCGTCGGGGGAGAAGGAGGAGGTAGGACGGGGGTGTGCGGGGAGGCTACGGTTCGGGCCAGGGGCAGTGGGAGGGGTTTTGATCGAGTGATAAATGTGGGTAATTACCCATCAACTTTGGGGGTAAAGTTGGAACGGGGTTGCGGGAAGCTGAGGAAGCTACCCTGTTGCTTCTGGCTTTCTCGCATTATGGGCGGCTTCCAGCTTTAGAAAAAGCCAATGCGAAAAGTCTCCCGTTTGGAACGACTTTCAGTTTTTTCGAGCGAAAAGCCGAAGCCAAAGACGTTCCATACAGACCGTTAAAGGTAGAGGTGTCATTCGCTTCATCTTGTTTGTTCATCACAACATTAATAATTTGTCGTTTGATGGCCCACACCTCAGCCTTTTACCAATAAAAAGGATTAATTCTTTATTTGCCATTGAAAGTTAATCCGATGCCCGATATGGCATCGGAAAAATGCTCCTCCCTTCATTGCCATTCAACCCCAACTTTAATTCTTTATTTGCCACTTCTGTCAGTCCATTGTGAGTTGGATCTTAATTAATGCACGAAAAGATGTTTTTGCCCTTGCGCTCAGTACATACCAAGCAATAGACCCTTAACACTAGTAGTAGTAGATGGAAAAGACAGGGAGGGGGTTCACTAACCATGTTGAGGAGGTACCGATGATGCAACACTTTGGCGTTTGCCACCGCCTGCTATGCCGTCTACGACTGCTACCTCGCCGACGTGCCTTCGTCGGCATCCACCCCTACCAGCTTGTCACCGCAGCTGCACACCTCCACCTGGGGCTCGAGGGCATGGAGGAGCTCTCACCAGGCTAATTCGGGGGCACGTTGAGTAGGTACTGAGGACGCGGTGCTCCGACGTCTGCTGTCGCCTGCGATGCAACCTACGACTACTGCCTCACCAACGTCCACCCTTACCATCTCGCCACCACGGCCGCGAACCTCCACCTGGGTCTCGAGGATGTGGGGAGCTCTCACCAGCCCAATTTGTTCGCACCCTGGTCACCATCGTCATTGTTGCAGTCGAGGAGCACATTGCGTTCTCGCCACTCTGTCGTGTCTCTGCCACTCTATCGCGTCTCCGGCCAGAACGACCGCCTCATGCCATGTTCCTAGACGCCTCCAGCGTTTCCCCTCAAGCAATTGGAGTTGAGTCACCGTCATCAACGAAATCGAGGTTGTCATCTCCTTCGTTAGCGAGCGCTATCGTCTCTAAAAATTCCATGCTGCCATTAAGCTCCTTCCCTTGCCATCTACTTCATCGAGTTCACTTTGCCGTGTTTTATCCTGTGCTTACCTTTCCTTTGTTGGAGACGCCTCTCAATGCTGTACCGCCGTATGTTGTGGCTGCGCTGCCACCTTTGCCTTGCCGCCGACAATATCTGGTGACCATTGGGTTCCAAACCCACACCGTAGAGTTCACCTTTGCCCCCCTCTCCCCAATGCGCAGCTTCGTCGTGCCTGACGAGCCGCTATTCTCCATGAACATCTTTGCTCGGAGCACACCGATCATGTATTGCTCCCGCCGTGCTCCATTGACCTTGGCACTTGGAGGGACGAGGAGGTGGCTCATGACGGGAGGGCAGAGGATCTGGTGGCATTTGGTGAGAGAGCTGTGGGGAGGAGGAGGAGGAGCAGGATACGACCAGTGGTGGCATTTGGTGTGGCATGAGAGAGAAGAGAGGGAGGATGGTGGAGAAGGAAGAAGATGACATGTGGGTTAAGATATGAAGGTAAAATGGGTGTTTTTGAGAAAAACTAACATTTTTTTTTATTTTCGGTGTGGTGCCCTAACAAAAACTAACAGAAGTGGCAAATAAGGGATGAAAGTTGAGATCGTATGATAATGAAAGGATGAACATTTTTTTGATAGCATATCAGAGATCTGATCAACTTCCAGTAGCAAATAAGGAATTAACCCATAAAAAACACCTCCGTTCCCTATCGTCTCCAAAGCTCAAGTCGTGCTGGCTTACTGGCTATATGATATATTAAGTATGCATCGTCACATCGGCATGGAGCTATGCGATGCAAAAAAAAGTCAGGACTCCACCACCGATGGTAGCAAAATAAGCCGCCAACGCGAGTGCTAGCGAGGACGAGCTTGCCCCCTGGTGGCAAGTTTCTCCAGCCAAGAACACGAGCTTTTTAGGCCACACCAAGGACCTCATCTACCCGCACTTGTACACCTCCAACTTGCCTCTGCATTGTTCGCCTGCTCCCCTCGTTGGCGGTGAGATCGGAGGTCAGAAACACCATGAGCGTCGAGGCCCTGTCGAGCGGTGCATATTGATGACAAGAGCAGAGGAAGACCCTTTGAATGAGACAATCGCTATTGCGCTAGCCATGCCCTGGCCAGTAGAGTCGAGCACGCAAGCAACCATCCCACCAGGTGTGGGCGGCGATGACGAGATGTGTTGTACCAGTAGTCGAGCAAGATAGACTTGGGGACAACTGGACGATAGATGGGCAATGGGGTCAGGATGTGGGCCATCAAGCTGAGCCATTGGCTCTATGATGGACGAGCAAGATGGAGTGAATGACGATCTCTGCCTTTAAAACTTAAGGGTAGAGGATGCGCTTCTCCTCACTAGGTAGGTCACTCACTCTATGTAACATTCCAAAACATAGTTTGTGTTTCAAATGTATAAAAATAAGGAGAAATTAAAACTTTTGTTCCATCATATTGTTAATTGAATCTTCTGAAAATTCCTTCAATAAGAATTGTGATTTCAAAAACTTATTGCTTTATTTGGTAAGAAGCAAAACCCTTTGAAACTTTCTAATCAAATCTTGTGGCCATCCTCTAGAATTATTTTTTCCTAGGCTCTAGAATTGTTAATTAATTTTTAGATTTTAGTTGCTATTTTAAAAGGGCAAGCCAAACCAGTTAAATCTTTGGTCAAACCCTAGGGCTGAACCCTAGAACATTTTAGTAGAAAAGTTTACTTCTTAAAAAATTCTGGAAATATTTCACAAAATTAATGAGTGAGTCAGGAAGCTTCCATAAAAATTTGAGAATTTTTCGAGCTAATCTTCTAGGTCAACAAAATTCCTAATCATATCAGCCTCACTTTTCCAAAAATCAGCTTTTACTGTTGGGCCGAACGAGCCAATTTGACTTGGCCAAACCCAACCAAATTTCACCAAGACCGCCTTTAGCCCTTCACCTGGATCCGTCCGATTTAGAGACAACGGCCTGGATTGAGTGGCTGATCGGACCGGCCGATCGCCCCACTCACTTGAACCGTCCGATTTGGAGACAACTGCCTAGATTGAGTGGTCGATCGGACCGACCGATCGCCCCATTCTCTTGAGCCGTCCGATCCCGATCGAACGCTCCCGAGCAGCCGCCATCTTACCGTTTCGTCGTCTCACTGCAGTTCGGCCCGGGCTGTCAGCTCTTTCGTCAACCTCCCGTCGCGTCGCGCAGGAGCTGAGCTCCACGCGGCGTCTCTGCTCCGCGCTCCGTCCACGCCGTTGCCCCACCGCCCTTTTTGGCCAACCAAAGAGCATCGCCCACTCACGCCGCCTTCTCCTCCGTCGTCGCTCCTGCTCAAAACCGACTCTATGCACTGCTCTCAACTCACTTCTCCTCTCGGTGGCCGAAGAGAGGGAAGCTCGCACGAGCATTTCTTTCGGGTAAGTTTCCACCCACGGTGTCCCTCGGCTCTCATTTCCCATGGCCTCCCCATTTTCGCTCATTGGAGCTCCTGCTATTGCTTGTAGGGTCTAGGGCAACCTCGTGCTCCCGCTGTGTCCAAAGCAACGCCCGGAACTTTGCCCCTAAGCCATCGTCGTTTTCGGTAAGAATTTCTCTCGGGTAATTGCGTCATTCCGTGCCCTTGAGTGTTCTCATGAATTCCCCTCGACAAATTTGATCGATGCTTCAGGGACATTTTGAAATTTGGAGCTTTCCCCATAGTTCGGCCGACAACACTTTTTCCCAACCAGTTTCAATCGGGTGAGTGCATTGTCGATTCATTACGTTTACACCATCTACACCAACCCCTATAGTGGTCTCTCCCACTAATTTTTGGCCTCGTTGCCCAGGGTGACCCCTCGTCGTGAGCCGCACCGTCGCCGCCGCCATTGCTGTGGACAACACCTCGCCGAGACTTCCCCGGTCTTTTCTTCCCACTGGTAAGATTCAGTGACCACCTCTGTAGCTTGTGCGCCCTTCGGTTGGCTCGGGTTTTTGCCGTGCCACGGTTTGCAACATGGCCGTATGGTCGTCTCCACTCCCGGGCGTTGCGCCGTCGATACAGGCCACTCTAGTCGCAGCCGCCACCACCAGTAGATGCGCAATCGTGTGTGGAGCCCATTCCTACCTTTGGCCGGCACCACCATGGCCGGAGATGCCGGCGAGCCGCCGGCAAGGTGGACGAAAGCCATGGCCTTGTTTTGTCGGAAACCGACAGCTACTGTAGCTAGTCATTAACACTAAATCAGTGATTAGCGATTAATGACGAGATCACTGTCGGAAATCCTGGGGTTAGAGCATTTAATGTTTTGCGTTGGTCTATGACATGTGGGTTCGACAAATAGTAACCCTATTGGTTTGGTACCTATGGCAAGTGGAGTCCACCTGTCAGCATAGTAAATCCTAAAATCAAAATCAGAAAACGCACTATTCTTGGACCCCACCGTCAGTCACCATGGCTAGCTTGGGTCTCGGTGCAAAAAGTATCAGGTAATCATTTAAAATCCCGAAAGGATTTATTTGTTAACTGAAAAATACAATTAACTTCAAAAATGCAAAACTGATTCATTTTAACTCCAAAAACAGTGAAACCACTTTTGTTATTTTTCATTTTTAATAAACTTTATTACAAAATATGTTTCAACCTTATCACTATCTCAGAAAATATATTTTGTGGAGAGTGCTTCAAAGAGAAATTATTAATATATTATAAATTGCTTTTAACTTTGAAAATGCATATCTAATTCATAAAAACTCCAAATGAGGTGAACCAAATTATTTTGGTCATGTAATAATATTATATATCCATTTTTATAATCCTCATGTCCACCACTACTCCAGAAAATTTCGGGAAAGTTTTAAATGAGGTGAACAGTGGCAGATTATAATTAAATTGGATTTTTCTGAAAACTTATTTTCAAACGGCTATAACTTCTTAATTGATCATCCAAATGAATTGATTTTTGTTTCTAAATTCATCTAATATCATGATATAAATTTTGTGAATTTTTCATAATTTTTGGATGACTTTGAATTTCTTGGTCTTTTCGGTATTATTCGTTCTTATTATGCTTTCGACTTCTTTCGCTAGGTTCAAACGATATTATTAATTTCAAGAGCGATCATCTACAGCAAGATAGTAATCCTCAGCAAGGTAAGCAGTTTGATCATGTTAATCCCAGTATTTTTCAAGTCTAATATATTGATTTCAACTTGTATGTATGCATCGCTATTTTGTTGTTAAATTATGGTTTGATTAGTTGATCCTATAGTTTCATACTCTGTAGGTAAATGATTATTCCTATACTACCTGAGCCTAGGTTATTTGCTGTGATTGGAGTTCGTTGGATGAGCTCCTATCACTTAGTAGATTTCGGGTTATTTGCTTAGACATGCTTAGCTATCGGTAGTTTTGGGCGGTCATCGACTTAGTCGATGATCTTGATCACACAAATTTTATTATTACTCTATTATATCCAGAACTTTGTGCTTTGTTAATTTCGTAAAGTCAAAAACTAAAAATAAAACTGTTTCGACTTGGGCACAATGGATGTTGGTGTGATCTGTTGGGTGTGAATGGAATGGTGCCTAAGTCCCCCAAGGACTGAGTTACTTGTGTCCCTAAGCCAAGCGCTTTTGCGTGCTAACCACACGAGAGGGATATGAGACCTCTCTTGACTTAGTACTTTGGCGTGTGTTAGCTCCGGGTCGCAGGAGGTGGTTTATGTGTTGTGTGAAAAAGGAACTGTGTGTTGTTGTTGGGTGTGCGTGGTGGAGTTCCGTGTAGGTTATCCACCTCGAGGGACATCGTAGTTGTCCAAGGCTTTACTCGTTGACCGAGACTTTACGAGGACTCCGACACAACGTATGGGTTTCTATCCATATAGGCGACTCGTAGTTAATACATAATATTGGTAATGCCTCGTAGGACTTAGCCGTGCCGGCATACCTTAGGAAGTGTGCTTCATAGCTTGGCAAAAAGGCAGTCTGGCGTGTGGGTACATTGGTACACCTCTGCAGGGTTAAAACTATTCGAATAGCCAAGTCCTAGGTTATGGACATGCTTGGTAAGGTCGTGCAAGAACTAGACTATAACTTTTAATTAAAACTTGACATGGGTGGTATGAATGGGTAATTCATGTTATTGTTGTGGTGACTATTGGGTTAGTCACTTCCAGGATGTTGTTGTCTTCTTTTTATTGTTATATTGTTGTTATTTACTGTTATTTGAGCAATAAAAATAGATTGCAAACTTGCTTTTAAATGTACTACATTATTGCTAATAAAGATTGTTTTGTGCTGAAAATGAAACATACAGCCTCCACTTAAATAAGCTTACATGTAGCTATGTATAGGTCTGTTACTCTACACGTAAGTCTTGCGGAGTATAATTTTGTACTCATTTGCTTTGCTTAACTATTTGTTGCAGAGGAGGAAGGTGAGCCGGGGTCCTCACACTCTAATCTCAAAAACAAAAGGTAGGTCACTCACTCCAGCGCCGGTGAAGGGGTGTTCAGTGGACCTTGGTCTTCTTAGTGCCTCCGTTCAGAAATATATGATATTTTAGAAAACGTATAGTCAAACTTATTTAACTTTGTCTAATAATATATGAAAAATTATTTAGATTGGTCATGAGTGAATAATATCATTAGATTTGTCATGGTAAATATTTTTAGAATATAATAATTTTGTAATTTTTTACTAATATAATCATATGAAAAGTAATGATCAAATTTAGGTATTGAAGACCATACCGATGTCTAAAATGTCATACATTCTTGAACAAAGGTAATATATATCTAGACCTCACTCGCTCTCTAATGGTCGACGGATGTCGGTGCTATTGGGATACCTAATGATGAGTCACGGCGGCCCGATCTTCCGATAGGTTCGATTTGGTTCGTCGTGAGGACGTTGACGCTTTGAGGCTTCCGACCAACAGATCGTCACCTCGCAATTCGCTACACCCGCACGCCTGCCGTTATCGACCACGCTTGCATGCGATCGACCTTACCACGAAGGTTATTGTTCCTGCAAGCAATCGAAGCAACTCACAAGAACAAGGTAGATGCAATCTGAATCATATTGCGGATATGGATGAAGTTTACAAGTGGGGTTCCTCAAACCGATAATCGACGAAACTGCAATTGGCAGAATAATCTAAGAAAAACCCGCCTCTAAACTATGACGGCTACTGTATATATATAGGGGAACGTGAGGAGGTCGACCTAGGGTTGTGCGGCCGTGGGATGAAGCGTACACAACCTGGACTCCGACCTCGTTACGTTTACAAAGTCTTATTAGTTTCCAAAACGGTGACGCAACACCTTGTGTTGCGTATTTCTGGTCGAAGATCTGGTCGTAGGACTGGTCCTAGGGTGGTCTTGAGGAGTCCATGCTATCTTTGATCGTAGATTGTGTCCAACGAGTATTGTGCTCGCTTTTCTGGTCGTAGATTGCTCCAATCGAATCAACTAGTCGTAGGTCTTCTTGTAGTGGTCGTAGATCTTCTTGTAGTGGTCGTAGACCTTCTTGAACTGGTCGTAATCCTAGATTCTTGAGTACAAGTAAATCATCTCCATTAGGCAGCATCATAGAGTTCTCAAATAATACACTCAGCCCTAGAAACGACTTTACCTGATCGATTAAATGACGTGCTCTAGCTCTTGTCATAGGACCGTGTAGTTCAGCACCCAGATCTGGAGGGTCTTGTGTAGTGCGTGAATCCGAAGGAGGGACAACTTTCCTACCTTTACTTCCAGCAACCTTATACCTTTCAGTCATATGCTCTATATTCTTTTTAGTGGTTTCATGCAACTTGAGAATAAATGAAGCACGCTTCTTAGCATCTAGATTAATTTTTTCAGAGGTCGGCAAAGGTAGTAAATCAATAGGAGCACGGGGGTTAAAACCATACACTACCTGAAATGGACTTACCTTGGTGGTGGAGTGTACTGACCTATTGTAAGCAAACTCAATATGCGGTAAACACTCTTCCCACATCTTCAAGTTCTTCTTTAAAACAGCCCGCAACATGGTGGATAACGTGCGGTTGACAACCTCCGTTTGTCCATCAGTTTGGGGATGGCATGTAGTAGAGAACAGCAGCTTTGTCCCCAATTTATTCCAAAGTGATCTCCAAAAGTGGCTCAGAAACTTCACATCACGATCCGAGACAATAGTATTGGGCACTCCATGTAAGCGAATAATTTCCCTGAAAAACAAATCAGCTATGTTTGTAGCATCATCGCTCTTGTGACAAGATATAAAATGTGCCATCTTAGAAAATCGATCCACTACTACAAATATACTATCTCTCCCCCTCTTTGTCCTAGGCAATCCTAAAACAAAATCCATAGAAATATCCTCCCAAGGGGTGCTAGGAATAGGAAGAGGCATATAGAGTCCATGTGGAAGGAGACGGGACTTAGCTTTGTTGCATGTAGTGCAGCGAGCTACGTAGCGCTCGATATCACGCCTCATCTTTGGCCAAAAGAAGTGGGTGGCCAGCACATCTTCTGTCTTCTTTGCTCCAAAATGCGCCATCAAACCTCCTCCATGTGCCTCCTGTAATAATAAAAGACGAACAGAGCTAGCTGGAACGCATAGCTTGTTAGCACGATAGACCAAACCATCATTCAGCACATAGTTATTCCATGTCTTCCCTCCTTTACAATGTTCAAGCACTTCCTTAAAGTCCAAATCAGTGATATATAAACTCTTAATGGCCTCCAAACCAAAAATCTTATGGTCAAGTTGAGATAACATGGTATAACGTCTAGAGAGCGCATCAGCAATCACATTATCCTTACATTTCTTATGCTTTATAACATATGGGAATGACTCAATAAATTCTACCCAGTTAGCATGTCGTTTATTCAGTTTAGCTTGACTTCTAATATGTTTTAGCGATTCATGATCCGAATGTATAACAAATTCTTTGGGCCATAGATAATCTTGCCAAGTTTGAAGCACTCGAACTAAAGCATACAATTCCTTATCATAGGTGGAATAATTCAAACTAGGCCCATTTAGTTTTTCATTGAAATATGCAACCGGTTTACCTTCTTGAATCAATACTCCACCTATCCCAATCCCACTGGCATCACATTCAATTTCAAAAGTCTTACCAAAATCGGGGAGTTGGAGTAGGGGTGCTTGGGTGAGCTTCTTTTCAACAAGTTGAATGCCTTCTCTTGTGCAGTCCCCATTGGAAAAGCACTCCTTTCTTTGTCAATTCATTCAATGGTGCGGCAATGGTGCTGAAATCCCGCACAAAGCGCCGATAGAATCCAAAGAAGGCCATGGAAACTCCGCACTTGTGACACAAGAGTAGGCGCCGGCCACTTTGGATGGCTACAATCTTTGTCTCATCCACCTCAATGCCCCGTGGTGTCACAACATAACCAAGAAATGCAACTCGATCGGTGCAAAGGTGCACTTCTCGAGGTTACCAAACAAACGTCGTCTCTCAAAGCATTAAAAACAACACGTATATGATTTAAGTGTTGCTCATGTGACTTGCTATAAATTAAGATATCATCAAAGTAAACCACCATAAATTTTCCAATGAAAGGACGTAAAACCTCGCTCATCAAACGCATAAAAGTACTAGGTGCATTAGTTAGACCGAAGGCATCACTAACCACTCATATAATCCGAACTTAGTTTTAAAAGCGGTTTTCCATTCATCTCCTAATTTCATTCTAATCTGTGGTAACCACTCCGCAAGTCAATCTTTGTGAAAATAATAGAACCACTCAATTCATCTAGCATGTCGCCTAGCCTTGGGATAGGATGACGATACCTTATAGTAATGTTATTAATGGCTCGCAATCAACACACATACGCCAACTACCGTCTTTCTTAGGAACCAAAAGAACTGAACAACACAAGGGCTAAGGCTTTCTCTTACGTACCCACGGTCCAAAAGATCTTGGACTTAGAGGGGGTCTAAATTTTCTTGAATTTCCTTAGTCTCCTCTAAGTGCAATAAGGATTGGTCCTATATGCTTGACCACTCAAGCCGGCTCCACGGTTTGGCAAAGTCGCTCTCTTCACAAGCGATCAAATCAATTTGATGCTCAATTCCTAAGAATGCAATGAATAGGTGGTAATCCAAGGCTCAAATGGAATGAATGCCTCCATCTTTTCAACATTCTTTGACATGCGGCTCCTTGATTCACTTTGTCATTTGGGACTATGCCTTGTAAACACTTCAACAAACATGTTAGTCCCATATTCACATAATGTCATTAATTACCAAAATACAATTTTAGGGGCCTACATGCTTTCAATCTCCCCTTTTGGTAATTGATGACAACACAATAAAGTTGTGAGAGAAAGTTGGTTTGAAAACAGAAAGCTCCCCCTTAACATGTGCATATTGAGTAGAAGATAATGTAAAGCACATGTTTGGATTTTCAGGAAATATTGGCGGAGTTTCTGTAGAACATTGTTACTTGGAAGAGAACAAATGACAATAAAGATAGAGCATTCACATCACATAGTCATTCATCATTAATCAAAGATCCAAGTACAACAAAAATATAAAATACCACAAGATATTATGATAAGCATCAAGTTTTCAAACAAAGTCATAAGCATCAAGTTCATTACAAGCCATAGTCAAAAAGACACAATATGCTACAATATCATAATAGATAAGACTAGCTCTCTCTCTCACTAACACACACTCTTCTCTCCCCCTTTGTCATCAAGGGCCAAAAGGGTCACTCCGCAGGAGGATCTTGCGGAGGATCAACTGGAGGAGCAGGAAGATCAACAGGAGGACCGCCAGGAGGGGAGCGAAAGCGACGCCGTCCGAAATGAACTGGTGGAGGAAACTGCTCGCGATCGGGTGAAAGTGCGCCAAGGTGGCCGAGTGGCGTCGAGTCCGAAGTGGTCGCCTCGAAAGCATCCAATCTGCAAAGGTGGTCGCCTCAAACGCATCCAGCCTAGAAGTGGTCGCCTCGAAGGTATCTCGATGCCCTCATCTCCAACAAGGTGGCATAAATCGATCCATAGTGGCTATACCTTGTGGAGGAGCAAAGAAGAAGATAGGAGGTGCGCTTCAGTACTTCACCGGAGCACGCCTAAGATTGGCAGGAATTGGAGGACCTTCTCTTGGTTTATAGGCTTTATGTGCTGAAGGTAAAGCTCCATTATAATCAGTTTGTTTAATGATCAAAGCCATAATGTAAGGTGCAAAGTTTATCCGTTTGACTCGATCATTCTTTGTTCCTGCTATCTCTCTTATGATAACATCCACAACATCAAACTTCCTTCCATGCATGATGCATTCCAATATATTCCAAACATGCCCTCTAATTGCATCATAATTCCCGCTCTTTGGTAATATGGTATGGTTAATGATCCTATTTACCAAGTCGAATAGGAAGAAGTCCCGTGATCTTACCAGGACAAATCTTTGAGTGGTGTCATAAAATTCATTCCAAGCGAAAGAGGAGAACTGTGCCATCATAAATTTTCTCATATCCGCCGACTCGACATCCAATGCACGCTCAAACCCACGCTTTGAGCGGAATGTCTCACTTGTTCTCGCCATCCAAGTGAGGTAAGAAAAATCGGAGGAATGCATCTTGTGGCATAGAATTGACTGGATGATCTCATCACTATAGTTGCACTTTATTGCCACAAGGTTGTGAATCCCACATTTGGAAGAGCCTCAGATGTACCCTCATATCTGCACAAGTCCATTGAGGTAGGACCAATTGATGTACTTGTGATCGCCGAATGGTTTGTTTGGTCCATAAAAGAGATCATAAACTTGCCTTTGAAATTTGGTATGAAAACGAGGGTCATCACTGCTTTCTCGAAGTGAGTATTGATCTTTATCCCTAAGAATAGTGTAGTCGTCTGCTGAAGTCCTTTAAGATCAATTTCAAACTCTTCCTGTTCTCCTAGTTCCTCATCAGATTCATATTCAGATTCTTCTCCTGATCCACTTTCTTCTGATCCTGAATTATCCGATTCTTCCTCATTTCTTGAAGAAGATGCGCCAGCATCTGAATAGTGCTTTGGGACTGACATCTTCATCCTCGGCATCTTCAGAACAACAATGGATGAAGTGTCAAAGTTGAATCAAATGAAAATGGATTTACATGTCAGACAATCGAAGCTCCGCAAGTTGCACTCGGAACTATCACGGCGGAAGTTCCGCGATTTCAACTACGGAAGTTCCGATTATCCCGAGCCGATTCTAGGTTAATAGGAATTTTGGATTTTTCAGTATTTGGATGGATTGAGTCCATGAATTTGATGCATATACATCATACAATACTGAATAAACCTATTTTCCCAAGAATCAAACATAGATTTCAACAACATTTGATTTCTCCCAAAATTTTGACCTAGGGTTCATAAGAGGTAAAAATCCAAGAAAGGAATTGGAAGTACCTTGAGCAAGGGGTGATTGAACCACGGGAAGAGATTGATCGGTTGAGATTTGAAGAAAATCAAGATCAATCAAAGGTGTTTTGGTGGAGAGGAAGAGAGGAGAAGAGAGCCTCGGTCAAAGACAGGGGCGCCGGAGAGAGATAAAAGTCGAGGAACCGCAGTAATAAATGCTTCAACATCGGAAAACGGAAGTTCCGCAGAACAACAATGAAGTTCCGACAATGAAGTTCCGCGCTGGAGGGCCGGAAGTTCGATTATCCCGACGCCTAAGGAGCCGAAAACGGAAGTTCCGCAACACAACAATGAAGTTCGGACACCGAAGTTCCGCGCTACGGGGGCCTAAGTTCGATTATCCCGACACTTCAGGGAAGAGGAAGTTGAATTTGAAGATTTTGCAAATAATCCTTAGTTTTTGCACTCAACCAAGTATCATTCAGGATTATTATGCAATAAAGAGACTAATGTCTATATAATAAAGTAATTTTTACTAAAATATCACATTTGGAGCGAAAATTTGAGTAAAAACATCTTAAAATAGATAAAAATGCAACTAAGACCCAAAGTGCATGTGACAAGAGTTCAAGCGACATTTGAATAGTCAATGACATTTAACTCATTCCTCAATAGGCAAAAGCGGCCTTCATCTAAAGGTTTGGTAAAGATATCTGCTAATTGATTTTCAGTGCATATGTGGCTAATTTCAATATCTCCCTTGCACACATGATCTCTAAGGAAATGATGGCGGATATCTATGTGCTTGGTTCTTGAATGTTGGACAGGGTTGTTGGCTATTTTCACTGCACTATCATTATCACACAACAGAGGCATTTTGTCAAATGTTATTCCATAATCCATCAAAGTTTGCCTCATCCAAAGCAATTGTGCACAACAACTACCTGCAGAAACATATTCGGCTTCAGCGGTGGAAAGGGCAACAGAGTTTTGTTTCTTGGAAGACCAAGACACTAAGGATCTACCTAAAAATTGACAACTCCCTGAGGTGCTTTTTCTATCCACTTTACAACCCGCATAATCCGAATCCGAATATCCAATCAAATCAAATTTTGCACCTTTTGGATACCAAAGGCCAATACTTGAGGAATGCTTTAAATATCTTAATATTCTTTTGACAGCCATTAAATGACATTCTTTTGGAGCCGATTGAAAACGTGCACATGCAAACGCTTAAACATAATATCGGGCCTAGATGCGGTAAGATAAAGCAAACTACCAATCATAGACCTATAAAGCTTTAAATCAACCGATTTACCTCCTTCGCTTAGATCAAGATGTCCATTTGTAGCCATGGGAGTCTTGATGGGCTTTAGCGTCATCCATGCCAAATCTTTTGAGTAAGTCCTTCACATACTTGGATTGGCTTATGAAGACCCCATCCTTGAGTTGTTTGATTTGAAGTCCAAGAAAGAAACCGAGTTCTCCTATCATTGACATCTCAAACTCTCTAGACATCATATCACCAAACTCTTTGCAAAAAACTTGATTAGTAGAACCAAAAATTATATCATCAACATAAATTTGACAGACAAAGAAATCACCATCAATAATTTTAGTAAACAAAGTTGTATCAACCTTTCCGATTTTGAATCCCTTAGAGAGTAGAAAATCTCAAGGCGCCATACCATGCTCTAGGAGCTTGTTTTAAACCATATAGCGCCTTTGAGAGTTTATACACATGATTAGGATTTTGGGATCTTCAAAACCGGAGGTTGTTCAACAAAGACAAGTTCGGATATTTTGCCATTTAGGAAAGCACTTTTAACATCCATTTGAAATAATTTAATATCAAAGCATGAAGCAAAAGCAAGTAAAATGCGAATAGACTCAAGTCTTGCTACGGGTGCAAATGTTTCATCATAATCTAAACCCTCAACTTGAGTATATCCTTGAGCAACTAACCTTGCCTTGTTTCTTACCACAACTCCATTTTCATCTTGTTTATTCCGAAGACCCATTTTGTGCCAATAACATTATGCTCCTTGGGTCTTTCCACCATTGTCCAAACATCATTTCAGCGGTTATTTAGCTCCTCATGCATAGCATTCACCCAATCCGGATCTTCTAGTGCTTCATCTATACGCTTTGGTTCCAAAGAGGAAACAAAAGAGTAATGTTCACAAAAGGAAGCAATACGAGAGCGAGTTTGGACACCTTTGCTTACTTCACCCAATATTTGGTCTATTGGGTGATCTTTGGCTATTGCGTTGTGGATCCTTTGAGGTAGATTAAATGATTGATCACCTTCCTTGACATCTTCTTGATTTTGATTAATTTCATTTGTCACGGAAGAGGCAGGTGGCTCAACTCTCATGGATGATGATGGTTCATTTTTATCTTCTTTTGGCTTAATATCCCCAATTTGCATATTCTTCATTGCTTCCATAAGAGCTCCATTACCTACATCATCAAAATCTTCTTGCTCTTCTTGAGAGCCGTTAGTTTCATCAAATTGTACATCGTGTCTTTCTTCAACAATACCACTAGTTTTGTTAAAGACACGATATGCTTTGCTATTTGAAGAATAACCTAGCAGAAAACCAACATCACACCGACTAGCAAATTTAGAAAGTCGAACACCCTTTCTTAAGATATAGCATTTGCACCCAAATACTCTAAAGTAAGAAATGTTCGGTTTTCTTCCAACAAGGAGTTCATAGGAAGTCTTTTTCAAAAGTCTATGCAAATAAAGACGGTTTATGGCATGACAAGCGGTATTGATGGCTTCCGCCCAAAAGCGATCGGAAGTATTATACTCATCAAGCATTGTCCTGGCCATTTCTATTAATGTACGATTTTTCCTTTCTACTACTCCATTTTGCTCCGGAGTGTAGGTAGTGGAAAACTCATGCTTTATTCCAAGTTCATCACAATAATCTTCAATATTAGTGTTTTGAACTCTAACCATTATCACTACGGATTTTCTTTATTATAAAATCAAATTCATTTTGAGCCCTTTTTGCAAAACTTTTAAAAATCTTGGAGGCTTCACTTTTGTCATATAAGAAGAATACCCATGTATATCTAGAGTAATCATCTACAACGACTAAACAATAGCTATTGCCCCCAATGCTCTTATAGGTTGTTGGCCCAAACAAATCCATATGTAAGAGCTCCAATGGCCTAGAAGTTGACATGATACTTTTGGAAGGATGAGAGTTAGCAACTTGCTTTCCTACTTGGCAAGCACTACAGTCTATTTTCTCAAACTTCACATCCTTCAAGCCAACCACTAAGTCATGTTTAAAAAGCTTTTTAAGTTGAATCATTCCCACATGACCTAGTCTTCTATGCCATAACCAACCCATTGAAGTTTTTGCAATCAAACAAGTTTTCAAACACGATTCATTTGAGGAGAAATCAACCAAATAAAGATTGCCAAATCTAAAACCTTTAAAAATCATTTCATTTTCTTTTTCTTTAAAAATAGTAACCTCCTTTTAGAGAAAGAGCAAGTTAATCCAAGATCACATAATTGAGCAACGGATAGCAAATTGAAATTCAATGTTTCTACTAAAGATACATTTGAAATGGAAAGGTCATTTGAGATAGCAATTTTACCTAGACCAATTACCTTTCCTTTGCTATTGTCACCAAATGTGATCTTTTCATTTCCGCTCCCATTCTCAAATGAGGTGAACATTTTCCTGTCTCCGTCATGTGTTGAGTGCATCCACTATCAAGCACCCAATGCCTTCCACCGGTCTTATAGTTCACCTACAAAAGAGATCAAGTTCTTTTAGGTACCCATATTTGTTTGGGTCCTTGGAGGTTAGTTATCAAGGATTTGGGCACCCAAATAACATTCTTCTTAACACCTAAAATTGAGGTGCCAACAAACCTAGCAAACACTTTTCCATCTTTGGCCTTTTTGAGCATATAACAAGAATCAAACAAGCCAATTGATGAAATCTTACCAATAGGACACTTTTGTTGAACATGTCCTATTTCCCGGCATTTTTGGCAAAACTTGCCATTTTGATTAACAAACCTCACGGGCTTGTTTACCGGTTTCTTACCTTTCTTGGGCACGCACTAAGTCCTTCCTTATTGAATGAGCACCTTTGCTCACTCAAAAGCTTGTCAAGGGTAGCTTTACCCTTGAAACACCTTTCCAAGCTCTTACTTAGCTTGGTGACTTGCTCCTTTAGCTCACTATTTTCTACAAATAGCTTATCACAAGATTTAGCATTTTCAATTCTAGAGTCAACACTTGAGCTACATGGTATAGCAAGCAAATCATCGCAAGAGGTGGATATGCTAGTTCTAGCAATGTTTACACTAGGCATCAATGTGCTCGGTTGAAATATATCCTATCCAAATTCCTCCTGAGGTTAGCAACTTTCTTCCTTGAAGAAGTTGACTCAATGAGCTCTTCCTTGTCTTTCTTGTAGGCATACTCAAGCAAATTAATATAAGTTGCAAAAGGTTAGCTTGAGCATTGAGGTGAGAATTATCCGTGGCAATCATAACTCCACATGGCCTTTAAATAGATTGACATTCAATTTAATTAATTTGATCCCAAATAGAGGAGCCTTGCCTATAGGGAGGCAAAATCACGAGCTAGCTATGTCCTTCTCAAGCGAATATAAGGCATTTTTGCATATCAAAGCATAGCATGGCAGCTCATTATTACAAATTTCAGCAAGTTCAGATTTAGTGGCAATCATAACACATCCCTTCAATTTAATTCCCTTGGACTTAGGACTAGTCGCCACTTTCTCCCTTTTGGGTGGGAAAACACGTTTTGCTACTTGTCATTTGATTTTCGTAATTATGCTTATCGGTGTTTCTTTCATTTTTTAGGCGCTCTTCTTCATCTTCGCAAGAATCTCATAACACACCCTTCAATTTAATTCCCTTGGTGTCAAAGGCAACAACTTAATCTTCTTACCCTTATGTGAAAATGAGTAGGTATTAGCTCTACCATGCTGCAAAACATTATTGTCATATATCCAAGGTCTACCGAGCAACAAAGAGCATGCTTGCATAGGCACGATATCAAAATCAGAACTATCTTTGTAATTACCTGCTAAAAATTGCACTTTCACAACTTTGTGTACATTTAATTTACCACACGAATTAAACCATTGGATGTAGTAGGGACGTGGGTGTGGTTGTGTGGTCAAGCTAAGCTTCTCGACCATCTCGGAGCTTGCAAGGTTGTTGCAGCTCCCTCCATCAATGATGACTCTGCAGGCTCTGTCCTTCACGAGAAATCTGGTCTAAAACAAGTTGTGCCGTTGATTTTGCTCCGCTCTCTCCACTTGTGCGCTCAGCACTCGTTGCGCAATAAGGCTCACATGATACTCGGTGTCAACAGCAGCTACTTGTTCCTCTACATCATCAGCATCACTATCTATCTCATCTCCTCCACCTGCAATGTTAGCTGCAAGTACATATTCGTCCTCAATATCACTAGTACTTACATAACCACCGTCTTTGGTGGCAAGGTATGCTCATTGGCGGGCGATCCCTCATGGCGTGCCCCATTCCCTTGCAACGATGGCACACAATCCCGATGGTACGACCGATGGAAGCAACCGACGAAGAACTCTTGGTGGTGCACGCACACTAGTAACTTTACTTACCTCGGGTGCATGTGATGTGGTCGGAGGTCTTCTTTGAAACGCCCTACTCGTGGAGGGGGCAGCGGACCGTAGCGAAGGTGGGGCTGTTTTGGCTTGCCCGACCTTTGGTCGTGGTGTAGACATGCTCCCAAAGTTGTTCCTTGGCCTCTGTTGTCGTCCCGCAATTCCTTTTACGCCAAACATGCAAGTTGGAACAATCTAGGGGCGCTATCGTATTCTTTGTAATCCACTATGTCCCGAATTTCACGTCTTAATCCTCCATAAAACGTGCCATTGCGCCTTCTTCATCCTCAATAATATCACAACGCAACATACTAATTTGTAGCTCCTGATAATATTCTTCTACGGATCTATTACCTTGGTTTAAGCGCTGTAATTTATTACGCAAATCACGTTTAAAAGAAGGTGGGACAAATCTGTTACGCATAGCAACCTTTAAACCATCCCACGTAGTAGGCGCTAATCCTTCTGTGCATACCCTATTCCACCAAATGATGGCAAAATTTTTAAATTCACTTGTGGCTTGCCTAACTCTATGCACTTCGGGAACTAAGTGAGCATTCAATTTCTGTTCTACCGTCATCTCCCAATCTAGATATATTTTAGCATCATAAGCACCCGCAAAAGATGGTATAGAGAACTTAACTTTTGCATATGGATCATCATTAACACGTGCATTATGTTGCTGAACATTATTACCTCTTATACCTTGACGGTTGAAGTTCGGTTGGTTCCGTTGTCATGCATCAAAGGCGTCGTGGTCGTGCATCTCATTATCATTATCAAACTCATGGTCATGGGCTGCACCATGAGGTTCCACATGACCAACGTTTGGTGGTCGGTTCACCATTCTTTCGAGGCGTGTAGTGAGAGCCGCAATACTATCGTTGATTGAGCGTTGTAATGTGATCGTGGTAGCTTGAAGCTTCCTGTCGATGTCCTCATTAACGGTAGTGCGTTGTTCATCCAATAGCGTCATGAGCTCTTCCTCAAAACACACTCTTGCGCATCAATCCTTCACGACATGGTTAGTAGGAGACAAAAGACAACACAAAGGTATTATCCTATCACTATTAGGTGGTCGGAGGGTGGAATCACACACTCTCAAGCGTCTTACCAAGCTCTTATGAGTTTCTTACCAAATTGCAGCAGGTGGTCTAATCAGCGAAGGTGGGATGTACGATCACGGCGGAGGCGAATGCGAGGATCCAATCTGAGGGTCGAAAGTATGTGGAGTTCGGACATGCAATGTTTAGTAGCAAGGAATAGCAATAATGAAATCAGATTAGCAAAGCTGAACCAAAGCCCACAATGCTCGCCACGATTCTTTGGTCTAAAAGTGCCCCTAGCCCTAGCACAATACTGATCGAAACAAGGACTCGATACAAAGGAGTCCAAAGGATGCAAGGCTGGAACTGATCGTAGACCAACTAGGGGTGGTCGAATTGCTTCTTCTTCTTTTCCTTTGCACTTTTTTTTGCTTCTTTTCTTTTCTTTTGCACTTTTTGCTTCTTTTTTTATCAAACGTGACCCAAGCCCAAAATTCTTCTGTTACCTTTTCTGGATCCGATGAGGTGATTGGGTCACAACTTTTTCCGGAGAGCAGGGGTAAATAGGTAATTAAAAGATACTCTCTCTCTCTGAACTTGGGCTAGTTCTGTTGCGGCTACGGAATCCGACCAGGTGGTAGTTCCTGAGTGGATGGTAGAATGGGTGTTGCTCGAAGAGGTGATCGGATCCGAGTAGATGTTCGATTCCGACCAGATGGTAAATCCCGAGCGGGTGGTCGAGTGGGTGTCGCTCGAAAAAGGAGGTCGTGCATCCAGGATGGATGGTAGCACGGCGGGCGATGGTGCTGACTAGAGACCAAGAATGCTACTCTAAACCAGCAACAAAGACACCGACGATGGACTCGAACTCAACAATGCGAAAACCGATAACAAAATTGCGAAATGCACAAAGTGGTTTGGACAGCGGAATAATTACGATCTAAAACTTTTTGTAGGGCGGTTTTCCGGACTCTAGGTGAGGAACACAACTAACAAAAGGGATAAGCGAAATTACCTAACGGGCAACCTTTGCTCGATACCACTTGATGAGTCACGGCGGCCGATCTTCCGATAGGTTCGATTTGGTTCGTCATGAGGGCGTTGGCGCTTTGAGGCTTCCGACCAGCGGATCGTCACCTCGCAATTCGCTACACCAAGCGCTTTGTCGTTATCGACCACGCTTGCACGCGATCGACCTTACCACGAAGGTTATTGTTCCCGCAAGCAATCGAAGCAACTCACAAGAACAAGGTAGATGCAATCAATCGTATTGCGGATATGGATGAAGTTTACAAGTGGGGTTCCTCAAACCGATAATCGGTAAACCGCAATTGGCGTAATAATCTAAGAAAACCCGCCTCTAAACTATGATGGCTCTTGTATATATAGGGGAGCGTGAGGAGGTCGACCTAGGGTTGTGCGGTAGTGGGATGAAGCGTACACAACACGGACTCCGACCTCGTTACGTTTACAAAGTCTTATTAGTTTCCAAAGCGGTGACGCAACACCTTGTGTTGCGTATTTACGTCGAAGATCCGTCGTGGGATCGGTCCTAGGGTGGTCTTGAGGAGTCCATGCTATCTTTGGTCGTAGATTGTGTCCAACGAGTACTGTGCTCGCTTTTCTGGTCGTAGATTGCTCCAATCGAATCAACTAGTCGTAGGTCTTCTTGTAGTGGTCGTAGATCTTCTTGTAGTGGTCGTAGACCTTCTTGAACTGGTCGTAATCCTAGATTCCTGAGTACAAGTAAATCATCTCCATTAGGCAGCATCATAGAGTTCTCAAATAATACACTCAGCCCTAGAAATGACTTTACCTGATCGATTAAGTGACGTGCTCTAGCTCTTGTCATAGGACCGTGTAGTTCAGCACCCAGATCTGGAGGGTCTTGTGTAGTGCGTGAATCCGAAGGAGGGATGTCCTCATCACCTAAGGTCCAACTGACAGTAGAAGGTGCTCCCGTACCAGCTGCCCCCTGTTGGGTCCGCCACTGGTTTTGCCATCTTTACTATCCGTGAATGTATGCGTGGGTTTCACCTCTGCTATACTATTAAGCGAATGGAAGGTGAAGGCACCAACGGGTGGCACTCAAACTTGGAATTCGACAAGACAAGACCATTGCCAGAGCTTGACAACTTCTTTATTGGAGAAGCCAAATATACAATATTTTTTACTAGAGCTCAAGACATTGCAGTTGAGAGGGTGTGCAGGCTGAGTTCCCAAACTATACATGTGGACCTTTATACTTGTTTCCCACCTTTCTTGTCTCCACCAAGTATATGAAATTGGTAAGATTGTTGCTAAAACCTTGCTGATTGTGTTTGCTGACCTTGGGAAGTAGCTCATGTGATCAGGAAAAACCATGTAGGCGGGCAAATTTTTGAATTGAAATTTGAATTTTTCTGACGTAAAGACAACATTTATCTAAATTTTGAATTGAAATTTGAATTTGGATGAAATATTAAATAAACCTGATTTTTTGTCCGGTATAAAAATTTATCTGACCCCGTCGATAACGCCGGTTACCAACGAAATTTTGGCCATAGATTTTTCCACGCATGTGATGCGGATTGTATGTTGATAGTGTGTTTTACCTTTTGCTTGTTCTTGTGCAGGGGCGAATCCATCGAGGGTCGGTTGGGGGGTCATCAGGCTAAAGCCCACCCTCCACCGGTGGCTGGAACCCCCCAAACCCCAACCCCCCAAGTCCAACCTTGAACCTCTGGCTCCCCAGCTGCCAAGGCCATGCCAAACGAGAAACAAGAAGAAGAAGTAGTGAAGCAGGGCAACTGAGAGTGACGGGAAGTGGGAACAAAAGCGTGTGGGCCTTGCCCTTGCCGAAGCAATGAAACCCAGGCCCAACTCACTACCACCCAAGTCCCCCACCTATCCACATCCCACCCCACGTTCCCTTGTTGTTCCTGTTCCAAAATTCCCCATTCAATCGAGTGAGGAGAAGTGCACTGCGCACCTGACTTGAGGGCAGCCAGAGGGGGCTGGGGCAGGGAGCCACCGCAGTCCTCGATGCCTCGTCGCCGCCGATAGCTGAAGGAGGCCGAGGAGGGAGGCTGTCGGGGTGAGGCAGGGAGCCGACAACCGGGTGGGGCGAGGTAGGGAACAGTCAGCAGATCTAGGCGGCCAGGCGTGGGAGCCGGTTCAGTCAGAGCCTGGAGGAGGGAGGCTGGAGGAGGAGGAGGGCAGGAGACGACAGCCGGCGAGAGGCGATTTGGGCGTTGGGGGAGCCCGGAGGTAGAAGGAGACGAGGGGCGAGCCGACGCTGAGGAGGCCAATTGGGCGACTGGCTGAGGGACTAAGGGAGGTCGGGAGCCCGATCCACTGAGGAGGCGAGGAGGAGGGAGTCTCTAGCTCTCGGCCTCTGCTGTCTACCGAGATGCTCTTCTGAGTTGCTCTATGAAAGTGCTGTGAGGAGGCGAGGGCGAGGCGATTTGGGCATGGTTAGGTAGGCTGCTCAACTGCTGAAGCTGAAGTGCTGAACTGCCGATCTAATTTGTTGAGTACTTGAGTGTTGAATATGCTGGTATATACTCGTTGCTCAATTACCAATTTGTTAGTAAGTTTGATATAGTGTGGTATATACTCAATTAGTAATTAATCTGCAGGTTTGCAATAATGGAGAAACGAATTTTGCGTAATTATTTCACAAGCAATTCAAGTAGTACTCCCCCAACCGATGAGAGCACAACTTGACCAAAGAAGCCTCGACTAGAATTTAATCTGGATGAAATTATTGCCGGTCCGGTGCATCGCATACCAATAGAAAAATTTTCCAATGAAATTAGAGATGAAGTGAGGATGACATATTTGTTGAATGGTACAACTCGAGCACTTGGGCATGCCTTCCCAAAGACATTAAATGGCAAAGTGTGGAGATCCTGTCAAGAATCATGGTTTAATAAGTTTGATTGGTTAGAATATAGTGTGGAAAAGTATGCTGCTTTTTGTTTATATTGTTTTATTTTCAAGAAACCATCACAACCCAACATATTTGGTAATGATATATTTACAAAAGTTGGGTTCTCTCGTTGGAAGACAGCTATATATACTTTTAATAAACATGTTGGTGGTCCAAATAGTTTTCACAACATCGCAAGGGGTGAGTGTGATGACTTCAAGAATCAACGGTCAAGTGTATCTAGTAAATGAGCACTTACTGTAAGGAGGCTGAAATTGCATAAAAAATCGTTTGACTGCATCTTTAGATTGTGCAAGATATCTCATAGCGCAAGGTGAAGCTTTTCGTGGACATGATGAATCCTTTACTTCCATCAACAAAGGTAATTTTAAAGAATTGTTGGATTAGTACAAGGATAAGAAGGAGGAAGTGAAGTATGAATTTGATACAGCTCCCGAGCATGCAATTATGACTTCTGCAGATATTCAAAAAGAGCTTTCCAAAGCTTGCGCACAAGAGGTCACAGAAGTGATTAAGAGTGAGATTGGAGATAGGAATTTTGCAGTGCTTATTGATGAGTCGCAAGATGTATCAATAAAAGAGCAAATGGCGGTGGTTGTGAGGTTTGTTGTACATCTTTTTTTAGTCATACAATTTTTACATTGTCGTATTGTCCTATTGTTCTAACTTTGCAAAATTTGTGGTATGCAAATTTGTGAACAATCAAGGGAAGGTTATAGAAAGATTTATGTCTATCAAGCATATCACAAGTTGTACATCTGCGGCATTGAAGGATGCTTTGGTTGGTGTAACATCCCAACTTTTGGCATCTGAAAAATCTTTTATTTATTTGCTAGTTGAAAATCTCATCATCTACATTTTGGTTGAATTTTATATTAAGAGTTTAATATGGACTTTAAGGACAAATGACTTAATGTGCTTAATTCCAACATCAACAATGGCCAAACTTATTTTAATTGGATTCTATATGCTTGGATATATTTTCTAGAAATTTCTAGAATTTTTCTAAAGTCATTTGCTAATTTCTATCTGCTATTTGCATTTTCTGTTTTTATTAAAAAATAAATCCATTTTAAATCCTCTGGAACAGTGTTGGGCCGAAACCCAACACTATACCTGTTTCCCCGCAGCCCAGCCCGTCTCCCGCCGCTCACCCGCCTACCCTCGCCCGATGCGCGCTGCGTGGCTTCTTCCGCTGATCGGACGCACCCTTGCCCGCGTCTCTCCTCGTCGTTGGATCACCATCGCACGCTCACTCCCGCCCGCGCCTTGCCTCCTTCTGCTGACCGGTGGACCGCGCCGCTTCGCCATGTCACCTTCGTCTTCGTCCCGGACTCTTCCCCGCGCCCGACTCCGCCTAGGCGCTCCGCCGCCGTTTCTTCGTGGACTCCCGCTCCTCCGCCTATAAAAGACCCCCCAATACATCCAATCTACTCACCCCGACCTCCTCCACCAAAGCCCCAACTACTCGCCCGCTCCCTCATTTTCTTGGCGCCGCCATTGCCGAAGTTCCGCCGTCGACCGAAGCCGCTCCGCCGCCGGATTCCGCCGCCTCCAGACCCTCGGCGTCCGTGCCACCGCCGCCATTGTGAGCGCAATAGTCCCAGCTCCCTCCCGCCACCGTCACCTTCGCCCGAGAGCCTCCCAGTCACCGTTGCCGCGCCGTCCGACAAGGGTTGGCCGTCACCGCCGCCTCCTCCTTCGCCGTTGCCGGTGAGTCATCGCTTCCCGAGCCCAGCCACTACCCCAACAGCTTCGCCGTGCCTCCAGGGTCCCATTTTGCTACCTTGCCGCCGCCGACTCGCCGCCGTCCGCCGTCGCCATCGCCGACAAGTTCATCGGCCGCTGCCTCCTCTACTCTCCCTCTGGCCGACGTGGCAGCCGGGTCAGCAGCCACCGCCGCAACTCCAACCGAGGTGGCGCACGCGTGGTCGCCTCGTGGCGTCCACGTGGCTAGTCCACCGTTTTCCCCGTACCCTTGACTCGGTGGATTTGGTTCACCGTGAGCCGAGAGTCTGACGGGTGGGGCTCACCTGTCAGGCCGGTTATTATTTATTTTCTTTTCCCCAGCTGACGCAAGCATTGCGCAATAATTCAATTTCTTTAATAAAAATAATTTGGGAAATTCAATAAAATCATAAATTAGGGTTTTATTTGATTTTCAAACTTCCAAAGCCCATATCTTTTGCATCCGAACTCCGATTGAGCCCATTCAAATTTGTAAATTCATATAAAATCAAGATCTATTTAATGGTGAATTTTATTTGATTTTTGGAGTTGGTTTTGCCTCTGTTATTTATTTGTTTTGTTTCTTTTATCTCGTTTGCGAGTAGACGTCGATACTTCGGGAAGTTTTGCAGAAGAAGGAGCACCTCAAGACCAAGACCAATATCTAGATCTATTCCAAGGCAAGTTATACCTTTGATCATCTTGCACCCAGTTTTTAAAATACTTTGTTTCAATATATTGCATTCTATTTCAAGTATTTATTTAAATGCTTTTGGGATAGTTATTAGTCCAATTTGTTATATCCACGTTGTCTATTGTATACCATGATCTTTTATCACCCTAGGTTGGTTCATTATTAGTTGGTATTAACGTAGCACCAACGTGGGTTGGTTAAATACAAGTAGATTGCTTAGCCATGCCACGAGTCATCATTTCATGTGAGTGGCAAATATAAACTTGACTAAGTGATTATGGAACTATGTGATGAAACTATCTGTGATGTGTGCTGTTACTCGTGATGGCATGTGTTGCACTTAATCAACAGGGTGGGAAAAGATTTGGACTGAGGCAAGTGGTGGATTCTGTGTGAATGGTGGATTCTATGTGAATGGTGGAGCTGTGTGCTGAAATATTAAACTATGTGAATTTGAGAAAAACTGGAAGTCTTGCCTTGGTCAATTAAGCACTTAACTTTGTGCGCCATTGAACTGAGCCTTACTGTACAACCACATGTCTAGTATGGGCTGTGCCTAACTTAGTAAGTTATGGAGTCTTGACATTGACAACTCAGGTTGTGTTTAAGCTATGTGATGGGCTGGAGGTGTGATATGTCACATCGCGGGACGATTCACTGCATCCCTGTCCAACGATGTGTGTCGTAACCAAACGCTGCGTGTATCGGTTGGCCGGCAGGAAAGCACATCGGGAGTATCATTGCTTGAGATGAAGTCTATGAAAGGTTTTGTTGCGATCAAGTCTGATCCGGTTGATTTCATCGTGTGGGTAAAATGTACAACCTCTACAAAGTGTTAAACCAATCTATTCGAATAGCCGCGTCCTCGGATATGGACGTGCTCGGGAATTTCACACGAGGGGTAGATTTTCATAAAACAAATGGGAAGGGTCAGCTGTGTGAGATAACTTGTGCAGCTGTGTGAATAACTTGTTTAGACTGTGTGTCTTTGTGAAATCAAATGATAAATTATTATTGTTTATTTGTTTTGAATTACGTTTTCAATCTATCATTCATATTCAATTGCAAATGTTGCATTTCTGCAAATTAACCACAGAAGCCATTCTTTTGGAATAAGCCATCATGTATAATTGCATTCTGTGGTATGACTTGCGAGTATGGTGTGTACTCACTCTTGCTAAATAAATCAACAGAAGTGGAGTAGTCATCGCCTGCTTTTGAGGAAGAGTTCTACGAAGGTTGATCGTTAGGGTCTTGATCCCAGTCAGTTGCCTGTGGTAAATTGATGGGTGCCCAATGGAGTTTACTTCATTTCCACTGCAGTTTATTTCTTTATTATCAGCCTTGCATGGCTTAATAAATGTAAAACTCGACCGTAAGGTCCCAACAGTTATTTGTTACTCAAAGTACTCGTTTATTCTTATATTCGTTGTATGGATGTGATATTTCATCAATGTTGACACTGTGTGCACAAGCGTGATCCTGGACTAGTGCATAATACACAGAGGGTCTATATTTGGATATTTGGGTCCCGGCAGTTGGTATGCTTAACCATCGTGGTTTACCTATTTCTAGGTTTCATGGGCAGGGCATGGAGCTTCAAATATGAGAGGAGAATTTAATGGCTGGTAAAAACCTATTCGGGATGAGAATGCAAATGCTTTCTACGTCCATTGTTTCACTCACCAATTACAATTGGTGGTTATCACTGTTGCAAGTTGTAGTAGAGCTATTGCTAATTTCTTTAACTATGTTCCTCTGATAGTTACGGTTGTTAGTGTATCTTGCAAGAGAAAAGATGCGTTGATTGAAAAGCATCATGATATACTGTTGGAGAAGTTAGAGAATGGTTTGATATCTACTGGGAGAGGGCTGCATCAAGAATTTGGCCTAGTTAGAACTGGAGATACTCGGTGGGGCTCACACATCAACCTTACTTTGTATATACTAAATGTGGGATGCAGTTGTGGATGCACTAGAACTTATAAGTGAAGATACTCCTCAAAACACAAGTGATGGTGGAGCAGCAGGTTTGATAAAAAATATGGAATCCTTTCAATTTGTATTCATCATGCATTTTCCGATAACATTGTTGAGCATAACAAATGAGCTATCACTTGCTTTACAAAGGAAGCATCAAGACATCGTTGAAACTATGAGCTTGATACATGGTGTGAAAGAACGTTTGCAAGATATGAGGGACAATGGGTGGGATCCATTGTTCAACCAAGTCAAAAGCTTTTGTGAGGCATATGGGATTAATGTGCCAAATATGAATGATGTCATTGGAGTTATGGGTAAATCTGTACGTCGGAAGTATACAATGACTCAACATCGTTATTACAAAGTTGACATTTTCAATGCTGCTCTTGATGCAACTATGAATGGGATGAATTATCGCTTCAATGAAGTTTTCTCAGAGTTATTGGTATGCATGTCTTATCTTGATCCAAGCGACTCATTTTCGAAGTTTAATGTTGATAAGCTTATTCGACTTGTTGAGATTTATGCCGATGATTTCACGGTGGCTGATCGATTCTTGTTAAGAAATCAGCTTCAAACTTTCATTCTCAACATTAGGAGAAGTGAGGAATTTCATGGATGTCGTGATATTTCAAAACTTGCTCAATTGATGGTTGAAACAAAAAAAATAAAACTTTTCATTGGTATATCGCATCATCGAGCTGATATTGATCCTTCCAGTGGCAATGGCATTTGTTGAGAGAATATTTTCAGCAATGAATATTATCAAAGCAGATCTGCGGAACAAGGTATCAGATGAGTGGCTAAATGATTTGATGGTGTGCAACACCGAGCGAGGCATATTTAGATCCATTGATGATGATAGAATCATAATATCTTTCCAAGGTCTGAAATCTCATAGAATGAATTTGCCTTGTGAAAGCCATGATTCAAGGTAACGTCTTAGTGGTATGGTTCTTTTATTTTGAATGTTCATGATCATTTAAGTACAATTTGCTATTGTATCACTAATTTTTATAATTTTGATTTGACTTGTTACCTACTGGAACCATATTTATATATTTTTGGGATGCACTTTCCATTAGTGGGTACCTTTATTGTATTTCTTTTTTTATTGTGCTTTTATTCATGTATGAATTTGATTGTACAAGAATAAAATACTATGTTTGTTACAGATTAGTTTAGTTATTCGAGGCTTTTGTAAGCGAGGAAAGTAACGCTATCTTTGATTGTTGAAATCAGAGTACATGAGTTACACATATATAGATTACAACTATCATGTGAATGCGTACGGCTATTATATGAATGCGTACGGCTATTATATGAATGCGTATAGCTATCATGTGAACGCGTACAGCTGGCATGTGAACGCATGATCCCTCGGAAGAGAAAACATCATGCATGTAGGAAGCCGATGCACCATCCTGTCTAACACACCCCCGCAGTCGGAACGTCGCCAAGGCGGACATTCAGACCGTACCTAAATTCGGTGAAGACAGAAGTCTCGCGAACGACGGTCCGACGATGATGATCTGGCGTGATGACGACGGTAGACGGGGCGCTCGGAAGGCCGTGGAGGGAGGGTCACGTCGACGAGCGCGCTGCGTCACGCCACGACGTCATTGGAAGAGAGGAGGTGCCGGAGAGGTCGAAACCGAGGCAGCGAAGTCCGAAGCCGAGGAACGTCGACAGATCGGTAGGGCGACGCAAACCGATCTATGATTGAAAAAAATTAGAGAAAATCCGATTTGAAGATGATCGGGGAAAACTCTAATTGGTAGCCGATCGGATGATCGGTGACACGACTTAAACTATGGGTTGCGCAGCCCTCGGGAGAGATTATGGAGATGAGATCATCTCCTAGGGGCGGCGCGACGAAGCTCTGGAGGCGGCGGTTCAGGAGCGGCACCGCTCTGATACCATGCAAGTGAGGAAAGTAACGTCATATTTGATTGTTAAAATCAGAGTACATGAGTTACACATATATATTACATCTATCATGTGAACGCGTACAACTATCATGTACGCGTGTGATCCCTCGGAAGAGAAAGCGTCAGGCATGTAGAAAGGCATGTAGAAAGGCATGTAGAAAGCTAAGACATCATCCTATCTAACAGCTTTGAGTCTACCCTTCTTTTTCTTCCTAGATTTACTCCTGTGTACCGTTAACTGTCGATGCGCCCAAATTATCTCGTGTCCACCGTTAACCATTGTCACCTTGTAGATCGGCTGCTGTTTGCCAATTCACTAGAGTTATGCGCTCATCGAAATTGTTATGTGCTGTTTGGAAAGCTAGCCGAACTAGGTAATGCGGACGTGGTTGCAGTACTGTTCAACAAAGTTGTTGCCCTAAACACATTTTTTTCACCAGTAATTTCATGACTGTAGGTAATGAGGAGGTTGCTCTTGGTCTAAAAAATATTCAACAAATGGTATGAGTATCTTGAGATATTGTGGCCAGGCCCAGCTCGCTAAGCCTGAGTACGGCCCAATAAATGCAACAGCCAACTCGCTCACCCGAGAAATGCCCAGGCTTTGTTGCTGTGCTTCGAGTATTCCGCTCCACGCTCGAGTCGGACACTCGAACCCGTCTCTTCCACCGCCGGTGGCTTGCCGCGCCGACCACACGATGGCCTCGCCGACGCACCCGATCACCGGCGCTCCGCCGCCTCCCGTGGAGCCACAGCCGACTCTCCCCGACGATCTCCTGGAGGACATCTTCCTCCGCCTCCCCACGGCGGCCGACCTCGCACGCGCCTGCACCGTCTGTACCTCCTTCCGCCGCGTCATCGCCGACCCCTTCTTCCTCCGCCGCTTCCCCTTCCCCCGCCCGCCTCCCCTCCTCGGCTTCCTCTGCGCCCGCTTCCACCCCGCCCAGCCGCCCCACCCCTCCGCCTCGGCCGCCAGGGCCCTCGCGCACGCCGCCGACTTCACCTTCTCCTTCCTCCCCAACCCCAACCGCTGGAGCCCCATCGACGTCCGCGACGGCCGCGTCCTCCTCTCCTCCGTCTCCATCTCCGAAGGCTGCGGCGGCAACTTTACGGATACCACCTTCACGGACCTTGTGGTCTGCGACCCCTTGTACCGGCGCTACCTCCGGATCCCCCCCATCCCCGAAGAGCTAGCGGCCTCCGTCCGGGACTGTGGCATGCTGGATATCGAGCCCTTCCTCGCTCCAGCCGGCGAGAGGGAGAAGGAATTGTCATTCAGAGTGATCTGCAGGGTGCTGTGTAAAAGTAAGCTTGTCGCCTTCGTCTTCTCTTCAGGGACCGCAACATGGTGTGGTGGCGTTCCATTCCACGGTTCGAGCGCTTTGACCGATGTGGCGCGCTCATTGTTTCGACGCCATCGATTGCTCCAGCGGCACTGCGCGCACGGCCGCTTCTACTGGGTGCTTGTTTCGGTGGACAAGATGCTCATGCTCGACACCCGTGGGATGGAGTTCTTCATTGTTGACCTCCCATGCGATAGCCATAAGCGAGAGCACGCCATTGTGGAGGCAGAGGAAGGTAGGCTTGGGTTGTTCACTCTTGGTGCTAGCACGTTAAGCCTCTACTGTAAGAGTGGCGCTGGAGAATGGTGGCTGGACAAGATAATTCCCTTCTTGCCGGACTATTACTTGTCCATCACAGGTGCAGCACAGGGGTACCTGCTCCTAGGAGGGATTCCAGTAGACCGGTTCCAGATCTCTTGGCAGCAGATGCCAGAGATAGAGTATTTCGCACTAGAGCTCAAGACCTTGCTGCTCAAGAGGCTGTGTGTGTTGAGTCGCAGCGTTACACATGCTCACCTGTATACAGGATTCCCACCACCGTTGTCGCCACCAAGTGTATGAAACAGTAAGCTTGCTACCATAACCTTTTTGTGTTTTTCAGCCATTGGATATTAGTTTATGTTGTTGGTCTGCTTTGCGATCCTATGTCGTGCACTTAATGTTGGTGTGCACAAATTATCTCCTGCCCACCATTGTCTGCATGCATCTCATCTGCTGTTTGACGATTCATTAGAGTTATGACAGCATCCAAATTGTAATGTGATGTTCGGGAAGCTGGTCAAACTAGGGAATACAGTCATGATTATACTTGCAGTATATGTTCAACAAACTAGTTGTTCCAAATACTAATTTTTCACTACTGATTTCAGCTAGTCAAACTAGGGAACACACTATTGTATCCTGTCGGCCTTTTTTCTTCTTCTTCCGGAATCTGTTATAGTAGATGAGAATAATTTAGTATTTGGCCATAGCCTCGCATATCTATAAGTAAACCAATGGAAAGTTGTATTGTATCGGAAGCTATATTTGCTACGTGACTAGTTACTTTGGTCTATTCCTACATGAGCATTATGGTATCTTGGACACTTCTTGTAGCACATAAGTAACCCTAATTTGAATAATGAGAAATGGACAAGATAGAACTGGAATGGGAACATTGAGTTTCTCTTTTGCAAAAAAATACATGTGGTAATTTGAAAATTCTTCATACCTGAGGTTTTGTGTTACAAGTGTTGTAGTATATCAGTATATGGAGTTTTAGAAAAGTCCCTATTATGTTTTTGATGAGCATGCCTCTGTCCTTTCAAATGATTCTGTTGCCCAGTGTCATTGTATTCTGTGGCTAGCATTTGTGGAGTATAAAGGCATGTAATTTTGTCCCCGTCTTTGTTGGGATGAATGGGATTTGTTAGCACCAAGCTTATGTGCTGTTCACAAATTTGTGGCTGTGCAGAATCCCCTGCAAATTAAAATGTGCTTGTTTTACTGGCATGCGTACTTTATGTTGGGCTATCTTTTAAATTACATCGCTTGCTTTGACAGAATTCCTCTCTATGATCCTAATGATGTATAGTCTTTGCTGTATGTGCTCTCTTGATAGATTGGAAAGGATTTCTCAAGGGCAGAACAGTGTCGGCGTCAACATCTGTCTGATGGCTTAAGAACATCATGGAAGACATCAGCTAGTACTGGCAGTGATGGCATCTATCTGTAGTTTGTTCAGCTGTTACGTAGTGGTTTAGCTTCTACAGTCTTATTGCTCCTTTTGCTCTTGCGCTGTATTCTGGAACTATTTGGTTGCAAGTCAAGGCACTCAGGCCCCTCTATGATGTATGCTCTTAAATTTCGCACCCATGGCCAGTGAGGCTATGGAGGTTTGTCCAATGGAATCCCAGTACAATTCGGAAGAAAATGAATGGAATCTGTTATAACCGACTTCTGTCTATTACCTCGCATGCTTGTTAAATCCTTGTTCTTAACCAGCCTAATTCCCCGCGCAACTGCACGGCTAGCTACTGCAATACATATACTTTTATTTGAAAACAAACTTGTATTTGTTATGTTTATGACTGAAAGTAGACTTGTATTCCTTATACAACGGTAACAAATCTAAAATATATGTATTTGTTATGTTTATGATTGAAAATAGACTTGTATTTTTTGCACAACTGTAATTAATCTAAAATATATCTGATTGGTCTGCACTATTATAATATAGACTCACGAACATGAGTAGTGGACATCTTTATCTTTTTCCTCTAATTAAGATATAAATTTCTAATTTCTAGATCCTAGCAAACGTAGTGACTTCTTTTTAATAAACTACTTAATCTTATGCCGCCTCACCTTGGAGCATCACTAACAGTAGAGCCAACAACCATCTCTACCACCCTCCACGTCATTTTATATCAATATTAGAAATAATCGCTGCAATGGTAGACACAATAGTTGACTCTATTAATTACTAAAAACTGGCCCACACCATGCTCACACACTATGCTACGTTGTTTCTTGTGGTAAGGTTATCTCTTGCATGACAGATGTTTGGGTTGTCTCATGAGTTCTCTCCTCTAACTCAACCAAAACCCGATGTGGCAAAGTTAATAGATAAGTGATGTCGCATAATTGTATATGTTGTATAACTGAGGGTCATTTGGTAGTTTCTCAATTGAGAAAAGAAGAAAAAAAAGGTGGGCCCACCCGTCGGTGAGAGAAGGGATGAGATAAGGTTGAAGACTATCTCTCGAGCGTGTGCGGTCTGGGCGGCTCCTTCGCGAGCGATGGCGGCGCTAGCGGCCCGGGCGCTTCGGATGTCAGCCGTTGGCTGCAGCCGTGTGGCTCCACTCCTCCTCCTCTTCTTAAGGCAGCTTCTTTCTTCTCTTTTCTTCACCCCGAAAATCAGTGAGCAATCTTCCTCTTTTGGTTCTTCTCCAATTTGGCTTCATTTTTGGGGCTTTGGGAGCTATTGCGCCGCCGTGGTTGAACCCAGCGCCGTCGGCAATAATGACCAGATCCTTCTCTTTGTGCATCTTGGCTCTTCTCTTGCTCCCTCTTCTTTGTTGAGGTTGTGGTGAGGGGATTTGGCCTTGCGCTGATTGGAGGTTGGATCCGTCCAGCTCTCGCTTGATCTGGGAGTGGAAGGAGGCTTCGGGTTTTTTTGGTGATTTGTGCTCCTTTGGTGCATTCGGCCAGTGCACCTTGGTGTGATTTTTGTACGGCATTCCCTGTTGATGAACCCTAAGGTTTGATTTGTTGGCCCGATCTTTCGATGAGAACGATAAGTCCGGTAGGCGTCGCTCAACTCTGACGATCCTGGCTATGAACACGCAAGGCTCGAAACCACGCAATCGCTGAACTGATCGACAAGTCGTTATCAACCATACACGAATACCCGGTTGACCTGACCACGAAGGTCGATTCCTGCATACACCGAAGAAGCACGCAAGAACAAGATAAAGCAATCTGAAATTGCAAATAAAGATTGAAATATTAAAATTGGGATTTCGAAAAGCGGTATTATGGTTGGTCTAGTCGACACAAGCCAATACACGAAGTTGCAACAAGGCTAACTTTTAACTAAACAAAATCCAAGGAAACTAGAGGGGGTGCGTCCTCCTCAAATAGGGGATGAGGAGCCACAAATCTAAAAGAAATAGAGGGGTGGGACTAAAGGTATGAATTACTGTTCACATGAACAGTAATCACACCCCCAGGTGGGCCGGCGGCATATGGGCCAATTCCGGTACGATTACAAGGCCCAAATCGGCCCAAATTAGTGACATATCACCTTCTTTTGACGATTCCGAAGTCTACAGAAGGAATTTGGAGGTGAGGATGGATCCGTTGGAAAGATATAGTCGTTAGCTTTCCAACAAGCCCAAGAACACCCGAATCGGACTCCGTTTACAAAAGTTATATCTGTTTTAAGTTGGTCTTGTCAGCTGATTCCGAACTGATCGACCAAAATGTATCCAGCTTGAACTCCTGCTTGGCACATGTAGTAGCACCATGGCATGTACACATAGTACCATGGTATGTAGACGTAGCACCATGGCATGTAGACGTAGCTCGATCTAATTGGGTAATATGGCATTGCATTAGCCGAAAGTCCAATCGGAGAAGATGTTGGTGAAGTAAAGGAAGTAGAGGATGCGGTCAAACGAGTTGAAGCGATGGTTGTATCCTTAGGGTCGATGTCTTCATCATCCTCCCTTTCTTGAATTTGAGTCGTCCTCGACTCATTTGTTTTCTCAAGTCATCACTCTCTGCAAAAGGTTAGTAGCAACAGGAGGCAAAGAAACATGCACTTTTTCTAATGGACACGAAGTTTCTTTACAAATCATAGTATGACATTTAGATTCATGTTTTTCATATCAATGGAATCAATTTTTGTAGCTAACATAACAGAGCTTTCAATTTAATTTCACTTGGAGCTATAATCTTTTGATCAACTTGTGTCTTCTCCTTACTTGTTCTCATGATTCTTTCTAATTCATCCTTTAATATAGCAAATAGGAGACATTGAAGCAGAGTGATTTTCTTTTCTTTATATGTGAAAGTATAATGATTAGATCTACCATGATGTTCAAGATATCTATCATATTGCCAAGGTCTACCTAATAATAATGAGCATGCTTGCATAGATGCGACATCACAATCAACATAATCATGATATGATCCAATAGAAAAGTGTCTGCGCACAAGCTTAGTTACCTTCAACTTACCACAAGAATTCACCATTGGATGTAGTAAGGATGAGGGTGTTGTGTTGTGGTCAAGCCAAGCTTCTCGACCATGTCTATGCTAGCAAGGTTGTTGCAACTCCGCCATCAATGATGACTCTACATGAGCGTTCCTTGATGACGAACTTGGATTGAAACAAAATGTGGCGTTGATTTTGTTCACAAGTTCCATTTGAGCACTTAGCACCGTTGAACAACTAGGCTTTGGTACATGTCGGGCGCCTCATGGTTTATATATTCTTCCTCGGTTTCATCACCAAGCATTGTTAGTTGCAACCAACACATGTTCTTCCTCAATATCGCTAGTCAAGTGTACTCACCATTGTCCTTGATAAGCAAAGCTCACGACTTGGGCAATCGCGCATCAAGTGCCCAAATCCTTTGCAACGGTGACATTGCACATCTCTAGATCGCCTGTAGAAGCAAATGAAGAAGCACTTTTGTAAGGGCTTGTACTTTTGGGGTTTGCTTGCATCGGGGATATGTATAGGAGTTGAAGCAAAGCGGGGGTGCACGTCGAAGTGGAGGAGGATGCCATGTGATGTTCTTTGCCTTGGCGACTGCAAAATTTCCTCCAATATTGCCCCCGGAGCGAGATTGTCGACCACGCACTTCTCTCTCACTTTGCAAGCAATATGGAATAAGCGGTTGATAGAATCATATTCTTTATAGTCTAAAATGTCACGAATTTCATGGTTTAACCCTCCCAAAAATCTAGACATCTTAGCATCCTCGGTTTCTTCTAAACCACAACGCAACAAACCGCTTTGCAATTCTTGATAATAGTCTTCTCTGAAACTACTACCTTGTCTTAAGCGTTGTAATTTATTAAGCAAATCACGTGAATAATATGAAGGTACAAACCTACGTCTCATTGCTCTTTTCAAAGCATTCCATGTTCTAGGTATGTCCCGATGAGTACGCCATATTTACTCCACCAAATAGATGCAAAATCATGAACTCACTAGTAGCACCCTAACCTTTTTATTGTCGGAAATTCATGGCATGCAAATTTTTGGTCCACAACTAACTCCCATGTGAGATAAGCATCCGATCATATTTACCAAAGAAAAGGAGGTATAGTGAATTTAATTTTACCAAGTGAATCATTATGGTCACGTACCTCACGTGGTGGCTCTCTTCGCATACCTTGTCGATTGAAGCGTTGTTGTCGGTGATCACGATCATTAATGGGATTGAAATCACCATCGGACCCCGTATCAGCAACATATGGGTTCGCTTCATCTTCTACCTCATCGGCCCATGAGCAAGCAACAAATGGGTTACGGCGCGGTCGTGCAATGCCGACAGCAGCGGGGGCGGCAACAGAAGGTGGAGCTCTCTAGTCGCTCCACACGTGTAGCCAACGCAAAGAAGTTAAATCGATGGTGCGATCTAGAATCAACTCCATACGCCACGAATGTTGATCCAAAGATGCGAGAAAAGCGCCGCATGATTTCTTTTGTGCGAGGACCGGCGGTGCATCTTCCTCATTGTTGTGCTGCTATGCTCCCCTTGTGACGATGAACTGCCATTGTTAGTATCAAAGCAAAGAACAAATCACAGTGTATATGTCTCTATCAACTACAAGGTTCTGGAGGCTCAATCAAGTCACTCACACTCAAGTTTATACCTAGTTCTTACAAGTTCTTACCAATGCAGCAATGAAGTGGTACAACCGGTGGCTGGTTCGTGATACTCTCACTTGCGATCATTAACGATTGCGAGCGGCTCTGCTGAGTTAGTAGGAAGTGGAGCTCGGAAGGCTAGTATGTAGCAAAGGAATAGCAATTATTCAATTCAAGGTATGCAAAATTGAAAAGCAGTTCAAAGTACTAGTCACAAGTGCTGATCCTAGTCTAATCAAAGTTTAGCTAATCAAAGCCCCACTAAGAGATGTGTATGTACGCAAAGATAAATGTGACTTGATGTAAGCAATGGAAAACCTCACAACAAGTCTTTGGGAGACGCTAACCAACTACTCAAACTTCTTTGTACGACACAAGATGGTTCACACGATGTAGAGCACAAAAATGAATAACGTCACGTAAATAAACCCTTTAGTTTAAGCGAGAAAACAATAGTTAGTCTCAAGAGATGAAAAAGCAAAGTTTTATATGGCTTATATATACTCGTTTGAAAGGTTTCGATGAGATCTACAACTTTGCGATTGAGACGAACCCCAAATTCGATGGAAGACTAAAAGAAACGGCAAAACCGAAACCAAAACTTGTGACACGAATTCGGGCCAAAATGACCGATTTTGGGTTCCCCGAGGGAGACTAGTGCATTAAGTGGAAAGTATGCGCCTCATTGTTAGCTTTCCAACGAGTCCAAGAACATCAATCGGACACCATATGCAAAAGTTATGCCCGTTTCTTCAAGGTCTCTCGAAGCGGAATAGTACTCGGATTGAAACCGACTCGGTTTCAATCTTTAAATTGCTATATCTTTTGATTCCGTGGGCTAATCTTGCTGAAATTTTTTGTGCTAGTTTGTGGCTATATGTAGAAGGGCTCCACCAATTTTCACTGGTTTTGGTGTAAGATTGTTTTTTTCTTTTTTCTACCACGGCTTTTGTTTTGTGTGGCGGCCTCTTTCTCCGTCTATTTTTTTTGCCGGCTCTAGGGTTTTCAACAAGTCGCGAATACAGCAAAGTGTTCTCTCTTTTTTTGGTGCAGATTAGAGGAGTTCTAACCCACGAATTTTCTGTTTTAGATGCAAAAACTAAGAACCCTAAAAGAACGATTAAGCGACGCAAAGGAAAAACACGAGAAGCAATCTAGACAACGACCAACTAGACAATAACTAGAACTAAAGATCAGCACCTAGACACGACAATGTAACTAAATATTCAACAAGCAAACTGAAAAGAAAAAATTGCAAAGGCTCAAAGGGCTTGGTATGGATGATAGATGCGAATTTTTTCTTTTGGCAATTTTCTGGACTCTAGGTATGAAAAACGAATCTACTACTAGAAAACAGGAAACTCTCACCGAAGAACTGTAGCTCTGATACCACTTGATGAACCCTAAGGTTTGATTTGTTGGCCCGATCTTTCGATGAGAACGATAAGTCCGGTAGGCGTCGCTCAACTCTGACGATCCTGGCTATGAACACGCAAGGCTCGAAACCACGCAATCGCTGAACTGATCGACAAGTCGTTATCAACCATACACGAATACCGGTTGACGACCACGAAGGTCGATTCACGCATACACCAAGAAGCACGCAAGAACAAGATAAAGCAATCTGAAATTGCAAATAAAGATTGAAATATTAAAATTGGGATTTGGCGGTATTATGGTTGGTCTAGTCGACACAAGCCAATACACGTTGCAACAAGGCTAACTTTTAACTAAACAAAATCCAAGGAAACTAGAGGGTCGTCCTCCTTAAATAGGGATGAGGAGCCACAAATCTAAAAGAAATAGAGGGTGGGACTAAAGGTATGAATTACTGTTCACATGAACAGTAATCACACCCTGTGTGGCCGGGCATATGGGCCAATTCGCACGATTACAATGCCCAAATCGGCCCAAATTAGTGACATAGCACCTTCTTTTGACGATTCCGAAGTCTACAGAAGGAATTTGGAGGTGAGGCTGGATCCGTTGGAAAGATATAGTCGTTAGCTTTCCAACAAGCCCAAGAACACCCGAATCGGACTCCGTTTACAAAAGTTATATCTGTTTTAAGTTGGTGCTGTCAGGCTGATTCCGAACTGATCGACCAAAATGTATCCGACTTGAACTCTGCTTGGCACATGTAGTAGCACCATGGCATGTACACATAGTACCATGGTATGTAGACGTAGCACCATGTCATGTAGACGTAGCTCGATCTAATTGGGTAATATGGCATTGCATTAGCCGAAAGTCCAATTGGAGAAGATGTTGGTGAAGTAAAGGAAGTAGAGGATGCAGTGCAGCAGGTTGAAGCAGTGGTTGTATCCTTAGGGTCGATGTCCTCATCACCTGTACCTCGACTTCGCAGATTGGTGTGTCTCGATTTGTGAATTGACATTGTATTTCCGACAATCTCGTCCATTCTTCGTGGCACAGCAGGGCGATTGGTTTTCTGAGTCAGCGCATTCGGCGTGCCTTATCCAGTTTCAACTCGGCGGCTTTGAGTGCCATCCCCATCGTGAGTTTATTGTTTTTCAATTTTGCATTACTTTGCTAAGTGCACCGTGCTAGTTGAGTTACATTTGTACTATTGTCTAGCATTGGGAGACTTTTGCTTAGTGGTGTTGTGGGATCGGTTAATGCTCGATGAAGAATAATTGCCATATATAAAATTAGATTGATACATAGATCAGACTTTAGCTAATTGTTTGCTTACTATTGTCGTTTCATCTCTAGCTAATTGTTTGCTTACTATTGTTGTGGGATCGGTTCTGTTACTTTCAGTGGTTCGATTGTGAGTCTTGTGACTAATTGAACTTGATCATCTTTTTTGTGATCTTGTTGATCTTCTTTTAGCCGATAGGCTTAAATGCTTCGATTGGGATACATTGCATTGGGGCCATGTCAACCACAGGCACATGATTTTTCAAAAAGAAATATTGGAGGTATGCGTCGCTTCTTAGCTAGTTGGTTTGACCAATATAATTGTCTTGAGTATAGTGTGGAACGAGATACTGCCTTTTGCTTCGCATGTCATTTGTTCAAGGATAAAACTAATTATGCTGGTGGAGATAGTATTGTGAATGGAGGATTTAGAAATTAGAACCATAAAGATAGATTTGACAAACATGTTGGTGGTATTAATAGTGCCCACAATGAAGCTCATGAGAAATATGAGTTCTTCATTAAACCTAAAGCATCAATTGAAGAGTCATTTGCTTCAAACTCCAAACAACTGAGGGCTTTGTACAAATCTCGCTTAACATATTCACTTAAGTGCTTGAGGTTTCTTTTGCGTCAAGGGTCGGCTTGCCTTGGACATGACGAAGGTGAAGACTCACAAAATAAAGGAAATTTTATTGAGCTTTTAAATTGGCTGGCAGAAAATTTTGAAGAAGTTAACAAGGTCATTCTATAAAATGTTCCAAAGACTAGTCGAATGACTTCTCATAAGATACAAAAAGATCTCATCAACTCTTGTGCCAAAGAAACCACTAGGCTAGTCATAGATAACCTTGGTGATGATTACTTTGCAATACTTGTCGATGAATCTAGTGATGTGTACCAACAGGAACAATTGACTCTTTGCTTACGTTATGTGGATAAACAAGGAAGAGTTGTTGAGAGGTTTCTTGGTATTTTTCATGTTGAAAACACTACCGCTTTGACACTTAAAATATCAGTTGGGTCTTTTCTTATGGATCATTCATTGAGCTTGACACGGATCCGTGGGCAGGGATATGATGGAGCTAGTAACATGAAGGGTCAACTTAATGGTCTAAAGAAACTAATTATGGATAAGTCTCCTTCGCTTATTATATTCATTGCTTTACCCATCAACTCCAGATTAACTCTTGTTGCTGTTGCTAAGGAGAATGGTGATTGTGTTTGGTTCTTTCAGCAACTCGCATATTTTTTGAATGTTCTAGGGATGTCTTGTAAAAAGATACAAATGCTTCGAGTAGCTCAAGCTCAGCGGATTGTAGAGGCATTAGAATTGGGTGACATTGAACTGATCGGGGTTTGAATCAGGAGATGGGCCTAGGTAGGCCGGGTGATACTCGTTGGGCATCCCACTATAGAACTGTTATGCATGTCATCTCTTTGTATCCTTCAATCCAACGAGTTCTTATAAAGATTGGAGAAGATCACACTTCAAGCACAGAGGCTATACAAGCTCAAACTATATTGATATTATTTGAGTTTGTTTTCATGGCACACTTGTTGCTAATCATATTTGGGTACAATGATGACTTAAGCAATGCTTTGCAAAAGAGGGATCAAGATATTGTTAATGTAATTGATCTTATTTATTTGACAAAGACTCAGTTGCAATTATTACGAGAGGATGATGGATGGAAAACTTTTATTAATGATGGCAGCAGTGGGTGGTCAAGAAACAGAATGATTTCCAATGGCTTTAGGAAATTCCAGATGCATTCGTGTCGGACCCGGATTTTGTAAATCCAAATCCTCTGTGAAATCACTGTGCTATTCCCTGGATCAGTAGCTAGCACTCCACAGGTATATTGCTGAATCAAACCATACATGGCGCAAACTTATTTCATTCATTAATTTACACATCAGAGTTTACATAGACCGTTTTGGGTCAATTTTTACAATAAGGCCAGACAGGCCAAAAGAATACATTACAAAAGATAGCGGAAGCAACAACGGAAGCAAAGGGGTGAGGGCACATCTTACCGCAGGCAAGTGACTGGGGAACCCGTGTACGCCCGATATTATCCAAAACTTGGACAATATAGGAGGCACACAAGAACCAACGGTCGGCTAGACTGGGTGAGACTAGAACAACTAAGGACTAAACTACGCTTCAACATTTCCGGGTCTTGGACTTACGGATCCTTGATGTGGTTGATAGCTCCAGGGTTCCTGTTTCTGAGGGTTTGGGGAAAAGAGCGAGGATGAGCACAACTACCGTGCTCGCGAGCCGACACAACAGATGCAATAATATTCATGCACAGTATAATAAGGAAGGCTCGGGTTCTTTTATTTGCGTAAAGCAATATTTATAAATACAGATATTTAGAAAATCCTATCACTTAGCATTTGGACCAAATTTGCATTTTTAAAGAGATTAATTATGCAATAATTGATAATGCAGAGGTTCCTCCATCGAAACTCGTCTCATGCTTCTTTTCTTTGGTGGTCATACCCACCTATTACCAACACCGTAAGAATACCGGAAAAATCCAATCAAGGGCTAGGTGAGCCCGCACATTTTTCATCCCACCCACAAAAGTGTTTGAAATAGAACTAACTCTTATGAGCTCCTTTGCCGCCCTTGACCGTAGGCACGGTACTGCTCGAATGATTTTATTCTCTGCAGAGATTGTACATCTTTACCCACAAGAGATAATCGACTTGATATGTACACACGCTTTAGTGACATGTGAATCAAGGGAGATTACCACAAGGCCTTTACAAGGCATCCTCGATATTTGCCGCACCCGCTAAGGTTTCACTGGCGGGTGTCGCCCGTGGGACCCGACAACCACTACGCCTGCACCCCTCTTGCGCCATGCAACTTACGCCTAGGGTCCCGCAAGTTACATTCCCAACACGTAGCCTCTTGGGCTCACGGCATTGGGAGCCCCTCAATGGTGCGGCTGCATGCGGTGGACACCAATTAGTTAGCCAGTCGACACCATTATAGACTTGTGGCTGTACTGTTTTACAATAAGAGGCCATCACAGGATTAAGTCCTTAAGGTTATCTGGGCGGTTCTTACCACATGCCATTCACAAAAATAACCTGGGCTACATTAGCACCCAACCATTTACCCTCCAACACCATCCGCCTGCATGGGTATTAGCAAATTTTTAGAGTTTTGGAGGAGTATAAAATAAATTATCCAACCATTTCAGTCATTCTCCCCAATGACTGCCCAAAACAATTGTTATGATAAAAAGGATGGTGATTTGGGGTAGATAATACCCCGGTACTTAAACAAGTCTAGCATGGCATTTAAGTACGACCTATAACTAGTATGTTACCAGATATTTACTAGGGTGACAAGGATACTGGGAGTTCAACTTTCAAGGGAATGGCAATAATAATTTATTAATCAACAAGTAGGCATTTAACTACCTTAGAGAATTTGACATACATTTGCATAAAAATTAAAGCATGCAATTTGATACTTTAACAGAATATAATTTGCATAAAATGTGGGATCAATATGATCAAAGTGTTGACTCGCCTGGGCTATTTTACCGTGGCCTTGATCTTACTCAAAGCCTGATTAGACAGAGGTTCGAAGTCTTGATCGGCGTCTTTGCTTGAATCTTGGATCTGCTTGAGTCGTCGATTCTTCTGGACTTCGATTTCTAATTACGCAATAACGATTGAAAAACCAAATAAATACAAAGAATCCAAGAGTCCAAATAAAACACAAGAGCCTCGGAAAGATTGCGGAGGACGGCTTGAGAGAATGGTTTGAGCGACACTGGAATGTTTGACAGAGTCAAACGTCCAGTTGGGCGAAAGGCGGAATGACAGAGAACTTCACGCGAGGAGGATACAAGGAGGTATGGTCAAGTAGCTCTTGCCTGAATGCTCTGCTGCGGATTCTGAAGACTGCAAGACTATCATACAGGCGACAAGGCAACTTGACTACAGGTTCTATACTAATCTAGAATACTTGATCGACACAAAATCCAATAGAAATTCAATACCAAACACAGCTGCCTGATAATATTCAACGATTCGATTGCTGGCTACTCAACTTACTACCAACTATACAAATCCAACCACCAACTTATACAATTGCCAGATTATTAATCATTGCCAACCACAAATCCTTTCCAAACAAAGCAATCAATTCAATACTTCCAGCTTTCACCAAATATCATTATTTCCACAATCATTGTCCTACTGACGAACACTATCCAGCGGCTAACAATTGATTAACAAATCCAATAGACAATACTACTACCGGAGATTAAAACTATCCCTAATAATCAAGATCACAATCAACAATTCAATTTACTGCCAAAACACTTATACTGAGGATCAGTAATCGCAGACAATTAATCAATAATCAACTTACTATCAACAAAACATTCTATTAATCCATGGCAACATTTCTAAATCGTTGGATCGATTGTAACCTCAACGTTACTGCTACGAACAGGGGAACAACTACGAATCAAATGCTGACAATCGAAATACATAAATAACAAATTCTACAACTCAACAACTCGATCGACGGATTAACACAACCTCAACAATCGATTGATCGCAGACTTTCCATTTGCAAATCAAACAAACTAATAACCTAATGCATTACTTCATAATCGCCAAATTAATACAAATTTTCAAAAGACAGAGTGCACACAGAGATTTCAATGGCAAGATTAAACATTCAAGATTCAATTGACATAGCATTCTAATCACTGTCATCAACATGTATACTGATGGTCTTTTAACCAAAATATCAGCAATCAAATACAATTACAGGTAATAATTCAATCCACTGCCCAAACCAAAGATTAGTCATTACATATGACAACCAATGATCAATAATCAACAATCGAAGACAACACAGGTGATTCAATATACACATATATGATCTTCTACAAATGACAGATTATACCAATCACTACTAATCAAAACACTGGACTGGGAGAGCTAAAATTGACACAACATCTGTCAGAGTTTTGGCACACACTAACACCAGCTGACATTCACAACCCAACACTGCCACCACAAGACACTAAGGAGCAATATTAACCACAATCAAAAATTGGAGAACACATAATCAACAACAATTCCATCTCATTCAAAAACTGTCCTGGAGACCAGACTTGGCAGCTAACAATGGTAGCAATCAAGAGTGCACCGGACCATACACACTGCTGTCGATCAACTCTTGTTGCTGCACTGGGAGGAGGGGGTTTCGGCCACACAGAGAGCAGCGCAGGGAGGGAGACAGGGAGCAAGGGGGGGCTCGGGCGATGGCTGCCGATGGCGGGCAAGGGCCAGAGGGCACTGGGAGCAACCCAAAATGGGGTGCCGGCCGGGTGAGGAGGCTGGGGAAAGTGGAGCTGGGGCCGGAGCGGCACTGAGCCAAGAGGGGCTAGTGGCGGCCGGGGATGGACAGTCTTGGCGGCCACAGTGGCGATGGCTGGAGGGAGGGAAGCACTTGACCAACAGGGGTAGTAGAGAGGGGAGGGAGAGCTTACCGGGCTGCTGGAGGGAAGGGGGTGCCGAGGAAGGTCGACGATGGAGCTGAGGGCGGTGCGGGGAAGGCGCACGGCAGCAGTGGTCCTTGGTGGCCAGGAGCTTCGGCCGGCTGCTGGGAGGGAGTATGGGGATGTCGCCGTGGCGCTCCAGCGCCGGCGACTGGGCCGAGGCGACGGCGAGGGCGGCCGGGCAGAGGGGAGGAGCCAAGCGGCGGCGGAGAGACTTACCAGGAGGAGAAGGAGAGGAGCGGGAGAGGCGGAGGGCTCGGGCCTCTTATAGCCCGGTCGGAGGGATGACGGAGGCGGCATGGCGACCATGGCGTCGATGGGGCGCAGATATGGGCGCGGCGTGGCGATGGCGGCTGCGCAGCGGCGGTGGAGGTGACTCGGCATGGCGGGGCGACGGACGGAGCCGCCGACACCGGAGGCATGGGCGGCGACGTCTTGGGGCCCGTGGAGGCGGCGTGACGCGAGGTGGGGGCGGTCAGTGCAGGCATGGCGCCGAGGAGCCGTGGAGGGACCCGAGGTGGGGCGACAACGCAGTGGAGCGATTGGAGCGGCTGGCCGCGGCGGGCCGGCCGAGTCGGGAGAGGTGGAGGCGGGCCGAGCCGGGAAGACGAAGGGTCGGCGGAGGCGGCACCGAGGGAGACGAAGGAAGGCGGCGGCGTGCTCGAGCGATCTTGGCGACGGCCGCGAGGAGACGGCGGCGAGAGAGAGGAGGAGCAGGCGGCGAGAGGAGAGAAGAGGGAGGCGATGCGGCCGAAGGAAGAAGATAAGGGAAAGAGAGAGACGGGCGAGAGAAAGAGAAAAGGAGAGCAGGCCGGGCCGTGGGCCGGTGGAAGGAAAGGGAAGAAAACGGCGCGAGCTGGGCCAGACGAACGGGCCGGAATGAGGAACAGTACGGGCCGAGGGAAAATGATAAAATGGGTTAGGAAAATAGGTCGGCCCAAAAGCAACAAAGGGGAGGCAAGATTTTTAGAGTTATCCAAAAATCAAAAAGATTAAATTCAAAATGAATTTTGAATTTGAAATTTCGAAGATGAGTTTGAAACACAAACCCGAGCTTAAAGAGAGCTCGAGAATTTTGAAAATTTAAGCGGCAGACGAAAATCAACGAAAATCGAAATTGAAATAATCGGCACTATTTGCGATCTAAAAACGGGGTGTTACAATTCGAGGGAGTTTGGTAAAGCCAGATCTGCTAGAAGGGACCAGAGCTACACTGGAAGCTTATCTTCGGTTAATTCTTCGTTATCCCAAATAAAATGTGTAAAGAAGGAAGCTAGGCATAACAATATTTCTGCTTCCAATCAAACTTACAGAGCCAAACCAATGGCTCTGATTTTGTCAGGCAGAGGGTTGGGACAAGAAATAAAAAGCAGGGAACCCATGCACTGAGGGAGTCTTACGTAGAAAATCACTCTGTTGCTGAAACAAGATCCACGGGTTCTTCGCCAAGTAACCAATTCACATTAGATCAAGAGCTACTTTTTTCAGAACCACCATATGCTGTTGACGGTGTTCCTCGTCAAAATGCACACAGATCCGCATACAGGATGAGAGAAGAAATCTACAGGAGCAGTGGACAGGAGGCAGATGTGCCACCAATGTGCTCATTTGATCAGGGCTTTGGCATTTCAGGTGTTCAGTGTTTGTCTGTCCCAGTACAAAGTTCGTCCACAGGATATTTAGCTTTGGAGGGGTGGACGAATGGAACATATCAGGCTTACAATTTTGATGCCTCCCAACATTTATCCACACCTGGATTGTACACAGGTACAACCATTGATTTCAGTGTACCTCAGCAGGGAGATAGCCATTGCTATTATGGCCATGAGTCAGTTTCTTCTGGATTGTATCAATGTGGGTTCATGTCAGAATTTGATTCTCAAAATCTGCATGGTATCCCACGGCCTGCTCAATTAATCAGTTATGTACCATTTGATTATCATGGGGCAATGTTTCATCCAGAACAAGTCACGAGTGACGCTGATCTAGTGTCACCAGAAGAAACTAAAGATGGTGCAAAAGTTAATGAGAAGACAAAGACCTTTGATGGGTGTGATGCAACTAGCAGAACTCCTGAAACAGAAACCAGGGAAAAGATAGACAGCATTGGCTCCAATGTGACTGATTCTGTGAGAACATACAAAGCCGATAAGCATTCTGATGGTAACAAGAACCAAGTTGACCTTTTGTCACAGTGCAGTGCTCCAGGCGATCAGTTCACTTATGTATGCTCACAAAAGACAGCAGAGGCACTAGCAGCTTCATGGAAGTCACAAGTAGATTCTGAATCTATTCTGGAAGCAACCGGGAGTCCTATTGCTCAGTTCGAGAAACTGCTTAATGCTACTGCTCCAATTATTGCTTCTTCATCCTACAATCCTCCTGATGTTTCCTTGTGCAGTACACCAAGGTCCACTCTCCTGAGCAAGTCTTGGTGGCCGGATGTTTCCTTACTAGATGTTTGGGAATGGTATATAGAATGTGCAAGTTTTGGCATAGGAGTGAAGGTCGAAGATTCCTGGAATTCGGACTCTTTTAGTGCTTGTTTCATTCCTTCACTATCATCAGTGCAATTACTCGGATACTCTCAAAGTTCTTTATCCAAAAGTCTCAAGAAGCTAGATGTTGATGTTCATAAGGCAGAAAACACTGGAAACTGCTTGGGGAGTCCCTCATCTGGTTCAGATATCCCAAGTTCATTGCTTCCAAATGACTCATCAGAAGACCTCATTGCTAGTAGTTCTGCTCCATCATTTCGCTTCTCTGATGATGCAGAACTGATCTTTGAATACTTTGAGCATGATCAACCACAGAACCGGAAGCCATTGCCTCAAACGTAAGGGACTGCTGCCAACTCTTTCATATGCTATTTTGTGTAACATCTTTATGACTACTATACTGCTGAGAAAATGTTGGGACTGCTAATTTTTATGTTCATCATGTTCTTTAATTGATGCCTTCTCTCTTAACTATACAATGCAGAATAGTTGAAATCAAAGAACAAGGTTCATCCAATCCTCGTTCACTTGGTGATCCCTCTAAGCTTGATCAGTTGAAACTGCATGATCTACACCCTGCATCTTGGTAGGTAAAACAGTTCTTTCATAATTGCATCTACGTTGAACCTAGTGGACAAGGCAAAATGTAACCCTATCAATTATGTTTCTCTCCTTGTTTCTAGGTACTCAGTTGCTTGGTATCCCATTTATCGAATTCCAGAAAATAACAGGACAAATATTCCTCCTCTACGTGCATCTTTCTTGACCTATCATTCGTAAGCCATCTTGTTATGAGACATGAAAGTCCAGATCAATTGGGAAACAGCTCCTTATGTGTAGTCCCTGCACTTGGTATGCGCAGATACAATGGGAAGGTGAGTACTATTGACTTTCTTTTGCTCTTTTTCCTTTTTAAGAGAAAAAATAGGTCATCAGTTGAAATGAGTCAAAAGCAGCAGAATGTGATTACGTGCATGTAATCCATCTCTGCCCAAAAAAGGCAGCATTTGCTCTGTTGTATCCGGAGGCGTGGGGTGCTCATTGGAGAAAACTAATATGGTAAAATCGTATCAAACATACATTCGATTGTCTAGTGCAATCCAAATTCATACATAAATAGACAAGAGGCAAAACTAGAATATAAAATACACTTAAGGTAGTACTTTGATAATGAATAGAACTCCCCAAATGCCCATAAATGCGTGCGAATAGCAATTTGTAGAACAAAAGTAGCTAAATTAGTGAGACAATCAGAAAATTGTGAGAATTACAAACATAATAAGTTAGAGGTTGACTAGTTGACTATGCATGCCTCTATGCTATGCTGCTGCCCTTGCCCCTCCATCGCCGCTGGACGATGGCTGAGCCACCGCGTGCTCGCCGCGCGCCCCTCCTTCACTTCGCTCGGTCGCCGTTGGCCACCCCTCTACGTGACCACACGCCATCCCCGCCGCCTCTCGCCACCGCTTGGCTGTGCGCGGAGCGCCCGTTGACACTGCTAGGCCGCATGCTTGCTTCTGCCCGTCCACCGCTTGGAAGGAGCACAGGAGCAACACAAATTAGGGATTTGGGGAATGGGGATCGAGTTGGGTCTCAGTCACTTAGCGTTTAACTCCTGTCTCTCATCCTATGGGCCTTATGACACGGAAATAGCATGGCTCCCCCAAACAACCCAACTCTCCCCTCAAGGCCTCAAGTCTTATTATACCTCACCCCACAGTCCACTACTTCTCGCCGAGCTCTTCTTCTCTGCTTCTTGCGCCGCCGGATCTGGGCCGCCCGTCGCCGGATTCGAAGCCCTGAGCCCTGAAAGCAATCGTATGGCACTGGAATCACTTGATGAGGCCAATAGGCAGGGTACATATATATAACCGAACAATCGGTGTGAACACGAGACCGAACCGAACAGTCGGTGTGAACACGAGACCGAACCGAACAGTCGGTGTGAACATGAGACCGAAACGAACAGTCGGTATGAATACGAGACCGAAACGAACAGTCGGTGTGAACACGATCCCGAACCGAACAGTCGGTGTGAACACGATATTTGTCTAACACGCCCTCGCAGTCCGAGCGTCTACTTACAGACGTTCAAACTGGATCGAAACTCGGTAAAGACAGACGTAGGCAATCCCTTGGTGAAAATGTCGGCATACTGGGATGATGTCGGGACATGAAGAACGCGGACAGCACCAATGGCGACACGCTCCCGAACAAAGTGAAGATCAATCTCAATATGTTTGGTGCGTTGGTGCTGAACCGGGTTGGATGACATGTAGATGCAGCTGATGTTGTCGCAATACACCAAAGTAGCTTTGCTGGGTGGGGAGTGGAGCTCACATAACAGTTGGCGCAGCCAGGATGCCTCAGCCACGGCATTAGCCACACCACGGTACTCGGCTTGGCTACCGGACACAGAGACGATGTTCGGCGCTTGAGGACTAGGAGACGAGGCTATCCCCGAGGAACACGGCATAGCCCGAGGTGGACTTGCGGGTATCAGGACAGCCGGCCCAGTCAGCGTCGGAGTAGACAACCAGATCGAACTGTGCTGAAGGTCGAAGAAGCAGCCCAAGGTGTAGAGTGCCACGAATATACCGCATGATACGCTTCAAGGCGGCAAGGTGAGGCTCCCGAGGATCGTGCATGTGAAGGCAGACCTGCTGGACGGCGTAGGAGATGTCCGGACGTGTGAAGGTGAGATACTGAAGAGCACCAGCCAAACTCCGGAAATCAGTGGCGTCACTGACGGGGGTGCCATCCAGCGCTGAAACCTTGGAACAGGTATCCACCGGGGTGGAGCAGGGCTTACACTCAGCCATGCCCGCGCGGTCTAGAATCTCTTGCATATACTGGTGCTGTGAGAGAAAAAGGCCATCAGACCGCCGCTGAACCTGCATCCCGAGGAAGTGATGGAGATCACCCAAGTCTTTCATCGAGAACTCCTGCTGCAAAGCAGTGATGGTGCGATGGAGGAGTGTGGTCGACGAAGCTGTGAGGACGATGTCATCCACATAGAGCAGCAGGTAGATGAGTTCAGCACCATGGTGGAACACGAAGAGCGAGGTGTCAGACTTGGTTTCCATGAACCCGAGAGACACCAAGTAAGCTGCAAAACGGCTGTACCATGCTCGAGGCGCTTGATTGAGACCGTAGAGGGAACGGTTCAGACGGCAGACGTAATCTGGATGAGAGGAATCCTCGAACCCGGAGGGCTACACGCAGTAAACTGTCTCATCAATGGTGCCATGGAGGAAGGCATTCTTTACATCAAGTTGTCGAATAGGCCAGTGGCGGGAGAGGGCCAGCGAGAGCACAGTTCGCACGGTAGCTGGTTTGACGACGGGGCTGAAGGTTTTTGAAAAATCAACTCCTGGGCGCTGTGTGAAGCCGCGGAGGACCCAACGAGCTTTGTAGCGCTCTAGTGAACCATCAGCCTGAAACTTGTGTTTGAAGATCCACTTGCCAGTCACCACATTCGCGCTAGGGGGGCGCGGAGAAGGGCAGCATGCTCATCTAGCATGGCAGCGCGCCAGTTCGGGTCGGCAAGAGCAACCCGGTATGTCCTCGGAACAGGAGACAACAGTGCGGTGTTGTACGCAGCAGGTTGTCGGAAGCCATGTTTCGCCCTGGTGGTCATGGAGTGTGTATTGACCACGGGGGGAATGGCAACTGCGCCCTTTGGAAGGGACGCAGGGACGGCTGGAGGCGCCGGAGACGCAGGTGGAGGCACCGGGAGTACGGGGCGAGGGCGCCGGCTGTACACCTGAGTGGTGACGCGAGCCGGTGACGGCAGCTGGGCAGCCGCGCGGGGAGGCGCAGGGGACGCTGGGGTAGCCGCACGTGGCTGTGTGGAGGATGCCGGCGACCCCGCGTGGGCTGTCGCGTAGTCGAGGGTTGGTGGCGACGTGGCGGCGGAGCGAGCAAGGGCGCACGGTGGACACTCGCACGTGGCGGCGTATGAGGCGCCTGCTGGAGACCCAGCCGCACATGGCAGTGCGGGCAGAGAATGCGGTGATGGTGATCCTGCAGGTAAAAAAGACCGTGTCGGGTCTATGGGCACCGGAACGGGATTAGTAAAGGTGTCCAAAAACTCGAAGTCCGCGGTGGATGGGGTGTCTGGCTGCTCGGCAAAAGGAAAGGAGGACTCGTCAAAGATCACATGGCGAGATATGATGATCTTGTTGGAGTTGGTGTCTAGACAGCGGTAGCCTTTATGATGAGCAGAGTAGCCAAGGAAGACACACAAAGTGGAGCGCGGAGCAAGTTTGTGGGCAGCGGTGGCGGTCAAGTTGGGATAACAACGACAACCGAAGACGCGCAGATGGTCATACGCTGGCGGAGAGCCTAGCAAGGCTTCATGAGGCGTACGGGAGCGCAGCGTTTTGGTTGGTAAGATGTTGAGTAGAATGGTGGCGGTGTTCAGTACCTCGACCCAATACCGAGGAGGAAGACAGGCTTGGAAGAGGAGGGACCGAACCACATTGTTGAGAGAGTGGATGGCGCGCTCAGCCTTCCCATTCCGAGCAGAGGTGTAAGGGCACGACATTCGGAGGTGTGCCGTGGGTCAGGAAGAAGGTGTGGGCGCTAAAGTTGTCAAACTCGCGCCCATTGTCGCATTGGACAGACTGGATGGTGCGGCCAAACTGTGTGGAAACAAGAGCAAAGAAATTAGATAGAGTCGAAAAGGTGTCAGACTTGAGGCATAAAGGGAACGTCCACATATAGTGTGAGCAATCATCGAGGATGACCAAATAATATTTGAATCCCGAGACACTAGGGACTGGCGAGGTCCATAAATCATAGTGTATGAGTTCAAAACTATGTGAAGCACGTGATGCTGACACAGGAAAAGGAAGACGAACATGACGCCCGAGCTGACAAGCATGACATATAGTATTTTTAATGTCTTTGTTATAAGCCATAAGTTTGGACAGAGTCTCAAATCCAGGATGACCGAGACGACGATGCCATAGAGTGGACGCAGCGGTGGTGGCGAGGTGTGCAGCAGGAAGTGATGACGCGCCAGAGGGACGAAGAGGGTACAACGGCCCGGAGCTATTGCACTTGGTGATCACTCTCCTGGAATGCAGATCCTTCACAGAACAACCAGCAGGGTCAAATTCAACAGAACAATTGTTGTCAGAAGTGAACTGACGCACGGAAATTAGGTTCTTAATAAGACCCGGAGAAACAAGGACATTATTAAGACATAATGAACCGGGAAGATGAGCTGTGCCAGTGGAGGTGACGGGAAGTAAAGCACCGTTACCGACAACAATGGAAGATGGAAGAGGATACCGCTGGGAAGAGGTGTGGGAAAGAGTACCGGCGTCAGAGGTCATATGCGAGGTGGCGCCGGTGTCGAAGATCCAGTCGTGTTGCTGAGGCAGAGTCAGCGACACGGTGTTGAAGGAGGAAGCCAGACCCTGCGCGTCCCAGGATGGCATGCCAGCCGTGGGGTAGTAGTAGTCGGGGGGGGTAGCCCACGGCTCTTGGGCGCCGGCGACGAAGGCCTGTGGCTGAGGAGGACAAGCAGCCGACAGCGGAGCCAGGGGAGGACGATTCCCAGGCCACATGCTGATGGAGCCGGACCAGGGCTTGTAGAAGCTGGGCCATGGACCGCCTGGAGGAGCTCGCGAGATCTTCTTGGTTCGGCGCAGGAGGAGCTGGACCAGGTGCGGGCGTGCCAGACTGCCGCCCCTTGCCCTTGCCACCGCCGCGCGTGCCGTGCTTGTCGCCCTTGCCGGAGTTCCTGGAGTTGCCGCCGTTTCCAGGAGAGGCGCTGGGAGGCTGCTGCGGTGGTGCAGTGGGCTTGTTGGGTTGCTGACCAGCAGGGCCGCCAGCGCCGTAGGTAAGGAGGGCGGTCGGGGAAGGCACCGAGCGATGAGCCATGTTGAGTTCTTCAAGCAGTCAGATCGGTCCGGGCTTCCAGGAAGGTGGGGAACGGGCGCCCACGTTGAAGGTGCATGCCGATGGAGGCGAAGCGCTCGTTGAGGCCGCGGATGACGTTGAGGACGAGCGTACGATCAGTGACGACCTCGCCCAAGTCGCCTAGGGCATCGGCCATGGACTTGAACCGCGGCGAGTCGGTGATGGGGAGATCGCTCGACGGCGAAGTGGCGGAAGGCGGCGTCGAGGTAGAGCGCGCGCTGCTCGCGGTTGCCGAGGAACTGGTGCTCCAGGGCGAGCCAGACGGAGCGGGCAGTGGCAGTGGCATGGTTGTCCCAAACAATCTCCTCGAGATCGGGAGAGACTGTGCCAAGGAGCCACGTCATGGCGACGCAGTCCATGCGCTCCCAGTCGGGGTAGGTGTGGTCGGCGGCGTCGGTGAGAACATGGCGCCGGAGGGAGAATTTCCCAAGAACCAGGAGCATCTGGTGGCGCCAGCGGGTGTAGTTGTTGTTCTCCATGTCGAGGACGGCGGGGACGAGAGCGTGGATGTTCGACGCCGACGGCTGGGCGTGGAGGTTGATGATGGCGGCGGCCTCGTGCGTCGAGAGCGTCCCGAGCGGTGAGAGAACCACCGCCGCCACCGCCGCCGTAGAGGAGGCGGCGCGTCTTACGGTGGGATGGCGGCCTCGGCCGCTTCCCGCTCTGGCGGCACACGCGTCGGCGCCTTGAGCGGCGGCGGCGCGATCGCGCTCTCGAGCTGGCGCGCTGGAGAGCGGCGGCCGGTAGCCGCTGGCGGCGGCGCTCTCGCTCGGCCTGGCGCGCTTCGGCCTCGGTAGCACGGCACGCTTCGGCCGCGGTGGCGGTGCGTTCAACCTCGTGGCGGCCTCGACATCGGGCAGAGGAGGCGGGTGGAGCGGAGCCGAGCATGAGGCGGGAAGGATGCGCACCGGGAGGCGCGGGTGCGCAAAGAGGCGCGCGGGTTAGGGCAGCGGAAGGAGAAAAAAACCTAGGCGTCTGATACCATGAAAGCAATCGTATGGCACTGGAATTACTTGATGAGGCAAATAGGCAGGATACATATATATAACCGAACAGTCGGTGTGAACACGAGACCGAACCGAACAGTCGGTGTGAACATGAGACCGAAACGAACAGTCGGTGTGAACACCATCCCGAACCGAACAGTCGGTGTGAACACGATATTTGTCTAACAAGCCCGTTGCGTCTCATCGCTGGTGCTTCGCCATGAATGTTGCCCAAAATGGGCCAAGGTATCAGGGGGTACCAGGGGCACAGCGGCTAGAGCCGGTGCGCTAGTCCCCTCGCGCCGTCCTGGTGCGTCCGCCACTGGATGTGTGATTGAGCATATCTAGTAGATTTGGATCCTCTGGGGCCAAACTGGAGGGTTTCTACAACACGGGAGTGATGCATTACTAAATGTTCAAAAAGTTGCCAGTAACCACTATCAGTTTATCAAAATTCAAAGCTAACCATTTCGGGAATTAGAGCTAACAACTTGTCGAGTGTATTGAGTTTTGATGGAAACTAAAACCAGTTTAATTTTGCTTGTCTTTCTTATGACCTGTTGGCTGTCCATATTCGCTGATAATGTTGGCACTGAGTGGCTGTTTAGGAACCTATAAGTTACTGGATGCCACGTCAATTGTTAAGAAAAAAAAAGAAGGGACGTAATCATTAGTTCAGTTAGCCATGTGATAGCCGTGTATCCTTACTAGTTACTCTGAAAGTTCCTACAATATTGAACTGTTAAAAAATGTATAGTCATGATGTAGTACCTGAAATTTTATATTAGTGCAAAATATACTCTTAAAATATGTACAAATAATGAATTATAGAATATCATCTGGCTCGGTTGTTGCCACTGAATATTGCCAGGGTGAAGTGTGTTAGATATGTATATAGCTTAGGGTATTCTTTGCATATTGAGTACCTTGTACATGATGTATTGGCCTTTTGGCCCATTGGAATAGATCAATGATCATTACAACATGGTATCAGAGCTAGGATTAGGGTTTCCCACTTGACCGCCAGCCGCCGCTGCTGCCACCTCACGCCGAGCTTCTCTCGGCGCGCCCCTGCTCCACCCCTGCTTTGCTTGCTCTTCTTCTCCACCTCCCGAAGCTCTCGTCGCCGATCCAGGCCTTGTCACCGTATCCGTGAGCCCTCGCCGCCGGATCTGGGCCGCCCGTCACCGGATTCGAAGCCCCGAGCGAGCTGCCTCCCGCCGCCACGTCTCGTGCCTCCACACGCCGCCCGGAGCTCCACCAGCCGCCGCGTCCCAGCTCCGCGACCGCTCCCCTTGCTTCGCACCCGGCGCGCCTCCCCTGCTAAGCGCCCGGTTCCGCCCGAGGATACTCCAGCAACCGTCGACCTTGCCAGCCGTTGTTGCTGTCACCCCAGCTCTGGATTCGGCCACTCTAGTTCTGGATCCCGACGCTTGGGCCACCCCAACCTTGGGCCGCTGCAGCCGACTTCGTATCGCCCCTCTGCTTCGGATGGCTACTACCGATGGCTCCTTCGCCATCCCGCTCCGTCGGTTTGGTTCGACGAGATGAACTTCCAGGAGTGGGCTGTTCACCTAAGGATTCACCTCAACAACCAGCGCCTCTTGGGTCATCTCACCGGCGAGCACCCACATGCCGCCTCGCCCTCGCTGCCGTCGCTTCGCCACCGTTCCTAGTAGTGCGGATCGATCGCTCGTGAGGCTGCCAATGCTGCACTAGATGAGGCCCTAGAGCTCTACCAGTCTGAGTTGCACGCCTACGAGAGATGGCAGGATGCTGAAGCTCGTGCTACCGCCATCCTGGTGGGCAGCATGCTCGTGGCCATCTCCATGGATGTGGCAGAGCTGTCGACAACGCAACTGATGTGGGAGCGCCTCCAAGCTCACTACCTGCCTATGAGTGATGCTATGTACCTCTCCGCCGTGCACCAGGTGTGACAAGGATCTAATAATCCTCAATTAATTAAATTGTTTATCTGTAATTGTTATTATAGATAGCAATATCTTCATGCTATTCATAAGGATACCCCTTATCATTAATAAGGGAGAAGCTTAGCCGAGTGGTCGTAAATAATTTTACGACCACCCTACATGGTCGTAAGTACTTCTACGACTACATAGTGGTCGTAAGATTTTCGACGACCACCTCATGATCGTAAGCCTTACTACGATCACTTCATGATCGCAAGCTTTACTACGACTAGGTCAACTATGACTAACCTATAGTCAACAAAGCCCATAGATATGTGAGCTCAATCGACTAGGGATGCTTATGCGTTGCATTTAATACACATATTAGTTAATATATGTTGTTATTCTATGGGATAATTGCACGTATTAAGCTTATGTCTGATATAACTACAAGGCGACGTGGGAGGATCAATCTCTGACAATAACTGTCACAGAACATGCTCATTTCATCAAACGATGAGACGCATCTTGATACGGGACAACTGCCATCCCTTCATGTGCTAAATAAGGAGTAAAGCCGGTGGACAAAGGAGAACAAGAGAGAGAGAGAGGAACAATGACAACGATCAAAAGACATAAGTCATTACTAGGGGTGCAAACGGAGCGGATACGGACGGATATCGCTCATCTCGTATCCCTTTCTATATTTTTTTCTCTCGGATTCACAGTCGGACACGGACAATGCCGGATACGAATACGAATGTGGATAGTCTCGGTCACGAATACAGAGCGAATACATGCCGAACCGAATACGGATTGTCTCGGTCACGAATACTTATTCATATATTGCGTGAAAACAGAAACCATATGTGTCGCACAAATAAAGATTAATCAACCATACTACATATCCAAAATGCAACTATATTAGTAGTTTAACAAGCAAATTTAAATACATCACACGATAACAGAGGCTAGTTAAGCAAGTAGCAACTAGCAAGTACATGACATGTGTTAGTTAAGAAAGTAGTAACTACTAACTAGAAAGTAACAAGTCAGTAAGTCATAACTCTCACACGGTCCAAAATTCAACTAGTCCTAGCCAAGTACATCACTAGTAGGAGTAGCGCAACAAGTAGATAAGTAGTAATAGTAAGTGCTAAGTAAGTAGATAGTAGGTCGTTGGCCGCACAAAAGACTTGTCTTTGTCTAGTAGCGAGCTTTCTCTATGACTATGTCTTAGTCGATTACAGCCTCGGTCATCATCTTACCCTGCAAAAATAGATTTGTAGAATATCAAATCATGTCATGAAACCAACTGAAAGTGATTTTTTGCCATCTTAACATCTTAGTAGTATGCTACCACACAACACAGTATAATAGTAAAATCCTTCAAAAAATTCGTCTTTCGTCTTTCTTTTATAATAGCTCCTTTTTGTGCTGTATGTCTAGTATAATAGTATATGTTGCATGGATATAGTGAAATTAGATGCATACTGGAGATGGTAAAGAGCTAAAGATAATGGAAAGTGGCAGTCATTCCAGGAATGAAGATCAGCAAAATAGAGGACAAGAAACCAAGTGAGCCAAGAAACTATGACAAGAAACCAAGTGAGCCAAGAAACTATGTAACTAATTCACAATGTTGGAAGAATGGACAAATCCAGTGAAGCTAGATGAACAAAGATCCATCCCAGGACAAGGCAAAAAAAAAACCACAATTCGAGCCTGGGGGGATTCAGGCTCCAAGCAAGTGTAAAACTGTGTCCATGCTTATCAAGTCGTCGACTAGTTGACAAGTCGCCGGAGGACGACCGACTGGAGCCGCCGACTCGACTTGCGCTGGCAAGAGAGGGGAGTGTGGGAGGGAGTGAGGGCAAACGGGCTCAACACTCACCTTCGAGCTCAGAGAGGCGCAGCTCCATCGGGTCTCCGCTGCGCCGTCGGCCAGCTCCCACCGCGTCGACCAGCTCCCACCGCGCCGCCGGCCTTCACGCCTTCGTCCTCGCCCCTCGGAGCCAGCTCCCACCACGCCGCCGGCCTTCATCCTCCTTCCTCCTCCGCGCCGCTGGTCTTAGCCTCACGCGTGAGCTCGGAGAGGCGCAGACGCCACAGAGCTCCAGATCCAGTCTCCGGCCTTCATCCTCCCCCCTTTGCGCTGCCGTGGCCGTAGCTCCTGCCGCTCCCGTCGCTCCCGTCACCCAATGGCCCAGGTATGCTCCTCTCCTCGGGTCCTCTTCCTCTCCTCTGTTCCGCTGGAGTAAGGGAGCTCGGTGGCCGGCGGCCGGCGCACTGGGGGTAAGGGAGGGACTGCGAGGGAGCTCGGTGCCTCGGTCGGTGGCTGGACCGTTGGAGTGGAGGACTGAGGAGCCGAGCCGCCGAGGTCAGTTGTGAGGGAGGGACGAGGGAGAGACCGAGGGAGAGGAGAGGAGAAAGCTGAGCTGAGGGAAGCCGGAGCTCGAGATGGCTTCGGTCGATTGGTGAGGAGAGAGGCGATGGAGGCCAGAGGCGGAGAGAACGAGGGGAAAAGGGAATCGGCTTCGGCCGATTGAATCAAGGGAAGGGAGGTTCGGCCGAAGAAAAGGAAATCGGCCGAGGGAGTAAAAGGGAAATCGGCCGGGGAGGTTCGGCCGATTGTTACGTAGTTTGTGATTTCGTGTGATTGTGAATTGTGATTTTATAAACCTAAGATAGTTATCTATTTTGTGCATATGTAAGCATCATGGTAGATCAATCTCCAACTCCAACTCTAAATCCAACAGCGGGCACCGAGTCCTACTCATGAGAGTGGTGAACCGAGTGGAAACGCGAGCCATTTCGTTGATATCGAGTTGGATGACATTTGACTTGAAGCTTGTGTTAAGCCATGTTGATGGATTGTGATGATTATGCTTTACTTTTGCTATTTGAGTCTTGAGACCTTGTTGTCGTATTACTTAACTATCGTGTAGAATATATGCATGTGTATATACATATCACTGTCATATGAACAGGACTTGTCGACTAGTCGGCGAGTCGGTCACTACGAGAGTAGTGTCGACTTGCCGACTTAATAACCCTGACTGTGTCTATATCTTAACAGTAGTGCACAGTAACAATGTATCACAGGTTTCAGGAGATATTTTGCAGCCTCCAGACCAAATGATGCCATGTAAAACATGACCAATGGTATACAGAGAAACACATTATTGATGTTGTGGGCATATACATGTTGCTAACATTGGAATACATTGCAAGTTTTGCACAAGTAAATATAGAAAAAAGATAAATTTGGTCGAACCATAGAAGCATAATGCCCTAACAAACTCGATAAACTCGCATCAGATTCACCCTAAAATTAAACATTGATGGAACTATACAATAAAAAATGTTTTTTGTGTTATCTTATTTGGGAGAAACGAACTTGGCATTTAAGTTCAACCATGCAGGCAAGAAAAAACACCAGAAGATATACAAATTCAGTTGGTATGTTATTACAGACACAATTTGCACAATGAGCAGACTACATCTCTTTGACATTTAGGTGATAACCGGCAACTAAATAGGGGAATGCCCTACTACAGTGAATGTCCTTTCTTACCCAAGGGAATAAAACACACGTGTGCTAGAATAAGTACTGCTCAACAAAGAACAAGAAATATTCCCATATACAAAAAGGAGTACCAATTTTTGCAGTACTACGAGATAGCAAGAATATTTTATCATGGGAAACCCAAATATTTGTGGAATTTCTGATCAGGTAAATTTACGTTACTTTCTAGCTTGTGTGTGATCGGAACTTCTGATCAGGTAAATTTATAGGCTTTAGCCTTACTGTATGTATTGTCATATTAACCAGGAATGATTCTGTTCATGTTTCTCAAGAATCAAACTCTCCTAACAGTGTCAGAACTCGAATAGGGACTACAAGCTCTATAAGATTGATTAAATGCAAAAACATTGTTTCAGAAAACTGCAGTGTAACTTGTTACTTAAATGAGGCTTCTATCGATTCTTCCGACAATACGTCAAATTCTACAAGTAATTTGCCTCAATCCATGCAGCTTGGAGGTGGCAGTGCGGAAAGTGATTGTTATGAATATTGTGTGTATGTATTCAGATGCTCAATGAGCAATATATATAGGATGTACAAGAGGTGTATGCCATATATGGATAAAATAATACAAAAGGTAGATAAGAAAATACAAAAGGATTCCTATCTCTAACATATCTCTAACACCCCCTCAAATGCAAGACGTATAAAATAACATTGCATTTGGAAAGGGTTGATACTAAACTAGGGACAATCCAAAGTCCAAGTCTTGATAATGTCGTTGTAGCATACAACTCTTAGAAAATATGTCGATAAAAGATCTCTTCCTATCCGGGGTCGTGCGACAACCCATAAAGCACAAGGTCAAGTCAAGCCGAATAGGAATAAATAGAAGCATGACGGTGCAGATCGTAGCCCAAGACGGCGATAGCGCACTGCACAAGAAGCGTAACGAAGACACAACACAAAAGAAGCGTGACGCAATGCACAAGAAACGCGACGGAGGCGTAGTGCGGAAAAAGCGCGACGCAATACACAAGAAGTGCAACGGAGATGCAGTGCAGAAGAAGCGCGACGACCTTAAAAGTTTGGGGCGGCGGATCTGTAGCGGGTCGAAGAAAAGAGCAACGGCTGCTGCCATGCAAATAAATTCCTATGCTTTTATGACTGACAATAAATTTATGGACTCGCATGGCTTAAACGAAAGAGTGGTAGGACTTGGATGGACGAACTAGAAGAAACGATAAATAAAGAAAAGACTCAAACGATAGCTAGCTACAAATACTGGCAGCAGCAGAAGACCCATCTCCTCATCCAACCAACAAGCATCAATGCAGCTCAGCTTGAAGTAACACCATCAACATCCCAAAACAACAGATCCAACAGGATCTGAGAGATCGGAAGACACGCACACATGATCTCACGTGGAAGCCATCGACTAGAAAAGATGCACATCTCACATGGAAGATGCATCCACCGACAGCAGCAACACAAATGCATGAGAAATCCAACCATAGTCCAATTGGAATTCCAATCAATAAAAAGAAGCCGCATACGAAGCAACCAATTCGTCTCTCTCCCCCGAGATCCCACTCGCGTCCAGCTCTAGATCGACCACCTGCTCCCAAGCCAAAGACCAACCTGGCCTCGCGAAGAGTAGGATGGTGACGACGGCGAGGTGGATGGCCGAGGGCCACGAGAGTGCCATGGACACGAGCAGAGGAGGTGTCGAGCAGAGGCACGCCGGGGCGATGCCGGAGAAGAGGCGGCCCGGAGAGCTGGATCCTTGGGGCGAGCTTGGGCGGAGTAGAGCTGCAGCGGTTCTTGAGGACCATGCTGGTGTTGGTGCGGGGGGCCATGGCCCTCTGTCGGTGCAGCGGAAGTTGAGACCGTGAGAAGCAATCCGACGACGAACAACCCGAAAAACCAAATCGACGCACGTGAGGTCGATGCCGATGAGGGCGGGGAAGCCGACATTGCTGCTTCTACGCCAAAAAAGTCTACAACAGAAGAAAGCCACCCCCGAGAGCGAAGATCGATCCTCCCGGGGGCGGCGGCAGCGGAGGTAAGTAGAGGCTAGGAGGCGTTGGTGCTACAGTAACCCTAACCTTTGCTCTGATACCATGTTATGAATATTGTGTGTATGTATTTAGAGGCCTGTAACATCCCAAAAATGGATTTGTATTTCAAATGTAAGAAAATGAGGAGAAATTAAAACTGTTCTTGCATCTCGAAGTCCAGGAGCATTTCTGTAATTCTTGTAAAAGAATTGTGGAAAAATCAAAATCAAATCCTCAATTGACTCTAAATCAAAAACCTCATGAGCAAAGATCTTGTGCCAAACTCAGGGAAATATTTTTCTTGCATACTGGGGAGGCTTGGTAGCACCTCAGAATTATTCCATGATTTTTAGAAATTATTTGATAATTTTTGGAGGCAAGTCAAGTTTGGTCAAACCCTATTTTTCCCCTTCTGGAATTTCTGGAGAAAATTTCAGTGCATGAAAATTTTATGAGAGGTTCCTCCTGCTGTCAGCAACCTCCAGTTAAAATTTCATAATTTTTGGAGCTTGTTTTCTACCTTAAATAATTCCTCAAAAATCAGTTATACAAATTCAAACCCTAACTTATTTTCACTGTTCCTCGCGTTCGAATCAGACTCGGGCTCGAGCCACTTGACTCGGTCCAGTCCACTAACTGTACCGACTCGGTCACTTCGGGCGCGAGCGTTGTGAGCCGTTGGATCGGCATCGAACGGTCCACGCTCGCAGAGACGTTCGGACCATCCGAGCGCGCCGATCCATTTGAACCGTTGGATTCTGAATCGAGGGTCCACAATCGCGTGAACATTCGGACTATCCGAACGCCTCGCGCAACGTGAACCGTAGGATCCAAATCAACGGCCCTTGATCAACCGAACGATGGAATCGTTTTAATCCACCCGTTCTAACTCAACCGGTCGATTTCAATCCGACGGTCGCAGCATCGTCTCCTTCCTCAGGTCAGCGCGAGCGTCTGAGTCGGCCATGGCGTGCGCAGAGAAGAAAAGCAGCGGCGTGCAGTCCACTCCGTGATCGACTTTAAACGGCTACTTCTGTGCGCATTTAATGCCCGTCGTGCTCCTCCCTCACGCGTCCATTCTCCAACTGCTCCCGTTGCTCTCTCGTCCTCTAATGGCCGTGTTGACCGAAGGGAGATATCGCCATTGCCCTCTGTCATCCTCAGCTATTTAAGCTCCATTGCTTCACCCTTGGCTTCCTTTAGCACCTCCGCAACTCCAGCTAGCACTCACAAGCTTGCTTGAGCTGTAGTTCCTCGAAAATCCTTCGGCCGCCATTGATGCGTTTTGAGCTTCGGTGAAGGCGGTACAGCAGGGTTTTCTTCTTCAAGTCTTTGCTCCCTCTGCTCCCCCTTTACTCTCTGAAGCTTAACCCTCACTCAATTTTGCTCAATTTGCTCAGGGCTTGGCTGATTTTGGATGCCCCCCTTTTCGGCCGAAATCCGCATTTCTCCTCACCCGAGCCGTCTCGACCATTCCCTGTGCATTCTTTGCGCTCAGGTAACTCCTCATTAGTCCCTAGTTGCGTGGCACCCGCTCCCTTGAACCGCAGCTGAGCTCATTGCCGTTTTTCATTTTGGTCATTTTCTGTCACCTCGGTTATCTCCGACTTGCCGGCGCTCTAGGCCACCGCAGCCGAAACCGTTGGTACCATTTGATGCGCAATGTTGTTTGGAACCCATTTTGGGCGCTTGCTCGCACCGCCGCGGCCAGAGCCACCGGCGGCGAGCCGTTCTTCCCCGTCGTTTTTGCCGGACGAAAACAGGGACGGGCGTTTGAACGTGATTCGGTTTGGACCGTCGATCCTAAGATCTACGGCCCAGGATCGCGCGGAAGTTTGAAATTATCACACGCTTTGATCTGTGGACCGTTGGATCCAAGATCAACGGTCCCGACTGAGGTCCGCATGGGTCGTTGGATCCAAGATCAATAGCTCGTGTGCGTGTGAACGTTCGGACCGCCCGAACGCTCTGATCCACGTGGACTGTTGGATCCAGATCCAACGGTTAACGATTAGGGTTTAGGGGTCGCGCGCGCGCGTCATCCCGGGAACTTGGACCGTTGGATCCAAGATCAACGATCCAAGTTCGGCCACATCGTTTCAATTTCTGATTTTTTCCGAAAGGATTTATTTATCAACTGAAAAATGTAGTAACTTGTAAAATGCATAACTATTTCATTTTAAATCCTTTTCGGTTGATTCAAATTTTGTAAGTTATGTTTTTGACTAAACTTTAATCTAAAAATGTTTCCAACCTCAGTTTAGCTCCAGAAAATTTTGCTAATGAATAGTAGCATTTATGATTTATAAAAGCTGAGCAAAATTGATTTGGTCTTATCTTTTGCATTAAGAATCCAAATCAATTGGTTCTTGTTGCTAAATTCTTTATAAATCATGCTCTTGCTACTGTAAAATTTTCAGAATATTTGGAGGAAGTTTGCTATTGGGTCTTTGCGTTTTCTTCGTTCTTATCGGTTCTTTTTCGCTTTCTCGTTAGGATCCGAAGAGCACGTTGACAATATAATTGATCCTCAGCAACATCTTGACCCATAGAAAATAGGCAAGCAGTTTGATCATGTTAATCCTATTATTTTTCAAGTCTAATATATTGATTTCAACTTGTATGTACGCATTGCTATTTTGTTGTTAAATTATGGTTAGTATCCTATAGTTGCATAATCTGTAGGACTTGTTTATTCTCTACTACCATGAGCCTATGTTATTTGCTATGATTGGAGTTCGATGGATGAGCTCTTGTCACTTAGTAGATTGCGAATTGAAATTGCTTGGAAATGCTTAGCCGGTAGTAATGGGCGATCATCGATTTTAGTCGATGATCTTGATCACACATCTAAATATTATTCCATTATGTCTAGCACTTGTGCTTTGGTTATTTTGTAAAGTCAAAATATGAAAATGAAACATTGTTTTAGACTTGGGCAAGTGGTTGGATGGTGGGTTATTGGGTTTGTGGATGTCTTGCCTAGGTCAACAAGGACCAACATCTTGTGTCACACTCTCCAAGCATTTTTGCGTGCTAACCACGCGAGAGGGATATGAGACCTCTCTTGACTTAGTACTTTGGCGTGGGTTATCTCCGAGTCGCAGGAGGGGGTTGTGTGTGTTGTGTGAAAAAGGATATGTGTTCTTGTGTTGGTTGTGCGGTGGTGGAGATTCCGGGTAGGCTCTCCACCTCGAGGAGTATTGTAGTTATCCAAGGCTTTACCTGAGACGGGTAGTTGACCAAGACTTTACAATGACTCCGACACAACGTATGGGTTTCTATCCATACGGGCGGCTCGTAGTTAATACACAATATTGGAAATATCTCGTAGGACTTAGCCGTGCCGGCATAGCTAAGGAAGTGTGCTTAATAGCTTGGCAAAAACGCGGTCTGGCATGTGGGTACATTGGTACACCCCTGTAGGGTATAAAACTATTCGAATAGCCTCGTCCTAGGTTATGGACACGCTTGGTTAGGTTTTGCAAGAGTTAGACTACAACCTTTTAAATTAAAATTTTGACATGGTTGGTATGAATGGGTAATTCATGCTATTGTTGTGGTGACTAATGGTTTAGTCACTTCCAGGACTGTTGTTGTCATCTATCTACTATTATATTGTTGTCATTTACGGTTATTTGAACATTAAAAACAGATTTGTTAACTTGCTTTTAAATGTACTACATTATTGCAAATAAACATTGCTTTGTGCTGAAAATGAGACATACAACCTCCACTTAAATAAGCTTGCATGTAGCATATGTATAGATCTGTTACTCTACACGTAAGTCTTGCGGAGTACAATTTTTGTACTCATTTGCTTTGCTTAACTATTTGTTGCAGAGGAGGAGGGTGAGCCCCAAGGGCCTCACTTTTGTGAAATGTGTCGTGGATTCGACGACTAGCTTGGCGGTCCGGTCGGTTGCCTTGTGGGTTAAAGGCACACTGATTGGCTCTTTTGGTTTATGGCCATCTTATGACACTTTTGCTTCCGCTGTTCAATTTCTTTATGTTTATGTCATTTGGCCGGTCGGCCTCTCTTTTGTAATAACTATCCTTTATTTATGTTAACTTCTAGTTTGTTGCTTGCTTCGGTTCTATGTGAATGAATGGAATTGATGCATGAATTTTGTAAAGGGGTATGTATACTGCACTTCTGGGAAGTATACATGTCTCGAGTCTCGATTTATTCGATTTGTGATGCTAGGACCAAATGGATGGTTAAGCATTACAAGCTCAATAAACCGGGGTCTCACAAGGCCCAATGGGCAATATATATAGGATGTACAAGAGGTGTATGCCATATATAGATAAGGCAATACAAATGGTAGATAAGGAAATAGAAAATGATTCGTATCTCTAACATATCTCTAACAGTGATATGAATCAAAACACTGATGGTAAAATAGATCTTTCTACATACCAGAAATCAAAACGCTAATGGCAAATGACTAAATCAACTCAAAATTAATAATTAACAAACCTCCTCGTTCATGTTTGTAGTAGCACATTGTTCATCCTCTAGCTCCAAACCCAACTCATCAATAATTGATGCTATCTTCTTAAAACCTGAAATTTGAAAATGACATGAAAGGCATTGACACCATATAATTTGGTAACTTGGAGAAAGCTAAGACAACCAAACCCAAATATTTCTGGAATTCTAGTACAATACGAACCATAATTGAACTGTGCAACCATGAAAATCCAATATTTCATATCAGTCCGGTGACTATTTTGGTTTGCTTGAATGTATCCATCTAAAAACGATGAATTCTACTTGAGAACATGATGTTTACATGAAATTTGCACTAATATATCCATATAAAAACAATGAATTCTACCTGAGAACATGATGTTTATAGGAAATTCACAAGTGCAGAGCAAGATTGACAATGCTATGAAGGAGCGAGAGGCTACTCAAATACTCAATACTCAAGTACTCAACATAAAGCATGAACAATTCAATAGTTGCTTCAAAGTTCAACAAAATCACTAACCTCTGCACTCTGAGGGACTAAGGGAGGCGGGAGGCGGGGCCAGGGAGGAGGGAGGCGGTTGCGACGGCGAGGGAGGAAGGAGGCAGATGGTGAGGGGGGAGGGCATGGGTGGGGGAGGTGTATATGAGGATAGAGGTGGGACTGCGGGAGAGGAGGGGAAGGGAGGCGGCGGCGACGAGGGTTAGGGTTAGGGGAACTATCTCCAGGGACGCATGGGAGGGGATGGGGGATTGGGAATTTGGGAGATGTTGGATGCGGAGGACTTCTGGAATCTGGATGGACTGAGGGAGGCATGGCAGAGGAGGCCAGGGCCAGGGAGGAGGGAGCGGAGGGGGAGGGTGCAGGTGGGGGGAGGTGTAGATGAGGATTGAGGCAGGACCGCGAGAGAGGAGGGGAAGGGAGGAGGGATGCTGTTGCGGCGGCGGTGAGGGTTAGGGTTAGGGGAGCTGCTGCAGGGATGCAAGGGTTAGGACAGGGGATTGGGAATTTGAGAGGATGGAGGGTTGTACGCCCGACTAAGCTGTGTAATGTGTTGGCCTGTGCTCCGATTCAGATAGTAATAGGGTAGTTTCCAGATAGCTCCGATTTATTTACCGGATAGCTCCGAATCCACCCGATAGCTTCTTCCCCAATCCGAATCCGTATCTAACAAAATATTTGGATCTGGCAAAAAAACTGAATATCCGAAAAAACACTTCAAATAGTATTCATATTTATTCAGTCGGTTGGGAACTATCCGCTCCGTTTGTACCTCTAGTCATTAAGCCTTAGCCATGGTTATTAAGGCGGTAAGGTGAGGCGACCCACCCCCACACCTTTTAAGCGCTAAGGTGCGAGACGAGGCGATGCTCTACACGCATCCTAGGAGACAGTGCAGAGCAGCCTGCAGTAGGTTAGAAGCAAAGGCAGCAGCCGGCCAGGTTAGAAGCAAAGGCAACAGCTGGCAGTTGAAAGGCCGCATAAGATCCCAAAGTCCAAGCTTTGTCCAGCTGCACATGCCAAAAAGTGGACAACAACAACCAACTGTAGCGTCTCTCTGGTCAAAAAGTGCACATGCCACATCTCTCTGGTCCTCCCTCTTTTTTCTACGTCTTTGACCAGAGCTTCTCTCTTTTACACGTTTTAGACCAAATCTTCCCTTTTCCCTCACTTCTTCCTCGCACGAAATTCCTTTTCCATCCTCCAGCCCCGCGGGTTGCATCGGCATCAGCGAGCAATGGTAGCGGCGACCAGGCGGCAGCAGCGAGCAGCGACAAGCAGTGGTAGCGGTGACCAGGCGGCAGCGACCTCGACGACGGTGATGGTGACGGCGACGGTTAGGTTAGCCCGGTCCTATCTCTTTCTCATCCATCTCCCCTCTCCCCTCATGCCGCCTCGCCTAGAGCCACTGCGCGCCGTCCAGGACCGGCTTTGACCACATAGAATAGGCATGCACGTCAAGGCGGGGGCGACGCCTTGACCCACGACAATGCATTACTGCTTAGGCGGCGCCGAAGCGACACCTTAATAACCATGGCCCTAGCTCTAGTGATTTCTTCTCTGTTGTAAAAACCATAATCAATACAACAAAACAGGAGTGGGGTTATCATTCTCTCAGGAGAAGGCTCGAACCTGTATAAAATCACTGTGTCTTTTTCTGTGTGGTTTAACTTGAGGAAAGTCCCTAACATTCATTTGTAAGATCGATATAAACCATCGACAAGGTGCATTCCCTTCAGCAGCTCGATGCCACCTTGGACGACTTCTACCAACAAATGTCTGAGGTGTGGCGTTAGCTCTACTCTCTGAGGCCGGATGTCTGTCGAACCTATCCCTACTGTGTGTGGCTCCGTGCTCACCAAGAGACTCACTGTCTCTATGACTTTCTGACACGTCTCCGACTTGAGTTTGAGACCGTGCTGCTCAACTCCTGACTCGCCACCCACGCCTGACCTTAGTGGAGGCTCTCACGGGTGTTTGTGCTGAGGAGACTCGTCATCGTGGCGTGACTCAGATGCAGGTTGTCTAGTCTGCTTCACCGCCTGCTCCTTCAGCTCTAACAATGGTCCCTCCAGCTCCTGGGCACCAGTGGTTGCTACCTCTATTACGAGTCTCTACTTCACGTACTGTCAACGTGACGCTCACATGTATCAGGGCTGCTACAAGCAAAGGAGGGACCAAGGTAGCCGGGGTGAACATCCCCCGAAGGGCTCTGGAGGTTCCTCCCAGGCTCCCACTTAGGAGCTGACGCCTCTCGCCAAGGCTCCTCTAGTGACATCACGCAATAGCTCCTCTCTCTGCTCCAGCGCCTCGGTGTCGACTTGTCCTTAGACTCCTCGGATTCTGCTCATCTGGCTCTTGCTTCTCGACGGTCTTTCCTCGCGTTCTGCACGTCTGGCTCTTGCTTCTCGGTGGTCTTTCCTCACCTCTGTCTCTTCCCTCGTCAGGTATCTTGTCTCCGTGGATCTTGGACTCTAGTGTTTCCTTTCACGTTACACCAGATTCTACCCACCTCACTTCTGTGCATCCCACACCTCTTCCTTCCACTGTTCAAATTACAGATGGTATCTCTCTTTCATGTTGCAGGCTGAGGCACTCTTTCCATTTCTTTTCATGTTCCTGCAGTCTCTCATGTTACTGATCTTACTATGCAGCTTATGTCAGCTGGTCAGATCACTGATCACAACTGTTGTGCTGTTCTTGAGTCTGACCCTTGTCGTGTCCAGGACCGCCGCACGGGGACTCTTCTTGGTAGTAGCCCTCGGCGCAGTGATTCGCAACATCTTCGGAGGCTCGATTGGTTGCATCTTCCTTCCGCTATCTCCACCAGCCTGTCAGCCACCACCATTGTCTCTGGTTTTGTTGCATCCTCTACTAATTTCTTCGCTCAGTGGCACCAACGTTTGGGCTATCTCTGCGGATCACGTCTGTCGTCACTAGTAGGTCGTGGTGTTCTTGGGTCTGTTTCTGGGGACACCTCTTTACATTGTATGGGTTGCAAGCGTGGTAAGTAGCTGCAGCTCCCCTATCCCTTGGGTGATTTTGTTTCTACTCGTCCTTTTGATCTTGTTCACTTCGATGTTTGGGGTTCGGCTTTCTCGCTGAGCAGGGTAGTCTTCTCCTTTTCCCTGACACTTATGCTCAAAACGGTGTCTCCGAGTGTAAGTATCGTCACTTGCTTGAGACAGCTTGCGCTCTCATGCCTGTCTCTTTTGTTCCACCTCACTTCTGGTTGAGGTTGTCTCCACAATCGCTTTCCTTATCAACATGCAACCTTCCACTGCTCTTCAGGGCTCTACTCCTGTCGAACGTCTCTACGGTCGGGCTCTAAGTACAGTCACCTTCGCTTTTTCGTATGTATCTGTTTCATCCTTCCACCTCGCGAGTGCACCAAGATGACTGCTCAATCAGTTGAGTGTGTTTCTTGGTTACAGTCTTGGGCATAAGGGTTATCGCTGCAACGACCATGTTGCTCGTCGGATGAGGATTTCTCGGGATATCACCTTTGATGAGTGCCAACCTTACTACCCTCGTTCTCCTACTGTCAGCTCAGATCCTCTTGTTGAGTCGATTTCCTTTCTTATTTTTCCTAACCCTCAGCTTTCCACTTCAGTTTCATTTCCACCTCCACCTTGTTCACTTCCCTCTCCTCGGCTCCACCTGTTCTCTCTCCGCCGGAGTTTCCTTCAAGCTCCTTTGTTGAGATTCCGCCTTTTTCCTTGCACTACTCTCGCCATCCTCGGCCTACTCCTGCAGTTGAGCCTCCATCTTTGTTGGGCCCTGTTCCCAGCTCTTCTTCTCTGTTCTTGCTGCGCCCTGCAACGCCTTCTCCCATATACAATCTTTGTGATCGTTGCACTGTCACGCTTCCTGAGCGCTACGAGTTTGCAGTCACTGCTCTTTCTGAGCCTATGACCTACCGTGAGGCTGTTGCTTGCCCTGAGTGGTAACTCGCGATGTTTGAGTAGATCACTACTTTGGAGCGTACTGGCACTTGGAATCTTGTACCTTTACCTACGTGTCACTGCTATCACGTGCAAGTGGGTGTACAAGATCAAGACCTACTCGGATGGTTCCTTTAAGCGCTACAAGGCTCGTCTTGTGGTGAGTGGTTTTCAATAGGGGCATGGTCGTGACCAGGGATCGAAATCTCGATGCGGATGAAATCCGTAGTAGGCGATAACGATAGCCGCCGGTTCGAAATTTCAGAAAAAATCGGTGCGAATTCAAATTTTGAATTTTGAATTGAAATTTTCTGTATTGGACCGAATCGACCTGCGATCACGTCAGAACAGGAAAAAACCGAAAAAACCGGAAATGGTGAAAATGGTAATTATGAAATTTAAATTTGGAACAATGCAAATATTAATGAGAAAATGTTTCTCTCATAGTTGATACTAGTAATCATACATATGAAACCTGTGTCGCTGAACAAACTATTAGCAAATACTTTTTCGTATCTCTTATTAATCATATCGCGTCACTAAATGATTTGAAAGTATAGGATTAAAGAATCAATCCAATCTGAGCAAATAATGATGCAATCAATTCTCTCATAGTTGCATGCAATCCAATTAATGAGAAAGTGTTTCAAGTTGTACATAAAAAGTCCTCATTTATGTTTTAATAGTGCTAAATATACTAAAAACTAATGTTTCAATACATAATCTAGCATAAGAATGCCTAAACCAACTAGGGAAGGACATTATGGAGTCAAAAATTCAAATTCAAAATTTAAAAATTTAGTAGGTTTTTTTTAGGTTCAGGAAATAACCTACATCGGCCGTGAAACCGTGATTCGGCAGTTTTTTATCCCTGGTCGTGACTACACCGAGACTTTCGCTTCTGTCGCCCACATGACCATTGTTTGAACTCCTTGATATGGTCTCTGTTTGACAGTGATCTATCTCTCAGCTGGATGTCAAGAATGTCTTTCTCAATAGCGAGCTACGTGAGGTCTACATGCAGCCGCCCCTTAGGTATTCTGTCCTTGATGGTATGGTTTGTCACCTTTGTCACTCTCTCTATGGGCTCAAACAAGCCTCTCGTGCTTGGTTTGACCGCTTCTCTATTGTCACTACTGCCGGCTTCTCCGCCAATGATCACGACCCTTCCCTCTTTGTACACCTCTCCTCGCGGTCAAGCGTGCTTCCTTCTCTATCTAGATGATATGATCATTACTGGAGATGACTCTCAGTACATTGCATTTGTGCAAGAGCATCTCATAGCCGTTCTTGATATCTTATTTGGGTTCTCTTTGTAACTTCCTTAGGATTGAGGTTACTTCTACACTTGAGGACTACTACCTCTCCTAGGAGAAGTACATTCAGGATATCCTTGCGCTTGTCTCACTGATCAACTCATGGTGGATACTCCTATAGAGCTTAGTGTTCACCTTCGGTCTACTCATGGTGAGCCTCTTGAGGACCCCACTCGCTATTGCCATCTTGTCGGGAGCCTCGTCTACCTTGGGATCACTCGTCCTGACATTTCTCACCCAGTTCACATCCTGAGTCAGTTCGTCTCTTCTTATCTGCTCCTACTCAGCTCCACTACAGTCACCTTCTTTGTGTTTTGCGATATCTTCGCGGGACCTTCACTCATCACCTTTTCTTTCATTGCTCCAGTTCTCTACAGCTTTAGGTGTACTTTGATGTGATCTAGGCTATTGATCATTCTGATCGTCGGGCTTTTCTGCCTATTGTGTTTTCCTTGGTTCCTCTTTGATTTCCTGGAAGACCAAGAAGCAGACTATCGTTTCCTGTTCGAGTGCTGAGGTTGAGTTGAGCGTCATGGCGTGGTTGACAGCTGGGATCACCTGACTTCGGTGGCTACTTGAGGATTTTGGTGTTTCAGTTTCGGCACCGACTCCTCTCTTATCAGACAGTACTGGTGCGATCAGTATTGCTCGAGATCTAGTGAAGCATGAGCTTACCAAATACATTTTAATAGATGCTTTGTACATGAGATCGCAGGTGCAAGAACAAGTTATTGCTATTCAGTATGTGCTTTCGGAACTTCAGTTAGAGGATTTCTTCACCAAGGCACAGATTAGAATTCAACACAGTTTCTACCTCTCCAAACTCAGTGTTGTTGATCCACCATGAGTTTGAGGGGGTGTTAGATATGTATATAGCTTATGGTGTTTTTTTGCATATTAACTACATTGTACATGATATATTGGCCTGTTGGCCCATTTGGAATAGATCAAGTTTCATTCCAACAAAGTGCGATGCGGTGTATCTAAGACAGTAAGACTTTAGTCCACATTTAGCTTCCTCTATTGTCAAGTTCCTCTGTAGGTTTGATTGTCAGGTGGCTTAGCTTAGCTAAATAGCCAAACATGTACGGATCTTAATTCTTATTTACATGCAATTAAAATTCAGAATATCTTATCTTGTACTTCCTCCATTTTTTTATAAGTGATGTTATGGACTTTTCACATTCTCAAGATGAAATTTTGACCATTACTTTATAACTATATGTAGGTATAGATTAGTAAACTATAACATTATAAAGGTACCTTTTTTCTCAGATATAATAATATAGTTTTTGTATGGTCAATGTAGATAATTTTGTGTATATTTGTTGTCAAATTTTATACGGCTAAGATGACTTGCGTTATGCCTTTATCTACATGAGTGAAACACATAGATCTTGGGCAATTTTTATGCTTGTAGTTCTGTAGAGAGAGAAAACTGTCTTAGTATTATGCCATTATATGTTCTTGTTTAAATTTTACATGCTCTTGCAGGAGGAATGCTGGTATTGCCCAACGGAGTTCCCCGGCCCGGTACATGTCCACGGCTTGCCGTCTGACAACTCAAAAGTGGTGGAACAAAGGCTGAGAGCACTGGAGGAGGTGGCTACCATTTTTTCGGATGGGCACATTCAGAAGAATGGCGTCAGAGCAGGGAACAAGCATCCAGATTATGACTTCTTCATACGGAGGACTTGATTGCCGTCACACTTGCTAGCAATCCCAGTCTTCAGTCTTGCTGGGAAACTGCTGCTGCATGACACCAAAAAGCAGCACGGCGTAACAATTGTACACAAGAGAACATCTCTTGGTATTTGTGATCATATGGATAACAATTGTACATGTACATGTAGCATAGCGATACTGCAATCAGCAACTTGATCCGTTTCTGCTGAACTGGTCACTCTGTGGATATGGACCTGTTCTCTTGTTCTCTCTTCCTGTATGTTGTATATAAACACCAAGAGAAATTGCAACTCGCAAGTGATCTTCCACTCTATTGTTTTCCTCTCTTTGCCGTGTGATGGTACGAATGTTCTTTCCAAAGATGTAGCTTGATTGTTTTTCCTGTCAAAGGGTGTGAATGTGAATGTGAAATGAGACCTACCTGTAGCAAAATATGCAGGCCTCAGCTGATCTCGAAAAGAAAGCAACTGGGCCTGGACTGCTCCAAATGTGAGAGCAAACGTGCAGCACCAGAAACATCCGACCAAAAATTCAATGCCTCTTTGTTCATGTACCTGCAGTGTGACCGCATTTGACTTGAACATCTTTTGCCTTCTCCAGACCAGAGTTCAGACTTCAGAGTCTCTCACTTCATCAGCAGCAGTTACACTGATGTCAAGCAAGCCAGGACGCTGCAACTTGTCTTGTTTGGATAGTAATAATACACCACATGTTTTTTTTAACCTTTGTGTACTAACCTCTATTACTCTGAACTCGAAGTTCACGCACACACAAACACATGCTGCACTGTAATATGTACAGAAGTTTCAGAGATAGAGGAAGGAATCCAAAGAGAAGCTCGCAAAGTTTTAGATCGGCAACTAAACACCACCACCTCCAGTTGTACAAACCGAGCTGCAGACAAGTACTAACCATCGTTATAGGTACTTGCACTATTGCAAGTTTGGCACACTCACTTGCAGTATCAAGTACATTAGGACACACACATCTGACTTTTCTATCTGTTGTTTCATAGGTTTGGCCGTTTGGTAATCAAACACGTCTTAAAATTAATCACTCATCACACCTCAATGATGTCAAAGCTACCATCGTTTGGAGTTTGGAAAACACATTGCTCTAGAAGTAACTAAATACTGATAGTAGTACTTAATTTGGTTAAAAAAAAATCGCATGCTCATGATCAATTCTCAAAGATGGCAAAGCACATAAACATGCATTACTATATATGTATGCATATTACATTTTATGAACAACGGTTGGTAGTTGAGTCTTTTTTTTTCTCTCGCAAATATCATCGGGTGAGCGAATGCTGAATGTAGTAATGTTGGGAGTGAAAGTTAGGTGACCACCATTTGTCTGTATATATATGGTACCAGAAACAATTGTTCATACGTGCAGCACGAATCACAAGCCCTGCATCTGCATGGAATTACCCCCACAAATCTACAAACAGATAACGTAGAAATCAAAAGCTAATGCCAATTGCTGAATTGCCTCCCAGCTGTCTTTTTATCTCCATATCTCACATCAACTAGCGCATATGCATGAACTCTTCTGCTCTCTCCTCCTGACATTTCATGCCCAAGCTGCAAACAGTCAGATCACACACAACACTAGCCATCAGATCTTCGTACCTCTATTATTTCCATCCTGTGCGGTTGTCTCGTCCAGGGTTCCTGACTCTAGTCTCAGGTTTCAAACATTTGAGAGAAGGCCCAGAGGCTATTTGCTTTAGGTCGAGACTTGGGCGTGTTTGGTTGGTGACTAAAATTGCGCCAATCAAGCCTTGCCAGACTTGAACATTACTAAATTTTAGTTATCAAATTGGTTGCTCGTCAATTAGCCAAGTTTTGGCAAGAAAATGATTCAGAGAGCTAATAGAAAGGTAACATTACCAAAATTTTGTCAATTAGCAAAACTTTGGTAGGGCAAGCTTTGGCACCTATATGCTTCAAACCAAACACCCCGAGCTCCCCAAACAGGGTCCTAGAAAGTAGAAGCTACCTCCCATCTGATATATGGTCTCCATCGGATGTCAATACGGAATGTCACCGCTAAACGACGATATGGTCGAAATGGATCAAGCAAGAAGGGAGTGGATCAGTAGATCCACGAAATTGCAAGCCACAGGGGAAACTAAGGGGGGAAACCCGAGGAATATACCCTCGGAAATTACCCACTGCGTACGTGTCGAGTGTCGACACACACGTACGGTCCACAGATAGCTGATTACAGGCAGGGTAACGGGCTTTTGCAAGCCCAGCACGGTTAAGAAATCGGGTTTAGGATCGAAGAGTTCTGGTTTAGATAGGCTCTTTATTCATTCAATTGTCTTTATAAAAGACAGGGTTCTCAATATTGTACACGATTACATAAGAAAAAAAAGAGGAGCTCGAAGTTTTCTCATATCTCTGTTTCAATCTACTATTCTGTTCTTATGTTTACGCATTGTTCTTATAATTCTGAGTTGGGCATCAGATGTCGAAATGTATAAAAATTACCTGACTTGGGCATCAGATGTCGAAATCGTACTTGGAGCCAAGAAGCTCCGTGCTGCTATTGGACTTGGCACCTTGAAGGATGTCACTCCAAAGCAGAATGATCAAGTACTCCATTTTCTCAGATATCATCTCTGTCTAATGCTCAAGAATGAGTATATGGTAGAAAAGAACGCATTAGCTTTATGGACCGCACTAAAGAAACGGTTCGAAAAGCTGAAGAATGGAGCTGACTACATTTTGCTGACTACAAGATCGTGGGGGAGTACAATTCTGCATTGCACAGAATTTATACAAGTCTTCAACTATGTGGTAATGTAATAACAGATGAGCAAAAGATCGAGAAAAGTCTCTCTACCTTTCACCCAAACGCGGTGCAATTCGCACGAAACTATCGTTAGGATGGCTACAAGGAGTATGCTGAACTGATTGACATCATGCAAGTTGCGGAAGCTCAAGATGACATTCTAAAAAAGAACTACAACTCACAGCCTCCTAGTAGCAAAGTTGGCCATGAAGTCAATACAAGCAGCTACAAGGTGAGAAAGACTCACTCAAAAGAAAGAGGCAAGAAGGATAAGGGCATGGGTCACAAAACCAAGCAGAATGCTTAAACCAAGAAGGGCGAACAAAAGAAACGCGATGAGAAGTCCTATGGTCAGTAGAACTAAAGTTGCTACAAATGTGGCACTTGGAGACATTGATCACGTGTTTACTGTGAGCCACGGCACGTGATTGATGCTTTCAAGGCTAAGAAGAAAGACAAAGGACAGCATGAGACACACCTCACCATTGCAGGCACAGAGGATCCATAATCATGGGTTGCACCCATGGATATAGATATCTCAGTAGCAGCCCTCATCACACCTTCTTTGGACATCACAATGGCAGCAGCTGTTGTTGCCGAAGAAGAGAAGCTGGACATGGAGCAAATGAAGGCAAAAGTTTCTTCATACTTCGCTCATTCAATCTAGTGCACGCATTTCACTTAGATTTTATAGTCATTTGCAGTTTATGGTTGTGATAGAACATTGAATTTTGAATAATGATTGTAAGCACTAGGAAAGCAAAGTAATAAATTCTTATGATGAGTCATGCAAGATTTTTCATGTATTAATAATAGTAAGTTGTGTTCTGTTTTGAAGTATTTTACTTATTTGTGAGGATTGCTTCCTACCCCATATTAATAAATACTTTATATATCAGAACACATGTAACGCCATATGGAGGAAGTGTGCTTAGCAAATAGCGGCACAACGAATATCATATTGAGAGAGGCAAAAAAATTCCAGTCGATCAGTTGCTAGTAGTCTTACGACAATCGCATGCAGCGATACTTGTATAATAGGCTCAGGAAGAGCCACAATTATACTCCCGATAGGCACAACATTGGTTATCGAAGAAGCCTTGTTGCACCCAGAATCGACTAGGACTCTCTTAAGCTTTAAAGATATTCGCGTTAACGGTCTCTACTTAGAGACGGAAGAAGAGTATGGTAAGGAATACACCTCTCGTTACAAAGCGCGAAGAAAATGAAAAAAGGGTATTAGAACGACTTCCTTCATATAAATCTGGTCTATACTACACTCACATTAAGGCACCTACAACCTATACTGTCCTGAAAACCACTTTTAGAAACTCTGAACTTTTCTGTCTCTGGTATGATAGATTAGGCCACCCCGGTCTTAGAACGACGAGAAATATAATTACTAGTTCTCAGGGACACAATGTCAATGTAAAGAATTTTCTAAATCAGGAAGATTTTATGTGCTTCGTATGTGCCACCGAAAACTAATTACTAGACCCTCTACTCTGAAAGTAAAGGATGAAATCCCTGCATTCCTGGATCGTATTTAGGGAGACATTTGCGGTCCTATACAGCCCCTGTCAGGGCCATTTTGGTACTTTATGGTGCTCATCGATGCTTCCTCCAAATGGTCGCATGTATTCTTATTGTCTATGAGAAACCATGCTTTTACAAAGCTGATCTTGCAGATAATTAAAATTAAGAATAATTTACCTGATCATCATGTGAAGTCCATCAGAATGGACAACGCTGGAGAATTTACTTTAAAGGTATTTGATGATTATTGTATGGTAATGGAAATTACCGTTGAGCATTCTGTACCACATATCCACGCCAGAATGGACTAGCAGAGGCATCAATTAAAAGAATTAAATTTATTGCCCAACCGCTCTTGCAGAATTATAATTTACCAACTGCATGTTGGGGACACGCAGTCCTACACACAACAACTCTCATCAATTTTAGACCGTCAGCATATAACATCCATTCACCTATGCAACTAGCGCAAGGGTTAGCACAAAAAATCTCTCATCTACGAAGGTTTAGTTGCAAGGTTTATGTACCTATACCACCACCGCAGCGAACTGCAATGGGCCCCCTCCGAAAGTCTGTGATATACGTTGGTTATGAGACATCATCCACAATCAGGTATCGGGGCCCCATGACTAGAGATTTGCATACAGCCCGCTTCGCTGACGGCATATTTGATGATGATAGTTTCCCATCATTAGGGGGGAGGAAATCAACCCTTTGATAAAAAATATCGGAAATGACGTGGCAAGCCACGGGAATCCATGCACATGACCCACGCACTAGTGAAACAAACAGAGAAGTCTAGGAGATAATTGATTTGCAAGCATTAGCGAATCAACTGCCTGACCACTTTAATGATTTGAAGAGCGTGACCAAGTCGCATGTGCATGTACGCAATACACCGGAGAGAGTTGAAATACCAAAGAAAATTGAAGGTATCCCTAATCCCGTCCAGATGCCTCAGAATAAAAGGACGAGAACTCCGACCCCTCGAATCCCAAGTAACCGGGGACGCCTAGCGAAAAAGGATAAGAAGGACTTGTCACAGTCGATCATTGAAGTTCCCCACAACCAAAGGGGCCAGTTGAGACTTGACACCAGTATGGAACCTCCAGTAAAAGGCATACCGGATTTGAATATTCCCACAAAGGTAGACATCAGCCTGGATATGTGCGCACACGTCGGAGCTGAAAAACTAAAGGGATTTGCCCCTGTAATTGGAAGCAGCGGTGGGTAAGTAGAATCATTAGCAGAATCACCCCATGAAGAAATAGCTATAAATTATGTGACCACAGGAGAATCTATGAATAGATCAACAACCAATGTCGATATTTATTTTGCAAAAAAAATTACCACAATCATCGATCTCGATCCAGAGCCTGCATCGCTCGCTGAATGTAAGAAAAGATCAGATTGGAAAGATCAGAAGAAGGCAATAAAAGCAGAATTATTATCCCTGAATAAAAAAGTGGTATTTGGGCCTATAAGCCGCACGCCTCCCTATGTGCATCCCATATGACATAAGTGGGTATTTATTCAAAAAGAAATAAAAACAATGAAGTTGTAAGACATAAAGTAAGGCTTGTTGCACAAGGTTTCACTCAACGACCAGGAGTCAATTATGAAGAAACTTATTCCCCAGTCATGGGCGGAACTACATTTAAATACTTAATCTCAATGGTAATAAACTTGAATTTGGAAATAAAATTGATGGATGTGGTAGCATACCTTTATGGGAACTTGGATTCGAACATTTATATGAAGGTACCTGAAGGTATCTCTGTCCCTAACCAAGAGAGAGTAAATAGAAATATGTACAGTGTGTAACTCAGAAAGTCACTATATGGACTGAAGCAATAAGGTAGAATGTGGTATAATCGCTTGAGCGACTTTCTCTGCAAGAAAGGCTTCATGAACAATGAAGATTGTCCTTGTATTTTTATACGACGATACTAGGATAGATTATGTATAATCTCAGTATATGTAGATGATCTGAATATCATCGGGACCTTGGAAGATATTAAGAAAGCAAGCTCTTACCCGGAGTCGGAGTTCGAAATGAAAGACTTGGGTAAACCAAATATTGTTTAGGCTTGCAGCTTGAGCATACCTCTGAAGGGATTTTAGTACATCAGTCAACCTACACTCAAAAAGTGTTAGAATGGTTCGACTTTGAAAATGCATATCATTCGAAAGTACCGATGGTCGGGAGATCCTTGTAGCAGGACAAAGATCCGTACAGACCTAAATAAGAGGGAGGAAGTATTAGGACCGGAATTCCCATACTTGAATGAAATAGGAGTACTCATGTATTTAGCAAACTGTATTAGACCGGACATTGCATTTGCTGTGAACCTACTAGCAAGGTATAGTGCAGAATCTACCAAAAGGTATTGGTAGGAAATAAAGGACATCTTCCGATACCTTCAAGGAAGCAAAGATCTTGGTCTGTTCTACAGAAAGAACCAAGACCTAACTATGACTGGCTATGCAGATGCTGGGTGCCTGTCGAACCCGCATACAACTAAGTCACAAATAGGCTATGTATTCTTATGTGGTGGAACCGTAATTTTATAAAAATTGTCTAAGCAAAGTCTTATATCTACTTCGACGAACCACTCAGAAATCATAGCACTGTACGAGGCCTCATGGGAATGTTCTTAGCTTCGGCGGATGATTCACCACATCCAGCAGTCATGTGTATTGAATACCGCGCAAACCCCTACTATTATCTATGAAGATAATGCAGCTTGTGTTGCACAAGTGCAGATGGGTTATGTGAAGAATCATCTCACAAAGCATATCAACCCCAAGTTCTTCTATACTCATGAATTGCAAAATATAGATGAAATTAAGGTACTGCATACTAAGTCATGTGAAAATCTTGCAGATTTATTCACTAAGTCACTTTCAACATCTAGCTTTGAAAGTTGCATGCGTGGAATTGGAATGACGAGGCTTAGAGAAGTGCAGAATTTAGGGGGGAGAATCTTCACAAACTCATTATTAAAACTTGATCACGAAGATCGAGTGCCCAAAGAATAAATCCTAGAGATTAAATAAAATTGGGTGGATTGTACTCTTTTTTCCTTGACGTGTTTTCCTGAAGTTTCTCGGTTAAGATTTTTAACAAGGCAATTCGTGCAACACAGCGGAACGTATGTCATGTACTCTTTCTCTAAATTTTTCCCACTATGTTTTATGGAGTTTTGACGAGACATGAACATGTCGGATGAGTGCCTAAGGGGGAGTGTTAAGAAACCGGGCCTAGGACCGGAGAGTCCTGGCCCAGGTGGGCTCCTCATCCACCCAGTTGCCTATATAAAAGAGGGGGGACCCTCAACATTGTATACGATTACATAAGAGAAAAAAGAGAAGTCTAAAGTTCCCTCATATCTTTGTTTTAATTTACTATCCCGTTCTTATGTTCTTGCATTGTTCTTACGATTCTGAGTTTGTCTACGAGGTAATCGTTCGAACTGAACTCGCCAGCGACGGTTCCTCAATAGGCACGACACGCGCACCTCTCTGTGATCTATACGCGATGTAGGATTTCGCTTCGGGCACGTCTCATTTTCGTGTCGGTGGTGCCTCCGTCTGCCCGTCTGTCTGTGCTTTTGTTCGTCTGCTCACGCGTCTCTTGTTCGTTTGGCTTTCTCTTCGTGCTGAGCCACGTCCCATACTTTTTGTGCCTATCCGTAGCATCGACGGAGTGTTGTTCCATGTGTCTGGGCTATATCTCGCTGCCTCCTGTTTGGTGATCCACATGTCCCATGCCTCCTCGGTTTCGTTGCATTGGTCGTCTCTGAGTTATTTGGTATCGGCCTAAAACATGTGCTTTGGATGAAAATTTCTCTGTTTTTTCCTCGGATGTGACTACCTCGCAAAACAACGCCTCCCTCGCCTTTTCGCCTCCTCCTCTCACTCCCCACTCCGGCGACCTCTCCTTCTCCCGCCCCGACGACCTCTCCTCCTCCCCTCCCAGGACGGCATCTCTCCGTTGGTTAGTTTGCTCCTCCCCCTCTTTTTCTATCCTCCTCCTGCTGTTGCCAGGGTTCCCCATCTCACCTCCTGTTTCTCACAGATCTACCACACGCCGTAGGAGGCTCGCAATCCTACCGCCCCAGATGTCACCGTGGTCCCATGCATCGTGATCCTCCTCCCACTCCCCACTACGGTGACTTCTCCTATCGCCCCGACAAATTCTCCTCCCCCCTCCGGGGACGGCGTCTCTTCGTTGGTTAGTATGCTCCTCCTCCTTTTCCTTTGTCCTCCTCCTCTGCTAGGGTTCCCCATCTCACCTCCTGTTTCTCACAAATCTACCGCACACCGTATGAGGCTCGCAATCCTACCGCCCCCGACGTCACCGTGATCCCATCGTGACAGAAATGCCACGAGAACGCTCCTTTCCTCCTAACAGGAGCCCCGCTGCTCTCCTATGCTGAGCTCCTCCGCAGCCAACGTTGGAGGATTGCGATCTTTCGACTCCCCGATTACCTGCCTCCTTGCTTGTCGGAGATCCGGTTCTCTCCTGGTAAGTCTTTGCTGTTTCATTTCTCTTGAACTCGCTTTTTATAGATTTATTTGCGGTGATTGTGATCGCAATTGGTGTACCCAGCGTGTTTGTTCCATTGGTATGGTAGTCTGCTGCATGTCGTATGTATGTCATTTCGGTACGCGTGGAGCTTACTCATTTTAGGGGATAGGTATTGTTTTCCAATTGCTTTCCGAAGCAACCCTGTTGATCCCTTCTGGTCTGTCGTTGCAGTAACAGGCATGTTGCATTCTTGCTTCAAGCTGTTAAACCGGAGTACCTCTTTTTACTGATTTGATTGACAGAATGAACGATTCGTTCCTATTCCATCACTTACACCTAGGAGTGATTCGGGATTAGCTCATTCCATTTGATAACTTGTTACATAGACAGTTCGAAATTTACCTCGAACCCTGGAAGCGTTCTCGAAACTGTCGCTCCAAAAATGCAGTTACCATTTGGCTCCATTCTTCAAAATGCATAACTAAACACATGTTCTTTGAGTAGTACAAAAATCATGTTGCTACATTTGTCCCCTTTGCTCACTGTTATTGCCGTTGATAACCCGGGTTGCGTTTGAGTGGTTGATCCCAAGCGGGGGAAAAAGGTTGAACAAGCCTTTTTTAGAATTAGAAGAAGGGTTTTGTATTTCAATGCTGACTAAAATTTGCTAAACAAACAGTTAAATTTTACGTTGTGACTCGCCAGTGTGAGCCAGTAGTTCGGGGACAGAAGGGGTGAGTGTAAATTAGAGTTTTGCAAAAATCTCAAATCGATCAAATGCATGATGCAATATTTGACATGCTAGATTGCACCCTACGGAGAAAATAGGAGCCACATTGTTGTTTCTGGTTCATATCTTAGATCTAGACGTTCGATTGCGTGACTTGAGTCGAGACAGCTGTAAACACGTGCAGCCGTCCCGTTGCTGGTGATTGCAGCGGATCCTCGTGCTGCCATGGGATTAACCGGCCGGTTTTGTTTGGTTACGCGAAACATCAGGTCCATCAGGACGCATGGCTACCTCTCGTATCGTACCGTACGGGTCTCGTGACAGAACATGGTCCAGGCTTGGCACGTCTCCATCAAATTGGGAAACGCGTCTTCTGACATTGTGCAGCAATATATCGTGGTACTATAGTACCGTAATATTACATAACAGTTGTCGGATCGAAAAGTAAATAATGAGATCGAATTTGCAAAAGCAGCAAACACTTTAGCAAAAATACTGTTACATTATCAGTATTTATGAACGCTGTAGTGATAATACGAGTCGTTCAGTCCGGATCGAACGGCTCAGATATGTCGAATGTCATAACACTGTGCTCCAATGCCATTGCCAATGTAAAGTCAGAGGATCCTAATCCATCAGATTGGGCATGTTTTCAAGTTGTCCGTCATCTACAAGTTTTTTTATTACAGAAATGGCACTGTTGGAGACACTTTTGACAGAAATAGCGGACACAATGTAGTATTTGCAAAAACGACACCACATACGTGGCGGTAGCCGACACATGTGCATTTCCGTGATTCCCGCACCCAACATTATTCTCCTCCGCTCGCCGGTCGCTAGGGATGAAAATGGATTGGATAGTTTCCGACCAATCCGGACGGAAATGGATTCATATTGTCTCGGATCGGATTTTTCTCGGATAATTTTCGGATCGGAAACGGATTCAGATTTTTTTTGTCGGAAGCGGAAATGAATACGGTAGGCATACTATCCGGCGGATACGGATTATCCGGATAAGACCAAGTCCGGATATCTAGATTTTGGCCCAAAAGAAGAGGATTTCAGCCCAAAAGAGAAAAATAAGATTTTAATTGATTTTCGAATTTCAGAAAATGCAACAAATCAAATGGCCTTTTAGAAAATAGCAAATAGAGTTAAAAAAAATTCTAGAAAAAATCACAAAAATTCCTTAAATTATTTTAAACTTAATAAAATTAATTCCAAGTTAAAGTTGGTTTTTATCTTTGCACATAAATTATTTTAATTCCTGAAAAATAGGACAACCTTTTTAAAATCCAAAAAATTCAAGAAATTAATTATTTTTTTTCATTTTCACTTTAAATACAATACAATCCCAAAAATCTCAATAAATTTTATTTTTGACATTGAAAACTAGGAAATTAAATAATTTACTTTATTTTATTATTTTTTTCTTTTTAACCAAGAAAACTCTTTTAAATCTCGGAAAATCCAATAAAATAATAAATTTATTAATTTTATTTTTGGGAACATACTTTGGGATGTTACAGCCTTTTGTGTATAGCTTAACAATCTAGCTTGATCAATGTTAGTGTGAACTAAGTTTTATGTATGTGATGAACTGAGTGTGAATGTGTGATGACTTGTGACTTTATGAGTTATGACTTATAAGCTAAATATGATAAACTAAGTGTTATGTTTATGATGAACTAGTTAATGCAACATGCTAGTGCTAATGTTATGTGTGGTTACTGAAAATATGAACAATTCATGAATGTTTGTATCAAATAAACTAGTTATATGTTTTCGTTAATTTCTGGCATACAATTTAAGGGGTTTTCATGTCCCGAAAAATATCCGCGATCGTATTCGTTTTAATTCGTATTCGCTCTGTATTCGTATTTGATATTATTCGTATCTGTATTCGTATTCAGAGTATTCGTATTCATATCCGAATCGGGGGGAAAAATATGAAAACAAATATGGCGAGTCAATATCCATTCATATCCGACCCATTTTCACCCCTACCCGTCGCCCGGACTTGTCTCACGTCGACGCATGGCCTCGTCCACTGGCTTGTGGCTCAAACAAGGATGTCCGACCGCTTGCGGCGGACAACGACTTGTCCACGCATGTGTGGTCCGGATAGCCTTGTCCGCTCGATGGTCGTCCGGTCTTGCAGTTCGCAAGCCAGCGGCCCAAACAAAGTGTATTCGCGCGCGTGACGCCTGGAGAAGCCAGCACTGCCGCCGCCCCCCCTCGCCCAGACGCGCCACGTGGGCGACATCCGCTCCTCCGTGCCCTGGACCCCTCGCTTTATTCCTGTCGCGATCGCCGTCCATCACGGTCCCGCTTTATTTTGCCTTGTCCCCGCTTTATTTTGCCTCGCCGTCCATCTCTCTACATGCCAGCATGAAAGCTGCGCGCGAGGGAGGGAATCCGATTCCTCCCGTCGCTTCGCGCTCGGACGCAATTCGCATTAGGCTGCTATAAGTTCCGAGGCGACGGCGAGATATTTCGCAAACTCTCATCCTAGCTCGTCCGCAAAGTGTCATCTTCGCTTGCTTGCTCACTCTGTTATCATCGCTCGTTCTGTCAATTTTGTTTTGGTCGACGATTGAGGATTGTTTAGAGCCATCATTAGCGGTCATATTAGTTGGTAATTCTTTTCTCATATGTATTTTCTTTATTTAATTCTTAGTTAATGATAGTTGTAGTTAATTAGTTGTACTTATTTAGGAATAATGAATAAAGTCATTTTCATTTTTTCGTAATTAAATTTGTGCGAGTTAATGAGTTGCAATTAATTAGGTTGTAATTAATTAGTTGTAGTTAATTAGTTATTCATGGAAAAGTTAATTAGTTACAAAATAAGTAATTGTAATTAGTTAGTGCCAGTTAATTAATTAGTCATGAATAATTAGTTGGGATTAATTAGTCAAAATTAATTAAGTCTTAATTAATTAGCCACCATTAAATTAGTCATTGTTAATGTAGTCGTTATGCCTTTATTAAGTCGTAATTAATTTAGTGTCCTTATTAAGTTGTAACTATTTTTTAATTAATCTGTGGTAATTATCTAGTCGTACTTAATTTAGTGCTATCTAATTCATCATAAGTAATTTAGTCCTGAATAATCTAGTTGTCAGTATTAAGTCATAATTATTTATTTTAATTCATTTGTGGTAATTAATTAGTCATAATCAATTTAGTGGTATTGAATTACTCATCTTAATTTAGTCACAACTAATTTAGTCATAATTATTTTGTTAGGTGTAATTAAGTATTAATTACCATGTCGTAGTTTTAAATTTTAGTACTACATTATCATTATTATTTTATTCACTAATAATCTTTCATGTCTTGCAAGCCATGCCTCTACCGGAGCTAGTGGAACCCTTCTACGACGAGCATCACCAGTGCAAATTGTGGATCACTAGGGATGTAGATGGCCCTCCACCCCTCGTGCTTGGGTTCGAGAAGCATTACTGGGAGTTCGATGCTCGCTACGTCCCAATCCTTCGGGACACGGGCTTGTTTCCCTTTGCGGGACTGCTCTCGATTCGATGCTACTTCACCCTGGACGACAGTATGATGTCAGCACTTGTTGACAAGTGGAGACACGAGACTCATAGCTTCCACTTTCGGTGGGAAGAGATGATGGTCTCTCTCCAGGATGTCTCGTTCTTGACCGGTCTCCCAATCAGGGGTGACCCACTTGTTCCTAACCGTCCATCGACGGACTGGAATGCCTGGTTGGGGCATCAGTTTGGCATACTTATCCTAGACAGTGTTCGTGGTGTCCTTCGGATCTGGCTGAGGAATTTCAGTCAATGCTCGTTGGATGCACCTGACGAGGTTGTTAGGACACACCTCATCGCTTACCTTCTTCATCTCTTAGGTTGAACCGTATTTCGCACCACACAGGGCGATTAGGTGTACCCTAGCTTCGTCTGCCTCGCCGAGCCTTTGGCTAATGCGGAGGCTAGGGCGATGCCTCAATACAGTTGGGGGATCAGCTATCCATTGCGCTACATACAGGGGGTTGTGTGACGCTTTGCGACGCAACACCAGTGTGAAACCGGTCCTTGCCGTCTGCTACGTGCTCCTATAGCTATGGAGTTGGGAGTATTTTCTTGTTGGGCCGCCCTCCTTCGGGAGGGCAGTGTACCCATACCCTGAGTTGCACGACTCGATCAATGAGCCAACTATGGGTTACCAGTGGACCGTCACAAGTTACGCTGGGCCAAGGACGGACCGATGAGGTGCAAATGCGATAGCCCCTATGCTGGCTGTTATCCATATCATTCCGGAAGCGCCACGTTTGCTGTCATCCCTTCCCAGTTGACTTCAAGGCCTTGTTCGGGCCCCATTACAACCTGTCCAGCCAAAGATTCGTATAGTTCATGTCTAACCCATACGAGTGAAACTCTACACTATATGTACCAAAAAGATACTGCATGTTGTAGTACTCATAGATATACAACGTAGACATCTACCTCATTTGCGCACATCCTTTGTACACATGCCAGCATGGCTTGTGCAGGAACTTCGCATGTTGCAGGTGTATGTAGCCACATCACCCAAGGTGCATGCATGTTTCCTTCCCCTATGGCATGACTGTTGACAAATTTTTACCGCAGCTTGATCTCATACTTCCTCCTGAGGCCATCAATGACCCGGATATCGTGCATTCGGGCCTTCTGTACCTTCTAGTCTATATACCTCTGCATGTTCTTGGACAACTATTTCCCTTCTTCCAGCTATCGTCTCGCTACGGTGTCTCTATTAACGAAGTAACCGATCGTGCGAGTCCATGTATCCTCAACGATCGAGGCGATAGGGAGGCACCACACACCTTTGAGCACGCTGTTGTACACCTCGAACATGTTGGTCGTTATAATTCCATACCTCGCACCGTCTGTGTCATAGAGCAGGAACCATTTTCCCAACTCAGGGGCGTGGAGATTAATCCACTGCATGAAACTTAGGGTACTCCTAGATTGCCTGCTCGCGGGTTGCTGTCCCTCCAGTGCCCCGGATGGGACTTTGTTGTGTGCTTCGTAGTCCGATGTTCAAGATCTGTCCAAATGGACTAAAATTTCCGCCTCTAGTTCTGCAGGCACAACGCCTTGAACATCTTCATAAGTTTCTGACCACGAAACCGTGTGAAGAAGTTCAATGTAAGATACCTCATGCACCACTAGGTTTCCACGTCGTTCCACTGATGAGGGGGTTCCATCCCATTCTTTATGGTGTTCAGAGCCGACAACAACCCAGCATTGCGGTCTATGATAGGGCATACGTTGGGCGGTTTCCCACAACCGTCCACTTCACATTCGTCAGGAACCACAACCAACTGGATATATTCTCATTCTCTATAATGGCAAAAGCAACCGAAAGAAGCTGGTCATTCACGTCGGCCGACATCGCGATGAGAATGGTGCCTTTGTACCTTCTCGTGAGAAAAGTAAATCATCGTGAGCATAGGACGACGGAACCTGAAGCTCTCTATGGCCTAGGTGAAAGCCCAGATTACGGTCGATCCAGTATGAAGCAATTGGGGCCACGATCAGCATCTTCATTGTCAAGATTATTTATGTACGTGCGGGGTTTGCTTGGCAATCAAGTGAAGCATTCTCGGCACAAAATTATACGCCTCTTCTTATGTCCCGTACATGGACTCGATAACCTTATGATTGGCTCATCGGACCATGCTATAGCTGACTGGATAACCAACCAAATTGGCAACTTCTAACAGCAGAATCTTAGGGGGAGACAGACACGTCCTCCACAACTAGGTGGCTGGTGAGGCTTGCCACATGTGGAAGTCACATTCTAATGCTACGCAGTGGCTCGCTAAGCTCGCAAGTATGGCTGGTCACCACCTTGACCGTGAAGACCGAGCCAAAGAACTTTGCTCAGTAAGCACTGACCTTGCTAGTGTAGCTTTCCACTACGCACTTCACTGCGTAATGTCCTAGGTTTGACCGGTGCACCCGGTACACACGGCTGATGGACAAGGCGTACCGTGCTATAGTTTGCTACACGACTACCTTGCTAGGGAAGTGCTGCCCAACTAAGAGAGTGTCAGCATCAAACCCCCACTAAGACCCTACTTCTTGTGACAGTACAAACGATCGCACTACGATATCATCAAGTCTGGATGCCACGTAAGGCAACTCCAAAGACACAATTCTACCGGTACGACCAGCACCCCATGGTGCGTCCTCCTCGCTACCATCCGAGCCTAGGTCGGCGTCCTCGTCGGACTCCAACCCGAGATGCTAGTCTGGTAGATACTCATGGCAGTCAATGTGGGCCGATTATCACAGTCCCACTTCCTCATTTTGCACAAATTATACGCAACTCTTCACTCGTGGACTTCGTCCAAAATAGCACATTACGTGATACTGTCTTCAAGCTCCACCTGCGGTTGCCCGCTTCATGAGGCACCAGCATCATCAAGGTTTTCCGGCGGCCTGCATACGAAATTCATGTACATCACTGACTTCCCGTATATTGTCGCCTCGGACTGGAAGCAATCTGCATGTACTGGCTCCATGCTACGCTTTCGTTCACCTTGAATAGCTGCCATACACCCTACTCCTCCCAACTCGTGCAAGTGATCACCTCGATGACAAGTTTCTTCGTCGTTCGCTCCATGTCGAACTCCCTCCGGATGCAGCTTCTAGGCTCGTGAATATTCATTGCATTGAACCCCTATGCCCAGATCACCTTGTACTGGCATCTCAACAGCCCAACCCATCGGGGACAACCCATATGAGACCGTTGCTATAAAACACTACCAAGTTTTGCATGTTTGAAACTACCTAAAGCCACAACAACCTGATTTACAATACACAAAATAAGAAACATGATATGTAATAAGCTCTGATTAATTTACTGTACATGACTATTTACATGAGATTATTTCTTAAATTACCATAAATTAAATAGGACTAAACAAAAAAGTACTAATTAATTACGAGTAATTTATTTGCCACTAATTACCCATGACACAGATAATTACGACATATTACATACAAGTAAGCAATTAAATACGAGTAATTGAATACAAATAATTAATTAGTTAATTAGCAACAATTTGATTACTTATTAATAAATTACTTACGAATAATTCATTACATCTAAGTAATTTCCACTAAATTAATTATAGTTAATTACTTAAGACCGATTAACTACGCATCATTAATTATTTGTAATTAATTATATTTATTTAATTACCACTAATTAAATACGAGTCATTACTTACCAACAAATTAATTACAGTCACGTAAATACGATTAATTAATTAATACTTCATTTCTACTAATTAATTGAGGCTAATTAATTACAACTAATTAACTATGAGTATATAATTACAACTACTTAATTACCACTAGTTTAATTACCAATTATATACCACGGGTAAATTACCACGAACTAACTACGACCAATAAATTATCGCTAATTGACTACGACTAAAATAATTATAACTAAAGCATATGAAATAATTTTACCTTGCCTTGATATCGACCTCACGGTACTTATACGGTCGTAACCACTGATCTAAACACTATTTACTTCATAGCGTAATCCTAACAATGTTTTAGTTCAATTCTCGAATGAATTTCAGAATGAGAGCGATAGCAAGGGCAGCGCCGGTTTTTATAGACGTGGGAAGGCGTCTCGTGCAAATGGGGCAGCGTGATTCGGCATGCATATGGGAGGCAACAAGGTGATGGATGGGACGGGGGAAAGGATTAGATGATGCTTTCAACAGAACATGCCCATGCGCTCGTGCCCTAGTCATAGGGCAGTGTGTTGTCGCAGTGAAAATGCGTTGAAATTTGATGCCGAAAGCAACCAAAAGAGAGAAAGGTGGGCGAAAGCAGGAGGTTAGGGCCATGGAGGCACGGATAGGGTGGCGTCTGAACCACCAGTTAGCGACGCAGGAGTTCCGGGCCAGGGGGCATGGACGTGCAACAGGTGACCACTTGGCGCACGGATGGTCGTTCAGGCCAGGGTGCCACGGACGCGCGCGGCAGGCCACCACTTGGCACTAGACGACTGACAGTGGTCTCGTCTAGGAGTTGGCAGCACAAACAGCGCGCATCCAGGTGGGGGGCATGTGGATGAGCCCTCGTCTGGGAGAGGGGTGCCTAGATTTGTCGGTGTCGACCTTATGTGAATCCGGGCTAGGAGTGCGTGGTTTTTAGCGCATCCAGGCACGCAGCGCATGGGCAGGAGCTGTCCGAACTAGAGGCGGGTGGTGGAGGACAAGTGACGAGAGGAGGCACAGCCATACTATCAAATTTAGCGATACATCACAACGAGAGCCGATTTTGCTAATACCAGATACATCAGTGCCATTTCAACCAAAAATCGACCAAAACCTCGTCATCTACTGCATGCGTACATAATCCAGCACCTGGCAATAGATGCAACAAAACAACGCGCAGATTTAATCTTGGATAGAATCTACTACGTACATATTAAGATCTGTATACACGTGACCTCAGATCTCAATTACGGCACGATGTAATGATATGTGGGCATCTTGATTTTGATCATTGAATGTTTCAGTGGTAAAGTAGCGAAGATTGCAATACATGGATACTGGATTGAGGGCCCGTACTTTGGACCAGCTGTTTACGCATTGGATTCTGCATATCAAGGCAACAATAGGATAAACTTGCTCCCCTATTTTTTTTTGTCCCCTGTTTTTTTCTTCATAAATTCATAGCATTGGTTTTCGACTTAATAGTAGCATTCGACTCAGGGCATCTTCAACTGTATTTTTATTGTCATCTATTAGCTATACTATATCAATAAAATTCTATATGAAAGAGAGAGTATGAGAGAGATCACAGATCGTCTCTTCCTGAAGAGACGGTCGTACACGCAAAATAAGACATGATACATTAATTTACTCTAGTTGACATATAGACTCATTTCAAAAAAAGTTAAAAAATTTAAATATTGGAGAGTGTGCTACAGACTATCTATTGGAGATGTTATCCCTAAAGATGATATAGCATATATTAGAGATAAAGTTATCTCTAACTATTAAAAATGCTCTTAATAGTAGCAGCGTGTAGGCCAGTGACAGAACTAGAATTTCGTCACGCCCTAGGCTGAAGGTCACTACTACTTGAGGTGCGAGGGAAGGTGTGTGCCCCAAACTTACCTAGATTTTACACTAGTAAATACCCCCACACCTTAGGCTAAAGCCCAGACTGCCATAGGGCTGTATCTTAGCACATATATAGTCGAATATGTTCTGTAGATGCATGTAGCAACACTATGTACAATCAGCGGAGTGTGTATATGCTATTGCACATTGTGTTGCTGGTAATGTTATAATAGTAGGGCATCTTGGTCTATCTAATCTTCCACTGCAAGTGAAGACAAAAACAAAGTCGACGGTGAGGATGGGTTCGGTTGCCTTCGGGTTCCCAAAAGTAATTGGAAGGTGGCCAAAGTCTTTCATCTCGCTGCGTAGTGTTTGACTTGCCGCCTGTCTTGGACTTGGTTTTCTATCTCCCTTTGTTCCTTTTCCCTTTTCTTCGATGTCAGAGAAGGAGCTTAACTAAACCAAAAGTTTTGTACTTTTGACTGCACTTGCGGCTAGGTTTGTAGCAGCGTGTTGGCTATAAACAAAATGGAACAGACGAATTGTTATTTGTTAAGTTTGTTTTGCTTGTACGATTGTTTATTTGATACTTGGGCGCATCCTAGGATCACAACACAAGGGTGTCTTATGGCAGATCAGAGAACATGGAATCGGATCTGTAATACCAGGACGGGTAAATAGTACTGCAAATGGCAAGTCACATCAACTACTAGTACAGCTCAGAACAACTGAGTTGCCATATTAACATTCATGCATGGTGATCGGTGATGGTATAGCTATATATGTGAGAGCATCTCAGCGTCTTAAAGAAGATGCATTATAGTTTACATACAGGCATTGATCAATTTTGGGAGCATATGAATGCAGGACTACACTACTCCATAGTCCATCATGCCCACACCAACAGTGTCCAGAAAAGCTTTGCGTCAACTCGACACAAGCTGCTTTTGCTGGTATGTACATCCTGCTTTTGGGGTTCAGCACTCATGATGGTAGCATCCTATGGTGAGTGTGGTTTAAAGAAGAAGGTTGGGGAAAGCAAAGGTCTCATGCTAAGTCATAAAGTGTGCGAGACCCATGCAAAGGTGGTCACACCATGGCGGCAAAACGGGTTAATAGGCTGAGATTTTGCAGGGATCAAAGTGCATTTAAGGGTGCCAAGACATTCATATTGACCTAGGGGAATTTCGTTCGCATGGTCATATTTGACCATAGTTTACAGACCACAGCTCAGATCTCTAGTATAAGGAAACATGGACAAGTAATTTTTTTTACACTTCCTTGCCCTAGTGGTCCTTTTTCTTATTGTTATTCTTAGATCGATGAAAGCCCCACCATGCATATGGTGCGACATGCATGAAGTCTAAAAATGTTTCACTTTCAAATTGTGGTCCAAAAAGGATGAGGTCTCTAATGTGCTAAATTTTTTGATCTCCTCTTGTTTTATTTGGCACCGTAGCTACTAGCTAGATGGATGATCTGTCTAAGAACTATATATGTATTATAAAACCATATGAGCCAGAGCCGAAACTACATCGGAAGCTGAGTGGCGAGGCTCCAACCGCGGGTGCTTACCCGTAACACATATACCTAATTAAGTAACTAGTATTTTTATTCTTTTGTCATTAGGTTTGTGGAGGTGAATAATTTATTGGATTGTTTGTTGAACTAGAAAGCTATTGGCTGAAAGTTGAATCCTAGACTTGACCTCGCAAAAAAAAAAACTAAAGTTGCATGTATTTTTTGTCCGTTTCCATTTCTGCCCCAACTCTAATTAATGTGCTTGTTGAGTGAAATAGAAGGGAAAAAAGGACAGTGCCGGCGTGCGTGAGATTGCAACTGCAACCACACCCGCGAGCAGGCCAGCAGATCTAGTGGCCGGGGCGGGACGGGATGCATGGGATTGGGAGGCCCGGCCCCCCGCCCCGTGGTCCTCGCGTGAGATCCTCCAAACGCACGACAGATCCTGCGTGCGGCCGCCCGTCGTCCGGCCGTCTGCGTGCGTCCATCCATCCATCTATCCATCTCGTGACAGGCCGCTGCAGCTAAGCTGGCCAGGTCTACGTACGCGCTACCACAATTAACCACGCACGTAGTATACGTCGTCGACGGCGACTCAATCCAGGTACGTTACAATTACACAACTTTACTCCACGTACGTACGAGGTAATTATGGCACGGTTGGGCCGTCGGGCATGCAGACAGATAGATGTTGATGCGACCGAAAAGCCAAGATACTCGGAGTGGAAAGGCGCACGTTACCAGCAGAGCGCGAGCATGCAACTGCTACTGATGCTGGCCTGCTGCTGCTGCTGCTGCTGCTACGTACTGCTGCTCCACTGCAGGTGCAGCCGGGGAGTGGGGAGCCAAAGCCCTGCGCGCGCGGCCGGGGTGGCCGACACATGTGTCGCCGCTCCGCACCGCAGCGCGCGTCGCCATCGGCTCGTTTGTCTTTAAGCCTGACTAGTCAACTAGCCCCTCCTCCGTCTACTGAGTCCTGACCGCTCGCGGGGCCTTCAAAATGGAAAATTTGGACTCTTTTGGCCGTATGATGTACGAAAATTCCTTATTTAGCCTCTTTATACGCGAATTTTCCATTTTAACCCCTCTCGCGGCACGGACGCGGTCTTTGAAAAGGTTTAGTGTTTGGTTGTCTAACTTTTAAGTAGACTGGCTGCAACTTTCAAAATAGAAAATATCTGAAATGCTCACGAGGACAGTAACTGCTTGTTTTATGCTGTTTAGCGCAATTAACAATATTTAACGACAACTAACGATAGTTGGTGATAATTAACGATGCTAAAAACAATTAATGACATTTAAATACAATGAACAACTAGCACAATTAACGACGACTACCGCAATTGACAACATTTAACGATAATTAACGATCACTACCGGAATTAGGGCAATTGGTCACATTTGACGACGACTACCTCAATTAGCGTAGTTGATCATGTTTGACGATGGTTATCGCAATTACCGTAATTGATCGCATTTGACAATAATTTACACAATATATCGTAATTTAGCACAATTAGCACAATAAACCATAGTTAATGTAATTAACGATAATTATTACAATAAGCTAATATTACATAAATAAACACAATAAATAATTATCACACATAATTATTACAATGATTAACTATTATAGTAAATAATTATTAAAATAAACAGTTATTACAAATAATTTATATTACAACAGAAAAAAAAGAAAAAAAGAGGCAGCGACGGCTAGGGTTTGGGCTGTTGTCGATGGTAGGGGAGGGAGCTAGAGGAGGAAGGAGGGCGCCGAGGCGGCACGAGCCGGTGCAGGGAGGAGGGCGCCGAGGTAGCCAGATCTAGGCGAAGGGAGAGGGAGGAGGCACTACTACAAAATACTAATAATGGACGCCTTATCAGAGATGGTTAACCAAAAAGTCTGTATTACATGCAATCACAAACGGTTTTTGTTTAGAGTACGTCTGTGTTACTGGTTGCACTAAAAACCATCTGTGGAGATATAATATCACAGACAGTTCATATTGAAAACCGTCTATGAAGTATCATAGACAGGTCTAACAAAGACGGTTTTCAACATGAACCATCTGTGACTTCCCATCCTCATCACAGACAGTTTGTATTAAAAACCATTTGTGATAATCTCATTTATTTTAGACTCGACCCTCACAGATCGATCTGTCTTAAATTCTAGCTCTGTTCTCGCTGCTGCTGCTGGAGTTGGGGCTTTGAGGCGATTTGGTTAAAGGAGACCGTGGATTTGAGAAGAGAGTGATCGTAATCTAGCTTGGTAATTTGTTCTTAGCTATGGATGATTAGTAATTTGTTCCTTGCATTATATTCTAGATCTAGCATGGTAAAGAGAGAATTGAAGATAGTTTGATATAGCTTTTTGTGTTATTTTGCAAGTGTTGGCTTCTTACCATATGAAGTTGGGTGGGCTATCTATAATGTGTTTGTGATGAAGAACCTGACTCTAGGGTGCATGGCCAAAAGTTTGAATTTTATTGGTGTTGTTGCCATTGATTACACACGTACATATTACTGCACTCCTATTGGAATGTATTGTTGTTTTTTCAGTTCATTAGAAATACATATTTCAAATGACATATTAAAAAGGTTGCATCTATAGTATACTGATTAATTAATTCAATATTTCACACCAAATTGTTATATGCGTCACGTAGATGGACCGAAACTGGATGTACGCTGGCAACCGTATGAGTGAAGAGTACATTAATGGTGTGTCTGCCTTTGGAAGAGCTGTAGAGGAGGATATGTTGAATAAGGTGGTGGAATATATGTACTGTCCATACATTGACTGCGAGAATATGAAGATATTTAAGAGCCGAGCACAGATCGAAGCACACTTGATTCGAATGGGTTTCAAAAAGGGTTATACACGTTGGACCAGTCACGGTGAGGAGAAGATTATGCAAGAAGGTAGTAATAATGACATCACCGACAAAGTCAACGATATGCCATCGGATGATATCGATTGTGGTTCTGATTCTGATAGGCTACACGATGATAATCTGGATCAGATGCTTCGCGATGCAGAAGGAAACTATGATGAGAGGGAGTATATTAAATTTCGGGGCTTGATGGAGGACTCGGAGAAACCTTTGTTCCCGGGCCGCAAGTCGGAATACACAATGTAGTCATCCGTACTTGAACTGCTGAAATTGAAGGCAAGCAACGGTTGGTCCGACAAGAGTTTCACAGCGCTGTTAGGTCTCTTAGTAGACATGCTTTCGGAGGGAAACAAGTTGTCCAAACCCATCTACAAAGCCAAGAAGATTCTTTATCCGTTGGGAATGGAAGTAGAAAGAATACATGCATGTTTGAACGACTGTATCCTCTACCATAATGAGTATCAAACATGCATGTATGTCTAGTGTGCAACGCATCCCGATACAAGCGTAAGAATCAACCAGATGACGACGAGAGAATCGAGGTGAAGAAAGGACCTCCTGCTAAGGTGGTGTGGTATCTTCGTGTAATTCCCCGTTTGAAGTGATTTTTTGTGAACCCAAAGGATGCAAAACTACTGCATTGGCACTCGGGTGAGCGTAAGAATGACAGAAAGCTAAGATACCCTGCGTTTGGATTGAGTACAGATGGAATGAATCCTTTCGGTAGCATTATCAGTAGATATAACACTTGGCCTGTGACTCTATGTATATACATCCTTCCTCCATGATTGTGTATAAAGCAGAAGTATATTTTGATGTTGATACTTATCCAAGGGCCGAAGTAACCTGGGGATGATATTGATGTGTACCTAGCACCATTGATGGAAGATCTAAAAATAATGTGGATCGAAGGGGTACAGGTATGGGATGCATACAAACGAGAGAACTTTACTTCATGCTCCTTGTTGTTCTACAACATAAATGATTATCATGCCCTTCCTAACCTGTCGGGCCATAGTGCAAAAGGGGCCAAAGCTTGTACTAACATGTTTAGATGATACATAAAGTGTGTGGCTGAAGCACTCGCGCAAAACTGTGTACATGCATGTAACACCCCAAAATGCCTGAATGCAAAAATACAGGATTTTTAAAACTTTTTCATGTGTCATCTATTGTTATGCTTTTTACCAGCATTATGAGATTTATGTGATCTCCATTTCTTTTCTTGCCAACACTAGTAAACCCTAAACCACACAAACTCTAGAATCAGAATAATGCTTAAAAACTAGTTAGAGTTGTTTAGCAAAATACAGACTGGGATATATCATCTCTAGAGAAATTCTTAAAAGCAAAGTTCCTCTTCTTGTCTCCAACCCCTCCCAAATCTCCCGTTACCTCCACAGCCAGCAAGCATGACGCCATAAGCCCCCGAGCCCGTTTGGTTGGTCATGGCAGCCACCTTCCCCCCCCAGTGCCGCATGATCGCACCTAGGTGTGTCCTCGTGCCTTGTTCCTCCGACCGATGGCCCGACCAAACGTGCGATTGAGACCGCACCCTGGTCGTGGTCTTCTATGTGGGCCCGGGTCAATGCATCCTCTCCCCCACTGGCGTTGACACCTGCCGAGTCCGACCAACCCGATGCGACATGGTGAGTGCACTGGTAGCCACCGTCGCTCAGCCATTAATCGTCATTGCTTAGCATGTCACGTCAACACATTGTGTTGTCGACTCCATCGATATCGCCAACCACCCCGTGGTACCATGAACCGCCGGATCGATGTATGCCCGACCTCCCCCCGCGCGCTATAAATAGCAACCCTAGGCCTTCCTGCTACCATTTCGCACCACGAGAGCTAGTTCTTCCGTTCTTCCATTCTGCCATTCCTCAGGAAAAATCGAGCTCCAGGTAAGGCTTGAGCGCTCGCTTGGTCGGTGTCTCCCATCAGTGAAGCACTCCTCTTCTTGGTCATGTCAGCTCTTGTTCCCTGACCCAGAGGCGGATCCCCTCATTGGTTCCACTATGTATTCACAGGAGCTGCCGCCAACCTCATTCTTCCTCCCCTCCGACCAGATTAGCCCAAGCAGTTGGATCGACCCCGCCAGCCATCACCACCACTTGGAGCCTCTTCAACCGTTGCAAACCTTCGTCGCCAGACCATCTCCAGCTAGTTTGCTTCTTCTGCTTTCTGCCGGTACATTCCTAGTGGCCACTAGAGGCTCATTTTCACTCTTGATGTGCAAAAGCATTGTGAGAAGCGAAGAATGCATTGTAGACCCAAGTTGTAGTCAAACCAAACTAGGTGGTCGAACCCCCTCCAACTTGGAGTATAGTTGAACCTCTAGATAATCAAACTCCTCCACGCCTAATGATGTGGTCGAACCTATATTTCCGACCAGATGGTCGAAACTCCCTTCAAATGATCGAAGCTCCCTCTGATCGGATGGTCGAAACTCCTCCCGACCAGATGGATGAAACTCCTCCCGAGCCGATAGGCGAAACTCCCCGGGAGTAAATGGACGAAACTCTTTTTCGACCGAATGATCGAAACTTCTCTCGACCGGGTGGTCAAAACTCTTTTCGGCCGGATGGTTGAAACTCTTTTCGATCGGATGATCGCAACTCCTCTCGACAAGGTGATCAAAACTCCTCTCGACTGGATGGTCAAAACTCTTTCCGACCGGGTGGTCGAAACTCTTCTCGACTTGATGGTCAAAACTCCTCTCGACTGGGTGGTCGAAACTCCTCTCGATCGGGTGGTCGAAACTCTTTCTGACCGAATGGTCGAAACTCCCTTCGACCGGATGGTAGAAACTCCCTCCAACCATGTAGTCAAAACCTTTCCCCACCAGCTTAGTCGAAGCTCCTTTCAACCAATTGGTCGAAACTTCTTCGACGAGCTAGTCGACACTTCTTCGACCATCTAGTCGAAACTTCTTCGATCAGTTAGTCGAAACTCTCCTTTGACCAGCCTGTCAAAGACTTCTTCGACCAGTTAGTATAAACTTCTTCGACTAGTTAGTCAAAACTCTCCTATGACCATAGCCTGTCAAAAACTTCTTCGACCAGTTAGTCAAAACTCTTCTTCGACCAGCTTGTCAAAAAATTTTGACTAGTTAGTCGAAACTCTCCTTCGACCAGCCTATCAAAAACTTTTTCAACTAGTTAGTCAAACTCTTTTTCGACCAGCTTGTCAAGAGTTCTTCATCCATTAGTAGAAACTCTCCTTCGACTAGACTGTCAAAAACTTCTTCGATCAGTTAGTCAAAACTCTTCTTCGACTAGCTTGTCGAGACTTCTTTGATCAGTTAGTCGAAACTCTCCTTCGATCAGCATGTTGAAACTTCTTCGACCAGTTAGTTGAAACTCTCCTTTGACCAGTATGTTGAAACTTTTCGATCGATTAGTCGAAAACTCCTCCGACCAGATTGTCAAAACTTCCTCAACTCATAGTCGAAATTCCTTCGACCAATAGTCGAAACACCTTCCAAAATTTCTTTCGACCAGTTGGTCGAAACTCCTTCGACCAAATAGTTGAACTTCGTTGACCAGTAATCGAAACAATGAACGTAGTTAAAACAATAAACAGTAGTCAAAACAATGAGTAGTACTTGAAACCTCTCTACCCAGTTTTTGAAACCCATCCCGACCAAGTGGTCGAAACTATGAACATAATTTGAAAACCTCCTCGACCAGGTACTTGAGACCCATCTCGACCAAATGGTCGAAACTATACACAACTCAAAAACTTTCTCGACTAAGTATTCGAGACCCATCCCGACCATGTGGTTGAAACTGTGAACAGTACTCGAAAACCCCTTCTTTCAGGAAGGCGAAACCCCTCCGACTAGGTTGTCGAAACACTGAACAGTACTAGAATCCGAGAACTCGTACGTAGACTAGACACTATCTTGGAAACAGTCTACGATACTTGCTCGAATCTTTTGTCCAACGCCAAATGCGGTAATAGGAACCTTAGACTAGTTAAAGCTTCCCAACCCAACCGAGGACACCCCCCATTTGGATTTCATTTGGATTTTGAATGCAAATCGAACCCATTTGGGCTTATTTGAATTTTGGTTGGTTTTTGTGTATAGAACCTGAAGCTCTAGAAAACCCGCTACCAGACCACGTGCAGGAGCAGCAGTACCACGACCAAGGCGAGTCAATACTATGATCATATTGCACCCAGTCTTTGCAAATTATGTTGTTTTAAATTATGAAATTGCATTGCTATGATTTAAACAACTATATTAGTCTAGTACATAGTTAATGCCTTAATGATAACTGAGTATAACCTTCCACTCCTTGAACTTGAAAATTATCATTTGTCAACCTAGACTTAATGGTTACATGCTAGTTAATAAGTCTATATCTAAATGTCATGTTTAGCCTTACTTAGACACGTGGTCGTGCGAGCATTAAAGTTCCCGACATCAATCTTTCCAAACATGAAAAAGCTGGATTTGGGCTGTCGAGGCTGGGAGCCTAACTGGTATGTTGGACTAAAGGTTATTTTCAAAACCAACTAAAATCTAAAAATTTGTACTCGGCTTGGGCGGATGGAATGAGTGGCTGGTGTTGATGATGCACGTCGGTGGGGTATGCAGATGCACTATCCTAGTCAATAAAGGATCGAGTTCTTGTGATGACCTCTGGTGTAAAAATAGTACAACCACAAGTCTATAATGATCGGTGTGTGGCGTGGGTATGGATAGAAGCCACATGAAAACCACATGGCGCAAGAGGGGGCCTCTTGGGAGCATGGCTCCATGTGGTGGAAACCTTAGCGGGTGGGGTCGCGTCGAAGTTGAGTATTATAAAGGCCTTGTAGTAATCTTCCATTGATTCACATATCTAAGGAAGCATGTGTAGATTTCAAGATGACTATCTCGTGTGGGTAAAGTGTACGAACTCTGTAGAGTAAGAAAACTATCTAGATAGTAGTGCTCACGGTCAAGAGCGGTGCTAGGAACTCACTTGAACTAGCTTTCATTTTTATAAAACCATTAGTGTGTAGTCGTGTAATGAAAAACTGGGGTGGGACCCCAGGGATTTATGAAGGCATGATCGGGGATCAGTGATAATTACGAGTTAGCCCGAGCATCTAGTGGATGGAGCCACTCGATGGTATAGGAGATGAGATCTCCACTAGTACCTTACAAATGAAACTTAGTTTATAAAACATGTTCTTTATGCAAATAAAAGAACTATGAGCCTTCCCTTGACTAGCATTGCATCTATGGTAGTTTGCATTGTGTGTTGGCTCGTGAGTACGGTTGTGTATTCAGGATCGTCTAATATAATCTTTCATAGCCGCTCGACCAGGATCCCTACGACTTCTACTTGGCAGCCCAGCCAGTCGGTGGCGATGATGAAGAAGCTTAGGCTGGGACCCCGTCGCTTTCATGTTGGCAGAGTGAATGGATCCACCACTACTTCTTTTGCTTCCACACTTACTCCATTACTTTGTAGTCTAACCTTGTAGTGGCCTTTGTGCCCTTTTGTAAAACAATGGGCTGTACGGTCAATAATGTAGTATATTTGGCTGTGAATACGATGTATATGATTGATCCAAGAATGTATATGTGTGTGTTATCTACTAATCTAGGAAATGACACAGATTGACGCAGTGGATTCCAAATCACAAATTTGGTGTCCGACAATGCGTCTCTGTAGGTTCCTTCGGAGGGCTCACCTATACCGCAGGTGAAGAAACAATTCGACGAAGAGAAGGAGGATAGTTCAGCTTCAAGGCAATTAAGCAGAAAAGAGGTCTATCATATGGTTAAGTATTTAGATATTGTGCTCAAAAAGGGACACAAATCGAGGACCTGTGAGAAGAACATCTGGATGAAGAGATCAATATTTTGGGACTTACCTTATTGGGAGCACCTAGAAGTTTGCCACTGCATCAACATGATGCAAGTAGAGAAGAATGTATAATAGCTTGATTGGTCTCTTACTGAACATGCATGACAAAACAAAGGATGGTGTCAACACATGACTTCACTTGGTTGATATGGACATCAGACTGAGCTAGCACCGACAAAGACCGATAAAGGATGAACATACCTTCCCACTTCTTGTTACACTCTGTCCAAAATTGAGATAACTGAACTGTGTAAGTGCTTACATAGTGTGAAAGTTCCGTCCGGTTACTCCGCCAGCATGAAGAAATTTGTTTCGATGGAGGATTTGAAGTTAATTGGCATGAACTCTCATGATTGTAATGTGCTAATGACACAGATGCTCCTTGTTGCAATTAGAAGTATTTTACTGATCAAGGTCCGAGAGATAATCATGAGGATGTGTTATTTCTTTAACACAATTGCTCGGAAGGTCATTAATCCCGAAGGACTAGATGCTCTGCAGGATAAGGTGGTGACAACTCTATGTGATCTTGAGATTATTTCCCTTCGTCACTTTTCGATATCATCGTCCATCTCATTGTTCACATTGTGAGGGAGATAAAGATGTACGGGCATGTGTTCCTACATAGCATGTACCCGTTCGAGAGGTTCATGGGAATTCTCAAGTCCTATTTACGGAATCGATCTTGCCGGATGGCAGCATCATCAAACCTGTCGAGTATCCATATTCACATGATCGATTTGTACGATCTCTAATGCAACACATTTGTATTCAGAATGCTCAACCACTAAGGGTGAATCAAGTTGCTTGAGAAAAACTTTGGGCGGGACTGGTGACCTTGTGGAGGCCATCCATGCCAACTGGTCCGCCAGAAAGTTTTTCTTTCTAGGAATATGTTGGATCTGGAAACCAAATAAGTGTTTTTTGAGTTTTTGTACTTCCGCCAAATAAGATGATATTTTGGTACTTGACCATTGATACTCTTTTCAGACATGATTCGCTACTAGTTGAGAATCACCTTTCGCTACTCTTTCCAGACATGATTCGCTACTAGTTGAGAATCACCTTTCGCTACTCTTTCCAGACATGATTCACTATATGTCGTCGAGTCCTACCAGTAAACCTTCATATTCTGCCATATTGTTTGTGATAAGAAAGTTTAACTGAATGACGTATTTGATGTGTTCTCCAGTAGGGGATATCAACACAACTCCAGCCCCTAAGCCTTTTAACATCAAAGAGTCGTCGAAGTACATTGTCTACTCATCGTGGTGTTTGTACTCGGACCCTTGGGTGGGTTCGGGGTTTGTCCATTCGGCAATGAATTCTTCTATTGCCAAGGACTTAATTGTTGTTCGAGAGATGAAGCGGAGATCGAATGCCCCAAGTTCAACTGTCCATTTCACTATTCATCATAAGATTCCTTATTTTCGAGAACTTGACCAAAGGGATATCCGATAGGTACGACCACTTTGTGGGTCTAAAAGTAATACCTTAATTTCTTTGAAGCCATAAGGAGACCATAGAGCAACTTTTGCACTTATGGATATCTTTCCTTTGGTCCATGTAAGACTTCGCTTACATAATATATCGGTCGTTGGACATTATCATGTTCTACGACCATTATACCACTAACTGATTGTGATGTTGTAGCCACATAAATCAGTAATATTTCTCCTAAACTTAGAGATACTAAGATCGGAGCACTCGTAAGGTACCTCTTGATTTCTTCAAAGGTGTCGTTTGTCTCTTTAGTCCACTCAAAACTTTCGTGTTTCCAAAGAAGCTTAAAGAAAAGTAACCCATTTTCACCTAGCCGTACTATGAAATGACTTAACGTTGTCAAACAGCTGATTAGTTTTGGACTTCCCTCTTTATGGTCGAATGGCACATCTGGTTGATGGCTGATATTTTTTCCAGATTTGCTTCAATCCCTCTAGCAAAAACTAGAAAACCAAGAAGCTTTCCAGAAGAAACTCCAAACACACACTTCTCTAGATTAAACTTAAGGTTATACCTTCTTAAGTTGTTGAAAGTCTCGTGTATGTCGGAAATGTGGTCGCCAGCGTTGATATTTTTCACAACCATTTCATCAACGTAGGCTTCTAGATTTTGACCTATCTGAGAACTAAAGGTTTTTTTGTATTAACCTTTGAAAAATCACACCAGTATTCTTGAGACCAAATAACATCTTGACATAGTAGTAAATGTCATATGGCGTGATGAAGGATGTTTTCTCTTCATCATCTCTACTCATGTTAATTTGGTGGTACCCTGAACAAGCATCTAAAAAACTTAACAACTCCCACCCGGAAGTAGAGTATTATAGTTGATCAATATGTGGAAGGAAAATTCATCATACGGACAAACTTTATTAAGATCCATGAAGTCGATACACATTCGCCATTTTCTATTACTTTTTCTAACCATTACATGGTTAGCTAGCCACTCTGGGTGGTCGACCTCACGAATAAACACAGCCTTGTGGAGCTTGTAAATCTCAGACTGGATTGCCTCATTCCGATCAGGTGCAAAACGTTTTAGCTTTTGTTTGACCGATTTTTTGTCAAGCTGGAGAGTTAGGTTGTGCTCTAACACCTCCCTAGGGACTCCAGGCTTGTCGGACGCCGCCGAGGAATACGTCCAAGTTTGCTCGTAGAAAGGAGACGAGCAACTCTTTCTATTTATGGTTCAGTCCTCCTCCGACCAGTACTTTTTGGGAAGATACATTAGTATTTCCTATCCCAAACGACATTTTAGCACTTTTCATAGAAGTGCCTTTGTCGAGTGGTACCTCCGAGGTCTGGTCGGAGGGCTTTGGGGTCATCTTAGGTCTTGAGTGCTTGACCTGCATGGAAGACATATTAGTTCCTATGGTCAGAAGCTTGTCGACCAGTTCTAATGATTTTGATCATATGCATAAGCAATTTTTCTATCTCCTCGAACCATGATGACTCCTTTGGTCTTGGTATCTTTAAACTCTAATAGTCATAATGTGTAGCTATCAGGAATTTAGCCAATGCTGGACGACAAAGGATCCCATTGTATGCGGTTTCAAATCTACCACATCAAAAGGGATCTTTTATGTTTAGAAATTGTCAGGTTTTTCGAACGTCGCCGGTAGGGACAATTGTCCTATTGGTTTTGCAGTAGAACCAGGAACTATGTTGTGAAAAGCATAATTCACAGGTTTTACCTTCGACCTGAGAATTTGCATTTCTTCCAATGCTCCCGTAAATAGAATATTTAAAGAATTACCTCCATCTATCAAGACTCGATTAACTTTACTATTATTATTTGTAGGTTCAACTACAATAGGGAACCTACCTGGTCGAGTCGACGGGATGGAGCAGTCTTCCTTGCTGAAGGAGATAGTTGTCTTCGACCACCTGGATGGCTTGATGTCAATCGAAGACTCAGCAAGGTTCATTTCCCACTCCACGATCTTCAGATGGCGCCTTGAGTCGTACAAAGAGGATCCTTTGAAGATCATATCCACGGTGTCTGCGGCTCCTGGTACTCCATTTCTTCATCGACATCTTTTTCCTTCTTTAAGCTCGGTTCTCCGAGTTCATGTATAGAGGAGAAGGGACCCTTACCAGAGTAGTAATCTCCAGTTTCTTTTGCTAGGCTCTGCAGGTGCGCAGATCATGCCCTATTTCCTAGTGAAGTGGACACCACTTCTTATTTTTCTTGTAGTCGCGGTGAGAGCCTTTGCCTTGTTCCGACTACAAAAATTCTTTTTTGCCCTTGAAATTTTTTCCCGAGATTGCAAGGACTTCTTTATTGTTGAGCTTGCGGTTCTTCTTACTCTTGAGAGACTTCTTACTTTTCTTCTCATGTTTTTCCAATGCAGGTTGAGGTATTTTATCCTTTCGATCAATGGCTTCGCATCATTCGATCACCTCGCTAGCGGCGCATATTTGTTCGCAATGTCGAAAAGCTCGACAGTTGTTCGTGGAGGATCCATGGCGATATCCTCAGTAATCTGTCGATTACTCAGCCCTGCTTTAAAAGCCTAGATAACCGAAGATTCTGCGATCTCTGGGATAGAGTTACAAACCTGGCTGAACCTCTTGATATATTGTCAAAGAGTTTCATTATTCTTTTACCTGATCCGATGGAGATTGTCTTCTTTTCTGGGGCAATCGTACATCCCTTAGAAGTTAGCGATCAATATATCACATAGTTGCTCCCAAGTATAGATAGATCCAACTGGCAGGTTCAGCAACCACGACCGGGAAGACCCTTCAAGGACTGTGGGTGGGTAATTTTCCATCACATTGTCAACACCACCGTAGCTTTGATGGCAGTAGTGCAGATCTGAAGTAATTCTAATGGGTTCTAAGTCCTACTAAAGTAATTCTAATGGGTTCTGAGTCCCATTGAACTTTTCTATGTTGGCTTGTTGGAACCTGTCTGGATAGCGTACAGCTTGGAGCCCTGCTGAGAAGGCTCGACAACCTATTGTGGAGTCGTGGTTCCTTCTTCAAAAGGAGCCGGATTGTAGTCAGTTGGGAACCGGTTCCTTAGATTAGCATATCCAGTATCCGGTGTTCCAACTCGGTCGTGGACGCTAGCATAATACCTCCGACCACTTAGTTGGTTGAGATGGTGACGAAGGTCACCGGCACCAAGAGGTCGTTCCTATTGACGAGGAGGAGTAGTGGCTGCTGAGAAGAGTCATCTTCCCTCGTGATTCCCTAGTCGAAACCTACGAGGGGGTCTTGGTATCGTCCGGTCCTCCGTCCGTCTATGTTGTCCTCTGCTGAGGGAGGAGCGCTGGGACGAATTCATCGTGTGACTTTGCGATCTCCTTTGCCCATGGTACATTTCTGTACATTGCATGGTTTGCTGGAGGATCTTTGACACATGTCCTATAAGTTGCATGTAACCAGGAGTATCTGCTAAAGTAGGATCTGAGTTACCCAAAAGGTCACGAACTCGTTGCAGGTTTTAAAGTGTTACCGATGGTCTTGAAGGATTCTGACTAGTATTGAGTGTTAGATGAGTCGAATGTCCTTCCGACCTCCCGTCTTGCCTCGTCTGACTTATCACACGCTGTGAGGTAGGAACAAGTGAATTAACTGATGGACGTCCATCACTTCGATTGCGTCGATAAGTGGTGTTTGAGCAACCGTACCATCTCCATCAGGCGTGGTGGCGGCTTAGACCGTGGAGGATTGTGCATGGAAACCTGATTGGTATCTCTGATTGCGTTAACATCGTGCCTCCAATAGCGATCATCGACGAGCTCCCGTTGTAGCTAAGGGAGAGCCTTCTAGAGCTTCGGCCAGGAGCCTCCATGACGGAGAGCGGTCGGAGATTACCACTCTGGCGAGCTTTGTGGTGGGTTCAACCTGATCCAGCGGATTGCCGATCATATGATGAGCTTTATCATTCCCACATGGCCTTCGACGAGTGGCAATGCTAATTTCATTTACACTCTCACCAAGTGTCGGTTGGCTCCTGAATGCGTAGAAGCCTTTGGCGAATACCGGTCACCCATGATAACATTGAGAGTATGTTGACTCTCTGATACTGGGCTACTGTCGCCGTTCTTGTCGGTCGGATTGATCGGGCTTGTAGAGGCATTCGGATGTTCCGAACTGGTCAGAACGATCAATTCCTCGAAGCGCCACGGGTGACGGTGGTGAATCTTCATCCATCCGGTTAATCTCGCTGGTCTCAACGAGTGGCGAGCCAGCAGAAGTTGATGATGAGGACATATCGTTTTCTTCCATGGCGCGCATGCACGCTTCCATGTCGAGATCGGAGTAGTCCGCCAAGTCGAACCAGTTTTCTTCATCCCAAGTCTCTGCCTTGTTCGCATAAATGATGATAGAGCGAAAGGAGTGAATGAAGAATGCTTGAGCAAAACGATCTTCAAGAACCCAACGCCTTCTTCCCCACGGATGACGCCAGCTGTCGACGACCGAGTCGCCGATCTTATGAAATAAAACAAAGGAAAATGACCAAGGGTTCTTGGGAAAAAATAGGGTTGCTCTGTATTACTATGAATTGAATCCTTTACAGGGGTGCCTTCAACGAGGTGGTGGACTAATCCTAATTACATTGAGCATAATATTTGCTATGCTATTGAATCAGAATTAAAACATGAATCTAATATTGATTGCTATGTCTAAATCTGATGTCTTTGTTCCTCCGTGTTCCGTCTTTAAATAACCAACGAAGAGGTGGCAGATACTCCTAGAGAATATGCCTGTTAGAAGGGACACGTCCGGTCGGAGGGACAGTGGCTGTTAGTGAAACAGTAACTAATCGTCGGTTAGCGTGTGTGAGACACTCAACCGTATGGTAGTTGTTGTCAGTATCTTAGGACCATGAACCGTCGCGTGGTATGGAATAAATATGATATGTGTTCTATTCGTCACACGGTAAGAATATACTTAGAGTCAGATCTAGATACCAATTCAAGACTTCTACGAGCAGTCATTTGGTCGGAGACCGGATACAGGAACTCGTCCGACCAGGGTACTTATAAGTAACCTTAGGAATCCTTACGACCACGGGGGTCGTTAGCCTTAGGGGTTACGACCATGAAGACATATGGTCTTTTAACTATGTATTAAAGTAATACATAGAGATTTTAATTCTCGTTAACTTCCTTTTGGGACTAGAGGGGGTATTATAGGAGTGTATATCAATGGTAGTATAGGAGTGTCTATGCTTGGTGACTGAATTTTTTATCCATCAGTCATATTTTCTCACCGTTGGATCAACATTCTATGGGTCAGATTGTTTCTTTCTAAAATAGACAAAAATAAATATAGGTGAACCCTACAAATAAAAATAAATAAACACAAGTAAATCGAGGTGAACCTTACAAATACAAAAAAAACTAATAGAATTAAAAATTACAGTAAAATTATGCTAAAATTGTATATTATTTGATACTATAAGTTTAGGCTTAAATTTTTTTTTCAAACAACTGAAAATTAGTAAATACGTAGTAGTATAAAGGCATCAGAAAGCGTCCAGAGTAGGTTAAAGGCGTCGGTAAATTCGGCTAGGGTGCGAGGCCGTCCTGGTTCAAGTTCTAACACCAGTTGTGCCGGGTTCTAAAGGGCTAGGACTTGCTCCTTCCGTTGTTTTTCGTGAGGCATATTTTAAAGTCCACAGAACTGTGAAAGATTTGAGAGGAAATGGCATAAGCATACTTCTTATAATTGTTTTGGAAACATGAGAGAATGCTTTAATTATGTAGGTAATCGTGAATAAATGGTCATGAGAAAAAAAAAAATATATATATATAGGGCATTATAATATTTTGCAAGAACGTTTTAATTATTTTGCAACGAAAGAAGTGATGGAGAAACTCTTCGTTACAAATAACACGAGCCATATATGCAAAGCTTCACGAATCACGATTCTAGCGCTGTGACATGTCTATCGCTGGGCAAAAACAGAAACACTCGAGGCACTGAGGCAGGCAGCCTTAAGCGATAATGACCTTACATTCGTGGCATTGATAAGCTGTACGTATGTAACGGTAGCTCTGAAGGCTCCGGAGCCCTTTTAGGTAGCTCCAGCCTTTTGGCAGATTTTCTTTATTTCGAGACGAGCCTGGCTCCAGACTGTTCATCACACCGGACGACACCCGTGTTTTATCATCCCAGATTTGGCACTAAATTTTCTTAACAAAAAGTAAGACTGCTGGTCCGAGTTTACTGCTCAATAATCGATTGTTTGTCTTCGTTGGCATCGAAAAGAGGAAGGTCCCTGGTCTCTAATCTTGATCCTGGTGACCTGGCCCCTTTCTACACAAGTATTGGACAAAACTCCAATGATTTTAAGAGAAAAGTGAGATGGATAGATGGGTTCACACCACCGTGAACCCAACACTGCATCCACGAAGAATTTGTCAATCTTAGTTTATTTTTAGGATCACAATGTTTTGAGTCTCGTAGACAAAGCGTTGACTCTCGAAGAAAACCCTACATAATATCAAGAAACAAACGAGATGCATCTTCACTACAGTAATCAGGAGTGAAGCCCAGAACAGCCATCCGGTGCCACAGGACACCGGGTTAAAAAATTAGTGGGGATTAACCCCATATATACCATGTGTTCGCCCCGTGTCCCAAAAATTGTGCACCTCAGCCAGCCCAACCTCCCGACCATCTGCAGTCCCTCAGCTCCGCTTTCATGGGTCGCGGCAAGGCCCAAGATGAATGGACAACGCAGTATTGCGGCCCAGTTGACGCGAGCAGTCAGCACAGCCCAATAACAGTGGCACGCCCGCATGCATTGAATCCAGCAGCCACACACATCGCTCCAAATAGCGTCTCGCGTGAGTGCATCGTGTCACGTGGCCGTGGAGTCTGCATCTCTTCTTCTTCCTCCTAGCTCCCACATCTCACGATTTGCATCGCCTCGCCTGGTTAGTGGATGGTGGTCGCAGCCCCTTGTGTTGGAGCCCGAAGGAAGGCCTTGGCCTCGGCCCACGCCGCCCATGGTGTCCCTCGCCTAGTCGTCCATCAAAAGGATCAAGTCATGAATAGCAAAATCAGCATATGGAATGTACCACATCTTTAGTTCTTCCGATTTCTTTCAGGCAAAAATACTAAACTTGTGAGTTATTGTTTCAATGTGATGTTTTTTTTTGTTGATTTTTCGCGAAATATAGGGTTAATAGTTTCAATTTGGGTTTTTGGAATACTGGTCTAGTTCGTTGCAAATCGGATGGAGGCAAAATTGCTAGTGATCATGATCGAATGGAGGCATAATTGCTAGTGATCGTGATCCATTATTTATGTGCTCATGTTGGACCAAGCTTTGGATTTGGCTTGTGTTTTACTACAATGTCAAGTAAGTATGGTCCTGATCCTGAACATATGTTTCGAATATATTATTTTTTAACTGTTGGACCATACCATAATTCCAATATTTAATTGAGTTTTTGAATAATCGGCAAATGACGGGTAAATTTTTCTTCATTTTGATAAGCATTATGATCGCTACTTCTTTATCATTGTACATTATCATCGGTTATATTGAATTATTGATATGAAAATTGTTGGATATGTTACTATTTACTACAATACTACTTAAAGATTATATATATTGTTATATGTATATGACGAAGCGGTGAATCTCAGCCATTTTCGTCGTTCCGCCCTTGACAGTAATCCTACCATTATCCAACTCCTCCGAAAGGGATAGTGGAGATTTTATTTCGATTTCTCTGCTCAACCGAAAGGGGTTGCGCCTAACACTCACCCATCCAAACGAGCATATTAGCAGAAAAGCTCATATCTCCTAGTTCTGCTCACTTTTCACACAACGCAACTAACACTGGATGCACTTTGACAAATGTTAATGCAAACGGCACTTCGCTGATCGCTACCGCGACTTTAAGGAGTAGGATGTCACGTCCTAACGTATGTTCAAACAGCCTCCTCCGGAAGGAGAAAAGAAGCGCAAGAAGGCCAAAAAATAAACGTTCAAGTGAGCGGTGCGACGTGCATACCCATTGGCACATGTGTGATGCCGTGCGCCACCCATCTCTCTCTCCCTCTCTCCAGCTAGCGTACGTGAAATCAGTTCACCCTGGACCCAACAAGGCAACAACAACCTGCGGGTGAGACCAAAAACATCCGGGGCCCACATGTTAGTGCGTTTATGCAAAGCTCACTTACTCGTGTGACGTCATTGGGGGGTACTGCGTATCCACACGATAAATACGTACGCGTATACCACGTAATGTGGCTAGGACGGCACGTATGCTCTACGTAAGTATGGAAATGGTGGGCAGTGTACAGCACCATGCAGGTTGCATGCACCAGCGGCAGGGTGTGTGTGGTGGGGGGTGGGGGGCACGCACGTGAGCGAAGGCCGTGATGCGGGCATGTGGCCACGTGGCGCGCATCTAGCGGCCGGTCAGTCGGGAAAGGTAAAGTACAAGGCTGCCTCCTTCAACCCTGACACGTCGCATTCCTCCATACTTTCGTTGAACGCTCTCTTTGTTTCGTTTTTTGTTTTCTTTTTTCTTTCTTACAATCCCAAAATAAAATGTTATTCTCACACGTAGTTACAGTGTCTCGTATAGGTAGTATATCAATATATTCAACAAATGTAGTAATATACTGTAAAAATAATTGCTCTACTGTACCGACGTGTAACATCCCAAATCTTGAGTTTGTATTTCAAATGTATAAAAATGTGAACTTTTTAAAACTTTTGGTCATGCATGAATTTCTGGAGCATTTGCATAAAATTGTTGCATTTGAACATTTTTAAATCAAACAAAACATATAACTCAAATCGAAGTTTCAAAAGAAAACAAAAACAAAACCTTGTGATCATCATCTGAAAATAATTTATTTAAATCTTATAATATTTATCATGAATTAATATATTTTTCCCAAAATTTTGAACTAAACTCAACCCACAAAAAAATCGAACTCAAATCAATAACATATTGTAGGTTTGAATTTAAAATAAGGAAATAAAATGTGAACAGTGAGGTTTCAAAAATTTTGTTGATACTAGGTCATCTCAGGAACCTCCCTGAAAAATTTCAGAATTTTTAAAATTTATTTGCTATGTTTTTCTAGCCTAGTCAAAGTAGAATCAATTGAAATTCAAATCAGTCAAACTTTAGCACTATTCCGATCCTTGCACTGTTCTTCGGACTCTGGTCCGACCGCTCTGACTGGACTTGACCCAACTGCCTAAACTTCCGACCGGCCGCGAGTTAGACTTCGATCGAACCACTGTTCCACCGACCCAGGGCCACTTGACTTAACCTAACCGATTAATCCGTGTCCGACCGAGCCGCGTTGTGTCGCTGAACCCTAGGCCCCACGGGTCAGGATAGTCATCATCCTCGTGCAGGCGTCGCGCATAGTTCGCTCGCCACGCAGAGCAACGCTCAGAGCGCGCCATCCATGCAACGGTCACCCCGTCAATTCGCCGCCCTCATCCTCCACTCAGAGCTTCGCCTGCTAACGCCGCTTAACTTCCAACCGTTGCCTAGCTATATCTCACCCTCTCTCAGCCAGGAGAGCTCACTTTCCCTTTCGGTTGAAAAGGGAAAGGAGGCAAGAACCTCACCTCTGCTCGGTTGAGCTTCCCTCCACTATGTCCCTCCACTTACTTGTGAGTACCCCGGATTATTGGGCTTGTAATGCTTAGTCACCAATTGACCCTAGCATCACAAACGGAATAACCCGTGTCTTCGAGACATGTATACTTCCCAGAAATGCAGTATACACACCTCTTCACAAAATTCATGCATCAATTCCATTCATTCACATAGAACCGAAGCAAAGCAACAACCAGAAGATAACATAAATAAAGGATAGTTATTACAAAAGAGCGGCCGACCGGGCAAATGACATATACATATAGAAATTGAACAGCGGAAACAAAAGTGTCATAAGATGGTCATAAACCAAAAGAGCCCATCAGTGTGCCTTTAACCCACAAGGCATCCGACCGGACCGCCAAACTAGTCGTCGAATCCACAGCACATCTCACAAAAGTGAGGCCCTTGGGGCTCACCTTCCTCCTCTGCAACAAATAGTTAAGCAAAGCAAATGAGTACAAAAATTGTACTCATGAAGACTTACGTAGAGTAATGAGACCTATACATATGCTACATGCAAGCTTATTTAAGTGGAGGTCAGATGTTTCATTTTCAAGACAAAGCAATGTTTATTTGCAATAATGTAGTACATTTAAAAGCAAGTTGACAAATCTGTTTTTAATATTCAAATAACCGTAAATGACAACAATATAACAGTAGATAGAAAACAACAACAATCCTGGAAGTGACTAAACCATTAGTCACCACAACAATAGCATGAATTACCCATTCCTACCAACCATGTCAAATTTTAATTTAAAAGGTTGTAGTCTAACTCTTGCAAAACCTAACCAAGCGTGTCCATAACCTAGGGCGAGGCTATTGAATAGTTTTATACCACAGTAGGGTGTACCAATGTACTCACACGCCGAGATCGCCTTTTAGCCACATGATTAGCATACTTCCTTTGGTATGCTTAAGACAATTAAGTCCTACGAGACATTTCCAATATTGTGTATTAACTACGAGTCGCCTGTATGGATAGAAACCCATACGTTGTGTACAATGCCCCTCGAGTCATTGTAAAGCCTCGGTCAACTACCAAGAGAGGTCCCATATCCTCTCGTCGCGCTTGGAGTAAAGCCTTGGACAACTACAATGCCCTTAAAACAATGTTTCATTTTCAGATTTTTACTTTACAAAATAACAAAGCACGAGTGCTAGATATAATGAAATAATATTTAGATGTGTGATCAAGATCATCGACTAAAATCGATGATCGCCCATTACTACCGAAACTAAGCATTTCTAAGCAATTTCAATTCGCAATCTACTAAGTGACAAGAGCTCATCCATCGAACTCAAATCACAGCAAATAACCTAGGCTCATGGTAGTAGAGGATAAACAATTCCTACAGATTATGCAACTATAGGATACTAACCATAATTTAACAACAAAATAGCAATGCATACGTACAAGTTGAAATAAACATATTAGACTTGAAAAATAATGGGATTAACAGGATCAAACTGCTTGCATGTTTGCTGTGGGTCAAGATGTTGCTGAGGATCAATTATATTATCAATGTGCTCTTTGGATCCTAACGAGAAAGCGAGAAACAACCGATAAGAACGAAGAAAATGCAAAGACCCAACAGTAAACTTTCTCCAAAAATTTTGAAAATTTTACAGTAGCAAGATCATGATTTATAACGAATTTAGCAATAAGAACCAATTGATTTGGATTCTTAATACAAAAGATATGGCCAAACAAATTTGCTCAGCTTTTATAAATAAAAATGGAATCGACGTGGCGAAAATGGGTCCCAAACATCATTCTGCCAACGCACGTGATCCGGGCGCTTCGGACGGTACCAATGGATTTGGATCCAACGCCCATGCGAACTGGTCGGGCATCTTGGATTCAACGCCAGTTCAAACAGCGAGAGAAATTCAAATTTCGCGTGAATGGCCGAAAATGACCAAAGCGAAAACGTCGATGCGCTCACGGAAGAATGGCTCGCGGTTGAAGAGAGAAGGTGCCATACCACTAGGGACTAAATGAGGAGTTATCGAGTGCAAAGAATGCAGGGCCGAGAGTCGAGGCGGCTCGCGCGAGGAGATACCACTAGATTTCGGCAAAGAATGCAGGGAATCAAATTCAGTTCGACCAATTGATTCGACCGTGCAAATTGAACCAAATTGAGTGAGGATTAGGCTTCAGAGAGTAAAGGGGGAGCAGAGGGAGCAAAGACTCGAAGAAGAAAACCCCTGCTGCACCGACTCCACCAAAGCTCCAAAACCGACAATGGCGGCCAAAGGATTTTCGAGGATCTGCAGCCCCAGCAAACTTGTGAGTGCTAGCTAGAGTTGCGGAGGTGCTAAAGGAAGCTAAGGGAGAAACAATGGAGCTTAAATAGCTGAGGATGGCAGAGAGCAACGGCGATATCTCTCTCGGGTCAACACGGCCATTAGAGCGCGAGAGAGCGACGGGAGCAGTTGGAAAGTGGACGCCTGAGGGAGGAGCACGACGGGCATTAAATACGCACAGAAGTAGCCGTTTAAAGTCGATCACGGAGGGGACTGCACGCTGCTCTTTTCTTCTCTACGCACGCCATGGCCGACTCAGACGCGCGCGCTGACCTGAGGAAGGAGACGACGTATCAGCTGTCGGATTGAAATCGAACGGTTGAGTTAGAACGGGTGGATTATAACGATTCGATCGCTCGCTTGATCTTGGGCCGTTGATTTGGATCCTACGGTTCACGTTGCGCGAGGCGTTCGGATAGTCCGAACGTTCACGCGATTGTGGACCCTCGATTTAGAATCCAACGGTTCAAATGGATCGGCCTTTCGGATGGTCCGAACGTCTCGCGGCGTGGACCGTCCGATGCCGATCAACGGCTCTAACGCTTCGCCCGAAGTGACCGAGTCGATGCAGCTTAGTTGATCGAATCAAGTCAAGTGGCTCGAGCCCGAGTCCGATTCGAACCCGATGAACAGTGAAAATCAGTTAGGATTTGAATTTGTATAACTGACTTTTGAGGTATTATTTGAGGTAGCAAACAAGCTCCAAAAATTATGAAATTTTAACTAGAGGTTGCTGACAGCAGGAGGAACCTCTCATAAAATTTCCAGGGATTTTCATACACTGAAATTTTCTCCAGAAATTCCAGAAGAGGGGAAATAGGGTTTGACCAATTTTGACTTACCTCCAAAAATTATCAAATAATTTCTAAAAATCATGAGATAATTAAGGGGTGTTGCCAAGCGTCCCTAGAACTCAGGAAAAATATTTTCAAGGGTTTGGCACAAGATCTATGCCACAAATATTTTTTATTGGAGTCAAATGAGGATTGAATTTTGATTTTCCATAATTCTTTTAAAGGAATTACAAAAATGACCAAGGTCTTCAAGATGCAAGAAAAGTTTTAATTTCTTACATTTGAAACACAAATCCATATTTGGGATGTTACATTACTCATCCATCACAATCTCTTGTGTGCCGGTTTGAGCCTTTATCTTCATGTGTAGGTCCCGGAACACGAAGCTCGTCGCCTTCAGCTTTAGTGCGCGGTCCGCAAGGCTACACTGTGTCAACTGCCACTCTGGTGAGCCATTCTTTTCCTTAGGTACGTCATGAGGTGTCCCTTAGACTATGAAGCACTTCCCCTCAACGCATTTCCACAACGCTTCGTAGGAGCCCATGGATTTTGAAGTTTCGCGTTGTCGACCGAAAACCCTAGCCTTCTTCCCCGACGACGGCACGGTGAGGCATTACCTAATTCTTTGTTGTATGACCATCCCAGTGCCCCTCTCTAGCTGTTCTGACATCTCTTCCTCTCTCTCTCTCTGCTCAGGACGAGCTCCCTTCGATGAAGCCATCGTCGCCGCCACTGAGCCACGTCGTCGGGCATTCTTCGTCTAGCTGGTCCTCTTCTGTGCACACCGGTAGGCTCCTTGGCATCTTCGTGTACTTATGCGTGCGTTAGATAGTCTCGAAAGTCGTCAGGTTGCGTTGGCCACTTGTGCCCATAGCTCCCCACCGCCCTCCTCCGGCGCGCTGCCGTTATACGCCACCGTAGAGGTCGCCGCGGGTAGTGGAAGTTGCGTGCGGCTATTGTGATTCCAATTATGGCTTTTGTTAAGGAAGCTAAGGTCCACGTCGCCAACGACAGGCGAGGCAGTGAAGCTGAGCGTTTACGGCTAATCCAGTTCATTAACTCTTACTCATTGCTTAGGTTATTAAATGACTGTCTTAAGGTGGTACTGTCTCTATTACATGTGGGGGCATCAAATGTAAACGAGATGTTAATTAACGGTTCAAATTAGTGTATGACATGTGGACCTAGGAACTTAAGTGCACAGTTGTAGAACCGTGGACCAGCTGTAGACCCGCGGTCCATACACTGTGTTGTGAACCGAGAGTATGACAGGTCATATTAAAAATCGGTACTTAAAATAGAAAATGACACTTTGCACTAGACTCCACTTGTCAGTGACTGTGGCTAGATTCAACCCGGTAAGAAAAGTATTTAATGTTTTATAAATTTTGAAATGATTTATTGTTGAACTAAAAATCAATTAACTTCAAAAAAAACATAACTAATTCATTTCAACTCCAAATCCAGTGAAACCAATTTTAGTAATTTTCATTTTTAATGAAATTTAATATGGTATAATTTTTGAACATGTTACTGTCTTGGAAAATTTAGTTTTAATATTGCACTTGGAATAGGATTATTTGTACACTAGAAAATGCTTTAACTTCAAAAATTCATAGAAAAATCATATGAACTCCAAATGAGGAGAACCAAGTTATTATGGTTATAACTTTTTATTATCTATCATACCATGTAATTCTTATCCTCACCACATTTCTAGAAAAAAAAATCAAATACATAATTTTTGAATGAATAGTGATATATATTACAATTTTTCTAAATTTTCTTCCTTTTAATCTTCCAAAGGTCATAACTTTCACATACAAACTGTAAATAAAATAATTTTTATTTCTAAATTCATATAAAATCATAATCTACCTACTGTGAAATTTTCATGCGTTTTGGATAAATTTGAATTTTTAGATATATTTGATGTTATGTGTTTCTATTGGCTTTTCATATTTGAACGTTAGATTACGAAGATTCGGACTAATTGTGATTCTCTACAGCAGCAAGAGGGTGCACCCCCTGATCATATTGATCGCATTACTTTTGTTACAAAATATCTTGTTTGCAACTTGTATGTATGCATGTTCTACTTGAATGATTACTTTTCGTTAGATATAGTTATTCCTATTAGATGCATGAGCCGTAGCAAATGTTTATCCCTCTCCACTAGCCCTAAGTTATTGCTCCCGCTGATGTTAGTGCTCGGTGGATGCTATAGAGTCTATACATATTTATGCGAATCAATGCTTAGTCATGCTTAAATTCCGATAGAATTGGGCGGTTATCGACAAAGTCGATAACCTTGATTACACAAAAACTTTAATCATGTTATGTCCAACACCTTGTGCTATTTTAATTTGAAAACTAAAAATTCAAACAAAATGATTTGGACTCGGGCAAATGGTTGTTGGTGTGGTTATTGGGTGTATGGCTTGTGCCCGAGTCAACAAGGACTGAATTACTTGTGTCACTAATTCAAACGCTTTTGCGTGCTAATCACATAAGAGGGATACGGGACCTCTTTTGACTTAGTGCTTTGATATGTGTTAGCTCCGGGTCGCAGGTTGGCGGTTGTCCGACTGTTAAAAAATATATTATGTTGTTGTTGGTGTGCGGTGGTGGAGTTCCTAGTATGTTCTCCACCTCGAAGGGTATCGTAGTTGTATAAGGCTTTACCCGTGAGGGGTAGTTGACCGAGGCTTTACGATGACTATGACACAATTTATGAGTTTTCATCCATACAGGCGACTCGTAGTTAATACATTATATTAGAAACGTCTCGTAGGACTTAGCCTTGTCGGCATACCCTCGGAAGTGTGCTTTATCCGGTGGCAAAAGAGGTGGTCTAGCGGTACATTGGTACACCCCTACAGGGTATAATCTATTCGAATAGTCTCATTCTAGGCTATGGACATATTTAGTTAGGTCGTACAAGAATTAGACTCAATATTTTCATTAAAACTTGGAATCGGGTGGTACAAATGGGTAATTCGTGATATATTTGTGAGCTACGGGGCAGCCACATGTTGTTGTTTAGATATTGTCTAATATAGTTTACTTGCTGATATTTAAAGTATCAAAAATATTTACTCACTTGCCATTTCAATCTATTACATGTACTTCAAATGAAATATTGCTTTATGCTGAAAATTGCTTAGTGTAGTAGCCTTCCTTTGATACATGAATGCATCTAAATATTTTTTGCTTGTAAGTCTTGCGAATACAACTTTGTACTCAACCCGGTTGCTGCAAATTTCAGAGGAGATTGATCCCCAAGGCGTCTATCATTATGAGACTATATACGAGGACGACGACTAGCTCGGTGGACGTCCGGTCAGGTTGCTTTGTGGGTGAGGGTAGCCGGTTGGCTTTCTTTCGTGCCATCTAATGGCTTTTGATATTCTGCTACATACTTAACTTTTATTGTTGCTATTTGGCCGGTCGGCCGTATGTATGAAAACTGAAGTTGTATTATGATTATGCTGTAATCTTTTGAGACTACGGTATTGTAATATTGTTGTATGGTTTTACTTTTAATATTGTTTTGTGAGGTGTATGTGTACCGCTCCTAAGAGTTACACAATACACCGAGGCGGGATATTTGATTTGTAATCCTAGAACCAATCGGTTGGTTAAGTATTATAAGTTAAATACTCTGAGTCCTCACAAGACGTGGCCAAATGGACGGTACGGTTCCGCTCAACACGGGCACGAGGCGCGTCCCCATTTCGGTACGGTCTATTCTGGCCCGCAAACCATGTCGTGTCGGCCCAAACACAGCCTTAATGCTACCCGTGTCGTGCCGGCCTAAGCTCAATTTTTTAAAAAAACTATATATATATATATATATAATCAGAAAAGTTGACCCCCCCTAAAAAAACAGAAAACACACACACACTATATATATACATATACATATATACACACACACATAATCCAATGCCCGTGCTTTGCTACGGAAAATTATATCTCGTCAACTGTCGTCGTGCTCAGCCTACAATGTAAGTGATCCGTCGGTAATCCGTTTTGGAAAGATCGATGGAATCTTTGGGTTTCTTACACACCAATTTGGATAGTTGGGGTGTGGGGAGAGTGGAGAGGAGGCTATGGGTGACCAATCGTACGCACGGGAGGAACCGAGAAAGAACGAGATCCAACGGCTCACATCTCACGAAGAAAGATAGATCTAATGGCTCACATCGCATGAGGGAGGACGGACTGCCACTAATTCTTTCTTTTAAGTAGTAGAGATCAGAAAAGTTGACCCCTCTAAAAAAATCAGAACAATTAAAAAACAAAAAAAATGTGTAGAATTCAGATATACATATGAAAATAGCAAAAGGTGAACTATGTAAATTTTTAAAAAGTACAAAATAAAACCATATAAGTACTTAAAAATAAATTTAAATTGTATAAATATTAAGAACTAAAATTAAAATAATATATATCCAATACTATTTGTGTTGTGTCGGTCCATCGTACCGAGGTGGCAAGCCAGCCATTGCCTGGGCTATCATTCTATGGTAACCCGGTTCATGAACAGTATAGACCATGTCACAGACTGGCTCAGATTGGCATATGCCATTTAGCCACCTCTGACTGTACCTCATGAAAGGCATAGAAAACACCGAAAAATAAACCAAAGGGGAGTAATGAGCAACATAATTTTTTGTTTTATTTTCCGCAATACCACATCATTCTTTCCCCTCTCATCCCCAATATAGCCAGCCACCAGTCTCACATCTAGCACTGCCGCAAAAAAAAAAAAAAAAAAAGACAGCTACCACAACCAATTCTCAGCATCCCTGCTTTACCTCGAGAAGATTAAAATAAAAAAGAATTGAAAAAAGAAAGAAAAAAAAGAAGAGGGCAAGAGTAAATTTCCAACTCTTCCGGCTGTCACAAGCCGCTTGAGTCTCTCACCCTGCCGCAGGCCGCCTACCCCCACTGGGAAGGTGGGCCCATGCAACGATTCTTCGCATCTGCGCCGTTGGCCACCGATCCGACGGTCCGGTCGCTCTCGGAGCTGGCGCTGCGGTGGTGGCCGAGCACCGTCACCGGCGTGTCGGCGCTCGTCGCCGTCCGACCAGGCCCCACGCCGCAGGCCGCGGCCATCACCTTGCCGCACTCTCGCAACTTCTCCTGGACAGAGAAGACACAGCAAATTAGCACAAAACCCCTCCGATTCTGCAGATCTTACATATTTATGCTCTGCTTAGCAGCACGCAGGGGCCTTGGTGTAAGTATCAAAACTCTAAGGATGTTTTACGATGATCGTAATAATTATATAAAAGCAGAGGAAATTATTAGTTCCAGAATTGAGAAAACAACAAAGTTTTACAGGGACGTCAATCGCTCCGCTCGCTCCATTTCACGAGGAAAAATAACTAAAAAAGGCAAACAGTGGTAAATTACTAGAACGCCAAAAGTCGCCTCTCCAAGAAGATTCGGAGTGTATTTGGCATGAAAGGGATTGTTTCGTGAATTAGCGATTAGAGTTGGGGGGTGGGGGGTATTAGAAGTAAAGATACGGTTTTATAAAACCATGCTCACGCTATTTACAAAGGGGAAAGCGGCGACGCCGGCTAGGAACGAGGGGAGGTGGGCGGCGGCGACCTCTCCGGCCGCGGCGAGCAGCGCCGCGGCGGCCGCCACGGAGGGCGAAAATTCCGCCATCTTCACCTCTGTAAAATGCACAAATCAACAGTTGAGAGCTCGCTGAATCTGACGGGGAAAGCGTTGGCGTTTGTTAGATGCCGTGGCATTGGGCATGCCGGCGCGCGCGGGGGTGAGGGTGTGGGCGTACCGGGCTGGGCGCGGAGAAGGAGGTCGACGGCGCGAGCCTTGACGGCGGCGAGCAGGAGCGGGGGCCGCGGAGGAGGGAAGCACGCGGAGAGGAAGAAGCCGAGGAAGGCCAGTGGCGTGACGGAGCGTGCGCGCCACTCCAGCGCGCCCAGCACCACCCGCTCCATGCGCCGGATGGTCACCGCGTCGAACATGAAGTCTTCGTCCCCTGCAACACACGCCGCCACAGCACACACGCGCCGTTGTTTAACTAATCCCCAGGCAAAATCTAACACAAAATCGCAGCAAAGAAACAAAAATACTCTTAAGCTTGTACTTGGATGTCGGCGATAGAGATGGCGGCGACGCACTGCATCTTGGCGGCAAGGGAGAGGCAGCTGATGGCGAGCAGCCGCGGCGCCCATGGCTTCTGCTCGCACTGCATGGAACCATGGGGATCAGATCAGAGCGAATTCCTGCACAAATCTTCGCAGAAAGTCTCCATCTTTTGCGCTCTTACGGGCAATTGGCGCTTGGAGAGGAAGCGATCCACGTAGTTGAGCGCGAGGTAGGCGACCCGCGGGTGCACGGCCAGCTCGCCGTCGTACCGCACCTGGGCCGATCGAGGTTGATCAGATCAGCAAACAGGGGAGGAACCATCCGCAAGAAAGAAACACAGGAAAAGAGAATCATGGGGGCGCGTACGAGCCACGTACCTTGGAGATGAAGCCGGCGGCGTCGCGGCGGGTGGCGGAGGCGGCGGCGGAGATGGACGGCCAGTGGTGGCCCTCGGCGTCGAGGAGGCTGGCGATCGGCTCGTCGGCGGGGCTGGTGAAGGGGTTCTCGAGGTCGAACTCGTACTCGTACTCGTAGGCCTCTTCCTCCTCCTCCTCCTCCTCCTCCCTCGCCATGTCCATGGCTGCGCCCGCGTCCGTGTGAGGAAGGCCGAGAACACGCCAAGAACCGCAAGTGGCTGTTTTATGGGAGAGACGAAGCCACCATTGCTGCTACGCAGTGCTAGTACTAGCTCTGTCTGGTTGGGAGATGGCCTTTAATAGCAAGGGGTCGGGGACAGTGGTACAAACGGTGGGGGTTTGGGGTTCTTTTTGTAAAGATCGGGGAGACGGAGGAGGCATGGAGCAAAGAAGCGGTAGGGGAGGGGCGGTGAAGAAAGTTTCTTGAGGTGGCCCACCTGTCATTGAAACGACATAAGCCTTGGGCAAGACCTGTGACTGTGAGACGATGCTAGTTACTCCAATGGCTCTATGCGCCTTTGACAGCTCAGATCCATCGTAGGGGAGAGCTGGTGTTTTTATTGCCGAAAATGTTGACGAAATTGGTAAACGCGGACGTCCGTTGGATCATAAACCAGATCCGATGTAAATCCCATCGCAATTATCCATTGCGTTCAGTTATGACTCCTCTCACGTCCGCGAGTTACTCCCGTTGCCTTCGCATTGCAAACCCAGCCTAGAGCCTACTGTGCCACAGTCGTTCAATATGTCAAGTTGGAGCTCCCTCCCTTCGTACCCAATAGTTTCTTTGCTCGTATGCTTTGTGTGTAGCACTCAGGATACACTGCACAACTCACCCCACTCTAGATCTAGATAAATGGGTCGTATTTGCCAAGTTGGTCCGAAGCCTTGGTCTGGACCAAGCGCTTAGCACGGCCTGACGCATCGTACCATGTTTGCGTTATGACCTCGGCCTATAGGCCAGGCCAACACAACATGGCGGAGGGCACAGCCTGTTAAGCAACAGTAGGCATGATATGGTCCGTTAGGCACAATTAGACCAATTGAGCACCGTTAAGCACGACACGGCACAACCCATTAGACACAGTAGTGGTCTTTTTTTTTGTAGCCGTTGGGGAGCTTAAAAATACGGGAAAAAACAAAAAAAAATCCAACCTTCACTCTCTTCTATGAATTCTATTGTGACAATTTAGATCATTTTGTGATAATCTAGCAAAATTTAAAATATTTTTTTTGCCAAATATTCAAAAATTAATCCACTTGCACTCACAAAACGAGGTAACAATAATGATTTTTGTATATTTTTATTGTTCTTATTTGTTATACTAAGGTGAAATAAATAATAGTGTAATTTTCGATTTGCAGTTTTCTTGATGGAAAATTACGATAATTTTCCTATTGTTGATTTCGGAATTTCACTAGAGGATCTTGCATCCTTCGAGAATGTTGTGCCTCCAACTCAAATAGGAAAGCAAGCAATACCATCGTCACGCGCTACAAGTGCATCTATGTCTGTAAGCATCAGAGCAAAGAGATCTAGATTCAGTACATCAGGAGTCTAGGCATATTTTGATAAGAAATCCAAACCAGACGAAAATGGAGTTCAGGTAAGATATGTTGTTTGTAAAATTTGTTATCATGAATTGTCTACAAACACTTCAGGTGGAGCGGAGCACTTGATTAGACATGCTGCAAGATGTAACTCAAGACAGAGATTGATCATGAGGCAGATGCAGCTGCAGTACAACTCTAACAGTACGGTGTGTGGCTGGGACTATAGTCCTGAGGTTGCTCGTGATTCTTTTTGTCGTTTAATTGCTTCACAGGATCAACCTTTAAACTTTGGCGAGTATAATCGTTTGAAAATTACATTACGACTAGGCATAATCCTAGATTTTTTTTACCATTTCTAAATAGACAACAACAAGAGATCTTGTTAAATACTATAATGATTGTCGTACTAAATTAAAAGAACTCTTTAGTACATGTACATTTTCGGTGGCTTTGACCTCGTACATATAAATTGGTCGGGTTAATGATGATTATCTTAGTATAGTTACTCATTATGTTAACGTCAACTGAAAAATGGAAAAAAGAATTATAGGGTTTAAACTAATTGATGTAGCACACATGGGGTGAGAAATATTACGGATTGTTTATCAAAGTTGTGGTAGATTTTAGTCTTACAAATATTTTTTTGCAATAACTTTTGACAATGTCGCCGCAAACTCTAGGGCAGTGGGTATTCTCGCTCTGTTATTTAGTACATACGCTGAATCCTTCTTGCTACATCAACGATGCGCCTTTCATATTATTAATCTTAATAGTAAAATGTGGTTTAAAGAGGTTGGAACCGTAAATCTTTCTGTGATGCAATATCTTTCCTAAATCATTCTAACAAATAAATAGGAGCGTATAAGAACTTTTGCATTGCAATGAATGTACGTTCAAGAAAATTTGGTTTGTATATGCTAGTAAGATTGAACTCAATTACATGATTCTTAAGAACCTTTTACCATATAAGAGCACATTTTCTATTTTTATTCACACGCACTATCACAACCATGACGGTAATGCACTATCGACTAAGCATCATTTATTTGTTGCTGAGAAGTTACTATTGTTTTTTTAAAAAAAATTATGATTCCACTGTTGCTTTATCCGTAGTGTATTTTTTAATATCTCCTTTAATTGTGCATAATATTCTTGAAATTGATAGTCACTCGAAGGCTCATGAAAATAAAATAGTATTACGAGAGGCTATCACTGCTATGAAAATAAACATTTGAAATATTGGAAAGATATCTCATTCCTATATGCATTTGCATTTATTTTAGATACTAGAGCTAAACTCTGAGGATTCGCTAGTGTTCTTCAACTTCTAAGTGATGCTACATGCTAGATTATTCTATCTTTCAGATGTTTATACTATTTTTTTTGGTGTTTATCAAAAGTACAAACTAAAATTTCAGGGAGTTAGCTTGCAACAACCTTCAGTACCACTCACCACAGGTAAGAAGAGCGTGGGGCAAAATATGGGGTACATGTTCTTCCTTGAGGAATTAAGGTTCTACAACGTCAAGTTCTGAAGCAAAACACAACACCCACCATGGCAACGGGGAGATATCCACCTATCTAAATAGTGATACCGTTAATTACCAGGAAGAGCACTTTGAAAATTTAAAATGGTGGCATGATCGTATGGTAAGTGTTATCCATATTAGCACGAGATGTGTTAATTGTTCCTAGCTTGACGATTTCTTCCGAGTCTGCTTTTAGTCTTTTTGGAATATTATTAGAGAAATCAAAAGTAAGTCTCACTGGTGAGATGGTGAAGATACTTATAACTGTGAAAAACTGAGAACAAGCTGATGCACGATATCAATATTTTGTAGAAAATCCAAAGTTTGGGGGACGTGTTCAAAAATGTTTACCTAGAATAGACAATGCCACTTAGAACATCGATGTATAAAAGCAGATATATAGGTTGTACTATTTTTTGCCAAGGTTGATGAGGACATCCCTACTATGGATACAGCCACGCCTACACACACAACTCATCCACAACCAATACAAGGACCTCTTACTCGAGCTCGTACTCGCCAACTTAATTACCAGGTGAATTCGTTCCTATGTTTATATATTACTGCGAATGAACCGCTACCTAATACAAGTGATTTAATTGTGCTTAGGAACATGGGAATGAACCAATGAGAGGCTTGTGGAGTCATGGATATGCATGGAAGGTATAATAGAGGTCACCACGTCACTTTGGGTCCATGTCAAGCAAGAATTCGAGTTGGGCTCGTTCTGGATTCGAATTCAGACTGCTGCGATAGTACTAAGTTCAAACGGTCATAACTTCTTCATACAGACTCCGTTTGGGGCGATTATGGACTTCATGAAAATCTTATCAAGTCTACTTTCCAACGAATCTAAGATTATCATCAAACTCCATCCGAGCCGTCCACAATCGTCAAAAGGGTCCACATCAGTTTCTGAGTCTCAGTCAAAATGGTGTTGCGCCTCCTCCACTTGGGCCCATGGGCCTTGTAACCCTAGGGGCGTGCGTCCACTTCGCTTGCCACCACCCCTGGTCGTCTCCCTATATAGGAGCCACCGTCTCCTTTAGCTAGAACAGGGGATTTCGTTTGATTAGTTTCTCCATTGTGAAAACTCTCGTTCTTCGCTTGTGTCGACTAGACCAACCGTAAAGGATCTCTGCGGAATCCCACCTTTTGAACTCAACCATATATTTGTAATTCAGATTGTGTTTCACCTCGTTCTTGCTTGTTCTTCGATTGTTTGCAGGAATTGATCCTCGTAATCAGGTCAACCGGGTCTTTGGCATGGTTGATAACGACTTGGTGGTTAGTTCAGTGATTGCTTGGTTCGTGCGTGCTGCGTTCGTAGTCTGGATCGTGAGAGTTGACCGTCATCCAATCGAAATTTACCCCTCTCATCGAAAGATCGGGACAACATGAAACATAAAAGGTTTTCTCATATTGATTTTTTACTTGGTAAAGTTTTTAACGAGACAACCATTGAAACATTAATAAAGCTTGTTATTATATTTTCAATATATTTATCTTTTTTATGGGTATATAATTCTTTTTAAAAAATTAATTTATATTTTTAATTCTATATATTGTTCTGAATTTTTTTTGTAAATTTGTAAATTTTTCGGACCGAGATGAGCTAAACAGGTCAACCCTGGACCGTCGGGCTAATCGTGCTTGGGCCGGCATGACACGCCCGTGAGCTTAGCATGTTGTGCCTTGGTGGGGGGAGGGGTCCAAATGTTATTGCTTCTAATATTTTTCTACTCAAATAACAATTAATATGGTTCTTTGTTTTTTATTATCATTTTAGCAAAATCTTTTTTAAAAGTGTAGTTGGCGCAATTGGATGTAATATGGACTCAGGTATGCCACTGTCTCTGTTATGAATTTAGGACGAGAGACGACGGGAATACATCGTGCATTTGTTTCTTTATAACAGAATTATGTTTTTTAAAATTAGGAGCTTAAATTTTATTACTTAAGAGCAAGATTACTCAAAGGAGGTAGACACGAACAAAAAAAAAATCTGGCACTTGGTTAAGCCGTACGCACCCTTGACTATCAACAGAAGCTTGTTTCGCACACAATTGAGCAGCAAGGTAAAGCTTGGCTTCGCGCAAAACACAGCCGGAACAAAATCATGTATTTTGCTGGCATTCTTTTTGTACCATTTAGCCCCTGAAAGGCTGAAAAGTATAAACGTTAAAATGATGATGGTACGTGTTGGCTCCTGCAATTTTACACCATTGGGCAAAATAACGTTGACTAGCAACCCTTTTATTGATTCAATCAAATATGGTTAGCAGTTCATACCAATGGACGGTGGGATAGAGACGGCTCGATGATCACATTGATTTGGAAGACTCGGTAGGTTGTTCCCGATTTATGGAAAATGGGAAATCGAGCGAATTAATTGGCACTCGTTGCTGGTATTTAGTCCAAATTTATGATTCCTTGAATTCTCTCCCTACACACTTCAAGTTCGAAGTACCAGAGCGTAGCAGCACTCCGTATCAATTTATTCGACTCGTTCTGCACCTGCAGGTTAGGAACGTACGTTTGGAAAATTGCTTCCCGCGGTTAAAAACGTCGTGGAGAGGAATAGTAGGCAGTAAACGAGCGTCCCGTCGTGTCCGGTAAAAAGAAATAAAAATTCCCTGGGAGGAAACGCGACATTGGGTGCATCTAGCGGGAGAAAAAACGGATAGCGTTAATTCCTGTGGCCACATTCCGTCTTGACTTGTGTGTGGGGGTTGTTTAAAGTTTTCGGAGTTGTTGATGTTGTCGATAAAGACTTAAGAAGTAGATGCTGTCAATGAAGACTCTGAAGAAGTAGTTTTTCCAGTCAGGTCGGCCAGTGGACTTACTGACTCGGCCGATCAGACCGCCACATGTGACTGGTTTGACTGCCAACCCACGGCCGATTAGATTGTCGGCCACCGGCCAGTCCAACCGCCCACAGGGCTAGTCAGACCGCCAATAGCCTGTCAGCAAAAACTTTCCGAAAACGAAGGTTTCTCTAAATACTTTGACACTATTGTTAATTATTCAATGCACTAAGATTATAATCATCTAGCTAAAATCTCCACAGTATTGTTTGCGGGAGCCGCTTCCTTCTTTATTTTTCTTGACTTGTGGTTTGTCAATAATCTATAGGTTTCGTGATTATTAGTTGATGGGCCTTGTTATGAAAAATCTGAATTGTACCTCTCCTGATTAAGCACTATGTAAAAGTGGTATATAAATATATAATAAGCAGAGCAACTGGCTGCAAATTTAAAGTTTGTTAGTTCCAAACTAGCGTAGATAAGAGCCCGACAGGCATGGTACCTTGGAAAAGCCACAAAACCTGAAGAAATCTGATATCAGTTTTTGCTAACACCATGGTTACCAATACGCTTCTACCTATGGTTTGCAATCATACTCCCGATTTGGAAGGCGAGAATTCTACCAGATTCATGTAAGACTTGCAACGCTTCCTAGAAAATATTGAATAAAAGTCTATTTTACGGTCGAACTTTTGTTTGAGTCCGAGAATCAACCAAATATTCTACAACCGAGCATTTGATACCCAGCTGATAGGAAATTGATAGTACTGGTGTTGATGGGCTCAAGATTGAGGTGATCATCGAGGGGACGGCTTCACTCCAAAGTCTACTAACCCAGTTGCCCATTTGGCCCATCGGATGGACACGGCACCACTGACTTCGGATTGAAAATAAAAATTTTAAAAAAAATATCAATTTGATTTCAATACAGATTCTTAAGTAAAATTCTCAAATAAATATAACTTGGAAAAAATTAGCAATCGGATATGTATACGAATTCCAACAAAAAATAAAATTAGCTATTTGGTTTCGATAAAAATTCCAAAGTAAAATCTATAAATAACGGTAACTAGGAAAAAAAACTAAAGAAAAAATAGCAATTGGATATGTATACAAATTCAATTCAAGAGGACTTGAGATTTGGGGGAAAAAATAAAAATAAAATTTACAATTTGATTTCCATACAAATTCCAAAGCAAAATCCATAAATAACTAAAAATCAAAATAAATAAAATAAAATTTGAAATTAGATTTGTATATGAGTTCCAATGAAAACAACTAAAATATTAAATAAAAATAAAAGTTGTAACAAGGATATCACAAATGGTATCAAAAGGAAACCATGAAAGAGTGCAATGTCGTCGATCTATACTGCAAGAAGGCATTGACCCACGGAGAAGCAAAGAGTTGTGGGCGAGGGTGGGGTAGGGTCGGAGGGGGGGGGTTAGGACAATATCGTGTTACTCGTCGGAGCCGTTGAAGTAAAAGGCAACAATCGAAAGAGCCAAGGGCCACGACAACGAGTGGTGAGCATCAGCGTTGTTGAAGAAGTCAATGGCAAAAGAAGCTCGATGATGGGGAATCCTTGGTAGAGAGGACATGAAGCTTTGCATTAATGATGTGTTATCGATAATATGAGCCTATCGGTAGTTAGGAGCGTGGCATCGCTGGTGAGGGGCGCGACGTCACCAACGATGACGGAAGATTCTCTATATCGTTAGACATCGACTAAAAGAGACATGGCGACATCAGTGAAGATAGGAGGTCACTGCAGTTAGTGAATAAACAACAACGTTGAGTTGGCCAACGTAAAAAAAGAGGAGAGACGAACAAGAGAGAAGAGGACATTGAATACATATAACATTTTGCATGTGTATATATATGCATGCATCCATATGAATAGAATCATGGGCGTACGGAAGCAGAGGAGCAAAGAGCTCGAAGTAGAGATGACAGAATCATAGGGAATAGGCTTGGAGCCACCAGATAGAGCGTGACAGGTGTTCCCGGTAGGGATTGGCGATGGTTGCACATGTATGTGTGTTTGATGTCGCAATGGCCAACATTAAGAAATAATTAGAGAGAAGTACAAGATAACTATGTGGTAGAGTATTGCATTGAAAGAGGTAGCAGCTAGAGAGATCAATTAAGAATTGGGCTTGTTGTTGGAGGTTGAAGAAAAAAAAACTGTGATGGCGAGAAGGATTAGAAGATACATGGTTCAGTGGAGTAGCCGGCGTATGAGGGTAGATAAGTTCAAGGTATGTCACCGATGGTGCACCGGTGTATGTGTGAGAAGGTACTATAATGCTATATAAACTAATAAGATAATTTGTTGAACACACATCAACCTATTGCTTGAGATTAAATAGATGTACGAGTGCACACATAGATTTATGAAAAGAGTAACCAATACAGGAAGGATAGGGGCATGCAACTACATAATTTATGCATTATGGAGATTTGTTATGTTTCTAAGAATCATAACAATTTATTATGCTCTTCTTGTAAAAAAGAATTTATTGTGCTCAATGATTTTCTTCCATCAAAACTCATAGTTCAATTACGTTTCTCAAATTGTATTTTACTTCAAGCTTCTATTATCATTTCCAATATTTCTGATATCTTAAAATCTAACATCTAAATATATTCTCAAACATCTAAGTTATATAATATAATACTATGTAGATTTCATGGGGATATATTCCAGATCTTAGGATGATGTGATAATGGGCAATGGCGTTTACGGTTTGTCGTTTCACGTGTTTTCGACAAAGTTACAGGCTTACTGGACAGGGGCGGTCCGACCGGTCCTTGCACGGCGGTCCGACCGGTCCCAAATCGGTCGGACCGGCCATGTGGGGCGGTCGGACCGGCGGTGATCTAAAAGTGTTCAAAACGAGCTGGGCCAAAAATAGGTGTTGTAGGCAAGTGAGGGGATCCCAATGCACTTAGTCTCATAATTTTTGGAGTCTCCAGTAAGAAGTTCTATTGGTTTAAAGTTTCCAGAAGATTTCGGAATTTGAGGGCTTGAATTTCAGCTAAGTCCCAAGGGGCGGTCCGACCGGCTCACAGGGAGCGGTCCGACCGGCCAAGGGGCGGTCCGACCGGCTCACCTGGAGCGGTCGGATCGGTATCCACTTGAACGTCGGCCAACTTCGTGGCGATGTTGATTGGTTAGGTCAAGTACATGGGTTCCATGGCATATGTTTTGCATGATGCATGTTTTGACTAACATGGGTCAAGTTTTGAAGAACTTGTTCCCGAATACATGTTTGCTTGTCTATGGTTGTGCAGGTTGCTTGGTGGTCAACGACGGTCAACGGTGAGGAGGATCGGGACTAGACTTGGAGAGTTGAGGTTCAGAACGATCGACGATGCCGGGTGAGGTTAATGACTCAAGCGTGACACAAGATGGACAAGGGTGACCTATTGGCAAATCCATGACCATGGTGAAGCGGTTTAGGTCAAAAGGTTAAAGACAGCGCTTTGCGAAGCGTGCGTGTGTGACCCGTTTGTTAGTGGGCCTTAACGGGAGCCCAATTGAGTCAAACCCTAGGAGTTCTAGGCCTCCACTATAAATAGGAGGAGGTGGTGGCTGCACCCCTCTCTCTCGCCTTTTTATGTTTCAAAACCCTAATTGTCTTTAGGGGAGTTGAGGTGGAGGCTAGGGCTTTTCATGGTTTGAGGAAAATTTCGTGATCTTGGATTGACCACTGATCCATGATGGCGTGGGTGTAATCCAGCAACGATCTCGTTATCAATCTATGCAAGGTTTGCTTGAGATAAGTCTCTTTTCGTTCTTGCTTTCAATTTGGTGATTTTAGGGCTTCCTTTGATCCGCGAGTTTGTGATTGATTCTTTCACGTGAATTAGCTTGCTGTGATATGTGTGAATCTATCTAGCATCATCTTGATCATCAATCTCTCACGAACAAGCATTAGGATCAAGTTTTCGTTCTTGCCCGGTTTTAGACCTTCTGTTAATCAATTGACAATTGCTCAAGATCGTTCCAAGAATTATCATAATATTCGATTGGAATAGGTCCTCAATAGCATAGAGAAGGTGTGTACAAAGTTTCGTGAAGTTTGGAGTTGAGAATCAAAAGTTAGACCTAATTGCAACTTCGTCATCGGGCCGCTTTTATCTTACAGCTCCTGCCACGGCCGACCGCCCCACACCGAGGTCGACCGATTTGGTGCCGGTCCGACCGCCCCACACCGAGGTCGACCGATTTAGTACCGGCCGATCGCCAAGATAATGAATCGACCGCCGATCTCTGTTAGTTTTGATTCTTACTGATTTTTGTCACATTGCTTAGGGGTTTAATTGGATTCAATACTAGTCTTCCGCCGTACTGGTATATTGATCTTCATAGCTTTCTAATAGCTACTGGAGTAAAATTGTATTGAGTTCATAATTTGTGAAAAAGTGAGCGTGCTCCTATTCACCCCCCCCCCCCCTCTAGTCGCCTTTACGGTCCAACATACTATAAACTTTGAAACAAATCTAGCTGTACAAATGCGCGAACTAGCCACTAGTTCTTTGGAAGAAACAAAAACTTGAAGTGGGGATAGGAATGTTGTTCCAAAAGGGTCTTTTTGGTCATTTCTCAGTTTGAGAAAAGAAAAGAAATAGAAAAAGGAAAAGTTTAGGAGGGGCCCACCTAGCAAGGGGGGAAAGGAAAAGAGATAAGGTCTGGAAGACCTTGACCGAGCAAAGCACAGGGAAGGGGAGGAAGATCCTCATCCCTCTGGCGACGGTGCATGCAAGAGCTGGCTTGGCTTGGGCGGTGAGTGGCGAGATTTTTGCGCAGGCCGTTGGCTCGGTTGAGACCTTCTTATTCTCCTCTAAAGGCTCCATCCAGTGGCTGGTTCCTTGACCCGAAAAAGATTGTGAGTTTCCCCAATTTTTGGTGTGTTCTTCCTCCCAATTTGGTCTCTTAATTTTGGGGATTCTGGGCCTCCGGCGTTGCCGTGTGTGACTCAGGGCCGACGGTGGTGAGCTCCGGTCCTCTTGGTGTGTGCATCTGGCTGGTTCCTTGTGTCATCTCCTGTCTGTGTTGGTGCTATGCTTGGAACCCGGTAATTTGTGCGCACGGGTGACTTGGCTTTGGTCTTCTATGGACTGATCTTGGGAAGGAAAGTGAACTTCGGTTTGACTGTTGATCTTTGATGCTTGTGGATGCACTCGGCTAGTGCATTACAGTGGGTTCTTGAGCGGCATATCTCCTGTACCTCGGCTTTGTTGTTTAGTGTGTCCTGAATAGCGAAGAGTGGCATTGTCGTCAACCTTGTCTATATTACGCGGCATAGCTAGGCGCTAGGTTTTCTGAAACAACGTCTATTGGCGTGCCTTGTCTGGTTCATCTCAGTAGCTTTGAGTGCTATTTGCTCTGTGAGTACACCTATTATTCATTTCACTTTGCATTTATATATGTGTTGTGCTAGTTGAAATATTTGATTTGAGACTGGATTGATTATTGTAACTAGTATTGGGAGATATATTGCAAAGAAATTTTTATGTGGGCTTGCCTTTCTACTCTAAGATGATAATGGTCTAATACTGAAATTGAACTAATAATCAATTCATATTTGAGCTCTACTTTGTTACTTACTGCTGTTAGCTTGATCTCTTGTCATGCTGTTACTTTCGGCTGGAACTAGTTGTTTTAGAACTTCTGGATCAGGTGGTCACTAGCAGTTATGCTAGCATTCTCCTTTGTTATCCAAGTATATGTATTGCTAATATTGTTATTTGTATTCAGTTTCACTTGGAGTCATCAAGTTCAGTTGTTAATTTGATGTTCTGTGTGTGACCATTTGTAGTTCCCTGTTTGACCGAAAGTATATGTTATGGTCTTTTGATCTTGAGGTCATTTGACAGTATAGTAAAGCATTGGTTAGAGCTCAAATTTTGAATCTGTATTGTCATGTTTAATTAATGAAGAGTATAGACTAAAGTATTGAGAAGGTAAAGGTTAAAATCTTATGCAACTCTACATCTGAGTGCAATATCAAAATATCTAATCTTAGCTTTATACTGATTTTATTTGTGCACATGTTGTATGAGTTGAGCACATTGTTATGTTTAGATGACTTGGAAGAATTACATGATTATATGTTAATTTGGTCATTTAAATTATGCTGGAATTATGATCTAATGTTATTTAAATTTGCTAGAATTAATTCTGAAAGTTTGCTAAAACCGCATTTTTTTACAACAATTCAGAAAACCTATATTTCAAGAAATAGCTTCATCGTGAGATATCGTTAAGCCAGAAGTGTTTGATGATGCCAACTTCAAACATTGGCATGCTAAAACCAAGTTATAGCTGACTGACCTCAGACTCTTCTGGATCAATTCAACTCCTCTAATGTTCCCTTTGGAAACCACTGAAATGACGCGGTGGGAGGATGCGAACAACTTGGTCTTAGCTCGGTTGTTAGCAGTCTTATCCAATCGGTTGTTCGACGTATATGTCAATTTCACTAATGCCAAACAACCCTGGGGCGAATTAGATAAGAAGTATTCTGAAGGGGTTGGTAACGAGTCCTTTATTACTACTGCATACTTGAACTACAAGATGGTAGAGGGACGGTCGGTGATGGAGCAGCTCCACGAGCTTCAACTCCATGTACGTGATCTTAATCAGTACAACTATCTCCTACCAAAGAGTTTTCAAGTTAATGTCATTTTAGCTAAGTTACTGCCCTCGTGGCGTGACTTTGTGACCGCCCAACCACATATAAAGGAGCGCTTGACACTCAATGAGCTGTCAGCAGCTATCAATGTCAAAGAGCGGGCAAGCGCTGGTGGTAGCAGAGGTAAGGCTCAAGTCCAAACTCATCTAGTAGAGATCAAGAGTGCTGCTGGTTCTGGGAATCAGAAAGTCAAGAATCAGCCCAAGATCAAGTTGTAAGGGAATAAGATGAAAAAGAAGGAGGACATTGTCTGCTTGGTGTGCGGAGTGGATAGTCATAAAGCCAATCATTGCCGCAATTGGAAAGGCAAGGGTCCTTCTCCTGCTCAGCACAATGGCCGAAAGGCCAAGGTTAGTGTCGTTCGGGATAATCACAGTTCTGAAGGGTATGTACCTATAGCCTTAATGGCAAGTCCATCAATTGTTTGGTGGATTGATACAGGTGCTACTAAACATATATGTGCTAATCTATCATGTTTCTCTTCTTTCCAGGGTATAGGTGGTGGATCCGTCCTGATGGGTAACGAAGCTGCTGCTACAACACGAGGGATTGGACAGGTGGCAAAACACTCATTCTGAGAGACGTACTGTATGTGCCTACGATGACCCACAATCTCATTAGCGGGTTGATGATATGTAGGCAAGGAATAAAGCTTGTTTTTTAGTCTAATAAAGTCATATTGACCAAATTTAGTACTTTTATGGGCAAAAGCTATGATAGCGGAAGCATGTTCCGCTTATCTATTCTTGATTCGAATCATGTAAACATTTTTAATGTTTCTCATTGTAATAAATTACATGATGTTTGATATTCACGTTTGTGTCATGTTAACTTTGTAGCTATTGTGCGGTTAAGCAAAATGAATTTAATTCCAATCTATAATTATTGAAAGGGTTCAAAGTGTGAAGTGTGTGTGGAAGCAAAGCAACCCCGAAAACGTTTTCATAGCGTTGAAGGGTGAAACACCTCTCCATTTGAGCTAATTCATTTTGATCTTTGTGAGATGAATGGAATTTTAACTAAAGGTGGCAAAAGATATTTCTTAACTCTCATAGATAATGCCACTAGGTATTGTTATATCTACTTACTTAAGTCGAAAGATGAAGCATTAGAACACTTTAAAATCTTTAAAGCCGAAATTGAAAATCAAATAGAAAAGAAAATCAAACAGTTAAGGTCGGACCGAGGCTGTGAGTACGTCTCTTTTGAATTCTCTCAATTTTGTGAAGAAAGTGGAATAATTCATGAAGTTACTCCCCCCTATTCACCCCAATCGAATGGAATAGCCGAAAGAAAGAACTGAACTCTTTGTAACTTGGTTAATGCCATGTTATAAAGTTCAGGTATGTCAGTCTATTGGTGGGGTGAAGCAGTTCTCACAGCTAATTATGTTCTAAATAGGGTGCCACCTCGCAATCAAGAGGAAACACCTTATGAAGGATGGAAGGGGAGAAAACCTAACTTGTCTTTTCTTCGAACTTGGGGATGCCTTGCAAAAGTGCATGTGTCATTACCGAAGAAAAGAAAGCTTGGTCCTAAAACCGTTGATTGTGTCTTTCTAGGGTATACTAAAAATAGCACGACTTATAGATTTTTAATGGTCAAATCCGAGGTGAGTGACATCGCTACTAATGTAATGATGGAATCTCGTAATGCGACATTTTTTGAACATGTGTTTTCCATGAGACCAAATAAAGTCATTGACTCTAATGGTTCGAATGAACACTCTATTTTTCCTAGTGTGGATAACATCACTCCAGAATTAGAGTTGAGGAGTAAGAAGCAGAGGACTGAAAAGTCTTTGGGCGATGACTATGTCACCTATGTCGTGGATGATGAACCACGAACCCTTTCAAAGGCAGAGAAATCCCCGGATGTGGATTACTGAAAGGAAGGAGTCTGTAACGAGATGGTTTCCATCATAGCTAACGGAACGTGGGAGATTATGCCCCCCATCTGGATTCAAGCTAGTGGACTGCAAATGGATCTTTAAAAGAAAGCGTAGACCTAATGGTACTATAGAAAAGTACAAGGCCCGTTTATTCGCTAAAGGTTTCATGCAAAAAGAGGGTGAAGACTATTTTGATACATACTCTCCTGAGGCTCGTTTACCCATAATTCGGGTGCTTTTAGCATTAGTTGCTGCATATAAACTCCAAGTACATCAAATGGATGTAAAGACCGTTTTCCTAAATGGAGAGTTGGATGAGAAGATTTATATGCAACAACCTGATAGTTTTTGTGGTTGAAGGGCAAGAGAGGAAAGTATGTCGATTGATTAAATCCTTGTATTGTTTAAAGCAAGCTCCCAAGCAATGACATGAGAAATTCGATAGTACTATGACCTCGGTCGGCTTTTGTGTGAACAAAGCCGATAAATATGTCTACTATCGGTTTAGTGGGGGTAATGTGTAATTCTATGTCTTTACGTAGATGACATATTGCTTTTTGGGACCAACATAGATGTAATCAATATAACAAAGTCTTTCCTCTCCCAGAATTTTAATATGAAAGATCTGGGTGGAACTGATGTTATCTTAAACATCAAGCTTACCAAGGGTGAGAATGAGATTACTCTTTCACAATCCCATTATGTAGACAAGGTCTTATCTAGATTTGGATTCATGGACTGTAAATCAGCAACCACACCCTATGATCCAAATGCTAAGCTTCATAAAAACACTGGACATGGAAAGGACCAGCTTAAATATTATCAAATTATAGGATCCTTATTGTATCTAACTAGTGCAACGGGGCCTGACATCTCATATGTTGTAAGCAGATTGAGTTGTTATATGTCCAATCCAGGAGATGATCATTGGATAGCACTAGAGAGGGTACTTAGATACCTAAAGGGGACCTCTAACTTCAGAATACATTATTCGAACCATCCGCAGTCTTGGAAGGATTCAGTGACTGTAACTGGATCAGTGACTTGGATGACATGAAGGCTATGAGTGGCTATATATTCACTCTAGCATGTGGGGCTGTTTTGTGGAAGTCTTCCAAACAGACTATCCTTACACGGTCCCAGATGCTCAATGTCTCCAAACAGTAATTGTAGCTCATGAGTCTCTGCAACTATCGACTTAGCATCTTTCATGATGTAGTCGAATAATTGCTCGCACATATAGAGCCAACGACCAGCCTCAGCTTCGGCATATTTGTGCTCGGGTGTATCCCACAACTCTATGGCGGACTTGAGGTCTATGTACACATCATAGAGTTAGTCGGCTACTATGGTCAGTATGCATCCAAAGGTGTTGTTGTTATCTGTGTCAAACTTCATGGTCTATTCAATCGTAAATGGATACTGTGGTCGGATCACCCACCACAGCCCCAAAGACATAAGCCAAAACTTGACCCTTGTCTACCATCTACGAAAGTTCTGATCAGAAAACCTTCCAGGTTTCATAACATCACAAGCATCAGTCATTGCTAAATCACAAAAAATTTCCACAACAAGGTGTCTGGATTGTTGGAAATATGGACAATATTTTAATTCCAGATTTGATTATGAGGCAAAGATTACAGATAACTAGACATACATAAATCGATACTAATAGCAGGCAACTCATTGCACTTCTAAACATACTCAACCAAATGATTATAGAAGAAAATTGGTCATACAACTAACATTCCAAATGGCCATACGCTGGTCTATGCCTTCGACTACAATGGTCTATGACTTCGACCAGATTATTTCGACCATACTGGTCTAGACCTTCGACCATATTGGTCTTTGGCTTCGACTAGATTATTTCGACCATACTGGTCTAGGCCTTTGACTACACTGGTCTATGGGTTCGATCAGATTATTTTGAGCATACTGGTCTAGGCCTTCGACCCTACTAGTCTAAGGCTTCGACCAGCCTGGTCTGATACTTCGACAACCTTAGTCTAAGACTTCAACCACACTGGTTTAAGACTTTTGGTCTAAGACTTCGACCACTCTGGTATAAGACTTCGACTACACTGGTATAAGAATTTGCATGCTTTGAAATTTTAGGAATGAATAGGTTTTCACACGTATGTGCCCAATTCTCACAAATTTGGTCATTTAAATTATGCTGAAATTATACTATAATATTGTTAAAATTTGTTAAAATTAATTTTAAAAATTTGCTAAAACCACATTTTTTACAACGAGGAATGTTGTCCCCAGATGGCCTGGTTCCAACAATCCTTTTGCATAGAATCAGCGTATCAAATTCGGGCAGACAGTCGCTAACACGTGGGACCTTGTCACATATCATACGTCGTCGACAGAAATTTCATGTGTTGTTGCTGTGGTTAGGTTACTGGAAGTTGGAAGAGCACAGAAGCCACTGCTCTTTTCACAAATACTCGAGCGAGCTCGAGGTGAGCGTCGCATATCACCTCATTGTCATTAACCTAAAAAAAATTCACTATCTGTATCAGTCTATATAACAGATTAACAGCTAGTTTTGTGATTACAACGCGTAAGTGCGTAACATCTGCCAAAGTTACCGCTACGGCTCAGTACTGTACTGTACTGCCGTGTGCTTATCTATACCCGTGCTTGCTCCTGTACTTCGAAATCTATGCGCATGAAAGGTTGTATTCTAATCCTTGTCGCGGTGTTGGTTTGTCAGCGCAAGATTTGCAGTGGAATGGCATGGCATCTCTGGTCTGGATCTTGCAGGGTATCTCTGGAGTAGCTGCTGCTTAATTTTGGCAATGCCACTCTGACGCAAGTGACAGGTACATCTCAAAACATCTTTTTTCTAATTGGTACGCCAACCTTGGCATGCAATTCCCTTCTCTCTCCGATCAAAGCAGAGCAGAAGGGACGTTATCAAAATCATGAGAGAGATCCATGCTACCAAGTCTTGATGCAAAAGACCTGTAGAAGTTTGACAAGGACTTGCGACATAATTCAGTCATTCCCATGCATCAATGGCAACGAATGGTAGTCAGTTATGCAGCATAGTCCACACAATAGAAAGGGTGGAGGAGACCATGTGAAGAGTAAAAGTATGGAGGGAAGCCTGAAGGATGGCAAAGGGGAGTTCAATCTGGGATTAAAGGTTTCGCGGCATTGCTAGAGATGGGGTCGTATGCATGTCCTTGTGTACACTCCAAAAAGAGCGAAAGCTAGTTAGTAAGACAGACTGCGACCACATGCCAAACATTGTAATCTGTAACTCCATTATCAAAACATAAAAAATTCTTATGCCCTAAAGGCCATATGTATGGCTGTACCATTTGGTATTTCATCTTGTGTGTCATGATTTTGTTTTGTTTTGTTTTCTCATTATATTGGAGGATTGGATTCGAGCAGGGAGAAGCATTAGCATGCCGATTAACCGATATATTTGCTAAATGGATATGAAATACAACCCATATAGCCTAATGTTCCCCAAATATGCCACGCACATGGTGTCCATATGGCTGGCTCCATCAAAAGGAGAAACGAGACCATGGCCGACGACCCAGCCAGGATCTCCTAGGATTGGTGCTGTAGTGCCAAAGTGCCAGCAGACAAGGCCCAGAGAGCATTCCAAACCCCTTTAGCTTCTTCCTCTTTTTATTAGTCCCGTTGAAGATCTAGTGTCGATCTTACAAATAATTGTTTAGAGTTCTTTCTATCAAATAGATTCACATGTGAAAAAAAACACGAGGATTTATACAGATTCAGACTTTCTTCTGATAAAATAATAACCCTACTATTGTATTCTTGTATTCAGTATGCTCGTTACAATCGGAATAAATCACTCAAACTAAGTCTCAATGATCCCTTACGGCTAACCCCGATCACCTCGTCCCTCTATCATTTGACTTCACCCTTATATAGTGTGTGAAGCGGTGACAATTACTCCATGCCAAGAGATGCCTTAACGCCTTATGAAATGCACACGTTGATGGTAGTTACTGTCAAAGAAAACTGCACCCCACGTCAGCTGGCAGTTACATCAATGACAGATGCATAGTACATACAATTATTTTATAGAATAATTGTGTATACTAACTGCTATGTGTATTAACACAGCGTATAAGAGTCCCTAATCGATTGGGCCCACATATCTGTAGGTTTTATCGGTTACAGGGTGGTCGTAACCGATCTGATCATAGAAAGTCTTATGACCACAATGTGGTCGTAGAAAGTCTTACGAACAGGGGGATAGTCGTAGAAAGGCTTACGATCACTCAGTTAAGCTTCTCCCTTATAAATGATAAGGGGTATACTTGTGAGTAATATTAAGATATTGCTATCTATAATATCAATTATAGATAAACAGTAAATTGAGTATTATAGCGGTCGAGTCCCCTTCGCACCATCTCAATTATTACCATAGATTATCCAACTGACTAATATCCGGTTCGTCTATCTATAGGTTGGGGGTTCCCTGGTCGAACTATCTGCTAGCTAAATTATTTGTGGATTTTCCTGAATTCGGTGTTTGCGACCTATCTACTTCCTGCATTGTTGGAGAGCTGCACAAGCCACTTCACCTGCTATCTCAGACCAGAACAAAATTCAAGATTGCTGAAGCTAAAAACGGAAAGAAGTAGCCTGATTGTCTCCTTGGATAATTAGACAGTGTCAAGTTGTTACAATGGGCATACATGTAGCTAGCTAGCACACCGCAGGAAGGCCCAAATGATGCACCAGGTGCCCATCTCCTTCCTGCCTTGGGAGCGCAGGCCTTGCTTTTGCGGATGCCCTTTGCATAGATGCGAGAGAAAGGCCTCTATGTAAAGCAGGAAAGAACACACCCCAAATGTGATGTGCTCTCAAGGACAAAAGGGCAGTGGAGATCCATTCATTGGCCTAGAAGCTTTTGCCCTGCTTTGCCTCCATGTCCCTGTGCCGGCCGGGGTCACTCCGTTGTGTTCATGTTCGCGAGTCGTACAACATGGGTTAGTCCTGTACTCCTATGACTTCGAAAATTACAGTACAACATCCATGCAGCACCATACCGCACTCGGATCGAAAGGGATGAGAAGTCCAAGGATTAGCCCTCCGTATGCGTTGCATCTCACTGCACATTCCTAGTACATTGCATCACATTGCACATTAGTCCTCCGCATGAGACAAGCCTACGAAACAAAAATCGAACCACATTTTGCCATCCAAAATCATACGTAAATAGAAGAGGAGCACGGTGAAAACGTGAAATGCAATGGAAGAATCTTGGTGTCGATGATTGGGACACGGAATCCCTAACGAGCTTATCCGGAAAAATAATATGAGAACACAATGTAAACGAATACATTTATTGCCATGGGCACAATGAATATATAAGAATACTATGAGAAAGCTACAAAATGGATTGATCTAATGATCTTAATGGTATGAAGATGTTAAATGATGATTTTTATAGAATACATAGGCTACCCCTTTTATAGCTATTGCGGGGTGACATTTAATATCGCTAAAGGCACATCTTATCTTCACGCTTGTTCCTCTATTGAGTCTTAAACCGTCACGTCTCTTAACCAACATTCGTAAGTTACTAGATACACCAATAACCACTCTCACGTGAGTCACGTGGAAAACTGTCATGTCTCCCGACCAGTTTGCTGGCCAGAGATAGCCCAAAACCGTATAGTTGGTCATATAGTGTCCATGATACCAGTTTGGCCATAGTTAATGGGATTAGACTTCCTTCAAACACCAGTCGTATGTTCATAACCGTTATAAAGTAGGCCTATGATATGTGGGCCTGCATTGACAGAGACTCTGACTTTGACCAAAAAGGTTGGCCTAGTCAAGAATCCTAGTCACTCGGAGAAAATATTCCTTTCTCTATTTCTTGCAAAACTACTGATCGACAAATTACAATCGATGAATCTAGCTAAATCACAAATCAAAATTGCACAACTCAAAACTGCATTTATTATTCTTTTACATACCTTCTAACTCAGTAACTCCTGTGTCTAGGTGCCTCTGCTTGCCTGCTGCCCGCTGTTGTTGACTTGATTTTCGCCTGGCGCTGCGTACCTGCTTGCCTTGCGCCCTTGCCGGCGCTGCCAACCTTCCTGCCATGCCGCCGTGGGCCGCTCTCGCCACGTGCACGAGACAATCGTTCTACAGTCCGCATGCTGATTACCATGCCATGTGCTCGCAGTCCACTTGCCTTGTGCCGCCGCCAGGGTTCGCTATTGCCTGAGCCGTGAGTCGCTCGATGCTAGTGCGGTGCCTGGTAAATTGGGCCTATGCAATTGGTTGGTGGGGAAGTAAGATAGGGCCATAGGGGATAATTGGTTAGTTGGGCTTGGCCGGTTGGCGTAACAAGGTAAAAAAACAGCTGGTGTGGTTCAAAATAATTTTCTTCAACCTCCAATTTGCGCTGAAGCTAGCAGCCATTGTGTCCAAGAATGAAAGAAGGGGCTAAAGGTACCCACTGCCCGTCTACTCGCATGATCCGTGTTAAGCTCTCGTGTCGAGTTCTGAACATGCTCGATGAAATGAGACGTCTGAACTATATACATGGTTGTGTCAACTAATTAAAATCTCTCTTCAATGAACTGATCAGAGTTGATTACTGATATTGAAAATTGCAATTAGCAAGCCATGCAGCGCACATGCTGTCTGTAACCTTGATCCAGAAATCGATCGAGTGCACGAATGAATGGACCTAGCTAGGCGCCGATCGAGAGTGACAATAGACTCGACCTAGACAGGGATTGTGTGGGGTTGGCTGGAAATCCGCCGACGCGGCCAGGTCGCCGGCGGGCGGGATGCAGGTCAAAAGGTGATCGAATCACACAAAAGCATGCATCCCCGCCGGCCTGCTGCCGGCTGATCCTCTCCATGCGTGCACCGATGCACGCCGAGAACGATATCGATCGATATCGTGTGGTGGCGCTGGCGCATACACGCGCGCGAGATCGATGCCGAGGTGTGGTGTCATGGTGTGGCGCTGTAGAAACGGGAGTAGCGAGGCGAAGAATGAGAGGGCGCCTTGACCTAGACATGGGCAGTGGGCTGTGTCGGACCGGCACGGCACGGGCACAATGGGCCACGGGCTAGGACTGGGCTGTGCCGGTCCAGCCTGGCTAGCACACCGTGCCGGCACGGCACGGAACGAATCGCCTCCGGCGAGCCCAAGCACGGCCCAGAGATACGCTGTGTCGCCGCCGTGCCATGCCGTCCCAAGCATTGGCCCTTGAGCATCTGCAGGCTGTAGCAGGAGGAGCATGAGTCGGCAAGCGTACGGGCGGGTGGCGCAGGAGAGCGAGGTGGTGGAGTCGGCGGAGCCGTACGAGAACTTCCTGGAGTCGATGGAGCAGTCGTGCTGTCGTGCAGATGATGGTGATGGATGGTGGTGGAGAGTGGAGATCGGAGAAGGAGCTCAACTCGCCACGTGGGACGACCTCAACGAGCTCCTCCACCAGTTCCTCTCCCTCAAGGCCTCAAGGCCCTCAACTCGCCACGCCACCACTAGCAACCACTCATCCTCCACGCCTTTGCCGACCTCTGGACTCGCAATGGCCTCTTCTCCCGTCCATCCCCATGTCAGTCGAGGGCTCGAGGTGACGAAGGAGAGGAGACATGGGTGGGAGACGCGGGAGGAGGCCGAAGGGTAGTGGCGGGGCGGCCGTACTGGAGAAGTGGAGACTGGAGAGGGGAGGTGGGGCTATAGGAGGTCCATGGCGGGGCTGCCGCGTTGAGAGGGGCAGTAGCGGAGTGGCCGCGTGGAGAGGGGCAGTAGCGGAGTGGCCACGTGGAGAGGGGAGGAGGGCAGTGGCCGGCCTGGCGGCCGACGGGGCGACCGCGAGGAAAGGGGAGGTGGGGATGGAGCCGTGGAGGAGGAGGAGATGGCCGGGATAGGAGATGGGGAATTGGGGAGGGGGATGATTTAGGAATAAGTATAACCGAAGAAGAAGGTACTCTCAGGAATTGGGGATTTAGGAGGAGAAAGAGGCTTATCGGGGAAGGAGAGAAAAGCAGAGGGAAAGTGGGGAAAAAAGAAAAGTGGTTAGGAAAAAAGATGGGAAATATAAAACAAAATAAAAATTGTTCATAACGCATCAACACATAAATATTCAGGGGAATAAATAAAATTTATTCATTGTTCAGTACGGTACAAATACAAAGTTGCTATCTCGTTATAAACCTTACACCTAGTGTGGGTATCCCTAGTAAGGAAAAAAGTACAACAACTACATACACATAGATAGACTACTTGACGTCGAGATTCTCCAAGTCGACTATCGCCTTCGAGATCTCTAGATCGTCTTTGAGGCATGTAAGTTCCTTGACCATCTTAGGTGTGAGAGACGACCTCCTTGGCTCGATGATCCTCCCTACCGCACTGAAAGTGGCTTCCGATGAGATGGTTGACACCAGAACCACAAGTACATCTCGTGCAAAATGTGACAGCACAGGATAAATACGCTGGTGGTTCTTCCACCACAAGAGGAGGTTGACATCATTGCCATCCATGAAGTCAAGCTCGGTGTCCGCAAAAGATGTGTCGAGGTAGTGGTTGATCTTTACTCATGGATTCCATTGAGATCTGGCCGGCGCACGAGAGGATGAACTGGATGCCAGGCCTTTTAGCTTCTTCCAGACATTGGAAGCGCTCACATTGCGTTGTCCTTGTTTTGATGTTGAGGCAGTTATTCTCGATTGACTTCAGCTGCCAAACTTTTCATAAGACAAATCGAAGACTCGAAAAAGCTCATCATGAATGTGAGTATAAGCCACAGAAAAATGAAAGATCAAATGCCCCCAATTCCCTTATAAGCCACCTTCAGATCTGCTAATTTTCTCTTATGGTCCATAATAGTACCAAAACAAAAGAGATGTGGGATAGCTTGAAAATATTTTAAAAATGTTCTCTGCATTGGTTCAATAATAGGTCTCAGAAGGGCATCGTCTCTGTTTTCCTTGAAAGCGTTAGCAATAGTCCAAAACCACTCGATGACCAAGCAAGAAGTAAGATAGTAAACACCAAATAGCATCATAAAATACTTTCAAAAATTCATGAAAACGACCAGCAACTAGCCAATCTATTTCAATAGCCAACTTCTTACCAGAATTAGTATTGACGAAGAGAGTGATGATGTACTCGTACTACTTGCACTGCTCCAACATAGTATACGTAGAGTTTCACCACACCTTCATGTCCAGGTTGAATTTCCTTAGCCTCTTATTATTGGCCTTGCAGTACTCCTTGAACTAGGCATATCTTGGGTCTGAAACTATAATGAACTGGATAGCATCGCGTATGTTGTCTAGACTAGGTTTCATTACCTGCAAGCCTGCCTGCACAATGAGGTTCAAGATGTGGCACATGCATCTCTGGTGGAGGACGAAACCACCAATGTAGGACTCCAGATGCTGTGTGAGGAACTCCATAGCCGTCGTGTTAGCTGAGGTATTGTTAAAAGTGATGGCAATAATTTTGTTCTCTATTTTAAAATCCTGAATGACTTCTAATATGTGTTGTGTGATGGCCTCTCTGGTGTGTGCCTCATCGATAGACCTGAACCCTATGACTTACTTGCTCAAGTTATAATTGTCATCTAAATAATGTGCAACAACACTAAGATAGCCTGCCATTTGGTGGTATGAAGTCCATATATCAAGGTTAAAGCAAAAGAAAAGGTAACTTTCAGGAAACTTTCTTTCAAACTTGACAGTTTACGTTGGTAGAGATCTACTATGTCTCGCGTAGTTGTACTTCTCCTACTTACGTGTCGGTATTGAGGGCAAAAACCACGTTGGATCATTCTTTCGAAACTAGAGCTTTCGCACGTCCTAATCGGAAGATCCTCAGTAACTATATATCTAGCAATTTCGTCTCTAGCTACCTGAGGGTTGTACATCCATGTACTTACCGAACCATTGGCCCCAAAGTTGATGAGTTTGGATGTTCCCTCCTTACGTCCACCCAGCCGCTATCTTCTTCAAACACGCGGTGAACAAACGAGGGGGGAGTAAATAGAAAGCACAGATAGATTGTTTATGCGGTGAACAAATGAGGAGGGGGAGGGAATTTATAGGGACGAAGAAATGCGAACGTTGTCTCATACTCACATTGTGACACACACAACGTCTCTCTCAGAAACCACAACGTCTCTCGTCCTTCTACCATCTTATCACTGCAAAAGCGCTGAGCCACTAACTACCAACCCAACGTCTCTCATGACTGAGACCACTCAACCTCTCCTCCCACTCCCTAAGCCACTGTGGCACTGACCTCTGCCGCGCTGCCACACTGTCACACTGCCATGCCAACCAACGTCTCTCTACTCGTCCTCTCCTCCCAGTGCTCCCACTCTCTGTCGTCTTCGACGCCTCCCCATTGCACTCCCCCACGAGGCGCCTCCCCATCTCCCCTCCTCGGCTCCCCAAAGGCCCCAACTCTCTTCCCACTCCCCGTCGTCCCCGACGCCTCCCCATTCCACTCCCCCACACAGCGCCTCCCCGGTGTAATAGCCCTGGATCCCTAAGTTGGATTAGTTAAGCATCTAATGGGCATTTGAGAAATTTTAGGCTTAAAAAAACTTTATTTACAAAAACAAATGTGTTAAAACCTAGTAATCCAATACTTCTTCTCCAATTCAAAAGTCCAATTTGAATCTGGGGCAAAGTAAAAAGGTTTCAAGTGTGGGAATATTTTAGTTGAGTTCTATATGCTCTGGTTTGCTTATTTGAATTTTCTGGAATTTTTTGAGGTTAATTGGTTTCTTTTCAATTTGCATGTTCAAAATTGATTTTGAAATTAAAATACAAACAAAACTTGGGAACAGTGTCTAGAAATAATTTAGTTGAATCTTAAAATATTTATCTTGAATAAATATGAATTCTCACAGATTTTTAGTACTCAAATCAATCTCGAGAAAATTCAAATCCCAATTCTTAAAGCTCTGCAGTAAATGATTTAAAAACAAGTAATTGAAACATGAACAGTTATGTTAGAAATTTTTTCTGTGTACTAGGTCATTCCAGTAACCTCTCTGTAAAATTTCATAATTTTATAAATTTTATTGCTATTTTTAACTGCTAGTTGAAGATCAATTTCAAACCCTAATTAAAGTTTGGACCGACCGAACCAAAATTTTGGACCGACCGACCCGGGTCATTTTTGGCTCAGCCCAACCCACTCACTGATCACCTCTTCCACTGCCTCTGACCGGCGGGCCCCCTTCGCCAGGCCCTTCTTCTTCCCTAAAGCGGCGCCGAGCCGGGAACACGCCATGCAGTTGCTTTACCGCCGAGCGCATGGGACACACGTCTCTTCCCCTGTGTCGTGCCTTCGCCAACGCTCACCACGCCACCCCATCCAACACCACCCTATCCCACCCTCCCTGGCTTTATCTTCCGTCCCTAAGCTCCTTTCGGCCAGTGTCTTTTATGCCGCCCTGCCATAGCCGCGCCACCCCGAAGCCATTTCGGCTGCTCCGATGAACCCTAGCCGCCCTAGACCGTGTCATGGTGTGCCACCACCCACTAGGGCCATAAGCCCTCCAACAATTTTGGGAATCTTTAAACATGGAGCTGCGCACCCGGGTTCTTCTTCGGTTCCGGCCACCCCACCATTTTCGCCATCGTGTCCTCTCCGGCGAACCCCTTTCCGATTCCTTCCTCCTTGAGCATCTAATAGACCTCCTCTATCTTCCCCGGTCACTCACTTGTGCTTTATTCCTCCACAACGACCCAGCCGCGAGGACCTCCGCTGCGCCGCCCATGGTCATCGCCGCCGGCCTACCTCGGTGCCTCCCCGTCGAAGACAACCTCGACGGTGAATTCCCCATGCCCCAGGGCTACCCATGCTTCTCCTAAATAGCCTCCTAATACACCTGAGGGCTACCGCCTTGTTTCTCCTTCATGGCTAATCGTCGCTTACCATTGCCGCACCGCCACAGAGCCGCTCGAGCTGTGCCACCGCCACCTCTAGCCTCCTTGTTCTCTGGGCAACCATTTTAGGGGTTGCCATCGCCTCCACGCCTCTCCCTCATCGGTGACGACCCACATCCGAGCATCCCCTGTACTAGCCTCCCTGTAGCTCTTCTCTGTAACCAAAAATAGATTTTTTTTTTGCTAAATCAACTCTTTTAAGCTAACAAAATTTGTGTGTCAATTGATCACTAAATTTTAATTTTCAAATAGATAATTGGAGTAGTGATAAGATTAGTTGTCAGCAGTATAATTTGTTTTGGTGAGGTTTTGAGCACAGAAGGTGGTTTAGAAGAACTTGCTATTATAGGTTTGTGAACAGTAATCTGAAAATAGTTTGTCTATAGGCTAACGGCTTGGTTAGCACAATAGTTGGAAAGTTTAGTGAATCATTTAGTTAGTTAGTCATTTAGTTCTTTGTGGCAACCAAATCTAAAAACCCTTATGGATGGGTGTTTTTAGAAATCAACAAAGTGTAATCTGTAGATGATAAGTTTTTGCAGTAGATTAATGACCTTAAAGAGTCCAATAGCTAAAAAGGTTGTTGATCCAGTTAGCCATTCAAACACTTAAGCTATCAGGATAAACCTATCTAAAAATAAACATGGAGATGAATGTTATGTAACCATCATAGAACAATAGAATCTTTGTTTTGCAACATTGAACAGAGTAGGTAATGTGAGCACTTTTAGGAGCACCTTAATCTAAGATGGCAGCCAAATTATTAAACTAAATAGTTAAGTATTAATAAATAATATAATATGTTTAACCTAGATAATTAGAGATTAACTAAGAGCAACTTTGTTGTTTGAAATTTGGCTTAATGACAGTAAGTTTTGGTGGTCAACAGTAGACCTTGACATAGAAACCATTTCAGTAATTCATAGCTAATTCAAATCAACTCCAATTGAAATAAATCATTCGTCTAAAAACAATATCTTCCTTCTGTATTAATTTCATAATTTTTGGGGACTTTTGGAATTTTGGTGTTTATTCGATACTTTTGCTTTGTTAATTCTTATCGTTAGATTATGATAACACGGGAGTGCAACCGAAATGATCGTGAGAATGTTCAGAGTGCCAACAAGCCAAGGCAAGCCCCCATTCCATTGATGCATGTTGATCATATTATATTATTATCTTGTTTTACAACTATATGTATGCATGCTTTATTTGTCAAGTTAATTTTGTCGATTAGAGGTAATTAATCATGTTGCATGAATTCCCTAAAATTATTCATCCCCAGCCACTAGCCTAAAATAATTATCCCGCTGGTGAATTAGAGTCCGTGGATGTTATATGATCTATTTAGGTTTATTCGATGTCATGCTTAGCAATGCTTAGTTTTTGGTTGATTGGGCGGTTATCGACTTATCGATAACCTTGATCACACAAATCAATTTTATTATGTTACAACCATCACCCTGTGCTATTATATTTGGAAAACTAAAAATGGAAATAAAACGATTTGGACTTTGGACACATGGTTGGTAGGTGTGATTATCGGGTGTGTGATTGGTGCCTGAGTCAACAAGAACCAAACATCTTGTCCCACTGAACCAGACATTCTCGCGTGCAACCCACATGAGTGGGATATAGGACCTCTCTTGACTTAGTACTTTGGCGTGTATTAGCTCCGAGTCGCAGGAGGTTTTGTGTGTTGTGTGAAAAAGGAAGTGATATGTTTGTTGGGTGTGCGGGGGTGGAGTTCCGGGTAGGTTCTCCACACCGAGGGGCATTGTAGTTGTCTGAGGCTTTACAATGACTCCGACACAACGTATGGGTTTCTATCCATACGGGCGACTCGTAGTTAATACACAATATTGAAAAACGTCCCGATAGGACTGAGCTCAACCGGCATACCTTCGGAAGTGTGCTTCATCGCGTGGCAAAAGGAGTGGTCTGACATGTGGGTAAAGTTGTACACCCCTACAGGGTTAAATCTATTCGAATAGCCAAGTCCTTGGTTATGGACATGCTTGGAGAGGTCTTTCGAGAGTTAGACTTAACATTTTGGAATTTAAACTTAAAACTTGATTGGTGGTATTAAGAACGGTTTCTCATACTATTGTTGTGTGCTGCCGGGGCAGCCACCTGTAGATATTTTGATATTGTCTAATGTTAATTACTCACTGTTATTTAAAGTATCAAAAATATTTGCTCAATTGCCATTTAAATTTATTACAGTGTATTCAAATTCAAATATTGCTTTGCGCTGAAAATAAACTTTATGGCCTTCTCCATTGAGTAGAGCTTGCATGTAGCTATGTATAGGCTTGTGTTGGACCGAAAAGGCGAATAGGAGCACACTATCTTTTTCACAAATAATTGATTCAATAATATTTCACTCCAGTAGCTATGGAAGCTATGAATATCAGTATATCAGTACAGCGGAAGACTAATATTGAATCCAATTTAAAACCCCTAAGCAATACGACAAAAACAACAAAGATTGAAACAATTCAATGCATTCGAGGTCTGACCTCTGGCCTTGGGCGGTCTGACCTCTGACCTTGGGCGGTCCGACCGATTCCCTGGCGGTCTGACCTCTGGCCTTGGGCGGTCTGACCGATTTCCTCCAGAACAAAAGAACAGCCCCGATGACGAAGATGAAAATAGATGAAACATTTGATCTACTAATCCGAACTTGATGAAACTTGGAACACACCTTCTCTATGATATCAGGGACCTATTCCAATCGAATATTATGATAATTCTTGAAGGAATCAAGATCCTTTTCCGTTTGATCAAAGAAAGGTTCAAAACCGGGTCAAAATGAAAACTAGGTCAAATCTCTTGCTCGTGGGTGATTGATGATCAAGATGATCCTAGATAGATTCCCACACATCATAGCAAGATAGATCACATGAAAAAACCAAGCAAAAACTCACAGATCAAAGAAAGACCTAAAATCATCAAATAGAGAGAAAGAACGCAATGAGATAAAACATTTATCAAACTTTCCTTTGATTGATTGATATGATCAGGGCTTACAGCCATTCCATCAATGGAGGACAATGCTCAATCCAAGAGCACAAAAATCACATCAAACATGAAGAACCCTAACCTCCACAAAAGCTCTCCCTAAGAAAATTAGGGTTTACAAGAATTGCAAAAGAGGCGAAGAAGTGGTGCAGCCACCACCCTCTCCTATTTATAGTGGAGGCTTAGACCTTCTAAAGTTTGATCCTATTGGACTCCCGTTAAGGCCCAAAACAAACGGGACACATACGCACGCATTTTTAAGCGTCGTCTTTATCTCTTCTTGACCTAACTAGCTACACCTTGTGCCATCTTGCGCCTCGGATTAGCTAATAGGTCACCTTGTCCATCTTGCACCATGCTTGAGTACATTGACCTCACCCGGCATCGTAGATCGTTCTGGACCTCAGCTCTCCAAGCCTAGTCCCGATCATCCTCGCCGTTGACCGTCGTTGACCACCAAACAACCTACACAACAATAGACATGTAAATCGAATTTGGGAACAAGTTCTTCACAACTTAACCCATGTTAGTCAAAACATGCATCATGCAACATATATACCACAAACTCATGACTTTGACCTAACAATCGAACAACGCCGCCATGACGGCGACGATCAAAGTGAAAATCGGTCGATCGCACCCCGGTGGTCGGCCGCCCACCTGGCCGGCCCGCCGCCACCTATGGGCCGGTCAGACCGCCAGCTGGGACTTAGCCGTTTTTCCTCTCTGGAAAACCGAAACCAACTGGAATTTTCAAACCAATAGAACTTTTGACTGGAGACTCCAAAAATTATGAGACCAAGTGCAATAGAATCCCCTCTCTTGCCTACACAGTCTATTTTTGGCCCAGCTCAATTCTCACTTTCTGTAACTGGCCGATCCGACTGCCACCAAGGCCGGTTAGAATGGCCATGGATCGGTCGATCGCCACTCCACCGGCCGGTCGACCGATTGCGACTTTGACAAAGACTAAACTTTGTCAAAAACACGTGAAATGATAAACCGTAAATGACGTTGCCAATTGTCACATCATCCTAAGATCTGGAGCATACCCCCATGATATCCACAGCTTGGTAAAGTCTTGCGAAGTACATTCGTATACTCATTGTTTGCTTTTGTTTATGAATCTGGACAGCAGGTGTTGAGGTCGAATTGGGTAAGAAAGTTTGCACAGGAACGTCGATTGCTAAGATTTGAACCCCAGTTGGTTGCCCTGCGGGTTATGGCAATCCATTGGGACTCCATCGCTGATTAATTTTAGGTTTAATTTTAGTTTATTTATTGTTTTCCGGTTTATGGCAATCCACTCCATCACGATATTTTATCTTGCAATATTATGATTACATGTGTGCTCGATTTTTATCTTGTAATATTATGATTACATGTGTGCTGTTTGATGCTGTTTGTGAAGGTGTATGTGTACCGCTCCTGAGAGGTACATAATGCACCAAGAGCGAGGAAATTTAATTTGTGATGCTAGGACCAATTGGGGGTTAGGCATTACAAGTTAAATTGCCCGGCGGCTCTCACACCCGATCCCCCCCAACTCCCTTCCCTCTCCATCTCCATCTCCCCCTCCCCGGCTCCCCTCAACTCCCTTCCCTCTCAAGCCGCCTCCCCATTCCACTACCCTACGACCCACGCCACCCCTCTCCAACGGACGCCCTCCGTCATTTTCTTTTTGTTTGCAACACTTGATTTGGGATTGCAGTGGTGAACTAGTGATGAGACTGATGAGAAATTTTTTTGTGTGCTTTGTGTTCGGATGTGATTGTGATTTTGCGAATGATTTGGTTTTTGTGTTTGATTTGGGGTTGGAGTGGTGCTGTGGATTGTTGTGGTGAGCAATTTTGTGTGTTAGTGTGTGTGGTTTGCGTTTGCACTACGGCCGAGGGCAGCGGCGGAGAGGCGCGAGCGCGACTGAGGCCAAGGCGGTGGCCGATGGGTGTCAGATTGCCGAGTGCAACAACGCGCCCTGCTGTGTGCCACCGTACCTCACCTCGCGCCATGCCGGCTTTGGGCCCTCTGAGCACGAATATGCCGGCCCAAGCACTGCCCACGACGACGTGTCGTGCCTCCTGTCATGCTAAGGAACCAGGCCCAACACAACCCTATGTGTCATGTCGTGCTAGCACGGTCCTAACAGTGCTTGGGCTGTGCCGTACTTCCACCATGTCGGGTCGGCCATGCCGTGGGCCAGCCCGAAAAGTCCTGACCTAGTGCCCATGTCCTTGACCTGTGCTGTGCATGCATGCATGATGGTGTTTGGTGTGTGGTCAATATGCATAACAGTGTGATGTGAGCCCCCATCGATGGATCGATCTCCATCTGATCGAGCGCAATGCATGGCATGGCAATGGCATGGTGGGGTTGCCCTTTGCGTGCACCCATTCGCCATTGTCGTCTTTTTCTCCCCCATGCAGACGGCACAATCATTGATGTGCGCCTTTCACCGGCCGGACGTGCATCTACATGGGAACTCAGGTTCATCAGCTGTCCTGATCGGGACGAGTGGTGGTACGTACGTACGTACTAGAGGTCCACTCCGCCGTGTCTAGCAAGTGTTTCAAACTTTCAATGGCTATAAAGATGTGCTATTGTAATTATCTTTGTTAATCTCGCGAGACGTTGTTGGGCTGGGCCCTTCAGATGATCAAACAAATTACACTTCCCCTGAACAGATCAAGCCCAGATAGGGCCCATCTGTACATTCCAAGTCCATTAGGTCATATATTGTACTGTTCACTCCTCTAAAAAAAGTTGTGGGCGCGATTCATCGTACACATGTGGGCGTTTTTTTCCTTCCTCCCGAAATAAGCGAAAAAGAACCAATGCAACATTATGCACCCGATACAACAAAATCCGCCCAAAAGCGAGTTCTTCAAACTCGCCCATGGGATTAGAAATTTCTCCTCTAAATTCGTCCTAATGGCTCAAACAAACAAATATCGATGTTACAATGTTGTAACATTTGAAAATAATAGTTAAAATATTCAAAAATAATTGTTGCGATATTTTTAGAACAATGATGCAACAATTAAATACTAGATGGACTGCAACAAAAAATTGATGTTACAACATTGCAATATTTGAAAATAACAGTGGAAACATCTGAAAATAATTGTGGTAATATTTTTGGAACAATGATGCAACAATCAAATGGTGGATGGGTGGTAACAATAAGCGATGTCACAATATTACAACATTTAAAAATAATAGTGAAAACATCTAAAAATAATGTTGCAATATTTTTGAAACAATGATGCAACAACGAAAATGTTGGAGAAAACCATTTTGAGCAACAACAATGGAAGTGCGGAGTATGCAATATTTGGAAATAGCAAACGCAACATTTCAAAAAAAAAATACTTGTAACAATCCTATTAGAGAAGGGCGTGTGAGTGGCTTTGAGGGCCGAGCACATCACCATCATTGGAAGAGGCGGTCAGGTCGAGGCCTTGTGCCCCTATCGCTGGCTCAACCCATTGCGATCATGCTCCTGCGTCACCTCATCTTCTCTGCTTTTTGCCCACAAAGCTGCCGCCTCAAATCTATCCAGCATGCCAACAACAGTAGGCAACAACATTGCCAACTGAACTAGGCACATGTGGTACAAACACAGCCTACGACACAAAATCAACCTGGTGGGAGTGGAGTAGGCTGAGGTAGTGGTGCTGGTGGACTGTTGGGTCTACGGGGAGTGGTGCATAGGTAACTGTGGAGTGGGCATGTGCAAGAGAGAGAGAGAGAGGTGTAGAAGATGCAGACCGGTGGTTGAAGAAGACAATGTGGCCGGTTGGGAAAAGTGGAGTGAATAAATGTAAAGTGGTTGAAGATAGAAGCGTCAGATTTTTTATCCTCACATCGGACACTCGAGCCATAGCATTACCCAAAAGTTGTATATTGCAATGGTAATGGTCGATGATCGAGCATCGCTAATTTTGCTACTTATTTGCAAATTAGCCACTGCCTGTAACTCTGCAAGTAACCGTGGTTGCTGATTTTCGTTGTGAAATTACTTGATGCACTGCATTCTTTTTATTGGCAGTTGCAATTACTTGCAAGCTGCAATACCAATCCCAAAATTATTGCAGTGTTTGTCATCACTTTTTCTATATATCTAGTATAGCAAAAAAAAGTGCCTAAATTTATATATTTCCTGGAAGGCTCTATTTGGTGCATCCATGCATGCATGTTCCACGTTAATATGCCATGTAAATACTCCACGCAGATAGTAACATGGATGCACCATCCTTGCTAGAATCCACTTTTTTATGTTATTACGGATTTGTAGGTAAATACTGATAACTATTTTACTTTAAGAGTTATAAGTTTTTGTCTCCATTTTATATACCGATTACAGAAGCAAAGCCAAAATGTCCACTCTAGTTTTTTCCTTCTAATTTTCTATTCAGTTTTGCTATTTGTAAGCCGGCCACGATGGCGGTTGGTGGGCCGTGGCCCACAAGCAAGAGAACAAGCCATGCGTGAACGCGCTTGCCGCAATTTAGGCCCAAGAATCCCCGAATGTTTCGCTGCGCTCTCCACACCAGGAGTTTGTGACAGCTCGTAACTAGTAGTTTGTCGATTCTCTCTTTAAAAATGCCTTAAAAAAACTCTCTAAAAAAGTAGTACCTTGTCAAGAAACGAACCGTACTTAATGGGTGATCTATGTATTTATGCAGTTTGATTTATTTTAAAGTTTGTATATTTAGATTTTTAAAATATCCTAAGGAAATGACAATAGAAGTTTAAAAGAAAATACAACCTCATAAATGTAATTGAAGTATAAGCTATTTTGAAAATATCCTAAGTCTATTTTTATCGGAGTTCTTATATAAATCAAATTGCTAAATTTATTTAATTTATTTCGAATGTTATAAATTTAGGGATTTTACTTTGGCATTCGTATGAAAATCAAATAGCAAAGTTTCTTTTTAAAAAAAATTCGAACTTCACTTATTTTTTCTTGGAATTCATATCCGAATCAATTTATTTTTTTAATTTTTATTCTGAATTATAGTTATTTAGGGATTTTACTTTGGAATTCGTATTGAAATCAAATTGCTAATTTTATTTTATTTTTATTTTGAATTTTATTTATTTTTGTTGGATTTCCTATACGAATCTAATTGTCAATTATTGATTAATTTTATTCCAAATTATAATTATTGAAATTCGTATCAAAATTAAATTACTATTTTTTATTTATATTCTAAAATTCAGTTATTTTTTGTTGGATTTCGTATACAAATCTAATTGCAATTTTTTTTTATTTTTATTCCAAATTATAATTATTTGGTGATTTTACTTAGGAATTCATATGAAAATCAAATTGCTAATTTTATTATATCTTATTCTGAATTTTAGTTTTGTTGTACTTGACATTGACTCTTTTACTTAGTAATTCGTAAAAAAAATATATCAAATTATTGATTTTGTTTTATTTTTACTTCGAATTTCAGTTATAATCTGCACCCAACACGATCAATGGTGTAGATATTTTTATTTTTCCACCGATTAATGTGTGAATTTCTAGTCCTTGAAAGTGGACTTCTTTTTTACTCTGCTTCAATTTTAATTCTTTTTTCATGGAATTCGTATCCGAATGTAATTGCTACTTTTTCTTTAATTTTTATTCTAAATTATAGTTTTTTGAATTCTTATTAACATCAAATTTCTAATTTTATTTCATTTTTTTGTTGGCTATCGTATACAAACATAATTGCAATTTTTCTATTTTTAAAAATTATAATTATTTATGTATTTTACTTACGAATTCGTATGGAAATCAAATTGCTATTTTTTTTTCTATTTTTATTCTAAATTTCAGGTTTATTGTACCTAACTTGGACCCTTTTACTTAGAAATTTGTATGAAAATCAAATAGTTGATTTTATTTTATTTTTAATTTTAGTTTTATTATACTTGACATAGACTCTTTCTTTTAATCAAGAGTCTAGATCGTTATAATCTAGATCCACCACGATCGACGGTGTAGATCCTTTTTTTACACCGATTAGCGTGAGAATTTTTAGCCCTTAAGATTAAACACGGTGACTTTTTTTGACTCTGCTTTAATAAGATAATAGATACCTAAGGATGCTAGCAATACGAAGTGCAAACTATCTGGCAGCGGCGGATTTACCGTCCCTCCAACCTGGGCAATTGCCCCAGTTTGCTGGTGACACGCTATGGTAGCTCCGGTGAAGTTTCACGGCGACCACGACCATAATTAAGTACTTAGCTTGCGGCTTGTCCATGCTTTGAACAATTCCTAGCTCTGTCACTGCTATCCAGTACCTTGTCAAGGCATGGATGATCATGTTCATTCCCATACTTTACAAACAGTTCAAATAATTAGAAAAGTCTACGTATTTCTGCATTTGGGTTATCAGTTATCACCTGTGTCTACGTACTCTTGAAGAACGTAGCTTCTATGTCCTCATCCGTTTGTATGGAAAACACACCTTTGGAGAAAAAAAGACACATCATTCAGATGATGACATAGTATTTGGCTGATGGAAGGGCTAGTTTCTCTAGAAATGATTTTAGATGATGAAAAGGAGAGCACATGTTATGTGATGTAGTGGTCAGTTTTGGATATAAATTAAGATATTGTTGAAGGAAAACAACAACATGATGGTTGATTTTGTGCGAGAATTTTTACAGCTTAATGCATGACTCCTCTGCCTTTGTTCTGCAAACCAAGACCCTTGGGTGCATTCAAATCCTCAACGATGCATTCTGAACAGACCCAAAGTCTAAGTTCCAACACAAATTTCCCAATTTCCAAATGACAACTATATAGCGCCCAACCTGACAACCGGAACATGTCAAACTGTGACTACCGCATGCTAGATTTCGAGTACTGCCTTGTAATCGCTCGGGGCTTTATAGTACCACCATTTAGCAAACAAAAGTCAACTGAAACACGTTCTTGCATATGCGGTGTATGTATAATGGCAGCTCTGCAGATAGTGCATCCTAGGACCATTCACTCAGGGACTGAAGGTGAGCGCACGATGGTCACATTGCAGCTCAGCGTTCAGGGGCTTTACGCACAATGTACGAGGACCCGTGGTGGGCATAAGCTATGCACATGCTACAGCAGCAATGTTATGTTCATTGCATAAATCACCTTTTGAGGACTCTGAATCTGGTGAGACGGACACCTTCTTTTGATAGCTGATCGAACTAAAGAATATCTCCTGAATCTGGACACCTACATTGCATTCTGCAGAATTCGATAGCATATCTGCAGCATTGTTTCAAAAGAACAACGCAATTTCTAGAAATGACGCAAGCTCCTGTCCCTATTGGCTGTTTTCTCAAGTATTGACGTAGCTTTTATCTTCAGAAATGAGACTTTCCTTTCCTTCCAAGTCAACAATGGAACATTCGTTCTCTCTGCAATTTTTTCAGAAGAAAAGTGGATAAAGTGGATACTTTACATTTCCATTCCGAGTTCAGAATCATCAGGAGATGTCACTGCCAGAAGATGAGCAGTTGAGGATCAACCACAGCATCAACATGAACAGATGAAAACGATCAAACTATCAAAGCAAACAAACCAAAAATTGATATCTAAGATCAAAGCTTGAGTGAATTCAGTACACCATTCATTTGAAATTAAGTTTCCACACACACGAAATACGTAAGTATTTACAGCACAAATTGCTTAGGATATTCATGGACCATGATCCATCGGCATCAAGCTTACGAACACAAAATGCACAAAATTTGTCTTTCGCAGATAGAAACCACTTAGAATATATGAATCTCATATTACATTAACTCGTTACTAACCAAACCAAATGTATTACTATAATAACAATTCAAGAATCTATTTCACTCACGAAAATTGCAATATCCATCCATCCTCCACCTCCCTCATCTATACAGCAACCCACAAAAACCAACCAAAGCAATAAAAAATTACCACACGGCGATGCAAAATTCTTAGCTTAGGCATACGCAATCATCGGAATCAAGAACCACGACCAGCTCCAGGAACCGCCCATGCGGCCAAGTTCTGCCTCCCCTTGCGCCTACGAAGAGTGGGCCCCACCTTCCGGCGGCTTCCCCTCCGACGTGTAGACGACCGCGCCGGGCGGCGGATGCGCGTACATCATCGGCGGGAACGGCTGCACGGGGTGCGGGACACCGTAGACGCCACCGCTGCCCCCAGCCACGTAGAGATCTCCCGGCGCCTCGCTTCCTCCGCCACCGACAATGTGGTAGACCGGCCCGGGCATGTAGCCGTCCTGCGCAGCCGGGTCGAGGTAGTGGACCGGCCGCATGGGCACGTAGTATACCGGCTGCGGCATGTACGGCGGCGGCGGGGCCGGCCACGGCGCGGCGCCCTCCGCGATGTACTGGGCCGGAGGCACGCCCAGCGCGGGAGCCGGCGCGTCGTCCTCGCCGTGCGACATCTCCGTGTGGGACTTGGCGTGGGCCCCAGGGCCGGGGCTGGGCTCGTCGGAGGTGGTGTCGAGGCCGAAGAGGTAGTCCGGGACCTCCGAGACGATCGACGAGGCCTCGGATCGGCCGCGCTTGATGGGCGCGGACGCGGGGGCGTTGAGCGCGTCGACGAACCACTGGTCGGAGGAGGCGTCGCCGGCGCCGGAGAGGACGGAGCCGAAGGCGCCCGCGGAGGAGTGGTCCGGCGAGGCGGCGAAGAGGAAGAGGCGGAGGCGGTGTGGCTTGATGGCGGCGGCGGTGAGGCCCTGGAGGCGGTCGAGCTCGTCCATGAGGTTGTCGACGTCGTCGTCGGAGGTGATGGATATCAGCGCGTCGAGGTCGTCCTGGGGGAGCTGGTACCTGAGCGCCGGATCGGGCCTCCCCGGCGCGAAGAGAGCGGGGGAGACCTTGGCTAGCGCGGCGACGAGGGAGGCGTAGGAGGCGGCGCGCGGGACGGAGACGATGCGGGTCTCCCCTCCGACGTAGCGGAGCTGGTGGTCGCCCGGGCGAGGCATGATGCGGCCACCGAAGCTGCACATGAGGCGCACGCTCGTGCCCCCGTGGGCCTGCGCGTGCGACGGCGGGGCAGGGGCAGGGGAGGCGGATGCTGGTAGCCGCCGTCCCCGCCAGCCCCGGCGCGGGGGGTGGAGGAGGCGGAGGAGCCGTCGAGGTGGTGCGACGACGTCGACGTCATGGGCGGCGGCGGCGGGACGTGGCGGGCAAGGCAGGGAGGTAGAGAGAGGGGGGAGGGGGAGGAAGGCTGCCGCAGGAGAGAGGCGCTAATTGCAAGGGGGCATCGGGATTTGGGAATCTCAACTTGCGAGGAGAGAGGCGGTGGTGGGAAACTGGGAATCAAATCCTCCGACGTTGCTTAGCCAGTTTTGTGATATTACGTAACAGTTATTAGATTTATTTATAAACATTGTAACAGTTGATATAGACTTTTCCTCTCAGATACAGAGAGGACTGAATCTCTTGAATGTTATAGTACTGGACTGAATCTCTCGAATGTTATAGTACTGTTTATCCATAACATACGTATAGAATGACACACGATGCAAATCCGTAGTAGTTGAGTTTCTGCCCGATTCGAGTGGGGCATTAGCATTCTGGTGCCAGCAATAGGATCTCATAGGAGTAGTAGTTTTTCCCATTCCGGTCCTACATTTCAATTTTTGAATTTCGAAATTTTAAAAATGTACAGAAAACAGGAAGATGCGATATTCTTCCTAGTGTTGGTTTTTGTTTGGTTTGTGGTTTCATTTTTGTCTGTAATGTTTGCAAGATGTAGCCACGTAGCAGTAGTACAGTTCCACTCTGCCGATTCAATTTCGCATGCCTTGTCTTTCGCATTTTGAAATTAGAAAATGCACACAACATTACGGAAATATGGATTTCCCCCCTGCTGTGAAGTGTTTGCGCTAGGTGGAGTAATACTTAGTAGGGCATTTGTGGGTTCTGGATGATCCAGACCAAACCCGGTAAGGGACAAAACAGTCTCCTCGGGAAACGACAGGTCTATTGTATTGCTCTCTCCCCTCCTCCCTGGGGCTGTCAGACACCGGCGCAACGCAGGCAATGCTACATTTCCAAAAATTTATCAAAGAAAAGAACGGAATTTCGAGGTTTTGCCTAAAATAGTAATGTTAGGCCTCATCCGAAGATCAATACCAAAAAATAGCTCGCGGAGTTGTTGGTGGATGATACACAAAACGTATGATTTATCTCGCGTCCTTCGCGTCCGTTCCTCTGCCTTTCCTGCGTCGCGTTTGCTTAGGAAATCATAAACCTCGTGGCGGATGGCTGCCGGATAACTTCTAAGCTTGCTGCTCCCTGACAAAAACAGATGACGCACCTACGGCTCCCCTCTGCCCAGTGAGCCGTTCGGACTCGGTGCGCAGCGCATCCACATCCACATCCACCGCACGAACGGAACGCAGCAACTTGCGAGTTTTTTTTTATCAAAAAAAATCTTGGATCTAAACAGACAAGTTGTGTTGTGCTCAATCCACTTTGTTTCTAATGTCATACGAGCATCGTCGACAAGTAATACCTTGTCGTAGAGGCTGCTCTACTGGTTTCAATGACCCGACGAAGATCGCACGATAGATCGCTGGCCCTCCAATCTCAAAGGTTCGAGGCTGCGAGAGGGTCGTTGGAGCACCACAAGACCAAAAGCTACAAGTCCTCCAGGACCACCTCGAGGGGGTTGAATGGTGCCCATAAAACTCAGAGAAGAGGTCATAAAGTAAAGGTGCCCAGTGCCTCCTTGGCACTCTATAGGCAAGACTACACGTAGAGGTATGAAAAGCCCCTGTAGCCCTTACACACATATGACCTTTTTAGGGGTAGGATAGTAATCTCAAATACCATATTAAAAGGCTATAAATAGCCACTTTTCTCGTGTAATAACTCAGACTTAGTTTTCAGGGCAATTAATATACATATTTTTCTAACAATTAATCTGCTCTTTGAAGATTCTCTGGTCATTTCAAAGATACCAGGGAGTCCACTCTTACTGTGCTGTCAGTCTTCTTTGCTACAAATAAACATCGCAGTCCAATTCCAGCGAATGGTTTCAGCTTATTTGTGCCGCTTGGGGGAAAACGATGCACGACCGGTTCAGCTCGGAAGGTCTTTGAGAAAGGAAGGCAGAAATGGCGTGGATAGAATCAAGAGGAGATTCTTACGTAATGTCTTTCTCAAAACAAGAATCGCAATCGTCGTGGAAACTAAGCTTTGAATTCTGGCAAAAAGACATCCAATGTGAAGCCAAACACAGAAGCATACGGGCAATAATTAAGAGGGGCTAAATCAATAGACTATGTGCTAATCCCTTTTATAGATAGCTAATTTACTACTTCACAAGTATATATGTAATGAAAAATTAGAGGTTTCCAAGTGGGAAGGGGAGCCATGGTCTCCATGAAGCACGGCTAGTGCATACGGTTGAATGTTTTTGCGTGTTGTCTGAATCCGACTCGAAATTGGTCCGTTATGTTCTTGATGTGTTTTTTTTCCCATATATAATATCGTCTAGTTGGTAGTTGTTTGTGACTATTCTGTAATATAATCCGTAGCAATTTGCTCCAAGTTAGGAAAAGGTGCACCACTCGCTGCTCAAAGATTAGGTTCTGAGATAACGTTTTCTAAGAACTCGTACATTGTTTATATCCATTCTTGCAGATAATCACAATAGATGCGCTCGTACGTATGGCGTTGCATATGTAGTGAGCTCATGAACCAGACATTTGTAGAAGGAAATTAACCGAATTAAGCTGGCACCAAAAGGTCAAGAACTCCATCAGATAATTTTAGATCGTTACTATGAATGCACAGGCGCGTTTCTTCTCTCTCTTCAAAATACTACTATTGCACTGATCAGCGGTTGAGATCAACTCAAAAGTCTTAACTAATTGTCGCTAATCCGGCGAGAACAGCTTAATCCCAATAAGAAATGCCGATAAACAAATATAAAAAAGGAACAGTCATTCCTCCTGTTGGCATTGGTACTCCACACTGTGCTTGTAATTATATGCTGCTGACCTGGACGGAATGCCCCATCCGAGTCGTGGTGGGCCCAGAAAAATAAAGTGTGGGTTTAATTGGTACTCCCCTGAGCAGTGGTGCCCACTGTCCACACGCCACACCGTCGTGGAATGGAGCAAAAAAAACATGTGGGTTTAATGGGCCGCTCATCATAAGCGGTACTCCTTCTGGCCTGCTACGTGCCATTCTTTTGTTCTAAGATTTTTATTAAAAAAATATATTAATTTTTTAAAAGGCCACCGTATTATCACCATTTGAAATATGAACAGGATGCCAGTTTGAACTGACGATTTGCTTTGAAGAATGTGCAAATCGTCATTTCAAATGGCGACAGGAACCATAGCCAAGATCTTTAAATGCCGAAACCTTATGTACCTGACCCTATTGAAAAGGCATTAGAGGAGCCCAGGAAAGCAAGGTAGTGGTGGAGGACTCCCTAACTGAAGGTTGAGTACAACTGGGCAGAGCGCGCGGCGAACAAGGGGGGAGGCTCTTGCTAGTGAAACCAACGGTCGTCCTAGTACTCCCCGTCGCCCAGGTGCAATCCGGATTGAAGAGGTAAGTTGTGTTCAATTTGCATCCTGATTATTAATTTTGCTCTGCGTTATGCTATCATAACATCATTCAATCGTCTAGTCCGTCTCGCAAAACATAGCTAACTTCAAGACTGGCCGCCACCGCAAGTAGTCCAGAGATAAGGGGAAGGGACCGATGGGCCTTTAGGAATAATCGATTTCATTCCAATCAACTTTTTTCTGATTCTAAAAAGGCACACATATATCGTAGGTGTGTTTTGGTTTGTTGATTCGTGTATGTTAGCGTTTCTAATGTACGTCGCCAAATGTAGCGCGCCATGTAATTCGCAACTAAATTATGAAGTCTTTCAAACTTATATCTCTTTTCCAAATATTATGACTATTAAATATTATGTAATCTTTTCCCTAAGGAATCAGTTTGTGTTATTACGCCATCGATATCGCATTTTCTATTCCGCATTTCGTTATCTTCTCCAATTTTGGATTCTGAACTACACTAACACTTTAAGGTATTACCAAAAAAATCATTAAATACACTAAATTTTTAGACTGGATTCTCTACACATATTTTTTTTTGAAAAAAAATATAGGGTCATTTCGCCATTCCAAATGGCAAAGGTTATGTCGCCATTTGGAATGGCAAAATTGTTCTATCGCTAGTTCAATTGGTGACATAACACTCTCAGCACTGTTTCAATTGACGATATGGATACTATCGCCAATTGGAATAGCGACTGGATAATTTCACTATTTCAAATGACGACAGTGTTATATTTTTGTAAAAAAAAATTGATTTTTTATGTATCTATCTTTTAAATTAATATTATTTTAAAAATCCCTTTTCGGAAAGCTAATTTTGTAAATAAATAAATCGAAAGTGATAATTTTGCAATTTGGTGCCAATAGAAAAAGTAATTTCGGACCGCTGAAATTTACTCTGAGCCTAGACCTACCTGTCAGTCACGGCTCGTTTCGATTCTGGTAAAAAGAAAAAAGCTTGGTCCGTACATGTATTATTAGCACCTTTTCTGAAGTAGTTGCCAGCATATGATATTATTCTTGCAAGTTGCAACACCCGCAGCAAATCGGCTTGTGAAATTTCACCAGCCCTTCCCAACGATCCACACAGACAGTCGAGCACGATGCCGGCGAGGGGGCAGGCGACGAGCACGTTCCCCAATGCATTCTGCTTCGGCCCCTGCACGAACAAGACGGTGAACAATGAACATCGCAAGTTCTGACGTAACGGCTGCGGCTACAAACAAAAAGGCCACGAGTAGCAGCATCGAAATGAACTCGCCTTGTATCCTTTGGGCGCCTCAGTGAGGACGCACACGGTGAGGTAGCCGTTGCTCGGCCCCAGCACGGCCGTCAGGAAGATCATGTAGCCTTGGCCGCCGTGCTTCGCGGCGAAGTAGAACGCGGGGATGAGCAGGAAGCGCGACAGCGTCGCGGCCGACACGTGCCTCCGAGACGTCAGCTTGAAACTCAATATGCAATCTTTCCTTGTCAGTTTAAACTTTTGAGTGAATTGGTTGGTGTATGCAACTCAATATGGTATCAGAGTCGAGAGGTTTTGAGTTTAAGACTCGGTTGGCGTAATTAAATTTTTTTATTACAGCTCATTTCTATTCCACATCTTAGGTATGAGGATGCATAAAGCACTAACACCTTAGGGCAATAAAATTATATGAAGCACATGCTAATTGACATAAATATATATATTTTTTGTTTTTTTTTAAGGTGAGAGGGCTTGCAGCATTCCTGTTATTGTACTAATCAACAAAACGATTCCGCAGAACATTGACAGGAAGGCTGAATAGTGAATACTATGTTGTTTATTTTAGATGTGTAGATAAATTCAAGTCAAACTTGTTGATCCATATATATTGACAGGAATGGGACATACTAGCTCCTGTTGTAAACAGAGCAGTTTAAGCAAATAATTATAATTAATTATAGCAACATCAAAAGACAATAAAGCATTTATCCATCAACAATTAAATGGCCAAATCAACATATACAAATGAAAATCTACTAAGTCATTTAAACTGAATGAAAAGCTCAACATATACCACATGTATATGAAAGAAATCAGCATAGAGCTCAAATATTGGATGATTTTGAGTGCTCTTAGAAGGTGAGCTGCAAAAGAATTAATGTTTGTCATCTCAGCCCTTTAGTCTATACTCTTCACAAAATGGATAAGAAAACTATAATTCAGATTTTGAGATATAATCAAAGCTTAACTAGACTGATAGAACAATCACATGCATAAGAAGTTCAAACTTATACTTTCTATCAGCCAAAGATCATCAAGAATCACAAATACCCACTACTGCAGTCCACATAAGAATATGACAAGAATCACTGAATTCATTACTTCAAATCAAAAGCCAACGGACCTTTAATGAATTCACAGAAACAAAACAGATTCAAGTAATGCTTTCTGCTGTTAAGGAAAATAGCAAGACAGCAGATTAAGAGGTCAGGTAAAGCACTACAGAAGTAATGGAACTTCTAAATATAATTTTACAGCAGTAGACAAACTAGATATTACTTTGACAGCAGCAAGCAAACCTGTAGAGCTCAAAACTGAACTAGTAATCCTATCAATTTCAGTATTAGACTATCTAAATCACAGAGCAAAATTAAGCCCACAAAATTTACTTTGATATATCTCACAGTGCATGAATCAAATCAGAACAACACACACACATATATAATCAAAGTGAACCGCAGTTGAATCAAAGGGATACTCACATAGCTGGTGATGTTCAAAACCACCATGAAGATCAAGGTAAGGCACGTTTAATAGAGGCTGTCCCAGAAAACCTATTGCTAAGGTAATCGGAGATACAATGCCACTCTCCTTCCTTTAGAATATACCAAAGAATGAAGTGAGGTACAAGATGCGCAACTCAAGAGCACCAGAAGCACTTGGTCGAAAATGCTCCTCTTCACAGAGCACCACAAGAACAAATCCGAAAACCTCTTCCTCCTCAGGTCAAGAACAGATTGACCCACCAAAATTCCTCTAGAGTAAAGGAATGACAGTGTAGAAAGAACCCCAAAGATCCTCTCACATCCGAAGCTCAAGCACCAGGAAGAAACAATCAAAAATCAAAAAAGAATCAAACTGTCGCACCCAGGGACCGCAAAAAAAGAGATATGCTTCACCTTAAGAAGCCGGGGAGAGGGAAGGGCGATGTGATTACGATCAACCAGCAGCGCCCAAAGCGCCTAGCCCCTCCACGCATCCAGCGCCACCCCGCAAAATTCTCCAACTGAGCCGCCTCGGGAGATCCCCCACTACTGCATGACTGGAAGGAGCTCACCCGGTTGGAGCCGAAGGCTCCAGCCTTATCCCCTCTTCCTTCGAGGTCCAACAGCTCCTTTGTGAAAACCATCTCGTGAGTTCTCAAAATCAAAAGTTGCTTTTGTAATTGGGTCTCAAAGATGATGTTATACATATACATTAACGAGAATGGGGCATACTATCTCAGTTGGCACACCTTCGCCCGCACATACCTGTGGGAGCATGGGTGAAAACAGGATTGGATAGTTTTCAATCGTTTAGGACGAAAATGAAAATGAATTGTGTCGGCTCGGATTTTTCTTGGATTAGAAACGAATATGAATACAGTAGTAGCCCCAGTATCCATCGAATACGAATACGAATTATCCAAAAATTAAGAAGGCCGGATATTTGGAGTTGCCGTCATGGATGTCCACCATCCGCTGGGACCCAATGGAGGTCCGGAAGACGTAGATGTGTGTGCTGAGGTCCTCCATCTCGCCGGTCCACCCGGCGGGGCTGGGCGACGGTGCGGCGGTCCACTCTCCAGAGGGCGACACAGAGGGGCTAATGTTGGCGATGTCGGGCGGGATGAGCTGATGCGTGCGGTCAGAGGGGAGGTGGGTGGAGTAGACAGCTGCCTAGCTCCTGCGGGAAGTAGTGGAGATGTAGAAGAGGTGGGAGTTGCTGGGGGTAAGGGACGGGCAGTCCTTGAGGGTGATGGGGTCCCAGGGGAGGAGTGGGGGAGCGGTGCTACCTCGAGAGCCTCGCGGCTGGCGGCTGGCGGCGGCGACGGTGGGGACGGGGTGAGGTAGAGGTTGAGGGTGTCGTTGCGCTCGGAGACGAAGAGGAGGGAATCGGAGGTGGGGGCGAAGTTACCGTTGCAGATGATGGAGGCATTTTCTGTGAGGCAGAGCCCAGAGGCAGTGGCGGGGGAGAGGGTGAGCAGGAGGGAGAAGATGTCGAAGGCGTAGCGGCTACCGCCGAGGGTAGTGAAGACAGTGCCAGAGATGGAGAGCGCGCAAGGAGTGGAGCGGTAAAGGTTGCCATAGCGTGTGTGTGAGGCGAGCAAGTGGGATCGACCACTGTCTGCCCTGCGGCGGAGTGGGAGATGCTCGGACCGATATGGGAATTTTTATGGCTGTTTTGTGTTTGGTGATGAGGTCGTGTGCTGGAGACATGCACAAAATGTCTGGTTGTCATGGGAAATAAAGCAATATTATTCATTTGGAAAGTTGTGAGTCAACGAGCATGTGTATGATTGATAGAGCTAGGGGCGGAGTTAGAATTTAAGGACGAGATCAAATAAACTATACAGTGTAATTTTATGTTATGAGGTAGACTAAATAGAACTAACAATAGTAATATTTTTCAAAATATACAAGGTTATAATGCAAATTCATCCTGGCTACTGCTTCTACTTACTGCCTTACATGGTAAGCATTTTTGCATTTCCAGAGCTAGATCAGTGCCTTACAGTTTAAGGGATTTTTATATTTTGAAAAATATTCGTGATTATATTTACTTTGATTCGTATTTATTTTATATTTATATTTGATATTATTCATATCCGAGGTACTCTATTCGTATCCGTAGTGATCCTGTTTCACCGCAAGTATGAGGCCTCGATACGGGCCTGTTGCGCGAGCGCGTGCTTTTCGGGGGAAATCGGACCGAGCGGAGGAGGAATTCTGCCCGAAATGCAGGGCGCCCCAGCGCATGGACCCCTGTGCCGGCCGCCTGGGCTGTGGTCTCGCTCTCGCGTCCTGGCTGAGCCCGGTTTGTGGTAACGTGGACTGGCAGACGGACCACGGACCAAGGTCCGCCGAGGGGGTGCACGGGGGACGGGACGATAGGAAATTCTGGCAGAGTTCGCTGCGAGGAATCACTCAAATGATTTACAAACCTCCATGAGCTGATCAACAATCACTCAAATTATAGCATCCTTGTTCCTTCAGTAGCTAGCCTAAAAGTGGGGTGAGGGTTCAACATTATACTCGTGCGATTTTCCACTAACCCTAACCCTAACCCAAACCGAAGAAAGAAGAGGGGGGAGAGAGAGAAACAGAGGAAAAAAAAGAGACAAATGTAACGATCCCGCATACGAAACGCACGAGCTCATCACCAGCCCTTGCCTATAACCCACAGCCAGTCGAGCACGACGCCGGAGAAGATGCCGGCGAGGAGGCAGACGACGAGAACGTTCCCCAGAGCGTTCTGCTCTGGCCCCTGCACAGCAAGCAAATTGCAAAGACAGTTCAGATCCACACCCTGAAACTGTGACCAGCTCCTAACGACAAACGTTTTCTTGATACCAAAATGCATAAGAATGGACTTGCCTTGTATCCTTTGGGCGCCTCGGTGAGGACGCACACGGTGAGGAAGCCGTTGGTCAGGCCCAGGAAGGACGTCAGGAAGATCATGTAGCCTTGGTCTCCGTACTTAGCCGTGAAGTAGAATGCCGGGATGAACAGGAAGCGTGCCAGGATCGCGGACGTCAGGCCCTTCCGAGATGTCAGCTTCAGGCATTTGATCAGTGGCAGGTACCTCCCAACCAGATCCCACACGTTGTACGCCGCGATCAGCACAAGTGCGTACCTGAATTTTGTCAGAAATGACATGTCAGATACTTGCAAAAAAATGAAATTTGCAGAAGTTAGATGTTAGATGTATGTGCTTGATAAAAAGCAAGAAAGGAATAAACTTCACCATGTTCCCAGCCTGTGTGATCCAGTGTCTTCGGATAAAAATCCAGGGAAGATCGATAGAGTCAAGACATATATCAGGAAAATATCAAAAGCGTAGTCTATGTTCTGCATCAGCAGCTCTTTGGTGCTTAAACGCTCGTGCTTTTGTGGATCCTCCTCAACCTGAAAAATCAGTATATCAACATTTGATTCTCATAGAAGAGTTACAGGGAATGCGTGTGTAAGCATTGGCATCAGAGGCGCAAACTTGTCTATCTTGTTCGGTTTTGAGCCCTGCAGCAGCAAGGTCGCTGGCAACAGTCTTGCTCCCTTCAGAGGCTGCCTTTGAGCGGTAGTACTTCACGATGGGTAACTTGGGAAAGACATATGCGTATAGAAGGAGGCAAACTAGCTCGAAGACGCATGTTATCGAAAAGAATAATACTGCACAAGCAATCAAACAAGGATTGGTTATACAGATAAATCATGCAGTTTTAGGAAATATGCAAGTAAGATTGAAACGGGCACCCAGACATGAAAGAAGAGAGTTATATGAATAAGTGTTGAGATCACAGTAGATTTATTGCATTCATATTTTGGCTTAATCGTTGAAAAAAAGTTTGGCAAAAACAACCATCAATAAGACATAGTTCTTGGATAATTTTTTCTTAAGACAAGTGCTTCTACAATTTTGGTTCATAACTGAAACGGCAACATCTATGTTTAGACTTAATCATTGATAAAATTGATTATTTAACGAAATATTTTTTTTACTGTGCCAAAATGAAAAGGCACAAATACTAAAGCAGCTAACCCCTCATTGGCTTTAGAATACATATTTTTTATTTAGGAAGTGCATAGAATATTTTGGGTTTTTTATATATCAGAAGACAATTTACTAAATCAGCGTATGTTGACAAGATTGGGACGTACTGGCTCCATTGCGAAGACCATTTTCTGAGTTCTCAAAAGCTGCCTTTGTAATTAATCTCAAAGCTGATGTTAGAGCTCCTGATGCAGCCAAGCCCGCCAGGAAGGACTGAAAATCCAAAGCATGATATCGATCATGAAATGTAAAATAAGGCCTCTGAATCTGAGACCTACAAAGATAGCCACAAGTAACACAAATAACTGAAACAAAAATAATTGTAAAAGGTTACCTGAATGAACTCCGGGCACATGAAGGAAAGATCGCCAACCAAGCCACCTTGAACATGGGCATCAGCTGTCCCAAATAAGGCACTGATTAAGCATACACCAACAAAGACTCCAATTCCACCCCGTCCTTTAGTACCAATGTCCAGCTAGAATAACAAAGATGATCACATGAGCTGTTATACTGGCACATTAATCTCTCCCTCTCTCTCTCTCTCTCTCTCTCTTGCAAAAGGCAATATACTTACCATTATTAATGCGAAAGAACTAAGTAAGAAAAGTGCAAATCCAAGCAGATTCCTCTTTCTCGTGTTGAGCTTTGCTTCATGGTATGCCAGGATGCAGGTTATTCCAAAGGCAAAAGGCTGGTAAACTAGAGTAAGAACTCTCGTTGGATGGTAATTCTGCAATCGTAAGTATTAGATCATAAATCATTGTACATTTGTTAAAATTTGAATATATGAATGCAACAAATGCTGCAGTGAAAAGGGGCCATTTTTATCATCTCAGTTCAAGAAAGGGAAAACAAATGGAAGGCAGAAACGATAAACCATATCAGTGAAATGAGTTCAACATCGGTTGTCAAGTGCTTGACCCGAATGTTGACTGAATCGAGAAGAAAATCTTGGTGATTTTTCAGTCTACCCCAACACTCTACACAAGGCAAAAGGTAGCCTTTAGCATCTATGCAAGTGCATGTATGATGCCACCGAATACTGGTTTCATTCAAACAATCAATTGAATGTCACAAAATATCTACTCCAACATTCGAAACAAAGGACAAGGATGCATTTTGCATCTATTCAAGTGCATGTATGATGATGCTACTGGGCACTAATTTCATTCAAACCGTCAATTGAGTGTCATAAACAAGCACGTACCGGGAACAGAGCGACATAGTAATCTTCGATGGTAAGCATACTGTTCCATGCGAAAAGGCTTCCATTCCCCAAAAGCCAGCAGACAAGTATACCAAGGAACTTCCCCTGCCAAGTCACAACCAAACACAGCAAATTGTTAGTATAAATCATTTCATTAAAATTTAGCAACACTACATGAACCATCATGTGAACTTGCAGAACAGAAGAGAAGTAAAAAGACCTGAACTTGAGGTGCCTCCGCACCTGCTATCTCGAGGCTCATGATAATTGAGTTCACCTGCGCCTAATCAAAATGGTTTTTAGAATGGACAACGCTGCTAATAGTCGTATGCAATATTGATTCAGAAATCGGGATTCAAAAGCGCTGAACTGAAATAGCACTGCAAGATTTTGTCTGAGAAAAAGAAGTAGATGTCTGAGGAAAACTCTCCATGGCAACACAGTTTGTAGCAAGATGACACATGTAAGCAAGAAGCTAATCATGGTGCCTTACTTTAAAAGGGGACCAAGGCGCATAAGCGTCCAAATCCAAGAGCCCAATGCGTCTGGTAGACTGAAACTTACAATAAAAAGTTTCAGACCTTTAAGAATGAAGACACCAATTACTAGTTACTCCTAGTACTCAGGATAAGCGCCGTCCCGTCTTGCCCACGCCCGAGAGAAATTATTGAAATCACAAGCGAATGAACGACAGAGGCAACAGAAAACTAACCGCAGAAAACAGTGGCGGAGCCATTAACTAGAGACGAGGGATGTGTGGTAAAATTATATTCTACGAGGGAGTCAAATAGCAAGAATACAGATAAAATTACCCAGATACCCTAGCCTCTCGCACAGTCAAAACACTACTAGCACGCGCGAACGCGAAGGACGCAACGTACGAATCGGCCATGACAAAACACCCAGATTGCATCTTTTTCCCCTACGGTATCATAAGAGGAGAAGGGAGAACACTGACCGGCCGGAGCAGTCGATCTCCGATGCGCGCGGCGGCGGCGGCGGCCAAGAACAACTCGAGGAGAGGACAGCAGGCGAGGGGCGAAAGGGATAAGAGGCCGGAGATGAAGTCGGCGAAGGGCAACTAACCTTACCGGCGCGCGGTATCTGCATTATATGTAACAGTGGTTGAGATTTACACGGGAATGCAGCTGGAACATCTGATCTTTCGTTGGCAGAATCTCCGCAGATCATTACGCCAACGTGTATTACATGGTCGCGTCGGCGATTGTTGGGCGAAGAAATCTGGACGGCGGCAAATACTGTGTTTTTAAATCGGACGGCGTTCAGACTGTCCCCACGGCGCGCGTTCACATCAGTATTCCGTAAGAATAAAGGCCTGTCTACAAATACCGGGTTGGAAAATCGGACGGCGTTCAGACTGTCCCCACGGCTCGCGTTCACACCAGTATTACGTAAGAATAAAGGTCTGTATACGAAGAATTTGATTGTTTTTCTATGCAAAAAAAACAATCATATTTTGAAAGTTCATTTACAACTCTATTATACATAAATTACAGTAAATTATTTATATAATTTTAGTTCTTAATCACTGTAATTATTCTTGAAAGTCTTAATAACTCATATTTTCATCATATAATTCAAAATCTCATAGGTACTTTGAGAGGTTGAGCAAAAACAAAGATAAAAAATAAAATTATGCACCAACAAAATACGAATATGTACTTTGAGACGTTGAGTAAAAACAAAGATAAAAAAAAATTATATACCTACAAAACACGGTAATGTGGTGAACTTGTTATGTTCTGAAGAAAAAATCATAATAAATTCGGACTCAATTCATCAGATGGGAAAAAGTGTAAATCTCAAAGCATATCGAACGAATAAAAATTCGACTATTATGATTATTTTCTTATAGCACATCAACAACACAAATCTTATAGGACATCTAACGAACAGAAAAGTGACAGTTTTGACTTCAAAAAAATGTCGGAAGTTATATAGCCATTCCCAAAAATAAATGGGACTATACGTAAGTTGCTTGAGAAATTGTTATTTTTCAATCACTTGTTTCCACCTTTATATTTCTATCTAATGATATAAAACACATCACAAAAAATAAAAATATATATAAACTAGACAAAAGTAAATCTAGATGAACCTTACAAATACAAAACAAATAGAAAAGAAATGCAAAAACAAATAGAACTAAAATCTATAGTAGAACTGTGCTAAAATTGCACATCACTTGGTACTGCAATTTTAAATTTAGTACTGTACAACTGTAGGTGACTGATAGATAAAAAAATTTCAGACAACTGAAAATTAGCAAATTCAAAAATAAATTCATCCTATCGGATGGCGTTCAAACTGTCCCCACGGTGCGTGTTCACATTACTATTGTTGAGGAACCGTCGTTGGTGAGTTCAGTCCCAGCGATTACATTGTAGACAAACTCAGAATCGTAAGAACAATGTAAGAATGTAAGAACAAAGTAATAGATTGAACACAGAAATATAAGGACATTTCTGGCTTCTCTTTATTGCTTTTATGAAAACTGTAATACAATGGTTGGGGTCTCCCTCTTTTATATAGGCTACTGGTTGGATGAGGAGCCCACCTTGGGCCAGGACCTGGTTTCTTAACACTCCTCCTTGGGCACTCATCCATCATGTTCATGTCTCATTAAAACTACATAAAAACCCAATGAGAAATTTTTTAGAGAAAGAGTACATGATACACGTTCTACTGTGCTGCACGAATTGCCTTATTAACCTTAGTCGAGAAACTTCAGGAAAACTCGTCAAGCGAAAAAGAGTACAATCCACCCAATTTTATTTAATCTCCAGAATTTATTCTTTAGGTACTCGATCTTCGTGATTAAGCTTTAATAAAGAGTTTGTGAAGATTCTCCCCCTGAATTTTGCACTTCTCTAAGTCTCATCATTCCAATTCCAAGTATGCATCTTTCAAAGCTAGACACTGGAAGTGACTTAGTGAATAAATCTGCAAGATTTTCACATGACTTAGTATGTAGTACTTTAATTTTGTCCATCTTTTGCAATTCATGAGCATAGAAGAACTTAGGGTTGATATGCTTTGTGAGAGGATTCTTCACATAACCCATCTGCACTTGTGCAACACAAGCTGCATTATCTTCATAGATAATAGTGGGGGTTTACGCGGTATTCAACCCACATGACTGCTGGATGTGGTGAATCATCCGCTGAAGCCAAGAACATTCTTGTGATGCCTCATACAGTGCTATGATTTCCGAGTGGTTCATCGAAGTAAATACAAGACTTTGCTTAGACGATTTTTATAAAATTGCAGTTCTACCACATAGGAATACATAGTCTGGTTGCGACTTAGCTGTATGCAGGTCTGACAGGTACCCGGCATCTGCATAGCTAGTCATAGTTAGGTCTTGGTTCTTTCTATAGAGCAGATTAATATCTTTACTTCCTTGGGGGTATCAGAATATATCCTTTATTCCATGTCAATGCCTTTTGATAGGTTCTGTACTATACCTTGCTAGTAGGTTCATGACAAATGTAATATCCGGTCTAGTATAATTTACTAAATACATGAGTGCTTCTACTACACTTAAGTACAGGAATTCCGGTCCCAGGATTTCCCCCCTCTTCTTTAGGTCTGTACGTGTCCTTGTCTTGCTTCAAGGATCTACCGACCATCGGCACTTTCGAAGGATATGCATTTTCAAAATCGAATCGTTCTAACACTTTCTAAGTGTAGGTTGACTGATGTACTAAAATCCCATCAGGGGTATGCTCAAGCTGTAAGCCTAGGCAATATTTAGTTTTATCCAAATCTTTCATTTCGATCTCCAACTCCAGGTAAGAGCTTGCTTTCTTCCAGGGTTTCAATGATATTCATATCATCTACATATATTGAGATTATACAGAATCCATCCTGAGATCACCGTATAAAAACGCAAGGACAATCCTCATTGTTTGTGTAGCCTTTCTTGCATGGAAAGTCGCTCAAGCGATTATACCACATTCTGCCTGATTGTTTCAGTCCATACAGTGACTTTCTGAGTTACACACTGTACAAATTTCTGTTTGCTCTGTCTTGGTTCGGGACAGAGATACCTTCACGTACCTTCATATAAATTTCTGAATTCAAGTTCCCATAAAAGTATGCAGTTTACTGCCATTGAGATTAAATATCTAAAGGTAGTTCTGCCCATGATCGGGAAATAAGTTTCTTCATAATCGACTCCTGGTTATTGAATGAAACCTTGTGTAACAAGCTTTGCTTTATATCTTATAACTTTATTGTTTTTATTTCTATTTTGAACAAATACCCACTTATGCCCTACGAGGTGCACATGGGGAGGCACGCCGCTTACAGGCCCAAAAACTTCTCTTTTATTCAGATATAATAATTCTACTTCTATTGCCTTCTTTCACTCTTCCCAATCTGATCTTTTCTTGCATTCAGCGAGCGATGTAGGCCCTCGATCAAGATAGATGATTGTGGTAATTTTTTTTGCAAAATAAATATCGACATTGGTTGTTATTCTATTCATAGATTCTCGTGTGGTCACATAATCTATAGTTATTTCTTCATATGGTGATACTTCTAATGCTTCTACTTGCCCACCGTTGCTTTCAATTGCGAGGACAAGTATATTTAGTTTTTCAGCTCTGATGTGTGCGCACACATCCATGCTAATACCTCTCTTCGTGGGACTATTCAAATCCAGTATGCCTTTTACTGAAGGTTCCATACTGGTGCCAGGTCTCAAGTGGTCCCCCTTCTGGTTGTGGGGAACTTTAGTGATCGGCTGTGTTAAGTCCTTCTTATCCGTTTTCGTCAAGCGTCCCCGGTTACTTGGGATTTGAGTGGCCGGAGTTCTTGTCCTTTTATTTTGAGGCATCTGGACGAGATTAGGGATACCTTCAGTTTTCTTTGGTATTTCAACCATTTCCAGCGCATTGCGTGCAGGCACATGCGACTTGGTCACACTCTTCAAATCACTAAAGTGGTCAGGCAGGTAATTCGCTAATGCTTGCAAATCAATTATCTTCTGGACTTTTCTATTTGCTTCACTAGTGCGTGGGTCATCTACATTGATTTCCGTGGCTTGCCACGTTATTTCTCGATATTTTTCATCACGGGGTTGATTTCCTCTCCCTAATGACGGAAAACTATCCTCATCAAATATGCTGTCAGCGAAGTGGGCTGTATGTAAATCTCCAGTCATGGGTCAAGATACCTGATTATAGATGTTATCTCATAACCAACGTATATCCCAAACTTTCGGAGAGGGCTCATTCCAGTTCATTGCGGTGGTGGTATAGGTGCATAAACTTTGCAACAAAACCTTCGTAGATGAGAGATTTTTGGTGTTGATCCTTGCGTTAGTTGCATAGGTGAATAGATGTTATATGATGACAGTAAAAAATTGATGAGAGTTGCTATGTATAGGACTGCGTGTCCCCAACATGTAGTTGGTAAATTACAATTCTGCAAGAGCGGTCTGGCAATAAATTTAATTATTTTAATTAATGCCTCTGCTAGTTTATTCTGGGTGTGGGCATATGGTACAGAATGCTCAACGGTAATTCCCATTGCCATACAATAATCATCAAATGCCTTTGAAGTAAATTCTTCGGCGTTGTCCATTCTGATGGACTTCACATGATGATTAGGAAAATTATTCTTAATTCTAATTATCTGCAGGATCAGCTTTGCAAAAGCATGGTTTCTCGTAGATAATAAGCATACATGCGACCATTTCGAGGAAGCATTTATGATCACCATAAAGTGTCTAAATGGCCCTGACAGGGGCTGTATGGGACTGCAAATGTCTCCCTAGATACGGTGCAGGAATGCAAAGATTTCATCCTTTATGATACGGGCATAACTACTACCAAAGCATTGGTTTGCATCCCTAAATTGCAAACTAATGCTAGAACTCAAATTGGCTCCGTCGGTGTTGTTTTACAACAAAGGTAAAACAAAACATTGTGAAGGCCAGCAGGTGGATGGAGATCTTTGGCGAGAGGGAACATGCTCTCGGGTTAAAACCCTAGCGCATGCGGGCTATCAAGAAAGACATGTGGTGACATGGCAACAAGGGTTGCATTGGCGTCAAAGAAAGCATCAAGTGCATGGAACATGTTCGCAAAAAAAGCTCGAGAGAAGGAAAGCCCACAACACAAGAGAAGCGAGAGGAAGATTTGGCCATGCATGGAGAGGGCGCCGGGAACATGGCATGTGGGTTGGTTCGATTTGGATCCAATTCGAATGACCAATTAGTGATTAATATTTTATACCAAAACTAGAATAGTTTAAATTCTAATTAAAGAAAGTATTTTTTTCTCGGATTCTCATTCACGTGAGCGATGGCGACTCGGATTCTTGTTCACGTGAGCGATGTCCCGTCAAAATCTTGTAGCTCTCGGTACTATTCATCCAAAAATTTGTGCTTGCGTGGGAGGCTATATAAACCCCCATGGCGCACCATATGGAGGACAAGTTATGATTTAGATAATAAAAATTAGAAAAGCCGTTTTGGCGCATATCGTGTGTTCTTGAGTCGTGATATGAGTTGGAGAGATTGAGGGAGAAAGATTGAGAGCAATATCAAGATATCTATCTCTTGTTTCGGAGTACTACTACTTGCAATTCAATCTATTAGATTGGTTTGTGAGTATATTGATTTTCTTACAATTCAATTCACCGAATTGGTTTGTGAGATTGCTACTGATCTTCGAGTGTACCGTGAAAGATTGGGCCAACAATCAGGATTCATCTAATCAACTAGGTGGATCCGTATCAGGTGGTATCAGAGCTTCAGTTGCTCACGGTACTTCATTGCTACGACGATCAAGTATTGACATGGCCGTCTGAAGGACATGAAGTTGGTCATGCAATTCACTACACTATAGATCAATGTGAGGAGGATCCACTCCACGATCCGAGCTACATATTCTTCAATCGGTGTCAAGTGGGAACACAGTTGTGCTATGATGATCGATCACGGAAGCTTGACAAGCGCGCAAGCCAAACACTTGTGGACAGATTGGGGTTGATCACAAAGCCACATCCGGAGCCATATCTATTGCTTTGGAGGTTCAAGCACATTCCGATCACAAAACAAGTGGAGGTAAAATTTTATTTGGATGGGTATCTTCTTGTAGTTACTTGTGGCGTGATTCCTATGCATATGAGAGCATGTTCGTTGGTGATTGGTGCATATTGGTTGAAAGAACGGCACATACATCGAGTTGCATCACGCCCGTCATGCGGTACTCCTTTCCATGGAGAGGAACACGAAAGGACATTACATCTTGGTCCTCGTCAAGGTACTTTGAAGATAGACAGCGACGAGACAAGGCCCAAGGAGACATTAAAGAGCAGCAGCAAAGGCTAAAGCCCATGAAGCGTGAAGAAGAACGGTTGGCCGAGGAAGAACGAAGAAATTAGAATTGGCGACCCTTCTTTCTACCCAAAAAGCAAGAGGTGTCGTTCCATGATGACAAAACTACTAGTGAGGCACCACAAGATGGTCTTTGTATCTTGACCAAGGCGGTTCGAGTTGACAACACTTCCATTCTCTAACAGGCGCGAACCAACGTTTTCAAATCGAGTGCAAAATCAATGGCAAAGTTTACAAGCTTATCGTTGATGGTGGAAGCTACAACAATATCATTAGCAACGATTTGGTGCAAGCTTTGGGGTTGACAACTGGCGACATCGAGAACCGTATTATGCACAATGGTTGCATAATGTCGATGGCGAAAATTACTCATCGTGTCAAAGTTTGTTTTTCAAGAGGAGACTATCACGACAAAGTGGAGTGTGACGTCGTGCCTATGCATGCATGTCACTTGTTGTTGGGGCGTCCGTGGCGGTATGATCGCAATGCTACGCACCACGGAGGTCCAACAAGTACTCTTTGGTGCATCGGGAAGATCATATACCACGTGTCCTATGCCGGAGAATTCTATTCATCTTTGAGGAGATCATCACTAAAAAGCCGATGGTGAAGACTACCTCGGCGAAGATTCACGAGGTTACACAAAAGACGAGGGCGTCTTTTCTTGAAGAAAGGGAGGATGATACGGGCATAACTACTACCAAAGCATTGGTTTGCATCCCTAAATTGCAAACTAATGCTAGAACTCAAATTGGCTCCGTCGGTGTTGTTTTACAACAAAAGGTAAAACAAAACATTGTGAAGGCCAACGGGGTGGATGGAGATCTTGTGTAGCGAGAGGAACATGCTCTCGGGTTAAAACCCTAGCGCATGCGGGCTATCAAGAAAGACATGTGGTGACATGGCAACAAGGGTTGCATTGGCGTCAAAGAAAGCATCAAGTGCATGGAACATGTTCGCGCAAAAAGCTCAGAGAAGGAAAGCCCACAACACAAGAGAAACTGAGAGGAAGATTTGGCCATGCATGGAGAGGGCGCCAGAACATGGCATGTGGGTTGGTTGATTTGGATCCAATTCGAATGACCAATTAGTGATTAATATTTTATACCAAAACTAGAATAGTTTAAATTCTAATCAAAGAAAGTATTTTTTCTCGGATTCTTTTTCACGTGAGCGATGGCAGACTCGGATCTTATTCACGTGAGCGATGTCCGTCCAAATCTTGTAGCTCTCGGGTACTATTCATCCAAAATTTGTGCTTGCGTGGGAGGCTATATAAACCCCCCATGGCCGCACCATATGGAGGACAAGTTATGATTTAGATAATAAAAATTAGAAAAGCCGTTTTGGCGCATATCGTGTGTTCTTGAGTCGTGATATGAGTTGGAGAGATTGAGGGAGAAAGATTGAGAGCAATATCAAGATATCTATCTCTTGTTTCGGAGTACTACTACTTGCAATTCAATCTATTAGATTGGTTTGTGAGTATATTGATTTTCTTACAATTCAATTCACCGAATTGGTTTGTGAGATTGCTACTGATCTTCGAGTGTACCGTGAAAGATTGGGCCAACAATCAGGATTCATCTAATCAACTAGGTGGATCCGTATCACTTTACTTTCAGAGTAGAGGGTCTAGTAATTAGTTTTCTAGTGGCACATGCGGGGCACATAAAATCTTCTTAATTCGAGAAATTCTTTACATTGACATTATGCCCTTGAGAATTAGTAATTATATTTCTCATCATTCTAAGATCGGGTGGCCTAATCTATCATGCCAGAGATAGAAAAGTTCAGAGCTTCTAAAATTTGTTTTCAGGACAGTATAGGCTGTAGGTGCCTTAATGTGAGTGTAGTATAGCCCAGATTCATATGAAGGAAGTCGTTCTAATACCCTTTTTTCATTTTTTTTGCGCTTTGTACTGAGCAGGTATTCCTTACCATACTCTTCTTCAGTCTCTATGTGGAGACCGTTAGCGCGAATATCTTTAAAGCTTAAGAGAGTTCTAGTTAATTCTGGGTACAACAAGGCTTCTTCAATGACCAATGTTGTGCCCATTGGGAGTATAATTGTGGCTCTTCCTGATCGGTTGAAATTTCTCTCTCTCTTAAGATGGTATTCGTTGTGCCGCTATCGGCTAAGCACACTTCCTCCATAGAGTGCCACACGCGTTCTGATATATAAAGTATTTATTAATATGGGATAGGAAGCAATCCACACACATAAATAAAATACTTCAAAATAGAACATAATTTGCTATTATTAATAGGGAAAAAGTCTTGTAGGACTCATCATAAGAATTTATTGCTTTACTCTCCTAGAGCTTACAACCATTATTAAAAAATTCAATATTCTTATCACAACTATAAACTACAAATGACTATAAAATCTAAGTGCAATGCGTGCACTAGATTGAATCAGCGAAGTATGAAGAAACTTCTGCCTGAATCTGCTCCATGTCCAACTTCTCTTCTTCGGCAACTACATCTGCTGCCGCTGCAATGTCCAAAGAAGGTGTGATGGGGACTGCTACTGGACTGTCCACATCCATGGGTGCAACCCATGACTGTGGATCCTCTGTGCCTGCAATAGCGAGGTGTGCCTCATGCTATCCTTTGCCCTTCTTCTTAGACTTGAAAGCATCAATCATGTGCTGCGGCACACGGCAAATACATGACCAATGTCCCCAAGTGCCATATTTGTAGCAACTTTGGTCCTGCTGACCATAGGGCTTCTCATCGTGCTTCTTTTGTTCGTCCTTCTTGGCTTAAGCATTCTGCTTGGTTTTGCGACCCATGATCTTACCCTTTTTGTCTCTTTCCTTTGAGTGAGGCTTCCTTACATTGTAGCTGCTTGCATTGACTTCATGGCCAACATTGTTACTAGGCGATTGTGAGATGTAGTTCTTTCTAAGAACGTCATTTTGAGCTTCTGCAACTTGCATGATGTCAATCAGTTCGGCATACTCCTTGTAGCCGTCTTGACGATAGCTGCGTGCGGATCGCACCACGTTTGGGTGAAAGGTAGATAGAGTTTTCTCGATCTTCTGCTCATCCGTGGTTACCTTACCACAGCGTTGAAGACTTGTACAAATTCTATGCAATGCAGAATTGTACCCACACGATCTTGTAGTCAGCAAAACATAGTCAGTTCCATTCCTGCTCCGCCCGAGGAAGAATGGTGTACTTCAGCTTCTCGAATTTCTTCTTCAGCGTGGTCCATAAAGCTAGTGCGTTCTTTTCAGCCATATACTCATTCTTGAGCATTAGGCAGAGATGGTGTCTAAGGAAATGGAGTGCTTGATCATTCTCTTCAGCAGTTGGAGTAGAATCCTTCAAGGTGCCAAATCCAATAGCAGCATAGAGCTTCTTGGCTCCAAGTACGATTTCGTCATCTGATGCCCAAGCCAAGTAATTGTGGCCATGATGGGCCAGTTCTTTGAACTCCCGGTTTGTAATGCCAATCATCTGCATATTCATGCAAAGAGTTCATAAGATTACTGCTGGTAATTTACAAAAAATGGTAGCAAAAATTCTCATAATGTTCCATATTTTTCAAGATTTTTCAAGATTTACTGCTATTTTTAGTGATTAAAAACAATATAAACAATCACAAATAATCAAAAATAGTAAAAACAATACATAAATTGCATATAAATAATAATAACAAAGTTAAACGTGCTTCAAACACTAAAACCGATTCACAAATTGAATTCCCGAGCCCTTTTTCTACCGGAATATGAATTTTTGGTGAATTATGCAATTTCTAGGGGCTAAACTGCTAATTTTCTGTTATGAGAAATTTTTATGCGCAAATTTTCTGAATCCCCGAGGGCCTTTTTTGCATTTTTTGGGATTTTTTATTTTTCCCTAAATTTTTTTCCTTTCTATCGGCCGGTCGGGTCGATTCGCGCTCTCGACCCATCGGGCCCTCCCGACCCAAAACTGCCGGCCCACTTTGGTCGGCTCAAAACCAGCAAAAGGGGGTAGGGTTCCCTACCCCTGTTCAACATGGCGGCGGCGGCTGCTGGCTCCGCCCGTGCGATCGGCAGCGCATGCAAGAGCGCGGCATTCGGCGTCTTGGTGACGATGGCGTGGTGCAGTGAGGAGGCTTAGGGCGGGACGCGGCGGCACTTTGAGCGCTAGCAAGATGTCGAGGTGGTGCCGTGCGGGGTGTGTGAGGAGGCGGCCATGCGGGGCGGAGCGGAGAAGGCGCGTGGTGCGGCTACACCAAGACTGGCGAAGGTGGCGAGGAGGCACGGTCTGGCGGCGCCGTCTCTGCAGCAGTGGGTCCGATGGCCGGGCGGCTGCTAGCGCGAGGTGATCTGGCACCGCTACAGTGGAGGTGGCGGGGAGGCGCGGTGCGGCGGCGCCGTCTCTGTGGGAGGTGGGGCCGACGGCTTCGGGCGGCGCTGCTAGCACAAGGTGGCGCAGGTTCTTGCGCGCACGACGGGAGGCCGTTCTGGGCAGGTTGCCGGAGGCGGGCGAGGCGGGTGGTGCGGCGGCCGTACATGGCCGGTGAGGGCGCAACCATACTGGGCTGCATCCCCCTTTTCGTGTTTACTGTTCATGCAGTGTGTGTATTGTTCATCTGAGTATTACTGTTCATGCAATTATCGTTCATGCAATTACCGATCGGCTTGGCCGGCGACTTCAAGTCGGCTCATGATAGATTAGAACATATTTGCAATTTTCAATCTACGGTACAATCAACATCCACTTTTCCATGCAATCTACCGATCAGCATTGTGCATGCGACTTTAAGTCGGCTCGTGTTAGATTAGAGCGGATTTGTACCGTATGATACAATCTACAGAGACAAATTTGTAGATTTGGAAGCAATCAAGAAAAACGATTCAATCTACGAGTGTCCTGCTACGGCGGTTACCTTTCGATCCGAGGAGAGTCGATCGTGCTGATAACGTGTTGAGGAACCGTCGCTGATGAGTCCAGTCCGAGCGATTACCTTGTAGACAAACTCAGAATCGTAAGAACAATGCAAGAACAGAATAATAGATTGAACACAAAGATATGATGGGACTTCTGGCTTCTCTTTATTGCTATTCTGAAAATTATAGTACAATAGTTGGAGTCCTCCCTCCTTTATATAGGCTATTGGTTGGATGAGGAACCCACCTTTGGCCAGGACTCTTAGTCTGGACCCGATTTCTTAACAAGTATTATGTAAAAATAAATTCATCAAGTGCTACCTTGATTCCAAATATAAGTTTTTTTATAATCCGCGTAGATCAAATCTAAAAATATTTGGCCGACTAAGCTACAGTCGTCTGAATTTTTTAAAACCTAGTCACTTTCTTTAGTACGTTGGATCACCATCCAATGGTTTTTATTTTTTTATGTTGAAAAATTCTAAACTAGACAAAAGTAAATCTAGATGAACCCTACAAATATAAAACAAAGCAAACAAAATCTAAACTAGACAAAAGTAAATATAGTTGAACCCTACAAATACAAAAAATATATAAAAAATCCAAACTAGACAAAAGTAAATATAGATGAACTCTACAAATACAAAAACAAACATAACTAAAAGTTATTGTAAAACTATGCTAAAATTGCAGGTCACTTGGTAATGCAATTTTAGACTTAGTACTGTGCAATTATAGATGACTAGGTTTTAAGAAAATTTCAGGCGATTGGGAGCTAGCAAAAGCAAAAAAATATATGACCATCCCTATATAAATAATATACTAGGTTTGACCATGTGTCCACATAAAATTGGTATGACTAGATCCATCGTGAAATATACTTTTATAATGCATAATTTTTTGTATTTGAAGCAACATATTTTCATAGAAATTGATAGTCAAGATGTCACATTGGGGACATCTTAATGTCCAAAACGACTTTCGTTTGGCATCAAAGGGAGTATTGCATAAGATATCACTATAAAAAATACATATTTAATCGTACCCACAAAACAAAGTAACATATCAGCAACGAATCGAAGGTTGAGAAGAAAGGGGGAGTTTATTATTTACCCCCTTTAAATGGCAATCTAGCATATACCCTTCTGCTCGGGGTAATTGATAATTTACACCCATTTAGTTGAGAAGCTAGAGGATATGCTACTATGGACGATTTTACCCCTCATCTAACTCCGACTCCTCATCCACATCTGCATGACCCCAAGAAGCTCTCCTGCTACGGTGGCGGCGGCGGCCACCACCTCCCCAAGAAGCCCGGCGGTGGCCCCTCCGCCAGGAAGCTCGCGCTCACGTCCTTCCACGGCATCATCGCACTCATCGTCGTTGATGTGTCCCTCACCAGCAACGTGCACGTGCAATGTGAAGGTTTTTGTTGTGAGCAATGGCGTTGGGGGCGCAAGATCGCACCCTGTCTCGCTCACGGCCGAAGCTGCCAAGCGAGAAGTCGTGGCGCGAGAGCACGATGGCTGACTTGTTGATTCAGTCGTCGCTATTGTCCAAGTCAGCGCTACCGATGGAGGCGATTAGGAGGCTACGATCCAGGTCCAGCTTAGTCGAAGCTGGTGATGGGGACGCCTCCGGTGGCGGGAAGTTAGACTTGACGAATGCGACTGGGTTCTCCTTCTTGGCGGCCACGTCTTGCTTCCCCTTAGGCCTGTTGGAGACGAGGGGGAGACGACGCTTGTGGAGCTGCACCAAGTCCTCATCAGCGCCAGCAACGACAACAGGGTTGATCAGGAAGCCCTCGTTGTGGTGCTCGTGGGGGATACGTCGCCACGGGTAGAGATCGCGCCCTTTGGTGACCGCGGCGGTCGGATGGCTCGGCGGGGAAAGAGATGAGGCTGGAATTCGGTGGAGGGTGCGGAACACGGGCGGGGTCGGGGTGATCGTCGCTTGCCGGTGAGGTTCTCCGGCACCGACGCTAGCGAACAGTACGTTGACATTGCGAGTGAGGTGAGGAAGAAGAGGAGGATTTGGGAGGAAGGAGGAGGAGGGGGTAATATGGTCAATTCAATCGTAATAGTGGTGTATCCTCACGAACTAAAGAGGGGTAAATTGCCTCGGGAATGAATGTATATACTAGATTGGCATTTAATGGGGGTAAATAATCAATTCCTCGAAAAGAAACGGTATATATACAGTATCTTAATGTGGTACAGTCAATTTTTCTTTGTTTTTTTCCCTTTCCAAAGTGACCTGACAAGTTGGCGTGTGACAATCTCTAGTCTGTAATAAGTAACAACCCAACGAACGAAAATGCACTTACACTCGTCACAGGGAGAATCGTTAAAGGGAGAAAAAAAGGCCCGCTTGATTTGATCTAATATCTCAGGAGAGGGACACCGTAATGGAATCCGCTAATATCAGCCACACGCGGTTGGAAATTTGGGATTGATTCCCCCAAGTTGATAGCTTTCTGTTTTTCTTCTTCTTTTTTGAGACCAAAGTCATTTGCTATACTAGCTAGGTTTTTCAGCTTGGCCTTTTGCCTCCCACTTTGGACTAATTTTTATTAGTTCATGTCATCCATTGCTTCCAGAATCGCACCTTCTCCTGCACACTTTCTTAGTCAGACATTGTGAACCTGTGAATGTGACGTTTGTTTAGTTGTTTTATGATCCCTGGCCTAAACTACTATGTTTAAGGCATTAGGCATCCACTCTACCACCTAAAGAATGGTTGAATTGCTTAGACAGCTAATCCAGAGAACCTGACAAGACCGATGCCGACAGCCTGTCGTCATCTGCATCGCTGAATTTGCATGATTGCATTCGATAGATACCTTCAATCAAATGGTAACTAACCTAGCTTGTTTTATCAGATAAGTTGAACTGAACCGTTCTTTTATCTGGAACAAGCTTTCTGGAACTAACCTAGCTTCCTGAACAAGTTTTGGGATGCGCCTTTTGCTCTATTCAGTTTCAACACTCTATTTTCGTTTCTTTAACTTCTAAAACCTGGGAGAAGACATACAGATTGATACACAAGTACATCAAAATATCATACACTTTAACACGATTTTACATCGATTCTTCTTCTTTTCCCCTTTCCTTGATCTGAATTCTGAATCACTTTAGTACGTACAATTGGAGTTGGAAGTGAAATCTTCACCACAAGATATGATTCAAATGCTGCTTGGTGCTTAATTAATTTGCGTCCATCCCTCGGGGAAAAGAAGAACTGAAGAAGAATATACTACACAACTTGACCACCACCCTTTACCTATCAGCCAAAGCCAATCGAGAACGGCCCCACAAACTATGCCACTCAACAGTGAAAGCACAAGCAAGTTGCCCAAAGCATTTTGTTCTGGTCCCTGCATGCACAATCATGTATATAAAATACAAAATACAACAATACTGCTTGAGAACAAGCATACACCCACCTTGTATGCTTTGGGTGCCTCAATGAGGACACAAACGGTGAGATATCCTCATATCCGTTGCTCGAATGTAACACCCCGTTTTTCGGTTAGTAAATAGCATTTACTATTTAACCCTTATTTTCAATTCGTGTTTCAATTTGTAATATTTTTGAAAGACTTCAAACTTCTTGTTAAGCTCGGGTTTGTGTTTCAAATATTTCCGAGTTTTCAAAATTTCAAATTCGAATGTTTTACCTTCTTTTCGGTTTTTGGAGCATTTGCAAGTTTCAAATTTCCTTCCCTCCCCTGGGCTCAGCCCACTTCCTCTCCCCTTCTTGGCCCAGCCGCCCTGGCCCATTCAGCCCGCTCCACTCTTCCCCTGGCTTCGGCCTGCCTTCTTCTTCTCCACCCCCAGAACCGAGCCGGCCCAGCTCAGCCTCTCCCCTGCCGAATTTTCTCCCCAGAGCCCCCTCCTTCTCTCTCTCTCACGTGGCTGCCACCACCAGCTCCCACCGCTCCGTCACCTCCATGTGGCCAAGCCCGTCATGCCGGCTCATGACACCGCCATCCCCTGCCACCCCATCCGCGCCCATGCCCTGCTCACTGCTCCCGTGTGCGCAAGAGCCCCATCTGCATGACCTCGGGACTCGGCATTGCTCGAGCTCCCTCCAGCGTCTACCCTCCCTCCTTGGCCGTCTATAAAAGCCCTAGAGGAGCCCCCTTCACCTCCCTGCTCCACCCCTTGCTCCCAGGTAAGCGCGCCCTCGATTTCTCGTCGCCGAAAGTTCCCGGTTCGGCCGAATCGCCTCATGCCGATCTCCACCTCCGGCGATCTCCGGCGCCGCCACCCCGTCACCGTGCGCCACCACCTCCCGAGGCACTCCTCCAAGCCAAGCCTCCGGACCCCGTAGCTCGGATCGGCTTCATCTTCCCGCTCCCGCCGCTCTCTCTCCGCCGATCTCCCAGCACCGGCCGGCTCCGCCGCCATTGTCGGCGGAGTAAGCGTCAGGACCTCGCCAGCGCCGTGCTCCCCACTCTCTCGGCCTTGCGCCCGACTTTCTTCTTCACCTCGTGCGAGCTCCGCCGCCCACACTGCAGCGCGCCGCTCGGGTCATCCTCGGCCGCCATGCTATCACCGGACCGCCTCGCCATAAGGAACCCATTTTGGTGTTCGCCGCGCGCCGCCCTCCTCCGCGGCGACGAGCCGCGCCGCCCCGACTCTCCCCTCTGCGCGCGTTGTCGGACGGCAAAACCTTGTGGCGGTTTTGTCAAGTGATCACTTTGTCTTGCTAAGGATTAAACCTGTTTAATTAACGCTAAGCACCGCCGATCTCCACGACATGTGGGCCCATCTGCGGTTAAGTAATTGGTTTAACAGATTTTTTGAAATCGAGGTGACGTGTGGGCCCGCAACAACATCTTTGAAGACCCGTGCACCGTGGACCGGCGGCGTGCGTGTTGGCCTTGACCCACGCCACGATCTTGGCGTGGACCGGTGCCCCTGTGTGCGCCCGACACGTGTCAGCGCCACGATTTTCCATCCATTTCTGATTTTCGAGTCAATTGAAAATCCTGTTTAAAACTTCAAAAATCCATAACTTCCTCATTATAGCTCCAAAAATTATGAATCTTTTTCCTAAAATTTTCTAAAATCAAGATCTTGCTAATGGCACTGATCATATTTAATTTGGAGTTCATTTGCTTGGTGATTTGTATTTATTTGCTCTCTTTTGCTTTGTTGCATCTTTTAGAATGCGACCGTCTGAGTAGGATTGAAGGCGGGGAGACATCCACTTGGACAAGCTCAAGAATACCTAGATCCTTCTACCTTTATCCCAAAGTAGTCAACACTTTGATCATGTTGATCCCACATTTTATGCAAATTATATTCGTTAAAATATTAAATTGCATGCTCTAATTTCTATGCAAATATATGTCAAACACTCTAAGGTAGTTAAAATGCCTACTTGTTGATTAATTATTTATTACCTCATATCCTTGAAAATTTAACTCCCATTATCCTTGTCACCTAGTAAATACACAGTAACATACTAGTTATAGGTCGTACTTAAACGCCATGCTAGACTTGTTTAAGTCAGGGTATTTTACCCCAAATCATCCTCCTTTAATCATGACAAATGTTTTGGGCGGTCATTGTGGGAGAATAGTGGGTGGTTGGTTAAATTGTTTTATACTTCTCCAAAACCCTAAAACTTGCTAATACTACATCCAGGCGGATGGAGAGAATGGTGGAGTGCCGTCAGACACGAGGCGATTGGTATGTGGTATGAGCAAATGCAGGTGGATTAAGGACTTAATCTTGTCATGACCTCCGTGTAAAACAAGTACAACCACAAGTCGCAAAGCGCAACTTGGCTTAGTAAATTTATCAAACCACGAAAGTCATCTCACCGGTGGAGGAGGCGGTCACGGGCATGGCCGGAAGGGACACCGAAGGTGAGGTCGCCAGACTACGCTCGTCGTAGTGGTGAACATCCCGCACAACTTATGGGCGCAACCCCATATGGGTGAGATGATGGAAAGAGCGAAGTGGATCGAAAGGTTCTTGTGGCGATCGCTCAACTACATGACTACGGAATCATGTGGGGTAACGAGTATGATTGTCTCTTGTGGGTAAAGTGTATAACCTCTGCGAGTCAAAGCTGTTTTAAGCAGTAGCGCCTACGGTCAAAGGCGGACATGGGAACTTAACTTGAGTTAGTTCTATTTGAAAAAAACCTTTGTGGGTGATATGAAAACGAGGCGGGGCTGAGATTTGACTTTTCCTGGATCGTCGTATCGATGTTGTTAATGTATGGAGGTAGCTCCAATCAAATGAAGCATGAGACGAGTTTAGATGGAGGAACCTCTGCTTTATTATTACTCTTGCACAATTAATCTCTTTAAAAATGCAATTTGGTTAAAATGCTAAGTGATAGAAATTTTCTAATATCGTATTTACAAATCTTGCTTACATAAATAAAAGAACCCGAGCCAACCTTGTTACACCTTGCATGTATATTATTGCATCATTGTGTGGGCTCATGAGCACGGTAGTTGTGCTCATCCTCGCTCTTTCCCAACTCCTCGAGTAGGAAGACACAAGACTACGACTATTACGAGGACCAGTCGAAGACCGAGGAATCGTTGAGCGTAGTTTAGTCCTTAGTTGTTCTAGTCTCACCCAGTCTAGGCGACTCAGTCGGTTCTTGTGTGCCTCCTATATTGTCAGGGTTTTGGATAATATCGGATGTACACGGTTCCCCGATCACTTACTGCGGTAAGATGTGCCCTCACCCTTTTGCTTCCGTTGTCGCTTAGCTATCTTTTGTAATGTACTCATTTGGCTGTTTGGCCTTATTGTAAAAAGCGACCAAGCGGTCTATGTAAACTCGATGTGTAAATTAATGAATGAAATGATGTTCGCCATGTATGGTTTGATTGACAATGTACGTGGAGTGCTATCTCGATCCAGGGAATAGCACAGAGATTTCCTGAGAGGATTTGGATTTACAAAATCCGGTCCGACAGAGTGGTATCGAGCATATGGTGTAGGAATTTTAGTTAGGTGGTCGAACCTAAGGACTTGAGTATTATTTTCAAAACCTAAGAAAAGCTTGGCAAAATATAACGTATTATTTGCTATGACTTACCCTTCTTAGTTCTTCACTTTCCTTGATTTCACTTAAATTTTACTCAGTCTGACTCCCACTTGTTTCAAAAAATTGTAGATGGCAACCCCTTCGTCCGATGGACCGTGGGACTTGTTTTCTCACGAAGAAGATGGAGATGAGTCGTGGACCTTCTTCGCCAACTCATGTACCACGGACTACAACCGCAAGCCTATCTTGAGGCCGAAAGACTCAAACCCGGACCAAGAGTCATGGACCATGGAGGTTTTCCTCTATGCTAGAGAGGTGAGTTCATCGCTCACACCTTGACTCGGGACCACTCACGGCAGTTGTGATGAAGCGGTTCAAGGCGCGACTTTGCCGCTCGCAAGCGCTGGCCCGGATGCACATAGATCTTCTGCGGGAATCGCCTCTCTACTACTATCTGCCTCTCCTGGAAGGACAATCCGATCCCGAAGTCTGCGTCATCGTGTGGGAATAGTTAGGCTAGTCTAGGTTGGCTAGCAGTGCTTGCATTAGCGATCCCTTGGTCGCAAGTGCTTTTGTTTTCTTCTTTTGTAGACGTTGTATCGTATCTGTGTCATGGCTTAGGGTGGCCTATATCTTTGTACTCTAGAAGTCATGTAACACTTAGCCCTTTAATATAATGCGACCATTCTAGGCTTTGTATGGTGTTCCTCGTATGGTTTTAAGTTGCTTTTGTTGTGCACTAGAGGACTAGTAACCCTCATATATATACCCCGCTCTAAGCTCGGTGTTCCTTGGATGCCGCCCGGAAGAGCCGCCGCCCACTCGTGGCACCTTTGCAAGAGGTCGTGGAAGAGGCCGTGGAAGTGGCCAGTGTCGTGGCCAGGGCGGGATCTACCACCTCCACCGCCAGCCAGACCCAACCATGGAGCAAGTAATGTTCCGACAAACCCGATCCTGCAAGCCTGCTGAATAATCGTGACCGGATCGGCCGATCGCACTTCAAAGCTGCGACTTCCTTGAACGGGCCGCTTACCTTCGCGGCGGCAAGTGAGCCTCTTGAAGCGAGAAGACGGCTCGAGATACGAAAAAGAAGCTCAGATTAGCTCGTTGCCCGAGGAAGACAAGGTAGACTTTGCTACCTATCAACTCAAAGGAGCTCTTTGCATGGTGGGATAACTATCTTGCCACGGAAGTCTTGACCATGCAGAGTCGAAAGAAGAAGAAGAAGCGTGAGAACGAGAGGTTGTTGCATCCACGGCCAGAGATCAACGGACCCCATAGCAACAGAGAAAGCAGTAGGTACCCCAAAGGAAGCGAGCAGGAATGGCAAGCAATACCTTGGGTGAATTCAGCGACTTTCAGAACCAACTTTGTGCGGAGCGCCATGAGGTTGAAGAAAACGAATTCGGGACTCTTAAGCAAGGCAACTGTCGGTGAATGAGTACCTCACTAAGTTTACTCATTTCGCTTCGCTATGCCCCAGTGACATAGCGGAAGAAGAAGAAAAGATCGATCGCTTCCTTGAAGGCATGCGAGAAGAGATGAGGGCCAACTCATCCTTCATGACTACTCCGACTTCCACCATCTCATCAATAAAGCCCTAGTCTTTGGAGAGCGAGAAGAGGACCGCATGATTTCAGTAGCAAAAGGAGGATGGCCTTTCAAGGACCACAAGGTAGCTTTACGCAAAGATCGACTTTTCCGGCGGCTCGTTTTTGAGCCGTCAGCTGACCCGTCACTAAGAGCTTCAAGTCAAAGCCCGATTTCGACTTGATCGTAACCCGCCTCCCGGTGAGAGTGTTCCCTCTCTCTTCAATCCATCTGGACGACCGCGTGACCAACCCGATAGGTCATCTTATTGCTTCAAGCTGCGGAGAAAAGGGCATTCGCAAAAAATGTCCTCAACCGCCACCAGAGAGTACAACTTAAGAGCCACGCCACTCGAGGCGGACTTCAATGGCAAGCAAAGTCATCATACCTGCAAGCATCGAGCGGCTTCCACGCCAAGCCAAGGCGGGGCCATGTCAACCATGTCACCGCCGAAGAAGCCCAGCGACTCGAAGCAATGAGAGGTACGTTCCCTGTCTAATCCGAGTAGCTCGAATCTCGGGGACGAGATTCCGTTTAAGGTGGGTAGGTTTGTAACACCCCGTTTTTCGGTTAGTAAATAGCATTTACTATTTAACCCTTATTTTCAATTCGTGTTTCAATTTGTAATATTTTTGAAAGACTTCAAACTTCTTGTTAAGCTCGGGTTTGTGTTTCAAATATTTAGAGTTTTCAAAATTTCAAATTGAATGTTTTACCTTCTTTTCGGTTTTTGGAGCATTTGCAAGTTTCAAATTTCCTTCCCTCCCCTGGGCTCAGCCCACTTCCTCTCCCCTTCTTGGCCCAGCCGCCCTGGCCCATTCAGCCCGCTCCACTCTTCCCCTGGCTTCGGCCTGCCTTCTTCTTCTCCACCCCCAGAACCGAGCCCGCCCATTTCTCTCCCTGCGAATTTTCTCCCAGAGCCCCTCCTTCTCTCTCTCTCACGTGGCTGCCACCACCAGCTCCCACCGGCTCCCGTCACCTCCACTGTGACCGGCCCCGTCGCCGCCGGCTCCGCGACACCGCCATCCCCTGCCACCCCCATCCCGCGCCCATGCCCCTGCTCACCTGCTCCCCCGTGTGCGCAAGAGCCCCATCTGCAGACCTCGGGACTCGGCATTGCTCGAGCTCCTCCAGCGTCTACCCTCCCTCCTTGGCCGTCTATAAAGCCCTAGAGGAGCCCCTTCACCTCCTGCTCCACCCTTGCTCCCGTGTAGCGCCCTCGATTTCTCCGTCGCCTGAGTTCCCGGTTCGGCGAATCGCCTCCGCGCCGATCTCCACCTCGGCGATCTCCGGCGCCGCCACCCGTCACCGTCGCCACCACCTCCCGGAGCACTCCCTCCAAGCCAAAGCCTCCGGACCCCGTAGCTCGGATCGGCTTCATCTTCCCGCTCCGGCCGCCTCTCTCCGCCGCCGATCTCCCAAGCCGGCCGGCTCCGCCGCCATTGTCGGCGAGTGGCGTCAAGGACCTCGCCAACGCCGTGCTCCCCACTCCTCTCGGCCTTGCGCCCGACTTTCTTCTTCACCTCGGCGAGCTCCGCCGCGCCCCGAAGCTGCGCGCGCTCGGGTCATCCTCGGCGCCGCCATCTTCATCACCGGGACCGCCTCGCCATAAGGAACCCATTTTTGGTGTTCGCCGGCGCCGCCGCCCCTCCCTCCGCCGGCGACGAGCCGCGCCACCCCCGGCTCTCCCCCTCTGCACGCGTTGTCGGACGGCAAAAAGCATCATGGCGGTTTGTCAAGTGATCACTGTGCTGCTTAAGGATTAAACCCTGTTTAATTAACGCTAAGCACCGCTCAGTCTCCCTGACATGTGGGCCCATCTGCGGTTAAGTAATTGGTTTAACCGATTTTTTTGAAATCTGAGGCTGACGTGTGGGCCCGCAACACTGTGCTGAAGACCCGTGCACCCGTGGACCCGGCGCGTGCGTGTTGGCCTTCGGCCCACGCCACAGTGCGCGTGGACCGGTGCCCCTGTGTGCGCCCGACACGTGTCAGCGCCACGATTTTCCATCCATTTCTGATTTTCCAGTCAATTGAAAATCCTGTTTAAAACTTCAAAAATCCATAACTTCCTCATTATAGCTCCAAAAATTATGAATCTTTTTCCTAAAATTTTCTAAAATCAAGATCTTGCTAATGGCACTGATCATATTTAATTTGGAGTTCATTTGCTTGGTGATTTGTATTTATTTGCTCTCTTTTGCTGTTGCATCTTTTCCGGTACGACCGTCTGAGTAGGATTCGAAGACGCGGGAGACATCCACTTCGGACAAGCTCAAGAATACCTAGATCCTTCTACCTTTATCCCAGGCGAGTCAACACTTTGATCATGTTGATCCCACATTTTATGCAAATTATATTCGTTAAAATATTAAATTGCATGCTCTAATTTCTATGCAAATATATGTCAAACACTCTAAGGTAGTTAAAATGCCTACTTGTTGATTAATTATTTATTACCTCATATCCTTGAAAATTTAACTCCCATTATCCTTGTCACCTAGTAAATACACAGTAACATACTAGTTATAGGTCGTACTTAAGCGCCATGCTAGACTTGTTTAAGTCAGGGTATTTTTACCCCAAATCATCCTCCTTTAATCATGACAAATGTTTTGGGCAGTCATTGTGGGAGAATGACTGGACTGGTTGGTTAAATTGTTTTATACTTCTCCAAAACCCTAAAACTTGCTAATACTACATGCAGGCGGATGGAGAGAATGGTGGAGTCTTAGTCAGACACGAGAAGCGATGGTATGTGGTATGAACAAATGCAGGTGGATTAAGGACTTAATCTTGTCATGACCTCCGTGTAAAACAAGTACAACCACAAGTCTGCAAACCGCAACTTGGCTTAGTAAATTTATCAAACCACGAAAGTCATCTCACTTTGGTGGAGGAGGCGGTGCGGGCATGGCGGGAAGGGACACGAAGGTGAGGTCGCCCGACTACGCTCGTCGTAGTGGTGAACATCCCTTTAACTTATGGGCGCAACCCCATATGGGTGAGATGATGGAAAGGCGAAGTGGATCGAAGGTTCTTGTGACGATCGCTCAACTACATGACTACGGAATCATGTGGGGTAACGAGTATGATTGTCTCTTGTGGGTAAAGTGTATAACCTCTGCGAGTCAAAGCTGTTTTAAGCAGTAGCGCCTACGGTCAAAGGCGGACATGGGAACTTAACTTGAGTTAGTTCTATTTGAAAAAAACCTTTGTGGGTGATATGAAAACCGTATGGGCACGAGATTTGACTTTTCCCTGGATCGTCGTATCGGTGTTGTTAATGTATGGAGGTAGCTCCAATCAAATGAAGCATGAGACGAGTTTAGATGGAGGAACCTCTGCTTTGTTATTACTCTTGCACAATTAATCTCTTTAAAAATGCAATTTGGTTAAAATGCTAAGTGATAGAAATTTTCTAATATCTGTATTTACAAATCTTGCTTTACGCAAATAAAAGAACCCGAGCCAACCTTGTTACACCTTGCATGTATATTATTGCATCATTGTGTGGGCTCATGAGCACGGTAGTTGTGCTCATCCTCGCTCTTTCCCAACTCCTCAGAAGTAGGAAGACCTGAAGACTACGACTATTACGAGGACCCAGAAGTCTGAAGACCCAGGAATCGTTGAAGCGTAGTTTAGTCCTTAGTTGTTCTAGTCTCACCTCAGATCTAGTGACTCGTCGGTTCTTGTGTGCCTCCTATATTGTCAGGGTTTTGGATAATATCGGATGTACAGGTTCCCCGATCACTTACTGCGGTAAGATGTGCCCTCACCCTTTGCTTCCGTTGTCGCTTCCGCTATCTTTTGTAATGTACTCATTTGGCCTGTTTGGCCTTATTGTAAAAACTGACCCGAAGCGGTCTATGTAAACTCTGATGTGTAAATTAATGAATGAAATGATGTTACGCCATGTATGGTTTGATTCACAATGTACACGGAGTGCTATCTCGATCGAGGAATAGCACGAGAGATTTCACAGAGGATTTGGATTTACAAAATCCGGTCCGACATCGAACCCGAAGCAACGTCAACATGATCATCCATTACGATCATCGTACTTTGCGGTGTAGTAGAATGCGAGGAATGAGCAATCGGTAGCCCTTCCAAGATCTCGATCTGTTGTGTTCAACGAGAGTACGTATCTTCCGTCGGATGACCTAATGTGTTCTTTTTTATGTTAAAAAAAATTCTAAATTACATAAAAGTAAATCTAGGTAAACAGTACAAAATCCAAAAATAAAACAAAAAAATTATAAACTCGGCAAAAGTAAATCTAGGTGAATCATACAAATAAAAAAAAAAATCAAAATTTGATAAAAGTAAATATAGATGAACCCTGTAAATACAAAAAAAATATCTAAACTCAACAAAAGCAAATCTAGATGAACCCTACAAATACAAAAACAAATATAACTAAAAATATAGTAAAACTGCGCTAAAATTATATATCACTTGTTAGTGCAATTTTTATATTTAGTAGTGTGTAATTGTAGGTGATTGGATTTTAAACAAATTTCAGGCGACTAAGAGCTAACTAAAGCGAAATCATAATGATGTAACACGTATGAGTGGCATCTGTGGCCGTTTGCTAACAACATATAATCTTTTGAAGTAACATTAGTCTTGGGATACTGCTACGAGAATCCACGGGGCAGCACTGTAGCACTACCGTATGTGAACAGTGATTGGGTACTGTAGCATTAGTCTTGGGAAGAGATTAACTTCCTCAATTAGAATGTCTATTTTTCTAAATAGTTGATTAGTTTCCTTGTATATGAATTAGTTAATTATGAAGGTTATCTATTAGTTAGAAAGGTCATCCATTAAATTGATCTTATCTATAATTCATTTCCCGAGTGCCTATATATTTCCCGAGTGTCTAGACGGAAACACTCGGGATTTCATAGGACACTCGGGAAGGGAAGGCAACACTCGGTAGAAATAATTTTTCCGAGTGTTTCCAATAACACTCGGGAAATCAAGACGAGAGGCACATAAAAATGAGATCTCAACATCATCTGAACAGGATAAAATATAATCCCGAGTGCATAAAAACGAAAACACTCGGGAAAGAAAAGGCATCGTGCCTTTTTTTTTTCTCCCGTGGCGCCTTTTTTCGGCCGCTAACCCTACTATACATACCCACCCATTGCCTCCTGCTCCCCCCGCGCCCGGCTCTCCTCCCCAATCCTCCTTCTCCCTCCTGCCTCTCCTCCCCTCGCGACCTGCACCTTCCCTTCTGTAACATCCTGATTTTCAAAATCGGGATGTTAATATTTAACTAGGCGATCTAATAAATATTTGGTAGTGTTTTAAAATTTTTCCGTGTTTAAGTAAAAAGATTGCTCCTAAAATCAAATTGAGATAATTAAAAGGTTGCATTTCCAAGTCAAGTCAAATTTGTTTAAAAGCTGCATTAAAAAAACAATAATAATAATAACCAATATTTAATCAAATTGTTTGAGCGACTGCAATTAAATTAAATATTTTGTTTCTCGTTTCCGCATGCATTTCAAAAATCTTGATGCATACATTAGTATCGCCGTTCTTATTTTCCAATTCGATTGACCACGGGCGAAACGACCGCGTGTCCCTTCTTCCGGTCATTTCTTCCAATTTCTGACCCTGCTAACTCCTGTCGTTTCCCTCCTTCAAATCTCAGCTAAAAATTCAAAATCAAGTCATGCATGTCATACCACCGCGATCGTCATCGCATGAGGAACCCAATTCTACAATTTGTTTTCGCATGCATGACGGTTTGAGTGAATTCGCAAAATGGAGAAAAGAATTAGCAGATGAAATACATGTGTGTCCATTCTTTATTTTTCTAACTTCTCTCCTCGAAATCATAACCAAAAACTAAAAAGCATTCAACGCATGTTATGTCATCGTGATCGTTGTCTCGAGAACATTCCGTTTCTATAATCGGTTTACACATGCAAGGTCGTTTGGGCGACTTAAAAGAAAGAGAGAGGAAAAGCTATACTACTATTCATCTTCCAAGAACTAGAAACTTTAAATATTTTAGAGAGCGTCACGCTCTGGATAAATTACTGAGATTTTTACCTAAGCTTCTACATGATATCAGGAACCTCCCCAGTTTTTTTTTTGTATTTTTTGGAGTTAAGAAACTATGTCTAAAAATTACCGCACACACTCAGCCATTTTTGCAAATTCTAGAATCAGTGTTCATTCAAATTTTGTACAACCAAACACCACACCACTACCACTCAGTCCACTGCCATTCTTCCCAGCCGAGCAGACCACATGCAGGCACTCCATCATGTGCTTCCACTGCCACCTTCCTTTTTGTTATTCAACTCCACTCATAGCCACTCATTTTTCCCATCCAAAGCCAAGCACAGCCAGGAGCCTCTCTCCCCCATTTCCTTTCTTGTTCCCAGCACACAGCCGAAGCACCTCCCTACTGCCAACTAATTTCTAGTCAAAGCCAAACCACAACACAAGTTCATCCCTTCTATCCTTCCATTCTCCACTGAAAAATGAGAATCGATCTACGCATGTCATACCATCGCATTCCTCATCACAAGAGCATTCCATTCATCCAAATAGATTTTGCATGCATGGTCATTTGAGCCTTTTGAAGAGGAGGGGAGAAATCACACACTGTAGCTATGCATTAGCATTGTGCAGCCGGCAGTGCACTGGAGGTAGCAGCGCTGCTGGTAGCAGCCGGCGGCAGTTGGAACTTGCTGTGATTGCTCGACTTTCAGCAACCGGAACTTCCTTCAGCTGGAGGCAGTGCAGGCCATGCAGCTCGGCAGTGCATTGGCCAGGCAAGCTAGCAGCAGAACTTGGCAGCAGTGCAGACCAGCAGTAGGCGCCTGGTGCAGCAGCAGCTCGGCAGTTCTGTCCGGCGCCTAGTGCAGCAGCTGTGCTCACGGCAGTCCAGCTCGGCAGCAGTGCAGCACCCCGGCGGCAGCTCCCAGCAGCCTCAGCACGGAACACGGCAGTAGCTCAGTGAAGTGGCCGGCGTGGGAGTGGCCAGCAGCTGCGGCCAGGCGAGCGGCCGGTGGAGCTGCGCGGCGGCATGGCGGCACGGCACGTGGTGGCGTCAGCACAGCGGTGGCTCGCTGCGGCACGGTGGGAGAATCGTTAAAGGGAGAAAAAAAAAAGAAACGGTATATCTACAGTATCTTAATGTGGTACAGTCAGTTTTTCTTTGTTTTTTTCCTTTCCAAAGTGACCTGACAAGTTGGCGTGTGACAATCTCTAGTCTGTAATAAGTAACAACCCAACGAACGAAAATGCACCTACACTCGGCACAGGGAGAATCGTTAAAGGGAGAAAAAAAAGGTCCGCTTGATTTGACCTAATATCTCAGGAGAGGGACACCGTAATGGAATCCGCTAATATCAGCCACACGCGGTTGGAAATTTGGGATTGATTCCCCCAAGTTGATAGCTTTCTGTTTTTCTTCTTCTTTTTTGAGACCAAAGTCATTTGCTACTAGCTAGGTCTTTCAGCTTGGCCTTTTGCCTCCCACTTTGGACTAATTTTTATTAGTTCATGTCATCCATTGCTTCCAGAATCGCACCTTCTCCTGCACACTTTCTTAGTCAGACATTGTGAACCTGTGAATGTGACGTTTGTTTAGTTGTTTTATGATCCCTGGCCTAAACTACTATGTTTAAGGCATTAGGCATCCACTCTACCACCTAAAGAATGGTTGAATTGCTTACATCGACAGCTAATCCAGAGAACCTGACAAGACCGATGCCGACAGCCTGTCGTCATCTGCATCGCTGAATTTGCATGATTGCATTCGATAGATACCTTCAATCCAATGGTAACTAACCTAGCTTGTTTTATCAGATAAGTTGAACTGAACCGTTCTTTTATCTAGAACTAGCTTTCTGATCAAAATACATGTTTTGGGATGCGCCTTTTGCTCTATTCAGTTTCAACCCTCTCTTTTCGTTTCTTTAACTTCTAAAACCTGGGAGAAGACATACAGATTGATACACAAGTACATCATAATATCATACACTTTAACACGATTTTACATCGATTCTTCTTCTTTTCCCCTTTCCTTGATCTGAATTCTGAATCACCTAATTAGTACAATTGGAATTGGAAGTGAAATCTTCACAAGATATGATTCAAATGCTGCTTGGTGCTTAATTAATTTGCGTCCATCCCCCGGGGAAAAGAAGAACTGAAGAAGAATATACTACACAACTTGACCACCACCCTTTACCTATCAGCCAAAGCTAATCGAGAACGGCCCCCACAAACTATGCCACTCAACAGTAAAAGCACAAGCAAGTTGCCCAAAGCATTTTGTTCTGGTCCCTGCATGCACAATCATGTATATAACTTGAGTAAATGATACAAAATACAACAATACTGGTTGAGAACAAGCATACACCCACCTTGTATGCTTTGGGTGCCTCAATGAGGACACAAACGGTGAGATATCCTCATATCCGTTGCTCGAACCCAGAAGCGACGTCAACATGATCATCCAGCCCTGATCATCGTACTTTGCGGTGTAGTAGAATGCAGGAATGAGCAATCAGCAGCCCCTTCCAAGATCTCAGTCTGATGTGTTCAACGAGAGGTACGTATCTTCCGATCAGATGACCAAATGTGTTCTTTTTTATGTTAAAAAAAATTAAATTACATAAAAGTAAATCTAGGTAAACAGTACAAAATCCAAAAATAAAATAAAAAAATTATAAACTCGGCAAAAGTAAATCTAGTTGAATCATACAAATACAAAAAAAAAAAAATCAAAATTCGATAAAAGTAAATATAGATGAACCCTATAAATACAAAAAAATATCTAAACTCGACAAAAGTAAATCTAGGTGAACCCTACAAATACAAAAACAAATATAACTAAAAATATAGTAAAACTACGCTAAAATTACATATCACTTGTTAGTGCAATTTTTATATTTAGTAGTGTATAATTGTAGGTGATTGGATTTTAAACAAATTTCAGGCGGCTAAGAGCTAACTAAAGCGAAATCATAATGATGTAACACGTATGAGTGGCATCTGTGGCTGTTTGCTAACAACATATAATCTTTTGAAGTAACATATCAACCCATAGTCAACTAGAGAACTTAGAATAGGACAGTACCAAGAGCCCAAGCTATGTGATCCTGATATGAGAATCCACGGGTCAGCACTGTAGCACTACCGTATGTGAACAGTGATTGGGTACTGTAGCATTAGTCTTGGGAAGAGATTAACTTCCTCAATTAGAATGTCTATTTTTCTAAATAGTTGATTAGTTTTCTTGTATATGAATTAGTTAATTAGGAAGGTTATCTATTAGTTAGGAAGGTCATCCATTAAATTGATCTTATCTATAATTCATTTCCCGAGTGCCTATATATTTCCCGAGTGTCTAGACGGAAACACTCAGGATTTCATAGGACACTCGGGAAGGGAAGACAACACTCGGTAGAAATAATTTTTCCAAGTGTTTCCAATAACACTCAGGAAATCAAGACGGGAGGCACATAAAAATGAGATCTCAACATCATCTGAACAGGATAAAATATAATCCCGAGTGCATAAAAACGAAAACACTCGGGAAAGAAAAGGCACCGCACCTTTTTTTTTTTCCGCGGCGCCTTTTTTTCGACCGCTAACCCGCGCCTTTTTTCGGCCGCTAACCCTACTATACATACCCACCCATTGCCTCCTGCCCCCCCCCCCCCGGCTCTCCTCCCCAATCCTCCTTCTCCCTCTTGCCTCTCCTCCCCTCGCGCCCAGCACCTTCCCTTCCGTAACATCCTGATTTTCAAAATCGGGATGTTAATATTTAACTAGGCGATCTAATAAATATTTGGTAGTGTTTTAAATTTTTTCCGTGTTTAAGTAAAAAGATTGCTCCTAAAATCAAATTGAGATAATTAAAAGGTTGCATTTCCAAGTCAAGTCAAATTTGTTTAAAAGCTGCATTAAAAACAATAATAATAATAACCAATATTTAATCAAATTGTTTGAGCGGCTGCAATTAAATTAAATATTTTGTTTCTCGTTTCCGCATGCATTTCAAAAATCTTGATGCATACATTAGTATCGTCGTTCTTATTTTCCAATTCGATCGACCACGGGCGAAACGACCGCGTGTCCCTTCTTCCGGTCATCTCTTCCAATTTCTGACCCTGCTAACTCCTGTCGTTTCCCTCCTTCAAATCTCAGCTAAAAATTCAAAACCAAGTCATGCATGTCATACCACCGCGATCGTCATCGTACGAGGAACCCAATTCTATAATTTGTTTTCGCATGCATGACGGTTTGAGTGAATTCGCAAAATAGAGAAAAGAATTAGCAGATGAAATACCTGCGTGTCCATTCTTTATTTTTCTAACTTCTCTCCTCGTAATCACAACCAAAAACTAAAAATCATGCAACGCATGTTATGTCATCGTGATCGTTGTCTCGAGGACATTCCGTTTCTATAAGCGGTTTACATATGCAAGGTCGTTTGGGCGACTTAAAAGAAAGAGAGAGGAAAAGCTATACTACTATTCATCTTCCAAGAACTAGAAACTTTAAATATTTTAGAGAGCGTCACGCTCTGGATAAATTACTGAGATTTTTACCTAAGCTTCTACATGATATCAGGAACCTCCCAATTTTTTTTTGTAATTTTTGGAGCTAAGAAACTATGTCTAAAAATTACCGCACACACTCAGCCATTTTTGCAAATTCTAGAATCAGTGTTCATTCAAATTTTGTACAACCAAACACCACACCACCACCACTCAGTCCAGTGCCATTCTTCCCAGCCGAGCAGACCACATGCAGGCACTCCATCATGTGCTTCCACTGCCACCTTCCTTTTTGTTATTCAACTCCACTCATAGCCACTCATTTTTCCCATCCAAAGCCAAGCACAGCCAGGAGCCTCTCTCCCCGATTTCCTTTCTTGTTCCCAGCACACAGCCGAAGCACCTCCCTACTGCCAACTAATTTCTAGTCAAAGCCAAACCACAACACAAGTTCATCCCTTCTATCCTTCCATTCTCCACTGAAAAATGAGAATCGATCTACGCATGTCATACCATCGCATTCCTCATCACAAGAGCATTCCATTCATCCAAATAGATTTTGCATGCATGGTCATTTGAGCCTTTTGAAGAGGAGGGGAGAAATCACACACTGTAGCTATGCATTAGCATTGTGCGCGCAGCCGGCAGTGCACTGGAGGTAGCAGCCGGCGGCAGTTGGAACTTGCTGTGATTGCTCGACTTGCAGCAACCGGAACTTCCTTCAGCTGGAGGCAGTGCAGGCCATGCAGCTCGGCAGTGCATTGGCCAGGCAAGCTAGCAGCAGAACTTGGCAGCAGTGCAGACCAGCAGTAGGCGCCTGGTGCAGCAGCAGCTCGGCAGTTCTGTCCGGCGCCTAGTGCAGCAGCTGTGCTCACGGCAGTCCAGCTCGGCAGCAGTGCAGCACCCCGGCGGCAGCTCCCAGCAGCCTCAGCACGGAACACGGCAGTAGCTCAGTAAAGTGGCCGGAGTGGGAGTGGCCAGCAGCTGCGGCCAGGCGAGCGGCCGGTGGAGCTGCGCGGCGGCATGGCGGCACGGCACGTGGTGGCGTCAGCACAGCGGTGGCTCGCTGCGGCACGGTGGGAGAATCGTTAAAGGGAGAAAAAAAAAAGAAACGGTATATCTACAGTATCTTAATGTGGTACAGTCAATTTTTCTTTGTTTTTTTCCTTTCCAAAGTGACCTGACAAGTTGGCGTGTGACAATCTCTAGTCTGTAATAAGTAACAACCCAACGAACGAAAATGCACTTACACTCGGCACAGGGAGAATCGTTAAAGGGAGAAAAAAAGAGGCCCGCTTGATTTGACCTAATATCTCAGGAGAGGGACACCGTAATGGAATCCGCTAATATCAGCCACACGCGGTTGTAAATTTGGGATTGATTCCCCCAAGTTGATAGCTTTCTATTTTTCTTCTTCTTTTTTTGAGACCAAAGTCATTTGCTACTAGCTAGGTTTTTCAGCTTGGACTTTTGCCTCCCACTTTGGACTAATTTTTATTAGTTCATGTCATCCATTGCTTCCAGAATCGCACCTTCTCCTGCACACTTTCTTAGTCAGACATTGTGAACCTGTGAATGTGACGTTTGTTTAGTTGTTTTATGATCCCTGGCCTAAACTACTATGTTTAAGGCATTAGGCATCAACTCTACCACCTAAAGAATGGTTGAATTTCTTACATCGACAGCTAATCCAGAGAACCTGACAAGACCGATGCCGACAGCCTGTCGTCATCTGCATCGCTGAATTTGCATGATTGCATTCGAAAGATACCTTCAATCCAATGGTAACTAACCTAGCTTGTTTTATCAGATAAGTTGAACTGAACCGTTCTTTTATCTGGAACTAGCTTTCTGATCAAAATACATGTTTTGGGATGCGCCTTTTGCTCTATTCAGTTTCAACCCCTCTTTTCGTTTCTTTAACTTCTAAAACCTGGGAAAAGACATACAGATTGATACACAAGTACATCATAATATCATACACTTTAACACGATTTTACATCGATTCTTCTTCTTTTCCCCTTTCCTTGATCTGAATTCTGAATCACTTTAGTACAATTGGAGTTGGAAGTGAAATCTTCACCACAAGATATGATTCAAATGCTGCTTGGTGCTTAATTAATTTGCGTCCATCCCCCGGGGAAAAGAAGAACTGAAGAAGAATATACTACACAACTTGACCACCACCCTTTACCTATCAGCCAAAGCCAATCGAGAACGGCCCCACAAACTATGCCACTCAACAGTGAAAGCACAAGCAAGTTGCCCAAAGCATTTTGTTCTGGTCCCTGCATGCACAATCATGTATATAACTTGAGTAAATGATACAAAATACAACAATACTGCTTGAGAACAAGCATACACCCACCTTGTATGCTTTGCGTGCCTCAATGAGGACACAAACGGTGAGATATCCTCATATCCGTTGCTCGAACCCAGAAGCAACGTCAACATGATCATCCAGCCCTGATCATCGTACTTTGCGGTGTAGTAGAATGCAGGAATGAGCAATCAGTAGCCCCTTCCAAGATCTCAGTCTGTTGTGTTCAACGAGAGGTACGTATCTTCCGATCAGATGACCTAATGTGTTCTTTTTTATGTTAAAAAATTAAATTACATAAAAGTAAATCTAGGTAAACATTACAAAATCCAAAAATAAAACAAAAAAATTATAAACTCGGCAAAAGTAAATCTATGTAAATCATACAAATACAAAAAAATCAAAATCAAAATTCGATAAAAGTAAATATAGATGAACCCTATAAATACAAAAAAAAATATCTAAACTCGACAAAAGTAAATCTAAGTGAACCCTACAAATACAAAAACAAATATAACTAAAAATATAGTAAAACTACGCTAAAATTACATATCACTTGTTAGTGCAATTTTTATATTTAGTAGTGTGTAATTGTAGGTGATTAGATTTTAAACAAATTTCAGGCGACTAAGAGCTAACTAAAGCGAAATCATAATGATGTAACACGTATGAGTGGCATCTGTGGCCGTTTGCTAACAACATATAATCTTTTGAAGTAACATATCAACCCATAGTCAACTAGAGAACTTAGAATAGGACAGTACCAAGAGCCCAAGCTATGTGATCCTGCTATGAGAATCCACGGGGGAAGCACTGTAGCACTACCGTATGTGAACAGTGATAGGGTACTGTAGCATTAGTCTTGGGAAGAGATTAACTTCCTCAATTAGAATGTCTATTTTTCTAAATAGTTGATTAGTTTCCTTGTATATGAATTAGTTAATTAGGAAGGTTATCTATTAGTTAGGAAGGTCATCCATTAAATTGATCTTATCTATAATTCATTTCCCGAGTGCTTATATATTTCCCGAGTGTCTAGACGGAAACACTCGGGATTTCATAGGACACTCGGGAAGGGAAGGCAACACTCGGTAGAAACAATTTTCCCGAGTGTTTCCAATAACACTCGGGAAATCAAGACAGGAGGCACATAAAAATGAGATCTCAACATAATCCGAATAGGATAAAATATAATCCCGAGTGTATAAAAACGAAAACACTCGGGAAAGAAAAGGCACCGTGCCTTTTTTTCCGCGGCGCCTTTTTTTCGACCGCTAACCCGCGCCTTTTTTCGGCCGCTAACCCTAATATACATACCCACCCATTGCCTCCTGCTCCCCCCGCGCCCGGCTCTCCTCCCCAATCCTCCTTCTCCCTCCTGCCTCTCCTCCCCTCGCGCCCGGCACCTTCCCTTCTGTAACATCCTGATTTTCAAAATTGAGATGTTAATATTTAACTAGGCGATCTAATAAATATTTGGTAGTGTTTTAAAAATTTTCGGTGTTTAAGTAAAAAGATTGCTCCTAAAATCAAATTGAGATAATTAAAAGGTTGCATTTCCAAGTCAAATCAAATTTGTTTAAAAGCTGCATTAAAAAACAATAATAATAATAACCAATATTTAATCAAATTGTTTGAGCGACTGCAATTAAATTTAATATTTTGTTTCTCGTTTCCGCATGCATTAAAAAAATCTTGATGCATACATTAGTATCGCCGTTCTTATTTTCTAATTCGATCGACCACGGGCGAAACGACCGCGTGTCCCTTCTTCCGGTCATCTCTTCCAATTTCTGACCCTGCTAACTCCTATCGTTTCCCTCCTTCAAATCTCAGCTAAAAATTCAAAACCAAATCATGCATGTCATACCACCGCGATCGTCATCGCACGAGGAACCCAATTCTACAATTTGTTTTCGCATGCATGACGGTTTGAGTGAATTCGGAAAATGGAGAAAAGAATTAGCAGATGAAATACCTACGTGTCCATTCTTTATTTTTCTAACTTCTCTCCTCGCAATCACAACCAAAAACTAAAAATCATGCAACGCATGTTATGTCATCGTGATCGTTGTCTCGAGGACATTCCATTTCTATAATCAGTTTACACATGCAAGGTCGTTTGAGCGACTTAAAAGAAAGAGAAAGGAAAAGCTATACTACTATTCACCTTCCAAGAACTAGAAACTTTAAATTACTGAGATTTTTACCTAAGCCTCTACATGATATCAGGAACCTCCCCAAATTTTTTTTTGTATTTTTTGGAGTTAAGAAACTATGTCTAAAAATTATCGCACACACTCAGCCATTTTTGCAAATTCTAGAATCAGTGTTCATTCAAATTTTGTACAACCAAACACCACACCACCACCACTCAGTCCACTGCCATTCTTCCCAGCCGAGCAGACGACATGCAGGCACTCCATCATGTGCTTCCACTGCCACCTTCCTTTTTGTTATTCAACTCCACTCATAGCCACTCATTTTTCCCATCCAAAGCCAAGCACAGCCAGGAGCCTCCCTACTGCCAACTAATTTCTAGTCAAAGCCAAACCACAACACAAGTTCATCCCTTCTATCCTTCCATTCTCCACTGAAAAATGAGAATCGATCTACGCATGTCATACCATCGCATTCCTCATCACAAGAGCATTCCATTCATCCAAATAGATTTTGCATGCATGGTCATTTGAGCCTTTTGAAGAGGAGGGGAGAAATCACACACTGTAGCTATGCATTAGCATTGTGCAGCCGGCAGTGCACTGGAGGTAGCAGCGCTGCTGGTAGCAGTCGGCGGCAGTTGGAACTTGCTGTGATTGCTCGACTTGCAGCAACCGGAACTTCCTTCAGCTGGAGGCAGTGCAGGCCATGCAGCTCGGCAGTGCATTGGCCAGGCAAGCTAGCAGCAGAACTTGGCAGCAGTGCAGACCAGCAGTAGGCGCCTGGTGCAGCAGCAGCTCGGCAGTTCTGTCCGGCGCCTAGTGCAGCAGCTGTGCTCACTGTTGGAGTTAATCATTGTGTTTTAGACCTCTCCGTTTCGGTCACAGAAATGAAGTCCGAATAGGCTTCGGCTTCATGAATTCGTTTCGTAGTCACAGTTCTGTCCGGCGCCTGGTGCAGCAGCTGTGCTCACGGCAGTCCAGCTCGGCAGCAGTGCAGCACCCCGGCGGCAGCTCCCAGCAGCCTCAGCACGGTACACGGCAGTAGCTCAGTAAAGTGGCCGGAGTGGGAGTGGCCAGCAGCTGCGGCCAGGCGAGCGGCCGGTGGAGCTGCGCGGCGGCATGGCGGCACGGCACGTGGTGGCGTCAGCACAGCGGTGGCTCGCTGCGGCACGGTGGCACCGAGATGGCGGAGCCGGCGAGGCCGAGCCGAGCCACGGATGCACGCTGCCCGAACCATGCATGCACGCGGCCGGGTTTGACAGCGTAGAGGCAAGGACGACGCGGTGCACAAGTGGCATTGGCACGACGCATGCAACGACGCAGAGGCGGTATGGCGTGTCGCGCCTGCGTGCGGCGTCGGTAAGGCGGCTCCGTGGGCGTGGTGCATGCGGCGGCACTAGGACGACCGACATGGACGAGGAGTCGGACGTGAACGCGGACGAGAGGCCAAACGGACGCGGGGACGGCGACGACTACGGTGGACGTGGACGCGTAGCCGATAAGACGCCCGGTGGTATTTCACACCTCTAGTGCCGCGGTAAAATTCTTTAGTTTTGAATCGTGTTTACGATATTAGTTGTGCATGTTGCATATTAGTCATGAGCATGGCATCTATTTTTACATGTATATTTATAAAAATTGTTTGATAGCTTAGGACCGGTATAATTCTCCGGTTAGGTTGTATTTGTGTGTGGGTGTGATTATGTATCGATGTATTGGTGGATGCAAATATTTAGATTATTGTGTCAAAATATGAGTATTATTGATCGGTGGATGCTAGATAAATATAGGAGTGGATTATTTGATTGGGCGATATTATTTTGAGGTCGCAAGGAAGCTTGTGGTGATCTTAGAGGATAAATTAATTGGGGGTTTTCTCTCATGTTGGATTAGCAATTTTTGAAGATAGGGCGCATAAGGATTTTTATAAATTATTACTTGATGGATGACGTATGTGTTGATGATTAACGATATATCTTTTATATATGTGCATTGTTGCTCATTGAATGTCAGATTATGTACAGTGTTGGATTAATTGAATCGGATGATTTAATTGAGCATGAGCAAATTGATCGGATGTCCGAAGTAATAGCTACGTGAGTCATGTATGCTAGAATTGGGAGATGGTAGGATGGATTATTTGATTGCGGGTAAATATATTCAGATTTGCCATGTAATTAATAGATAAGTCCTATGTGTCGGGTCGATGGAATTGTACCCTCTATTGGATTAGTAGATAAATGGTTATTGGTAGATCGTGGAAGAACATATGTGTTTGGATTGGTAGATGTGGCGCACGACTAAGTTCGGTGGTATGAATATGAGTTGATCGATTAGTGAGCTATTAAGTATTGGATGTGCATTTAAATTGTAAAGCTCATTAGGTGTCGGTAGTCTATTAACCCTTGGTCGGTGGAAATTTTGGGTGTATACGAATATGAATTGCCGAGGTGAGACTAATGGAGCTAGATAGTTAGTATTAGCTTAAATAATATATCGGAGAATGATTGATAGATTTAGGCATGGTCTTATACCCACAAGTTGGTGGATTTCGTACAATTGTCGAATATGTTGTATAGTTGGAAGATCGTTAATCCAGACATTGTGTGGTTGGATGGACTACTTTGATTATGACAGAGGCTAAGTTACATTCAGTTTAAAAGTATTTTTATGTGGTAGAAGTTTCAGAAAAGAATTACTTTTACACTACAAAATGCTTTTAACTTTGAAAATTCATAACTAATTCATATGAACTCCAAATGAGTTGAACCAAGTTATTTTGGTCTTATAATTTTATTATCTATTTAGATATGTAATCATTTTATTCGCCACTATTCTACAAATTTGTGCTAAAAATTGGATTTCGGATGAATAGTAACCGAAGCCCATTTTCAGTATTTTTCCAAAAACTGATTTTCAAACTACCATAACTTTCGCATACGAAATCCAAATAAAATAATTCTTTCACCTAAATTCATATAAAATCATAATATAGATACTGTAAAAATTTCATTCATTTTTGAGAAATTTGAATTTTTGAATTTTCCCGGTGTTCATTCGATATCGCTATTTCTATAGAGTCCGAGTTGTCGCAAATGAAAGACTACATAATCGAGAGTGAGAAAGTGAACTCCCAGCAAGGCAAGCATCATTTGAACTTTCTTTTGCATCATATTGATCCCAGTTTTATTACACTAGTGTTTGAAATGCAATGATATTGCTTCCATACTATTTTCGATATACTATTATGTTGTGAGTAGATTAGTTATATCCTATACTTGCTAGTTATCATTGATATTTTCCATATACATATGCTTAAGATAGATGCTTGTGATGATGAGATTGTTGTGCGTTGATTTCTTAGCCATTGCTGGTCTAGATAACGCAGTAGATCAATTGACGGGACTATCTCGTCGATTGTGGGAGACACATAACAATTCTTATTCTTTTTTTTTTTAAATTTTTGTCCAGATTGTTATTTCTGGTTATCGAGTTAAATTTTGGTTATGTTAAAAAGGTTTTTGGGTCCGGACAAGTGGTTGTAGTGTGGGTGCTGTTATGCACGAGACCCGGGTTTGTGGTTGTCTTGTCTGGACCATTAAGGACCGAGCCATGGACGTTACACTCCAAGTACTGAGCGTACTATCACATGCGGGATATGGGTACCGTACGGTTAAGTAAGGGGAGGATTTTATTGGTTTAGACCGCAGGTGGTGTGAGGACATAGAGACCGTGAAATCCTATGTTCCTTAGGAACCCAGTGTGATATATACTGTGCTTAATGAGCACGATTACTTATGTTGAGGAAAAACAACATACTAACTACCTCACACTGACCCCTCCGGCACAATATGTGTGCCCGCTTAGCGTTTTCTATATGCTTATGTCTAAGTTGGGATTTGTCTGACATGGGTGGTCTATCCCAATAGGGTTTTCTTGCTAAAAATGACTGTATCTCGATTCTCCCCGGCTGGCATACCTAAGGAAGTGTGCTATTTTCGGAGGCATCTGGAGGCTTACGGGCTAGTCGAGTCATGTGGGTAAAGTAGTACACCTCTGCAGAGGTAATATATTCGAATAGCCGTGTCCACGGTTATGGACAACACTTGGTTTAAGTATGCTTCATCGTTAGTCTCAAAAGTTAAAAGTTGACATGGTTATAAATTGGTTACGACACGAATGGGATGTTCGTGTGCTTTAGTTTATCAAAGGGGACAGTCACTTTGGTATTGTTTGATTTATTACATTATCTATGTCTTGTTAAACTTTCGTTTGAATAAATGAATTGTAACTTGGCTTTTGAAAACTAGATAGTCTAGGAATGTAAGATGTTGCGTTTTATGCAAAACTAGAACCACTAATGCTATCCCTTGATTGCCCAATATGCATAACTACTTTTCTTTGTGTAAGACTTGCGAGTGCATTTGTACTCAGCCAGATGTTGGCTGGCCTTTTTGTTTTTCTTTTCAGGTGAGGACGATTTTGAGCCCGATGAGCACAGCAGTGCCGATTTAGGCGACGCTGACGAGTAGTGCTATCATTTAACCCCCAGTCTGTTGCCTTGGGTTATGGGCATACCTTGCTGGACCTTTTGGTTTATTTATCTTGCTTCCGCTGTTATTTATCACTCTTATTTGAATTTGGCCGGTCGGTCATTTTGTAATAGTTGTAGACTTAACTATTATGTTGTATGTCTTTTGGATTGTTAATGTACGATGTTGTATGGATGTGATCAACGTTGAATGAGAGTATGAGTGTGTTGGTCGCTAATCCTGGGAGCCAACACGGTCTCATACTCACTGTTATGAATCCCACTTTAACTTGTCTAAGCATTGGCTTTGACCGTTTGGAGAACCGATAATCATGTAGTGCTTGTAGAGGAGCAACGTGCATGATCACTGGGGCTCTAGTTTCGGTCGGGCTCCTCACTTGGATGGAGTTAAGGTGGAATTCATTTACTTGAGGCCCAGAGTTATTTCCTTAAGACCAGGTAAACCTCGGTCTTACGGAAATAACCCTGGGGGTCCTCACACCTTCTCCCTCCTCGCCCGCGCCACCTGCCTTCCACCTCCCCGGCAGCGCTCCGATCCAGGTGCCCCGCGCCCCTATTCGGTGTTCCCGAGGCAGGAAATAGCAGCGGATGGGGAGGACAAGGAGCTCATGCTCGAGGAGTAGCTATGGTGCCGACGCCCTGCTATGGTGCCACCCCCCCCCCGCCGCCACCAGCTCCCGCCTCTAGTCCGCCCGCGGTGCGACCAGCTCCTCCCTGCGCCGACTCCCTGGCGTCGTCCTCTGTGCCATGCGCTGGCTTGGCCTTCGACCGCCGGTGCCGTCGCTTGCGCCCTGCACCTCCTGGTTCACCCGCCCCCACGCGGTTCCCTTGCCCCTGCTTTCGCCTTCAGATCGCTCCGATTTGCCAACAACCGAGTCCTCCTAGGCCTCGCCCGTGCCCGGCTCGGTCGCTATGTGGTTTCCTCCCCTTTTGTTTACTTTGTTTTCCTGATGATTTTGGTTTTGGGGTTGATTCATTCACCGATTCCTTTGATTCTTGTGGAGCAGCGGGTTGATGAAGAAGGCCATGAGATCGCCATCCGCTGCCCCTTCTTGGAGGTGGCGGACCTCTCTAGCGGAGATGGCTTCCACGGCAGCGGCGATGGCGGGATCGCAGTGCTACTACTCACAGACGTTGTGGGCGCTGCGGTAGTGCGGCGTCGCCCGGCGCTCTTACGCTGCCTCCCGACGGAGTTTCTTGATCTCCGCGGCCGCCGGGTTCAACAACCAGAACCGCGAGTGGGTGTTCTGGTTCTTGATCTGAGTATATAGTAATGTTTGTTTTGTTTCTTGATTGGGTTCTTGCAGAGGGAAGTAGGAGGGAAATGTCAGATGGGTCCTTATGCTGTGCAAAGTTTGCAACTTAAGGTCTGAAGTGAGTGAGTAATGTTAATGTCCAAGAAATGCTCATGTGTTGGTTGATGTATCACCAGACTGCAGGTATGTGATTGTGTGCTGAGTGAATGCGGTGGGGCATGCGGCGAGGACATTCGTCGAGCACGGCATGGCTGATGGCCGCCTTTGCATCGTCTCCAAAGAGGTAGTGCTAATATGTTTTAGTGTATCCACTTTGCTATGTTAATTATAGAAATGGATTAAGGTTTTTTGCCCATTATATCATTGCGTTGTTGTTTTTTTCCATTGCTCTCATGTAATGTGTTGTGTTGTCAAGTATTAATAGTTTGATTTGGGAGGTTATGTGTTGGTTTATGATTGTGTGTGCTTGCTGTTATACATGCATTTCCACCATATGAGCGACCAACCCTGACAAAAGGCGATCTGTTTCCTCTAGACAAGAAGCCTGCATGCCTACCTATAAGTACCCGGGACAACTTAACGATGAGAAGTAGCATGAAACCATGATGATAGTGATGATGTGTGAATTTGGGATCACAGAATTGCTTAATTCTTATTTGTTGCACATTCTTTACACATTGCAAATTGCTAAATGGTACAAGGAGAACGGTATAGAGGTAGTGATAGTGTCACCGTTTGTTTTTGTTAATTTAATGTGTTTGAAAACACCAAATCACATTCGTCTAAAGACATTTATCCATCTTTGAAAGGTGTTGTATGAGGATCCAGTTGTAGCATTTCATGGCAAAACACAAACCTTGAAAACTACATCAGGGAAAATTCTGAAGTATGGGTCACTTATTATTTCTACTGGTTGTGAAGCTTCAAGGTATATAAGTACATAACTATGCATTATGCAAATATGAATGATCTGTTAAATATTGGAAACCAGATTGTAGTATCATGATCATGATTACCAGTTCTTGCTAAACATTGCACTCCTGAGATGTAAGATAAACTTCCATGCTATAGTAATAAATAATGATAGATGTTCCTCATGCACCAGAATTGGATTTTCTCATGTGACATGGCAATGTTTATCTAAAGTTATTGCTTGTATATTCTCACTCTTTAACATATACTGGTGAAATGTTTTTTTAATGATAGGGAAGAGCAAAGAAAGTTGTTGTTATTGGTGGGGGCTATATTGGCATGGAGGTAGGTACTGCAACTTGTGGCTGGACTCTTGACCCAACTGTAAGGGAACAAAATTTTATTTGTTCAGTTCTGAAATATCTGGAGCTTGCTTTTCTTCTCCTTATGCATTGTAAGTGCCTAAGTGGCAGTTCTAGAATTTAACTTGCTGAACTTGCTTTCTATATAGATTATATTCCTAGAAGATCACATAATGCCAAGATTATTTACACCTTCCCTTGCTAAAAAGTATGAGGAACTATATCAACAAAATGGTGTCAAATTCATAAAGTTGATAGTATTTGTTCAACTTCATTTGCTTGTCTTAATTTTTGAATCTATTGAGTGTATGTTTATGGTAACCAGGGAGCTCTTATTTTTCAATCCATTCTTTTCTTTTATATAATTGTTTAATTCATGGAGCATGCTATCATATATATCATGGATGCAATGCTCTTCTTCTTTAGATATAAGATTAGTATCAGTAGCCATTTTGAGATCCAACAAAAAGAAACTCATTATCTGATATGCACATGCTATCATCTTATAGGGATTACTGATGCTGACGTGAGTGTGTGTGTCCCTTACTGTTAATTTTTTTGTTTATTAAATATAATATGAGTATATGACCAGGATTTTGTAGTAAACCGTTTTCCTTTCTTTTTTTCTTTTTTACTTGGCTGGTGCAGGTGCTTGACCTTGTTCAGAAGTTTGATAATTGGCTTGGTGGTGACTCAATCCGGCCACTCGTGTTTGTGGTGTGCTTGTCAATACAAGAAGTCCAACATATGGGTTTTGGCGGTTAAAGTTTACTCTCTCTGTCTCTCTTTTTCATGTATATATCTGAATTTGATCTCGAATATGTTGTGGATGTCCGATCTATATATGTGAATGTTGTATTGTGAACTCGAACGTTATGTTAATGTTGTCGAATCTATATATGTAATGATTTGTGGCTAATTGGTGGTATTTTTCTTGCTCTGGAATGTATGGTCTGTTTGATTGCCGATCGAGTTTCCTGTCAGCCTGAGCCTGGTTTAAAATGAAATGCATTGTACATACAAAATTGGTGTATATGTTGTTCGGGTAATTCCCGAGTGTTTTTATTTGACATACACTCGGGAAAACTACGAATATGCATGTGTGCTGGATGGCCACATGGCTAGATTTCCCGAGTGTAGTTGACATGCACTCGGGATAATTTCACTATTTCCCGAGTGTAGTTGATATACACTCGAGAAAATTTACCTACTTTCCCGAGTGTTTTGGTTAACATACACTCGAGAAAGTATTCCATTATGGTAGTGGACCTGTTGTGCGAACTATTCTCCCGAGTGTTGTATGTTTCCCGAGTGTAAGTCGTAACACTCAGGAAATGTATTTCTCCCGAGTGTAACTCTCAGGAACACTCAGGAAACTAGTTTTATCCCGACTAAACGATCCCGAGTGTTGTTTCCCGATGGCCGACCTTCGGGAATTAGTTTCCCGAGTGTTTTAGGGACTTTCCCGAGTGTTTCAAGCACTCGGAAAGTGATGGATTCTGGTAGTGATTGTTAGAAGAGACCTCTATATAAGGAGACCTATTGTAATCGTTGGTATTAAATAAGAAAGAATAACAAAGTTTATCATATCTCTAGTCTCTCTTCTCTCCCTCAAGGACGCTGTCGCCACCCGACCATCCTCTCGACGGTGTTTACCTATATGATCTAAGCTAGATCATAACAACTTGGTATCAGAGCTAATCACTGCAACCACCATGGTAGGCAGCGATGGTTCCGGTCCCAAGGAGTTTGACGTTATGCTCAAGCAAATATGGGCAAAGCTTGTCATCCTTAGTGAGACGTTCAAGGTGGGCAAACCGAGAACCTGTCACACCAAGCGACAACTTGCTTGGCGCATACCCGCAGCGGTCGTTGTCGCACCGGGTGATGGCTTGCTTAGCACAGCCCCATGACAGACGCCGACGTACTAGGAAACGGTCTGCTCGGCGCAGGCCCTACGACAGTTGCTACTGCACCACACAGCACGACAGTCACAACCATAGTCCCGTGGGAGCCTACCGTGGCCCTATCGGAGCATGTCGCGGTCCTACCGACACCTGTTGTGGTGTTGCCAAAGCCTACGCCCTTAGTGCCATTGACGAGGAAGAAGAATGTCGTCGTTGTTTCGCGGGCATCTTTACAACGTCGTCGGCCGATGCTGTGCCGTTGGTGCGGTGGAGTACGACGGCTTCCATGTGGGGGTCAGCAACGTAGTCGCATCTGTCCTACAAACGTTGCATCATGGGGCGAGAAGGATGTTGATGTTGCTCTGTGCTGGGTGCCCGTGCCCCCCCGACTCCTATGTTGTCAAGCCACGCTAAGGGGTCGTTGTTCATTGGAGCTTCGTTGCTCCTCGTCCACGTGACACATCGTCGTCAACACACCCTTTTATCGATATGGGGACACGGAGGTCTTAGTCCGTGGCCGCCACTTGACAGCTCGAGGACGGCCGCCAAGGGGTGCAGTGCTAAGTGTATGAACATTACTCATGGTACTGTAGTAACACCGTGTGCAAATAGTGCTCGGGTACTGTACCATTACGGTCTAGAAGGGATTACCTTACTCAATAAGAATATCTATTTTCCTAAATATTTGATTACTTTCCTTGTATGATTAGTTAACTAGGAATGTTATCTATTAGTTAGAAAGGTCATCTATTAGTTAAAAATGTCATCTATTATATTGATCTTACTCATGATTGTTAGAAGAGCTCTTTATGTAAGGAGACCTGTTGTAATCGTTGGCATGAAGCAAGAAAGAATAACAAAGTTCATCCCATCTCTAGTCTTCCTTCTCTCCACTAAGGACACCGTCGCCGCTCGACCATCTTTTCAACGGTGTTTACCCCTGTGATTTAAACTAGATCATAGTAGATCCAATATCTTCAGCTAAAACCCCCGGGAAGATGGACAATGTCAGTACATAGATCAGGAACAAGTCCAATGGATAGTCCATGTTCCGCATTAGCAACTACTTGTTGCTCAAACGTTCAACGGACGTGGGGTCTTCTTCAGACTGGAAATTCGTGTAAAATTTAGTGTCAATAGATTCTCTTACTACCTTAAATAAAAAGATTCTTTAACTGTTACAAGACTCGCTGCCATCTAAGTGGATACCGATGGATTTGGGCGACTTTGGATGCCACCGGCAGCAAGATCAGCAGTGACCATCAAGGACCCCTCCGAAGCTGCTTTTGAACATAGAACTTCACAATTGGCAACTTTTTTTTTTTTTTTGACACTAAGGGAACTCCAATAATAAGATTGAATAGAATTACAGCCCCCTAAGCAAAGCCTCACTTGTGAAGTTGGCTATTGTCATAGCAAGAAAGGCTAGATAGTAGAAAAAAGAGACCCCTGGTGTCTAGGTGTTGGACCGAAAAGGCGACTAGAGGGGGTGAATAGGAGCACGCTCACTTTTTCACAAAATATGAATTCAACACAATTTCACTCCAATAGCTATGATGAAGCTATGAAGATCAATATATCAGTACAGCGGAAGACTAGTATTGAATCCAATTAAAACCCCTAAGCAATGTGATAAAAATCAGCAAGAATCAAAACTAACAGATGGCGGTCGACCGACCATTGTTATCTTGGCGGTCTGACCGGTACCAAATCGGTCTGACCTCTGGTGTGGGGCGGTCGGACCGGCACCAAAATCGGTCTGACCTCTGGTGTGGGGCGGTCTGACCGGCAGGCTCCAGAACAGTAAAAACAGCCCGATGACGAAGTTGCAATTAGGTCTAACTTTTGATTCTCAACTCCAAACTTCACGAAACTTTGCACACACATTCTCTATGATATTAAGGACCTATTCCAATCAACAATTATGATAATTCTTGGACGAACAAAGATCTTTTATGATCTGATTGAAGAAGGGTGCAAAACCGGGCAAAAGCGAAAACTTGATCCTAAAGCTTGTTCGTGAGAGATTGATGATCAAGATGATGCTAGATAGATTCACACATATCACAGCAAGCTAATCCACGTGAAAGAATCAATCACAAACTTGCGGATCAAAGAAAGCCCTAAAATCACCAAATTGAAAGCAAGAACGAAAAGAGACTTATCTCAAGCAAACCTTGCATAGATTAAGAACGTGATCGTCGCTGGATTACACCCACGCCATCAAGGATCAGTGGTCAATCTAAGATCACGAAATTCTTCTCAAACCATAAAGAGCCCTAGCCTCCACCTCAACTCCCCTAAGCCAATTAGGGTTTCGCAACAAAAGAGGCGAGAGAGAAAAAGAGCTAGATGGTGCGACCACCACCTCCCCTATTTATAGTGGAGGCCTAGACTCCTAGGGTTTGACTCCATTGGGCTCCGTTAAGGCCCACTAACAAGCGGGTCACACACGCACGCCATAGCGCCGTCTTTAACCTTTTGATCTAAACGGCTTCACCTAGCGACATCTTGCGCCTCGGATTTGCTAATAGATCACCCTTGTCCATCTTGTGTCACGCTTGAGTCATTGACCTCGCTGGCATCGTCGATCGTTCTGGACCTCAACTCTCCAAGTCTAGTCCCGATACTCCTCGCCGTTGACCGTCGTTGACCACCAAGCAACCTGCACAACCATAGACAAGAAAACACGAATTCGGGAACACGTTCTTCAAAACTTAACCCATGTTAGTCAAAACATGCATCATGCAAAACATATACCATGGAACCCATGTACTTGACCTAACAAAACAGCATCGCCACGAAGTTGGCCGATGATCAAGTGGATACCGGTCCGACCGCTCCCTGTGAGCCGGTCGGACCGCCCCTCTGGCCGGTCGGACCGCTCCCTGTGAGCCGGTCGGACCGCCGCCAGGGACTTAGCCGAATTTCATACCCTCAAAAACCGAAACCTTCTGGAAACTTAAATCCAATAGAACTTCTTACTGGAGACTCCAAAAATCATGAGACCAAGTGCATTGGGATCCCCTCACTTGCCTACAACACCTATTTTTGGCCCAGCTCGTTTTGAGTACTTTTAGGTCACCGCCGGTCCGATCAGCCCATGGCGGTCCGACCGATTTGGGACCGATCGGACCGTGGATGCAAGGACCGGTCGGACCGCCACATCGATAAGCAGCTCGTTACTTTGTCGAAAACACGTGAAACGACAAACCGTAAACGCCATTGCCAATTGTCACATCATCCTAAGATCTGAAACATATCCCCATGAAATCCACAATCTCCCCCTTGATGAACACATTGGCAATTATCCAGAAAATGTAAGTAAGAGGTTTGAAAACGAGTTTACTCGCAGTTTTCGCACAAAGGCACAACTTGGTACATAAGCAAGAAAAAGCAATGAAAATGACCAAGCTGGCATCAGAATAGTATAGGCATGTGAGACAAGGCAAAAGAAAGCATAAAAACTTTGATTTCCAGAAAAGGGTCAAAATTCTCACATGAGGTCCATATGAAAGAACAATTGTTCAATTGACCTATGATCATTGTGAGTATAAAAGAATGCAATTCAAGTTCAGAATATTCAATAAGACAATAAGAATTCAACTCAAGAACTCCCCTCACTATGATCCTCAATTTTCAAATTTTCGTTTCTCCCTTTGTATAAACTTCTCCCCCAATAAAGAAATATCTTCTTATTAACACATCTTCTCTTCTCATTTAACACATCTTCTCCCCCTTTGACAATGGATTCATTAAGGAATCACGCCTTCCTCTCATCCAGAGATAATAAATATAGAATAAAGGAAGAAGCAGAAACAAAAGAAGCATAAAGAGGAATATGCATGAAGTGCAATTGAGTGGCTTCAATTTTTGTATTTTTCAATTTTTGATTACAAGAAGCTTTGGAGATTACCCAAAAGAACAAGCTAGTATCTCTAATATTGCACAAACAACATATCAAGCTGGATAAATAGCTAGCAAGATCATGGTAAGACATATATATCAAAGCTAAGCACAAAGGCTCAAAAGTAAAGCAGTAGATTTGATCAATTTAAGCAACGCTTCAAATTCAGCAAGTTCATCAACAGGGATCCTAAAATGAAATTGGCCATGTCAAAATGTCAAAGTGAGATCAAAAATCTAACAAAGACCACATTAAGAGTCAATCAAGTCCAAGATTGAATCATTTTGCTCAATATTTTGTAAGCGCCCATTTGTCAACATTTTTCTTATTTGCATTGAATATTGAAGTTGACTAATGATCTAACTTAGTGACAAGATCCCGGACTAGGAGCCATCCACAAACTCATCCTAAGCTTCGACCAAAAGTTGATTAAAGGTATATCTTAGTAAAGAAGATCCCGGACTAGGAGCCATCCACAAACTCTTTCTAAGCTTCTACAAGGCGACAAATCTTGAGGTTCATGTCATTTCGACAAGCGGTCCCCATGAGATCGTCGGTTCATCAAACTATCTCCAAGTTCATGTCATTTGACAAGCGATCTCGTAAGAATAGTTTGGCACAATTTAAGCATAAGACAATCTTGATTTTCATTTTTCACATGAGCGCTTTAGAATCTCAAGAACACAAAAGCTCAAGTAATGGTCAATTTTAGATCAAAGAGCTAACAAAGCAATTCTGACAGGGCCAATGTCACAAGAGGAGCACTAATTGCGCAACTCGCTAAAATATCCACAAATTGTAATTTCTTAGTTTGAGTTGTTTAAAAGGTTCTAGCTCATATAGCAAAGACTTAGCTACACATGTAAAAGCATGATAATTCTAGCAAGTCAAAGAACTAGACATGACATTGAGCAAGAATTGAAATACAAAATCTCTAAAGGGTAATAGGCAAAGCTTCATCAATTTTTAAAAATAAGCAGAAAATCTTATATTACAATGCATCTTTTTGGATTTTTCATACCACTTGTTGGAGTTTTCATATGAATGCAATATGACACACTGAGATGCAATTAAAAAGCATAAAAACTTAAAAAGTTCAAAAAGATCACTAAGTTCAGAAAAAGAACAATAAAAGATCAAAAGAACAAGGAAAGATCAGAAAAGATCAAACTCCCCCTCAAACCAACCCATAGAGATAAATTACTCCTAACTCGCTTCTCAAGGTGGCAAACCTAGTTGGGTCTAAAGATTTGGTGAGGATAAAAACAAAAGACAAAATAAGTGCCTAGTGGGTGACAAGCGCCTGAGGTACTCTTCCTATCTAGCCGACAGCCCGCATAATCAGGATAAGAAAGACCCCCGAATGGACAAGGATAAAGAACAGGAATATCAAATGCCATACAAAGAGAGTAGAGTGTAAGTACCTGAATAAGAGCTTAACGGCCTGGCGATGGGAAGTTCTCGGAGATGCTTGAGACCCGTCGACCGCGTGAAGGAGGTGAACCATCTTGAGTCTCGGCAATATGACGTGAGCGATCGGAGTCGACAAAGCCGTGTGCCCTTCCTCTTTCGCGGCAATCTGAAAAAATCAAGGCACAGAAGAACGATGTGTCTCGATACTGGGGTTAGTTAAACAGGACTTGGGAACCCAGTACTGAGACACACGTCTGCGAGTAGTATGCAAAGCAGAAGTGTTATCCTTGATTTCATCTAAAATTCATTATGAGCAATGTTTAAGTTAACATGGAATTAAAGCTGTCTAGGGGCGGTCGACCGCGTTGTCTTTGGCGGTCGATCCGTGACCAAATCGGTCGACCGGTGACCACCGGTGATCGGACCGTGACTGAAGAACATGAGAATTAGAATATGTAGAAACATAATGATTAGCATGTGAGAAAAATCCTAATCCTGGTTTATTCCTTTCAGTGTTACCATGTCTCATAAAAGCTCTAGGTTGCTGAATGAAATTCTATCAAGATTGTTTCTATCATTTTTCAACCTCATGTGAAATTCAATCAAATGCCCACCTTTCTTGCAATAAGTGCAATGGTACTTGGTACCACTAGAAGAAGCACCATTTGAATTAATACAAGGTTGAGCAAAACCTGCAGATTTAAAAGATGTTTTTGCGAGTTGGGTTTTGAATTCAATTAAACCTTTTCCAAGACTTGCATGACTTTTGGGTTTGAATTGTCTTGAAAAGAATTGAATCCTAAACCTTGCTTCTTATAAGGAGTTTTAGACTTGTCAAGAATCATGTTTAATTGTTTCTTACCTTTAGAAAATTTCTCTAATGTATCATGAAGGTAAGCATTTTCTTTTCTTAAACTAACACAAGCATCACAAGTTTTATCCATAGATTTCTCCTTATATAAAGCAATTTCAAGCTTAAGAGTGGAACAAGAAGCACAAGTAGTATTTTCAATATTGTCCTTAAGCTTAGCATATTTGACTCTAGCGACTTCTAAGATATCTTTGATTTCACGTTCTTTTCTAAGCATGACGTGCAAGGGCTAGAATCAATCACATCAGAAGCAATCAACTTGCTAGACTCTAAACATTTTTCACAAGGAGCAGATTTAATTTCAATTAGCTCAGTTCTAGCATTTTCAAGTTGTTGTAAAGCAATATTGTGAGTAGATTGCGGTTTAGCCAATTAAAGTGCATATCATGACAAGATAAACATTCATCGAGTTCAAGAGTCTTAACATTTGTAAGTTCTAGTTTTAGTTTACCAATTTTTGACTCTAGTTTCTTATTTTTAGTCATGACAAATTCTAGCGCTTCATCTTGACTAAGCACTTGCTCAACTATAGAATTATATTTAGCGAAAAGCTCATCATAAGAAAAAGATACCTCATCATTATCAATGTCGTCTTGTCGACCATGAAGCACATGCCGGTGAAGTCTTTGGCCTTCCTTTCTTATCCTCTTCGCTCCGAGTCCACATCGCTAACGGATTGCTCTCCAAAAGCGGCAAGGACCGGTGAGCGGCCTTTATGAGCTTGACAAAGATCATACTCGAGTTGTTCTCATGAGGCTTCTTCCAAGTCGTCTTCTCCTCCTGTGCTTACCCTTACCTTTTAGCTTGGGGCAATTGGCCCGGATGTGGTAAAGCTCTCCACACTCATAGCAAGTAACAGGACCACCTCTCTTTTTATTTCTCACATTGTTGTAAGCCCGTGTGAATTTTTTAGCTAAAAGGGCTAACTCAACCTCAGGGATATTCTCAAGCTCCTCTTCATGAATAGCAGATAAACAAGCAAATGAAAATCCAGAAGAAGATTCAAAAGAGTCATCAAAAGCCTTTTTGAGAGGATCTGCTACCAAAGCTAAATTATCTTTATTTGGATGATCAACTCTTTTAATTTCATGAGTCTTGAGTTTACTATAAAGCAATTATAAAGTAAGACTTGAAAGATCAACATTCTCTTCTATAGCAGTAACTTTCATCTCCCACTCCTTGGTGTTGATTGCGACCAAGAGGTGGGTGGCATTTCAGATTGAGAATATTCAATATCAACAGCTTTCATTTGATTAATCACTTTATTGAAACGACTGAAAATGTCATCGATGCTCTCTCCAGGACGCATCTCAAATTTGTTATAATCACGCTTATAGATTGTTTGGCGCACTTTCTTAATTTGGGACGAACCCTCATGATATGTTTCGAGAGTGTTCCAAATCTCGTGCGCAGTCGCAAAATTGCAAATCCTATCATATTCTTGTCTACCAAGCGCACCATATAAAAGATTCTTGGCCTTGTTGTTGTTAGCCAAAAGAACCACAGAAGCAGGAGTTTCAACCTCAGGAATAATGAGCGGGGATCGAACAACGTCCCACATAGCTTGTCCCTCGCTCTCAAGGAATACTCGCATACGATTCTTCCAATAGGCATAGTCTTGTCCATTGAACATATGCGGTTTTGTAGAGAATCTATCCATCGCCAAAGTTCAAGTGGCGGTTAAGATCAAGATTGAACTAACCGGGCTCTGATACCACTTGTTGGACCGAAAAGGCGACTAGAGGGGGGGTGAATAGGAGCACGCTCACTTTTTCACAAAATATGAATTCAACACAATTTCACTCCAATAGCTATGATGAAGCTATGAAGATCAATATATCGATCTGTGGAAGACTAGTATTGAATCCAATTAAAACCCTAAGCAATGTGATAAAAATCAAGAAGAATCAAAACTAACAGAGGCGGCTTGGTCGGCCATTGTTATTATCTTGGCGGTCGACCGGTACCATCGGTCGACCTCACGGTGTGGGCGGTCGGACCGGCACCAAAATCGGTCTGACCTCTGGTGTGGGGCGGTCTGACCGGCAGGCTCCAGAACAGTAAAAACAACCCGATGACGAAGTTGCAATTAGGTCTAACTTTTGATTCTCAACTCCAAACTTCACGAAACTTTGCACACACCTTCTCTATGATATTAAGGACCTATTCCAATCAACAATTATGATAATTCTTGAACGAACAAAGATCTTTTATGATCTGATTGAAGAAGGGTGCAAAACCGGGCAAAAGCGAAAACTTGATCCTAAAGCTTGTTCGTGAGAGATTGATGATCAAGATGATGCTAGATAGATTCACACATATCACAGCAAGCTAATCCACGTGAAAGAATCAATCACAAACTTGCGGATCAAAGAAAGCCCTAAAATCACCAAATTGAAAGCAAGAACGAAAAGAGACTTATCTCAAGCAAACCTTGCATAGATTAAGAACGTGATCGTCGCTGGATTACACCCACGCCATCAAGGATCAGTGGTCAATCTAAGATCACGAAATTCTTCTCAAACCATAAAGAGCCCTAGCCTCCACCTCAACTCCTCTAAGCCAATTAGGGTTTCGCAACAAAAGAGGCGAGAGAGAAAAAGAGCTAGATGGTGCAGCCACCACCTCCCCCTATTTATAGTGGAGGCCTAGACTCCTAGGGTTTGACTCCATTGGGCTCCCGTTAAGGCCCACTAACAAACGGGTCACACACGCACGCCATGCAAAGCGCCGTCTTTAACCTTTTGATCTAAGCAGCTTCACCTAGCGACATCTTGCGCTCGGATTTGCTAATAGATCACCCTTGTCCATCTTGTGTCACGCTTGAGTCATTGACCTCACCCGCATCGTCGATCGTTCGGACCTCAACTCTCCAAGTCTAGTCCGATACTCCTCGCCGTTGACCGTCGTTGACCACCAAGCAACTGCACAACCATAGACAAGAAAACACGAATTCGGGAACAAGTTCTTCAAAACTTGACCCATGTTAGTCAAAACATGCAAGATGCAAAACATATGCCATGGAACCCATGTACTTGACCTAACAAAACAAAGATCGCCACGGTTGGCCGATGATCAAGTGGATACCGGTCCGACCTCCTGTCGTGTGGGCGGTCCGCTCCTCGTGAGCCGGTCGGACCGCCGCCAGGACTTAGCCAATTTCATACCCTCAAAACCAAACCTTCGAAACTTAAATCCAATAGAACTTCTTCTTGAGACTCCAAAATCATGAGACCAAGTGCATTGGGATCCCTCACTTGCCTACAACACCTATTTTTGGCCCACTCGTTTGAGTACTTTTAGGTCACTCACGGTCCGATCGCCCCACATGGCGGTCCCGACCGATTTGGGACGATCGGACCGCCGTGCAAGGACCGGTCGGACCGCCTCGTCGATAGCTCAGTTACTTTGTCGAAAACACGTGAAACGACAAACCGTAAACGCCATTGCCAATTGTCACATCATCCTAAGATCTGAAACATATCCCCATGAAATCCACACTAGGTGAGGGACTGAAGGATCATCAAAGAGGGGACCGAATGTAAGGAATGAAATGTGTATTAATTGCCCAAAAATTCGGGTCTGAGTTATTACATGGGGAAGGGTGGCTATTTACAGCCTTCCGACAGGGTACCTGAGATTACTACCCTAGCCCTAAAAATATCATACGCTTGTAGGGGATGCAGGGGCTTTTCCTGCCCCTGTGTGTAGTCTTCGGCCCACGATGGACTTTCCTGGGCTTGGTCCACTCGGCTGATGCGCTTGGTCCATCGGCGTCTGTGGCCCTTCATAGCGTACAGGATGCCCTGGGCCCAGGGGCCCCCGGGCACCCTTCACCTCTAAGCGAGAGGGCCACAGGCACCCTTCGGCTCCCCCGAGGACCCGTGGCCTCTGGGTTTGCGGTGCTCCGGCAACCCTCCGGTAGCCTCCGAGCTTCCCACGGAGCCTCCCCGAAGGGCGTTTGGTACCCCCTGGGCCGAGGGGCCCCAGGCACCCTTCGCCTCTGGCCGAGGGGGCCACGGACACCTTCGGCTCCCCCGAGGTGGCCCCACAGGACTCGTGACTTCTGGCCTTGCGATGCCCCGATGACCCTCCAATAGCTTCTGGGCTTCCCCCGGAGCCTCCCCAAAGGGATGCTTAGTACCCCTGCTTAGTACCCCAAGGGGGCCTTCGCACTTGTGGATGCAAGATCTACCCCGCGGTCTTCGCCGGGTGGTTGGGGTTGGTGGGGCCTCCCCTACGACATGTATATTGCACCACATACACCAACTAGGATTACTAGAGGCTTGCTTTGCACACAAATGAGCGACAATATTATATTAACGCTTGAGATAACACAGAAAAATTCAAGAAGCTCCTGCTAAGCTCCCTAATTTCTGCAAGAATCGGTGTCACTTCAGATCTAGTGAGCAATGACTTGTTCCAAAGGTCGACAAATTGTTTACTATTAGATTCCATAATAATATGTTGCACACCCTCCTGAAGAGCTAACTGTAGTCCATCCCTACAAGCTAATACTTCCGCGAGGGTGAGCGGGGAGGGGCGGCTCTTCGCGTACCTCCACGACGGGCGATGCCAACCGAAGAAGAAGAAAGACACCGGCGAGATGCTAAATTTTGGAAGCGTCAACTTTCAATCGAATACACGCTATCTTTGGTATGCGCAAACTCTGGCCTCCAGGAATTGGCGAGAGACCAACTGGACCCGACGGTGGTTCTACCATAAGTCTGTGGCGGACGATGGTCTAATCTCCAGCGGAGGGCCCATTCAACTCACCCCCTCCCCGGAGATCGATTTAACGTCGAGGGAGGAGGCGCTGCTCGGCCTACTGCTGAACGCGACACGTATGCTTTCCACGAGGGATCTTGTGGAAGAGTTCTGCACACTCCGAGTATGGCCCCTTGCACAGGGATGGAGCGTGAAGTTTCTCCGGTGGCTTTCGTGGAGGATCGGAGAGGGTGGCAAGCTCATTCCGTATAGCGAGCTTGGCCCTCAAGGAATCTTCTGTTGGTACGCCGTCGCAAGTGTATGGCCGGGGGTCCGAGGATACCCTGGTGGAGGTTCCTGCTCAAGGTCGCGACGCAACAGGTCAGTTTCCCCCTCTTTCTTTTGTTTTGCTACTAGGCTAACTCGTTAACACGCTTTGTAGTGCTAAGCGACGATGAGGAGGGGGCGGCAATGATGGCTCCGGTGCTAGGGGGGTCTAAGGGTGACTCCCATGCCGGGGGGTCTGAGCGTGGCTCCGGTGCCTGGGGATCCGAGGCAGCGGGCCCGCCTGATAATGCGCTCGGTGCCATGGGTATTTTGGATCTTTGTCCACTGTGTACCAATGATTTTCAGGTGAGTGTCGGGGCGGTGACTGTTTGCGAGGAGGTCACTCGCTTCGCTGCCCCGCCTTGCGTGGAGGAGCTTTTTGGAGCATGCCCGCGCACCGAATGTTCAGGTTGATCGAGGCAAATGCCGCAAGGGTAAGCTCAGATATGCGTATCCCTTGGTCTCCTTGTATCCCTTTTTTGTGTTTGATGAAGGTATGCTCCGCACAGACCCTGATGTTATCCCGCGTGCTCGAAGGGGACATTCGTCGCGGCTACGCGGATATCCAGGAGCACGTAGACTCGGAGCACTTGCGGAATGAGTTCCTTTGCTTTGAGCACTTGGCCCTTGCCGAGAGGGACAAGGCACTGGAGGTGAGGGTCGCTGAGCTGGAGTGGGAGCGTCGCGACCTGCATGAGGAGGTGTGGATGCTCCGCAGTGTTTGCACTGTCCTCGAATCTGAAATTGAGGCAGAGCGGCAATTCGCGGAGACTGTGTCGTGGGTTACTTGGGAGGCGATGGAGTCCATGGAGGGCGCTGTGACTGAACTAGGAGTGGTGCTGTCGCCTTGGAAGCATACCCCTGCGCAAATAGATATCATGCTGGGTCGTCTTCACCCCGTCGGGGAGATCTGTTTGCCAGCTGTGCGAGCCTACGACGATCACTATGCGAAGGTGGCTTGGACGATGACCTTTGTTTCCCTGCAGATGGCCGGGTGCGGGCATGTCGACGTCCTCGGTGCCTGCTCCGTGCCCGTGGTGTCTGCGACAGAGATTGCTTCCGACTAGCGGCATGCGCGAAGGGCGGGCAATGTCTTCACCCGTGACTTTTGGGCGCCGCTCGGCCGCGACACCGCAATGGAGTTCCTTCGGGACATGATGGCACAGAAGACGAAGGGCAAGGCTCCAGTGGACAGCGAAGGCATCAGCGAGAAGGGTGGGGGCACCACCGGAGACAAGGTATGACCCTCCGCCCTTCTCCAGCAACCCAAGAACAGACTAGTGATCTTTGTGTAGATATTTTAGGTGATCCCTACTCCGGCTCTTTTGTACCGGAGTGGATGTGGGTGGGTGGGTGGGTTGCTCTTTTTGTAATAACCTTCGGTTTTGAATGAAAAGAATGTTGTGAATTCTGCTGCATTAATGTATGCATTCACAGTTTGTTTATGTTCTTGCTTGTTGGTTTACTTAGGCAGGGCTGCCCTTGTTCCGATGCACCGCTAGACGGGGGCCTTGCCCTTCCGAGGGGTGGATGACTAAGGCCATTGTCCCTCTGTGCGGCCGAAGGATGAGCGAATCTTCTATCAATCTAGCCTCTACAGCTATGTTATCGGGCGTCGTATACCATGGTGCGAAGTGGCAGCGGTGGAAACTGGGAACCCAGAACGGTCTATGGAGAATTTTTGGCTTTTTTGTGAGCTCAAGGAAGTGAGGGCACGCGACAAGATACGAGCTTTCTAGGAGCATCGAAGCACTGCACCCATGGCTTGGGCCCCTTTGTCCTTGTTCACCGAATCGGCTACTTCGCTAGCGAAGGGCTCCAGCAGAGGATCGTCCAAATTGTTATGCGACGCGGAGAGGGAGTACCTAAACCTTATGGCTACTGGGCCATTTGACAAAGAGCTTCTTGAATGGGTGTTGTGCACAGAGGAGTGAGATTTTGTGTCGTAGTTGTGTGTGGTGGCCATGTTTCTTGTATGTTTACGGGGTTTTGAATGTAACTTGTATGCGCTATTCATTTTATTTTATTATTTTTCCTCTCTTTTTTGGGTTGAGCCACCCCCAGGCTGTGTATGTACCTTGGATTTGTGATGAATAAAGTACAGTTCTTTGAGGCAATAAATTTTTGCCGGATTTTTATTGCTAGGGAGAGGCGAAGGCTAGCGCCACCCTATACTTTTTTAGGTAGAGCTCCAGGGGAGCCCAAACTTTTTTGCGAGGGAAGGTGGAGCCTAGGCCCTAACTTTTTTTGCAAGGCGGACGTGAAGCCTAGCGCGTCCTCCATACTTTTTTAGATAGGGCTCCGTGGGAGACCTAACCTTTTTTTGCGAGGGGGAGGCAAAGCCTAGCGCCGTCTCCCATACTTCTTTAGATAGGGCTTCGAGGGAGCCTTGACTTTTTTTACGAGGAGGGAGGCAAAGCCTAGCGCCGTCCCCATACTTTTTTAGATAGGGATCCAGGGAGCCCTAACTTTTTTGCCAGGGGGAGGTGAAGCCTAGCGCTGCCCCCATACTTTTTTTAGATAGGACTCCAGGGGAGCCCTAACCTTTTTTCTGCGAGGGAGAGGCGAAGCCTAGCGCCGTCCCCCATACTTCTTTAGATAGGGCTCCGGGGGAGCCCTAACTTGTATTTGCGAGGGGGAGGCGAAGCCTAGCGCCGCCCCCATACTTTTTTAGATAGTCCCCAACTCATTTTTTTCGAGGGGGAGGCGAAGCCTAGCGCTGTCCCGCGTACTTCTTTAGATAGGGCTCTTGGGGAGCCCTAAATTTTTTTGCGAGGGGAGGCGAAGCCTAGTACCGTCCCCATGCTTTTTTAGATAGGTTTCCAGGGGATCCCTAACTTTTTTACTAGGGGGAAGCGAAGCCTAACGCCGTCCCCCATACTGTTTTAGATAGGACTCCAGGGGAGCTCTAACCCTTTTTTTTGCAAGGGGGAGGCAAAGATTGGTGTCGTCCCCACTACCTTTTTAGATAGGGCTCTGGGGAAACCATAACTTTTTTTTTGAGGGGGAGGCGTAGCCTAACGCCGTCCCCTATACTTTTTTAGATAAGGCTCCGGGAGAGCCCTAACCTTTTTTTACGAGGGGGAGGCGAAGATTGGCGCCGTCCCCCCCGGCACACCCTGCGTGTAGGACCAGGTTTTGTGTGCTGAGGCCTGAGCCATGCGCGGCATCTTCATATATACACTCATGCCTGTGGGGGCATCGGTGTGCACCGGGGGCGGAAGGCCATACGCTGTGTCTTTGTTTATATACTCGTGTCTGTCGGGGGGCATCGGTGTGCACCAGGGCCGAAGGCCATGCGCGGTGTCTTTGTTTATACACTCGTGTGTGCGGGGGGCATCGGTGTGCACTAGGGTTGAAGGCCATGCTCAGTGTTTGTTTATACACTCCTGGGAGTTTGTGACCCCTATTGCCCTTTTTTCATTGGACGGGGGCAAAATGCCAAAAGGTTGTATAGTTGCTTTTGTACATGCCATTGCCATTTAAGGGTGGTGAGTGGCGATTCTTCGGATGCAGTCAGTTTTTACATAGCCCTAAGGATATAACTTTTGGAGGCTTTTGGTGTTCCATGTGTGGTCTAGCTGTTGGCCTTCGAACGTTGCGATGTAATAGGAGCTTTCCCTTGTGCTGCGAGTGATGATGTATGATCCTTCACACTTGGACTCCAACTTGCCTATGGTTGTGGGATTTCTCGCTCGCTTGAGTACCATGTCACCTGGTGCCAAAGCGTAGATCTTGACCTTCCGTTGTATGCTTGTGTGACCCCTTAGGCATATTTTGCCATGGTTGATATGGCCTGCAGGTGGTGCCCCTCAAGGAGGTCGAGGGAGATCTCCCGGCTCGTGGGGTTGCCGTCCTCCGTTGCTCGGAGGGATTTCGTCGCGAATTCCCCCGGGGTCATGGTTTTGTCGCCGAAGAGGAGTTTGAACGGGGATAAGCCCATGGCCCTTGTGGGCGATGTTTAGAGTGCCTATAGCGCCTTTTGGAGCTTCTCAGGCCAGAGCCCCTTTGACAAGCCTACTGGCACTTTGTCAGCTCTACTAGCAAGTTGCCATTGGCTCGCTCTACCACCCCGTTGGACTCAAGGTGTCCGACGGATGCGAAGCATATTGTCATGCCTATGCCTTGGCAAAACGCCTGAAATGATGCTGAGTCAAACTGTGTGCCATTATCGGTGATGATGTCGCATGGCACTCGTACCGGCAAATGATGTTCTTCCACACGAACCGCTGTGCTGCTTCTGCCGTGATTTTGGCAATTGGCTTGGCCTCTATCCGTATGGTGAAATACTCGATGGCGACGAAGGCGAAGAGGAGGTTGCCTTTGGCCACCGGGAATGGGCCGATGATGTTGAGCCCCCAGTGCACGAAGGGCCAGATAGGATGCAAGGGATGCAGTTGGAACGCTGGTGCCTTCGAGTTACGACTGGCTCACTGGCACCCCTAGAAGCGCTGGACTAGGTTTTGTGTGTTTCGGAGCGCGGTTGGGCAATAGAAACCTTAGCGGAAGGGCTTCTCCACGAGGCCCCGGGGGGCTTGATGCACGTCGCAGAGCCCCTTGTGGATTTACTTTAGGAGGGATTTCCTTTTGGAGAGGATTTCCCCCCCCCTTTGAACAGCTGGCCACTGATTGTGTGATAATTTTTGGCTCGATGGCATAGGCGGTTTGCTTCGGTGGTGTCTTCGGGCTCTTCGCCTGCGAGATACTTGATGATGATGTGCCGCCTGTCGGCCCCGTCGATGAGGAGCACAAGGTGTGCATCCCCTTTTGTTTCGGGGGCGGTCCCTTGCGCTTCAAGGGAAGCCCCTTGTGCTTCAGGGGCAGCCCCTTGTGCTTTAGGTGCGGCCAAAGGGACCCTTAGTATCTCATAGAAGACTTATTGTGGAGGGCGCTCGTCGGAGCTGCCCAGCTTTGCGAGCCTGTCCGCTGCCTCGTTACTACCCCTTGGGATGGTTTGGATGGTAATGCTGAGGAAGTGCTTTGCTACTATCCGAACCGTAGCTAGGTATCTAGCCATTTCAGGATCCTTGTTGTAAATTACTTGTTGAAGTGGCCTGCCATGAGACGAGAATCTCTTTTTATGATTACGTGTTTGCCCCCAATGCCTTTGCTTTGCGAAGGCCCAACAGTAGTGCTTCGTATTCGGAGGCATTATTTGTTGTCAGGAAGTTGAGGCGAGCGACGTGAGAGACACTTCGTCTGTCCGGGATGGCCAAGATGGCCGCCGCGCTGGCTCCTACGGTGCACCATGATTCGTTGGTGTGTATTGTCCATGGGGCTTCGATCTTGCTCGGTGGTTGCTCTTTGATTTGCGGGGTCCACTCGGCGACGAAGTCGTCTAGGGCCTACGACTTGATGGCCATTTGTGCCGCGAAGGTGATGTCGAAGGGTGCCAGCTTGGCTACTCACTTGCCTATTCGCCCCGAGGCATCTTTGTTACGTAGCATCAGTGCGAGCGGGTAGGATGTTGGGACCGTGATGGCATGCACTAGGAAGTAGTGCCAGAGTTTACGCAAGGCCATGCACAGGGCATATGGCGGTTTGTCTAGCTTTGTGTATCGGGTCTTGGCCCCTTGAAGGGCTTCCGAGACGTAATACATAGGGTGTTGCCTCTCGCTTTCCTAGACGAGGACCGCACTCACCGCTGCTGAGGAGGTGGCAAGGTATAGTAAGAGCTTCGCACTTGGCTTTGGGCTAGTCAGGCTCAGTAGCTGGGCGAGGTATTCCTTGAGCTCTTGGAATGCCTTCTGGCAGTCTTCCGTCCACCGGAACGCTCTGCTCCCCAGAGTGTCTTGAAAAATGGCAGGGCCTGCTCCACTGAGTGTGACAGGAATCGACTGAGGCTGCGAGGTGGCCTGTCAGCCTTTGCACTTCTCTGGCGCTATGGGGGCTCCATTTCTTAGATGGATTTTATTTTTTTGGGGATGGCCTCGATACCCCTTTCGAATACAAGGAACCCTAGGAGTTTGCTCGCCTTTATGCTGAACGAGCACTTCTCAGGGTTGAGCTTGACCCCCTGCGCCTGGAGGCTGGCGAAGGTTTCTTGCAGGTCATTCGTTTGTGAGCTTGCGAGCTTGCTCTTAATAACTATATCATTAACGTATTCCTCTACATTGTGGCCGAGCTAGCCGGCTAGTACCTTCATGATGAGTCGGGTGAAGGTTGCGCCTGCATTCTTCAGGTCGAACGGCATACGGGTGAAACAGTAGGTGCCTATGGGGGTGATGAAAGTTGTTTTTGGTTTGTCTTCCTTGGCAATGAATATTTGGTGATACCCGGAGTAGGCATCTAGGAAGCTCATCAACTCGCAGCCCGAAGTGACATCCACCAGTTGGTCGATGCAAGGTAAGGGGAAACCATTCTTCAGGGATGCCTTGTTGAGGTTAGTGAAGTCGATGCACATGCACCATTTGCCGGTGCTTTTCTGCACCAGGACTGGGTTGGCCAGCTGCTCAGAGTGTTTAATCTCGTGAATGACCCCCACCTTTAGCAGTTTAGCTATCTCTTTATTTGCTTCTTCCAGCCGCTCTGCCAACATGCGCCTCAATTTCTACTTCTTGGGAGATGCGTTGCTTGGTGGCTAGGCAGTGCTCAATGGTTTCCCGTGTAACCCAGGGGATGTCATTCAGTCCCCAGGCGAAGACATCCACATTGTCGTGAAGCACTTCGAGAATGGTGTCGTGTGTTTTCACAGGGAGCTTTGCTTTGAGGGCCACCGTCCTCTCCAGGAGGCTTCACTTAGAGGGATTCTCCAAAGTTGTCCTTCTGGTTTTGCCTTTGGCGTCCATTTCGTTGAGGCGGTGCCAGTTGGGGTGCTCGTGTCTGCTTGAACTGCATGGACATGGTGGGCTGGTGAGAGTGCCTTCAGTTCTGTTTATCTCGCTAGGTCCTGGTCCCTGTGCACTGTAACTATGCCCTCCGGAGCGGGGATCTTCATGCACAGGTAATTATGGTGTGCTATTGCATCGAAGGAGTTTAGCGTGGCCCGACCGAGGATAGCGTTGTATTGGTAGGGCATCTAGATGACGTCGAATGTTACAACCTCGATTCGGGGGGCGAAATCGTCGCTGAACGTGGTGGCTAGGTCAATCTGACCTAGCACCATCACTGGCCTTCCATAGAAGCCTACCAGGGGTACGCTTGGGGGGGTGATTGGTGATCCCCAGGGATCATCATCTTGTCGAAAGCGTCCGCGAATAGCAAGTCCGCGGAACTTCCTCCGTCCACGAGGATGTGTCTGACCTCGAAATCCGCGATGTTGGCAAAAATAACGAGGGGGTCTTGATGTGGGAAACATAGATCCCAGGCATCCTCGGGCCGAAAGTGATTGGTATTTCGGCGTAGCGAGGTGGGCTAGAGGCAGGGTATGTCACAACGTGGTGGATTTGTCGGGCGTATACGCACCGTTGCCTTTTTTACATCATGCCGAGCGAGGATCCTCATGCGGGGCCTCGGCGGTGGAGCGGGCAACTGGTTTCCTGCTCCCCTCTTGTCTTCGTGCTCAGCTAGCTGTTGGCTGTGACTCATATAGTCATGCATGGTCACAATGGTGCGGCAATCCCTGGTTGTGTGTGACCCCTCACCATGAGGTCACAAAAAAGCGGGGGGCCTCCGGCACCAACCTGGCTGTTCTTTTGTCTTCCGCCGTTACTCTTGCTGTCTACATGGTAGACTTTCTACCCTTTCTGGTGGTAGTCGTTGGTTCACAGCTTGGTGGGTGCCCCCTTTGTGGCGGCTGTGGGTCCTACCTTCCTGGGCGGCCTGCTTGGGGTTAGAGTCGAGGCAGCAGGGGTCCGTACCTCTGCCCTCCGGGTGCTGTTTTCCTCCGCCAAGGCGTACTCTTCCATCTTGTCAAAGAGCTCTGCTACTGTGTGGATGGGCTACGAGCTAGTCTTTCTGACAGGGGGCCTCTCTGAAGTCCGCATGTTCCTGTGTTTATGATAGTGGTTCTGTTGACCCCTTTCACCTGACATTTCACCTCCTTGAACTTTTTGAAGAAGCTACGGAGGGACTCGTCCGGGGCTTATTTTATTGCGAACAGGGGCCCTGCATCCTTTGGCTCGGTGTAATTTCCCTGAAAATTGTTGTGCACTAGGTCCCGTAACTACTCTCACGCGTATATGGACCGCAGAGGGATGGTGAAGGACCACATCAGCGCCACGCCCTTGAGGGCGAGGGTGATGCTTTTTGCCTTCATCGTGTCATCTCCCCTGGCCGCTTCGATGGCGGTCTCGTACACCCAGAGGAACTCCGAGGGGTTCGTGCACCCCTCGAAGGGTCTGACCTCTGGCATTTTGAAGCCCTGGGGCCATCGGGCTGTTTCCAGCCACACACTTAAGGGGGAGTTGGGGTCCCCTGAAGCAGCGAAGCTGGAGGTGCGGTCATTGGTGCTAGGGGGTGACTTCCCCTGATCCGATGGTTTGCGCAAGCCGGAGCGAGGCCGCGAGGGTCACCTCTCCTGGTTGACATAGACTCAGCATCTCCCGGCGGATGTCCGCCAGTTGCTGGTGGAGGGCTTCGTACGCCTCACATGTTACGCCCATTATCCCCGGTTGTGGGCCCACCGGGTGGCTCCCGGGGAGGGATGCCTCGGCGGGGCAGGTGTCTCTCCCGACAATGTCTCAGTGTGTGGAATTATTCGCTTCCTCCTTTGCGGCTTGGGCGGTGGCCGCCGCCGCTGCGGAGGTTCTGCTTCACTTGGACCTCGGGGTGCTAGGAGCTGCGGCCACTGCGGCTGCTTCAGCTGCTGATACCTTAGGTGTGACCTTTCAAGGGGCCATGCTAGAGCCTCGGAGCCAGGAGGCTTCGTGACTTTCTTGCCGGTCCCCACGGACGGCGCCAACTGTCGTAGCAAGAAAGGCTAGATAATAGAAAAAGGGATCCTCGATGTCTAGGCGAGGGACCAAAGGATCCTCGAAGAGGGGACCGAATGTAAGGAATGAAATCTGTATTAATTGCCCAAAAATCTGGGTATGAGTTATTATATGGGGGAGGGTGGCTATTTATATCCTTCCGACAGGGTACCTGAGATTACTACCTTACCCCTAAAAAGGTCATACGCTTGTAGAGGCTACAGGGGCTTTTCCTGCCCTATATGTAGTCTTCGGCCCACGGTGGCTTATCGCGCCACATACACCAACTAGGATTACCAGAGGCTTGCTTTGCACACAAATAAGCGATAGTATTACATTGACGCTTGAGATGGCACAAAGAAAAATTCAAGAAGCTCCAGCTAAGCTCCCTGATTTCAGCAAGAACCGGTGTCACTTCAGATCTAGTGGGCAATGACTTGTTCCAAAGGTCGACAAATTGTTTACTATCAGATTCCATAATAATCTGTTGCAGACCCTCCTGAAGAGCTAACTGTAGTCCATCCCTACAAGCTAATGCTTCCATATGCAAAGCATTCGGTGCATGGCGTACCAAATGGCTTTCGCAACAAGAAATTCGCCACGGCCATCTCGAATCACCATGCTGGTAGCTTCTTGATTATTGTTCGAGTAGAAGGCCCCATCTGAGTTGCATTTGAGCCAAGCATCTGGACGGGGCGACCACAGGGATGGCGCCATATGATGCTTCGGAATAGAATTCTCATTAGCAACCTGGCATAAATAAAAAAACAGTGTCTCTAGCCCAAAGGACAGCTTGACGTGTCTGCATACCTTGTTCTCCGTGCCGGCGTTTAATACAATTGGCAACTTAGGGAGGATGAAAGCGTATAGCAGAACACACAGCAGCTCAAAGAAGCATAATATCGAGGAGAACAGCACTGCACCAATTAATTAGTACAAGTAAATATATCAGATGCACGATGAGGTTGCATATTGAAAATTATTCATGTTTGTTGCAACATACTAGCTTTTGCGAAGGCCATCTCCGGAATTCTCGAAAGCTGCTTTTGTTACAAACCTCAATGCAGAGCTTATCGCGCCTGATGCAGCTAGGCCAGCAAAGGACTGTAAAACAAAAGAATTAAACCAGTGCACTACATTTGCAAGTCAAAAATCAGTTAGTTATGCTTGAATATTCCCAAGAGGAGATATTTTCATGAACCAGCACCTGGATGAACTCTGGGCACATCAGGGAGAGATCACCAGTCATCCCACCTTGAACATGGCCATCAGCAACACCAAAAGCAGCAGCAATGATACTGACGCCAACAAAGGGTGCAATTCCACCTCTTCCTGAAGTCGCAACATCCAGCTGCAATGTAGAACACATCAGTTGATTACGGAACTGTGGGTTTATTATTCACAAAAACATGTCAATGCTAGCAATTAATTATGCTTACAATGATCACTGCAAATGAGCTCAGGAAGAACAGTGTGTAACCCACCAAATTGCGCCGGCTAGTGTTGACCTTTGTCTCATGATAGGTGAAAATGGCGGTTGTGCTGAGAACAAATGGCTGATAGGTGAGAGTAACAACTCTTGTTGGATGGTAATTCTGCATTCAGAGAGCATGAAATCAGTTAAAGAGAACTTCCTTTTCTGTCAGCAATTTTGGCATAGTCAGAAAATTAAGTGTAAAACAACAGCAGTGCCTACAATTCATACCGGGAAGATGCAGGTGTAGTAATCTTCGATTGTAAAGCATGCTGTTGAACCCAAAGAGGCATCCGTTTCCCAGAAGCCAGCAGATGAAAATACCCCAATACTTTCCCTATGGCCAGTGCTCCAATATTGCAGAAAACATTTCAGTGACGAGAATTAATGCAAACCTGAGTTGTAGCTACTCTGGTGTTGGCTAAAAAAAAGTTGTAGCTACTCTGGGGTCTTCTCTATCGTATGCCATGTTTGTAGGTCACTTTGATGGCCCTACAGATCAAGAAAACAAGCAATAATTTAGGAGAATAGCAAGAGATCATGCAAAGGATATGTACAGAGAGTTAGCACTGGGTGTTGAACATATAAGTATTTTTCGAATTACTTTGATTCAGAAATACACTAGATGAATCATGAACAATATTCTAGCCTTTTACAAAAGACAGATAAACATGAACACCGTAGTCATACCACTTTCTAACAGAACAGAAACTAGCATTTCTATCTCAGTGTTCAAAACAATAACATAAAGTAAAGATAAAGAAAGTACAAGGATTAAATTGATATACCCAGAATCAGTTGAAGAAGCAGCAGCAGCAGAAGTGTTGACAAGATTGTCGTTCGCCATGGCGTAGTGGACGTAGTCGTGCAGTTGATGTAGATGAAGCAGAGGATCGGATGATGACGGCAGCGAAAGGCGTTCGCGGGAACGCTCCCAAAAACCTTATTCGCCCTCGCCGTAAGCCTTCAAGGACGGGGTTTGGAGCTTCGCTCTCCGGTTCGACCGTACACGAGCCTCGCCGGGATGGAGATCGCCAGAGAAAGCAGCAAAACGTGGAGAGAAAGAGTCTCAGTCGCGTGGAGTGAAAAGAAATGGAAAGAGAGAGTCTCACGAACAGTTCTTTTAATGACCAGTGCTAACAGCAGCCACTAGTAACTGAACCGTTACTGCCAGTCCGTTTGTTAATGCCATTCTCGCGAGTGGTGCGTTTGATTTCGAATAGATAAAGAAAACGCGCACCGACGTCGCTGCGTGCAGCAGACGCATCGCTTCGGCTCGGCTCGGCGAACGAGCGAGCGCAAGGTGTTGACTCTCTCAATTCCACAAGGGGTTACCACGATCCACCTTATAAAGTGGTGTAACTCCCCATTAATACTCCATGTGGGACTAAACAGTTTTAGCACGTGCACATAGGCCTTTCAGATTTTTCAAGAATTAATTCGAGTTAAAATTAGGCTAAGCCCGTATTAATTCCAACACTTGGAACACAAAAGGATACTTACCGGGATAGCGCTGTAAGACGAGGAGCTGCGCATCGAACTTTAAGAGGAAGGGGAACATGTATTGACAAAAGGTCAAAAATGAAAAACAAAGACACAGAGAATAAGAGAGCAAACTTGGAAGGGGAAAGAACAAAGAAGAAAAGGGTTGCACTCTGGGGAGGACTCATGGGAGGTTAGATGAACTAAGAGGAAGTTGTTCATACGCCTAGGCCAATCGCATGAATGTATTGTACACAGTACACGCCCTTGCTTCACGCGTCAACGCCGAAGGATGGGATCATAATCCACATGGCGCAAATTCGTTGGTGATATCATGGACGCGTACCAATTGCGCGGGCGTCTGAAGGATGGCTAGTGGAAGTAATTTTAAGCCTCAGACACGGGGATCAGAAAATATATAGTTTGTTGCGTTCAATGGCAGGCGCATCGACCCACGACAACTCCTGTGCATCCCCACTAGACCATGGCAACCCATGTTCATCGCATATCGCCATCCGGAGACGGTGCCTCACCGGTTGTTGCATGGCGTGGACGGTGTACTCCGGTGGATTTTTGGAAATAATGTGTGTATCATATGTAAGATCTCTGTATCTTTTACTTAGTTTCAAAATAGAGTACGACTCGCATACAACTTATTATTTAGATTTAACACGAACTCTCCAACTGTTAGACTATGTGGCTAGGTCTAAAATAGTTTAGTTGATGAATAATTGACAATGTTATTTACTAACATTATTTGAGGTGTGGCTTGTGTGTGAACTTATGTCGGTTAAGTTTGGAAGAACTTGTGTCGGAAAAATATAACTCAGAGGTGATCGTGGTCTATGGTGAGGACTGGGAGATGACTTAGTGTGAAGTCATAGTCCAAAGGGTCGAGAATGCTGGAGGAGACGGTCGAGCTCGAGTTGGGGCGCGCGGAGATCAAAGATGGATGATGCGTATTGGAGCTATGGACGTGCAGTCCGGAGGCTACGACACGTGACAATTTTAGGGTGTCTAAAATTGGATATTTTATAATCAAGTGTTAAGTTCATGTATTGGGTCCTAGGACTAGTGGGTCGTACGTTGGTGATTAGGATTTGGAAGCTGTACAGGTATAAAAGGTGATTAACACTGGCTGTTAGTCGGACGAGAAGAAAAACTATTTTTTTGGATCTCGCGGCGGCCGAGACTTTGAGGTTTTTCGGCGGCGGTTTTGTTTCTGCATGTGCACGTGAATTGAAAATCAATTCTCTTGAGCGATGCCATGGGCATGTATGTGTGAGAACAGAAAACTGCCAGCGGTGGCTAGCGAGGTTTGATATTCTTTCTTGACGAGAGTTGCTAGGTGTGCTAGGACGTGATACAGGGAGGAGGTCAAGTGCTAGTTGTTGACTGATTTGCTTATCCTGAGTCATTACGTGAGTTGTGCTCTTCTTGTCGTTTCTTGTTCATGGTTGGGTACTACTAGTACGTGAGATTTTAGGGAGGTGTTGAAGGGCTCACAACGGCTGGACAAGTACTTGGATCGAGGTGCATGCGGCTGAGCATTGGGTTGTGTCCTGCGGCGAGGGATTTGTGCGAGGCGGCTGTGCCAGGCCGACGTGAGTTGCTAGCGGCGGCTTGCTTGCGGCTGTGCCAGGCCGACGTGAGTTAGATGCTTATTTGATCTGTGCTGAAGAGAAAGTAGCAAGAAAAAAGAGATTGCGTGCGAAAAATATTATACAATCGTTCACTCTCTCTCTGATTGTCATTAACGATTCTACAACAACACCCCTCAAGATAGGCCGAAGATATCAATTATGCTCATCTTGTTATATATTGTATAACCCTCACTAGGAGCTAGCTCTTTAGTAAAACAGTCAGTCATCTGTTCACCAGACTTGACATACTCTAATTTTAATATTCTGCCATCGAGCTTTTCCTTGATGAAGAATCTATCAATCTCAACGTGCTCGGTACGATCATGCTGAACTAGGTTATTAACAATGTTAATGGCAGATTTATTATCACAAATACAACACCAAGAGATTATTCCTTCATATTCGAAGCTCGGACAATAAGCCCTTCATTCATATCATCTCACCCACACTCAACGCCATTGCTATGTACTCTGCCTCCGCAGTAGACCGAGCCACAACCTCCTACTTCTTTCTTCTCCATGACACAAGGTTACCTCCCACAAAAATACAATATCGAGAGGTGGACCTCCTGTCATCTACACTGCTTGCCCAATCAGTATCGCAATACCCTTCCACATTCAGATGTTGATTCTTCCTAAACCAAAGGCCTTTCTCAGGGCTACTCTTCAAATACCGCAGGATTCGATAGACAACATCCATATGCCATATTCTGGGATCATGCATATATCGTCTAACCACTCACTGCATATGAAAATATCAGGTCTTGTATGATACAAATAGATGAGACGCCCAACAAGCCTTTGATAAGCGTCCTTGTCAATTGGATCGCCCGACTCAGGACATAACTTGTAATTCCAATCAATAGGTGAAGCAATAGGGTGACACCCGAGCATACCTGTTTCTGTTAGAAGATCAAGGACATACTTCCTCTGGGAGAGAACTATACCATTCGAAGAATGGACAATCTCAATCCCAAGAAAGTATCGAAGAGGTCCAATATCTTTCACCTCAAATGCCTCTCCTAGTTTTTATTCAAGGACTTGATTTTCTCGGCATCATCTCCAGTAATCACAATATCATCAATATAGACTGCCAATTTGGTGATGTGTGATTCTCTATGTCTATAAAACATAGTATGATCTCTATTGCACTGAGAATAGCCCATACTACAGACTGCATGCCTGAATCTATCAAACCGCGCCCTTGGTGACTGCTTCAGATCGTATAAAAACTTCTTGAGTTTACACACCTTCCTCTCAGTCTGCTTGTTCTCAAAGCCTGGAGGAATCTCCATGTGTACCTCCTCTTGTAAATCACCATGTAGAAAAACATTATTTACATCCAACTGATGTAGGTGTCATCCAAAGTTAGTTGCACAGGAGGTTAACGATCTTATTGTGCTCATCTTCACCATTGGTGCATCATCATAGTCTATCCCATATGTTTGATTATAACCTTTTGCAACCAATCGCACCTTGTATCTCTCTAACTTGCCTTCAGGAGTTTGCTTAATCATAAACACCCATTTGCATCCTACGATTCCATGTCTTGTTCTTCTCAAGAGCACTAAGTTCCTCCCTCATGGCATCCATCCACTTAGGATTCTGCTTAGCAGCTAGCCAATCCTTTGGAACATGCACCGTCTGAAGAGATGCAATGAATGCTTTGTATGCATGTGATATATGGGAATATGATATAAAATTTACAATATCATACTCAAAGCCATACCAGACTGAAGGTTTTCCTGCATTAGCTCTAGTTTTCCTACGTTGTGAAGTGGTAACTCAAGATAGGAGTGATTAGAATGAACATTACCACTCGCCCCAAGGGGGGTAAGGAACTTAATAGAGAAAGACCCAAGGAGGGATTTGGGACTAGGTCAACTGGCAAGGCCGGCTGTTCAGCATGTGGCTGTTCGATTTTGATTGTTCTGAAAACTCCGTTGATGGCTCAGGTGTTGACTGAGATGGCTCAGGTGTTGACCGCTTGTCTCTCTGCTTCTCCCTCTGTTTCCTAAAGCGTCTTCGCTGATGATCCTTCAATTCTTTTGGGCTATCATATCTCTCGCATATTCTGTCGTCGGGTTTGGGCACGAAATTGTCCCCACAATGACTTCTTCTTCTTGTTGACTCTCCTTGTTCTCCCCCTCTTGACTGTCACCCTCAGTGATAGGTGAGAACTCCAAATACTAATCACGATTACCTCCACTCATGTAGTAAGGCTCAAACTCCCGGAATGTCACATCCATACTCACGAACAACCTTTGTTCAACTGGGTTTCAACATCTATGGCCCTTTGACTTGATGAATAGCTTATAAAGATACATTTCAATGCATGTGTATCCAATTTGCCAACCGCTGGTCTGTGATCTCCAACAAAACACACACAACTAAACACATTGGGATGCACCTTGAACTCCCACTGACCCAAAAGAAGTTCAGCTAGAGAACTCATCCCAAGTATTCGAGACGTCATGCGATTGATGAGATATGTTGCCGTCATCACTGCCTCGCTCCACAATCCATTTGGCACATTCATTTGAAACATGAGTGAACGTGCTACCTCCAACAAATGTCTATTCTTCCTTTCAATCACTCCATTCTGAGGTGGGGTTCCTGGACAAGTAGTCTGATGAAGTATCCCCTCTTCTGAGAGATACACTGCAAACTCCTTGTTAACATACTCAGTTCCATTATCTGTTCGAAGAATCCGAACCTTTGTGTTAAACTGAGTAGCAATCATCCTATGGAAGTCCTTAAAACATCGAAGGACCTCGCTCTTGTGTTTCATCATATAAATTCAAGTCATACGAGTATAGCAATCAATAAATGTGACAAACCACTCACAGAAGTAACTGAGCACGGACCCCAAACATACGAATGTATTAATATAAAGGTTCATAACTCCGAAGACCAAAGCTGCTATATGTAGATCGTGTATGCTTTCCAAACTCATAAGCATCACACACAAGTTTACTCTTGTCTACCCTTTTAAACAAATCAGGGTATAACTGACTTCAACTCTCAAATGATAGATGCCCCAAGCGACGATGATGTAATAAAACTTCTCCCTCGATTCCTCCTATAGCCACAACAAATACCGCATCAACCTGATCAATATACCATAGCCCATTACGCCTTATTCGGTTATCAAAGACACCTCTAATGCCTTTCCTGCCAACTCTTGCTTGCTGTCGAGTAACAGATGTAATGTCTTCCTCGACCTCTATCTCCACGATCACCATGACCTCCACCTCAGCCTCGATAATCCCCACTCGGCCACCACAACCTCCACGATCTCCACCTCAACCTCCATACTGTGGAGAAGGACAAGCACGGCTCAGATATCCTCTCATCCCACAGTTATAGCACTCCCTATCATCTGGTATGGTATATGCGGATCGGACCGGTTGTTGTCCCCCATTACTTGTTATCGAACCTCCTGCTGCACCATAGCCGAAATGGCCTCCTCCATAGTAGACAAGTTTACCAAGTGAAACATGAAAACCCTTCTAGTCTCAAACTTCGGGTTCAGTCCCTTTAGAAAGTGTGTAACCCGTCTGTGTTGTAGCCACACTCTACCAGCCTCAATATCACCAGCACATGTTAACTACAGTGTACTATAGTGATCTAAATCTGCCCACATTTGTTGCTGTTCACTAGCATAATCCTGGACAGTGTTCTCGTCCTATTTCAGGACCTCTACCTTGCCCTGGACCTCCACCATCATCATTATATTTCCTGCCCCAAAGTATATGTTGCTCAACGTCTTCCACATCGCCGGTGCACTCTGCATCATCTCCACCACCCGAGCCCACTTTTCTTGTAATATTTGCACGACTTGTACTTGTCTCTTGATTTCAATCGGTTCTTGTAGCCATTCAAAGTTTTGCCTCGAGGTCCATTGTTTGAGTTCTTCTCCTTTTGCCTGCCACGAATAAACAAGCCTTCTCCTTGTGAGCTTGAATTTTCAGAATGTACCATCTGTTTCATCTTCTCATTAGCATGCAAAGCTTCATAAACTTCATTAAGCGTGGGAGCATCTCTACTATATAATATGGTATCTCTGAAATTTGAAAAATAACTAGGCAGGGAACACGAAAGAATAAGACCCAAATCCTCATCATCATATTTTACCTTCATCGACTCTAGGTCCTCCTAGAGTAATTTGTGATAGTACAATTTCTGCTTCTTGCAATTTGTGAGAGTACAATTTCTGCTTGAGATGCATCTTGCTGGTGAGATCCTTTATTATGCAAATTTGTTCCATTTTAGCCATAATGCAGGAGATGTCTTCTGCTTCAAAACCTCCTACAAAATATCATTTGATAAATAAAGATGAATATGAGATAAAGCCTTGCGGCCTTTGCGCTTCTCATTTGCGGTCCATGCGGTAGGTTGTTTCTCAAAACCTTCCAATGCATCATCTAAATCCATTTGTGCCAACACAGTCCTCATCTTGACTTGCCACAACGAAAATCTTGTGTCTCGGCCTAGGAGTGGAAGATCATACTTCAAAGTCGCTATGAGGAATAAAACCTAAAATTTACTGGTACTGGTCTGTGTAAACCTAACAAAACATCATGATCTATTTGGTACACCTTCTATGTACACGAACCAATGGCCTTCGAATCTCCTAGTACTTCTCGTTTGGACGTAGCAAAGAAGGCCATAATTTACTTACTCACATGAAGCAACAGAGCACTTGGTTTGGTGGACAAAAAACTTGATGTGGTGATTTAATAAAGAATTATTTTTTCTTGGAACTTGATGCTCCACGTGATGCAAAGATGGCCAAAAAATTGGATCCTTCACGTGAAACAAGACGCCCTTGCTTTGGACTTGACTTCTTGCGTTATGTGCTCCAGATAAATGACTTCAATTCGATTTGATCTACTCCCTTCGTTCGTACACACACGCGCTGGTTCGAGGCAGCCCATGGACGATGGCTTCAGATGCTCGTGCGCACGGACCGAGGCGGCACAGAGCGCCGGCTGCTGCTTCCTTTCCACGCGCTGTCGCACACTTGTTGATGACGTGCCACTTGGGCCGTGGACGGGAGGACGCAGTGGAAGATGGCTGAGTGCCGACGCGAGATGGGGCCTCGGGACTGCACGTGAAGACGTCAGCGATGCATGGGTCGAGGCGATGGTGCACGGGCGAGACAGCAGCACACAGATTGGATTTTGTTCTTTGTGTCTCTCAAAACCCTAATTCTTGTGCTCTAATACCACTTGTTAGAAAAATAGGGACAAAAAGAGACACGAATTTTTATGTGAAAAACCCTTGTAGGAAAAACCACAGGCGCCAACCGGCGATGATCACTATTTGAGGAGTGTTTACAAATCGCAGGAATGAGGCGTCAACTCTCCCTATGCGGCATACAAGAGGTATATAAAGGGGTAAAAGGACCTAGAGTCTAAGTAGGAAACTTATCCACTAATATGGCATATTTGAATACAACCACATTAGGAATTCGGATTACATATCTCAACAGCTTCGAGTTGAACAACGGCAGCAATGGCGGCAGATCTGAGGTGAGTAAGGTTAGGTTTAGGGTTGGGTGGTTGGGGATGACTCTGATACCATGTGGATTTTTGGGAATAATGTGTGTATCTCGTCGGATCCCCACGCCCTTTATTTATAGTCTCAAAATAGAGTCCGACTCTCATACAACTTGTTATTTAGGTCTAACATGAACTCTCCAACAACTCCTCACAGCAGAGTTGTCATGTTGCTCAGAGTCAACGCCCATAATTTTTAGGAATTCTGGGATAGCTTGGATTGTTTCTTGCCATCTGTAGGATTTGAATTTTGGTATACCTTCTTATATTAGGATCTGGTGGGAACAGGATAGGCAACATCTCAATTCAAGAAGACACCTTCTCAATTGAAGAACCCTGCACCCCTAGCTCTCCACCAAGAAAATGAGTTCTCGTTCTGCAATTATGTAGTTGTGTCACGAACTAGGGCTCAAAACAGATCGATTTGGGGATGAATCGGATATAGAATCGATCCAAATATGGGGAACGAAGCTACCGTACGCTAACCATAGCTAAGAACAAATAAATGGCATGAATCAGGTTGCCTTTTTCATTCCATCATTAACGGGTTTAATACAACTTGAGTTCCAAAGTAAATTACTGAAGTTAAGATTTAAATAAAGGAAGTAACAATGATAACATTAAATAGTGAATTGCCCTAACAATAATTTTAACGACAACTGGTCTGAACATCTCCAGCGTCCAATACGAGTGAAATAGTATGCTTGCATCTGGACCATCGGATCTTCATTATCGCCCCTTCTCTTTTCCCTGATCAGCTATAGTTTGAAGCCTAGACGAGCTACGGTCCTGACAATACTCCTCCCTAACAAGAACCTTGTATCAAGGTTCATTCACTGGAAACCAACTTCAGATGGTTTTGGCATAGAAATTGGGAAAAGTTCCTTTGACGAAGTCAGTGTCTTCTCATGTAGAATCTTCATGTGGCAAATTTATCCACTGAATCAACCATTGCGTGACCAACTGGGGAGGTCTGGGCATATGGCTCGAGTATCCAGTACTGTTGTAGGTTCAGTTTTGATCCTCCCCTCTTTATCCACCAGTGGCAATTGTGGACCAGGGATCGCTCGAGGGCCCAAATGTTTCTTGAGTTGACTGATATGAAATACCAAGTGGATCCCCACATGTTGTGATCGTTGGTTGGGTTCGGGCCCGAGGGTAGGGCACTCACCTTCATCTAACTACCAGCAGGGCTCTTCCCTGTCGAGGTAGCAAGGCTCTGAGGCCTGATTATCCAGGGAGGTGAGGGATCGCCCTCCAAGCTCGGCTGGGACTCTTCTCGACAAATAAGGAGGCTCTGATGGTTACAACATTACATTGTTCCCTCCTGGAGAGTGCATCTGCCACTTTGTTCTCCTTCCCCTTTTCATATTCAATCACATAGTTGAATTCCAAAAGTTTCAGCATAAGTGTGTGTTGGAACCCCTCAGAAATCTTTTGCTCTGTGATAAATTTCAATCTTTTCTGTTCAGTCTTAATGGTGAGAGGACTACTAAGGAAATAGTGCCTACATTTCTTCAATGCGTATGAAATGGCCATGGCTTCTTTTTCATAGGTAGAGAGCGCAGTAGATTTCACCCCTAACGATTTGCTACAGTAGCAGCGGGCCTTCCCTTCGACATCAATACTGCCCTTATTCCAGTGCCACAAGCATATGTTTCTAGAGTAAAAGACTCAGCAAAATCCGGCAAAGCTAACACATGAGATGTGGTCATGCATTCCTTTAGTTCCATAAAAGCCTTTTCTTGTTTGTCTTCCCACTGAAATGCCCCCCTTTTCAATACATCATGTAGTAGTATGCAAATCAAGCCATATCCTTTCACAAACCTTCCTAGAAAACTTCTCAATTGGGTCACATTCTCAGATCTAGGCCAATCTCTCACGGCTTCATTTTTGGAGGGATCAATAGCCACTCCTTCCCCATTGATGATATGATAAAAATACATTGATGGAAGTGAAAGATTGGTTATCTTCTAAATTTGATATGACAGATACGGGAGAAGCTTCCTATATTTTAGGAGTTGAAATACATAGAGATCGGAATAAAAGGATTCTTGGGTTGTCTCAAAAGACGTACTTTCGAAGTGTTTTAAAAAGATTTTCTATGGCAAACAACAAATCTGTTAATATACCTATTGTGAAGGGAACTAAACTCAGTGAAAAATTATGTCCAAAAACTCCTGAGAAAAAAGCTAGAATGTATGGAATTCTTTATTCTTCAGCTTTATGATGTCTTATGTATGCTATGTCATTCACACGTCCTTACCTTAGCTATGCCATCGGAATTCTTAGTAGATATCAAAAAAATCCTGGGGAAGAGTACTAGAAACAAATCAAATATGTATTGTGTTATGTCAAAGGAACTATGGATTATTCATTATGTTTTAATAGTCATAATCTTCAGCTGCAGGGTTATACTGATATTGATTGGCAAGGGAATCCGGATGACCAAAAATCAACTTCTAGTTATCTATTTACTTTAGTAGGAGGCGCTATTTCTTAGTGCAGTAGGAAACATGATTCAGTTGCTCTTTCTTCTATGAAAGCTGAATACATTGATGCATCTGAAGTAGCAAAGAAAGGAGTATGGCTGAGGGAATTTCTTGCATCACTTAAGGTTGTGGAAAGCGCATCACAACATGTCACTATTTTTCTGTGATAATCAGGCGACGATCAAGGTCTCGAAGGATTCTAAATTTTATAGTAAAAGTAAACACATTGAAGGAAGGTACCACTGTATTCGTGATGTAATAAATAGACTCAAGTCTATTCGTTTGGTTTATTTACCTAGCATTGATATGGTTGCAGATCTACTGACTAAGCCAGTTAATCAGGAATTATTTTCTAAGCATGTTAAAGACATGAAACTTCAGTTTATTGATTGAAATGTTTCAACCAAGTGGGAGATGTTGGATTTTTATATGGCTTTCAACATCTATTATGGTTATTATCTGTTTTAACTCAATGTATAATATTGATATTTGTGATAGGGAATTATTTGATGCGACATTTAACTCGAGGAATTAATACTCGATGTGCTGAGGACGGTTGTGTTGGAATATGGTAAACATATTTATTGAGATCGAGTCTACTGGAATTTAATATGCATTCATGTGATTAATCCGGATACAGCATAGGGCAGAATAGCTGGGTTTATTTTGCAGGATCAGTTCTACAGGCTGTTGACCCAGATGATCATCTTGGAATTGATCTTGTGAACAATCTGATCATAACGCATGACTTTCACAAGTGTACTATAGACTAATATATTTTAGACTTATTAAACTGGCATGTCTAATCGTAGTTAGTGACATAGTTCAAGAGCCTCACGGTGCATGTACCGAAAAAATTTGGGTCAATTTATAACACCTGGAAGTGGAGTCTATAAAGGATTCCTACCCTCTAGCCTCATAATACAATTTGTGAGCGGCATCACAAAAAAGGTAGAGGATAGAGAGTAGACCGAAAAACCTCCACGAAAATCAATCTAGGGTTTGATTCTCGAAACCCAACAGGGCCCGACCCGAGGCTTGGTCCGGCCCTTGGCCAGCTCCGCCCTGATCACGATAACGGTCTCGCGACCAGGACGAGGTCCCTGATGAGCTTCAGCGTCCTGCTGCTGCAACCTAGTGGTGGTCGTCAACTTGTGCCTGCCGTCTGGTTGTCGCCTATAGCAAGCTGCATACCATACGCATGGACTAGCTAGCTGTTTCCGTTTGTTTGCACCGAAAAATCCAATCGTGCTAGCGCAACAATTTCTACCAGCAGGTACGTATTACTTTGATGGAACACCATGACTGTGCGGTCGTCTCGAGTTTGAAATGCGTCGGCCCGGCGTACGCAGGAGGTCGAGGAGAAGACGGCGAGCTTACCCTTTACACCCCCTTTCTTCGTCACGAGTGACGCTCGGCGATAATAGCAACACAAGGCTATACCGCACGCGCAAACCAATGACACGTCGATGCTACGCCTACGTACATGCATCCATGGCTATCGCATTCCAATTTCCATGGATGCACAGAGCTGCGCTGTGCTGCTCATAAGTCTCAGGATAACACAAGTCATGCACGGAGCCAAGGGTAAAACCGATCCCCACGACGACATGGACTCCACAAGGTTAAACGACCAGAAAGAGACTAAACGAGAGTTTGGTTTACTGCCATGTGCCAACGATAGTAGGAGGCGGCTCAGTGGTCAGTATGGCAGGCCGGCGGGGTAGTAGCATTCTGCAACACGCCAACCAAACACTGCCAATGCAACGCATGGATTGAACAGGAGGCCCCAAATCGCTTTGTGCACATCGATCCCTGCGTAACAACATGTGTAACTACTACTAGAGAAATCTGATCACCAGCCTTTGCCTATGAGCCACAGCCAGTCAAGAACGGCCCCAGAAAATATGCCTGCCAAGAGGCAAAACACAAGCAGGTTGCCCAGAGAATTTTGTTCCGGCCCCTGCACAAGTACAGGCAAATATGCCTTGTAGCAAATTCTGCCAAAAAGAAAGAAAGAAAGAAAGAAAGAAACAGAGATTAATACGCCCTGGAATGATTTGGCAACACTGACCTTGTACCCTTTCGGTGCCTCGGTTAGGACGCAAACCGTAAGATATCCATTGCTGAACCCAAGAGCTGACGCTAGCGCGATCATCCAGCCCTCGCCTCCGTACTTTGCGGTGTAGTAGAATGCTGGGAGGAACGAGAACCTGGAGAGGACTGCGATTGAGATGCCCTTTCGAGATGTCAGCTTGACACGTTCGATCTGAGGAATGCATCTCCCGATCAGGTCGCAGACGTTATAGCTTGCGATCAGGACAAGCGCATACCTGCATGTTGACATCGCCAATTGTGAGTGAAATATGTCCCTGAGAACATAAACTAATGAAGCAATCTGTCGACGCTCAGAGGTCAGAATCAAAATGGGATAGTTGTACCTACCAGGAACCCAACCTGTGTGATCCGATGTCTTCGGCAAGGAACCCTGGGAAAATTGACAGTGTCAACAGATAGATCAGGAACATGTCCAATGCATAGTCCATGTTCTGCACTAGGAGCTGCTTGTTGCTCAAACGTTCAGAAAGGACAGTGTCTTCTTCAGTCTGAAATATATCCATGCAAATTTCATTGTCATCAGATACTATGTTTCAACCAGTACTTTACGTGCTGTGAGTTAAGCGGATACCGATGGATTTGGGTGTCTTTCAATGCCAGCGGCAGCAAGGTCGGCAGTGACCGTCAAAGATCCTTCAGAAGCGGCCTTTGAACGGTAGAATTTCACTATAGGCAGCTTAGGGAAGACGGAAGTGTACAGCACGACGCATAGCAGCTCAAAGAAGCATGATGTCGAGAAGAACAACACTGCATCAATAAGTAACCCATGCAAGTGGGTGCATCATATTCAGAATTGGAGGTAACATATAACAATGTAACTAGATCTGATTGTTGCACCATACTAGCTCCTTTGCGAAGGCCGTCTCTGGAGTTCTCAAAAGCCGCTTTTGTAACGAGCCTCAATGCCGATGTTATTGCGCCTGATGCAGCCATGCCGGCAGAAAATGACTGGATGCAAACAATTCAAACAAATTCAATACATTCTCTCCCAGAAGAAAAGAAAAAAAAAACTACTCCCTATCCCTAGTAGAGAAACGTTTGTTACTGTTGGCACAAGAAATGGCACCTGGATGAACTCCGGGCACATAAAGGATAGATCACCGGTCATTGCGCCTTCAACATGACCTCCCGCGATGCCAGACACTGCTACAATGGTACACACGCCAATGAAGCTTGCAATTCCACCTCTTGCTGAGGTTGCAAGATCCAGCTATGACAGAGAAGAACCAACCAGTGAAGTTTGGTTCATGGGATGTGCTATCCACAACAATGAGCCAAGGACAGTAACTTTATTTGCTTACAATGACCAGTGCGAGCGAGCTGAAGAAGAACAGCGTGTACCCCACCAAGTTGCGCACCCTAGTGTTAACTTTCGCCTCATGATACGCGAACAGCGCAGATATTATGAGGACAAACGGCTGATAGATGAGAGTAATGACTCTAGTCGGATGGTACTTCTGAATTTAGAAGGCGTCAAAATCAGTTTTCTGTATATCAGTAACTTAGAATACTCGGAAAAAAAATGGGAAAATATAGTAACGTTTCTATACTGGGAAGAGGTGAACGAAGTAATCTTCGATCGTGAGGAAGCTGTTGAACCCAAAGAGGCATCCGTTTCCCAGAAGCCAGCAGATGAAAATGCCCAAATACTTCCCCTGACCAACACATATGGTTGCGGAAACAGATGCTTGGTGAAGGAATTAAATGCATTTCTGGAGGAGCTTTGTGGTAAGGATTGATGCAAACCTGAGTTGTCGGCACGCCATGATCATCTTGGCCGTTTGCCATGTATAGTTCACTTTTGTGTCCCTATAGAACAAGATAAGAAGACAGATAACCTAGCATTGTGTACTTCAGGAGGAAATAGTGTACTTGCCAGAAGAGCTTTGTAAGTGAAACTATCGAAGAACACAAGAAAGGACAGAAGCGAGCACTTACAAAACGCCAGAAAGGAACAAAAACACAGATATTAACGGTAGATGAGAGAGAGAAAAACAAATGTAAGAAAGACAGTGCGACGACTGGAAGCAGATAATGAACTAAGATATAGTACTAGCATATACGCTTAGGATAATCAGAATTCAGAACACAGCCACTCACAGGGACCAAAATTGGGAATGAGGCTAAATTCGAGCATATGCGGATGCTGAACTTTGCATATAGCTGGCAAAATGTTGGGGCTATAGCACTCCTGTAATTTTCCTAGGAATGGGCACTTGTCCAAGAAGTACATTTCTGATTGAACCAAGTAATCAGGTTAATATTCGTTGTAAAACAAATGCCTAAGTTACAATTACAGATTATAGTACCAGAGATTACATCACCAGTCACCACAAACGAGCTAGGTTGACACTTCCCAAAAGGCTGAGGAAAAACTGCATTACCTGCATCTTTCTCCATGTCCATCTCACGCCAATGTTGTGATCTCCGGAACAGTTAGTGGTTAGAGAAATCTACCGGAGTTGCAGCGGCGAACGGTAGGTTCTCTGTTTCTCTAGGGTTTTGGGTTTGAGGCACGAGGCTTTCCCTTGTCCGATCTGCACTCTTAAGGCCCTGTTTAGGGGTGAAAATGCGTTGGATACAGGCGGATATTGATTTTCTCGTATCCTAATCCATATTTTTACTCTGGATTCGAAGTCAAATGCAGATAACCCGGATACGGATACAAATACAGATTTTTCGAGATATGGGCACGGGCGGATGCGGATCGGATTCAGATCTGTCATAGATAGCTTAACAGATAGTGTACACATAAAGAAAGATATAACTTTGCCAACGAAAGTATCAAATTATACTATCTATTAAAGAATTATTTATCCTACTTAACAACATAAACATAATCAAATCTAAATTTATATTATATATTAGGCGATGACTAGAAAACCATAAAGGATATTGAAGGATATTAATTTATGTTTCTCGGGTATCCATTTTATTGATTATCCGTCCCATTTTCACCCCTAACCCCGTTTGTAACACGCGAGAATTGAGCACCCTGAAAATTTTGTGTGAAATTTCTGTGCTCCAAACGCGCCCTAACTAGTGTCCTAAAGGGCCAGAAGCACAATAACACATCTGAGTGGTATATTTGATGCGCAATCTAAATATTTTTCCTTCCACAGACCTTTCTCATATATGATAGGCATTTTCCCCCTTCATTTTATCCTCAACCTTTGCACAGATTTTCTCATGCAAAAGTAAATTTTCAGAAACGCGAAACAAACTTTTTTTAGAACTAACGGAAACATGTAAGATCATACACAGGTCCAAGTACAATACAACCTATACGCCTTTCAATTTTTTTTCTTCTTATTTTCCCTTTTTTCAGCTTTTTTTTTCAGCACCTGGACTCTGAATTCTGAAAGCACTACAGTGCCAATGCAGCTGGAACACAAAAGTTCAATAGAAAGTCAGATCATGATCCAGATCCAGATGCAGCTTGGTGCTTGATTGCATCCAAACGCAACAAACTAATCCCTCCAATTTGAGAACCACCCTTTGCCTATGAGCCACAGCCAGCCAAGAATAGCCCCACAAAACAGACCTGCCAAGAGGAAAAACACAAGCATGTTGCCCAAAGCGTTCTGCTCCGGTCACTGCACAACAATGTGCAAACCTTTAGCAGATGTGCTGAATACAAACAACGTGCACCTCAGAGATATGTAAACTCTACTGACCTTGTAACCTTTGGGTGCCTCTGTTAGGACGCAGAACGTGAGGTATCCATTGCTCAGCCCAAGGAACGACGTTAGCATGATCATCCATCCTTGATCTCTATACTTCCACTACCACACAGATAGTACGATTCTAAACCCTCATCATAAGCGGTTTATAAACCGTCTGATTTATTATGTATATGATAATAGATGATTATCACATATGATTTTTAAACCGTCTGTGATAAGTTACAACACAGATGGTTCGTATCAATAACCGTCTGTAAACGTCAACTATCACAGACGTGTTTAACCACGAACCGTCTATGATGGCCGACATATCACAGACGGTTTCGTAGTCGAAGCCATCTGTGATAGTTGGCGTTCACAGACGGTTATTGATACAAACCATCTGTGTTGTAACTTATCACAAATAGCTCAAAAACCGTCTATGAGAGTTGGCGTTCACATACGATTTATACTACAAAACCGTATGTGATAGTTCATTCTATAATTAAAAATATTTTATTTTTCGGCTATCCTCAGGAAATACTAGCCATGTTCTCTGAAAAAAAGAAAGCAGATACAATCACGAATGGAATAATTACTTAATTACTTAATCAATTACAATGGAATAATTTCTTAATTACATACCGAGTTTCTTAATTACAATGGAACAATTTACACACATGCAGATAACAGATACAAGAAAATACACAAATACATAGATATATCACAGATACACATATATCAATCACATATACACATATATATCACAAATAAACAAATTTACAGATGGGTTATAGATGAATTGTCATAATGTTTTTACACCATGTTTACATAGATACAAATACAGTAAGAAAACATTATTTGTTACTAAAAATTTTATTCAGTCTTGACGCGTGAAACTCTCCTTTTGGGGTCAATGACCTCTCTCCTTAAGAAGGTGGCGATCCGTACGTCCTCGAATTTCAGAAAGTTCCTTTATTTGGACTATACTTAAACAGACGATGTTGATGCTATGTCGCTAGGAAAAGTAAAGACGTAAGCACTTATAGATATACTAATTGATAAATAAGAAACAATTATTGTGAGATTGACAAACCTCTAGATCCTTGGGCCTACCACCCATGATTTCTTTCATATAGTGGCAAACATAGAATCCACATTTGTAGCTGTTGGTGGCACTACAAAAATCGAATTACATACATAGGTTTGTTTACCTTGAGAGGTATCATTACGAAGTGTGATATAGGATTATTGTGTACTAGCGGGTACCGAAAATTACATCACATGTCGCAGTGTGGTGTTCCCTTTCATGTGTCTCCCTCCTATGGCAATGTACGCGGCGAACGACCTACGTGATTTGAAAAAGTTAGCCTTAACCATTGCAAACAAAGGGTGCATAGAGTTATTTTATAGATGAAATGAGATTACCTGTTGATTAATTGTTGCACAAGTGTGAAGTCGTGTTGGCTCTTGATTAGATAATCAAGGTATATTACCTTTTCCACTTTGGTACAATGATAATTAGAATCCAGTGCAACCTACACATGTATACCGCCATAGTCCTTAAAACTAAGTTCGTGTTGCATATGAAGTACAAATCAATGAGTATAGCAATGAGTGAAGCACTTACCCCTGGTTGTAGGGTACAAGTATATACTCCTTATCATTGTGAGCACTTAGTACCGTTGTTACGTAATCATCGACGTAGGATGCATCATTGTTGATGTATTACTCAAAGATCAAGTGTGGGTTGAGAAAACTGACCAATTCTTTTCTTCATTTGGCTTCTAGGATCATGTGTCTATGCATAAGTTAGGAGTTCTAGTATTTTTTTTGGTATTACATGAATGTAGATTGTAATTGTACACAATTACAGTATCTAGCATCTAAAAAGTGAGACGCCGAGGTGTCGAGGTTGAAGAGATTGAACAAGTCGTCAAAGCCCACCACGAAGAAGTCGGGCTCGTGGAGAAAATGCCCTACCGTGTACTTGACGATGAAACCCGTAGGGTGTTGTGTCCTCGTCTCGTTGGTCTTCCCCATGTACCACGCATACAAAGAAGCGGCACTTATTCCAAGGCTGACTAAGAGTGTATCCGGGACCAACGGCTTTCCTAGCGAGAATGTCCAGGGCTTTTGAGGTGCCTTGATTTTCTTCAATTTGGTCTTGCTAACATGCTGGTATGTGTTCTTCACGGGAGACGAATGGGCACGCTATTTTTACATGCTCGGTGTGGTCTTCATGGGAGCCAATATGATGGCAACCTACCAACGATCAGGTGCACGTGGGGACATCGAAGGGAGGGTCGGAGAGGCTGCAGGCTGTAGATGGTCGTGTGGAGAGGACATTTGTTCATGCTGGGTAGATGCCGACACGAAGGGTCCAGGGCGATGTCCCTCTTGGGCCACTGGATGAATGTGTGGACAGCAACCCCTAGTGTCATGATCTCATCGTTGGGGGCTCCTCCAGTGGGACAGCCCTGAAAACCTCATATACTATGTCCACCTGGACCTTCACGAAACTGGTCCCTAGTTTGGCATCGTGCACCATCGTCCCTGGCGGTCATGAATACACCATCCCTCGCCCAGCCTCAACAGGAATGGAGCCAACAAGCCTAACTCTGAGGTTGCATGGCGTGGGCTCCTACATGACGATACACGATTAGCTAAGGCATTCAACATGTCTATCTATGTATCATTCTAGAGATGTACATTACAGATGTCGTCGATATGTAATTGGATGTTGCTATGTTTAGAAAGTGGCGTGGACATGTAGCTACTCCGACGTTGAGGGGGACTGGCTCCCAAAAATAATAGGGGCAGCCTTCGACTGGCTGAGGACTTGATCCAGTCTTTCCTCCAATGATGCTATATGTCCTCAAAATTATGCACGAATCTCCTCTTTGAACTGTTTCTCGCGCTTGGCATTGGATCTCTTCCTACTCCTATATGTCTTGGAGTCGTGTGGGAATCCCTGCCTCCAAGGTACGTAAACCCCAAGGCCTCGTGTGTGACCCAGGTGTTCCTTGTTTCCCAGGGTCATGGATAGTATATCCCTCTCCCTGACCGCTTCGAATGAGCCTTGGGAAGATTCGATACTCAATACTTGCTGTAAGAGGCCATTATGTTATTTTAGACCCTATGAAGTTATGGACTTATTAACAACTAGGTAGTTCTACATATTTTACCAAACGTTGGGACACTCCCTCGTCTACCAGGTTTATGAAAGAGATGGCGCCCACCGACGTGGTTGATGACCTTGCTCTTAACCAGTTTCGGGCACGTTCGTCTGCGATCCTGGCAAATGGCGGGGAGGCCTCCGATCGGATTGCCTCCTCGTCCTCCCTCCTCCATTGTGGGATTTTACTCGTGTACCCAGCGGTGCTGATTCTGTGGGGGTGAATGCTTTGTGTCTAGATAGCCTTGTGCGTCGCACTTTGCTCCTGAAATTTGGCCATCGTCTTCATCCGCACAAAGGCGTCCTATGTATCCAACGACACGAAAGGATACTTCGTGAAGGACGCCCGATCTTTGTGCACGGACTCCGTGACAAGTGTGCTCTTGAAGGTTTTCCATGCTTTTCCCATCGCGAGGAACGCCTGCCGTCACATGAGTCCCTGGACTTATGCTGAGATCTCGAACGACCTTGAAATTTCATCCCACAGCTATTGTTTCTCTTCTCTTATCAGAGACTTCCAACTTGGTGTGGTGATGGGAACCCGTTCCCTTGCAACTATCCCGCAGGTGGTCCGGAATGTTGTCGTTGCTTTCTTGGGATGCAGAGGGACTCCAACAGGAGTAACCTCCATGATGGTCATTCGGCTCTCAGGGCTTTTCGATATTCTTCTGCCATCTTGCTTAGGTACCCCTTTTATCGGAGTGCCAGACGCATTTGACAACGTCGATGATAACGTCGAAGACTGTGCAGATGCTATCTCGCTTACTTGCTATCTATGGAAACTTTTCAGCAAAAGACAAACGAATTTTTCTTAATTAAAATTTTTCTTGTCTAAAACTATAAATGTAATGCAACTCAACATAGAAAGAAATCAACAGATGCCCTCCCCATAATAAACTTTGTAACATAGAAGAAACATGAATGAAGGAGAGATGAACACAAGACCTTAGCCCTAATCCCCCACAATTAAATAATTAACACTAACTATATATGTGTGTTCAACAACAAACAAACTATATGAAGATATATATGTGTATTGTTGCCATGTAACTATTGATCAATACTGTAGGCTCAACAAATAGAAATAGAGATTCCACAGGGGCTTCTAGCTCATGCATTTTGCTTTGCACAAAACATGTTGCAATATGCATTTGAAAACTAGAACCATAACAAATTGCAATATGCATTTGATAACTAGACTTCACAGTTATCTGCCTTTAGCAAATATCCTATCATGGTCTTATACAAGTTTGGTTTGTATCTAACAAATAAGGGTAGATGGTTGCCATCAAATTATTCCCATGACATCCCTATACGAAAATAGTCCCACCGTGGGACAAGACAAAATAACACATAATGATGATTCAATTTTTTAATAAAAAAACAAAGAACCTCATTCCATTCATGATGACAATTCCATTAAAAGCAATCATTGATATTCTCATCAATCTAAACTAGGACCGAATCCTAATAAATCACAACAAAAAATACTTCATAATATCCTACACATTTTCCTCTAATTAGCAAATCCAACATAGATCTACACCAAACAAACCAAAGAGGAGGAGGGAGGACAAGGAGCAAGGGCGTCGGCGAGCTCTTACCTCCAAGGGATGAAACGGCGTGAGGGTTAGAGGGATCGGCGTGAGGGGGAGCACGACCGACTACGCTGTGGAGGGGAACAACGATGACAGGCTCCCAGCCGGCAACGAAGGGCTCCCAGCCGGTGGCGAAGAGCTAAGGGGACTGGCGCGAGGGGGCGCTCGGGTTGGGAGGGAGACATGCGAGTAAGGAGTAAGGGCACTGGCGAGGGGGACGGGCGAGTGAGGAGTAAGGGTGCAAACCCTAGCAGGGCCCTGCTAATAAAAGGATACCATCGACGGTTTGTTCCACTAAACCGTCTGTGATATGTATCACAGACGGTTCCATAATATGACAATATGTGATATGCGATCATATCACATACAGTTTTATTTTAAAAATAGTTTGTGATATGCGACCATATCACAAACGATTCAATTTTAGAACCATCTGTGATACATATCACAGATGGTTTGTTCCACTAAACGCTTGTGATAGTTCATTCTATAGCTAAAAAATATTATATTTTTGGGCTAGCCTCATGAAATGCTAGCCATGTCCTCTGAAAACAAGAAAGCACATACAATCACAAATGGAATAACTTCTTAATTACTGAATTAATTATAATAGAATAATTTCTTAATTACATACCGAGTTTCTTAATTACAATGGAATCATTCTATTTGGCTATTTCCTTTTAAAAAAATAGCCCTCCACGATGATCGACGCGCATATAGCTAGCTTCCTCACTAGGTTCTTTCTCTAGCCTAATGCTATCTCCGAAATGAGGCAACTTATCAAATTGATTGTACTCTTCCTCATCCACGATATTCTCAACTCCAATAATCATTCTTTTTCCATGAAGAACTACGTGGCGGTTGTTATTTGCCAGGTCAGTTACATAAAAAACTTGAACAACTTTCTTAGCGAGTATGAATGGTTCGTCCTTGTATCTAACACGTTCGAGGTCCACAGTAGTGATGCCGGACTTGTCGACCTTCACACCCAGTGGAAGTTTGACCCAATGTCACCGAAACAGGGGGGTCTTGAAAAATACGTAGTCGAGCTCTCAAATCTCCTCTACGAACCCATGGTAGGAGCTCAACTCACGTTTCATTATGTTTGGGCTAGCGGTATTGAACTACTCAAGAAACGCATATATGCAGACACTGTTGTTCTGGACTGTGCTCTTCCTATCCCGAGCTATCGTATAAAATATGTACTCATTTATGTCGTATCATTGCCATATCACAATTGTAAATTTTGACCCTTTTGTCAACCATCGCAGCATATCATCACTTGATGATCTTCTAGTGAACCGCACCTTTAACCATTCGTTGTACCGACGATTATGCTCTCTCATGATCCAAACCTCCGACTAGCCTAAATTCTATTGGCGTACCATGTCTTTACGCTCATCGATGTACAGGGACACTTTGGTCATGTGTTTCAAGACCGTGAAATGAGCTTGAACATACGTATCTAGATTGGGAGTGATTGCTTTCCTTTTGATGATCCCGATACCCTCCAACCTCCCCTCATGACGAGATAGAGGCACACCTATCGGTTCCGCCTGAGCTATGCAGTTAACACATAACTCAATGACCTCTTCGGTTGCATAACCTTCGAAGGTGCTACCCTCTGGCTGAGATCAATTCTGTATATAGAACTTAAGAATTCCCATGTACCTCTCAAATCAATACATATGACGTAGTAACACAGGGCCGCATATCTTTATCTCTTTCACAAGGAGAACACTGAGATGGACCATGATATCAAAAAATGACAGAGAAAAATACATCTCAAGATGACATAGAGTCATCACCACCTCGCCCTGCAGAGCATCTAGTCCATCGGGATCGATGACCTTCTGAGCAATTGAGTTAAATAAATAACACATCCTCATGATTACCAAAAACATTTGTGTCGTCAACACATGACAATCATGCGACTTCATACCAATTAATTTCATATCTTCCATAGAAACAAGTTCTTCATGCTGGCGGACTAACCGGACGAAACTTTCACACTATGCAAGCTCTGGTACAGTTCATTTCTCTCGGGCTTGGACAGAGTGTAGCAAGCTGGGGGAAGGAATGATGAGGACATGACCCCTATGGATATAACCACATTTGCTATGCTTGCTATTCCAATTACAAAAACTCGTACGCGTCAACTTATTTATCAGGTAAATTCGTTTCGAGGGCTGAGTGTATTATTTGAGAACTCTATGATGCTGCCTAACGGAGATGATTTACTTGTACTTAGGAATCTAGGACTACGATCAGTTCAAAAAGGTCTACGACCAGTTCCGCAGGGTCTACGACCACTTCAAAAAGGCCTACGACCAGTGTCACCAGTACTCGACGAGCCCAGTACTCGTTGGACACAATCTATGATCAGAGATAGCATTGACTCCTCAAGACCACCTCAGGACCAATCCTATGACTAGGTCTTCGACCAGATATATGCGACCTGAATAGTGAATAAGGTGATGTGTCACCGTTTTGGCCTAATAGGGTCTTGTAAGCGTGTCGAGGTCGAAGTCCAGGTTATGTACGCCTCTTCCCACAGCCGCACAACCCTAGGTCGACCTCCTCACGTTCCCCTATATATACAGTAGCCGTCATAGTTTAACGTGGGTTTTTCTTTGAGATTATTCTGCTTAGCAGTCTCGCCGCACGTTTGGTTGAGGAACCCCACATTGTGTGTTTCATCTATATTCGCAATAAAATATCAGATTGCATCTTCTACTTTCTTGCTTGTGTTCTCGATTCGCATGCAGGAGATAGCCTTCTTGGCGAGGTCAACCGCGTTCGGCACGGTTGATAACCATCGGAGTAGTGGTGTAGTGATTGCGAGGGTTTTGATCTATTTTGGTCGGAGCCTTCGGATCATCAACATTGAGTTCTCCACAATCGACTTATCAGTACCTTTCGGAAGATCGGGCCACCGTCACATCAAGGTACGTTCGGCCTTTATCGATCTCTATCGGTGCTAACTCGGCCCTTAGGTTCATATCAACCAAGTCACACCGTGTGTAGACACCATCCTTTGTTTTGTCACAAATATTCAGTAAGAGACCAATCAAGCTATCACATACATTCTTGTCCATGTGCATGATGTCGATGCAGTGGCAAACTTCTAAGTGCTCCTAATAAGGTACTTCCATTTTATACACAGCCAAGGAGAAATGTTGTACATACATAGATTCACGAGTCAGGTGCTGTGGCAACTGTTCATGTTACCAAAAGGATTCATTCCATATGTACCCAACCCAAACCTTATATTCCTCGGTTCCGCACCAAAGTCTTCGAAGCTCCTATCGAAGTTTCTCCACTAAGTAGAATCAGCACGATGTCTTAGCTTTCCATCTTTCTTACGCTCCTCCGAATGCCAACGCAGCAATCTTGCCTCCTTTCGATTTGCAAATAAACGCTTTAAACGAGGAATTATAAGAAGATACCACAACACTTTAGCAAGAGGTCCTTGCTTCACCTCGATGCCCTCGCCATCATCGGAGTGATTCTTACACTTGTATCAGGATGCTTTGCACACCAAACATACATGCATGTTTGCATACTCTTTACGGTAGAGGATACAATCGTTCGGACATGCATGTATTGTTTCTACTTCTATTCTCAATGGACAAAGAACCTTCTTGGCTTAGTAGGTGGTTATGGGCAACATGTTTCCCTCTGGAAGCATGTCTGCTAGGAGACCTAACAATACCGTGAAACTCTTGTCGGACCAACTATTGTTTGCCTTCAATTTGAGCAGTTCAAGCATGAATAACAACCTTGTGTATTCTAGGTTGCAGCCTTGGAAAAAAAGTTTCTCTTAGTCCTCCATCAAGCTCTCGAATTTACCAAACTCTCTTTTATTATAGTTCCCTTCTGCATCGCGTAGCATCTAATCCTGATTGTCATCGTGCGACCTATCTTCATCGAAAGCACAGTCCACATCCGGCATAACGTTGTCTCCCTCTACGGTGTTACTACCTTACTATATAATCTACTCTTCACCGTGATTTGACCAACATGTATACCCTTTTTGAAACCCCTTCGAATCAAGTGCGCTTCGATATGCGCTGAGTTGGTGAATATCTTCAGATTATCACAATCAATGCATGGATAATACATAAATTTCATCCCCTTCTTTAACATATCCTGCTCGCAAGCTCTTCTAAAAGAAGATACGCCATCAATGTACTCTTCACTCACACGGTTCTCAATGTACATCCAGCTTCGGTCCATCTACGCTACTCATGTAACAAATTAGTGTTAAATTTGATTAATTCTCCTATAGCTAGCTAACCATTACACTTACACATATCATTCACTTTAAATTGTCCATCTAAAGTAGCTAGCTGTGTACTATTCATGAAGCAATATATATATCAAGCAAGAATATATTGACGTAGACTAGGAGTAGTGAGACCCACTATTAAATTGGAGCAAACTATTAATTAGAAGCAAATACTAACCTTAGATCACTAAGAACAAATAGATCTACAAGCACACTTGCAAATATGAGTTATGCTTTCACCAAACGCCCCAAAGCCGGCCGCCGCATTCACCCTAGCTCACTGCAGACATATCTGCCGGGATGGGCCGGGTATCTAATAATAGAGTACATATCACAGACACTTCCAACCGCAAACCATCTGTGATACAAAATTATCTCAGAGTTCTTGTTAATAATCGTCTGTGAATTATCACAAACGATTCATATTAAAAACCGTCTGTGACGTTTGTAATTATCACATACGGTGCTTGTTAAGAATCGTCTGTAAATTATCATAGACAATTCGAATTAAAAACCGTCTATAATGTCTGCAATTATCACAGACGGTTCTTAACAAGAACCGTGTGTGAATTATCACAAACTGTTCTTATTTAAAATAGTATGTGATATGCGGCCATATCAACACCGACGTCAGGGGAGAAGAGTGGGGAGCTATTTTTTTTAACTCTATTAGCTTTTGATGGAAAGTGCGAAAGAGAGTAGAGCGATGTGGAGATTCATCTTCGGTGGCAGATGATTATTTTTATAAAACCCAGAATAAATTCAGCGCGTGAGACGAAAAGACGCATCGGGGCGCCGAAGCGACATTGAGCGTTTAAGAGATACATATTATAGACACTTCCAACCACAAACTATTTGTGATATTTACAACACTGATGTTCAAATTAAAAACCATCTATGACGTATGCAATTATCACAGACGATGCTTGTTAAGAACCGTCTATGAATTATTACAAACAGTTCTAGTTAAAAACCATCTGTGACGTCTGCAATTATCATAGACGGTACTTGTTAAGAATCGTCTGTAAATTATCACAGATGGTTCTAATTAAAAACCATCTGTGACATATGCAATTATCACAGACGGTTCTAATTAAAAACCATCTGTGACATCTGCAATTATCACAGACGGTGCTTGTTAAGAACCGTCTATGAATTATCACAGACTGTTCTTATTTAAAAAATGGTCTTTGATAATTACATATCATAGACGATTCTAGCCATCGCTGGTAACATACACGGGCGCGCTTGTAAAACCAACTGTGATAATTACAACACTAACGGATTCTGGGAAATCGTCTGTGATGAGACGTCCAATATAGTCTTTTCTGTAGTAGTGTTCACAGTGTAGTAGAATGCATGAATAAGAATCGTGAAAATGTCATAATCAATAGCCCCTTCTGTGAAGTAATCTTGAGGTTCTCGATCAGACCTTCCGATCAAGTCTAGTGCGTTAAAGCTCGCGATCAGGACAAGTGAATACCTACAACACCGTGAGATTATGTACAAGTTGTTAAACAGATAGCTAGTTTAGATACGATTCTATTTGTAAGTTTGAATTAGTGTTTTGCTATCAGAATATTGCTGATTACATACTGCAGACCATGCGACATTATTCAGTTAGCTGTAAATTTGAACCGAATTGTAATCTCCATTATTGATATAAATACACATGGCTACGGCAAAGTTTTCTTGCGCCAAAACAAATAGTTTTTACATGGTATCAGAGCTTTTCAATCTGACCTCCATGGCTTCCACTTCTTCCAATACAATCTCAATCATGAATTCGTCATCTTCTTCCACCATGGTTCCCACCTTCAGCCACTTCATCAACATCAAGTTGAACCAAGACAATCATTTATTGTGGAAAGTGCAAATTGAGCCATACCTTCGTAACCAGCATCTGCTAGGCTATGTCAGACACCTAATCCAGAAACCAACAATGGTGTCAGTACAATCAACTAGTGCTTAGTGCCCTCCTTTCATCGATGATAGAGGATATATTGTCGCAAGTCTGCTTCATGTCAACCTCTGCATAGGTATGGGAGGCTCTTGAAAATATGTTTTCCTCACGATCAAGAGCTCGTGTAATGCACGTTCGCTTTCAACTAGCGAATCTCAAGAAGAAAGAAATGTCTGCCACCAACTATTTTCGCAAGATGAAGGGGTTGGCTAATGTTATGGCGTCCATTGGATAGCCACTTTCTGATGAGGAGATTGTCTCCTATATGCTGACGGGATTGGGGCCAGATTATGATGCTCTTGTCACATCTGTGACAACCCATACAAATTCATTCTCTCTGATAGAGATGTATGCTAATCTACTCAGTTATGAGCTTTGCTTGGATCACAACAATGCTCATCTACATATCGGATCCTCGGCAAACAATGTGATGCGCAACAACAAGCATGATGATAACTGGCAATCTGGTCCTCGTCCTGATGCATCCAAGCGCGGTCGTGGCCATGGGCACGACCAATCAGGCCATGGTGGCAATGGTCAAGGAGGAGGAAACAAGCCAACTTGTCAGGTGTGCGGAAAGTATGGTCATGAAGCATTACGATGATATCATTGTTTTGATCACTCATACCAATATGAAGATGGGTGAGTTGGTGCAGCGGCAACCACTAGATCATATGTTGTTGATACAAATTGGTACGCAGAAACTAGTGCAACAGATCATCTGACTAATGATCTTGACAGGCTCATAGTTAAGGAGCACTATAATGGCAATGATCAAGTCCAGGTGGCAAATGACTCAGGTTTAAAAATCTCTCATGTTCGTCATTTTTCCATTACTGGCTCATCCAAACCTTTGAAACTCATAAATATTCTGTATGTTCCTCAAATAAACAAACATATCCTTTTAGTTCACAAACTAGCTACTGATAACAATGCCTTTGTTGAATTTCACCTTGTTCTTTCTTTGTTAAGGATCAAATCTTGAAGAAAACTCTGCTGCACAGTAGAAGCAAGGAGGTGGTCTTTATCCCATTCCTTTCGCAAGTTGGCTCAAGTCTGGATGTCAAGTCTACTCCAGTGCCAAGATCTCTCAAGAACAATGGCACATGAGGCTTGGTCATCCTTCACCTTCAGTAGTTCAATCTATTATTAGGTTAAATAAGCTAGCTAGTGATCCTGTCAAGGAATCTTTAGTGTGTGATGCTTGTCAACAAGCTAAAGTTCACCAATTGCCTTACAATAATTCTACTCATGTAATCACTTCTCCTCTGGAGCTTGTCCACTTAGATGTTTGGGGACCTGCAATTAATTCGGTAGGAGGTTTCAAGTATTATGTGAGTTTCTTAGATGAATTCAGTAAGTTCACATGGATTTATCTGTTAAAACATAAGTCTGATGTGCAACATGCATTCTTCAAGTTTCATAATCATGTTGAGCGACTGTTAAACATAAAAATTCGCACCATGCAAACAGACAGGGGGAGAGTATCATAAACCACATCAGTTTTTTTTATAAGATTGGGGTCACACATTATGTCTCATGCCCTCACACTCACCAGCAAAATGGTGTCGCAGAGAGAAAACATCGGCATATTGTAGAAACCAGGTTAGCTCTCCTTGCTCAATCTCATGTACCCATCAGGTTCTAGGATGAGGCTTTCCTGACTGCAAGTTTTCTTATAAACTGAATGACAAGTTGTGTCATTGACAATCAAACACCTCTTGATCGTCTTATCAATATATCCCTTGATTACAACATGCTAAGAACCTTTAGCTGCGCTTGCTGGCCTAATCTCAGACCATATCATACACACAATCTTCAGTTTAGATCTAAGTAATGTGTCTTCTTGGGATATAGCGGTATGCACAAATGTTTCAAGTGTCTTGACAAATCTATAAGAAGTATTTACTTGTCTCGCGATGTGGTCTTTGATGAGTCTGATTTCCCCTTTGCATCTCAATCGAGTACAATCAATTATGACAAAATCGACAATACCACAAGCATCGTTTCTCTTCCAGCTCTTACAAGTTCTTCTGATTCCTCACACTATCCTTCTCATGAGCTAGTAGCACAGAATGATCACATGAGAAATTATGACATGTCTATACTGCCTACTAACAATACTGAAATAGGAGCAAAAGCACTTCCAGATGACAGTAATGTATCAGGAGGCAATACAGGAGGTGACTCGACTCACTCCAATTCTGAATCTACACATGCTCTGCAGAACAAGCATCCTATGCAAACTAGATTGAGAAACAACAAGATCATGACCAAGCAGTACAGAGATGGAACAATTCAATATCCTCTCAGAGGTAGAGCCTTCTTTGCTGAACTAGTCTCACATTTAGATGCATTGGCAGTACCACAATGGAAAACTACAGTGGATACAAAATTTTCAGCATTACAGAAGAACATGACTTGGCATCTTGTACCAAGACTAAGAGGTCAAAATATTGTAGGATGCAAATGGGTTTTCAAACTCAAACAAAAGCCAGATGGTACTGTGGACAGATTCAAAGCCAAACTTGTGGCTAGAGGTTTTACACAAAGACTTGCATAGATTATTCAGAGACATTCAGCTCTGTTGTCAAACCAGCAACAATCAGGTTAATTCTCTCTATTGCTGTGTCGAAGGGTTGACATCTGTAGCAGATTGATGTCCAAAATGCTTTCTTGCATGGAGCATTGAAAGAGGAAGTATATATGCAACAGCCTTGGCATCTTGTACCAAGACTAAGAGGTCAAAATATTGTAGGATGCAAATGGGTTTTCAAACTCAAACAAAAGCCGGATAGTCTGTGGATGATTCAAAGCCAAACTTGTGGCTAGAGGTTTTACACAAAGACTTGCATAGATTATTCGAGAGACATTGACTCATTGTCAAACCAAAGAACAATCAGGTTAATTCCCTCTATTGCTGTGTCGAAGGGTTGACATCTGTAGCAGATTGATGTCCAAAATGCTTTCTTGCATGGAGCATTGAAAGAGGAAGTATATATGCAACAGCCTTCTCGTTATGAAGATTCAGCACATCCAGAGTATGTTTGCATATTACAAAAAAGCTTTGTATGGGTTGAAACAAGCACCTCGTGCCATATTATATATATATATATATATATATATATATATATATATATATATATATATATATATATGTGTGTGTGTGTGTGTGTGTGTGTGTGTGTGTGTGTGTGTGTGTGTGTGTGTGTGTGTGTGTGATGATGATATCATCATAACTAGCTCCTGTGTCAAGGCTACAGAGAAACTCATTAGAAAGTTGTCTCAAGACTTTGCAATAAAAGATCTTGGCTGACTCAGCTACTTTCTTGGTATTGAAACTGCCATGATCAAAGGAGAAATAGTGTTAACTCAAAAGAAGTATGCTGTAACATCCCGTTTTTCTGATAGCAACTAGCGCCGTTATTTGAATTTCAAGTTGCATTGATTTTCGTTTGCCGCTTAAATTTCCAAATTTCTCGAGCTCTCTTTAAGCTCGGGTTTGTGTTTCAAACCCATCCTCGAAATTTTTAAATTCAAAATTTAATTTGAATTTAATCTTTTTGATTTTTGGATCCCTCTAAAAATCTTGCCTCCCCTTTGTTGCTTTTGGGCCGACCTATTTTTTCTAACCCATTTTATCATTTTTCCTCGGCCGTACTGTTCCTCATTCCGGCCCGTTCGCCCGGCCCAGCTCGCGCCGTTTTCTTCCCTTTCCTTCCACCGGCCCACGGCCCGGCCTGCTCTCCTTTTCTCTTTCTCTCTCTCCCGTTCCTCTCTCTCTCTCCCTCATCACTTCGGCCGCGTCGCCCGTTCCTCTCCTCGATTCCCCTCTCGGCCGTTCCGCCTCCCCATTTCTTCTCCCGAGCCGCTGGCCTTCGTCTCCCTCGCTCGCGTCGCTTCTCCCTCGGCTGATTCCCCGCGCCGCCTCTCTTTCTTCCCCGCCGCCTCGGCCGAATCGCCTCCGCCACCCCTTCTCCTCCATCTCCCTCCCCGCTCAGTTGCGCCGCTCGACCCGACCACACCTTCTCCCGGCTCGGCTCCATCCCCTCCCCACCCGCAGAGCCGCCCCCACCTCCCATGCCGCGGACGTCATCCACACCACCGGCTCCTCTGCGCCATGCCCTGCGCCGCCCCCACCTCGCGTCGCCTCCACCAACTTCGCCCCACCGCACGTCACCCCAACTGCTCCCCTGCTCACCTGCTCCACGGTCGCGTCGCCTTCACTGGGCCGCCACTCCGTCGCCATGCCGCCGACGTCAGCACCTTCACTGACTCCCCTCCTCCCGGCTATAAAAGCCTCGGCCTCCCCGTGCTCTCGCCCCGTCTTCTCCCTCCTCCCCCGGGTAAGTTTCCCCCCAAAGAACCCTCTTCTTCCCCTCCGGCTGAAGCCCCCTCTCTGCCACCGGCCGCCCTCGCCGTCGCCTCGGCCCAGTCGCCGTGATTGGGCGCCACTGGCGACATCCCGTGCCACCCGAAAGAACCGGCGCATCACACAGCCACCAAGGACCGCTACCACCGTACGTCCTCCTCGCGCCGCCCTCGACTCCGACACCGGCCGGCTCCGCCTATTCTCCGCCCCCACCAGTAGCCCGGTGAGCTTCCCTTTCTCACCCCAGTACTCGTGCTCACACCACCTCTTCTCCCCTCTCTCCGATTGCCGTCGCCTGCGGCCACCAAGCCTATCCACCCTCGTGTCGCCCGTAGCCCCGAGCCCCTGTTGGACCGGCCCCAAACACCCCCCCCCCTTCTCCCTCAGTTCTCTGTGCACTCTCTGCCATGGCCGAGCTTCCCCTTTTCCCTACCCTCTCGGCTGACTGCTCCTCTGGCGATCCAAAAATGGACAGCAGTAGTTGAGTGCTGGCTGCTAGTCTTCCTATCTTCGCTGAGCTTGAATACAATTGTTGATTGTGGGTATTGAATGGTTGATTGAGAATGTTGTCAGCTGGTGCTGAACTTTGTTCTTCAGGCGATTGCTGTCAAGGCATTGGGATGATTATTTTGATTATAGCTCCCCAGTTCAGTATTTTGATTAGTAGTGATTGTCGTGATTTGTCATGTATAATGAATCTTTTGTGATTGTCATTGATCGTTGATTATTGAACAATGGTTGTCTGTGTCCCTTTGATCATCAATAGATGTTATTGGCAGCGGGAATGAAATTGTCGCCGATTGTGTATTCTCCAGTTTTTGATTGATGATGATTTTACTCATTAGCGTCTTGTGGTGGCAGTATTGATTGTTGTTGATTATTGATATTGTAGACATTATTGTGTTTTGTATTTGTTGATTATGCGCGACCTGGCAAGTCGAAGTATCCGTGGCAATATTGAAACTATTAGCAGTAATTATTGTTGAATGTGAGCATAAACCATTTGTATGATAGTGGTTGGAGTAATGTGTCATTGAATCTCGAATGATTAATTTTTGCCATTGAAATATCTGTTTGCACTCTGTCAATTGAAATTCTGCTTAGTAATCTTGCAATTGTGAATTGGATTATTAAGTCAATAGTTGTTGATCTATAATTGAAAGCTGTATGATTGATGTGGCAATAGATTGAGTGTCGGCAATTGAGTTATCTGTCAATTGAGTTGTTGTGTCGTAGAAGTTGCGATTAGTTGTTATTCTTATATTTCGATTGTCAGTATTTAATTCGTAATTGCTTCCCCGGATCGTTGTGATAGAAATGAGGTTACCATCGATCCAACGATTAAGAAATGTCGCCATAGATTAGTAGAATGTGTTGTTGGCAGTAAGTTGATTATTGATTAATTGTCTGTGATTACTGATCCTCAGTATAAGTGTTTTGGCAGTAAATTGAATTATTAATTGTGATCTTGATTGTTAAGGATAAATTTTAATCTTCAGTGTAGTACTGTCTATTGTATTTGTTAATCAATTGTTAGCTGTTGGTTAGTGTTTCGTCCGTAGGTCAATGATTGTGGAAATAATGATATTTGGTGAAAATTTGGAAGTATTGATTTGATTGCTTTATCCATTCGTATTGTTTAGAAAGGATTTGTGGTTTGGCAATAGAATTGGTGTCTTGATTTGGTAGTAGATTGTAGTAATAAGTTGAGTAGCTAGCTTTTGAATCAATGAGTATTATCCGTAGTGAGATTCGGATTGAATTGCCATTTGATTTGGTGTTGATCAAGTATTCTAGATTAGTATAGAACACAGTAGTCAAGTTGCCTTGTCGCTGTATAATAGTCTTGCGCCTTAGAATCATGATGAGAGCATTAAGCAAAGCTACTTCGACCATACCTCCTTTGAATCCTCCCTCTGGGCAGAAATTCCCTGTCATTCCTCCTTTTCGCCCAACTGGACGTTTGACTCTGTCAAACATTCCAGTGTCGCTCAGACCATTCTCTCAAGCCGTCCTCCGCAATCTTTCCGAGGCTCTTGTGTTTTATTTGGTCTCTTAGATTCGTGTATTTATTTGGTTTTCAATCGTTATTGCGTAATTAGAAATCGAAGTCGGAAGAATCGACGACTCAGCAGATCAAGATTCAAGCAAAGACGCCGATCAAGACTTGAACCTCTGTCTAATCAGGCTTTGAGTAAGATCAAGGGCACGGTAAAATAGCCCAGGCGAGTCAACACTTTGATCATATTGATCCCACATTTTATGCAAAATTATATTCTTTTGAAGTATCAGAATGCATGCTTTAATTTCTATGCAAATGTATGTCAAACACTCTAAGGTAGTTAAATGCCTACTTGTTGATTAATAAATTATTAATCCAATCCCTTGAAAGTTGAACTTCCAATACCCTTGTCACCCTAGTAAATATCTGGTAACATACTAGTTATAGGTCGTACTTAAATGCCATGCTAGACTTGTTTAAGTACCGGGGTATTATCTACCCCAAATCACCATCCTTTTTATCATAACAATTGTTTTGGGCAGTCATTGGGGAGAATGACAGAATTGGTTGGATAATTTGTTTTATACCTCTCCAAAACTCTAAAATTTGCTAATACCCATCTGGGCGGATGGTAAGCTGGCGGGTAAATGGTTGGGTGCTAATGTAGCCCAGGATATTTTTGTGGATGGTATGTGGTAAGAACCTGAGATAATCTTAAGGACTTAATCCTGTGATGACCTCTTATTGTAAGCAGTACAACCACAAGTCTATAATGGTGTCGACTGGCTAACTAATTGGTGTCCACCGTGCAGTTAGCACCATTGGAGGGCTCCCAATGCCGTGAGCCCAAGAGGCTACGTGTTGGGAATGTAACTTGCGGGACCCTAGGCGTAAGTTGCATGGCGCAAGAGAATGCAGGCGTAGTGGTTGTCGGGTCCCACGGAGCGAAACCCCTCGGGTGAAACCTTAGCGGGTGCGACAAATATCGAGGATGCCTTGTAAAGGCCTTGTGGTAATCTCCCTTGATTCACATGTCTACGCGTGTGTACATATCAAGTGATTATCTCTTGTGGGTAAAGATGTACAATCTCTGCGAGAGAATAAAAGCATTGAGCAGTAGTGCCTACGGTCAAGGCGGGCAAAAGAACTTACAAGATATAGTTCTATTTCAAAAACTTTTGTGGGTCGGTTGAAAAATGTGCGGGGCTCACCTAGCCCTTGATTGGATTTTTCCTGGGTATTCTTACCCAGCGTTGGTATTAGGTGGGTATGACCACCGTTGAAAGGAAGCATGAGACAGAGTTTCCGATGGAGGGAACCTCTGCTGTTATCAATTATTACACAATTAATCTCTTAAAAATGCAAATTTGGTCCAAATGCTAAGTGATAGGAGTTTTCTAATATCTGTATTTACAAATGCTGCTTTACGCAAATAAAAGAACCCGAGCCATCCTTGTTACACCTTGCATGTATATTCTTGCATCTGTGTGTGTGGGCTCGCGAGCACGGTAGTTGTGCTCATCCTCGCTCTTTCCCCAAACCTTGAAGCAGGAACCTGGAGCTATCAACAAGGATCCAGAAGTCTGAAGACCCGAGGAATGTTGAGCGTAGTTTAGTCCTTAGTTGTTCTAGTCTCACCCTAGTCTAGTGACTCTGTTGGTTCTTGTGTGCCTCCTATATTATGCGAAGTTTTGGATAATATCGAGGCGTACAGGTTCCCGATCCACTTACTGCGATAAGATGTGCCTCACCCTTTGCTTTCGTTGTTGCTTCCGCTATCTTTTGTAATGTATTCTTTTGGCTGTCGGCCTTATTGTAAAAATTGACCCAAAGCGGTCTATGTAAACTCGATGTGTAAATTAATGAATGAAATAAGTTTTGCGCCATGTATGGTTTGATTCACAAATGTACACAGTGGAGTGCTAGCTCTTGATCCAGGGAATAGCACGGTGATTTCACGAGGATCGGATGCGAAACTGGGTCAAGCAGAGGTGGTATCGAGCATATGGTGTAGGAATCTTAGTTAGGCTGGTCGAACCTAAGGACTTGAGTGCTATTTTGAAACCTAAGAAAAGCTTGGCAAAATATAATGTATTATTTGCTATGACTTACCTTCTTAGTTCTTCACTTTCCTTGATTTCACTTAAATTTTACTCGATCGACTCCACTTGTTTCAAAATTGTAGATGGCGACCCCTTCGTCCGATGGTCAAAATGGGACTTGTTTTCTCACGAAGAAAATGGAGATGAGTGTGTGGAATTCCTTCGCCAACTCATGTACCACGGACTACAACCGCAAGCCTATCTTGAAGCCGAAAGACTCAAACCGGGACCAAGAGTCATGGACCATGGAGGTTTTCCTCTATGCTAGAGAGGTGAGTTCATCGCTCACACCTTGACTCGGGACCACTCACGGCCATTGTGGCGATGCGATTCAAGGCGCGCATGCCGCACGCAAGCGCTGACCAGATGCACATCGACCTTCTGCGGGAATCGCCTTCTACTACCATCCGCCTCTCACGGAAGGACAATCCAACCCAAGTCTGCGTCTTCGTGTGGGAATAGTTAGGCTAGTCTAGGTTAGCTTGCAGTGCTTGCATTAGCATCCCTTGGTTGCAAGTGCTTTTGTTTCCTTCATTGTAGGCGTTGTATGCAGTATCTGTGTCATGGCTTAGTGTGGCCTATATGCTGTACTGTAAAAGTTGTGTAACACTTAAACCCCTTTAATATAATGCAGCCATTCTAGGCTTTGTATTGTATTTAATCGTTTTCCTCGTTCGGTTTTGAGTATCTTCTGTGTGCCTTAGAGGGCCAGTGAACCCTCATATAAATCCTCCTAACCTAGGTTGTTCTCTCAGATGACACCAAAGAGACCAGCAGCCAAAGGAAGTGGTGTCAGTTTCCAAAGAAAGAAGTCAGCAATCCAGCCACCAAAGGCTCCAACTTCAACTCCAACTCTGCTTTCCAATGGGAGTAGTTCCGCTGGACAGCCTGCAACGGTCAAACCCGCGGCTAGCTTTAACTGCTTCAACTGCGGAGAAAAAGGGCACTATACTAATAGATGTCCCCATAAAAAGCTTCGTCGTGCAAGTGGTGCAGAAGACAACAAAGCAGACCCTGCTACCCATCAACCTCAAGAATTACCCAAGGACGATGGTACCGTTACACCAGGAAGACCCCTGAAGAACAATATCTGCTTCCATTGCAAGAATCCGGGACACTTCGCCAACAGATGCCCCCAAAGAAAGCAAGATCAAGGAATCAAGTGTCATTATTGCGGCAACCCAGGACACCGCAAGAACAGATGTCCCAAACGGAAACATGAAGAGTCAGCGAAGAACATCATCATCACCAACCTCAGCCTTAGCAATGAAGAATTTCTCAAAGGTCCCAGCAAAAAGCAAGTTGTACTGTGAAGTTCTACGGAAGACCGGAAGCCCATGTTGTTTGTCTTGAATGTGGCAAGTCAGGACATGTTGCCCAATTATGTCCTCCATTAAGACAAGGTGCAAAAGGAGCATGCTTCACATGCGGACAATATGGACACTATTGCTACTCATGCCCAGTGCCCTACTGTCCCTGCTGCGAGGAACACCATCAACCAGAAGATTGCCCTGTGAACCAGATAGCCTGCATGCGTTGTGGAGAAAAAGGACATCAGTCAGATCAATGTTTCAACTACCCCAACTGTGGTAAGGATCACCAGCCAGGTGAATGCCCGATGAGTAAAGTCACGTGCTTCCTCTGTGAAGGACAAGACCACTGCCCCAAAGATTGCTTCTTGCGTCCGATTCTGACCAAAGCAAATGAGTTGCAAAGGACAAGTCTTCAAGTTGCCGCGAGACTCGTCGTAAGTAAGGATGGCAAGGACAACCACCATCTGACCTTGAAAGAGGAAAATCAGGTTGTGCCAAAGTGTTAGAGTACCTCAGAAGAGATGAAAAGAAGTAAGGATCTTCTTCGCCTTCCCCAGCCTGCAGTGCGAAACCCAATCGCTCATCTTCGTTGTTTCAACTGTGGAGAAAAAGGGTCATTTCATCAATAAATGCCCTCAACCAGTCACCCCGGTAAGATTCAACTTCAGAACTACACCAGCTCGAGTACAGATTTCAGCTTCAAGCAAAAGTCATCAGATTCCGCAGACATCCAAAGCCGCTTCCATGCCAAGTCAAAACCAAATCAGTGGTGTTGTAAAGGACAAGTTTCCTGACCGCCGTGAAGCTCATCATGAATGAAGTTGGCAGAGACAGCTAGTATTGAGCACCCTTCATTTTAAGGTGGGTAGCTGATCCGCTCAGAAGTATGAAGGATGTAATGAGTATGCAAAATTTGTACCAACGTATGTTATGCTGGAGCTTTGCCCTCTTTTGTGTCAAAAGAAGCTTGTTGTAAGGCTATTTTGCCAACCCCTTAAGTTAAAGGAAATTGTGGTACCTGGTTTAACCGGAAAAGTTTGTCAGATGTCAACAACTTTGCTCCGCGTCTCTCGCTCAAGAAAAGCCTCGAGTGTTTGAAGAAGCAAGCGGACACCGGATCAAGAAGCCGCTTGAGAGCGAAGACCGTTGAAGACCGACCTCCTTATGCATTTTGAGCCACCCAAATCTCGGGGTCGAGATTCATTTTAAGGTGGGTAGGTTTGTAACATCCCGTTTTTCTGATAGCAACTAGCGCCGTTATTTGAATTTCAAGTTGCATTGATTTTCGTTTGCCGCTTAAATTTCCAAATTTCTCGAGCTCTCTTTAAGCTCGGGTTTGTGTTTCAAACCCATCCTCGAAATTTTTAAATTCAAAATTTAATTTGAATTTAATCTTTTGATTTTGGATCCTCTAAAATCTTGCCTCCCCTTTGTTGCTTTTGGGCCGACCTATTTTTCCTAACCCATTTTATCATTTTTCCTCGGCTCGTAATGTTCCTCATTCCTACTGTTCGCCTACCCATTTCATGCCGTTTTCTTCCCTTTCCTTCCACCCCCCACGGCCCTACCGCTCTCCTTTTCTCTTTCTCTCTCTCCGTTCCTCTCTCTCTCTCCCTCATCACTGCGGCCCGCGTCGCCGTTCCTCTCCCGATTCCCCTCTCGGCTGTTCCACCTCCCATTTCTTCTCCCGAGCCGGCGGCCCTCTCCTCGCTCGCGTCGCTTCTCCCTCGGTGATTCCCGCCCGCCTCTCTTTCTTCCCCTCGCCTCGGTGAATCGCCTCGCCACCCCTTCTCCTCCATCTCCTCCCGCTCGCGATTCTGCCGCTCGACCCGACCCCACCTTCTCCCGGCCGGCTCCATCCCTCCCCCCGCAGCCGCCCCCACCTCCCATGCGCGGACGTCATCCACACCGGCTCCTCTGCGCCATGCCTGCCCGCCCCACCTCGCGTCGCCTCCACCAACCGCCCCACCGCGCGTCGCCCCAATGCTCCCTCGCCACTGCTCCACGGTCGCGTCGCCTTCATTGGGCCGCCACTCCGTCGCCATGCCGCCGACGTCGGCACCTTCACCGACTCCTCCTCCCGGCTATAAAAGCCTCGGCCTCCCGTGCTCGCCCGTCTTCTCCTCCTCCCGGGTAAGTTTCCCCCAAAGAACCCTCTTCTTCCCCTCGGTGAAGCCCCCTCTCACCATGCGCCGCCCTCGCCGTCGCCTCGGCCCGGTCGTCGTGTTGGGCGCCATCTGCGACATCCGTGCCACCCGACAATCGGCCAGATCACACAGCCACCAGGGACCGCTACCACCGTCACGTCCTCCTCGCCGCCTCGACTCGACACCGCCGGCTCGCTTATTCTCCGCCCCACCATGGCAGGTGAGCTTCCCTTTCTCACCCTAGTACTCGTGCTCACACCACCTCTTCTCCCCTCTCTCCGATTGCCGTCGCCTGCGGCCACCAAGCCTATCCACCCTCGTGTCGCCCACCGCCCCGAGCCCCTGTTGGACCGGCCCCAAACACCCCCTTCTCCCTCAGTTCTCTGTGCACTCTCTGCCATGGCCGAGCTTCCCCTTTTCCCTACCCTCTCGGCTGTCTGCTCCTCTGGCGATCCAAAATGGGCAATGATAGTTGAGTCTTTGGTGCTAGTCTTCCTATCTTCGCTGAGCTTGAATACAATTGTTGATTGTGGGTATTGAATGGTTGATTGAGAATGTTGTCAGCTGGTGCTGAACTTTGTTCTTCAGGCGATTGCTGTCAAGGCATTGGGATGATTATTTTGATTATAGCTCCCCAGTTCAGTATTTTGATTAGTAGTGATTGTCGTGATTTGTCATGTATAATGAATCTTTTGTGATTGTCATTGATCGTTGATTATTGAACAATGGTTGTCTGTGTCCTTTGATCATCAATAGATGTTATTGGCAGCGGGAATGAAATTGTCGCCGATTGTGTATTCTCCAGTTTTTGATTGATGATGATTTTACTCATTAGCGTCTTGTGGTGGCAGTATTGATTGTTGTTGATTATTGATATTGTAGACATTATTGTGTTTTGTATTTGTTGATTATGCGCGACACAGCAAGTCGAAGTATCCGTGGCAATATTGAAACTATTAGCGATAATTATTGTTGAATGTGAGCATAAACCATTTGTATGATAGTGGTTGGAGTAATGTGTCATTGAATCTCGAATGATTAATTTTGCCATTGAAATATCTGTTTGCACTCATCAATTGAAATTCGCTTAGTAATCTTGCAATTGTGAATTGGATTATTAAGTCAATAGTTGTTGATCTAGAATTGAAAGCTGTATGATTGATGTGGCAATAGATTGAGTGTCGGCAATTGAGTTATCTGTCAATTGAGTTGTTGTGTCGTAGAAGTTGCGATTAGTTGTTATTCTTATATTTCGATTGTCAGTATTTAATTCGTAATTGCTTCCCCGGATCGTTGTGATAGAAATGAGGTTACCATCGATCCAACGATTAAGAAATGTCGCCATAGATTAGTAGAATGTGTTGTTGGCAGTAAGTTGATTATTGATTAATTGTCTGTGATTACTGATCCTCAGTATAAGTGTTTTGGCAGTAAATTGAATTATTAATTGTGATCTTGATTGTTAAGGATAAATTTTAATCTTCAGTGTAGTACTGTCTATTGTATTTGTTAATCAATTGTTAGCTGTTGGTTAGTGTTTCGTCCGTAGGTCAATGATTGTGGAAATAATGATATTTGGTGAAAGCTGGAAGTATTGATTTGATTGCTTTATCCATTCGTATTGTTTAGAAAGGATTTGTGGTTTGGCAATAGAATTGGTGTCTTGATTTGGTAGTAGATTGTAGTAATAAGTTGAGTAGCTAGCTTTTGAATCAATGAGTATTATCTGGTAGCTGATATTCGGATTGAATTGCCATTTGATTTGGTGTTGATCAAGTATTCTAGATTAGTATAGAACCTGTAGTCAAGTTGCCTTGTCGCCTGTATAATAGTCTTGCAGTCTTCCGAATCCGCAGTAGAGCATTCCGGCAAAGCTACTTCGACCATACCTCCTTTGAATCCTCCCTCTGGGCAGAAATTCCCTGTCATTCCTCCTTTTCGCCCAACTGGACGTTTGACTCTGTCAAACATTCCAGTGTCGCTCAGACCATTCTCTCAAGCCGTCCTCCGCAATCTTTCCGAGGCTCTTGTGTTTTATTTGGTCTCTTAGATTCTGTGTATTTATTTGGTTTTTCAATCGTTATTGCGTAATTAGAAATCGAAGTCCAGAAGAATCGACGACTCCAGCAGATCCAAGATTCAAGCAAAGACGCCGATCAAGACTTCGAACCTCTGTCTAATCAGGCTTTGAGTAAGATCAAGGCACGCAGTAAAATAGCCCAGGTAGTCAACACTTTGATCATATTGATCCCACATTTTATGCAAAATTATATTCTTTTGAAGTATCAGAATGCATGCTTTAATTTCTATGCAAATGTATGTCAAACACTCTAAGGTAGTTAAATGCCTACTTGTTGATTAATAAATTATTAATCCAATCCCTTGAAAGTTGAACTCCCAATACCCTTGTCACCCTAGTAAATATCTGGTAACATACTAGTTATAGGTCGTACTTAAATGCCATGCTAGACTTGTTTAAGTACCGGGGTATTATCTACCCCAAATCACCATCCTTTTTATCATAACAATTGTTTTGGGCGGTCATTGGGAGAATGGTGAATTGGTTGGATAATTTGTTTTATACCTCTCCAAAACTCTAAAATTTGCTAATACCCATCTGGGCGGATGGTAAGCTGGCGGGTAAATGGTTGGGTGCTAATGTAGCCTAGGATATTTTTGTGGATGGTATGTGGTAAGAACCGCCCAGATAATCTTAAGGACTTAATCCTGTGATGACCTCTTATTGTAAAACAGTACAACCACAAGTCTATAATGGTGTCGACCTGGCTAACTAATTGGTGTCCACCGGTACGAGCTGCACCATTGGAGGGGCTCCCCAATGCCGTGAGCCCAAGAGGCTACGTATTGGGGAATGTAACTTGCGGGACCCTAGGCGTAAGTTGCATGGCGCAAGAGAATGCAGGTGTAGTGGTTGTCGTCCCACGGAGCGAAACCCGCTCAGTGAAACCTTAGCGGGTGCAAGAAATATCGAGGATGCCTTGTAAAGGCCTTGTGGTAATCTCCCTTGATTCACATGTCTCAAAACGTGTGTACATATCAAGCTGATTATCTCTTGTGGGTAAAGATGTACAATCTCTGCAGAGAATAAAAACTGTTCGAATGTGTGTGCCCACGGTCAAGGCGGGCAAAAGAACTTACAAGATATAGTTCTATTTCAAAAACTTTTGTGGGTCGGTTGAAAATGTGCGGGCTCACCTAGCCCTTGATTGGATTTTTCCTGGGTATTCTTACCCAGCGTTGGTATCTGATAGTTGTGCTCATCCTCGCTCTTTCCCCAAACCTTGAAACAGAACCTGGAGCTATCAACAAGGATCCAAGTCCAAGACCCGAGGAATGTTGAGCGTAGTTTAGTCCTTAGTTGTTCTAGTCTCACCCCTCTAGCCGACTCGTTGGTTCTTGTGTGCCTCCTATATTGTGCGAAGTTTTGGATAATATCGGGCGTACACGGTTCCCACCACTTACTGCGGTAAGATGTGCCCTCACCCTTTGCTTTCGTTGTTGCTTAGCTATCTTTTGTAATGTATTCTTTTGGCCTGTCGGCCTTATTGTAAAATTGACCCAAAGCGGTCTATGTAAACTCGATGTGTAAATTAATGAATGAAATAAGTTTGCGCCATGTATGGTTTGATTCACAGAATGTACGTGGAGTGCTAGCTCTCGATCCGAGGAATAGCACAGTGATTTCACAGAGGATCCAGATGCAGAAATCTGGGGTCCGACATATGCCACCGACCTTCTTCATCGCATTAACATGCAGAATTGCAAGGCAATCTCAACCCGAATGTCTACAATAGACAAGTTGTCTAAAGTACAGGGAGAAGTTCTTAATGCAGATGACACATTCAGATATAGAAGTACTATCGGCGCATTACAATATCTGACATTGACACAGCCAGATATTTCATATGCAATCAATAAGGTGTGTTAATTTCTGCAAAGTCCTACTAATGTTCATTGGGAAGCAGTGAAACGAATTCTATGATATGTCAAAGGTACTTGACCACTGGACTACATATACAAAAGTCCAAGTCTACATTGCTTAGTGTTTTCACTGAAGCAGACTAGGCGGGCTGTCCAGATGATCGTCGGTCTACTGGAGGGTTTGCGGTCTATTTTGGTTCCAATCTCATTTCATGGAGTTCTGCAAACAGCCGACGGTGTCTCGTCCAAGCACAGAGGCAGAGTACAAGGCGCTAGCAAATGGAACTGCAGAGGCGATTTGGGTGCAAACGCTTTTGAAGGAATTAAAGATTATGCAGTCGAGAGCTCTGGTTCTTTGGTGTGATAACTTAGGAGCAACATATCTTACTGCTAACCTGTGTTTCATGTACGAACAAAGCACATCGAGGTGGATTTTCATTTCGTCAAAGAACGAGTTGCGCTAGGAGCACTTGAAGTCAGGTTTGTTTCATCCAAAGATCAAGTGGCAGGCGTGTTCACAAAACCTGCGCTTAAATCAGTTTTGGACCATATCAAATACAATCTCAATCTAGTAACTAGTTGAGATTGAGGGGAGTTGTTAAACAGATAGCTAGTTTAGATATGATTCTATCTGTAAGATTGAATCAGTGTTTTGCTATCTGAATATTGCCGATTACATACTATTGACGGTACAGCAATATTCAGTTAGTTGTAAATCTAAACCGAATTGTAATCTCCATGTTGGTATAAATACACATGGCTACGGCATAGTTTTCTTACACCAAAACAGATAGTTTTTAGACGTTGACATTTATATATGTGACAAAATAGAACTTTTCAAGTAGCCTCACAGTGTACAGAACCAACTAGAGAGATAAAAAATAGGTTAATACCAAGAACCCAAGCTGTGTGAGCCGGTATCCTCAGCTAAAAACCCTGGGAAGATTGACAGTGACAAGGTATAAGTATGGACCATGTCCAATATATTGTCAATGTTCTGCAGTAGAAGCTTCTTATTGCTCAATCGCTCAAGATAGGTAGGAGTCTGTAGAGAAACGTATTTGCCTGTTTTGTATTTATACTTAGCCGGTCAGGTGCCGGACGGTAAATAGCTGTCAAGCAACAATAAACAAGAAGACACTGACTGATAAGAAAACAAACATTTTCTTGCAAGAGCTTCAGAGGTCATGTGAAAAAGATCGGTGATGGCTATGTAGGTGCTGTGAAGCAGTGCTGGAGTGGTGTTCTTGTAAATACGGAGTACTACTCACAGGGAGATCATGGATATATTGTAGCACCGCACACAAATCCAAAAGCAAGAGGCGAAATGGGAGAAGCGAACAAAATATTTCCCCCCTCTTTTGGCTGCACTAGCATCAGTATTCAGTAGTGAACATGTCTCAAAAAAAGAAAAGAAAAAAAGCATCGGTAGTGAACAAGATGATGATGAGTCGATGACCATTACAGCACACAAAGCGATGCGCTGCGCATGAGGAAAATCACACAGAAACAGGGATGTACTAGTCACACGCATCGCCGGTGGTTTGCTCGTCCTCGCCACACACGCAGATTGTGACGACAGGGGGAGAAATTGGCGATAGAATGCTGCGTCGTGTACCTGTCCAAGCGGCCAGCATGAAGGGATGGTATCAAGGGCTTCACGCGCGGCGGCCACGTGCCCCAGCTCCGGCACGGCGGAGCGCCTCGTCGTCGTCGCTGGTGTTGGCCGTCGGAAAAGTCGGAGGCGAACGGTCATGGCTGGGGGAGGGACGGCAATGGCTTGGATTGGACTGGAAGTTTTTATTTTCGGGGCAAACTAAAATGGCCTCCTCTTCAAGGCCGGAATCTTGCCTGGGCTGGTGTTTGGAAAAAATGTTTGAACTTTTCACTGGGATTGGGCCAGATCCCTCCGAATCAGGGCCCATCCAATGACGTCCATAAAATAACGGGAATGTCTTTACTCTTGACCACCGTCGGATCGAGCATTAACACGGTCCAGATCAGACGCAGCTCACCCCGATCTCCCATAAATGCACATCGTACGATCTCACCCGTCCAATGGAAATCGAACGGTCTGAGAGGCCTCCACGATCTTAATTATCTTCCGTTTTTTTTCTCGGGAGAGAGATGGATGTTCATAAAAAACATCCAATCAAAGCTTTCGCATCCGACGCGGAGGCTCCTCGCCTAGCCCTCTGACGCTGTCAGTTAGTGGGACCCACCTTGACACTCCTCTCCTCTTAACCCCACCCCCATCTCTCTCCCTCTCTCTCTCGCAGAGCCAGTACCCGCATTCTCCCCTCTTTGATCCCAATCCCTTCCACGCCTCGCCGGAACCCTAGCCCTCCGCCGCCGCCATGCCGCCGCGCCGCTCGAAGGGCAGGGGCAGGGGCAGGGGCAGGGGCAGGGGCAAGCCCAAACCCAAAGCCGCCGACACCGAGCCTGTAGAGGAGGCCGTCGAGGCCGAGGTCGACGGGGAGGACGCGAAGACCGAAGAGGAGGCTGCCGAGGCTGAGGCCGATGCCGAGGACGCCAAGGAGGAGGCCGCTGAGAGCGGGGCTGAGGATATGGATGCTGAGGCCAAGGAGGAAGGCTCCGAGAACAAAGCGGTGGAGATGGATGCAGAACATGAAGCGGAAGCCGAGGAGACGGATGCCGAGACTGAAGGAGGAGCGGCCGCGGCCGAGACCGAGACCAAAGCGGAGGCGACAGATGCCGAGGCCGAAGCGGAAGCCGCCGAGAGTGACTCGGAGCGCGAAGCCGATGCCGAGGACGCTGATCCAGAAGCCGAAGCAGAGGAGACCGACGGCGAGGATGAAGAGGAAGCCGCCGAGACCGAGGGTGAGAATGAAGAGGAAGCCATTGAGACCGGCGGCGAGAATGAAGACGAAGGCGCGGACTCCCATCCCGAAGGTGAGGGCACCGATGCCGAACCTGATGCTGTGGAGGAATCCCCTCCTCCGTCCCCTCCGTCCCGCGGTCGCCGCCGCAAGCGAGCGGCCGCTCCCGACCCGGCTCCTGAGGATGACGAGACGGAGGAGGGGACCCCTGCGCCACCGCGTCGGCGGCGCCGGCGCAAAACAGGGGACGGCGGCGACTCTCCGCCACCACTGCCGGACCACCTCCGGTGCCGCCGAAGTGATGGGAAGAAGTGGCGCTGCCAAGCCCGCGCGCTCCCCACTGTCAGCTTCTGCGAGTACCACTACGCGAAGGCCAACAAGGGCAAGAAGCCACCAGCGGACGGGGAGGTCCTTGCTGTCGCTCTCCAACGGCAGAAGAAGAACAAGAGGAAGGGCAGGAGGAACCTGAATCCGCCGCCAGCGTCACCTCCCACAGCCACAAGCGACCTGACAAGAGATCTCCCGAACGGACTGATGACAATCTCGCCGGGGAGCAGCGGGCCTTCAGCCTTGGCGCTGCCGTCTCCCGTGATGACAAAGGTTGGAGTTGACATTCCTGTGCCAATCCGGCGGTGCTACCGTTCCAAGAATGCTGAGCCATTGCCTATCGGCCCTGTGAAGGTCACCTAGCTAATCTTTAATTGCTCTTGATTGATTGTTTGATTTGCAATATGTAGTTTTGTGCCAGGCCTGTGCTTATTGATGAGGTGTGTGTGTGATTAGGTTGTCCCTCGTGCAATGAGTATGACAAAGGCCACACAGACGACATGTCACCGTTGTGGGGTGAAGAAGGCAGCACGCATTATCAAGTGCAAGAACTGTGACAACAAGTACTTCTGCAACAGCTGCATCAGTAAATGGTTAGTACATAATTTGTTTGTCATTGGTTTATTTTCTTGATTAGCTGCCTTTCATGTTGCTGCATCATTGCATCATGAATTCATGATTAAGTTATGCATAGAGTTAAGTATTTCAAGTTTTCAACTCTCAAGTAATGAGAACTTGGTTGGTCCTAACTAAGTAATTTGGGGAATGACTTGTTGAGTTTTACGTTTGCATGCTGTTTAGTTTGCTAGTGGTTGGTTGCAGAGGAGGTGGGACTTAGGGTTGTACATACATTTGCTTCAGGTTATGAACTATATTTCTTTGTAGTTGTGAATCATCGACTTTTAGATTTGAATACCATTCAGTTTGATTAATGATTACAAAGGAGGAATTAGAGACAAACATTGGCTTTAGTTTATGAACTACATTCCTGTGTGGTTGTGCTAAGCTCCTGTTCTTCATGCTAGGCCTTAGTATAATTTTGCATATAATTTGGAATGTCTTCCTATGTCATCCTGAACTACCATACTAGGTATCGTTTGTTGTGCTATCTAGATTGCGATCTTTGATCTGATCTTACCTGTGATATAAAAAAACATTTATATTTCATTTTGTTATATGATTGTTTCAAATGACATATATTGTTTATGCTGCAGCTGATTAATTTATTGTTTTGGATATTGGCTAATCACTGCCAGAATTAAAGACCTGAAATGTGCTTACATTTTCCCAAATAAAAGATATTATCAGATTTAGGGGGGTGTTTGGATGTGTGGTGGCCAATTTGGTTGTCACAAGCTAGGAAAATTTTGGCGAGTGAATTTGCTCCATTCCATCACAATTGTCGCATGATTGGGAAATACTATTGCAAAGGAGGTTGTCTTCCCAATGCCATCGTGAAGGCCCAACATTCTGGAAAATGCCATCACTGTCAAATTTTCAGTTACAAGGGTGTGAAATGACCATTCTGACCTCATTATTTCTTCTTTTCTTTTTATTAGGGCCGGTTCCACCTATCATTCTATCCTATCCTCTCCCATCCATATCTCTATTCTAGAATAAGGAATGAAGGAGGGAGGGAGAGTAGAGAAGGACACTGGGGCAAAACTGCCATTTTATGAGATTTCTTCACCGATACGGATGTTAACAGAGCCCATGGACTGAAAATGTGATGGTGATGGCATTTTCTAGAATTGTTGTCTTTGCGATGGTATTTTTAAGTGAGGTCCAATTGTGATGGTATTTTTCACCGCGACGATTGCCATCTACTCATTTTTGACAAAGCAACGTGTCTATGACTACAAGGTTAGGGTTCTAAGAAAGTACGTCAACTGTGGCAATGAACCAAACAACGGACACAGAACCTCAAAGTTGTCTAACTCAATTGTGACAAAGTGTTGCTCCAAACCAAAAATGCCCCTACTTTGGAGTTGTCCCTGCCTAGTTCGCACATTTCTCTATTTCATATTTGGGGATAGTACCATGGAGATTTAACTTTCATTTTTCTTGTTTGCCCTAGCCAACTTTAGGAAACCATTTCTTTTTTAAAACATAAGTTACACTATTGCATAATAACGAGGTTAAGATGGTACCATGTTAGCGTAGATGTCATGACCCAATGGTTTTTTCACTGTTCTTAATATAATATTGATGGTATGCCCAGTTGCTTTTTTATTCACTTGTATTTCCCTTGTTTATATGATAAAAAAATCTTTTTTTTGTTCAGCGAACAATATTGTGGTGCATAATACTGTAGATAGGTTGCTTGTCTCAACTTCTAGTTTATAATTAAAGGATCCCTAAGCACCATCGTGGAAACTGGCTAACGTTGGCTCCCTGATTTTTTGATGGGGAAGGGATTAGGAAAAACTAAAGTATTGGGCAGTTCACATCACACCAATCGTAATTGAATATCATGCATTCTTTTCATAAAAAATGGATTATTGTTTAGCATTGTTTAATCAAATCAAGGCAGAGTAGTCTCATATATTTAATTGTCATGGATGCGATATTGCTAAACGCATTGTTCCAGAAAATAAGATCAGGAGAAAACATTGTACTTGTGCCTTTGGATTGTCAACTAGGCATTTGTTATGGGCCAAAACTGTTAAGGAATAGTTTTTTTTTTTTGCCACTGTTCTAGATCAAGGCCACTGAAGTCACAAATGTGCCTCCGCTAAAGCATTTAAAGTAGCATAGCCAGTCTGCTCAAGGCCACTAACCCACTTGTCAACCTCGCTAGCAAGGCTGCTAACCCACTTATCAACCTTGTTATCAAGGCTGCTCATCTGCATAAATGCTTAAATGTGGGGCGTGGCTGCTTTCTAACCACCAACCATTATTTAGAATACTGTTTCTTTTTTTCTTCTGTTTTTTGCATTTTGGTATTCAGAATTTTATATTTTTGGGTCTTGTGCGTGTGCTGTGCTAATTTTTCCCTTCTCAAGAACATGATAAATCTGGATCTTTCGTGGGCGCTCAAGCTTCCCTAGGATGCTAGGGTTAACCACAAGTTAAGGGTTAAGAAACGTTTGAGCTTCTTTAGACAATTACGGGTGTACAATTCGTATCCCCACAGCTTCCAGAATGTTAAATATACTTGCCAACATGCTGTCAGTCTAGTACCAGTTAGAGAGCATAGCATGTATATCATGAAGTCACCGAGTATAATCATGGAAATTTTAGCTTAATCTACTGTACATTGCTTTACGTTAAGTGATTTGTTATGTTTGTTTGAGAATGTCTACAGTAACTTATTTTAAGTAGCTTAGCTAATGTTGGTGCATACTTGGAAGTTAAAGGATGCAAGTTATCTAAATAACCAAGTTCCTCTGTTCGAGGAGAGTGACAGAGATAATTACTCTGAATAAAGCTATTCATTGATGAAAGTTATCTTGGCAGAAAGTGCAAACTGAGAGTAACCACTCAAGTTTAAAAACTGTATCTAATTTCTGCAATAACTTGTGAAAGTAACTTCTTCAGCAGGAGTTCATTGAATTTGATATGCATTGTTCGACTTAATTGGAACCAATGGTTTACTAGGTCTTGTTGAATTTGGTATGCCTTGTTCAACTTAATTGGAACCAGTGGTTAACTAGGTCTTGACATGCCCATGTGTGCTTTCTGTTCTAGTAAATCCTGGTCCTGACTGTTAGTACACTGCAGGTATTCTGGGATGTCCAAGAAGGATATAAAGATGTGCTGTCCAGTTTGCCGTGGCTGCTGTGATTGTAAACAATGCATCCTTGGTCAGAATAAGGGTGCTATGCGTAAGGTGGGTTTTTGCTAGATGACTGCATGATGATCAATCTGATAATGCTCTTTTATTTTATTGTTTTATTTATTTGTTGGTGTTTATGTCCTGAATCTTCAGGAATCTCCATGTGATCAAGGGAAGCTAATCAGGATCAAAATTTGCAACTATCAATTCTACAAGCTTTTACCTTTACAACTTAACCAGGAGCAGCTTGATGAATTGGAAATAGAAGCCAAAATACAAGGTTTGTTTGTGCAATTTTGGTTTGCAGCTCTTGATTTCCAGTATTAATTAATTGTTCTTCTCTTAATTAGGTATAAAAATATCCAATGCCCGTGTCCAGGTAGCTGAAGATGACCAGAGTGGGTCACTCTACTGGTAAGCTCTTGCTATTGTTCCCATTTGAATATGAGCTAGTAGCATGTATCCCGGTTTGATCAGTTCTCTAGCCTTGCCTCAATTCATAATATAATATATGAACAGTTACGTACCTCTTTTGTCATGTGTATGTTAATCATTTCATGCTAATGGTTATCACAAGTTTAGCAGCATTACAATCCAGTTTATTTAGGTATTTTCACATGTTCATGTATATTGGTCATAGAACAAAGCAACCCTATTACCTGGGCCTGTTACCTAACTTTAGACATGTTTGATGAGTTATTACGATGTCCTGCATGCCCTTTTGCATTTAAGCATTTTAAAGAGAAACCTTAGCTATTTGTATTCTATGGTTTTTGCTTGTTTTGCATTTGTCCACTGTGCCTTTTATATTGTTTGTGCTGCTTTTTAATATATTTGTTTATTGCACTGTTATTCTATTGCAATTTCTCATCTGACCAGAGATTTTATCAAATACTAATTGCGAGCAGCAATAACTGTAAGCTCTCCGTGCACCAATTCTTGAGAAGCTGCCCAAGATGCCCTTTTAAGCTGTGCTTAAGTTGCTGTCAGAACATACGTGAAGGAAATACGTCAGGTGGCACCCCTGAAGACAAATTTGCACAACGATTGCTTCAGCAAGAGTCAGCCCATGAGGATGGCAGCATAAGTTGCCCTTCCATTGAGTTGGATGGCTGCGGCGACTCTCTGCTAAACTTGATATATGCATCCCCATCTGGCCAGTCCGAGGAGCTCAGTTCAGGAGATGAGCTTGATGCTCCGGGCAATCATTCTGGAGTTAAGGATGCTTTATCGCATCGGTCACCTGTAGCTGAGAGTAATGGAAGCCTTGCCGGATTATCCACTGGCCAGCAGGAAACTATGTCCAAATAATTGCCAGCGAGGTAGCTCTTCTTGCAGATATACGTTCATCTTTCAGGTGGGAGTGTTGTAATTGCGAGAGCAATGGACATGGGATGTTCATTCTGAAGCCTGAAATGGTAGGGGATATGGTCTGAATTGGGTAGAGGGTAGATTACCTGATTTAGTGTGATTATCGGCCAATATGGCCATTGATTTTAGGTCTGTGACCTGGTGATATTCTCAAGTAATTCTTCCGTATTGTTCCTGGGCATTATGTTGGTTATCGTTGTAAATAGGGTATGACTATTTATTTATCATTAGTGAAAAGCTGGTTGAAGCTTGTATTAGTCGTACTGCGGTTAATTTAGGTACTGTCTGTATTAGCTATTGGCCAATTACCGTCAGCAGAAAGCGTCGCATGAATATCGGATTAGTCTTTAAAAATAAACATGAATATCGGATTGTTTTATCGACTCTTCGTATATCCGGAACTCCGGCCTAGATATTAATCTGGAGTAGAATTATTCATATTCAACTAGGTTCATATTTGTTCTTTTGGTGGTGTTACCGTGAGGTTTTCGAGCAAACTGTGATGGGGTGAAATTACGAAAACAACATAGCATCAGAGCCGGACATATCTGTAGATGTGGAACTGCTCTCCCACAGCGGCCTAGGCGAAGTGCGTTTGCTTTGCCGTCAGGTGTCACGACTTGTAGACAAGTGTGACCAGCAAGCATTAGGTAGACGTCGCCTCCAAGTCCGGGGCCCAGGACGAAACCGGCCGATTTCCTCGCTGTACATGCCGTTGCGCTTCAGCAGTTGCAGGAGACGATCGCGCGTGCACCTGCCGTAATCTTGCCACGCCGGCTGTACGTGCAGGAAAAACCAGAGAATTATACGGCTGTCCCGTGCCAATATACAACAATGACGTGTGGCAAGTAATCAATCCTTCCTCCTCCCCCATGCATCATCCACTTTCCTCGTCAGTTCTCGCCATGCATTGCGTTCCATTAAATCCGATGAGCATTGACCGGTGCCCCGTCGTGCCTGCCTGTGCCTCTGCGCTAATCGGCCCTAAGTGCCTCAGCATGTCGCTGCCGCCTACGATGCCGTGCGCCCCGCCACCTCACACCGTCGTCACCAACCACGCGCGCAAGCCCTTGCCGGGCAGCATTGTCTCAGCATGGGCGGCGCGGATCGATCCATGGCTCCATAGCATGGCTCGCGGTGGTGCAGCCGCCGCTTGGACTCGCGGGTCGCAGTTTAGCATTAGCTGGTCGCTAGAGTTGGTGCTGAGCTGCTTATGGCCAGCGCCCAGCGGCACCCTGGAGCTAGCGACGAGGACTACGGTGTAACGAACCCATTTCTGGTGCTGTCGTACCTTTCAAAACCGCTCATGATGATTAGTTGTGAAGTAAGAAGCACGTAAGCTTCTGATTACAATAAAATCTAATTTTTCATTACACAAAGTTAAGCTTTAACGGTCGATTTTAACACACGAGCATCCAAGCCCAAAGTTAATGCATTATAGGACAAAAGAACTTCCAAACCACAAACACGTTTGGGTGCGGTCGAGACCTACTACCAGTAATCATTACCATCCAGAGGTCCACCAAAACCTTCCTCATTAAGACCCTCAGAGTTTTCTCATGTTTCCTCTGTAGTTGATTTAGCAAGAATGAGTGCATACCCGTACTTAATAAGCCACATAGAAAAACTAATTAACTACATGCTAGGAGTTCAATGGATTATTTAGATTTTACCATATCAGGTACATGTGGATGCATCATTTGAGTTAAAACATTTTAGCTTTAAAACAGTAAAATCATATTAATATACCATCAGGGGTTTACTTAACAATTGCAATTACCATCTTAACATATCAAAATCTCTACTTATGCCTCATGTATTGGAATCGCCTATGAACACAACTTCATTAACTGGAAGCACAACGTATTCAAATACCTATGATTATACTCTTCAAAGATGTCCAATTTTATCCACAAGATACCTCAAACTCATACTGTTAGGTCATACACACACAACATGTTAGTGTGCGACTGAGTTGAGATAACAAGATATTTTTACTGTTCAACCTTTCTAGCATCTACCCGGTAGGTTCTTGAATTAGACCATACAGTCCTCGGGAAACCACCGGCCAACAGTGGAATTCGCGTCCCGATGCTGACGGTACCTACCGTTGTGTAGACCAGCGAGTGTCCCTTCAGACCCACTCCTATCCCACCTCCAAAACTGCGACTGCTCTATCACACAAGAGCATGTGTTCATCCATAGTGGTTAGATATTATCGCCAACGGACGAGAGGATGAAAACGGCGGAGTGCGGCGGGAGGGTGTCATCGACAGCGGCCACCATCGGATCCGGCCAGGGAATGTGTCGTCGATGCTGGCTGCCATCGGATCCGGTCAGAGGAAGCTCAAGGATGACACGCCGCCGCTGGATCATGCTCTTGGAGCTCAATGGGGGGAGGCGACAGTCAGACGCGGATGCTTGGAGCTTGGGGACAACAACCAGTGAGGCGATGTCCAGAGACATTGCTCCGTCGACCACCAACACACCACCGAGAGCTCGGATTTGGCCACCGGGAGCTCAGTGGAAACACTCCCTGTCAGACCTTGGGTTTTGAATACCAAAAAATCCTCGTATGTGTACCGTACTAATTCCATGATCAGTGACTAGTACACGCATCCACAACATTGGCATACACATCTATACATAAATACAAACAACATGAAACAAACATGATATATAACTTAAGCGATTACAAAGTTTATATCACAAGGGCGAACCGGCCAAATAAAAATTCAAGTATCAGAAGCAGCAGCAGAATTATAATAACTTAGAAGCAAAAGTCCAGCGACATGCTCATCCAAACCCTCAGGCAACCGATAATGAATAAGACCTAGAAAGTTCCGTCCCCATACCCCCGGTACTTGGAGCGAAAAAGGCGTCGTCTGATATCTAGTCATCCTCATCCTCTGAACAACAAATTAAGTAAGATTGAGTACATTACGTACTCAACAAAACTTATAGTGTATCACAAAGTTTGTTTGTGTGTGTGTGTGTGTATGCAAGGCTAGTAAGAGATGAGGCTCTAACTACAAGTTATTTTCAGCATTAAGCAAATTTTGTTTGCAATATCAATATGTAGTATTTTGCAACAGAAATTTCAAAGAGCAATTAAATACTTAAGGAACAGCAAGTATATAACTTAATACATAACTAATAGCAACCCTCCTTGGCTGCAATTAACCTTTTATTCACAGTCATAGACATGACACTTAATTCAAATGACAATAAACCATCCCGTTATTTTCTCGATAAAACTATTTTTGCAAAAGAAGAGACTATACCCGATGTGGCCGCACAAAGCATGCTCATGACCGCGAGCACGACTATTTAATTATATTTACACTCTGTAGCGGTGTACAACCTTACCGACAACATACAAATTCTCTAGTTTGTTTGTCATCTATCGATGCCATCACTCACTATTCTATGGTAAGCAATCTAGAGCATGCATCAAAAGTCTTTACATCACCTAGTCCTAACCTTGCACTAGCCCGGCGAATGAAAACCCTCAGTTCGATACTGAGTACCTCCCGTCAAAGTGAGGCATTCATCGTTGTATCGGCAAGCTTTGTGCCCAATGCCTCGGTAAAGGGAGCCCCTTCGAGCAAGCCTATCCGGTCATGCTCGTACTACTACGGCCTACCAACATGCAAGGCTAGTGTTCGATGACTTAATTAGCTAAGACCGTCCCATACCGGCACATATGGTTATACATTTAGGTTTAGTTTGATCGCACCGGCGTTTGGTCCTTAATTGACATGGGCAAGGATCTCTCCCTATCTACATGCGAGAAACCCTCTCACATCAATCAGTTCATAATATAACCCGCCCTCATCTCAATGTAAGTTTTTCATTTTCATTTTCATTTTATACAAACATAACAGAGGTAACTTCTTTGGACTATTATTTCAAAATCTCTCAAATTTCATATGCCATGTTCCATTCATTTCAAATTTTTATACAATTAGAGCTCGACTAAGCGTTTGTGCGACGCTCACACTTGAATTTCCCAAATTGACATTAATTATTGCCTAAATCAGTACCTAATGGTTACAACAGTAAGGATAACTACCTAATGGTTACAACAGTAGGGATAACAATATTTCAAGGAAGGTCATGCATTGAATAGGAATATAACTACCGATATCTCCAAATATAGCAATTTTAAGCAAATATAAATGCATGCATAATAGATTTTTAAAAAGAAGTATAATAATTTAAATAATAGGATCAACATAGTCAAAAGAGGCGCTTCCCTTGCTCTGGTTGCTCTAAATAAGAGGATGGAGGATCGTTGTAAATTTCGCTCAAACAATCGACGTGTAATCAAAAGATCAAGAAGCAAATTAAATATAGAAAATAATTTCAACAGTAAAAAAATCCAAATCTTTTTCATATTCAGATAGAGCATGATTTTATATGAATTTATAAAAAGATTAATTTAATTTGAACTTTGTATGCAAATTCTATTTTTCATATTATGAAACTTTTTGATTTTTTTTATCTTCAGAATGGTTGATATTTGGTTGAGCCTCCCAAAATGAAACTTGTTTGTATTTGTAAGGGCTAGTTACATGATTTATTTCATATTTTTCGGAGTTTGTTTACATATATTTTAAATTTTGGCTATATCTTTTGAACCCTTTTTGCAAATTGAAAAAACACTTCGAGGAGATTTCAAAAGTGAGCTTCTTTGAAGGTGTTTGAAATGTTATTTTATTTGGTTAACTAAAAATATGGCCTTATTTTAAGTTTTTTTTTTCTTCTTTTCGGCCATAAATACGGCTCCTTTCACCCCGTGTAATTAATTAATTTCTCCATAATATGTCATCATTTGTTCTCTACAAAAGTACAAACTAGAATATGATTCAGGGAGGAATTAATTAAGCAGTGGAAATGACATTACGAGCATGAATACGGTTGGGCTCTTTCGGTGATCGACCGCGGCGTGCTCCTACGCGCAGGCAGGAATCCGGGGGGGTCCCAGCCGGAAGAAAGGAGGCCGAGATGCACACTAGAGGACACACAAACACGGCCCCCCACACGACACACGAGACTACCTACCACGTGAACTGTTGTTACACTTCCACCAAAGCCGAAAGGTTCCTCGTTTTTCTTCACCTGCCTTGCCCTGAAAATCTCGGAGTATCCTTCTTCACGGCAATTTCGACCCTTTTTTTTTCAGATTTCAGATTTCAGATTCATGCATGCAGCTCGGCCTTCCAATACCAACATATTCACAAGATTTACACATTTGCGTATAGCAGGATCTTCGGCTATGTAGTGTAGCCCCAATATCTTGCGGCTTCCTGCCATTTGAGCTCTCCTTTCTCTTAGCACTTTAGAAACAGTTCTCTTTAGCACTGTATTTAGGTTAACCCACCATGTGTTTCTAGAATTTCACCCCTCTTATTTCCTTGTCAAAGATCAGGTCACGAAGAAACTTCTTCTTCGGGGCAGGTGTGAAGGTGGGTTGTATCCAATGCCACCAGTGACTGCTATCTTGAATAAATCTCATGCTCTCACCGGAGTCAAGGTGTCTCAAGATTTGTGGCACCGCAGGCTTGGCCATCCATCTTCAAAAATTGTTCAGCGTGTCCTCCGTGACCACAATCTTCCTTTTGTAGCAAATCATAATGTTGCAACTGTATGTAATGCTTGTCAACAAGCAAAATCTCGTCAGTTGCCATTTCCTTTGTCTACTAGTGTTTCAAATTCTCCGTTACAGCTTGTTTTCTCAGATGTTTGGGGACCTGCTGTAACCTCAGTTTCGGGCAACAAATACTATGTTTGTTTTATCGATGATTTCAGCAAATTTTCGTGGATCTATCCCTTGAAACACAAATCAGATGTTCTACATGTTTTTCTTAAACTTTACGCATCATCTTTGAGCGATTGCTAAACACCAAACTCGTTGCTTTTCAATCGGACTGGGGGGGGAGAATATCACAAGCTGAACAAGTTCTTCCAAGAAACTGGTGTCAAACACTTAGGGTCATGTCCACATACCCATCAACAAAATGGTGCGGCCGAGAGGAAGCACCGTCACATCGTTGAGGTAGGATTGTCTCTTCTCGCACAGTCTTCTGTTCCTATTAAATTTTGGGATGATGCTTTCACTACCGCATGCTTCCTCATTAATCGGACACCTAGTCGAGTCATAGAGTTCTCAACTCCTCTTGAGCGTCTTCTAGAACTAAACGACTACACCATGCTTAGAGCCTTGGTGTGTGTCTTTGGCCCAACTTACGCCATACAACGCACACAAACTCCAATTCGGTCTCGCCATGTGTATTCACGGTTATAGTTCAATGCACAAGGGCTATAAGTGTTTGCATCGCTCCTCTGGACGTATTTACATCTCTCGTGACGTCATATTCGATGAAACAGTCTTTCCTTTTGCCCAACATGATGCCAGTGGTAGTGCACCGGTTGTGTCAGCAGCTCCTCTTGAGTCATCCATTCTTCTTCCTGTTCCAAATTCTATGAGTGACCGGGTGTGGGAAGGCACTTGTACTAATTCTACTCGTACTATTCCTATTCCTGCTACTAACATGGATGCAGGTGTTGCTGGATCTCCTGGAGCTACTTCTGATGTTGTCACAGCTATGTCTCGAGTCGAAGAAATGGTATACTGGTCTTGCCGCTCCAACAGACACATCGGCTGACACTCACACAATTGTGCAAGTTGGTCATCCAATGCGCACTCGTCTTCGTGATAACATTCAGAAGCCGAAGAACTTCACAGATGGAACGGTGCGGTATAACCCCCATGGTCGTCGTGCCTTCACGGTTGCTGCCTCCATGGACAGTGAGCCACCTAATCATGTTGAAGCTCTCAAGCATGCAAAATGGCGTCGAGCAATGCAAGAAGAATACATGGCCCTGCTCAAGAATGAGACTTGGAAACTAGTCCCTGCACAGCATGGTGTGAATCTCATTGACAGCAAATGGGTGTATAAGATAAAGCGTAAACAAGATGGTAGTATTGAAAGGTTGAAAGCCCGCTTGGTTGCAAAGGGGTTCAAGCAACGTTTTGGCATCGATTACGAGGACACTTTTAGTCCAGTGATCAAGCCGGCTACAGTGCGTCTCATTTTGGCTCTTGCCGTGTCTCGCGGTTGGAGTCTTCGCCAATTGGATGTCCAAAATGCTTTCTTGCATGGTGTACTTGAGGAAGAGGTTTATATGCGACAACCACCTGGTTTTGAAGACATCAAGCATCCAGATATGATCTGCAAGCTTCAGAAGGCTATATACGGCCTAAAACAAGCACCTCGAGCCTGGTATTCCCGCCTTAGTCAGAAGCTTATTGATCTTGGCTTTGCTCCTTCTAAAGCTGATACTTCACTTTTCCTCTTCAACTCGGCTGGTGTGACCATTTACATGTTGATATATGTTGACGATATCATTGTTGCTAGTTCCACATCTCAAGCTGCAGATCACCTTCTTGATCAACTTCGTTCTCATTTTGCCATCAAGGATCTGGGGGAGTTACACTACTTCCTTGGCATTGAAGTGTGCAAGCAAGGAGAAGGTATTACGTTGTCCCAGTCCAGATACATTGGTGATATTCTGAAGAAAGCCAACATGCAGTTGTGCAAACCAATCTCAACTCCTATGAGTGCATCAGATAAGTTATCCAAGTGCAGTGGGCAGCCATTGTCATCACCCGAGACTACAAAGTATCGAAGTATCGTGGGGGCTTTACAGTATGTAACTATCACCCGGCCTGACATTTCTTTTTCAGTCAACAAAGTATGTCAATTTATGCGCTTCCACAACCGAGCCTTTGGTCACCAGAAACGGATACTTCGCTACCTCCAGTACTCTTCTCAGGCTGTGCTGCACTTTGATCGGTCAAGCTCCATGCAGCTTAGTGCTTTTTCGATCTTGATTGGGCGGCGTACTCGATGACCGAAAGGGTTCATCAAAAATGAACCTCACAAAAGAAGCGGTAACCCAGCCAGGATAAAAGCCCCGAGATTAGAGATACACCACTATCACGCTCGCATCAACAAACATGTCAATGTCCATAGCCATGTCACATCTGCTAATCTGCACTATGCAAAAGAAGCTACTCCCTAACAAGACAACTACAAAACGCTATCAACAAGTTTAAATGACTAATTAGCCGCACGGCTTCTTTAATTACAAGAACAGGTCCCAGACCAGGCAGCCGAGCACCAAGCTGACTACGCCATGGGCAGCAGCGTGTGGCGCGGCCGAGCTTGTGCTGCTGGTGCGCTCGAACTGCAGCGAGTCGACGGCAAGCGGCATGTTCTCCTGGTCCGGGCTGCACCGCGGCGCGGCGCCGCCGCCGGACTCGGTCGGGTGCGCGCTGTAGAGCATGGCGCGCAGCACGGCGGAGACGGTGGGGATGTACACCGTCTTGTTCTTGGCCAGCAGCCACGTCAGGCCCATCAGCTGGCAGTCCCGCCCCAGCATCCGCTGCGCGCGGTCGCCGCCGGCGACCTCGCGGCTCACGTTCCCCTTCAGCTGCATCGAGAAAGCACAAGCAGAGACACTGCATGTTATAACTCCTTGTTCGACGATTCAAGGAGAGTAAAACCTGAAGAAATGCATTTATTGTGTTGCATGCAGGAATGTTCTTGCAATGCAGGAGACTGCAGGTTGTTGCAAAGTTGGTAGGCTCTGTGTGCCTCTGTGTATCAGAGAAATCAACGATGCATTTGGATGTCTCAATTAATGCTTCACATGCACAACAACTTGCTCATGCAAGATGCAATCTCTCCAACTAATTCGTTGCATTACACCAAAAATTTGAGTAACTCAAGAATGTCAAAGATTACAGCTTCCTAGTGCATGACTGCCAGTTGTGACTGCCTGGCAAATGTCAAAGATGTGTTATTCACTGATTTAAGATGCCACTGGGAGTCTGGGACGCACAACAAAGAAGGTTGACGACAAGCTCTCTTCAATAATCAACAACTTTCGATGTCGCAAGACCACATTGCGGTGGTTAACTGACTAAAGGATTCATCATTGAAAAGGCATTGGACCATGTCTCACACCCTGCTGTCTTGCTAGTAGTATAATGTACAAGCTTTTATCAGCAGTACAAGATATGGTCCTATAATTAACTGGCAATGCTAGCTAACGCTAACTAGTGGAGGTTCCCCTTCCCCACAATGCTTTCAGAAAAGCGGTATGTCAAGTAGCTAATGATTAGTGATCAGCTCAAGAACAAGCAGCAAGTCCATTTGAGCATACGAAACAATAATGTGGCTAGAAAGGAGCTTCCTTTGTGGAAAAGAGGATCTCCTCGATGTCAAATGGGCTCTTTCTGCTTAGCTAAAAGATGGAGTAGCACACAAAGAACAACACTTGTACAGAGAGTGAAAAGAAGGAACAGAAATGCATCAACCTGACGAACCAAGAAAAGCAGCAAAAATCCATGAAAACGAGAAATGGCATAATATAAAATGCAACACCAAAACAAAATCAAAGAGTTGGGGGGGTGGAGAAAAGAAACAAGCAAAGATAATGTGAACCAAGCAATGGCATTGGAGGGAAAGAAAGCAAGAAAGGAGCTCACCTTTTGCAGGGACTGGACGCAGTGGGAGCAGCCGGCGTAGGAGGCGTTGCGGCAGCTCTTCTCCAGCTCCTTCACCGCGGCGGTCGGTGTAGCGTTCTTGGCCGTGGCACCGACGGCGAACGCGGCGGGGCAGCGGAGCGAGCCGATCTGGTGGAGCCGGATGCCGCAGAAGCAGAGCACCGTGTCACACGTCGCGTTCGGCCGCGGCAGCGCCACCCCGCGCCCCTCCAGCGCTGCGCCCAGCGCGTCCACGCACCGCTGGTTGTCGTATGGAACCATGGGGCCCTCGTCCCCGCTGCTTCCGTCTACGCCCTCGCCGGCGAGCGCCGGCGCCGGCGATGGCACGGACAGCGCGGTGCGTGCGTGGGCCGCAAAGAGCCAGGCCGCGAGGACGGGGCAGCAGCGGCCGCGATCAAGGGAACCCGAGCCGCCGCACGCCGCGGCCACCCCGCCGAAGAGCTCAGCGGAGAGGTCGAGGTGGCAGGGCGGGGAGGACCCCGAGGAGGCGTTGGACGGGGATTGCGCCTGAGACAGCGGGAGCGACGGCACGTCGGAGCACGCGGCGGGGGCGAGGAGCACGAGAAGCAGCGCGGCGGCGAGGTGCGCCGACATGGCCGCCGGCGAGGTGGTGGTGGTGGTGGTGTGCAAGAGCCAAGGTGTGTGGGCACTGGCAGTGGGCATTCAGGACTGGGTTTTATATAAAGCGGTCGGGAGGGGATGTTTTACCTTGTTGCTCAGGGTTTTTGGGGGTTGGAGATGACAGAAGTCGATGCTACTACTATATTAGACCGTGGATTACGTGTTGTGTACACCGTATTTGTGTATAGTTTACTTGTATTCATGTCTTAGACGGACCGGCTATGTTCAATCGAATTTTTGGCACATACAACATCTTTTGATATTGTATTTGCAAGATTGATCACCGTGACACCGTTGAAAGCATCTAGACCTTTAAAAATGTGTTTTGGTAATTAATAACATTATGTGAATAGGTGACTAATATATTTGTTGAAGTGATTACAAGGCATAGTCCTAAATGACAAAGTCAAATCAAGGAGCTGCATATCAAAGAATGTAAGAAGATGGAGTTTGTCTCAAGGGCAAGATACAAATAGACTAGGACCCCTTTTAAATTTTACTGGTCTTTGGAGTATGGTGGAAGACCGAATTTTAAGATAAATGGCGTACTATTAAGGGGGAGCTTGACTAGTAGCTTGAAAGCACTTCATTTTGCCTTTGGATTAACTTAGGATCGTGCATGCTCTCTTGGTCTTGTTTTAAAATCAAAATCATCATCTCAGTACATACTCGGAAGTTCCGGCGTGATAATTGCGGAACTTCTGCTTGGCGGATCTTCCGAAAAATTCGCAAAACGTATTTTCCAGAGAGTACCCTTTTTCTGGACTTAGCCGATTTTTTCGAAGTGCGGAAATATCGCCATGATAGGAGCAGAACTACTGCACCGCAGAAGTACGGATTTTTGCGCGGAACGTTTTTTCCAGAGAGTACCTCTTTTCGGGACTTAGCCATTTTTCATAAGCGCGGTAGTTCCGCCATGATACGAGCGGAACTTCTGATTATCGGTTGCTCTGAATTTCTTGCAGTGTTTTTTCCAGAGAGTACCCTTTTGGGGACTTAGCCATTCTTCGCAAGTGTGGTAGTTCCGTCATGATATGAGCGGAGCTTCCGATTATCAGATGAACCGAATTTTAGTTGGCGGAAGTTCCGTACATAAATCCAACGGCTATAATCAGAGCATTTAATGCCACTGTAATGACCGTTACAGTACACTCGATGCAAGGGCGGAAGTTCCGCATGGTACATGGCGGAAGTTCCGATTTCCCTAAAACTTTCTGGATTCTTCATGTAACGATCATATTTGGTTGTGAGGGGTATAAATGCACCCCCACCAGCTCAAGGAGTAAGTTGCTGAGCATTCATTCAATACACTTGAGCTTTGAGCACTCTCTTCACTCCTTATTTACCCTCTTTGCACAAATTTGTGAGGTTGTGAGCAAAACCGAAAGCACTGCATTCTAGTTGATCCTTTGACTCTTGGTTGCCGTCAAGCGAAGGTCAAGGTCTATTCTCTTGGTGCTTGTCGGCACCTAGACGGCTTGGCGGAGGTTGCGCGGTGATCTCTTCAAAAAGTTTGTGAAGAGGCCCGACGCTGGTTGTGATTGGTCGGTGTTCACCAACTCCGGAGAGGAGGAAGAACAACCAAGTGATTACGAGGGAAGGCTTAATTTGTGGAGCCGGCTTGATCGAGTCAAGCTTTCTCAACGTGGACTAGTGAAGATCGACAAATCTTCGATACCACGGGAAAAACTTCATTGTCCTATTGCGGTTATTTCTTGTCTTTACTTATTGCAATTAATTTTGTAGCATATATCTTGTGATAGATAGCTTTGCTTAGTTCATCTTGCTAAATTCTTTAATTTGATCTAGAATTTTTAAAACCTCCTATTCACCCCCCTCTAGTCGGTTATCCTTGATCCTACAACCGTATTTACATATTTAGCACCGTTACCGCACGATCACCGTGCGGAGAGCGCTCCCACCCATCACCTCATCCTGTTGCTGCACAGCAACTGTGCGGCAATGCCGCCACTGCCACCACATGCCCCTCCCCCGCCCGGCCCCGCCGCCACGTCACCCATTGCCTCACGGTGACACTGTAGGGTTTAGTTAGAGTTTCTAAAATTAGGGTTATGCGGCTGTTTATACGAATTTTTAAATATAGCAAATGGGTTCCAAAAATTATAAATTTTTTGTGGAGCCTCCCGACACAGTGTACTTTCTTGTGTAAATTTTTCATAATTTTATTCCTTCAGAATTTTTCTCGTAATTTCATATAAGTGTACTGTTTGCATGAATTTGCAAATGTAGAAATTGAGCTCCAAAAATTATAAAATATATTTTGAAGGCTCCTCACGTAGTGGACTTGAATGTGTACTATTTTAACAATTTGATATGTGTTCTGGAATTGTAAAATTTAGGATTTAGGTTGCAAAAATTTGGATTTTAGGTTTCAAAAATTAGAGTTTCATCATTTCATGTGGCTTGGAATGTATGAAAACAAACTGCATTGCAACTCCATTCGAGATGTCGATACACAATATGGCGCAGGAGTACACGCATAATAACCAAAATACGCGTACAAATATAGAAAAATAAAATATGAATACAAATGTACCCAAACATAGTGACATAACACGGGATATACCAAAGTCTAGATAAGTATGTGCATGAACCGGGATGAAGGAGGACGAGGTATTATCACATGTAACCCGATGAAATAGGACATTCTTTGTTAATTTAGCAATCTACTATGGATGATATTCTTTAATACTGTATTGTATTACAGTCTAGATGAGCTTTGTGCATGAACTAACTGAGGGAAATATGTGGCATGCAGATCATATAACGATGTACCGTAACCTTTGACTCGTGTGCGTTTCGAAGGCTATGGTACATCATTATATGATCTGCACGTCACATATTTTCCTCAGTTGGTTCATGCACAATGTTATTTTAGCCTGTGGTACAATACAATATTAAAGAATATCATCCACATAAAATTGATAAATTAACAAATAGCGTCCTATAGCATAAAAAATAGGTGTCTGCAGCTAGTCTCCGCGGCAATCTCTTTTCTTGTTGAGCTCACCTCATCACATAGTAGCACCTTCGATGCATGTTGATTGGTGTTTATAGTCTTTTTAAACCAGTAGCACCTTTGATGCATGTTGATTGGTGTTTATAGTCTTTTCAAGCCAGTAACACCTTCGTTGTCTTCCGACATTCCACGTTTTCTAGACATACTGCTTTCTCTACACAAATGCTAATGCAGTCCAGTGTTACTTAGGTTAATACCAGGAAATAAAACTTTGGTTGCATCTGCAGAAATACTGATGCAGTCCACGTTGGAGTTGGACAAGCTCCATGATATAAAGTTCAATAGCGAGTGCCCCTTGTCTCGAGGCTATTATTTAACGATGTGTGCAACTAGTCTTCGCGGCGCCATTGCGAGTGCCCCTTGTCTCAAGACTTCCCATGGTGGCGGCGATTGTCGAAGTTGTCCATGTTCTGCGATTCCATGATGTAAGTGGATCGTACAGTAAGAAACATAACAAGGATGTAAATTGTATATAACTCACATCTTCGATACGGAGTGCGCCCAGTCTACCGGATACGCTACGACATCGGCTGGTCTCGGTCGAAGGAGCCTTCCCCTTGTAGAGGGACTCTCCACGTCGGGCTGGTATGTCGAAGTCGTACATGTCGTGCGATTCGATGATGTAAATGCACCGTACAGTCAAAAACTTATCAAGAATGTAAATTCTGCATAACTCACGTCATCGATATGGATTACACTCGGGCGACCGGATACACTTTGGCGGCGGGGTTCAGCCGAATGAACCTTTCCCTTCCTTTTGTCGCAGGGCTCTCCACGTCGAGCTGGTATGTCAAAGTCGTCCATGTCCTGCGATTCTATGATGATAAGTACATCGTACAGTGAAAAACGTAACAAGGATGTAAATTCTTCATAACTCACGTCGTCGATACGGATTACGCCCGGGCGAGTCCTGGGCTCCTTCGGTGCCTCCTCAACAGGGTCCGACACGTAAGGTTTCCACCGCACGAAGGTTTCGACCTGCATCGAGTAGTTCAGCATGTACTTCTGCTGGATGAACGCGCCGTCGTACATCTCTGGGCTGTCGATCCACTGGAAGAAGTGGCAGTACATCTCAGGCTGCCATTACATGGGGATGAAGTTCAAAATTTATGGAATTCAACGTAGAGAGATGAAAATCGATGCGTACGAAAGAAACGCTTACGAGATGGTGGCCGCACGTGTAGTATGCCTGGGCGGAGGTGTCTGTGTGTGTGGACTGAATGATTTTCGCCGGCTTGCTACACACACACTGCGGAACCGAAAACAGTGATGGTACTGGAGCATCTTTCATTGAATAATCTAGATATTATACATGTTTGGCCTTCGTAGAGACAATACACTTATATGAAATTGCAAGAAAAATTCTAAAGGAATAAAATTATAAAAAAATTATACAAGCAAATACACCGTGCGGCAACGTGTGATGTGGCGGTGGGGCCAGGCGGGGGAGGGGCATGTGGCGGCGGTCGTACGGCAACGGGATGAGGTGGTGGGCGGGGAGCGCTCTTCGCACGTTGGCCGTACAACAACGATGCTAAATATGCAAATACAGTATCACGGTGGCCAATCCTACAAATGCAACATCAAAGGGTGCTGTATCTACCAAGAATTCATGTTTAATCAGACAATCATTCTACACGTGTGCTAAGCCTAAGAGGCGCACCCGCATGTACGTGAGGTTTACGTGTGTAGTGGTGTGTGCATATATACGTGTAAAATTTGCCTATAAGTTAGGCGTGGCAAACTATGGTGAGCAGCGACTAAAGTATGAGAAACTTTAAACTTCCTATCAGATAATCAGAGACGCGGAAAATTTGACGGACCCGCATAATTTCTACTGTATTCTAGAAAAAAAACTGATGTGTTCTAGACTAGGCTTTCAGTCCACGTACGTTCTCAGGACGAAAAACATACGATGGTTCTTCCAATCACCGTAGCGAATCACTTTAGCTAGCGTTATAGCGTTAACCTAGGCACTTCCTTCCCTAATTGTGCCTCTTCTTTGCCATCATTCACAGAGGATCTACTTCGCGCTCTTGTTATTCTTCCGTAGGGCTACAAAACTTTCGCACGGCATGCAGGATAACGACCAGGCCGGATTCCGTGTGCGGTGAATTTGTGGTTGGGACGGCACCGGTTGTACCACCACCATTGCTGTTCGAGTTGTGCTTTTTGTTAGACTAATGTATATGAACGGTTGGTATCCTCGAGAGGATACCAACGGTTTGTATCCTCGCGTATATATATGTACTCCTGTACCACTCTTATCAATCAATCATTCCCACGATTTTATGGTATCAGAGCTAGGTTGGTGGAGGGCCCTGGAATGCCTGCTGTCCGACGCTCCCATAGAGCGCCTGTGGTGGAGGTGGGGGCACGGCGTAGCTTTGTCCGCGGCGTGGCTGCCGAATCTCGCCAAAAGAGCCGCCAGATTGAGGAGCAAAGAAGTGAACGCCAGCGAGGCGGCGGTGGGCGTCCATAGGGCCACATCTGCAGTGCGCCAGCCCACGGGTGCGCGAAGGAAGGATGCACACCAGGTGGGGCGCCTCCATGAGCACCGGGAGGGGTGCTGCCGTATGTGCCAGAGGGCGCGCCACCTGCTAGTGGCTGTTGGCTGCCCTTTCCACCGCGGCCACGGCGGCGGCCGTTGCGCTGGCCGTTGGTGGGAGGACCAGGGCGCGGAGGCGCTGTTGGCGGCCGCGTGGCGCCGTGGCGGTGCATGCCCACCGGACGCTGTCGCGGCGAGGAGAGCCGGCGGTGACGGCGACGCGCGCCGAGCTCCATCTCCTCCGGAAGAAGGTGCGACCGAGCCTCGGCAAAGGACGGAACGGCAGGCGATGCATCTTGAGGATGAACACCATGTGGCGGAACTTGCCACTCAAGCCGCGAAGCATCGGCACCATCTGCCGGCCGCCAATGGGATCGCCGAACTTCGGCGAGAGCCGCCATGGTCTCTAGGCGGCGCGATGTCGGTGATCGTCAAGGCGTCCTGGCGGAAGTTGCGGAACTGCGTCTCGAGGAGGAGGGCGCGAGACTCCTTCTGCCCAAGGAACTCGTCCTCGAGGAAGCACCACGCCTCGCGGGCGGGGCGTTGCCGCAGCATGAGGGACTGCTGCAAGTCGCTGGAGACGGTGCCGTAGATCCACGTCAAGACAACGCAGTCCGCCTGTGCCCACGCCGGCCGCGCGGGGAACGCCTCGTCCTCAAGGACATGGCGAGTCAGGGCGTACTTGCCGAGGACGGTGAGGAACATCCCGCGCCACTTGGTGTAGGTGTTCGTGGCTTGGTCGAGAATGACGGGGATGAGGGCCTTGACGTTGACGACGGCGGTGGCCTGCGCCCAGATGGCCTCGTGGGCGACCTCGTACTCGTCCAGTGCGACGGCACGGAGGCGCTCCTCCTCGGCGCGACGTGCGTTCGCAGCACGGGCCTCGGCCTCAGCCGCAAGGCGGCGGTCGTCGGCGTCGCCGCGCGGCCGCGGCCGCGGCAACCGCAATCGTCGTCGTCCGCCATCACGGCGGGATGGCGCGAGAGACGTCCGGTGACCGCGGACGACGCGGTCGGGGCAGTGGTCGGCCGCCGGGGCGAACGGCCGTGGCGCGACCTCAAGCCAGCGGCGCCCGGTTAGGGGTTAGACGTGGCGCCGGCGTCTGGCGATCAGTTCGGCGGCTGCGCCCGGCTAGATGAGGGACGGGCCAGGCGATCGGATGGCTGTGGAAAAGACGACACGGCGAGTGGATCAATGCACTCGGCGATCAGTGCCGTGGCGGGAGCGGCGATCGGATCAGCGACAGCGCGGTCGAGGGTTGCGGAAGCAGCGGATCGGAACCTCTATCTGATACCATAATATTGTTCTCAAAGTTTTTGGGTGTGCTTGTTACCCTAATATGTCCGCTCTGACACCTCACAAACTCGCTCCCGTTCTTCTTTATGCGTGTTCCTCGGTTATTCCTCCGAGCACAAAGGCTATCGGTGCCTTGAGCTCCAAATAACCGCATTCTCATTTCTAGACATGTCGCTTTTGATGAATCCTTCTTTCCCTTCACGACATGTCCACCACACCCATGGCCATCTCCGCCTTGGACTTCCTTCTTGATGAACATGATCTCACCGCTCCTGTTCTCGGGCTCGCTGGCGCATGCAGTTCATCACGGTGTCCGCGCCGCCGGGCTCGAACGCCAGGCTTTCGCCCTCGTCGAGCCCCGTCGAACTGGGGCGTCGGCTCGCCGTCCGCCCCGTGCCTCGCCGGCGGCGCTTGCTGCCTGTGCACCCGCGCACAAGTCTGCTAGCGCCGCGGTCTGCCTCGACGTCCGACTGTCACTCGACCCGTCTTTGCGCCGACAAGTCTTCTGCTGCCCTATGCATCCGCTTGCCGGTGTTGCCAATGCCGCCCGGTCCGCCACGGCCACCGGTCGCACCACCGACACTCGACCGATCTCCATCGCTCCGATCGACAACGCGCACCCCATGCGCACGCGCGGCAAGACCGGCATTGCACAGCCAGTGGATCGCCTAAATCTCCACGCTGTGCCAATGTCGCCATTGCCTCGCACCGTCCGTGATGCTCTCTCCGACCCCAATTGGCGTTCTGCTATGCAAGATGAGTATGATGCATTGATCGCCAATGACACCTGGAGTCTCGTACCACAACCTCCTGGTGTTAATGTGGTCACCGGCAAGTGGATTTTTCGTCACAAGTTGCTTGCAGATGGCTCTCTTGATCGCTACAAGGCTCGCTGGGTTCTCAGGGGTTTTACACAGCGCCCCGGTATTGATTATGATGAGACTTTCAGCCCGGTGGTTAAGCCAGCGACCGTCCGAGTGGTTCTCTCTCTGGCTCTCTCTCAGGACTGGCCCATTCACCAGCTTGATGTGAAGAATGCGTTCTTGCATGGTACTCTCACAGAGACCGTATACTGCACTCAGCCCAAGGGTTTTGCAGATTCCTCTCGCCCTGATTTTGTCTGTCGGCTCAACAAATCTCTATATGGTCTGAAGCAGGCTCCTCGTGCTTGGCATCACCGGTTTGCCTCTCATCTTATTTCGGTTGGATTTATTGAAGCCAAGTCAGACACCTCGCTCTTCATATACCGCAGAGGGACGGCCACAGCCCTGTTGTTGCTCTATGTGGATGATATTGTTCTCACTGCTTCCTCTGCCGGTCTTCTGAAGCAGATCATTGGGGCTCTCTAGCGTGAGTTTGCTATGACAGACATGGGTCAGCTTCACCATTTTCTGGGTATTTCAGTGACACGCTCTGCTAGTGGCTTATTTCTTTCTCAGCGCCAGTATACTCAGGATATTTTGGAGCGAGCCGGGATGAGTGAGTGCAAGCCGTGCAGCACTCCTGTTGATCTACACTCCAAATTATCCGCCGATGGACCTCCTGTTAATGACTCCACGCAGTACCGCAGTCTCGCTGGTGCCCTACAGTACTTGACGTTCACCCGTCCGGATATCGCCTTTGCTGTTCAGCAAGTGTGCCTCTATATGCATGACCCCAGGGAGCCTCACCTCACGACTCTCAAGCGGATTCTGCGATATTTGCAAGGCACCCTTACACTTGGATTGACTATGCGCCGCTCGTCGCCTACAGACCTCGTTGTGTACACGGATGCTGACTGGGCTGGCTGTCCGGATACCCGCCGCTCCACCTCCGGCTACGCAGTGTTCCTAGGTAATAACCTGGTGTCCTGGTCCTCCAAGCGCCAGCACACGGTCTCACGGTCCATCTGTCGGCCGAATACCGCGTCGCGGGCAAATGGTGTTCTTTACCCGGCTACGGCAAACATCGCTCGAGACTTCACCACCCACCTCGCCGAGCCACCGTGGTCTATTGTGATAACGTCAGTGCAGTTTATCTCTCCAGCAATCCAGTGCAGCATCAACGAACAAAGCATGTAGAGATCGATCTCCACTTTGTTCGAGAGAAAGTTGCCCTCGGCCATGCTCGGGTTCTTCATGTTCCCACGACATCACAGTACGCTGACGTCTTCACCAAGGGTCTTCCTACCTCGCTGTTCCAGGAGTTCCGGTCCAGTCTGACCATTAGCGATGCTCCCGATTAGACTGTGGGGGAGTGTTAGACTAATGTATATGAACGGTTGGTATCCTCGAGAGGATACGAACGGTCTGTATCCTCGCGTATATATATGTACTCCTGTACCACTCTTATCAATCAATCATTCCCACGATTTTACTTTTGTGTCATGTTATGATGCCACAGTCGGGGTCAAGATCGAGCGGCGGTACTGTCAGTACACTAAACAACACGATGGGAGAGGCGGCGACCAGGTGCGCCAGGTACAATCATTCCTACCCACGACTAAACAGCAGCGAAATGGCTTAGGCCCCGTCGGAGTCGAACGTCGATACGGCCGCTGTCACAGCCAACGGATGGAATTCAGGCATAATGCAGTTCTTAGCGGTCACTGCATGCGGGCCCAGCAACCTTCTAATATAGTTGCTTCTGAAGGTGATAATTACTTCGAATCACATTTGCCATCTTTTCCCAGGATGTAGTTGAAATTTACTGGGACATAAGAGCCGGGAATCATGGGGACCTGATAATTGAGGAGAAAAAGGACAGATCATGCAGCAGGTAGAGTGCTGAGCTGAGTAGAATCTCTATGATTTCCTCCTCTTGTTCATGCAGCAGCCAGTGAAGGAGTGGGACGAGCGTACATATCCGGAGAAAACTATTACAATTCTTTGTTTTCTGCTTGGCCCACTCCACCTGCTTCTTCTTCAGCTCTACACTTCTGCACAAAAAAAAGATGTCACCAGTGAAACTAATTAAGCAAAGCAACAGTGCATTTTGTTAAACAGTGTGTCAGTGAAACAAGGTTCAAGAAAAAGATGTCGCTGGTGCGTAGGGCAACGGCTGAGTAGGTCACAGGGTCACAGTTCAGATGGGGTCTCCGGTCGCCCTTACCAACCTCTTCACGTGAACGGACGCGAGCAGGGCCCCAGGTCCAGCGGGCATTGGGCTCCGCGGCTCCGCTGTAACGAGGACAACCACCCTGCCTGGTCATACAAGAGCCAGGCGGGACTTATCAATCATGCACAAATTCTGCTCCAGATATATCTCGACTTACTGATAAAAATCTGTAACCCAGACCTGTCACTGATAAGGTCACCGTCGAAATGGTGTAGTGTGTACTTGGTTCGTTGAATGGAGTGGTTTTAAACTATTCGATATGGAAAATAAGTTCGTTCAGGTGTTTGATTGGTTAAATAGAGCCAAGCTATTCGGGATGAGATGGTTCAAGAAAAATGAATATTTCATATTTATACTGTATCACCCCGTTCGGAAAAAAAATCCCAAACACATCATTCACTCGAATTCCAAGGCGCTCGGTGATGTGGCGGCTTGATTTACGAGCTTTAAATGATCATATTTCTTAAACCGAGTATCCGATTGAACCGTTGTGTTCCTTGTCATTTAATCAACAAAACAAGATCACTCTTAGCATATTTTAGTGTAAAAAATATCATACGGATCATCCTATCCCACCAACCAAACACCATCTTGAACTATCCAGGATCATCCTATTCCACCAACCAAACAAAATCATGTATCATCATATCCTACCAACCAAACACCATATATGTATCATCTCATCAAGGACGATCGTATCCTACCTGTACCATCCTATCTCATTCAACCTTATCCCACCAACTAAACACACCCTTAGTAAACTTGCTTGAAGGAAAGAAACCGAAGAATGAACATACAAGCCGCGACTGTTTGGTTTCTGACAATTGTTGCCGATGCATGATTTATCAAAATTTAGTAGCGTTGACCAAATTTGACAAGCATTCCGTACTTTGGCAAGATTCCTATCTCCTTTGGCATCCTAGTTTATTTTTTACCGATCTTTGGCCAAACTATTAGTAACCAAAATTTAAGGCAAATTTGTCACCTAAGCAAACAACATTGGTAGCCAATTTGGTAACCAAAATTTGGCAATGTAAGCCTCTGTAGGGTGAATTTGTCACCACACTAAACCAAACAACACGATTCTTGGCTCTTGTGAGCCATGGCATGGTAGCCTTCGGCAAAGGAAGCTGTGAGGTTTTCTTGCTTTCCCATTGGGCTTTGGCATCATGCATGTCAAGTTTTTGGCTAAAATAACATATTTTTTAAAATAAAATAGCAAATCTAGTTCCCCTCCTACGAACGAACGACGAAAATGATACCCATATCACGCGATTTTTCCGTGAAAAGCCACTTATCGTGATTTGGTAGCACGGTAGGCAACGTGCCGCGTTCCTAGATTGCGACACGTGGCTTGCCGCATACCCAGTCAGCAGGAGGAACATACGCAGACCACCTACCGTGCTGGTGCCATCCTGCCGCTGACTGTTGCCATCCTTCTGCTAACTGGGTGCGTAGCAATCACGTGCCGCGATCTAGGTGTGCGGCACATCAGTTGTTATGGTCTGAGATTGCGGTACGTAATTTTATCCAATAAAATTGTACGATATAAGTGTCAATTTTTACATTTTGTTCGTATACTAGTTTTGCTATTTTGTTTCTAAAGAGATTAAACGAGTCAAAACTCCGCGCCTGCCTTATTCAGTTGTTCTGATGACAGAAGTTTGCGGTCGTGCGTCAGCTTGTCTGTGCATGAGTGAGAGAAAGTGTGTGAGAGTGTGTGGCCAAAAAAAGTGTACATACAGCAGTGAGATGTGGTGATCAGCTCTGTATGGCGAGTGAAGCTTTTGCCCCCATGCCTTTCCCTTCTTGTTTCTGAAGGACCGAAATGGCAACAGAGGGGGGGGGGTGAATGGTGCCTTAAAAATTAAGATCCTCCCCTCTCAAGTGTCTACACAGCAATCCAAAAACTTTTTATTAAACAAAAGGTGTGATGCGAATCAAATCCAAAGAGTTAAACAAAAATAGGGTACATTACATCGGATATCGGAAGCTCGATTCTACCTTATGTAGTTCCAAGATTCATGTAGTTTCGCCTTGTACAAATCGGAAGTTCCGATTGTCCTGACCGAAGAATAGTGCGTACTGGAAATTTCTAAAAATCCGAAATACTCAAAGATTGTTGCTCTTCTCAGGTCAAGTCTTACAGGACATCATCCTAAACAACATCTTGACCTTATTGAGAAGGAATCGCAGATAAAGATCCATTAATCAAAGCAAAAACGGATTTCTTGAATATTTGACAATAGAGACCAAAAACTCCAATTCGCAAGATACTTAGATTCTTGGCTCATGAAACTTTGAGGATATGTTAGCAATATCAGTAGGATTCTAGATATCAAGTTTCATGCCATCTCATAAGAGAAATCAAGAGTTTCACCAAAACCCTAGGTTTTCAACCCAAGAACAGAGAGAAGAAAAGAGGCATAAACAAAGAACCTAAACCTCAGAATTTCATTGATAGGAATCAAAAGATTACAGAGGAAAACACAGAGGAATGATTACACGAATTTCAGTTCATCCTCTCCAACTCAACAACCTCTCCAAAAAGCAAAACAACCTCTCAAAAGCTCTTTTGCTAAAGCTAACCCTAATTTCTTTTCCCAAAAGTCCAACCCAACAACCAGGGGTTCACCTCTATTTATAGCCCTTGGCTAACGGGTATCCAACCCGTTATGCCGGCTAAACCCTAATGGAGCCCGCTTCCACTTGTGTCGCTTTGCGAAATTACCCTTTCGCCCCTCGCACACCTTCTGGAAGCTCCCGCATTCCTTGTTGTTCACGACTCGCAACCGCCTCGAGTGCACGCCGTCTTTGACACATCTTTACCGTTATGACCTCAACGCCGCCTGCGTCTAGTCCGGTCTCCACGTGTCTCGCCACGACTCCACCTCGATGCCCTGCAACCAGCACAGACAAGAAACACATCACATAGCATTGATCAAGATAATAAAAACATCATTTGCATTTAACTTAAATCAATTCACAACTCAAAAATCAAAACTATGCCTTTCTGCACAGTTTTACCCACAATCGGAAGTTCCGCACTTACCATTGCGGAAGTTCCGATTATCGGAACGTCTGCACTCCCAGATTGGAAATTCTGATTTTCGTCACAGCAGAAGACACTTGTCAGGTTTATCGGAAGTTCCGCGTTTCCAGGAGCGGAAGTTCCGATTATCGACACACCAGAACACAAACGTCAGGATAATCGGAAGTTCCGTTTTACCAGGGCGGAACTTCCGCATTCCAAAACCGGAAGTTCCGCACAGTACAGAATCAACTTGGCAGCAGCGCAAACGCGAAGAATCCAATCACAAACTATTCAACATAGCGTCAAATACTCATCACTCGAAAGGGGACCCTACTCACATGGTCTCTCAGTTTCCTTCGTCTGTTTTTTCCTGCACCACACACCAAGGACCACATGCACCAATACCATCCAAAGTGTAGAAGCTTTTCTCATATTTTTTTGGAAACAAGAAAAACCTGTCGAATCAAGAAAACTATACAGTAGATCTCTTACTGCAAGGTTGTATCGTTTAATTTTTTGAATTTGTATTTTACTTTATTAACTCCTTGAACTTATAAGGTTGTACAACATAGCTAACTGAATTTATATTTTACTTTGTAACCCTCTGAACTTTTCGAAGTTGTGTCACTTAGTTTCTGAACTTGTATTTTACATTCTCAACCCCTTGAACTTGCGAGGTTGCACCACTTAGCTCACTGACACCCTCTAAACTTATGAGGTTGTCTCACTTAGCTCACTGAACTTGCATTTTACTTTTTCAGCCCCTTGAACTTATGATGTTGTGCCACTGAGCTTTTCTGAATTTGCATTTTACTTTCTCAACCCCCTGAACTTGCGATGTTGTGCCACTTAGCTCCCTGAACTTGCGTTGAATCAAAGTTCATCGAATGCGATGCTGGCGACTTCGTCCCCTCTGAGTCCGGTGGACTTGTCGCCGCTCCATTCCGGTCGTATTCATCGTCCCCGTCACCTCACGCTGACAAATACAGATTCTTTGGGTGTCGGAACGCACCGTGCTCACATCCTCGCCGGAGCTCTACCGTCGTAGCTTACTGCCGCCCTCGTCTTTGTCTCCTTTGAGTCGGCCATGAGAGAGAGAAGTACATTCCTAGTGCTAGAGCAGGGGCGCAGTACTTCTCTCACTCACTCACTCTGATTCGCTAGCTCAGCCTTTTTGTTAGCAAACGGCCAAATGGACTCGTGTAGGGTGAGTAGCTTCTGCTCTGGTACTGGGAATGTACTTCTCTCTCTCATGGCCGACTCAGAGGAGGCAAGGGCAAGGGTAGCGGTAAGCTGCGAAGGTGGAGCTCCAGAAAGACACAGTACGGTGCGTTCTTAGGCCTGAAGAATCCGTTTTTGTCGGCGTGAGGTGACGGGGACGATGAACACAGCCAAAACGGGGCGGCGACGGGTCCACTGAACTTGGGGGGATGAAGTCGCATGTATTGCATTCGTCGACTTTGCTTTAACACAAGTTTAGGAAGCTAAGTGACACAACCTCAAAAAATTAGGAACCTATAACACAATTTTCTCATACATTCGAATCCATCTAGGTTGTTTCATTCGGAGAGAGACATGTTGAGGGGTGGGGGGAGGGGGTTGGGTTACAGCGCCAATAACAACAGCATGATAAGCAGCACAAATGCTTGTGGGATTTCCCTTTTTGAGATGTGAGTTGGCCATTGTTACATTGCAGCTTCTTTATCAGACCCTTTTGCTGAGTATGCTTGTGAGCAGGGAATATAATGTCAACTGTCAAGGCTCCCTGTCTTTGATCTTCGTGCACTAATACACTACTATTATCAGGTGCAAAGCCCTAAAAAAAGGATTAGTAGGACACTGTAATATTCTATCACAGGCTGCAATGCAATGCAGTGCAAGGCTAGCTGCATCAGGGAAAGGGAAGGGCATCATCAGGCATGTGTGTTTGTTTGTCACCTAGTTGTGGTTTGCTCTGTTCAGTCTCTGTCAAGGAGCTCAGAACACTTGTCCCTAGCGGCGCGGCAATAAGCAGTGACTGGATTATGGGGTTGTTTATGTGTGTGTGCTGCTGAACACATGAAGATGCCCGGGCTTTGGAGAAATTTGATGAGCATGTATACTATGTTCAGTGATAAAGGCATCTGTTTTAGACGTCCAAGAGTGGTACATGGAAAAATCATATGGAGTGTAGTGTATGGGTTTTGGATATGCATGCTTGCAGTTCTGTTTGACTGGTTCGATCAATAGCTGAGATTGAGCGTTATTCTAGCGAGAAAAAATGGTACTCCATATAGCTTCTTACAAGAAAATTCAAAGTTCTTGTCTCGATTGGAGAGATCTTTTGGAAGAGTTGATACGTACAAGTTGTTGTAAATTACTAATGTCCTATTGAAGAGTTGATACGTACATTTTTCAGAAGATTTGCTGTATCTAGTAAGATCTTGCACTGCGTAGCAGTAGTAGTACCATTCAACCTCTCGGATTGAAAAATTCCAGATCGAAGGCAGGGACATGATGTGCGCACAATTGTCGCGCAAGAAGATGAATCTCTTGTCTGGCTTGTCAGTGTAAATGAGCATGGGAGGAAGAGATGCCGCACGCCAATAGGCTGCCGGCCCTTTCTATTATATTGCTGGATTATGAATAGTAACCGGCAAGGAATATTATAACCGGTATGATTACAACTTATATGGTTACAGGAGATTTACAAAATCAAATATAATCTAAACTACCATAACTGCACAATGTACATTTGGAAAGAATATCGTTAACATCCCCGGTATGATTACAACTTATATGGTTACAGGAGATTTACAAAATCAAATATAATCTAAACTATCATAACTGCACAATGTACATTTGGAAAGAATATCGTCAACATCCCCTCGCGGTCGAATTGTTCGGTGACCGAACGCAAAGACGGGAGTAAAAGGGGTCAAAGCATGTACTCACTACTTAGATGATACCGAGAGTGTGTGGCTGAAGCACTCGCGCAAAACCGTGTACATGTGTCACCGTAGGTTCATTCGGAGGGCCTACCCATACCGCAGGATGAAGAAATAATTCGACGAAGAGAAGGAGGACAGTTCAACTCCAAGATATTTAAGCGGAAAAGAGGTCTATGATATGTTTAAGGATTTAGATGTTATACTCGAAAAGGGACGTAAATCGAGGACCCGTGAGAAGAACATCTAGAAGAAGAGATCAATATTTTGGGACTTACCTTATTGAGAGCACCTAGAAGTTCACCACTGCATCGACGTCATGCACGTAGAGAAGAATGTAGGTGACAGCATGATTGGTCTCTTACTGAACATTCGTGATAAAACAAAGGATGGTGTCAACGCACTACTTGACTTGGTTGGTATGGACATTAAACCCGAGTTAGCACCGACAAAGACCGATAAAGGACGAACGTACTTTCCCCTGCTTGTTACACTCTGTCCAAGGCCAAGAGAACTGAACTGTGTCAGTGCTTGCATGGTGTGAAAGTTCCGTTTTGTTACTCCGCCAACATGAAAAACTTGTTTTGATGGAAGATTTGAAGTTAATTGGCATGAAGTCTCATGATTGTTATATGATGATGATACAGATGCTCCCTATTGCAATTAGAAGTATTTTGCTAATCAAGGTCCGAGAGACAATCATGAGGCTGTATTATTTCTTTAAGACAATTGCTCAGAAGGTCATCGATCCCTCCGTCATTTTTTGATATCATGGGCCATCTCATTCTTGGAAGAGTACTGGGAAGAGTTTGTTGCGAAGAAGACGATATATAATTTTAGGAGTGAAAGTGCGGCGTACAGGGCCCCGAAGCGTACCGGAGTAGGAAGAGAGCCAAAACCGAGCGCGATGCACGGCTATGAGAGGAGATTCGTGAATCCCTCAGAGATGAGATCACTAAATCCATCAGAGATGAGAAGCGACGGTAGATGGAGAGCATGGAGGAAAGGCTTAGGGAAAATAAGTTGCAAGCCCCTACCCCTATTGTGCTAACCAGCCCCCAAACTTCCGAGTAGCTGCGCGTCCAACCCTAACCCTACCTCAAAAGGCGACGACATATTTCCCGTCGATGACATCTTGGTAATAATTATTATATCTGGAATGTTCGATCCATTGATAGGCTTGTTGGAGTAGCTAATTTTGTATCGTTATGTAGGTGACTATGAAGTGCAAGCTCCAAGTGGGATATGCCTCCGTTGCCCTAGATGCTGCTTGGGGCCAGGAGTATCCATCCGATGTTGGGGCTTTGGTGCACAGTGTAAATCCGGTATTGGGTTTCACAAAAGTGAACGTGGACGGTGTTTATGCCAATTTCATGGTCATCCTGCAGTAGATTCCCCCAAACGACGAGGTCATGACTCTAGGGAAAGCCATTGGAACATTCATCCAATGGCCGAAGAGTGACATTTGCCTGGAGCTACCTACTCTGGTATCAACTTCACGGGAATGTCCTGCAACGGTGTCAAGTCCACAGGAGCTACCTGCACCGAAGCGGCAAGGGCCCGGTGCATCAGATGCATCTACACCTCGTGTTTGGTCGACTCTCGTGAAGTTGACCTCTAAAAATTGAGGCAGCAAGGGCAAATTGAAGATGGTCGACTCCTATTCTGATATCTCCTTCTTGTTGCTGGCCCAGAAATTCATGCTAGGAGAGCCATTAGTCAAGACGGTAGAGCATGATCGTACCCTAGGATTGGCTTGCACGAGATTGCATGTATGGTACATGGAACAGGCCAACAAGACGGATCAAAAATAATGCTTGGGTGTCAACGTCAAGTTCAAGAAGGATCATCTTAACCACGTGGTTCAAGACTGTATCTTCACGGTGATCTTCGAGGACTTGTTTTTTCTCTTCAACCTCGACACCCTCGACACCTCACTCATGCGATGCTGGATACTGTAAGTGTGTACAATCACGATCAATGTTCGTGTAATACCAATAAATGTTATATTTAACTCCTTGCTTTTTGTGTGTGTGTATATACACACATGATTTCTAAAGCCGAATTAAGGAATTCACCGATAGGTTTCCTCGACCCACACTTGGTCTCCTTGCAAACCATCAAGGAGAATGCAAAATTCATCGAGGATTACATGACAGAGTCATTGCTGGCTCACCGTGACAAGGAATTAATACTTTTGTTATGGAGTCTTGACATTGACAACTCAGGTTGTATTTAAACTGTGTGATGGGCTGGAGGTGTGATATGTCACATCGCGGGACGGTTCGCTGCATCCCTGTCCAACGATGTGTGTCGTAACCAAACGCTGTGTGTATCGGTTGGCCGGCAGGAAAGCACATCGGGAGTGTCAATGCTTGAGATGAAGTCTCTGAAAGGTTTTGTTATGGTTAGTGCTGGCCCCACTGATTGTATCGTGTGGGTAAAGTGTACAACCTCCGCAGAGTGTTAAACCAATCTATTTGAATAGCCGCGTCCTCGGTTATGGACATGCTCGGGAATTTCACACGAGGGGTAGATTTTCATAAAACAATGGGAAGGGTCAGCTGTGTGAGATAACTTGTACAGCTGTGTGAATAACTTGATTAGACTGTGTGTCCTTTGTGAAATCAATTGTTAACTTATTATTGTCTATTTGTTTTGAATTATTCTTTCAATCTATTGTTTGTATTCAATTGCAAATATTGCATTTATGCAAAATAACCACAGAAGCCATTCCTTTGGAATAAGCCATCATCTATAAATGTATTCTGTGGTATGACTTGCGAGTACGGTGTGTACTCACTCTTGCTAAACAAATCAACAGAAGTGGAGGAATCGTCGCCTGCTTTTGAAGAAGAGTTCTACGAAGGTTGATCGTTAGGGTCTTGATCCCAATCAGTTGCCTGTGGTAAATTGATGGGAGCCTACTAGAGTTTTCTTCGTTTCCGCTGCAGTTTACTTCTTTATTGTCAGCCTTGCATGGCTTAATAAATGTAAAACTCGACCGTAAGGTCCCAACAGTTATTTGTTATTCAAAGTACTCATTTATTCCTATATTCGTTGTATGGATGTGATATTTCATCGATGTTGACATTGTGTGCACTAGCGTGATCCTGGACTAGTGCAGAATATACAGAGGGTCCAGATTTGCATATTTGGGTCCCGACAGGGGACGAGGCCCAAGAAGACCGGCGCTGGAGGGGGCGCGCCATGCGCTGCCCATGGCTGGCCTTGGCCAACTACCCACTGTTGGCGCTGGTTAGCCTAGGTAATAAAGCACACCCACGGTCAAGTTGGCGCCGGTGGATCGCGAGATGGTATGTCGGTGTACGACTTGTTCCCAGACTGGCCACCCTTCTTTCCTTTGTTCTTGCGATTGTACTGACCGCTAGAAGAGTTGTCGTTGTGTTCACCTCAGCAAGAGCCATCACCGCAGGAGGATGGCTGGGTGGTGGTGCTGAAGAGAAGAGTTGTGGCGACGGTGATCTTGGCGACGTTGTCGAAGCGTAGTTCTTCGAGGAGTAGCATGAACCGAGCGCGAACAAAGGTAGGGAACAACATCTTCAATGATATGATGGAGGCTACGTTGGAGAACTGAGGACTGATAACGTAGAGGGTGTTGTGCCTGAGGGTGCGATCGAATACGGGTTGTCCGACGTTATGGAGGGCGTCGGCCACGATCTTGATCTTCTGGCAGTAGGCGGTGATGGAGATGTCGCCTTGAACCAAATTGTGAAATTCGATGTCAAGGTAGATGGCCCTGCTCTCCATGTTGTCCCGAAAGATTTCTTGGCGCTAGTCCACAGGGCATGAGCATATTGCTCAGGCTCCATGATGATGCCGAGGATGTCGTCGTAGAGCTATAAAGCCTGGTGTGGATGATGATGTCCTGTTGAGACCAGGCGGCGGCGTCGGGGCATGGAGGAGTGTCGTTAATGTGTTTAAGAAGCACGAACTTGCCGAGCATGACGGTGAAGAACGTCCGCCATTTGGTGTAGTCTGATGACTTGAGGTCAAGAATGATCGGGATGCGAGTCTTGACACTTGCTACATTGACAGCAGGGGAGGTGGGCACCATGGCAGATTGGGAGGCCAAGGCGACGGCGTCGGTTATAGAGGTGGCGGAAGCTAGGGTTGTTGGCGGCAGGGTGTTCATGTCGGGCAGCGAGGAGGATGATCGGGATCAGCAGAAGGCTGGTACCATGTAAACGAGTATGGCAGGAAGAAATGCCGCACGCCAATAGGTTGCCTGCCCTTTCCATTAAACTATCGGATTATAAATAGTTACCGGCAAGGAAGATTACAACTGATATGGTTACCGGCAAGGAAGATCACCGTGTGGTATTGCCTGACTGCGGCTAGCACGGTAGAACGGCTCGACACCGCGACACGGCAGCCGCGGAGCCTTGGAAGCAGCCGTGACGACGGCGCGCCACACACCTAGCCAAGGCCGCGGCCAAGCACCCGCGTCCTGCGCCGCGCGACGCCGCAGCACAACCGCGGTGGCTTCTTCTCGTACGACACCTCGCCCACGGCTAGCTTTCGACCGTCAGTAGCACGAGCGCACGCTGTGCATTGCTCGCCGAACGCCGAGAACACTACTGTTTCACGAGTCCTTGTGTGGCCGAGGGCGCCGGCGCAGCGGCCAGGGGCAGCGTTATGAACTTATGATACACGGCACGCACCCATGGGTTACCAGCCGACACTAGCGATGAAAAAACCATTTCTAGGACTGAAAACGGCTCCATGACCGGTTCCCATTTCTAATTGGTTGCCGGCGGTGAGCGCGCCCGAAAACCGCCCAAGATCTTGAATCCATATTTTGAATTGCAGTCAAACCAGCTGAAAACCAGTCAAATTTAATTTTGAGTTTTTCAAACCGGCTTGAGTACCGAAAACCAGCCAGTTTGTGTAAGCCTACTTGATAGTTATTGAAACCAAACCGAACGAGCAGTTTAACCGGAACCAAACCGGTCCGGCCTCCTTATAGGATTGTTTTTACAATTGAACTGGATTAGACACGGTCAAATCAGCGGTTTTTCATAGACGGTGGAGATTATGGGTGGATATTGAGTCAGGTAATCGTCTTATCGAGCTTTTTTCGAAATTGACACGGTTCGATTTAATATTATTTTATTTATATGGAACTTACATTAGTCAACTACATTTCTAAACCCGTGGTTGCCCCAGATGCGAATCAAGAGCCTCAATAGTTCAATGACCTGTCCGGTTTCAATTTAGGGGAATTGATCATTTGCATCTACTTTTATTGTATTTTATAATTTATCGTAAAATTTGAGAGATTCTCACCTTGCTCGCCCATGGCAGACATGCCGCCCTCCTCCCCGTGGCCAGCCGTCGAGGCGAAGTGTGCAGCGGGGGAGGGGGTGGCGCAGTAGTGCAGAAGCAGCGGAGGGAGTTGGCGCCGACCAGGGGAGACGTGAGGCAGATTATGCTATGGCCAGAGCAAGCAGCGAAGAAGAGAAGAGAGAAGGGGAAACAAGAAAGAGATGAAATTGTCCATTTTCTCCAACTTTGGAACAAATTATTAAGTACAACAAAAATAGATACAAATGATAGAAGCTATATCCATTATAGGGCAAATGATTCATTTTTCCAATCATAAACTATGCCTGACACCAATCCATACTGGAATTTTTTTCTTCTCTAAAAGCGAAAGGTGAACCAGTGAAAGCCAACTGAACGTGAAATGCGTACCTCGCCTACTATTCAACCTGTCATGTTAACTTTCCAGGCCACGGGAAAGCAGAGTCTGAGCTAAAGCCAAGATGGTACCGTCCTTTAGCCCAGTGATTCAGTACGCATAAACTCTACCACAGAAACGAGATCAACTACAGTTAGCTTAAAACACCAAATACTAACTAGAAAACAACCGTTCAGCTCAGCGCTGATGCTAGTCCAAACACCGACTCCAATCATAATGCCATCACCATTCACAGATGAAGCTGGCCATTTGCATAGTGTACGCACCGATAGAGCTTAGCCAGTTAACACGAGAAGTCCTCGAAAGGGCAAACAAAACTTTAGCTGAGCCCTTTCTGATCCAAAGTTTACATCCGACACGGCAAAACTGTCAGCCACGGAGCATAAAATCTGGAAACAAACTTCTCTTGTACTCTGCAACGTAGTTCTGCTCATTCTCGATAATAATTCTGTTACTACATCTACAAGGATTGTTTCTCGATAGAGTTTGTGGACAAAAAAAACCAAGGCAGGCTCCGCCAAGGTGCTGGACAAAATTTTCACACTGAAGGTTGACAAACCGAACCCAGTGCAATAAGTTGCATATGCTGCTAGCTAGTTGCTAAAAGAGAGAGGCAGAACATGGTGCATAAGATACTAGTTCAATTTGCTTCAAGTTAGATGTTTCAGCATCTGTTCCATGGTGTCATCATCTTTCGCTGCTGCTGTATTTGAGTATTTGAGACGATCTGTAAAGGAGAGATGCAGCACAGATCAGAATTTTGAGTTTGCGGAATAACCTAGTAGCACATTTCAATTTACCATGGACATAGTAACATCTCAAAAGAGAAATAAACTACCAGGTCAAACAGTAGAAAGCGCAACTGAGGTTTCTAAGGCGGGTAACAGAGAGGATGCAAGTTGGTGGCCAGCACCAAATCTCAACAGCAACCCGTCAGGTACTCGCCGAGGCCCAGTTATTATGTAGCATGGTAACCAGAGATGCAGGGGAGAACCAAGAGGTTTCTTCACCGGCTTCTGGCAACCAGCCCACCACAATGCCCACGATGTGGTGTAGCCAAAGAAGAGATTATCCCCCTTCTGGACGAGTGGTCATTACCAGAACCCAACTTTCAGAACAATTTTGATTTCTTTTTTTTAAAACAAAAATATTGTACAATCATCAAAAGAATGGTGTGAAAATCAGTAACGGTTTATGTAAACATTCATAACTCAAAATCTCAAATGAAATTGGTGTAATAAGCTGGGGTGTCATTCACTTAAGCAGTTGCTTTTCTAAAAACAAGCCCATGCCATATTTCTCGTGCTGGTGGTAAATGGTTGGTTACTGGCTTACTGCCACATACTGTTCCTTGAATGCAACAATTGTTCTAAACTTTCTTACAACAAAACAACATAACATTAAACAAAAGAACACTCGTTTGTGGAAATCTAGATTACCTGATACTTGTACATTTAACACTTGAAAACGCCAATTTGTTTATGAGAAAAAATCAAGTGGTTGCTTTATGTCCTTCTCTAGTAGTAGAATCTTCAACGTGTGCATGATATCAAAGCCTGGGTCTAGCTTGCGTTGCCACCCCTACAAAATAAATAAAATGAAATCAACAGCCATGTAGACATGATATGCATATTCCTGCAAGACACAGGTATTACACAAGGAATGTTGGATTAGCTTGTAGCACAGAAAAGGGTGGTCATTAACCAAACCCACTAGTACTATTTCGGTATTTCCCTAGACAAGACCATAAGTCCATATTAAGCACTAAACATAAATTACACTTAAAAATGTTCTCCAATACACAATTTCATATGAAGTTTGATAAAATGGAGCGGAACATGATCAAAATGAATTCCAACCTGAAAACTAATGTGTATTTTCACTATTTTGGTACATAGGCACCAAATTGTTCAACTTGTACATGCTATTTTGCACATCCTATAATATTTCCAAACAAGGATGTAAACCCTTATTAAGTACTCCGATATACAATCAAATTCCTTTTGTACAGTTTCATAATGGAAACCTGTGTAAATTTTTATAGAAAGTTTCACAAGAGTAGTTTACCTCGATAACCAAAATGGTAACCATCACAGTACAGATGTTGCCATCAATGTTGACTTTGTGGCGACGAACTGTGTCAAGCAATTGATGCATGCATTCAACGGGATGAAAAACGTCCCCCTCAGGCGTTCCCCAGAATGTAAATGTCTTATCCAATTCCTATCAAGAAAAAATATGTACAAAGATAAGGACTGCATTATCAGTACTTCAGTAGAATAGCTGAAATTTCCAGCAAATTACGATGCAACTGTCAAAAGACTGGAACAAAATTACAAGCAACAAGCAGCAAAAAGCATCAAGTTGGAGGAACACATCATACACTAATTGATGCTAGACTACTATGCACATAGATTATAGATACGAAAGCAATCGCTTAAGTTAAACATATATGGGCTGCAATTCTAATTCAGTGAAGCTAAAGCAAGAAAGACATGAACCTGAAAGGCCTGAACAAAAAGGATCTTTCATTAAATAATTTTCCCTACATCCCTTGTGTCGGCATACTTCAAGAAAGGAACACCCTAGTGAACCAGACACTGTGTAACCAAAACCTCAAACCTGACTATTAGAAACTTCTGCTATTCTCTATGTACATAAATTATTTTGATCTGTCCCTAACGTTGTCTAATATCATAAATTCATAATGACTACACACGCAGACAACCAGATGCATCAAGAGCACCACCACTTTTCTATTCTCACAAGCTGTGTACAAGAATAAATACAGGTACATACGATATACATGATGACCAAAAGGAAGCTAGTTGCATTCAAACATCGCATATCAAGTGAGTATCAAATATGGATGAGCTCTCAATGTTTGCCTGCAGCATAGTTTACACTTTACCTCAATAAATGCAACTGGATTTGGACAGCTCTGATGTTTTGATAATTGGAGAGTACAGTTAGCAGCAGCACGACCATCTCTGGTAGCCACCGCCTTTAAGAACTGTTGTAAGTTATCACGGTCAGCTCGGGAGAGCTCAGCAGTCATGCCCACATCAAGAAACACAATATGGGGCTTAGTTCTGAAAAACTTTTTCCTTGAACGCTTGCTCTCATTTAGACGGACAAGAATGTTTCCAGGGTGCATATCTGCATGAATAAAATTGTCCTCCTAAAGAAAGGGGGGAAATAATATTTGAGACCTCAGTGACAGAATTTCAATATGTTAGAAAAAAAATGATACATCTAACTCCAGAGGCTCTTATGAATGCAAACTGTGGCCCCAATACCCACCCTACCCGACCACACACAAACACCACCACTCAGGTAGGGGGAAGAATAATAGGAAACACAGAATTAGAAACTTACATACCAGAAGCATCTTCAAGAATGCATATGTGCCAATGTGCGCAAGGTCTCTCTTCATACGAGCATTTCCTTCAATTTCATCCATAAAACGAGCAACACTTTCCCCATTCTCAAAGGTCTCAACAAGGACAGATGGATGCACAAGTGGATACAACGGCTTTGGGAAAGATACATGCCTCCATCTGCGGAAGTTGTAGATGAAGCGACTCAAATGAGCAGCTTCCCTTGAAAGGTCAACTTGAGACATCATGAAAACTGCAAACTGGCGGACACTCTCATCCAGCCTCAGCCAACTCAATCCAGGGATGACATTAGAAACTTTTGCCACAAGATTGATGAGTAAAAAGTCTTTCTTGATTGATTCACCAACACCAGGATGCCTCACCTTAACTGCAACATGCTTTCCAGGATGTTGATCTCTTAGCGTAGCCCGATGTACTTGTGCAATGCTTCCAGAAGCTACAGGGTTCTCCTCAAAAGTCTCAAATATTTCAGAAAGCTTACGACCAAATGCCTTCTCAATGGCAGCCTTGCTGTAAGAAAAGCCATGTGCTGGAGCTGTGCAGTGAAGCTTTGCAAGCTCAACACAAAGATCACTTGGAAAAAGATCAGGCCGTGTTGCAGCCCACTGACCCCACTTAATGAATGCTGGTCCAGCCTTTTCGAGGGTACAACGCACGAGACGAAGCCACCTCCTTCTAAATGCAACGTTGAAACCATCTGCAAATGGAGCTAATGCGATTGAAGGGAAGAACAGGAATGCCAAATGCACTGCTCTAATAATCAAAGCGACACCCTCCCAGACTGACCAAACTATGGATGACAGAAACTGACGAGTATCCCATGCCTTTGTGACAACGCCTTCCATTGTGGGCATGTAGAACGGTGAGTCTGCAAGGACAGGCCGCACCAATGCCATCTTGCCAAAAGCTAGAGCCATGACCCCAGGGACGACATGGAACCTCGCTAAAGACCAGCTTACAGCACAGGCTGCTCGGCTCATCAGTGGGAACCGAGGACCGCTATACGAGTACATGTGACTGAGCCGCTTCCATGCCATGTGGGCTTGCTGTGTTGCCGATGAATTTGCCACTGCCACAGAGAGGGTACGGTAACCTCTGGAAGTCCTGCTTCTGCACTTGTGATCCTCAACCTTTTTCTTTCTGACAATGACCTTGTAATGTGAGAACATTCTAGAGAAGACGGCTGGGATCTTTTGCCTCGTCGACAAGCCATTGTCCCTCACTGCTGCGTAGTACCCGCTGTTATGGCTCGGCTGGGAAAAATGGGCTGTCCGCCTATTTGTTCCTACCGCCAACAGCCTGCTCACAATGTAACAGACATTTAAACAATTTGCAAGTTTTCAAGCTTAGCTGCCACTTGCCAGAACCCTATATTTACAAGGTGAAATTAAGCACTAAATTTGTACATCATAACCAATGTAATTCGAGTGTATCCACTAATTGTTTAATCATTCCAAAATTACCCCAAAATAATTGCCATTTGACAATGTATATATGAAAAATTTGCAAATTCCAACAATGCACACATTAACTATTTCGGCCAATGAAAAGATTTAGGTTCATAATTGAACATATGTGGGAAAAATACTAATTTAAGCTAGATTGGATGGACAATTTATCACAACAACAGTCCCAAAGCCTCAAACTGCCATGGCTTCCAATTTCCACGCGGCCCGTACAACATTGAAGAAATCTGCACTGAGTTCAGTGCATTAAACGCAAATCCGGGGCTACAAATACACAAATTACGCCAAAGCGCAGCCGTTCCCAACGAAATCTAGACCCCCAAACAACTCCCCCATAAGATCCACCTTTCCCCTCCACCAATCGACGCCCAAAGTAGCACGAATACCACACCAACAGAGAGAGAGAGAGAGAGAGAGAGAGAGAGAGAGAGAAGGAAAAGAGGCGCACCTCTCGCTGATCGACAGTAGCCGTAGCATCGGAGCTCACCCGACCAAGCCGCCGCAGATCATACCACCCACCACCGAAATCCCTAGCCAACCCCCACCCACACCACGGGCACGCGCGCGGGGGAGAGCCAAACCCTAGGAGGATATTCGAAAGCGGAGCCGCGATCCGCGCGTCCAAGGGGACGGGAGCTGAGGCGGCGGCGGCTGGAAGACGGGATTGAGAGGCGAGGGGTACCCTCCTTGTTTTCCCCCTTTCTTTCTTGGGGAGTTGGGCATCCACGGGGGTTCGTTCATTCGCTTCCAACTTGCCAGGGGCTCGGGCCGTACGGGGGTAGGCGAGCCGCGAGCCTGAACCAAACTAGAGTCGGGTCGGAAGGGGACCCCTCGCCGACTCGGACTCGGCACGCCGACTTGGGAAAAGGTCAACGGTCAACCGTGCCATAAGAGGGGTATGGCGAGTTGGAATTGTCGTCTCGCACGTGTGGGTTGGCCGGGTTAGGCTATATGATACACCGGGGCAAATTAGTTTTGTTACAACTTCGAAGATCGTCTGAGTTTAACATGCAGCGAAGACAAAATACGTTTGCATTTTTTGTTCCGATTGAACAAATGTTTGTAAATTAGGTAAGTGTGCGGTTACTACATTGTTCTTGGACAATGGGTGATGTTTAGAAAATGAGGTAGATAGACAATATGGATTATCTGGTTCACTGCCATACTTTGTCACATCTAAGTTTAAGTAAGTTTGATTTTTTTTTTAAAAAAGAATTATAGGTTTAAGTAAGTTTGGCTAGCCAAAACTAGTGTTGGTTCCTCGAAAGAAAAAACTAGTGTTGGTTCTCAATGATTCATGGTCTATGTGTCACACACTTACTCTCGAACCAAGGATTATCACATTTCTGCTCCCTTCGATGCATTTTCTTTTCAGGAGTCGATATGTCACACACTTACTCTCAAATAGAGATGGCAATTGTATTGGACGACGCGCCCATTCCCGCTTTGAGCGGCTGGATCTCCGCCGCGTGTCTCCTTCGAAGATCGCCGCGCTCGCATGGCTGCGCCGCAGCGCCTTCGCTTCGCCCCGCAAATCGGATCACTGACGCTGGATCTCGGCCGCCTTTCGCCTTCTTCTCTCGGCAGCGTGGGCACCGAGTCGTCGTCCTCCTCCCGAACTCTTGCGCGCGACTCCGTTTCTTCCGCGCCTTGCCGCCCTCGACACGGACTCTAGGGTTCCCTGCCCTATTTAAAGCCGCGCCCGTGTCACGAGGATCGCCTCCAGCCGCCTTTTCCCCAAAGTCTCCAACCCTAGCGAGCCGCGTTTCCGGAATCGAGCTCCAACCTCCGCGCGCCGTGAGCTTCTTCGCGATTGCGTCGCCGTCGGTGAGCACCGGCCGCCGCCACACCCGCCCCCGTGTTCGCGCGTCAAGGCTACCCGTCGCCGCTGTTGCCTCGAAGCCGTCGCCGTCGTCGCCGCCATCACCGCGCCATTCCCGCTCTCTTCTTGTCGCCGCCGCCGTTCGGGTCATCTCCGGCGAGTAGCGACCGCGTCCCGATTTCGCCAGTTGCGCTCGATCCTGCGCGCACCTCACCGGCTGGCGCCGCCGTCCTTCGCCGGATCCCCACGCCGGGCGTCGTCGGCGTTCTGGCGACGTGGCCTCGCCGTGTCGGTCACCGCCACCTCGCCGCGGCTTAGGTGTCGCCAGATCAACCACAGCGTCGGCGCCACGCGCCAGAGCGTGCCAGCTCCAACCCAACCAAATCTCCGTGGCTCGCGAACCCGATTCATCGTGGTCGAACCAGCGACAGGTGGGGCCCACTGTCGATCGGATTTTTAATTATTTTCTTTTTCTACCGACGCAAGCATTGCGCAATAATTCGATTTTCCTTTATAAAAATAATTCGGAAATTCGAGAAAATCCAATTTAGGGTTTTATTGATTTTTCCAATCTTCCAAAGCCCATATCTTTTGCATCCGAAGTCCAATTGAGCCCATTCAAATTTGTAAATTCATATAAAATTCAGATCTATTTATTTATGAATTTTATTTAATTTTGGAGTTTATTTTGCCTCTGTTATTTATTTGTTTTGTTTTCTTTTGTCCCGTTTGCGAGTAGACGTCGATACTTCGGGGAATTTTGCAGAAGAAGGAGCACCTCAAGACCAAGACCAATATCTAGATCTATTCCAAGGCAAGTTATACCTTTGATCATTTTGAACCCAGTTTTCAAAATACTTTGTTTCAATGTATTGCATTCTATTTCAAGTATTTATTTAAATGCTTTTGGGTGTAGTTATTAAATCCAAATTGTTATGCCACCTTGTCTATTGTATGCCATGATCTTTTGTCACCCTAGGTTGATTAATTACTAGTTGGTATTATTGTAGCACCAACGTGGGTTGGTTAGATACGATTAGACCTTAGCCATGCCACGAGTCATCATTTCATGTGAGAGTTGCAATTATAAATTTGACTAAGTGATTATGGAACCGTGTGATGAATCTGTGTGTCTTTGTGTGCTATTACTCGTTGATGGCATGTGTTGCACTTAATCAACGTGGTGGGAAAAGATTTAGACGAGGCAAGTGGTGGATTCTGTGTGAATGGTGGAGTGTGTGCTTATTAAACTTTGTGATTTGGGTAAAATCGAAGTCTTGCCTTAGTCAATTAAGGACTTAACTTTGTGCGCCATTGAATCGGGCCTTCTTGCGACCACATGCCTAGTATGGGCCGGGCCTGACTTAGTAAGTTATGGAGTCTTGACATTGACAACTCGGTTGTATTTAAGGTGTGTGATGGGTCGGAGGTGTGATATGTCACATCGCGGACGATTCATTGCATCCTCGTCCAATGGTGTGTGTCGCTCCAAGGGTCAGTGTGTACAAATTGGACGACGATAAAGCACACCAGAGTGTCATTGTTTGAGATGAAGTCTCTGAAAGGTTTTGTTGTGATCAACTCGATCCGCTGGTTTCATCGTGTGGGTAAAGTGTACAACCTCTGCAGAAATCAATTGTTAACTTATTATTGTCTATTTGTTTTGAATTACTGTCAATCTATTATTTGTATTCAATTGCAAATGTTGCATTTCGCAAAATAACCACGAAGCCATTTCTTTGGAATAAGCCATCATGTATAAATGCATTCTGTGGTATGACTTATCGGTGTACTCACTCTTGCTAAACAAATCAATGTAGTGGAGGAGTCGCTTTGCTTTTGAAGAAGAGTTCTCTGAAGGTTGAACGTTAGGGTCTTGATCCCAATATGAGAGCCACCGAGTATGGACATCTTTCTTTATTGCCCATGGCTTAATAAATGTAAAACTCGGCATGAAAACATGCACAATTTCTTACCCATCGTGAACTAGTGCGAATACACAGAGGGTCCAGATTTGCATGGGCATGGGTAAGCTCCACCCGTACCCGCTTCGTCCGATTACCCTTAATCTACCCACATGTGTAAGAAACTATGTCAATTTATATTTGTATTTTATTTGTTGAACTTGATTAGTTGTCTTGTCGAACATGATATGTGAATTGTGATGAACTTTATTAGTTGTTGAATGTGTGATGCATCATTGATGTGTGAATTACGATGAACTTGATGTATGCATTGCTCGCGGGTAACGAGTATGTCCGCGAGCGATGGGTACCCACAGGCGGTGATGCACTATTCGCAGGTAAACAGGTATGCCCGCGTGCGACGGGTATGGACGAGGTTTTTCGCCCGTCGTCCTTCGCGGGTATGCCCGTGGGGGGAATTCGGGGTCACGGGTATGGGTATGGGCGAACACTACCCGTACCCGCCGCCGCCGATTGCCATCCCTACTCTCAAACCAAGGATTATCACAGTTCTGCCCCCCTTCAGTGCATTTTCTTTTCAGGAGGAAAAGAACTGTTTTTCGGCTCGCTCAAAAGAGTCAGAATAATTCCTCGCCAAAAAAAACTAATGTTTATAGAGCCAATAGCCCAAGGCTTCCACCCATCGTGTCAAAGCCCAAGAGTGAATGCAAGCGATGGTGCTGATTCCCTAGACGACCTCGACGTCTCAACCACAAAACCAGTTTTTTTTAAATAAAAACATCATCACTATCCATAGCATGGCATAACATAATATCATATAAAACCTAGAAAGAAGTCCACTTTTGCTGCCTGAACTTATGCCCTGAGTCTGAATAACACCCTCAAGTACGAAATCATTTGCTTTGCACCCCCTCCCACCACCCCCGCCCCACCCCCCCCCGCCAAACCGGGTCACTTAAACCCCTGCACCCAAAATCACCCCGATTTTGACTGAGGGGGCATTTAGCATGGTGGGGGAAGAGGAGGTGACAGGGGTGCCTCGACCATGGCACAACGGCGATGGGGGAGGGCTGGCTAAGCTTCAGTGATTCCGAGTTTGGTTGCAGCATGCACCATACCACTGCCACCTCCACTGAGCTTCATCATCTGCGCTGGTGAGTCTCAGCCAGCACCACCTTGTCCTTCGAGCTGGCCTCAGCCTCATCTACCTCGCCCTCACCTCCGTTCCCCTCTCTTCTATAGAACCATCGCCATGCGAACACATCTTCCTCAAACCTGGTGGCAGCATCGTCGGTCTTCATTGAACCACCCCAACCTCCTTTTCCTCTCTTCTGGACAGGACTTCGGGAACATCATCTTCTTCCTAACCTCGTTGTTCCCATCAAATCTTGTGAGATCCCTCAAAACCATTCGCGTCATATCGTGTTCCTAATCATCATATACATTTGACCTCAATTAATTTTGTCCTTCATCCTCAGGACCTCGCCACACTACCTCCTTTGTTTCCGGCCAAAAACTATAGCCGCTATCATCATTCTTTCACCAGTGAGTTTTGAGCCAACTCCTCCATAATATAGCATCTCCACGCTATCTTCTTTCTTTCCTAACTCATAATTTGAGCTCCCTTCTTCTAGAACAACATCGCCGTGTGGAGCTCTCCTCGCCGTCCCAAGTCACTGCAGCCTCAGATTGTCCCTGTCTCCGCCATCTGCCCAGTGAGTTTCCTATGGCCCACTTTGTTGGTGATATGTCCTAGAGGCAATCATAGAGATGATTGTATCAGTCTATGTTTATGAGTTATAGAATAAATGTTATTCTGTTCCTTGAATGAATCATCAGTTGTATAGATCAACAAGTATGTGACTTGTTGGTGAAGCTCTTTAACTAATATGATGTCGTTCTAAATGTATCCTTGGTCGGATGTCACTAGTCGGAACACTAGTGACTTATCGACCAACGAATGTATTGATTGATGACCATATTTCGCCAGTCATGGATATAGGAATATCGAATCAATAATGTGAACACATGTTAGAGAACATCGGGTTGGATAGACCCACCTTGAGATACTATTGAGATTGTTATGCTTCTATGTGTCATTAGTTGGTCTCAAGCAATGATGATGTATAATCCTTAGACCTGAGATTAGCATGATTTTCTATATGTGTAATAGTACACTCAGGGATTGCTAAACGTTACTCGTAACTAGGTAGTTATAAAGGTAGCTTTCAGGTATGCTATGAAATATGCGAAGGAATGTAATTGGTCAGATATGAGATTTTCCCCTTCTAACATAACAGAGATATATCTCTGGGCCCCTCGATGTGGTTAGATAAATAAAGTGCATGGCCATACCACTGGTGGTCGAAGAGTTCGACCACATGAAGTTATCCGACACTCGATCGAGAAAGTATTGAACAATCCATGGATGACATAATATCTCGCCTGGAGTTCAATAAAATATTATAAGGCAAAGGGAGTATGCACGAGCAGGTCGTTCAGTTCGATCAGACACAGACTAGTCGTATGGAGATACGAGCTGGTCGTAGACTAGTCGAACATAATCACAGAGTGGTCGAAACCTGGTCGTAAGAAGTTACAAACTGGTCGAGACTAAATATGTATTGGTCGTATAGAGATACGAGCTGGTCTTAAGTCATAAGGACCTGGTCGTAGATCATATTGCATTAAGGTTCATCTGATATAATTTGTGTGTATTCGAAAATCGTTATGTCTTACTAGGAACCGTTAACGACTCGTGGATGGAAAAGGTTTTTGAGTCGCAACTGATTACGCATAAACCTACAGGATCACACACTTAACGGGTTGGAACAGACGTGTTTCGATAGGATCCGCCATGGACTCTATATAAGGAGATACTTGAGGCTATTGGGAGGAGGCGATATATGTGAGTTGTTCCACCAAAACCCTAGTTGTCATCTTCTGGAGAGAACCCTACAATGCGAATTGGTGCTAGCACACCGGCGTACGACATTCCTTCCCTAGACTTGTGGATACCATAGAGGCGCTACTACCATTGTTGTTGCGCTCGAGGACGATCCACGGCTTCGCAAGGAAAGCAATTGGTTGCTGGAAAGAGATGATAGGCGACGAGGACGCTGGATGATCGATCGACTACGTTGGACAATCGACTATGATCTCTACATCAACGCGCTCTATGTTGGATCAGGCTACTCCAACTCATGTTCCGCTGCACTACGCGTCTAGTGGTAACGATCTGTGATCTTCTACTTACTTGGCTTCCTGGTTTACGTAGTAGAATTTTTGAATTGCCAGTTAGCGTACCTACTCGTATCCCTACACACTTATGCTCGTGACATGCTTATATTCTAGATTTAATCAAAGTCGTGCCCTTGCCATGGTAGCAATGTCACACTGCCACTGCAGCGTGCTGCGCCCCACTACCGTAGGCCTTCTCTAGCAGCGCCATCACGACACTTGGGATCACCATCACTGCTACATTCCATTTTGGTGTTCTCTGTCCACTACCATGACCTCCCTTGATGGTGTTGAGCTCATCCGAACCCTCCCATGGCCACCTCCCTTTGGTCCTCTGTGTTTGAACGATGCACATGGCTCCTTTCTCTCCTCCACCCACCACTGAATCTGCCGCCACTGACCAAATTAGGATGCTCCCTAAGCTCATGGGCCACGACAGATGGGGAGGGGAGCGAGGTAGTCGGGATGTGTAACACCCCAAAAGTGCCAGAATGCAAAAAATATAGGATTTTTAAAATTTTTCATGTGACATCTATTGTCATCTTGTTGCCAGCATTATTGAGAATGATTTGAACTGCATTTTCTTCTTTGCCGACACAAGTGAACCCTAAAACATAAACCCTAGAATCAGAATAATATTCAAGAGACAATTAGAATTGGTTAACAAATACCATATTAGGATCTATCACCTCATGAGAATTTCTTAAAGGCAAAGTCCCATTTCATTATCTCAAGCCCTTTCCTGATCTTTTTATTTCCCTTTTGCTATTCCTCTATCAGCCAACATGAAGCACCGAAAGCCACCGTGGCTGCCACCGAGTCCCCTCGGCTGGCCGTGGTAGCTTCCTTTCCCCAGTGCATCGACCGTATCACCCTGATACTCTTCCCTGGCTACTATTCCTCCGACCAGTGATCAGCCGAACCGGTGCAGCTGAGATCTCTCCCCGGTCGTGGTCGTCCGAGTGAACCAGGGTTAGTGTGTCTCTCTCCCCCGCTGGGCGTCGACACCTACCGAGTTCGGATGCCCCAATGCGACAAGGCATAAGCGTTGGCGACTATCGTCACTCGACCATTACTCGCCATCGCTCAACCAGTCACACCCGCGGCACTATGCTGCCGACTCTGTCAAGATCGCCAACCACTCCTCGGTACCGCGTAGCGCCGGATACAACGCATGCTCTCAGACGACATCCACCCCCCGCGGCTAAAATAGCAGCCCCAAGCCCCCTCGTTGCCATTCCAGGCCACAAGTGCTAGTTTCCCCCACACTCTCCTCCATTCCTCAAGCGAGCTTGAGCCCCAGGTAAGGCTTGAGCACTCGTTTCGGCCAAGCGCCTCCACGACATTGCCAACAGCATTGACGCCCATCAGTGAAGCTCTTTCCTTCTTAAATGTGTTAGCTCATATTCCTTGACCCCCAGAGGTGGTTCCCCTCATTTGATTACACTCTGTATTCACAGGAGCTGCCACTGACCTTGTCCTTCCCCCCTCCGACCAAAGTAGCCCAAGTAGTCAAATCGACCTTGTTGGACATCACCACCGCTTGGAGCTTTTCCCGCCATCACAAACCACCATCGCCAGACCATCTCTGGCTAGCTCACTTCCTCCGCGTCCTATCGGTATGTTCCTAGTGACCACTAGATGCTTATTTTCACTCCAGTTGCGCGAAAGCATTACCGAACGACGAATGCATTGTAGATACAAATTGTAGTCGAACCCCCAGGTGGTTGAACCTCCGTCTACTAGGAATATAGTCAAACCTCTAGGTAGTCGAACCCTCCCCCGCCTAGAATATGGTTGAACTCCTTCCAACCAGACGGACAAAATCCTTCTGAGCCGATGGACAAAACTCCATTTTACCAGATAGTCGAAACTCCTTTTGACCGAATAGTTGAAACACCTATTGACCGGATGGTCAAAAGTCCTTTTTACCAGATGGTCGAAACTCCTTCCGATCGAATGGTCGAAACTCCTTTTGACCGAATGGTCGAAACTCCTTTCGATCGGGTGGCTGAAACTCCTTCCAACCAGGCGGTAGAAACTCCTTCCGACCGGGTGGTCAAAACACCCTCTGACTAGATGGTCGAAACTTCCCCTCCTACCATATAGTCGAAATGCCTTCGACCAGCTAGTCGAAAACTCCTTTCGACCAGTAAGTCAAACTCCTTCCGGCCAGTAAGTCAAAAACTCCTTTCAACCAGTTAATCGAAACTCATTCGATCAGTTAGTCAAAACTCATTCGATCAATAGTCGAAACTCCATCGATCAGTTAGTCGAAACTCCTTTACCAGTTAGTCTAAAACCTCTTTTGACCAATAGTCGAAATGCCTTCGACTCATAATCGAAACTCCTTAGACCAGTTTGCGAAACTCCTATGACCAGATAGTCGAAACTCCTTCGACCAGTCAGCCGAAACTCCTTTCGACCAGTTAGTCGAAACAATAAATAATAGTCGAAATAATGAACAGTAGTCGAAATAATGAACAATAATCGAAACAATGAGCAATACTCCAAATGATGAACAGTACTAGAACCAATAAACAGTACCCAAAAACCCTCTCGACCAAGTATTCAAACCATTCCGACCAGGTGGTCGAAACTATAAACAGTACTCGGACCAATGAACAGTACTAGAAAACCCTCTCGACTAGGTATTCGAAATCATTCCGACCAGGCGGTCAAAACTATAAACTGTACTCGAACCAATGAACAATACTCGAAAACCCTTTCGACAAGGTATTCAAAACCCCTTCCGACCAAGTGGTCGAAACTATAAATAGTACTCGAACCAAGGAATAGTGCCTGAAAACCCCTTTCGACTAGGTAGTTAAAAACCCC